>CM019072.1:126122312-127620022 GCA_009667805.1 Leptobrachium leishanense | reverse complement strand
CTCAATGCCTCTATTCCATTGTATTCGATGTTCATCTGTCCTTTCACTGGAATTTGCTTGGATTCACCATGCTGCAATCAATGGTGGACTCTCTTCCCAGTCATCCTTGAAATGATCAGTGGCACAAGCTCTTACATTTCTTATTATTTTTCCGACACTGTTATTTTCCTACGTAGGCATTATCAGCTATTGGTTTTCTCACACCTGTAGGTAAATGATGCATAAGGTGAGTGACCTGTACATGCTGATTTGCAAAGGACCTTTAAAGGGACACGTCCATGTACATAAACTATAACTAGAATACTTGTGCATTACAAACAAAACCACTTTAAAAGAGCACATGCTGTTTTTTTCCCCTTGTTTGAAGTAATTGCATGTAAAAAGGAATTACACAATTAGTTTTTTTTATCTTCTGTTTCCATTTTCTGGATTTTTCCCATGATGCAACATTTACCATAATCTGTGCAAAATCTTTTCTTTACTGCCCTTGTGTATTTAATCCCCAGTATTTAACAGTTAATACCACCAATATTACAAAGACAAAAAATATAAAAATACCAGCTGCGATAACCTGGTGTATTTCTAGTTTATCGGCTCCTTATGGGAACAGTCTATTAAATAAATCCTCCTCTTTTTTTCCATTAAGTAATTGGACATATGCTGCTTAACCCCTGCAAGCTTTGAAGCCTTCCTTTGGCCCGCCTCCAGTCCAAGCGAGCCGAAAGTGTCATTGGATACCGCTGGGCCTTCTGATTTCAGGAAGTCCTGCGGCAGTGAATGACGCGCTTGCATTGGGGGCGGGGCATAGGCGGGCATGGGGAAGCCAGCAGAGCGTGCTATACCGACCAGCAGTGTTTAGAACCACCCGCCATGAAGACGGCAAAGCACGCCCCTCCGCGGGAATGAGTTAAAGATATATTAAAATATTTTATATTCAGTGGAAAATACTTACCACAGAGTGTGCTGACATCATCGCTACCCAAGTTGGTTCCCCGCAGGTGGCATAGTGAAAATGCTGTAGTTCAAGTGAAAGCTGTGTGAGAGGAGGAAACTCCTCCACTTCACATAGCCATAACAAACAGACCTGGAGGAAGGGAGGCACTCCATGCAACCAGACCACATTAGCTTCATATAGTGCCCCTTTAAGATTACATGCCGAGCAACAAGAGGCACTCGCTGGTAATAGCATCATGGTAATGCTTAACAGCTTGCGCCATATTTATGTATTATTACCAGCTTGGCCAGAATACGGGCCCATGAGTTCTGATGTACCTCCTTGCCATGAGATCACTAAACATTTTTGTATGTGTCACACTGAGAAACCTACTCTGGGGGTTGTCCACTAAGCACCGGGGATTGCTGGCATTGCCAAAAATGCCTAAGTATTGCAGTGCTGAGAAACGCGGGTATTTTCAAGACTCAGGCTGGGTTCACACCTAAGCGTTTTTTGACGCACGCAATACGTGTGTTTTTGATGCGTGTATCGCGCAAACGTAAAAAAACACGCAAACGTGCATTGCAGCGCGTTCACGGCCATCGACTGCAGCGTGAACGTGCTGCAATGCGTCCCAAAGAAGCTCCTATACTTCTTTGGGCGTAGGATGTTTTACAGTGCTTTCCTGCGCGCTGTAAAACGCCCAGTTGTGAACGGGCCCCATAGGAAATCATGGGATTTCCGTGCTTGGGCGTTTTACAGCGCGCAGGAATGCGCTGTAAAACGCCCAGGTGTGAAAGGGGCCTGATATGCAACCAGCAAAAGGAGAAGCCTTACGGTAAAGTTTTGAGAAGCGCTTGTGTTTCTTCGCACTGCAATACTGGCGATTCTAGTCGTTTTTTGCAACGCCTACAAACACTAGCACTTAGTTGATAACCCCCTCTGTATTTTCTTATCTACGTCCATCTCACCTGCATTTCCCTTTGTTAAACGTCTGTCCTTTTTGGTGGCACTTTTCCTCACTCCATTTACAGACACACTTACAGGTCTTGGTGTTCAGAGTTTTTCTCTTGCCACAAGGTGCGCAAACAGACCTGAGAAAAGATTCAAAGAGGTTTAACACATGGCGCTGAAGTAACCCTTCCTCTTTCCTAGGCTCCCATGCCCAAAAAAATTGCACATCGTATCTTACAATTAGAATTACAATTATTTATAAAGCGCCAACATACGTTTCACGCAGCGAAATACAATGGGGAGGACAAAAAGACGCATAATATTCACAAATACGTTTGAAACATGGAAATTATAGAAAAGAGGACCGCCCTGCACAGCAACTTACAGTCTTAAAAAACTTTACAGTTTAAAAGTGCATTATTTATCAATCCCTGTCATAATGTGATTGTAACAGATCTCTGTGCCCGGACAGGGTCACATCTGCCAAATGCTGCTTCCTCGCTGGACACCCAGTTTCTCACTGTGACTCTCACACCTTTCTCTAGTACCTTAGCCGCAGTTTAATGCCCGGTGCATGTAGAGAGCCTGGCTAGCACCCCCAGAAATAAGCCGAAGCTGTAGACCTGGAGCCTTTCCTTGGCACAGCGGGCAGAAGATTCCTGGTTACCCCAAATCATGAGTCGTGACTTCAAGCTTGGTCAGAATAGAACTGGTTTTAATCAAATTGACAAACACAGATTTTTATGGGGACAGACAGAAGTCATTTACATATAAACAATCACGACTTCTTCTAGGAGGACCTAATCACAACTGATACAGATAATTGCACAAACATTGACTTCTTGAAATAAATCTAATTACATTAGGTAGACAGTACAGTAAACATTACATAACCTTTCTTAACCTAAGACAATGGGTGACAGCAGATTACAGTCTATTCAAATACACAGATAACATTGTAGAAACCTCATTCTGTCTCCAGCCATTTAAACACATATTTTTCCAGAGGGAAACAGTTACTGTCTGGCAACAAATTATACATTTAAATCAGCTGGGCTAATATGAAAAAGTAGCCCATAAAAGTTACAGACGCGCAGCTACCAAAAGCTCTGTTCGCCTGGTTCAGATGAACCGGCGACCGCAGAAATACTTCGTACTGTGTGCCATGCATCTGATGGTTGCAGGAGATGGAAAACAGACCCAAAATCTCCCATTTAACTGCTGGGCCATAATCTGTAGGCAGGAGGCAAGCCCACAGCCCCCTCCAAGTCGCACAGTGACAGCGTCTTACATAGAAACATAGAAAAATGTCGGCAGATAAGAACCTTTCGGCCCATCTAGTCTGCCCAATTACATGGATACTTTACCTGGATTTATCTTTTGTTTAGGATAGCCTTATGCCTATCCCATGCTTGCTTAAATTCAATTACTGTTTTGGCCATCTACCTGTCTTCTGTCACAGTGATGATATTGACTATTTATGTGCAGCACTGGCTAAACGTCTAGGAAAGGTCTACAAGGCCGCAGGACCAGGATACATTATGGGCCAAATTATATAGTTGGCGGTATCGTTAGGGTGAGTTTGTGTTAACGCTAGGATAAGTCACTTTGATTACTATCCTAAAACTAAACCCATAAAAGTACATACAGGGTTATCCAAAGAGATTCGAAAAGTCACCGCACGTTCGGTGACTTTTCGTTCTCTTCAATTCGGTTCCTTTTGCCGATCCCATTTCGGTGACCCTGCGGTGTATTCAGCAAACAGCACAGGGTCCCCGAATTGCAGGGAAAAGCTGCCGCAAACCTGACGAAAACTAACCGAATGCACGCTGAAAACAAGCAAAAACATCTGGATTAACCTTCGAAGAAGCCGAAGCGAACAGGAGCCGAAGCTGAAGCAGCTGTGACGAAGCAGCTGTGACGTAGAGGAGGCAGTGAATAAATTAGCAAAACCATTTGTATGAATCTGGGAAAATGAAACGCTGTTTGCAAAGAAACTACTGAGCGAAAATGTCTGAAATTTTCACAGGAGATCCAGGGAATGATAATAAAGAGGGCTGTTACAAAAAAAATAAGTAAACTGAAAAAAAAATAAAAAAAAAAATCGGACTTTAAAAAAAAAAAAAAAAATCAGAAAAATGCTTAAAGTATCCTAAAAAATCTATAAATAAAGAGACTTTTTGCTGCCGAATTTTATAATGAACGGTTTATTAGATATTGAATTAAAACGGGAATATTTTTAACATTGAAGCCTATGGGATTCTCCTGAATAAATTTGCCGAATTAAACCACCGAATGGCAGGACATTAGGGGAACCTTTCACTGCTGGTTTGTGTTCTCTGAATAGCCGAAGCAGTGCTTTTTCATGGGGATTTCACTGCCCTCGAACAGGGACCGAACAGGCACCGTATGTTCAGGCAATTCACCAGGATTTGGCGAATTGCCTGCTCTCTGGATAGCCGAATGGTCAGGAAAGGTAACCGAACGCTGATTTTCAGCATTCGGTTACCTTTCTCAAGCAATTCGGATCTCTTTGGATAACCCTGATAGTTACATAGGCTGAAAAAAGACATGCGTCCATCAGGTTCAGCCTGTCACACATCACCTACTGTTTTTGATTCAAAAGAAGGCAAAAAACCCCAGTCTGAAGCGCTCGCCAATATGCAACATACTGGGGAAAAATTCCTTCTTGACCCCAGAATGGCGTCAGATTTCTCCTTGGATCAAGAAGCTTTTACCCACATACTAAATATTATAACCCTTAATATTCTGTGTCTGCAGGAAGTCATCCAGTTGTTGTGTAAAAGTCTGTACAGTCTCTGACCCAACCACCTCGACAGGCAGAGAATTCCACAGCTTTATTGTTCTCACCGTAAAATAACCCTTCCTATGCTTTAGGCTGAATTTCCTTTCATCCAATCTAAATGGGTGACCTCGTGTCCTGTGTATAGTCCTATTAATGGCCCCGTATATATTTATATAAGGTTATCAGATCCCCTCTAAGGCGCCGTTTCTCTAAACTAAACAGGTTTAAGCTTGTTAGACTTTTCTCCTAACTTAAACCTTCCATTCCCCTTATTAATTTAGTCGCCCGTCTCTGCACTTTTTTTTAGCACCATAATATCCTTTCTTAAGACAGGTGCCCAAAATTGCACAGCATATTCAAGGTGCGTCTTACCATTGATATATAAACGTTAAATACATTAGCGTATCAGTGACTGCGTGAGCTTGTGTGAGTTTACTGTACTTTCTGAATCCTATACTTAACATGGGGAGCGCAATCAGTAATTAGCGTTCAAATAAGTAAGATATTACAAAGTCCTAGCACAACTTAACGCACCGATTTGGCTAAACAAAATTTTACAAAACGCAACTCTCATCCAACGGCAGGTATGGCAGCCCGATCCACCTCTTCTCCTTGCCGTGAGCAGAGTGAAACTGGAGACAAATAGTTCCCATTCTCCCTCCACGAACACTCCGCAGCGCTGCGTGATCTCGCTAGAGCACGATCGCGCGGGGCTCACAACCCATTAGCGCAACCCTCCATGGAGTCCTATAGATTCCAGGAGGTAACACTCATGGCAGTGCGGAAGCGCTACCGGAGTATTATTTAGGGTAGCGCATGGTTCCGGGGCAAGGTGCTGAAGTAGCGCCTGCCCCAGTATCTAACGCTAAAATGGGGACACTACTTGAAAACCTGCAGGTGCAGCTTTTCCCCATTAGCATCCCTACTTTAGCGTTAAGTTTGTAATTTAGCCCCTCGTTGGGTTAACCATGCATACTAGTTCAAGAGAATCTTGCATACCAAGGTAAATATTGTAGGGAATGTTACCGCAGTAGCCAAAAAATAAAAGTATAGGATAAAGCATGGCGCCGGTTCCAAGAAGTGACGGCATTCCTTCAACTCAAGGGGGTCAACTACCGATGGAGGCTGGACGGTTCCATTGTGGTGACTTATGAGACAGTGTCCTATACCATTTCTGACCCGGCCGAGGCATGGCTTGTCATTTTGGGGCACGGCAGATGCCTCTCCAGGCTGAATCCCTTTTTTTTATGAGTCGTGTGTACCTCGCTTTTATGGGGTGACCCCCTCCCACGCTCTGTTCCTGAGGACCCCACCCTTTTTCGATTTTTATATGCTTGCTGTTGCTGACCTTCCAAGAGACTTTCCCCCACTAATTTTTTCTTTTTTCAATTTTTTTTTCTTGTTTTCTGTGGCTTAAAAGACCTTCATTACGTATGTCTGGGAAACTGTACCTTTTGGGATATGAAGAGTGCTGCCCCTCCCTCCCTCTCTAACAGCCCCCCCCCTGCCGTCCCTCCCCACTCCCTTATTACACTGGTTATTTGCTGAGCCTTGGTATGTCTTTGTGAGGGCCTTGCGAGGACTTCCACTTGTTTGATTTCTTGTGACCTTGCAAAATTCCTTAAATAAAGAATTTTAAAAAAGAGTCCAGATTCACCAGATTCTTACAGTGCTGAGATGTGGTTCACTTTCAAAACCAACAATTTAATGCAAGAAGCATGTTAAATTCAAATAGAGGCATATTTCCTATAAGCATCAGTATATTAACTTGCTCCTTGAATTAACCCATTGTTTCACTAATGGCCTGAATCTTATCACTGTGCATATGTTTGTTATTTTAAGAGAGTCTGACAGCCATTCTCCCACACCAGGGTACATGCAGTGATCTTGGAGTGATCCAAAATATCTCCTCCTGATCCAGGCTCTCCTCAGTGTATTTCTTCAGTGAAGGAAAGGTGGGCCATTGGTGAAAGTCCCCACCAAGATGTGACCATTTTGTAGAGATATCTGCAGGGCCGGATTTGCGTCTCGGGAGCCTGTGGGCACAGAAATGTGGAGTGTCCCCCGCCCCCCAGCCCCCACCCAGAACAAAAACCATGCCCAAATTACTTTTTAAATATTTGTTTTGGGGCAAACTAAATGTTTTTTTTATTTTTTTAAACTGTTTCTCTCTTTGCTCAAATCAAAAGAAAGGGCAGAATAAGTTGTCTTAGTTGAGTTAGGCTGGGGTCAGACCAGCGCACTTTTAATGTGCGTTCTGGCGCACATAATCACGGCCGCACTAGCAGCAGATGACGGGCAATGACGGCCAATATACGATGTACGGTCGCACGAAAGTCCGGCCGCGCAACGCAAGTGGAAAACGAACGCATTTTTTCGAGAACGCCGAACCGCTAGTACTGACGTACAGAGTGCGCAGCTGCGGCATAGCGGCATGTGTGCGTGATTAGGAGGCGTCAGACCCTGCTAATGTCCGGCCTACATAACGTCCAGACGCAAAAAGAGTTTTATTGACGATCTGAAAAAATCACGCACGAAAAATGCGCATCGTATGACCGTTTTCGCGCACTCCGTGAAAAAATACGTCAATTCGTTCGGACGCACTTTTTTACGTTCGCGTGTAAAAATGCTTTCGTTTGAAAAAAAAAAGAGCAAAATAATATATATTTTTTAAATTTAAATTTTACATAAAGCCAACCTGATTAGATTTGGTAACACTGGAAAGGCCATGATCCGGCCTTTCCAATGACACCTCATATATCCCTCTAGTCCTTAGGGCTCCAGAGATACAGTGGTCTAAATCAGTGGTTCTCAATCTGTGGACCCTCGGGACCCACAATTGTCTTTGTTCATTAACTCGTGACCCAAAAATAATTTCTGAAACATTATAATTTATTCCACAAAACAACGTGCGCAACATTCTACAATGTATGCACTTTTTAAACAATTTTGTAAACAAACAGGGATTCTTTCCAAAATGGATAGTGCAGTAATCACAAAACTAGTGAAAACGAAAGTGCTGTTGAGGCAAAAATCCAATAAAATAAACTGTAATTGAAACCCATGAAATTAATTAGAACTTAAGGGAAAACTGGGGATGCTTCTTTCTCTTAATAAGTGTCTCAAAGTGTGGGGTGATGGTAGACAAAGCAACTCTAATTTATATCACTACTGACTGAATAATAAGATATTATAAAAAACTTAACAAACTCACCTACTCCACGCTCCCCCTCCATCTGTCTCTGCCGCTGCGCACATTATTTTTTCGCAGCAGTCTGCCCTCCCTGCGCCTACGCAATTTGCTACGCTAATCTCATAAACTGAAGCTGGCCAAGAGATTGAAAAGTGCAGAGCGTGTCTGGCGCTGCCTACTTCCTGAACCTAAACTCTTCAGTGCCTCAGAGAGACACGAAGAGCAATGGAATAGCTTGGACCAATGGGAAAGCAGCATTGGTCCAAGCCAAGGTTCAAAAAACGCCTCCATGGGAGGCTGGCCTATATAAATTAGGCCTATATTAATTACCACCTCTACGCTGATGACACTCAGATCTACCTCTCTACCCCTGATCTCTCTCCCCCTGTCCTTTCAAAAGTCAGTGACTGTTTATCTGGCATCTCCTCCTGGATGGCCTCCCACCACCTAAAGATCAACATGTCAAAGACTGAACTCCTACTTATTCCTCCCTCCAATGCCTCCCCACCTCCTGACTTCTCTATCACGGTGGAGGGTATCACCATCTCCCCATCAAACCAAGTTCGCTGTCTTCGAGTTATACTTGACTCTGCTCTTTCCTTCATCCCCCACATCAAGTCTCTTTCCTCCTCCTGCCGATACCAACTGCGTAATATTTCCAGAATTCGGCCATTTCTTACCGCTGTCACCACAAAACAACTCATACACACCCTGGTAATCTCCCGACTCGACTATTGCAATAATCTCTTATCTGGCCTCCCTCTGTCCCGCCTCTCCCCCCTACAATCCATCCTGAACGCCTCCGCCAGGCTAATTCACCTCACCCGCCGCTCTCTCTGCCGCTCCCCTCTGCGAGTCCCTTCACTGGCTCCCCATCCACTGCAGAATTAAGTTCAAAATCCTTATCCTTACCTACAAAACCCTCACTAACTCAGCGCCCCACTACCTGTCCTCACTAATCACCAAATACACCCCAGCCCGCTCCCTAAGGTCAAACAGTGACCTGTGCCTAGCGTCTCCCTGCATCACCTCTTCCCATGATAGACTGCAGGATTTCTCACGCGCAGCCCCCACTCTCTGGAACGCTCTCCCTCGTACTGTCAGACTTTCCCCTAACTTCTCTTCCTTCAAACGCTCCCTGAAAACATTCCTATTTAGGGAAGCCTAACACCCAACTCACTGACACAACCATCAATCACTCTCAAATTACAGTCCTCTCCTCCTGTTTCCAACCCCAACCCTCCCAGATTGTGAGTTCCTACGGGAATAGGGCCCTCATCTCCTCTTGTACTGTTTGTCAAATGTTGTTCAATGTATTGTAACAATGTCTATACTGTGCTTATTGTACAGCGCTGCGGCATATGCTGGCGCTTTATAAATAAAGAATAATAATAATAATAAATATACTTTGCTTCACTGAGATGTGCATTGTGCACAGTGGCTCCTGGTGTTGGGAGTACAGAGCGTGTCACCAGTCACTGAGTCCCACCCTACACTTTCCCATTACAGATTTCTCCCCCCACATTTCCATTACAGAGTATTTTACCTGATGCAGCAGGTCCCAGGTGGCGCCTGGGAACATTCAGTGGCAGCCACACCGCCAGGGATGCTGCAGGTAAGATGCATCAGCAGGTCCCAGGCATTAAGGAGGCCTGGGAGCACTTGCCCGTGACCCAGTCCATCCCTGGTCACGACCCTCTTTTGGGTTGCGACCCACCACTTGAGAAACACTGCTCTAAACGATTGTAAATTGTAAAACCTTTATTTTTTTTTACAGAGACAAGCACATGCCTACTCTGCCTAGTTCTAAATCCGGCCCTGGCAGTGTCAACGTGTTCATTGATGGCACGGCCCCGCCTATCCTTCACTGGCGTTCTGCATCGTTTCACTTGCTGTTGCGCTAGGAGGAACAGGGAATGAAGCAGGAGCGGCAGGAGGTGTACAAATAATGTAGGCAGTTCTGGATTTGCAACTAAGTGCTCGATTGAGGCTAGGGTCAGACGAATGCATTTTTCACGTCTACCGTCAAAAAGTGCGTTGATGCGTCCGAACGCATTTTTTCATGGAAGACGCGATAGCGGTCATTCGATGTGCAATTTCGGCCGTGATTTTTTACGGATCTAAACCAGGAAACTTTGGGTGTCTGGACGTTATGTTGGCCGAACATGAGCAGCGTCTGACGTCTCCTAATCACGCACACACGCCGCTATGCGGACGCAGCGCACTCTGTACATCAGTACTAGCGGTTCCACATTCTCTAAAAAATGCGTTCCTTTGCCGCTTGCATTGCGCGGCCGAACTTTTGTGCGGCCGTACTTCGTATATCGGCCGTCATTTGCTGCTACTACGGCCGTAATAAAGTTCGTCTGACCCCAGTCTTAATTCCATAGCCCATTTTTTCTAAAGAAATATTGTCTGCTTGTGGCTGATTTTTTTTTTTTTAAATATCTGCGGATTCAGTTGAAAAAAAAAAAACAGCTGGAGCTGATATTTGAAACATGCTGCAGGCCTGAAGAAAAACTGGCTGGTAAAACGTCTAAAAAAGCTTATTTTCAGCCAATATACAGATTTGTGCCTTTTAAAAATGGCTATTACAAATATCCGATCTTTTAATAAAAGATTTCAGTTTAATTCCCATCAATTTCCCTGCCTGAAAATCCATTTATCAACACCTTTTAGCGCTTGAATTATTTTCGGAAATCAGCATAGCAATAGACATTTCACGTCTTTAAAAAACATGTTTTTCTTTTTATTATTATTTTTTTTATTTACTTTAAACATGTCATGTTTGAAATCATTGGAAAGACCATGCTCTGGTCTTTCTAATGATACCAAATATGACCCTGCTAGCTGCTAACAGTCGGGAGATATTGGGGTTCAAAGGAACCCCCTATCTTTACTTAGGAGTCAATGAGGACGTTCCCCACACGTCCTCAGCAGTGAAAGGGTTAACTGATATAGTCGATATTTAAAACGCATGGCCGCGGGAGCTGATAGTCGATCCAAATTTTTATTGGGAATCAAACTGCCCGTAAACCCGTATTGGAATCTCACAAACTGAAAAATGGTGGAAAATAAGCCAAAAAGCATCCGGATTTCAGCCATGAGGCCAAATTAAATCAAGTTGTAAATGTGAAATCCTCTTATAGCACAGATGAATAAGGTTTAGTGAATCTCTACCCTCGTCGGTGCAGAATCTCACTCCCAGGCCAGGAGATCTTTACTGAATCTAGCTCATGGAACTGCTCCATAAATAGACTGACATGCAAGATGTCACTGACCTGTTTTTCTCGTTGGCATCTCTTTCATGCTTCCCTTTCCGCCTTCCTTTTTTTGTTTTTTGATCTGCCTTTCCAGACAATCTATTTGGAAGGGAAGAAGAGATGGATTGAGAGGGAGATTTGAAGATGGAGAATGGAAGATGCATAAACAAAGGAGAAATAAAAAAGATAAATCGTGTTCACCTGTTCGCCTTCAGCATGTCATTATTCTTAGGCCTATAAATGTAAGGAAATAAAATGAGAAAAGTCACATATCATATTTTATTTATTTATTTATAAAGGATTTTACCAGGAAGGATACATTGAGATTTCTCTCGTTTTCAAGTATGTCCAGGTTAAGAACATTGAGTTGTTACAGAAATACAAAATAGTAAAATGCAAGATATTAACACAAGACCAAATATACAGATTAACATAAAATAAATATGTAAGTAATATAGTCATTATGTTACATGTTTACAGGCGCATTCCGTATTGAGGTATGTTAATAGGGAGCTCTTAAGGGACTTTAGACTGGGGGAAGATTTGATGACGTCTGGGAGGTTATTCCATAACTGCGGTGCTCTGTAGGAAAACGAGGATCAAGACACTTTCTTTTTGTATTGTGGTACTGCAAGTAATGTGCTGGTCCTGGATCGGAGGTTATAGGATGAGGGAACTGCTGAGGGAAGCAGCCTATTCAGGTAGTGTGGTAGCTTCCCAGAAAAGCTCTTAAACACCAGGTTTTAAAGGTGAAGGGTGCGTCTAGATTCCAGCGACGGCCAGTTTAATTATTTTAACATGTCACAATGGTGGGTCATGTAGTTACATTGTAGCACAAAGCGGCAGAAGGAGATATACAATGTAGTAAATTTCTGAAAGTGTGTTTGCGGGGCGGCTGCATACACTACATCTCCGTATTCAATAGCTGGCATAAGCATTTGTTGTACAATCTGCTTTCTTACCGCGGGGTTCAGGATTTGTTTCTGTACAGGGCACCTAGTTTGGGGTAAAGTTTAGATGAGAGTTTTTCGATGTGGGGCCAAAAGATAGATTTGAGTCTAACCACATACCTAGATATTTGAGAGAAGTGACTGTGGTCAGCGTGCCATTTGATCTTGTCCTGACACATAGATGGGGTGTTTACAATTTGTGTAGTTTAGGTGCTGTTCTAAAGAGCATCGTAACAGTTTTGTCAGTATTTAGAAAAAGTTTGTTATCTTTGATCCACTTTTCTACCTCTGTGAATTGTTCTTGCAGCACGGCCTCCAGCTGCGGGAGATTTATTTATTTATAAAGTATTTTACCAGAAAGGATTCACTGAGATTTCTCTGGTTTTCAAGTATGTCCTGGTTTGCGTATAACAATAGGCAAACAATACTCAGTGATGGATAATATTAACAATTCTTATCTTATGTACCTGGCACGCCTAACCTCCTGAGTGTCCCTCCGATGGATACAAATTCCTCTCTACCTCTTTCCTGTCCTAATACTTTTCTTTAAGTGTAGCTCCAAATTTATAGTGTTGAAAATAGCTTCAAAGCAACATAACTCACTGCAGCGTGTTCTTAAAATATATGGACTGTGTATACAATAGTTTTATTATTCTCTAAAGGACATTGATTTATATTTGGCCTAATATTTCCTGAAATGCTCCATCCCTTTGTGTCATATCCAACCTCGTCACAAGGGTTGAAAGTGTTCCTCCTCAATAATAATGTTTAAGAGGTATGGTACAGATATTTATTAAGTATTTTAATCATATGTTTGTTCGATTTAATCTGCTTTGAGCTGCGATATGGTTTTTATGGAATGCATTTTTTTATGTAACCGTGGGAAGTTAAATTCAGGCCATCCATCCTTCAGGGCGACCCTGGTCTTTAGCTTGTACATTCAATGCCGGCAATGTGTCTTTGTGCTCCCCAACCCAAGACAACATGAAAATATCCCTCTTAGTTACCTGCACTGACAGCGGGTGTGCTGAGCAATTACAATCTCTGTTAGTTGAGACGAAATGTGTGCCTTTATCCTGTAAACCTGTAAAATAAAAATCATAATGCTGATTAAACAATTCATAAGAATAAAAGGATGTGGAACTCTACAATATATATGTTACTGGTAAATAAAGACCGAAGTCTGGATCAATTTAGGATTATCCAGCTATAGCTGACATTAGCTTCGGGTAAGAAATCAAACTTTGGGCTTTACCTGGGTAATCCTAGGTTTATCCGGCTGTCCATTGGGCTTCTCCCAGGTAAACCCAGATCCACCCAAACACCACTGGGTAATGTGTTTTCTGAGACTTTGATGTGGTTTACGGTTGAGGCGAAACATAGGATTATCCATAGCAAAACCCTAAACCTATCTCTAACGTTAACCCAAACCATAATCCCGACCCTTACCCTATCCTGACCCTAAAAATCACTTTTACCCAAGGGGGTTTGGTTAGTCTGCAGATTACCTGAGCAAAGCACCATGTTTGATTTCACTTCGGGCTGTACCCAAAGCTGGTGAATTTCACCATACGGCGCAATTTTGTGTCAGTTCGGCTATTCAGAAATTATTAAATTCGCTAAATACTGGAGAACTGACGGCGAAAGTCAGTGCAGTTCGCCGCATTTCGCCGATCTTTATCGGCAGTGAAATTTTCTCATAGAGAAGTAATCTATTCAGAGAACGCCAACCTGCATGTGACGAAATGACCTGATTTTCGGTGAATCAGTTTGACAGGTTTAAACAGGCAAATCCCGTAGGATTCAATGTAAAATATATTATCTTTTTTTTTATTCATCCCTTTATTCTCGACATTTTCAGCAATCTGTTTTTGTTTATTTATTTTTTGGAATTTGTCTTGTATTTTTGGGATTTTTTTAGGTGAAATTTTTGATTCCCATTTTTTTAAATGGCTTTTTTTATTCTGTAACAGACTCTTAATTTTCTTGGACCTTTATTATTATTTCCACACATTCTCATGCATTTTTATTGTTTTAAATACCTTTTAAAGAATAGCAGAGTTCCGCTTATTTTTTTCCTGCAGTTCGTCGTTCCTTGGCAGGCTGATCAACGTCTTTGGAGGCTCCAAGTTCGGTGCACTTCGGGGACCTAGCGGCGAATAGAGAATTCACCGCAGGGTTGGCGAACAGGAAGCGCACCAAGGTTCACCGAATGAATTTCGGTGAAATTTCAGTGCTTTCTGAATAACCCTTTTAGTATCATTATATATACATAGCTCCAACATTTCCCATAGTATTTCAGAATAAAAAGTACAGGACTAAGATGACATAAACACAAACTATTTTTAGGTGAGACTTCCCCTTCGGCTGTTTGGATTTCCTTTTTATGAAATGCTGGCATTTGTCGCCATTGCAACAATGGCAATTGTAGGAACCCCTTTTGAAAAGATAAAGAAGAAACCCTGTTAAACCTGATTTATCTCTTAGTGTATATCCAGGGTCAAGTCGAGTGGGATCACATGAGAACCGAGTTCCCATTTGGCCCAGACACTGAAAAGCATTATATTTTTAGGCTGTCGTTATATGCCAGTATCAACTCGTAGTAAATACATGTTATTTATTATTATCATCAATGTTTCCCTAAAGCCCACCCTGTTTATAGTTTTATTGTCAAATTTCAGTGAGCGGTTATGGGTGGGGTGAAAATGATTACTTGAGGGGTAGGGAGAAATACTGGTGAGTTTTCCCACACTTCTTTATGTTAAATTTGACCCTTGTGTATATCTAAAATGTGTATCAGTTTAAGGAAGTTTTCTTCAGTACCTGGTAGGTCTACGAGTGTACATGAGAACCAAATCAATGTGAAGCCTTGTTCTTTCTCTCCACAATCAGGAATGAAAAATGAATCCAATTAAAAAAGGGTCTTTTCTTGTAAATAAAACATAAATAATAAAATAATGATAAAAGCCCGACGCGTTTCGTCTATTACTAATAATATATAATAATATATATAATAATATATAATCAATCAAATTTGATTGATATTTGATTGATTATATATTACTATTGCCCTTGAAAAAGTCTAGTAGTAGACGAAACGCGTCGGGCTTTTATCATTATTTTATTATTTATGTTTTACAATAAAAGATCCTATTTTAATTGGATTTATTTTTCATTCCTGATTGTGGAGAGAAAAAACAAGGCTCCACATTGATTTGGTTCTCATGTACACCCGTACACCTACCAGGTACTGAAGCCTCCGTGTGTTTTCGATTTCTATACTTTGAGCAGTGGCCCATCTCCTGGGAGTCGACTACGAAAGTTGAGTTTTACTTTATCCTCTTTTGTCACCTTTGTTGCTATTGGTTTAGGAATTTTTCTACAAGGGATATGCCATTAAATGAAGAATTGCTGAATAGTTGCAAAACAATTGCAAGATTCAGTCCAAAAATAAAGCCAGATTTGACACATTTTCAGTATCCCTTCAGGTTGACTATTTCTGCCAAAAATACGCAATTCCATTTGGGTTCTCCGCCGGTCCACTGCTTAGTTAATAGCCCCCACCATATCACAGCATGTTTGAACTGTCCATCACCTCCATAGTGATGTTGTGTGTGTGTGTGGGGACACAGCGAAGACCCTCGTCCAGACAGCATCCACTACAGCGCTTGGCGGACACACAGGGTGGCACAAAGACGTAGTCTGAGAGCTCGGGAAATTCGGCTAGGAGATTGAGAAGGACCGATCGAGGCTGACACTGGCTGCGGTTATATAAATCCATCAAAGACAAGCCTGCAAAACATCACCGTGGTCATTATCATTTCATAATCTCTGCACAGGACACAGGCTGCTATACAGTAAATTAACAGTCAATATCCCCAGCAAAACACTTCAATTGAAGCAGCTACTACTTATGAATGTTCAATACAGAACTCCCTTTTCATGTACAGTTACAATGTATGCAATGATATTTAAAGGGAGACTCTTGGGTTTAAACAGGAGTGGGGAAACAGAGGGTTTATCATCTATGTCTCCTGATGACCCCTCTGCAGCCCCTCTTGTTTTAATCCTTTAGATTGCTTAAAAGCTCACCTTAAATTTAGCTCCACGATCCCTCTTCCTGCCAAACTACAGCTGTCACATGACCAGTGAAAGCAGGAAGTTCAAGCAAGCTGCCAGCCAGTTATCACAAATTGATGCTTACTGGGCCTTAATCGATGCCATTGTGCAGTCTCTGGGCCCTGTTACATTCTTAACGCTAATGTTAGCGCTCAGCAGTATGAGCGTTAACGTTAGGTTAAGTGGCCCTAGCACAGGCCGACCATATTACATTCTGAACGCTAACGGGTTAAAAAACCCGTTAGCTTTTCAGATCTTGTGCTTTTCAGCGTGAGCTTACTGTACTTTGCGCTCCCTATGCTTAACAAGGGGAGCGCAAAGTGTTAATTAGCGTTAGGATTACAACGCTAATTACATCCCGCTGCGGTTAACTGAAAAGTTACCCACAGCATGGAGCTGGTGCTAGCTGATTCCGCTTCTGCTTCTTGTAATGTTAGGGAACAGCCAAAGGATCCCGACTGCACTGTTGCTGGGATTCTCTCCTGGAGTCCATTGGTTTTCAGGGTCAGAGTTCAGCAAGATCACGTGTATGCAATCTCTCAGGATTTTGCTGTTTTGGCAGAAGGACAGTGGAGAACTATTTGTGCTCTCTGTCCTTCAGTTTGCAGCACCAGGCTTTAAAGCCACATATTGGCTGCCAAAAGATAGTGTTAGTTGTTGTTCCCTTTAGGCTGCAGACGAGAATATTGAGTGACCTTTGTGTCATTCATTATTCTCTAACGGTCATAACTTAGGTACTTCCTATACAAAGTATAGGTGTCACCCCAACTTATCCTATGAAGCTATTTGAGTTCACCCCAGCTGGATTTTGCAGATGAAATTTTCCACAATCTGAAGGATCTGCACATGCAATGCTGAGACTACAGATGGATTAAACACCAGAGGAGATTTTGGTGATAAACATAATTGTGCCTGTTGTTATATATTTGAAATGAAAATGACTCAACACGAAATGGTAAATAACAAATTTGATTTGTATTACTGTTTCACAAGAGAACTATTGATTAAATGATTCCTGAGCATGATTTGATCCATCTAGCTTGCCTTTTTTCTGCAGAATTTGATCTATCGGGGCTTTATCCAATGATCCAAAATTCAAATCAATATCAAATATCGAATCGATCCCAACATACATTACATACAAGTCAGTACTGAAGCAAACAACATTATGAAATGAATCAGATTCATTTGACTGTTTCACAAAGGACCCTGTCCCTGTAAATTGGCCTGTGGTGCTGAATCTGTTGTCAGCACCACAGGCCAATGGGCAGCTCAATAGTTAACCCTAGCTTGCCTTTTAACAGCAGAATTTGATTTATTGTTTTTTTATTTAGTGATTCGAAGTTCGAATCGATATCAAATATCGAATCGATCCCAAATTACAATGGTATTTTTTAGTGATCTGAGATACCAAACGAAAATGAAATAACGAAACGAAACTGCAAAAACAAAATTATTTTGAAACTAAACATTTTTCAGCCGTGCACACGTCTAATTAGTAAAGTCGTTATACTCAACAGCTCATTCGTTAATGAGATTGACTCAAATAGAAGTCAGATCTGTTGAATGTATTTATTGCTATTAATATATTGTTGCATTATATAATAAATATATATTATGTTTACAGTTCTGTAAAACTGTATGGACTCTATTACATTGTTCGCGCAAAAATGTGCGCGTGCTCAAAAATGCATTAACGCGAGGGGCAAAACCCTTCGCACTGAACGTCGTACAACGACGTTCGCGCGCGCATCCCATACTTAAGATTGTGAGCACAAATGCATTTGTGCGCTGGTACGCGGATTGTATTACAATCGATGTGCAACTTTTTACGAACGACATTTGCGCGCATAATTTTAACGTCTTTGAAAAGCTGGTGTTAACTACAAAGCTGATCGTTCTGGCTGAAACGAAATACACCAGCCCAAAAAAAAAAAAATACAGCACAGTGTAGTTACACATTCTACACATACCCAAACAATAAAATGGAGAAGTTGTGCGTGTTTTTATTATTGCTGCAGCATATATACTCAGATTGATTTTGACAGGCGTTAAACTGAACAGAAGACAATTGTGTTTCTTAATTCTGATTACCCACCGATTTCTGCGCGCAACTTTAATGTGCGTGCGTTTTTGCGCGTCTTTTTTACGCGTGATATTTTTTTACGGATGAAAACATGCGCTCGGATCGTAATACCTGCGTTAATTTACGCGCGTTAACGTTTAACGCTGCGCGCAAAAAAAATTGCGCTGCGCGTACGAATTTGCGCGGAGAATGTAATAGAGCCCTATGTATTTTAACTCTTATGGTCACAGTTGTGAGTTGTGATAAGTCACTCTTTGGGTTAATATCTGCATGTACAGTAGGGGTCAGCAACCTTGGCCCTCTATATATTTTGGAACTACATTTCTCGTGCCACACAGCCAACCTAAGGAGTGGCTGACTAAAGTGGGAGATGTAGTTTCAAAACTTGTAGAGGTTCTAGGCTGATGACCCCTTGTCTCCATCGATATTACTTCAATCTATATATACCTTCTCCCACTCTGTGCGGCGGCTGGGTTTGTGACTCAGGTGTCTGCGGAGAAAAGAGAATTAATATATCAGAAATGCAATATACACACTGTCTATCTTCCTTTCTCATTCCTAATTTGCTATGTTTCTGATTCTTACTGTATCTGTTGCACTTTCCCATCCCCCTGTATTCCCTCCCTCTGCTACCCTTTACTCTACAATCTGCTAAGGACTTTTCCCCTATTGCAGATACAATCTTAACAAAGTAGCCAGACTGTCTGCAAAAAAAACATTTTACTGTTACAAGCTCTCATTCTAGTATAATATGCATTACCGGAAGTCACTCTAATACATTATTTAAAGATGTTCTAGATAGATGTCTCATCTCCAAAATAACTATAATTCCCATCTCTTCTAACCCTTCCAAGGCCCTGTACACAATCACAATTCATCCACCATGACAGATCGATACTCCTTGCTCCTTTCATCCTTTCCCACAGCTCTGTATACATTTCTACAGAAGCTCTTCTTTATTACCGTTTTGCTTTCAATGTTTCCCACGGTTCCTTATCTACCGCCTGCAGTGATAGATAACCAATTCCAGAGGTGGATAAAAGGCAGATCTCTGGATGGCCTTCATATTCACACCACCGGCAGCCTTCCGTAGATAGTGAGCGGCAAAAACAAGCTGTGGAACGTTGGGCTGGTAATTTGGCGATGTTTAGAGGACTAGTTGTTCCTCATTTCATCAAATATTCATTATTATTATTTGTAAGTGTTTTCTGCGGCGCTTTAAATTACGGAAAAGGTAAACTACCAATATGAAAATCAGAATTTTAGAAGACAGAAATAGGAGGTGTAGAAGGGCTTTGCCCAGATGAGTTTACAATCTAAATCTACAATCTTCTTTCTTGTTTTGTATCCTAAATTCCTACGAAGACCCGCTCCCTATTTCCACCTGTGAAAACCTCTAACCATTTCCATACATCTCCTACCACAGCTTTAAATCGTAGTACAGGTTGAGCACCCATGATCTGAAATTCGAAACTAGAATTTTCGGAGCTGTGCGAATTTTCACTGGCCCTCGGGAACCCGGCTGTTGAGCGCTGCAGCAGACCATGCAACACACTGGGAACTCCAACATGTAACACGCTGCTAAGAGTCATGCTGACTCTCCACGTCATGTCCTCGGAGTAACCCACACAGCGCCTCCATGCTGGCGGCTACAGCAGGAAGATGGATCACCGCCATGGTCCTGTTCCTCTTAAACATCAGTATTCTGAAAGCCGTGATGTTTGGGGTCACGACGAGCATTCCAGATAAGGGGCGCTCAACCTGTAGTTTATACAGTATACCTTCTTTATATTTCCAATCATTATGCAAAATTTAAAGTAAACCTGCTCTGACCAGGTTCACTTTCGTTATGGGGTCCATATCGCAACGGTGCTAAAAATCGATGCAATATCTCCTACGAAAATAAGATATTGCTGGCGCTACTTACCAGCGCTGGGTGTCGAGCACTGGTGCGCGATTTGCCCTCAATGGTAACCTTGGCCTACTGGCTGATTGCCGGCATGCTGTCTGATCAGTCAACTGCATGGAGTGGAGGCCTGTCGTAAAGGAGGGATCTTTGATCAGAGCTGTCACCTCCCCATACTGCACTCTTGTTTTAACCCTTTAATGTTGTGAGGCAGACGATGCCGTTCACGCAGCAGGCTAGATTAAACTTTGTTGGTGGCATAACATACATCGGGCTTTCTGGCCCGCCTTCTTACCTAGTGGAACATTGCCGTCATAGACTGTGCTGGGAAGGGAGGTGGGCCAGAATGCCAAATGGCCTGCGATGCTGCCCTGTGGTGTAAAGCCTGCCTGCCTCCTGGCAGACCCCCGGCGCTAAGGGGTTAACAGGGAATAACACTTTATTTGCATAGCTTCCTGACAGCATCTTTCCTGAGTTGGTCCTGGCAGGCGGGATATTCAAATACCATTTGCTGAGTGACAGCTTTGTAGGCAGAGGAAATTCCTCTCCTTCACACAGTGAAAACAGCAAAACAGAACTGGAGGGAGGGTGGCACTCCATGCAGGCTGACTACTTTAATAAGTGGTGAGGGTGCGTAGAGTGTCCCTCTTATATAGTTGCACACACTCGCTCACATAAATGCTTTAAGAGCGTGAAGCAAAAGTCATCTTCAACTGTGCACGCAAAATTCTTTGCACTGGTCCTGTATACACTCTATATATTCTGTATACACCTTATAATACTGTCATCAAAACAGTTCTTCGCCTTTGTGGGCAAAGTTATTGCATCAGCCCTGGGAGACCAGAATGGAGACATCGATAGGCCAATAAACACTGCAAAGTAGTGAGAAAAAGTCTAGAATGTCAATTATATTTGAGCAGAGGTATAATAAAGGTTAGTACTAAACTGTAATGCCGCCCGGTGACATGCCGCTGGCCAGGACGCTCACCTCAGGTGGGGGCCGGCTCTGATGGACCGTCTCCCTGGCAACCCCAAGTGGGTGGCTTGGCGACTGGGGGGTATCCTGCGGTTCTGCACGATCCTTCCTGGGCTCCTCCGTGGCCACGTTGGTGGGATCGGCTCCGCGGTTCCGCACTGCCCACACTGGGCAGGGCGGCCCCCGGCGTCTGACGTCACTAGGGCGGATGCGGGGGCCGGGATTAGTCGCCCAGACCCAAGGAGAGGACCTCCAGACTCGGTTGGACCTGATGGGGAACTGCTTCAGATGATCCCTGGCTCCTGATTGGCCAGTGGGGTACACCTGGGAGGGGCTAGACTACCATACCACCTATATAAGGTTTCCCAGTGCATTCAGTCATTGCTTCAGCATTGTATCACTCCTAGTAGTGTTTACTATTGAGAAGCTACTCATCTATGATTATCCTGTGTACCAGTTCCTGGCTAGTTATTCGACCATTCCTGTTTCGCCACCTATCCTTGACCACGATTCTGTCCCTGACCACATCTATTGGAAAGTCCTTTGGTACCGCGATTCTGGACCTGATACCCAGCCTCTGCACCTTGGTTCTGCCTCCCCAACCGCCCATCCGGACATAAACTGAGAAAACACAAAAGATGGAAAGCCTTGTGAAATAAAAGGAAAATGGCCGGTCGAGACTTGTGTCCTATAAGGTCAGCTAAAGCCATGTGGGAGTTGTTGGTTATTTTTAACCTCTTTTTAAAGACAGACATTTCCAATCAGTGTTCAGACAGTATTTGAGGATCTGGACGAGGGGAAGCATTTTAGACATCACATGAACACTGGGCATTTTGGAAAAGACAGAGGGAGGATTTGAAGGAACGTTTTGGGCCCTATTACAATCTTCGCGCAAACGTTTGCGCCGGCGCAAAAATGCATTAACGCGAGGGGTAAAACCCTTTGCGCTGAACGTCGTATTACAATGTCAGCACAACAAACGCGCGTATTCCTCTACCGCTGGTGAACCTGCACGAATCCTGCGCGAGCGTTCTTTACTGCGCGCGTCCTATACTTAACATTGTGAGCGCAAACGCGAATGTGCGCTGGTACGCGGATGGTATTACAATCTATGCGCAGGATTTAACGCATAGCGTTTGTGTGCATAATTTTTGCAACTCCTAAAAGCTGGTGTTAATGGCAAATCTGAACAACCCGGCCAAGCCATAATACACCAGCCCAAAAAAAATAATGCTGCAAAGTATAATTACACATTCTACTCATACCAAACCAATAAAATGGAGAAGTTGTGTGTGCATTTATTATTGCTGCAGCATATATGCGCAGATTGACTTTGACAGGCGCATAAACTTAACGTTAGACAATTGTGGTTCTTAATTCTGATTGGCTGAATCGCGTGAAAAAAACAGTCAGCACACTGATTTCTGCGCGCAACGTTGCTGCGCGCGCATTTGTACGCGTCCGTTTTACGTGCGTTATTGCTCGACGGATGAAAAAATGCGCGAGGATTGTAATTCCAGCGTTGTTTTACGCGTGTTAACGTTTAATGCTTGGCGCACAAATTCACGCATTGCGCAAACGTTTTAATGCGAAGATTGTAATAGGGTCCTTTGTCTTGTGTATTCAGGAGCAGTAATGAAAGAGGGAGCAGAGATCCGGCAGTGGGTTCATGGCTTTAAATGTTATTCTTTGATGGATGGGCAGCCAGTCAGGAGCTTTGCTGAGTGGATCATCTGTAGATTAATCATGAATAAAATAAGCTTAGCATCGACGCGACTTTGTATAGGTTGGAGCTGAGTCAATAATGTGGCAGGAATGCTGATAAGGAGAACGTTGCAGTTGTCAAGATGGGATTTGAAATCTAATTATGCCTTTATCTTTATCTTCAGTGGAAATATTCTTTTAGTTTTCAGCAGTCTTTTTTATTAACAGAACTTTTTACTATTTTATAGGACCTATTTTATTATTCACACACATTTTCATGGATTTTTATTGGTTTCACCTCCCTGGCGGTCTAATTTTTTCAAAATTTCGTGTCTAAAAGCATCTCAATTTTTTTTTAACCCTTTCGCTGCTGAGGCGTTTCACGCCTCTGTGCTGAGGTCATTTTTACCGGTTTTGCTCATCATGTTTAAACGTGTTTTGAAGGCTTATTTTAGTATATGACCCAGACATATTATATATCGTTCTTTCCGTCAGACTCGGCAGATTCATAATATGTCATTATTATATGTATACATCATGACCTGTCTGTATATTATAACAAAAAATGCAATAAAATATGAATTTTCAATAATTTACAACGTGTAAAGTGTATATTTTTCACATTTTAACATGTGAGCAATTGCGGTTATATTTTGTATGGGGTGCGCTTGTTAAAAAAATTAGAAATGGGGTCTCGTTACATTTTTTTTTGGGGAAAATTACGCGATTTTTAACAAACGCACCGCATATAAAAATCGTTAGTGCAGCATCATTGTTCACATTATAATTGAAATGGGAACAATATTGCTGCATTAACAAAGCAAAAAAATAAAAAAACTTGTTTATTTTTTTTAAAATATTTTTTTATTTTTATTTTAAATTTTTTTTTTTTTTTAAAAACTTTTTCACAGTCGTGTTTGGTATCGTTGGAACGGCCATGCTCTGGCCGATCCAACAGTACCAAACTTTAACCCCTAGCTGCCACGGATCGGGAGATAGGGGGTTCATTGGAACCCCCTATCTCCACTGTTGGTGGCAGCTAGGGGTTAACTCCAGGACTGGCGTCATCGTGCTATGCACGATGACGCCAGTCCTCAGGGGGAGTTCCCGGAGGCTTGGCCGACATCCAAGATGTCGGCCAGCTCCGGGAAAGGATCACGAACCGGCGCTTTTCAGCGCCGATTCGTGATCCGGCTCCCCAGGGGTTAATGACAGCCACCGTTTGGAAGGGCAGGCTGTGCCCTTCAAGCGGTGCCTGTATTAACCCCCTGCTCCCCGCGATCGGGAGGGAGAGAGGTCCGAAGGACCTCCCCCCCTCCCTTTCAGGCGCCTCCTCCGCACATGCGGGGGGGGGAGGCGCCTGAATTAGATGTCATCGCGTCGCCGCAATGACATCTAATGTCCCCGCCGGGCTCCCGAGTGCTGGGCTGACATCCAAGATGTCAGCCCGCACTGGGGGGGCGCAGCAATCCGCCGGATTGCTGCCTCCTGTGCTCGGACGCGCTGAGCGCGTCCGTAGCACAGGAGAACCACTTGGCTGGACGCGCTGAGCGTGTCCATAGCAGCCAAGTGGTTAAAGGAAACGTGTTTTTGTACATAGCCTGTAATAATTAGGAGTCACACTGAAATCCGTGCAATCAAGAGTCCTTACTGGTAAAATCCTTAAATAAATACATTTTAAAAAGTCCGATAAAGTTTGAAACACGACATAATAATTTATTATCCCAAAAATAATTATCCAAAATAATGCAAATAAATGATATTCAATAAAATACAACAAAAAAACACTGAAATCTGACTGAAAACAAGGGTGAGACGATGTATGGTCTGTTTCTTATCCTGTAGTGCCACCTAGTGGCCGTTCATAAACATTGCACATTGGATTATACAGTGTATTATAATTTTTTTCTAAGTTTGCTGCCTGGTCCCGCCCCCTGCATCGTGTGACTCGCAGGGAGCCTTGCCAGGAAGCAACTCGCCGCGATCACACTGCGGGGGACAGCCAGGGAGCGCAGGAGGAGGTGAGTATGCATCCAGCCCGAGTGTGGCTCGGGGTTACCATTCGCTGGTAGTGAAATTTAACCCCGAGTCACACTCGGGAATACCACCAGGGAGGTTAAACACATTTTAGAAGAATAGCAAAGTTCCATTTTTTCCTCTGCAGTCCGGCAGTGTTTGGCAGTCAGTACGGCTACCTTGCTGTGAATAGTGAATTAACAGCAGGGTCCGCGAAGTGCACCGAACTAAAGCACTGAAATTTCAGTGCTTTCTGAATAACCCCTTATGGGACCAGAGAAAACAGACAATGGCAGTAGCTGCCCACCCTTCGGGGTGTACCGCCACCAGCCTCAAAATATTTTTACCCTTATGGTGTGATTACTGTCAAGGCTATACTATATGCATATCAGACTGCTATCACCCAAAAAGGGCATGAAATGAGTAGTAATGGCAAACCCTGGCACCCCAGATGTTTATAGTCCCTAGCCAGCCTAAAACAGTGCATCATGGGACACAGAGCTGCAAACCATCTGGGATGTCGAGGTTCGTCATCACTCTCCTAGAGCTACAAGTAATGACAAAAGGAAATCTGGTCAGAATCGGAGTATGCATATTGTTATAGAAAGATGCTGTTATGTGAGGATCACTGTGGAAGTCAAAAGGTTTATTAAGCAAGTCAGAATGTCTAATGCGCACTAGAGGTTGGTCAGAACATATTAACAAAGAATGAGAACGGTTTGTAGGCAGTAGGATTTAACCAGTTAACTTCTAATGGATTATTGAACACGTGTATTTAGTTGAGGTTGTCAATGGACAGAGATGTAAGAAAGAGTTGAGATTTAGGGTTTTAATAGAGAGTGTGTCAATAGAAATGTTTAAAGAAAAGTCTAGGCACCCACACACAATGAAATATACAGTTACATATAGTAGACAACATTATTTTCTCCTTCTTGCATAGTGGTTAACAGGGACCTGTCATCGGAATGTTCACTCTTAATGTGGATATCACATCGGTCATGTCATCCCTTGATTATATATTTCTGACTGGATTTACCCAGATCCAGACTCTGCCATCTTCCCCCGCTACAGGTGGAGCTGTAACAGGGCCGTTGCACAAAGCTGCACAATTGGTCCTCAGTGTGAGGTCGGTGCTCTGACTTGTCCTTCAGTGTGCACACCAGCAATCAACTGCCTGGCGTGAGCAGAGGGCTCTCTGGTAGGATGGCTCTTCTGCTCGTAGCTTTCATTTACCCCTGCGGCATGCCACTGGAAATGAGGGCTCCCATTTGTTGACGGGGCATAGCTCACATTTTTACTATAAATGTTGTAGTGAAAAATGGTAACACAAAGCTCTCCATAACCGCGCTCCTGTCTACATCTCCTCCCTTATAAGCAGGTATATCCCGTCCCGACCTCTTTGCTCTGCCAATGATCTGATGCTATCAGTTTCTCTTACCCCCAGCTCTCACTTTCAGGACTTCTCCCGAGCTGCCCCCTTTCTGTGGAACTCCCTCCCCTGTAACATTAAACTCTCCCTGTCTCTCCAGTCCATCAAGAAGTCTCTGAAAACACATTAATTTATAGAGAAGCCTATCGCTCACTCCATGATTCCCCCACTGTACATTTCTTGCACCACCTCAGCCCACATGCAGCCCACTACTTCAGGTTCACTATTTATTGTCACCTAGTGAGTTACCCCTCTCGTTTTCGATTATAAGCTCTCAATCAGGGTCCTCTCCCCTACTGTTCTGTGTGTATGTAAATTTGTTATTCTGTGTCTCCTATTGTACAGCACTACGGAACTTGTAGGCGCTTTATAAATACTTTTAACTGTAACGTACAGTATATAGGGTATGATTCCCTATCGAATGAAACAACGTATGTTGGGCATCACAGGTGCAGTTTAATGAGACATGTTCAACTCCGGTATAGAAAATTATACCTGCAGCAAGATTAAAAGAGACATTTCACTGGCTGATGGAAGCAGCCAATCCTGGGGACTTTTTATAAAATACGGGAAACACTAAAGAATACTTTATTTATTTATACATTTCATGAAGTTCAGTACAACATTTCAAGTTTAATAAGATAAAATGCACTGCCAGGTGACATAAAGATAGAGACATTAAGAGAAACAATATGGAAACTGTGAGATTGTTCATAGAAAGTGGCAAAGGACATCATGAAAGAATGAATATCATCATAGGAGGAGGAAGGCTTCTGGAATATTGATTGTCTGTTATAAGGCACAGTTAGTAGGGGGTTATGCTCTTACACCAAAGCATCCTCATCTATCTCCAGGCCTAGATGTATGGCTGAGTCGTAAGCCTCCAACAGAGTGGACATTGGGGGAGGCAGTATCAGATGAAGAAAGACTGTTTTTTGTGATAGCATAGACGTTTAAAGAATGTGGAAAAACACCAGCTGAGAATAGGATCTGTTTTATTACAAGTAGAGGAGACATTCCAGAGGACATTGCCGAATAGGCGTGTACAGCTATTATTTTAGGATGTGTAATATGTTACATTTATTACCTACAAACCATAAATTAATCCCAAACTGTTATATGGTTCTTCATAAAGAACATAAAAAATAAGAAAAACCCCAAAATGTAGATGGAGACCTAAAAGGCAGGAGCAAGTAATCAAGCAGGGACACCCTTCTTTGCGGGCTTATGGTGGATGGTGACAGCTTTATATGAATAATTACACAAAACATTCACAAATGCATATTACCCTTTCTCTTTCAGATTATAACCTTTATAGAGGTGAGACATCTGTTACAATCAGGCCAGGACTGGCCATCGGGCAAAGCGGGTGTTTGCCCGGTAGGCTGCTAGCCTCCCGGGCCAGTTAGCCACTAGCCTCCCTTGCCGGTCGGTCGTTTGTCATAGCCGGCGGCCCAGCAAGGCAGCCTAGGCCGACTGAAGAGCCCTATGACCTAATCAGAGGGAGCCGGCCAGCTGTCGGCTCCCTCTAATTAGGTCACAGGGCCCCCCACATGAACTCGCTGTCCTCTCATCCTATGCGTGCGTGCCACCGGGCTCAGAGTCTTATGCCGCCGGGGGCGCATCGCGCCATTACATCCGTGACAGCTCTTCCCGGCGTCACGTGATCCAGGCAGCCAATCACAGACCAGGTTGCAATATTCAAACTTCCTTAACCTGATTCTCACTGCCCTTTCATAGTTTCAGTTCTCCTGACCCTTACGTGCCCTTTTGTTGCTATTACTTACTCTCTCTGACTGATATATTGTGTTTGACCTGGATTTGGAGGATTACCTGCGTACCTCTATAACCTTTTGACTCGGATTTCCATTTGACCATTCTACCTGCTTTATAGCAGATTCTCTGTTGCCAGGCTTTTCCCGGTTCTGTTCTCCTCGTTCACTTTTTTCCGTGCCTTTCCTGTCGTATACTGCTTGCCATTCAAGGACTGGTGTTTCCCTTCCTTTTTGCTGGCCATGGATTCTGTCAGGTATATTACACAAAGGAATTTTAAAATGGATGCCTGTAGCCATTTTGTTTTTAAAGACAGTTTCTTTTCTTTAAAATTTTCTCTAGGTTTAGAAATGAACAAATTTTTTTTTTACAGAGTTCATTCCTGGGTGAAGTCTTTTATATTTTTTATTAAGAAGTGCCAGACATGAAGGAACCTAGAATGTTTGTGTGTGATAAGGCTAGGGTTAAGTGCGAAGACGTGTCATAATTAAATTTATTGGTCTGTCTTAAGTTTTTAAAACAAAAGATATTTTGTCTTTTGGGTATAGGAATAAGAGTTAATATTTCTAATATAGATTTATATTTCCAAAATATATGTTTATAATCAAGGTATATTTTATTATATTTACAGTAGGAAATATATACTCCAATAAATATTGTAGAAAGTATATAATTGGTAAATAATAAAACTTACTAAAGAATAGATTCTGTTGAGTTAACCAGAAAAGAATTTAGCTGATAGTAAGTAATTTCAAAAGGGAGTAGGGATATAAATCAGATGGAGACACTGTGTCTAGTGACTGAGAGAGAGGTTTTTTGTTACGTCAGATTGACCTTTTGACCCGAGATAGGAATATTAAAAAGAAATGGTGGAATTAATTAAGAAGTGCAATACTGCCCTCTAGAGGATAGTAAATATTAGATTTGATGTATCAATAATATTGCCAGTGATGTCAAATTGGCTATAATAAGTGGCAGTGTTGGTTGTAAGTCAGTCGGAGATTCCAGCATTCAGACTCACACCGCAATTCATTCAGACGTCCAGTACTCATGACACTCTGAGAGTCCAAGATTCCAACACTCAGACACACACCACGATGCAGGCAGATCCCAAGACATGAGGCAATCAAGATTCTCACCAAATTTCTGACTCTCACCAAATCTCTAACTCACATGCATTGATTATCTGATCGATAATCTTCACACATTCCAAAATTATTACATCAGGAATTCCAAGGCAGACTTATCAACATCCAAATTGGACAGGTAATGTATGAAAAAAAAAAAAGAATTAATGTAATTATATATATTTGTAGATATTCTTGCAACGTAGACAGAATTTGGATCTACCCAAGTATCTGAGAAATCTCCAAGTATTTTCTATTCTGCAGATAGAAATATGAAGAAGTGGATATAAGGATTTATTCCTAAAAGAAATGTTGTAAGATTGATACCAATATATATATATATATATATTGAATTTGGAAATTACTGTGATTATAATTAATAAGCAAAGAATTATATAACTACAAAATAAAAAGCAAAAGATTACAAGTTTGATTCTCGAGATTAGGGGAGGATTCACTAAATAAGTTTTTATTACTTATCATTAAATTAGCTCATCTTTTGTTGATCCATGTAGCATAGAGATATATATATGTATATCTATAAGAGCTGGCTGGTTAAACATTGTTTGCTGGGAAATGCATGTTGTATTAAGCAGAAATGTTTATTAACTATTTGTGTATTAGTTACTAACTGATAAGGTAAATGATATTAATCATATATGCAGTTACTAACCGGAGATACATATATTGTGAAGCTAGTTTTTATATGCTGATGGATTGTGGTTTGTAAATTTTTGTTTATGATATGAGATTTGAAACTTTTTTGTATACGTAATAAATATATATATATTTTTATCCGATTATTGATTATTGTATTTTTCAAAGCAAAACACAGACAATTAAAAGAATTCAGGATAATTTCTAAGAAATATAGACGATTGATATTTGTGTCTCGTATAAGTTTCTTATGAAATAATAATCCCTGATATATTGGAGGCAACTGCCGAGGTAGGTCCAGTAAGTCCAATATAGACATATTGGAGGCTTGGCTGATGAGTCCAATATATACAAACGTGTTGTATTCACGTGCAGAGATTATATCCGACAATTCATATAATTTAAAAGCCACACATGTGGTCCAATGAGATCACAACATACTGTACAGCCACATCAGGGAAGTTTCTGAAGGCTGCATGCATGTACTTAGGCTTCGATCACACAAGCGTTTTTGAGAGCGGAAGGAACGTCCATCGCGCTTTGTAGCCCCGTCCTACGTTCATCATAGCTTTTTGACGGGGAGGCTGAAAGCACGTTCGGTGGCAGCGTGCACAACTAGTGCACACGCTACACCGTGTGGCCCTCCCCGTTGATGTCACCTGAGCCCCCCACAAACCAGATAATGGTCCCTTTACACAGAGACCTGTCTACACTTCCGATCCTTGAATGGTCGGCACTACTTGCCCTATATGTACCTGCTAACTGACTCGATAATATCACAAACAACCAGGATAAGCGGAGTATACAAAGTGGTTCTTGCACACAGCGAGTCAGTAACAGGACTGGTCCCGATATACAGCGAGTCAGTAACAGGAGTGGTTCTCATACAGGCCGGGTCAGTAACAGGAGCGGATCTCATACAAACCAGGTCAGTAACAGGAGCGGTTATCATACAAGTCGTGTCAGAAACAGGAGCGGTTCTCATACAGGCCAGGTCAGCAACAAGATTGGTTATCATACAAGCCGGGTCAGAAACAGGAGCGGTAAATACAAAAGAATTGGTGAACCACAAGAATCGATTCACCAGCACTAGGGGAAGTAACTCCACGACAGGGCAATGAGCCGGCGCAGGCCGTCAGCATTTAAACTCGGCGGTTCTGCGTCATCAAGCCGCGCCCCGCCCCCTGATCAGCCGCGCGTCCTCTTACAGCTGGCGCATCGCCTGGCACCCGGCCAGCTAACAGTGTGGAAGGTGCTGCCCGGTGCCGGGCATCCCTCTGAGCGGCTTGAGACCCCCCCAGGATGGCAGGACGTGACAGTTGAGCTGACACAAAGCTGCAACAGACTGAGTTAAGAGTGGTGACACGGACGCACTCAGTGTGCTCGAGTGACCGCAGCCTAAATTGGACTGCAGTATTGATATTCAGAAACCGGTCGAAATAATAGGATGACAAGATCTGTTTTCTCACATCTCTTTGGAAATCAAAACCAGCCCTCTAATCTGAGGGATCATTAAGATAAAACCAAACAACAACAACTTGTATATTTACTGGAATTCAATTTATAGCCCCAATTTATATATACAAATTGTATTATTTAATATGCAAATACGGCCAATATCCAAATCTGCATCCATATGAAACAACCCATGAGAAGGTCATGCTTTGACCCAATATAAGGAAAACATACTGGAAGATTATCCTCTTCTTGCTTAAAATGGATTGTGGACCCCATCAAAACAGATACACTAACAATGTTCTGTACGTTTTTGCTAAGTTATAATATGACCAAATTAATTTGGTCCCAATGTTATTCTTTTGTGACAGGTGTTTCTGTATAGCTTTAACCTCTGTAAAGTGTATATTAATGGATATTCATTCCATTGTGTATTTTGGCTAATTTAATCTCACTAGCAGAACTGGGTTTAGTTTACACAATCAGTTAGTAGTCAGCAGACCATGCGCGGCCATTATTTCTTAAAATTCACAGAAGGGAGTAATGATATCTTAATCAACAGCAATCACTAATATCCCCCAAGTTATCATTTCCAAACCAGCTGTATCTCTGTGCTTTTGTAATGTTCTTTATCACTGCTATAAATATTTGTTAAAAGTAATTTTACTTTTGCTTCACTTAAAGCCGCTCTATCATCAATCTTTTTTTATTGCTCTATGTAGTTTCTCTGCATATTTTCAACCTTCCTATGCCTATTAATGTTATAGACAACCATAACAGCTATTTCTCCTCCTCAGCTCTATTACATCTTTTACTCCAACTACTCCGTGTATGTTGCAATTACAATTCTTTATAAAGCACCAATGTATTCCTCAGCCCTGTATAATGGGCAGGACAAAACAAACAACAAAGAAGCAAACAGGTTTGACACACAGAGCATCATAGGAAAAGAGGATCCTGTTACGGTGAGCTTACAATCTAAGAGGAATGGAGTGACACGCAGAGGTGAGGGTAAATAGCAGAGTATGAGACGAAATGCATGGAAAGGATCAGAAAAGGTCCTGTGGGGGGTATCATGGAATGGGTTGAGACTGTCCCTAAGCAGGGCCGGCCCAAGTCATTGTGTTGCCTGGAGCCAAGGATGAATTGCTGCCCCCCTAAAAAAAAACATGTGGCATGTATAAACGTATCACCGAGCTCCACAGCAATAAATCTCGCAGTAAAGTGCGGTGTGTATGAGTGTATCACAGAGCGCCACAGCAATAAATCTCACAGTAACATGCGGTGTGTATAAGCCTATCAAAGAGCACCACAGCAATAAATCTCACAGTAACGTGTAGTGTGTATGAGCGTATCCCAGAGCTCCACAGCAATAAAACTCACAGTAACGTGCAGTATGAGCGTATCACAGAGCACAGCAATAAAGCTCTAAAGCTCACAGTAATGTACGTGTATGAGCGTAACACAGAACTCCACAGCAAAAAACCTCATATTAATGTGCAATGTGTATGAGCAGATCACAGAGCTCCATAGCAATAATCCTCATAGTAACGTGCAGTGTATAAGCGTATCACAGAGCTCCACAGCAATAAAACTCACAGTAACGTGTGGTGTGTATGAGCGTATCACAGAGCGCCACAGCAATAAAACTCACAAAAACGTGTGTTGTAAATGAGCGGATCACAGAGCGCCACAGCAATTAAGCTCACAGTAATGTGCGGTGTGTATCGCAGAGCTCCACAGCAATAAAACACACAGTGCCGTGCAGTGCGTATGAGCGTATCACAGAGCTCCACAGCAATAAAACTCACAGTAATGTATCACAAACAATATCACAGAGCACCACATATCCCAGCCCACTGTCACACACATCCACCTAAAGTCACACACACACACACACACACACACACACATAAAAGTACCCACAGAGCCCAGATCCTGGGCCGTCTCGGGGATGCCGCACTGCCCACGCTCAGAAAGGACTGGTTGCCGGCCCGCTGGAGGGCTTGTTAGACGCCGGGCTTGGTTGAGGCCAGGCTCCGGGCTTGGTTGAGGCCAGGCTCCAGGCTTGGTTGAGGCCAGGCTCCAGGCTTGGTTGAGGCCAGGCTCCTGGTCTGGCTGGCCCACTGGAGGGCTTGCTAGATGCCAGGCCTAGTCGAGGCCTAGCTCCAGGCTGGGCGCCGGCCCAGTAAAAGGGATAGGTGCCGTCCCACTGAAAGGGGTGGTTGCTGGCCTCCTGAAAGGGACAGGCGCCGGCATACTGGAGGGGCGGGCGCAGCCCAGTTTTGCGGCCTGGAGGGCTGTGACTTGTCCAGACTGGGCGCTCCATGCTGCGGCCTTTGATGGGGTGACAAAATGCCGCTCCTGACAAAGGGCCACCGAGCTGCTGCGCCATCCGTCTCTGTGGATGGGCCAGCCCTGTCGTTAAGTAATGTGTTTAGAGTTTGGTATGAAAGACTGGGAGAGTCCTTAAGGTGATAGGGAGGGGAGCAGGTACAAGAAGATGATAATAACGAAGGGACCATGATGGAATATGACTGCTAATAAGACGAAAGGGTTAGTTACAGATAGCTTTGTACATGAGGACCAGTATTTTGATTTGAATTCTAATTGAAACAGGGAGCCAGTGTAGAGATTGACAAAAGGGTGAGGTGTGAGAGGTTTGGGATGTGAGGTGTTCATTATAGATTGAAGATGGATAATCTGAGATTATTGCTTGTCAGTGAAGAGAGAGTTACAGTAGTCAAGGTGGAAATAATAAGAGACCTGGGTTAGAAAGGACAAATGTGTGCAATTGTTTTTATTATTATTATTATTATCATCCTTTAGTTTTTGCTATTGTTTTTAGGTGAAAGTGACAATATTTGGTTAGTGACTGTATGTAAGGAATGAAAGAGACATCGACGTCAAGGAGGACGTCAAGGCAACGAGCCTGAGAGGTGAAAGTATTGGTGGCACCATTCACCTGAACGGAAAATAGGTGCAAGAGTGTTAGATCTCAAGGAAGGGAAGACAAGAAGTTAGGTTTTGAAGAGTTTGAGTTTTAAGATACGAGAAGTCACCCAGTTACAGACAGCAGATCGATAGGCAGTTACACAATCCAACACTCAGTAGCTTGGCTGAGCATCATGAGTGATGTAATTCCAAAACATCTGTAGGGCCAAGGTTACTGACCCCTGCCCTATACAATATTATGCTCATTATAACACCTCCTACTACTCTTAATCCATATGATGCTCCGTATAACCGCTTCCTATGACATATATTTAAAGGAACACTCTACTCATCCTGACCACTTTTCATTTATAAATCCTGCCCCCCTTTTTGCTAAGAAGCTGGGTTAAGTGGAGGAATTTGCTCTACCCCACCCAGTGTCACCAGTAGACTGAGAATTTTCATCTTCCGGCTGCCAGTTACAGATCAGTTACTAGTGACGTTGGCATACACAGAGCGTGCCGACGGCACTATCTCTGAGATCAATTAGGTTGGTGATTGGTCTCTAAGAGGCGTGCGTAAAGTTTGCAAGTCCCATCGCGGTGCGCAATTGCATTTCCTACACTACAGAAGTAGCGCAGGGAGCACATATTGCCCTGAGAAGCCTCAGTGACTTCTGGGTTCGGGAGTCCCTGTGCCAAAGAGGAGGATCAGCTTGGGACGAAGGATAAAAGGCGAGTAAAATGGGGCAAAATAATAATAATAATAAGGCAGTGGCACAAGCCTTTGGCCAAGCTTTCGGTGCAAAAAAAGGGACCTCCCCTAAAGTGGAGTGTTCCTTTAATCTACCGGCTGGGTGGAGTAGAGGTAACATCACTGCTCTGCATGGAGAGAGCCTGTGGAGACATGGGTTCGATCCCAGCAAGAGCACCTCTCCAGTAAGTGTCCTTGGGCAAGACACCTAACGGTACATACGCGCCACCCAGGACATACTTAAAAACAAGAGAAATCTCAATGTATCCTTCCTGGTAAAATCCTTTCTCAAAATAAAATCTCTTATTATTATCTTGTTTACATTTTTTAAACTACCTTCTAATGTTATGTATAAGTCTTCATATTTAATAAGACCTATTATTCTATTCCTCAACATAAACCGCCTTCTGTAAGCCTTTAATTTAGTCGATTTACAGGGTTATTCAGAGAGCGGTGAAAAGCAGGTGAATGACTGGAGAATGGAAAATTCTAGGTCAAAATAGCCGATTTGGAAAGTGAGATGAATGGGAGAAATTTTCTGATTTGGCTATTTTGAATTTTCCATTCTCCAGTCATTCTCCTGCTTTTCACCGCTCTCTGAATAACCCTGATAAACTCTGTTGCTCCATAAATCTGTCCTTGTGCCCTATCTATTGTTCCACATTTTACACTTGGAAAGCTATTTTTACTGCTCGATTCATTCAGTCTAAAATTATAAAATATACTGTGGCACATGACGGACCAGATTCATAACTCCTCAGGTTTATTATCGATTTATCCCTGAAAAAAGACCATCTGCAAAATGTTCCTCTGTCTTAAATACCGATACAATCCAATAAAAAGATGCTAAAAGCTACTACAATAGCTCATCATTTTTTATGTATTACTTGATGTTGCTCATATGTCACAAACACAATAGAGAGTAGAGCACTCAGCCTGTCACTCAACGACTGTGTCCACAAGGGTGGTGCTCACTGGATCCCTGGAGGTACCAGCTCTTTCGTAAAGCAGCAAAGGATGGGTCCCAGTACACCACACGTTCCAGAGAAGGCACTTAATTGAGAATGCAATGTTCTGGCTGCTAGTTCGTCCTTTCGCAAGCTCAACCAGCTTGAGATGAGCTTGATAAAAGCTGCAAGAATAGTCAAAAGGTGCATTCCACAATACTGTGCCCTTTCTGGAATACACCGAGTGTCAGGTCCCATCCTTTTCATTTTGTTGCCAGTATGTCAGTCTAGTAATATTGTATCATCACAACAGCACATAGTGGTTCTCTCTGGACTCTTGCCGCTCCATGCATTGTGCAATTAACGTTATAGCTTGTTTTTCTCTGTGTGTAATATTTGACAGTATATCAAACATCATGCACAAAAAACCCACAGCAAGGTCAAGGTGACTGCATCCCTCAGCATCCCTCAGACTCTCCACTTCTGAGTTGAAGGAGAAGCTTTCCCTTTTTTTAACGTTATGACTCCATCTATTTCTATTTCTATTAAAACACATCTTTCAATGCTTAAACGTCACTCTGAAATACATTCCAATGCATTAAAAATCCTTAAAATAATACTCAGTACATCTGTTCTAATATAAAAAACCAACAACAAGCCTCTACATTGTGCTCATAAAAGTATTAGACTGTCTAAAATACTACTCCAAAACATTCTCAACAAAATCCACAATAAAGGTTTTATACAAAAAAAAATACAAGTTGGTCGGTTAAGGCTAGGGTCAGACGAACGCATTCTGTGCGGACTGTGCATCCATGCACAACGGACGTACTTTCTGACTGACGACAAGGTAGTGGCCACACAGTCCGTTTTTGTGACTGACATTTTTTGTGACTGATGTAGATGGGAAATAAAATTAATATGAAAAACCATTTTGTCCGTCAAAAATGCAGTCCGTCTGACTACGTTCCATCACTCACACACACAAAGCTATGCGGACGTGGCACACTCCGCACGTCCGTTCTAGAGGTTTTACGTTCTTGCCTAACTTGCGTCTGTTTGCCGCGTCCGTTGTGCGTCCGCTCTTCTGTGCGGACACACTTCGTGTGTGGGTCTCTATTGATCATAATTGTATGCTACCATGACCAATAAAATGTGCGGCAACACGGACGTGAACACTGCGCTCGTCTGACCTGAGCCTGAGCCTCCATCACCGACATCTCTCTCGAGTGAGACCCAGACCCTGGATACGATGCATCAGATTCACCCATAGACTCTTACCTGGATCTCTGATTATGCTGTCTGTTTTCTTTTCACATTCATAGCAATGTGACCGTGTACTATTTATTTATTTATAAAGTATTTTACCAGAAAAGATACATTGAAATTTCTCTCATTTTCAAGTAAATGACAGCATAAATACTAATGAATAAAATAAATGATATAATGAAACATTTCTCCACGGGTATATATTATTATCATCATAACCATCATTATTGTAATTTTTTTTTTTTAGAAAGGATTTTACCAGGAAGGATACATTGAGATTTCTCTCCTTTTCAAGTATGTCCTGGGTGGCGAGTATGTACTGTTAGGTGTCTTGCCCAAGGACACTTACTGGAGAGGTGCTCTTACTGGGATCGAACCTGTGTCTCCACAGTTATAGAGCAGTGATGTTACCTCTACTCCACCCACAATCCCATCATACTCCCCAGAGCACACACTCTTTCAGACTGAGCATACAGAATGGTTGTGGAGGGGGATCAACTTAAGTCCCATTACAGCACGCTGCAACGTCTCACCACCAACACCCTGGGTCCTTCGGCATAGGAACCATGTAGAAAACACGTAGAAAGAGTTGAAACAACACTGTGTTTCTCTAAAAAGGTGCACCAGTGACACCTGTGTTATATTATGAGCATCAAAAATAAATGTATCAGGTATGGAACCCTTCTTCAGTGTTATGACCTTTCTATGCAATAAACACAGGTGACACTAGTGCACCTTTATGGAGAAACATGGTGCTGTGTCAACGCTATGTGGTTTCAGACCAAGCAGTACTAATCAGTGCTTGATTAGAGGTATGATAAACTGATAATGATGCGCTAATGCTACCATAAAGATATCCCTTATTTCCGCTAATCTCCAATTTGAACACCAGACTCCTGTGATTAAAGTCAATCAATGATATCGTCCAACCTGTAGATATTTAGGTCGGGTGCCATATTCACTTTTCTATAAGCTCAGATCTTATCAGAAATTTGCTTCATATTTGTTATAGCCCTGGAGCAATTCTATCATAAACCCATTTTTGCTGTGTATAAATCCCATTATGAATATCAAACCACTCTGTGAGCCCTATTACAATCTTTGCGCATACGTTTGCGCCCGCGCAAAAATACACTTGCTCTGAATGTCGTATTACAATGTCAGCGCAACAAACACGCGTATACGTCTACCGCGGGTGAACCTGTGCGAGCTTACTGTACTTTGTGCAACCTATACTTAACATTGTGAGCGCAAATGCGTTTGTGCGCTGGTACGCGGATGGTATTACAATCTATGCGCAGTTTATAACGCACAGCCTTTGCGCGCATAGTTTTAGCAACTCCTAAAAGCTGGTGTTAATGGCAAATTCTATCAACCTGGCCGAATCCAAATACACCAGCCCAAAAAAACATACGCAGCAAAGTATAGTTACACATTCTACACATACCCAAACCAATAAATTTGAGAAGTTGTGGCTGCATTTTTTATTGATGCAGCATATGCGCAGATTGACTTTGACAGCCGCAAAAACATAACGTGAGACAATTGTGGTTCTTAATTCTGATTGGCTGAATCGCGTGAAAAAAACAGTCCGCACACTGATTTCTGCGCGCAACGTTGCTGCGTGTCCGTTTAACGCGCGTTATTGCTCGACGGATGAAAAAATGCGCGAGGATTGTAATTCCAGCGTCGATTTACGCACGTTAACGTTTAACGCTGGGCGCACAAATTCACGCGTTGCACGTGCGTTTTTGCGTGAAGAATGTAATAGGGCCCTGTGTGTTTGGTTGTATCTATAGTATTGTATCAATAAGTGTCCTGATGATGCTTGAACATTCTCCTGTTTCTCCACTGAACATTCCCCTCTCCAAACATCTCCTATTATTCTCCATAACATTCTCCCATTGCCCCTCCTGTAACTTCATAGGATTTTCCTGCTTTGCAACTTAGAGTATAATAGAATTCTAGAACTTCGAAGAGAGCAGTTCCCAATGATACATTGTATCACATTATCCCCCAGACATTCCTAGTATTCCATAAAACTGGCTATAGACCCAAGGGAGTATAGTGTAGCTTACCGTAGGTAGAGGTATTGCGCAGGTCACTAGAAGGGCTAGCCAAACTGCCAAGCTGGCTAGCAAAATTTCCGTCTTGCCCATTTGCGAAAGCGGTCCTCTGTAGCCAGTTGTAAATCTTACAAGGGATACTTCAAGTCTGGCAGAATCCTTTAAAAGCAGATTCATTCATATGCATAGTCAGTTGAATTCAGAGAGAAGGTGAGAGAGAGAGAAAGCTGGGAAAAGGGAATGGGAAATAATTATTTACTAGTACAGACTGTTAGCCAGCCACCCGCTAACTAAATAAACTGTCCACAAAACAAACAGACAGTACAGACCCAAAGAAGAAAAATGTAGCAAAAATCAGCATTTACCAAGATTCCATTGTGTTTAAGCTTGTCGCCTGCTCTGCCTTTTGCATTATCTATTTTTTTTGTTTTGTTCTCTTTTTTGTCTATCCCTCACTTTTTCTCCTATTTCCAGTCTGACACTCTCTGCCTCCAGCTTGCTCTTTTTTTCTTTCTGTCTGGACTGTTTCTATCTCTTTGCTTTGTACTAAAGCAGGGCTGGAGAGACCCTGACTCTTTACATAGAAAGGTAAAGAAGATTAAAAGATAAAGTTAGGCTGAGGGAGGCAGTGGATGGTGGGGAGAGGGGAGGCAGGGAGTGAGGGAGGATAGGTATTGTAGTTATGCAGTGGCTAGTTCTGCTAACTCACGCCCAATCTCTGCCTGTAGTTTGTGAATGAAGTGCCAGGCGGTCACTGTGCTTTGCTACTGTTTTATATGTGCGTTTGGGGAAGTGAGTGTCAGCATGTGTCAGCAAGGTGACAGCATATAGTAAGACATGCATGAGAAAGCGTAGCTATTGAATAAACACCCCAGCATGCAACACGTACATTTGACATGCCCATTTACCAATTTTTTGATTCTTGTTTTAGTAGGCGTCGGTAGATTTACAGATTTCTGACACGTTGGCTCGCTTGGTTAATTTACCAAGTTCAAGTACCTGATAAATAAAAGTGAAGCCGCAGTTCCCATCTCCATTTATAATGTGTAAAAGGGTTACCTATACTGAATCTTCACGTGATCGCTCTTTTAATGTTTATGGCCACTGTTTATCTGTACTTGTTTATAACCTTAACTCAAATGTCAGTCCATAAGCATAGTCCTAACGCTAAAATATCCGATTAACATGTAATGTCATACATACTCATTCTATGCCGTCTTTCTTAAACCCCAGGCTAGCACTAACCTTATTTTCTTTGCAAGACCTTGCCCCGCTGACTCTTCAGACGCTTTGAGCTCTCTTTCCTGAGAGAACAAGTACAGTGTGTATTTTACAGGGTTAACCCAAGCAAGCATTATACCAGTAGGGTCAACACAGCTTTTCATCATGCTGAAGTGTATAAAAAAAGAGTGTGTGAGTTTTATACATGTTACGGGTAAAGCCAGAAGTGCGGTTAATCCTAGGATTACCCGGGTAATCCTGACAATACGCAAAACCGCTGGGTAAGGCTAGGGTCAGACTAACGCATTTTTCACGTTGTCCGTGAAAATGTGCGTTCGAAGAATGGACGTATTTTTTCACGGAATACGCAATAGCGGTCATACTATGCGCAGTTTCATCCGTGATTTTGTACGGATCATCAATAAAACACTTCTTGCATCTGGACGTTATGTTGGCCGGACATTAGCAGCGTCTGATGTCTCCAATTCACGCACACACGCCGCTAGCGGACGCAGCGCACTCTGTACGTCAGTACTAGTGGTTTAACGTTCTCGAAAAAATGCGTTCATTTTCCACTTGCGTTGCGCAGCCGGACTTTTGTGCGACCGTACTTCGTATATTGGCCGTCATTGCCCGTCATTTGCTGCTAGCACGGCCGTGATTAAGTGCGCCAGAACGCGCGTTCGCACTGCCTCAGTCTGACCCTAGCCTAAGACTGCAAAAAAATGAAAATTTTGGACTTTACCCGGGTAATTTTAGGACTAACCAACTGCCCTTGGGTAACAGTCTGGAAGAGCTGAAAAATGCGCACTTTACCCGGATAATGTGCAAGTCTGAACCTTCACCCGGGTAATCTGAGGACTATCCGCAGCTTCACCTGGGTAATCTGCAGAGCATCCAACCCCGCTTGGGTAACAGTGAATTTTGCCATTATCTATGGAAATTATCAATGAAAATGGCAAAAGACAAACATTAAAATGTATTGCGGATATAATGAATGTACAGAGTGACAGGATATGTTTCTTATATGAATGTGAAAGAGTTACATGATCTTTATGTGTCATATGTGCTTATATATCATTTATAAAACAATAACCATCAGGTTACTCTTTATAGAATATCTTTAATCTTCATAAATTAATTTTCAGACAATTAATGCACAGAGTAACCTGACGGTTATTTAGTGTGGTTTGTGACTGGATACAATTTCATTAAAAATAACAAAAAAACACAATTTTGTTGTCAGATAACAGTTTGCAGCTTTACCCGGGTAATCCTCGGAATTCAGTCAACTGTAAGTAACCTGCAGAAAAACCCAAGAAAAGTGGAAAACCCAGAGGCATTTGGATACTTTGCAGATTACCCGGATAAAGTCCAATGTTTTGTTGCACATCACACTTTATCCAGCAACACTAGGGTAATGTGCGAATTACCCAGTTAAAACAGTGCAGAAAACCGGACTACCCAGAGGCCTCTGGATACTTTGCAGATTACCCGAGTACAGTCCGAAATTTCATTTCACTTCAGACTTTTGCTAATGGCACCTGGGTAATACTAGGATTAACCGCACTTCGGACTTTAACTGTAACATATACATATATTAGTACGTAGTGTTACCTTTTTTATTGGACCAACGTTACATTTAAGGCTGGGGTCAGACGAGCGTAGTGTTCACGTCCGTGATTGCGCCTAAAAGTACGTCCGTGATAGCATGAAAGAAAGTCCATTGGAGCCTGACACATGAAGTACGTCCGCACTGAACTGCGGACGCATGACGGATGCTGCAAACGGACGCAGGTTAGGCAAGAACGTAATACTGCTAGAACGGACGTGCGGAGTGCGCCACGTCTGCAACGTCTGCATAGCTTTGTGTGTGAGTGATGGAGCATGGTCAGACGGACTGCATTTATACGTCCAGCATTTTTGACGGACAGAATGTTTTTTCATTGTAATTTATTTTTCCCTCCTACATCCGTCAAAAATAACTTCAGTGAAAAAACGGACTGTGTGACCACTACTGCGTCATCCGTACTGACGATGTCCGTACTGCACGGACGTACAGCCCGTAGAAATCACGCTCGTCTGACCCCAGCCTAAAAGACAAGCTTTCTATGATCGGTCCTCTGTTTAGGCTGGGGTCAGACGAGCGCAGTGTTAACGTCCGTGTTGCCGCACATAAGTACGTCCGTGATAGCATACAATTGTGTTAAATGGAGCCCCACACACGAAGTACGTCCGCACAGAAGTGCGGGGGCTGACAGACGCTGCAAACGGACGCAGGTTAGGCAAGAACGTAATACTGCTAGAACGGACGTGCAGAGTGCGCCACGTCCACAACGTCCGCATAGCTTTGTGTGTGAGTGATGGAGCATGGTCAGACAGACTGCATTTATACGTCCAGCATTTTTGACGGACAGAATGTTTTTTCATTGTAATTTATTTTCCCCTCCTACATCCGTCAAAAATAACTTCAGTGAAAAAACGGACTGTGTGACCACTACTGCGTCATCCGTACTGACGATGTCCGTACTGCACGGACGTACAGTCCGTAGAAATCACGCTCGTCTGACCCCAGCCTTACCCTTCTTGACCATACTATTCCACTTTTAGTATTTACGACACCCATCCTAGCCCCCTTTATGCTTGGCTCTTTATTGTTCAATTCTATGATTTTGCTCAGTATAGCTTCCAGACCTGAAGAAGAGCGTTATATTCTCGAAAGCTTGTCTTTTTTTTTTTTTTAAATTCTTTATTTTTGAATTTTGCATGTACAACAAAAGACAAGCATAGGTAAATATGGCCTCGCAGGGCCAAAACTGTTCATCATCAGTACATCAAGTGAAGTCAAAAACATCCCCGATTGGGGGGGTCTCATCTAGAAAACAATAAACATCCCCAGTTAGGGGGGTCTCTGCGAAAAAGAACAAATCAATGTAAACAAAAAAAAAACAAAAAAAAAATAAGATAAAAAAAAAAAAAAGGGAGGGGGGGGAGAGAGGGAGTAAAAAGATGGCAAAGGCCAAAAATGTGCCTGCCTTGGCGACTACCCAGACGGTCCATAAGGCCGCAGGGAGGCCAAGGGGGAATAACGGCACCCGGCCCGGGCACTCAGGAGCAAGCCGGGCACCAGGCCACGGTTGCATCCCCGAGATGTCCCAAAATTGCCAAATAAAAAAAAAAATCAGCTACAAAACAGCAAAAAAAAAAAAAAAAAAAATTAAAGTCTCCAAGGAAGTGTCTCTATTTTTCACACCTCCCCAGCCGGGGAACAGCAACTGAGAGACTGCAGTAGAGTCCCAACATATCACGTCTCGGCTTGAGTGCATAGGGGGTGGGTGGGGGAACACGTTTAAAAGAAATGACAGCAAACAATGGCGAAAGGTGAAAAGTAAAGCAGAAAAGACACAGAAAAGCATCAAATTAGTCTCTGAGTAGCAAGATCAGCCAGAGCAAAAAAAAAGAAAATAAGCAAAATAAAACATCCCCTGGGGGGGGGTCTCGTCTACAGAGAAACAACAAAACAGAGAAACGACTGCTTGCAAGTACAGCTGTGGTCAGGGACCAAAACAAAACAATTGGGGGGGGGGGATTGGAGGGGAAAAAAAAAAAAAAAACATGAATCGCACATCAGGGAGCTGGGAAACATCAGCAAAGTGTCTCTTACAGCAGCCAAAAGAGGTGCAGATAGTCCTCGGTGAAAGAAAAATACTCAGCTGGGGGGGGGAAGTGTCCTCATAAGGGAGGGGGGAGTCATCAGCAAAAATGGGTCTGCAACAAAAAAGGAGAATAAGCGGCTAAAAAGCTTACTTCAGCCCGTATCGAACGGAAAGGCTGCGTGGGCAAACCCATCAAGCCGAGGCATCCCGTGGAGGATGCGACCAACAGGCATCCAGTGCTCCATAACTTGTCCAAAGGCCGCAGCCCCCACAATCCCTCCGTCTAACCGCAATTCCCACTGCTCCAGCAGCAGCCACGCCGCAGCATAGCTCTCGTCACCGCCATCAGGCGCTCGGGGTTCAGTCGCACGCGTCTTCCGTGAGTACCTCGGCACCATCTTAACGGCCATCACTGGGGGGCCAGTGTCAGCAGGCTTACAGTTGGGGTCCGTCATTACCGGGTCTGGCGACACCATTGCCACCTGGACTTCGTGAGACACCAGCTCGCCTTCTCCACACAGCTCCGGGGTCAATGTCCCAATCAGGTCGCCGGTCCCGACGCACCTCTTCAGAGTCTCAATCACCGGTAAGCAGGGTTCAGCGGGACACGAAGTCGGGTCAGCCCCAAGAACATCTACCTCCTGGTTCTTCGCCTCCCGGGAGCCGCGTAGTGCAGCCATCACCCGGCGCCAGACACCGCGGGTGAGGGGGCCATCAGCATCCCCCTCCGTTAGTATCCTCATGCAGGCCTCAAGGCCTGAAACAAACACTCCCTCTCCTTCAGCGGGGGGAGCGAGTCTACCCCGCTGACGATCCGCAGATCCGACCACCTCTACCGCAGAAACAGCATCCAGGGCAGTTGGGGGACGTGGGCCCTCCATCCCCGCCGCCTCCAGCTCGAATTCCAGGCCAAAGCAGACAGTCCAGCAAATCTAGGGGGCGCTCAGAGACAGACGATAGGCCGCAAGATGGCCGCCGGCACCGCTTTTTGGCCACAACCCAGCAGCCGCCGGGGTAGTCTCTGGTCCGGAGGGGGGGCCGAGCGGGCTCCAGACAGCACAAGACCGGCAGCCGGCCGCTCAGGTACCCCAAGTCCAAAAAATACAGCGGGAAAAGTCAGCTAGAGGGCCCATAGGGGAGAAGACATGCGGAGCTCCACCATTACACGTCCTCCTCCACAAGCAGCCGGCCACGCCCCCGAAAGCTTGTCTTTTAAATGTAAAGTTGGTCCAGTAAAAAAGGCATTGCTATGTACTGCTATACTCTACTTATATATATTGTAGGGGTTATTCAGAGAGCACATTTCGGTGCTTTCTCGTTCCCCGCACTTCTCTACACTTCGATAAATCAAAGTTCCCCACCCTGCGGTGTATTTAGCAGTCACCGCAGGGTCCCCGGAGTGCAGGGAAAACCGCCAAAACACTCACGAACACTAACTGAAAACCCGCAGAAACCGCCGCAAAAACCATGCTGAACACGCTGGAAAAAGAAGACGAGCCGCCGATAACAGCGTAGAGCAGCCACCAGGAAAAGCCGACAAGCTGATGAACGGGGTAAAAAAAAACCAGAAAACAATAAGCTTGAAAGTGTCAAAATTGAAACGCTGTATGCAAAGAACTACTAAACGAAAATGTCTGGAATTTACATATAAGGTTCTACGAATGATAATAAAAAGGTCTGTTACGGAAAAATGAAAAAACGCTTTAAAAAAAATGGAAAAAATATTTTGCTGAAAAACTCCCAAAAATTGCCTAAAAGATCCTTAAAAATATCTATAAATAAGAGACTTTTTACTGCAGATTAAAAGAATAAACGGTTTATTAGATACAGTGGCAAGAAAAAGTATGTGAACCCTTTGGGATTACGTGGAGTTTTGCATGAATTGGTCATAAAATGTGCTCTGATCTTCATCTAAGTCACAACAATTTGAAAAACACAGTCTGCTTAAAATAATACAACACAAACATTATATGTTTTCATGTGTTTATTGAACATAACATGTAAACATTCACAGTGCAGGGTGGAAAAAGTATGTGAACCCCTAGCCTAATGACTTCTCCAAGAGCTAATTGGAGCCAGGAGTGAGCCAACCTTGAGTCTAATCAGTGTGATATTATTGGATGTGTTGCTGAAAGCTGTCCTGCCCTTTAAAAACACACACCAGTTTTGGGTTTACTGGTATCAAGAAGCACTGCCTGATGTGAACCATGCCTCGCAGAAAAGAGCTCTCAGAAGACCTACGATCAAGAATTATTGACTTGCATGAAGCTGGAAAGGGTTACAAAAGTATCTCCAAAAGCCTTGATGTTCATGTGTCCACGGTAAGACAGACTGTCTACAAATGGAGAAAGTTCAGCACTGTTGCTACTCTCCCTAGGCGTGGTCGTCCTGTAAAGATGACTGCAAGAACACAGCGCAGAATGCTTAATGAGGTAAAGAAGAATCCTAGAGTGTCAGCTAAAAATTTACAGAAATCTCTGGCACATGCTAACATTTTTGTTGACACATCTACAATAAGGAAAACATTAAACAAAAATGGAGTACATGGGAGGACACCACGGAGGAAGCCATTGCTGTCCAAAAAGAATATTGCAGCACGTTTGAAGTTTGCAAAAGAGCACCTGGATGTTCCACAGCACTACTGGCAAAATATTCTGTGGACAGATGAAACCAAAATTGAGTTGTTTGGAAAAAACACACAACACTATCAGGGTTATTCAAAGAGATTCAAAAAGTCACCGCACGTTCGGTGACTTCGTTCTCTTCAATTCGGTTCCTTTTGCCGATCCCATTTTGGTGACCCTGCGGTGTATTCAGCAAGCACCACAGGGTCCCCGAATTGCAGGGAAAAGCTGCCGCAAACCTGACGAAAAGTAACCGCAAAACCCACCGAATGCACACCGAAAACCCGCAAAAACATCTGGATTAACCTGCGAAAACCACGGAAAAAGCCCGAGCAGGAGCCGATCGCACACAGCCGAAGCAGCTGAGACCGCAGACCAGGGAGGTGAATAAATTAGCAAAACCGTTCGTATGAATCTGTGAAAATGAAACGCTGTTTGCAAAGAAACTACTGAGCGAAAATGTCTGACATTTACACAGGAGGTCCAGGGAATGATAATAAAGAGGGCTGTTACAGAAAAATAAGTAAACTTAAAAAAAAAAAAAAAAAAAATCGGACTTTTAAAAAAAAAATAATTCAGAAAAATGCTTAAAGTATCCTAAGAAATCTATAAATAGACTTTTTGCTGCAGAATTTTATAATGAACGGTTTATTAGATATTGAATTAAAACGGGAATATTTTTAACATTGAAGCTTATGGGATTCTCCTGAATAAATTTGCCGCATGAAACCACCGAATATCAGGGCATTAGGGGAACCTTTCACTGCTGGTTTGTGTTCTCTGAATAGCCGAAGCAGTGCTTTTTCATGGGGATTTCACTGCCCTCGAACAGGCACCGAACAGGCACCGTATGTGCAGGCAATTCACCAGGATTTGGGAATTGCCTGCTCTCTGGATAACCGAATGGTCAAGAAAGGTAACCGAACCCTGATTTTCAGAGTTCGGTTACCTTTCTCAAGCAATTCGGATCTCTTTGGATAACCCTGTATGTGTGGAGAAAAAAAGGCACAGCACACCAACATCAAAACCTCATCCCCACTGTAAAACATGGCGGAGGGAGCATCATGGTTTGGGGCTGCTTTGCTGCCTCAGGGCCTGGACGGATTGTTGTCATTGATGGAAAAATGAATTCCAGAGTTTATCAAGACATTTTGCAGGAAAACTTAAGACCATCTGTCCACCAACTGAAGCTCCGCAGAGGATGGGTGATCTCTGAATTTTCATTAAAACGTGCAATTATCTCAAGGTTTACCTATGCGGTTTTGTAAGCGTGTTAGTATTTCACCTTACTGTACCTGTTACGTTTTTGCGGCTGATGACATGTAACTCTGTACTGTTTTTGTGCCAGGTAATGACCTGCAGCGTTTCGGATTTAATATTAACTCTAGAATCTGCAATCCAATCAAATTCAGATATAAATTGTTTTCAGAGCTGCTCATTCAGAAATGCACAAATAATAAACATCAAGTCAATGGAAACTATTTGCTCTGCTTTGTTGTTTGCTTATTTAACACTATTTTCCTATACATCCAATTCTCCACCCTGCATGGGCTGCAGGAAACCTCTGTAGGGGAATGGCCTTAGTTCCTGCGATGTGGAATAGGGATTTGTAGTAGTGGATAAAGCCACGTGGTGGGCATTGGGAACTTGTGAATGGCGAATGGCAACCTGGTTGGGTGATGAAGACCTGTCTTAGCCTCCGAGGACCTCTGTTGGTAAATGAAGAACTTTTGAAATTATAATGAAAACGTTTGCTGCTAAAACATTGGATTTGTGAGAAATGAGGTGTCCCATAAACTAAATTAAAAAAAATTATTATCGCAGAAGCCACTCGCACATCACAGCAATTCAATGAATTGCATACCAGAGCTCCTGTGCCACATTCCCCATATGCAGCAAGGTAGGATATGCAAATGACATCTGTCTCACTTTTATGCATCCTGGGTCTGTGGTTACACAGAACTCTAAAATCAATGCTATACCACACTGTGGCTTTCTAGCAGACCCAGGATGCATAAAAGTAAGACAGATGCCATTTGCATATCCTACCCAGAGTTCCTTTCTGCATATGGGGAATGTGGCACAGGAGCTCTGGGATGCAATTCATTGAATTGCTGTGATGTGCGAGTGGCTTCTGTGATAATAAACACACTTATAATAGTGTGGAGGCTTTTTATCCTCCACCACAACCTTTGTAAATTTTTATATATAATATATAAGGAATGAAGATCTGTAGTTCAAGACTTGTGATTATGAAAGTAGAGAGGAACATAGCGTGCAACGATAAGAAAAAGTATGAATAGAGCTGTTTGATGCTGTTAGTTAACATGGTGGTATGTCTAAGAGAAGGAGTTTGCATACTGGTCTCAAATAAACTGGCATATATAAAGCAAACACGGTATATATATATATTTACAGGAATTCGTAATGCGAGAAACGCGCAGCGGTAAAAAAGGAAATTTTAACCCCTTCGTTGCCGGAGTGTAAGTCCCGTACAGGTTGTGTCCCAAGAAGGTGTGCGTGTATGTGTGTGTTGGTACCCGGGTACTAGATTTGACTGGCCAGTGAATGGATTCAGTGTATCTTCGAGTAGTCACGTTGGGGCCCTGTAGATTTAAGCAAACTGCAGCGTGCTTTGTTAACTTTACTGTGGCCTGGAAGGCCTCTCACCCATCCGCCAGACAATCTACTCTGCTGCTTGACCAAGGACGTCTCTCCGCTCGATTTGGCTGGGACTCTGTGCCACCGGATCCGCAGTTCTTGCTTGTCCGTCTTTGCAACAAGATTTTTAGCTTACCGCCTGCACTCCCATTGGATCATCGCGGTCTCCTAACTCGGGGTCCAATCTGCAGCTCTGCGTCTTTGCAAACTTCTCAGCGGTGGATACTAGGTCTCTGGCAAGTCACTGAAACCGATCTCCAGCGTCCACAAGGCAGCACCTGCTCTCCGGCCTGGTCACAATCGTTCCCTGTCTCACATGCGTCTTGCTCTCTTCACCCCTCGGCGCGCTCTACTCTCCTCCACACGAGGCTGCGGATGTCTGTCCGTTCTCCCCACCCACTTCCTGTCTCTGCCCCAAAGCATGCTGGAAAACGTAGTCCCAATGTGTCCAGTATAGTTAACATTGCGCTCAACTCCCCCTGGTGGCCAAAAATGGGTAATTACAGCAACAGAACTAAAACAGCGCTACACATGCATAATGGAATACATGTAATTTTTTATAAAGTGTATTGTCTACACAGGAAATGTAACCAAGTTACTGAAATTCAGGAATTCACAAGAAAAGACACTCATGTAGCAAGACATTGTGCTCATTCGGACTTGGTTGTAACTGTATTGACTGTAAAATCGTCGTTGACAAGTTGGACATTCAAGAAATGGGCTGTTCACAATGGAATTGCAGCCCCTATACTCAACTCTGTTACCGCATGGCATACAGTGAATTACCCGCACTGCAGGAGAGCTGTATCTGATGAGTGTGAGTTGAGTAAGAGTTAATTCCACACAGGAATTAGATTAAATCTAAAACAATTAAATAATTGCCAAGGTTTTCTTTTTTTCAGGAAAATGGTATGAAATCCCATAGATACACCTTTACATCTAACATACTGTAGACTACTACTGTAGTCATACTGTATGACGAATACAGGCTGGAGAAACAAGAGCAGATAAAAGGTGGTACAATGTATTTTTCAGTAAATAATGTAAACAAATTTATCTTGACCTCTAAGGAGAATATTATTGGATGTTTTTTTTTTAATTACATGAGTCAGTATAATGATATAAAGTAATATCACATAATATAGAGGTAACAAAGTCAGTAAAAAATAAATGATGCTTACATGTAAACACTAACAGGGTTATCCAAAGAGATCCGAATTGCTTGAGAAAGGTAACCAAATGCTGAAAATCAGGGTTCGGTTACCTTTCCTGACCATTCGGCTATCCAGAGAGCAGGCAATTCGCCAAATCCTGGCGAATTGCCTGCACATACGGTGCCTGTTCGGTGCCTGTTTGAGGGCAGTGAAATCCCCATGAAAAAGCACTGCTTCAACTATTCAGAGAACACAAACCAGCAGTGAAAGGTTCCCCTAATGCCCTGTCATTCAGTGGTTTAATTCGACAGGTTTATTCAGGAGAATCCCATAGGCTTCAATGTTAAAAATATTCCCGTTTTAATTCAATATCTAATAAATCGTTCATTATAAAATTCTGCAGTAAAGAGTCTCTTTAAGCATTTTTCTTAATTTTTTTTTTTTTTTTAAAAGTCCGATTATTTTTTATTTATTTTTTTCAGTTTACTTATTTTTTTTGTAGCAGCCCTCTTTATTATCATTCCCTGGACCTCCTGTGCAAATTGCAGACATTTTCGCTCAATAGTTTCTTTGCAAACAGCGTTTCAATTCCACAGATTCATACAAACGGTTTTGCTAATTTATTCACCTCGTCTGCGGTCTCGGCTGCTTCGGTTGATCGGCTCCTGTTCGGGCGGGTTTATCCAGATGTTTTTGTGGCTTTTCAGCGTGCATTCGGTGGGTTTTGCGGTTAGTTTTCGGTGGGTTTACTGCAGCTTTTCCCTGCAATTCGGGGACCCTGTGGTGCTTGCTGAATACACCGCAGGGTCACCGAAATGGGATCGGCCAAAGGAACTGAATTGAAGAGAACGAAAAGTCACCGAACGTGCGGTGACTTTTCGAATCTCTTTGAATAACCCTGTAAGTACTGAAGTGTAACTGTGACTATTAAATGTCATGTAATGTCAATACGTAAATTGATTCCCATTGCCCTCCCACATTTAATACACTGGTAGAATACACCTGTATAAATGATCATACACTACATCAGGGCTCAGAATTTCCACTCGCCTACTCGCATTTGGCGAGTAGAAATTACAGTAAGTGAGGGCGAGTGGAAATGCACACTCAGGTAGCACAATAAATTATTTTGTGCTGTGTATACTGGCAGTGCCACCATGCAACCCTCCCTTCTCAAGGCTGCAAGGTGCAAGGAAACAGCTGCCTAACCTGACCCGGCTCATCTCTGTCACTGGCAGGGGGGTGGAGAGGAGCTTCCATGCCTCCTCGCTCTGCTCACACTGGGGTCTGATGGCTGGGTATACATGTATCTGGGGTCTGATGTCTGGGTATACCTGTATCTAGGATCTGATGGCTGGGTATACATGTATCTGGGATCTGATGGCTGGGTATACATGTATCTGGGGTCTGATGTCTGGGTATTAATGTTATTTTTGTAACTTTATTTTAAATAAAACCTTAAACAGTGTAATTTCATAAGATAATTTAAGGGGGTGTTTGGGGGCAGAGTTAAGGGCTGGGTAGGGATTAGGTGAGGCAACTAATGGCGAGTAATTTTTATGGCCTGGTTAGTACCTTTGGACTTGAAATTTTGAGCCCTGCCCTACATAATAATAGGATTTCTGAAGAATCTGAAGCATTGTTTGACTAAGCGTGAATGAGAATGGTCAGACCGTATAATGACAAGAATGCCAAATTTGCCGGCCATTGAACCTGTGGGTAATGAAGATTATTAAGGCCAGGAAGACTCATCCTTAAGTTCGGCTGGAGCATTGCCCCATCAGTAATGTTTGCAAGCAATAGTAATGATAAAAAAAGTCACTTAAAAGGAAGGACTGTTTCTTAAAAAACTGGTATAAACATACACCCTTATAAAATAATAAAAACTGTTTTGTTGCTCATTCTTCCACAAAGATGGTCTGGAGAACTGGTACAGAGGAACTGACCATGCTAAAACCTTGAGACATTTTTGGAAATCTGCCCCAGTTAAGCCCACTATATAAATGCTTATTCTGGCAGGGTCAAATCTCAGTGTGCAGTCTTAAAAAGTCACCAATAGCCCCTGGTACATTGTACTTTCAGTATATTGTGGTGTCACCGCCAGTGAAGAAGGAAGAGCTGTCTTTTCCACTGATGGAAATGTCTTGGGTCATGGTGGCGATGTTGGGTGAGTTTACTACAAAGTTTGTGAAGATGACGAATACGATCAACAGTAAAGAGACTCCAGAAACCAAATCTGACACTGTGTGTACCATGGTCTGGTTCCTTCAAGACCAGGAATGAAGAGCACCACGGTTCTACTAAAAAATCCAGACGATTTATCAAAGTGACCAGTGTGTGGTAAAGTATTTGCAGATGCCATTCTTGCGTGACAAAACACAAATCGCCAGGCCATTGTCATGAAAATAAAAACACTAATCAAGATTCTTACACTATACAGGGATTGGAAAGAAGTGGTTTAAATAGTTCTCTGAACCCTATCAGTGTGTAAATGTTGGAAAAAATGAACGCTTACATGTCCAGCTCATTATAACGGAGTATTGAAACAAATGACATAAAATGCTATATTCATAACGTAGCCATGAATGTAAATTAATGAACAGAATGTTATTTAATAACGTTGTATAGGGTACTTACATAGTTACATAGGCTGAAAAAAAGACATGCGTCCATCGTCCATCCAAACCATGTCTGCCCTGTGGCCCCTCTCTATGGTGTTACACCAGGGCTTAGTAGCAGATCCGACCAAGGAAGTTCCAGCCCTGCTTTAACCCAATTACAAGAATAAAATGCCATGTTTGGCTCTAGGTTCATCACAAACCTAGAAACAGATTTCAAAACCTAGACTGTCCAGGTCAATCCAGGAGAGGTGCCATCGTTAATCCTAATATACCTCTAGTATATGTACAATCCCCAATGATTAGGACCGTACAGCGTACAAGCAATTTAAAAATAATCTACACCCTCTTATAGTGATCTTTTAACCATCCAGATAGCATAATACAGATATTAAATGAAAAATTCTATTCTATACAATAAGTGTACAAACCCGTAATAAATAGTGCATAGCAAAACATGGCTACCATTACAGTTTACAGCAGAGATTATAGTGATGAAGGACCTATAGCAACACACTCTCCAATGTTTCAACAGTCACTACTGCCTTTCATCTAGACATCATTTAATATTTTTTGTTATTGGACTGGATTTTAATCTGATTACTATGAAAAGTGATTTTTTTTAATTAAAAGTTGTTTGCATAGTCCTGATGTTTGGTGAGCACACATCACTTGCACCTGTTGATCAATACCAAGCGCTCTTTCTCCAGACCTCTCTTTGTCCTTCTACGTCAGTGTTGTGTCATGTTTCCTTGACATGTCTTGCAGTGGACCGCTCAATCTTCCAGCTATTGTGTGGCAAAATGTTTCCAAAACACAGCTGTAGACCAGGGGATTGCCGTATGCTCTGAAACATTACCAAGCAGAGGATACGAAGGAAGAGAAGGCGGACGTTGTCAATGTAGCAGAGGAAGGAAGGAGGGCAGACTGTGTTATTCAGCATTTCTTATTAAAACATGTTTACATCGGTCACTGCAGCACGTGTTCGGTGCTCGGCGCAGCTGTTAAAATGTCCTTTTATTGTTTTCAAAAATGAGATCTGACGCATTTCCAACCTGGAAACATGTAACTTTAAAGTACCTTTCTTCACAGAGCTAAAACAAAACAATGTGACTCAGCAGATGATGGAAAGGGGGCACATTGTTCACCACATCAAAGGCCTTCACTGGTGATTCCATATTTCTGACCTTAGGAAGGCTTTAACCATTTGTGTGCTGACAGGTTGATAGTCAAAGCAATGTTTGTGTCCATATATAGTGAATTTGTCATTTTCTTTCTTCTGTCGATCAAGCGCTGCCATCTTGTTAACTCTTTGAAGTTTTGTTCCTATCGGAAGTATTCTACACTTCTCATTTTTCTTTTTCATTGCAGGGACACACCTCCGTAGTGTCGCAGATGCAGTAGTGTCTCCGGCCATCACAATCTGGCTGCAGAGAGAAAGAGGACCAACTGTACTGCAATCACCTGCCACTGGGCCCTATTCCATTGAGCTGTTTTGTTGATGGCTCCAGTCTTTTGCTTAAGGGCTTGAGTTGCTATTCCTTTTTCTATTGCAAAATCACCTAACAGTGAAAGGTAAGCAGCTCTAAAAATCCCAAACTTACCTCTGATCCCGCAGTACAGTGGGCAGCACAATCCACTGCTTCCTCTGTCTGTAAGCTGTAGGACATTGGGAACAAACAGTTCCCAGTGTCCTTCTGTGGCTCCAGACATGAGCTTGTGCAGGGTTGCTCTTGAGAGCATTATTTGATTGACAACAAGGGGAGGAAAACTCTTAAGAATTCTCTTAAAATCTACACATTTGCTAAATGGTTTTCTATGACAACATGTACAGTTGCAAGTTGAGGGTGGTGGATACAGTAGAAGTGGTAGAGGCCAAAACAGTAATTGAATTTAAGCAGGCATGGGATAGGCATAAGGCTATCCTAAACAAAAGATAAATCCAGGTTAAGTATCCATGTAATTGGGCAGACTAGATGGGCCGAAAGGTTCTTATCTGCCGACATTTTTCTATGTTTCTATGTTTCTATAAGTAAAAAAATGATGAATTTTGGAATCGCCTGGATTTCTTCATCTGGTCTTCATCTTAATATTTCAACCTTGCGCTTTGAATAACTTCTCAATATCATCAATTAAAAATTGAAAAGTACAACAGACTGACTGTCAGTAGGTCAGTTAGAGTGTGTTATTTCTAATTGTGACATGGATGGAGGTCATGGCCATGTTTTTTAAGTAATCTGTACAGAAATCCAAGTAATTCCAAAAGGGTTCAAAAACCTTTCCTTGCAACTGCAGGTAGAAATTAAATCTAATAAAAGTCCCTTGAATGTTGTATGGCCCGTAACAGGTTACAATTACAATGATTAATAATGTGCCAGTATTCTGCAGCTAGAGTTCCTGAGCGCTGCAGCAGACCATGCAGCCTCTGGACAGCCCCACCATGTGACATGCTGTCTTGCTGTCTTCGGGTATCATTCCCACAGTGGAAGGCTACAGAGCTTTCCCAGCTGCAGCAGAAAGGAGATCGCTCTATTCCCACCTCAATCTTCTTCCTCTAGTTTCACGGGCTGTCCCAGCTAGAGGTAAACAGCCCAAAGTCGCAGCAGGAAGGGGATTACGGCTATCCTGCCACGGTCTCCTTCCTCTAAAACTTCAGAATTTCCCAGATTCTGACATTCAGAAGAATCCGAAATCCAGAATGCTCCAGGTCCTGACCATTCTGGATTAGGGGTGCCCGACAAGTATTGGCACTGGACGTTTATCCTGAAATACAGGACATGCCATAAAATGCCCACCAGTTGGCAACCCTATCTGCAGTGCTGTACAATGGGTAGGACAGAATAAAGATAAAATTAACAAAGATGTTGAGCACACAACAGTTGGAAAAGAGGACACTGTTCAAATGAGTTTACAATCTAAGAGGAGTGGGTGATACACTGAAGTGAGTGTATAGTGCAGTGTATGAAAGGTCATTTCATGGGAGAAGCATGGGGGCTGCGAGCAAGATAGATCAGGAAAGGTGCAATGGGGATTTATGGAGTGAACTCGTAGGCTTTTCTAAAGTAGGGATGTGCATGGCTGAAAAATTTGTTTTGTTTAGTCTCGTTTCGTTATGTTTTTAAATAATTTAGTTTTCGGTATTTCGTAACTAATTTCGTTTCGTATTTCGTTTTGGATCGATTTAGAAATTTTTGAATCGATTTGAAATTTCGAATCGATTCGAATTTCATATATCAATTTGATAGTTGATATCATGTCGAATTTTGGATCACTAAATAAAAACCCATTTAATCAAATTTTGCTGTTAAAAGAAAAGCTAGGGTTAAATTTTAAGCTGTGTCACAGATTTAGTATTTGAGTCAAATTAAACAGTGAAACAAAATGAATTTGTTTCATAAAGTCCTTTGCTGACTATTGCTTGTATTTTAATTTAAGATCAATTCACTAGTTGATATCAATTTGATAGTTCATTTCAAATTCGATAGTTCATTTCAAATATGATAGTTGATATCCATTTGATAGTTCATTTCAAATTCAATAGTTGATATCAATTATTAAAATTTTTCTTTTATGATGACACAGTGTAAAACAAAATAAATTTGTTATATACCATTTTTGTTTCGTTTCGAATTCGTATCGTATCGATTCGTTATTCAGAATTACTTCCGAACTACGAATTATCAAATTTAGTTACAAATTCCGAATTCTTTCGAAACGAATGCACATCTCTACTCTAAAGTAATGCAGTTTTAGAGAGATTTTGAAAGACTGGAAGCATGGCGAGAGGTTCCACTTAATATTCAAGATGCCAACATACTTTGGAGTAATCAGAAGTTCTATAGAACTTCAATTGTTATCGGATTATGGAAGCATGGCTACAGATTTGTTTTAGTTGTGTAGCAGCAGTGTCATGCTTTGGTCATCATCTGTAATGGGGCTGTGACAATTCTTATCTTAAACTGATCATATCTGCAAAGTGGCTCTCACATGTAGCCTTTAACTTCCATGGGCATTTAGGACCGAATTGCTAATTGCTGATCTTCAAAGTGTGGCAGCACAGCACTTTCAGCTCATTAATTCACATTTCCTCTTTCTCCTGCCTCGTTTTATGCCTGTAAATGGAGAGAGGGCCTTCGTAAGCCCACTTAGTGCACACTGGGGTCAGCGCATAAGAATAAACCCTATGAAAATTGCACGCACACACATATTTACATTAGAATGCAATGCTATGGGTAAACACTATGTACAGCATAACGATCGTGTCAATTAAAATTTGCGCATTACCAATGGAGCGAGTCTAAGAGCTCATTATTATTAAATTGGTTAGTTAGCGGAGAAACAATGTCGACTCAGCACGGAACCTTTTAGAACGTCGCAATCTTGGCTTGTGTGGTGAGATTCTAACTGCACCCTCTGTGTTTGGGAAAGTCTAAATAACCCAAGGTCAACAGCTAGCTTTTCTGGACAAGATCCTATCCTAAATATGTCACTGCTATGCAAATTTTGCCACCAACCCAATGAAATGTGCACTGGGCAAAATGAGATAGAAAGTGCTATTGGAAGGAAGAAAAAAACTAAAAATAGAGGAAGTGTTCTTAAAGTAAATTCACTTATGCTTTTCACTACTATTGAAAAATAAAAATTAAGAGCAATGATCCGTCCAGTTGTAATCTGTGAGGAGTAGCTTGCGAAAATAATGGGCTCTATTCCACCCTTGTCGTTAAGATATTGGCTGGGGCCGATACTTACCCTGCCCTACAAAGCTCTCACTAACTCAGCTCCCCACTACCTGTCCTCACTAATCACCAAATACACCCCAGCCCGCTCCCTAAGGTCAAACCTGCGCCTAGCTTCTCCCCGCATCACCTCTTCCCATGATAGACTGCAGGATTTGTCACGTGCAGCCCCCATCCTCTGGAATGCTCTCCCTCCTACTGTCAGACTTTCCCCTAGTTTCTCTTCCTTCAGACGCTCCCTTAAGACATTCCTGTTTAGGAAGCCTACCACCCAACTCACTAATACACCTCACTTCCCCAACCAGTCCATCACTCTCACCTTGCAGGCCATCACTCTCACCTTGCAGTCCTCTCCTCCTGTTTCCACCCCCAACCCTTCTAGATTGTGATACTTTATATACAGTACTTTATATAGGAGCCAATAATTTGGCAGAAGAACAAGCTATTTCAAGGTAGCTCATACTTCTCAGTGGAGCCACTATTTCTCAAAGAAATACCGACTCCCAAAACCTGGTGTAAAGTAATCTTGCTTTAGCAACATCATATAACAGAGTAAATTATTTAGACCACAACAATCCCATACTTACCTCTCGCTCCAAGGTGGAGTGTGTGGCGCGATCCACTTCTTGCCAGGAGCAGTGGGAGACTGGGAACAAATAGTTCTCAGGGTCCCTCTGCACTTCCTCCATGGCTTCTACTTAATCACACGAGTGTCAGGCGGAACGCGCTGGGCTCCATGCGTTCCTATGGAGCCAACGCCAGCAGCGGTGTGCAGCACCACTGCAAGCAACTGCGCATCCATTCTATTCCAAAGACTAATACAGAGGCTGGCTCGGCATTGGTTTGGTAAAAGGGAGCCAGTAAGGAGAGTTGTCTCGCAATGATTGTTTCCCTTATTGTCAACCTTTTATCATCAAAAAGGGAAGAGGGCCCAATGCTAGTGTTAAGTAATTCTACTTAAAAACCAGTGGTGACCTGCTAAGCTCTTGCACCTCTTACTTCCCTTTGGACTGTACCCCTATTGTGTTACTGAAATATTGCATGTAGACACAGTCAAACAGACCTGAGGAGGAAAGATTTCTAGGGACTATTGCATTGGATGATGTTTACCTGTAATGCCCCTAGCACTATGAGCCGGCGCTGTAAAAAGCCTAAATCCAGCGCCGCCTCATAGTGCTGAGACTCTCAGTCTTCTCAGGACTCTCCTCTGCAACACTCAGGTGTTGACTAATTCATCTGATGCTCCCTGCATAAAACCAAACCGCGCCCAAGTAACATTGCTTCTGCATTATCTTGGTGCATGCCAAGCTGACAGGGAGCTGCCTCTTGTTACTCCATCCATCCATATCCTAACTATTCTGTTTCCACCAGCATTCCCTTCTTCTGTGCCTGTAATCTACAGGAGTCTCAGAACTTGCCTGCCCTGCATCCCACAGACTCTCCAGGTGTCGCTTCCCTGCACGTCGCAGACTCTCCAGGTGTCGCTGCCCTGCATCCCGCAGACTCTCCAGGTGTCGCTGCCCTGCACGTCGCAGACTCTCCAGGTGTCGCTGCCCTGCACGTCGCAGACTCTCCAGGTGTCGCTGCCCTGCACGTCGCAGACTCTCCAGGTGTCGCTGCCCTGCACGTCGCAGACTCTCCAGGTGTCGCTGCCCTGCACGTCGCAGACTCTCCAGGTGTCGCTGCCCTGCACGTCGCAGACTCTCCAGGTGTCGCTGCCCTGCACGTCGCAGACTCTCCAGGTGTCGCTGCCCTGCACGTCGCAGGATCTTCAGTTGTCGCTGCCTTGCATTCCACAGAATCCGCTACCTTGTATTCCACAGAAAATCTCAGAACCTGCCTGCCCTGCATCCCGCAGAATCCGCTGCCCGGTATCCTCCCGCAGAATCCGCTACCTTGTATTCCACAGAAAATCTCAGAACCTGCCTGCCCTGCATCCCGCAGAATCCGCTGCCCGGTATCCTCCCGCAGAATCCGCTACCTTGTATTCCACAGAAAATCCCAGAACCTGCCTGCCCTGCATCCCGCAGAATCCGCTGCGCGGTATCCTGCAGAAATTCCAAAGCCCGTTGCTCTGCATTGCCAAGATCCTTTACAGACCCAGGAATCGCTGCCTCCAGAAACATCCTGCCTCCATATATTTCTCTTGTTGTAGTTTAGTATAGTTTAGTATTGTCCTATCTTGCCTTCAGTTAAAGTTATTGTTTATTTAGTGTGATCCCTTCTATATTCATCTGTTGCCTTTTTATGTTCTATGATTTCCTAATAAACCCTCTTTTCATTTATACATCTACGTTTCTCAGCAAATATCATTGCACACTGGGCTCAATTCTACCACCCCGGAACCAGCTCCTTACATTACCTTTGGGATTTATTTTTTTTTAGAAAGTATTTTACCAGGAAGGATATATTGAGATTTCTCTTGTTTTCAAGTGTGTCCTGGGTGGAGAGTATGTACCGTTAGGTGTCTTGCCCAAGGACACTTACTGGAGAGGTGCTCTGGCTGGGATTCAAACTTGTATCTCCACGGTTATAGAGCAGTGAAGTTACCTCTACTCCACCCAGGTGGATTGCGTCAGGAGTTGATGGATTTGACCTAAATTTTGGCAGGAGGGCTACAACTAAGTATTATTTCTATGGATTTTGTTCTGTGATTTAAAGAAAAAAGGAGAAATCATGTTACAACAGATTTTAAAATGGGGTATTTTTTACTTGTGCCATCAATGACAAGTGACTTGGAATCCCAAATATTTGCAGAGCATCTCCAGGCTGTGCCTTGCTCTATGGGAGAGACTGTAGCCTAGATTCAGACCAAATTGTAATGATCCAAGAGCTGCGTATTCCTGCGAGTTAGGCTAGGGTCAGACGAACGCATTTTTTGCGTCGTCCGTGAAAAAGTGAATTAGAACGAATGGACGTATTTTTTCACGGAATACGCGATAGCGGTCATACGATGCACATTTTCGTCCGTGATTTTGTACGGATCACCAATAAAACCCTTTTTGCGTCTGGACGTTATGTTGGCCGGACGTGTGCAGCGTCTGACGTCTCCTAATCACGCCGCTAGCGGATGCAGCGCACTCTGTACGTCAGTACTAGCGGTATCACGTTCTGTAAAAAATGTTTGTTTCCCGCTTGCGTTGCGCGGCCGCACTTTTGTGCGGCCGTACTTCGTACATTGCCCGTCATTGGCCGTCATTTGCTGCTACTACGGCCGTGATAAAGTGCGGCTGTGCGCGCGTTCGCACTGCGATCGTCTGACCTAAGGGGCCTAAATCGCTGCTCATAGATATACATATATGGGTTATCCACAAAGTCTCAGGGCCCTATTCCTTAGTTCACACTACAATGGGGACGCTAACGGGGAAAATCTGCACCTGCTGGTTCCCCTGTAGTGTCATTTTAGTGCGATATTCTGGGGCAGGCACTAGCTCAGGTCAGCACCCAAGAATGCAGCGCTAACCACTGGGATACTCGCGGTAGCGCTTCCGCACCGTCGCGAGTATCACCTCCTGGAGTCCATAGGACCCAATGGAGGGTTGTTTTTCCGGGCCGCGAGCCCTGAGTGATCTGGCTCTCGTGACATCGCGCTGCCCATAGAGTGATCGCAGAGGGAGACTGGGAACTATTTGCCTGCTATTATTTGCTCTCAACGACGAGAAGTGTTGTATGGGGCCACCCCTTTCCCCACGGGATGAGAGGCGAGTATCGGATTTATTGAGTGGGTTTTTAGGGGGTGCTAAATGATTTTACGTTTTCAGAATCCATTAGCACCCGCTTTTAGAAGGTGATAAAATTTTGCCTTGCGTATCGCTGCTGTAAATGGCACTAGCACTTTGTAATACCTTACCTATCGACACGCTAATAAATGATTGTGCTCCCCATGTTAGGTATAGGATGCGAGAAGTACAGTAAGCTCGTGGAAGTTGGCACAAAAAACATACAGGGTTATCCAAAGAGATTCGAAAAGTCACCGCACGTTCGGTGACTTTTCGTTCTCTTCAATTCGGTTCCTTTTGCCGATTGCATTTCGGTGACCCTGCGGTGTATTCAGCAAACACCACAGGGTCCCCGAATTGCAGGGAAAAGCTGCCGAAAAACCTGACGAAACCTCACCGAATGCACACTGAAAACAAGCAAAAAACATCTGGATTAACCTTCGAAAAAGCCGAACAGGAGCCGAATCACACAGAGCCGAAGCAGCTGTGAGGTAGAGGAGGCAGTGAATAAATTAGAAAAACCATTTGTATGAATCTGGGAAAAAGAAACGCTGTTTGCAAAGAAACTACTGAGCGAAAATGTCTGAAATTTTCACAGGAGGAGGTCCAGGAATGATAATAAAGAGGGCTGTTACAAAAAAAAAATAAGTAAACTGAAAAAAAAAATCAAAAAAAAAAATCGGACTTTAAAAAAAAAAAAAATCAGAAAAATGCTTAAAGTGTCCTAAAAAAATCTATAAATAAAGAGACTTTTTGCTGCAGAATTTTATAATCAACGGTTTATTAGATATTGAATTAAAACGGGAATATTTTTAACATTGAAGCCTATGGGATTCGCCTGAATTAATTTGCCGAATTAAACCACCGAATGGCAGGGCATTAGAGGAACCTTTCACTGCTGGTTTGTGTTCTCTGAATAGCCGAAGCAGTGCTTCTCTATGGGGATTTCACTGCCCTCGAACAGGGACCGAACAGGCACCGTATGTTCAGGCAATTCACTAGGATTTGGCGAATTGCCTGCTCTCTGGATAGCCGAATGGTCAGGAAAGGTAACCGAAAGCTGATTTTCAGCGTTCGGTTACCTTTCTCAAGCAATTCGGATCTCTTTGGATAACCCTGTAAGTGATTTTTTTTACGGGTTTAACGCCAGGAATGTAATATGGGGGGCATGCGTTAAACTCACTTATCCTAGCTATAACGTTTACGCATCCAGACTCTAACATTAGTGTTCATTATGGAAATGTAGCCCTTAAGGCTGGGGTCAGACCAGCGCATTTTTAACGTGCGTTCTGGCGCACTTAATTACGGCCGCACTAGCAGCAAATGACGGGCAATGACAGCCAATATACGAAGTACGGTCGCACGAAAGTCCGGCCGCGCAACGCAAGTGGAAAATGAACGCATTTTTTCGAGAACGCAGAACCGCTAGTACGGACGTACAGAGTGCGCTGCGCCCGCTAGCGGTGTGTGTGTGTGTGGATTCATAAAACATCACGCACGAAAATGCGCATCGTATGACCGTTTTCGCATATTCCGTGAAAAAATACATCAATGCGTTCAAACGCACTTTTTTACGTTCGCGTGTAAAACTGCTTTCGTTTGACCCTAGCCTAAGGGGTTATTCAGAGAGCCGAAATGTAACCGGACACTGAAATTCAGCGTATAGGGGACATTTTGGGGCCATTCAGAGAGCAGGCAGTTTGCCCGACTTTGGCGAAGTGCCTGTTCGAGGACAGTGAAATCCCCATAGAGAAGCAATGGTTCATCTATTCAAAGAACACACAACAGCAGTGAAAAGTTGACGAAATGCCCTGCTGTTCGGTGTTTTCATTCAGCAGGTTTAGGCTAGGGTCAGACTGAGGCAGTGCGAACGCGCGTTCTGGCGCACATAATCACGGCCGCACTAGCAGCAGATGACGGGCAATGACAGCCAATATACGAAGTACGGTCGCACAAAAGTCCGGCCGCGCAACGCAAGTGGAAAATGAACGCATTTTTTCGAGAACGTTAAACCGCTGGTACTGACGTACAGAGTGCGCTGCGGCCGCTAGCGGCGTGTGTGTGTGATTAGGAGATGTCAGACGCTGCTAGTGTGCGGCCAACATAACGTTCAAACAGCCGGATTTCCCTAGACTTCTTTTCACCCCATCGTCATGAAATACGTCCAGAATTGCGCATCGTCTGACCACTTAAGCGTATTCCGTGAAAAAATGCGTGCGCACGCATCGACGTACATTTTGACGGTGGCCGCAGAAAATGCGCTCATCTGTCCCTAGCCTTATTTAGGCAAATCCCATAGGCTTCAATGTTAAAAATATTCCTGTTTTAATTCAATATCTAATAAACAGTTTATTATTTTATTCTGCTGTAAAGAGTCTCTTTTATTATAGATTTTTTAAATTCTTTTAAGCATTTTTTGGGATTTTTTTGGCAAAATTTTTACTCCGTTTTTTTAAATTGTTTTTTCTTTTCTCTGTAACAGCCCTTTTTATTATCATTCATTAGATCTTATATGTAAATTTCAGACATTTTCGTTCAGTAGTTTTTTTTGCAAACACCATTTCAATTTTGAAACTTTCAAGCGTACGTTTTTTTTTGTTTGCTTGTCGGCTTTTTCCGGCGGGTGCTCTGCGCTGTGATCGACGGCTTGTCGGGTTTTTCCAGCGTGTTTCTGTGGGTTTCCGGTGAGTGTTTGGCGGGTGTTTGTTGGGTTTGCGGCAGGGTTATCCCTGCACTACGGGGGCCCTGCGGTACTTGCTGAATACATTGCAGGGTTGGCGAACTAGAATCACCAAGTCGCCCCGAAGTGCGGGGAACGAAAGGTCACCGAACGTGCGGCGACTTTTCGAATCTCTCTGAATAACCCCTATAGTATTTACAGGTGTTAAAATACCATTGAAACTCACTAGTATTGCAGATCAGATAAACACCAGTGTGTCTCAAAACTAGAAACCATACTGCAAAAGGAGAGGCTTTACTGTGAAGCTTCTGCTGTTGTTTGTATTTTTTCCAATGGCGTTTAGCGGATAATCCCCTAATGTGTTATGATGAGAGTAAAACATGTTGTTCGAGTTACACTCTGCCTCCCATGACCTTACTGTGTCAGCCTCGCGTTTGCTAGCGTAACAATTTTCTGCAGAAATTCTTAAACTTGTGAGACTAAACCATTATTTCATTATTACTTTAGTAAGAAACTGAGTCAGAGGAAAAAAAACCTCCTAAACATATACTATTACAAACAAAAGTATGTAATTTTAGCAGCACAGGCCAATGAGTTTCGCCATATGCCACCTAAACAAACAACTCTTACTAATGAAGGGATTAGTGTACATCAACACCTGTAATAAATGAGCTCTGAGCTACAGAGTAACAAAAAGAAAAAATGATTAGGACTGGCAGGACTCTGAGAAACACCCAACCTTCCTGAATTTGAAGTGCCTTGTAACAAGTGGTAAATACTCTAGATAAGGCTCTACTTAAAGGGACACTATCCCTTACATAAACTGTAACTAGATATCTTGTGCATTGCAAATAAAACCACATTATAAAACACATGCTGCCGTTTTCTTTGTTTGAAGTAATTGCATGTAAAAAGGAAAACTAAAAATAGTTTTTTTATCTCGTTTCCATTTTGTGTTTTTGCCATGATGCAACATTTACCAAAAGCTTTGCGGCTCTTGTTTATTTAATCTACAGGTTTTAACAGTTAATGTGGTGGAGGAGGCAGTGTAGTAGCGTGGGGAAGCTGGAGCCCCGGGAACAGTTTTTTGTTTGCCATAGTGGGCCCCCACCTGTTTCCCTGCCCTGTGATGGTCATCAGCGCACACAGGCAGCCAGCGACGCACTCTGGAAACGCCGCGGTGGTGCCTGCGCCGCCCCCTCACGTGACATGAGGGGCGGCACCAGTGCAACATGCTTAGACTGGGCTGCAGGCACCACCGCGGCATTTACAGAGTGCGCCGCTGGCTGCCTGTTAAGAGCACTGTCACTGATGACCATCACAGGGAAACCAGCGGGGCCCACTATGATGCCCCAAACCGGCCCCCCTGCCGACCCGTGGGCCCTCAGAGCCGATGAGCAAGGGGGGGAGGGGGGCAATATATATCCATGTTTGAGGTGCTGGGGCAAATATATTCATGTTTGAGCTACTGGGGGCAGATATATTCATGTTTGAGGTGCTGTGGGCAAATATATTCATTTTTGAGCTACTGGGGGCAAATATATTCATGTTTGAGGTGCTGGGGGCAAATATATCCATGTTTGAGCTACTGGGGCAAATATATTCATGTTTGAGCTGCTGGGGGCAATATATATATCCATGTGTGAGCTGCACATTACTGTGGGTTTAATTGCTGTGGAGCTCTGTGATACGCTCATACACTCTGCACACTACATTGTATCACAGTTAAGGGGTTCAATGCCCTAATGGTGGAAGGGAATCGGGGCATGCGAACGTGTCCACAGGTTGGGGGGAGGGCGCACAATTTTTGGCTGGCCCCGGGCGCTGACAACCCACGCTACGCCACTGGGAGGAGGGAATGTTTAGATAAGGCAGCTGGAGGGTATTGTTCTCAGTGTTAACTGAGATAAGAGATGGCAGCTGAATGAGATATGACAGGGAGCTTAAATGACTTCTAATCTAACCCCTGGTGATGTCCTTTGAAATGAGTCCAAGCAGGTAATGTCAGATCGCCTTAGTGGTAACCTAGATGGTATATTGTATATTTAGTGGTTTACCGTGATTAAAAATATTGTCTTGATCACCCGCCGCTCTGTCTCTGCCGCTCCCCTCTGCGAGTCCATTCACTGGCTCCCCATCCACTGCAGAATTAAGTTCAAAATCCTTATCCTTACCTACAAAACCCTCACTAACTCAGCGCCCCACTACCTGTCCTCACTAATCACCAAATACACCCCAGCCCGCTCCCTAAGGTCAAACAGTGACCTGCGCCTAGCTTCTCCCCGCATCACCTCTTCCCATGATAGACTGCAGGATTTCTCACGCGCAGCCCCCACTCACTGGAACGCTCTCCCTCGTACTGTCAGACTTTCCCCTAACTTCTCTTCCTTCAAACGCTCCCTTAAAACATTCCTATTTAGGGAAGCCTACCACCCAACTCACTGACGCAACCATCAATCACTCTCACCTTACAGTCCTCTCCTCCTGTTTCCAACCCCAACCCTCCCAGATTGTGAGTTCCTACGGGAATAGGGCCTCATCTCCTCCTGTACTGTTTGTCAAATGTTGTTCAATGTATTGTAACCCTGCCTATACTGTGCTTATTGTACAGCGCTGCGGAATATGCTGGCGCTTTATAAATAAAGAATAATAATAATAATAAAGGCTCGGTGGAGCTGAAACGTTGTGCTATGATTGGACATTGAAAATAAGGTGAAACCAGGAAACTTTTAATACAGACCCATGAGTGCCTGCTATTTTTTCATATTGGCTTTTTATCTCACTTTTTGTCCTCCACCACAACCCTTGTAAGCACTGATTTTCCCTACGAGTCCAAGCATCCACTGCAACTGGTCATGCCTAGCTCCTAGCTGATGAGGGTCCAATAAACCGAAAGAGCAGAAACTCGTATTGCAGACCGAGATCCTTCCCGTGCTGCAATACGTGGCTCAAGCGTGGCCCCCTCCCCCCGATTACAGTCAGGAAGACCATCGCCAAAGCAGTCTTTCACTTTGTCTGGGGTTCCAAGATGGACAGAGTAAAGTGCGTGGTTATGTACAAGGACCCCTCGAAGGGTGGGAAGGGCATCCCAGATATTCCCACCTTACTGAGGATCATCTTTGTATGTAACTGCGTGCAGCGCATCTTTGGAGCAGACAGGCAGGGCTCGGCAGGACGCTCCATGTCTCTCTGTTTCCTAGCTTTGCTTCTCCGGAAGCTCGGCTGGACGAAGTGGGACAGCTCCATCCCGTTCAACTGGACAACGCCGTGGTTCTACCGGGACGTTGACAAGTTTGTGCGGGAGTTCCAGCTGGAGGGAGTGAACCCGGACTTGTGGAAGCTGCGTGTCATCTACAAGCTGCTGAGAGCCCAGGAGGTGGAGGAGTAGGTCCGCGGGTTGCCTGGGGCCACAGGACGCCTGGTATGGCAGAATGTGGCTGCTGACAGGCTAACCAACCGACACAAAGACTTGGCTTGGATGGCGATCCAGGAAGGGTTGCCCCTCAGGACTTTCATGCACTCGAGGGGCCTGTGCAGGTACAGACATTGCCCGCACTGTTTGGTGCACGAGGAGACGGCAATGCATGCCTTCTGGGACTGTTGCTTCGCTCGAGCACTACTGGCTGCCCTGGAACCGGACTTCAGAGACTCTGTGCCAGTTGGGACTATGATGACACATCACGCGTCGCTCTACGGGCTCTTCCAGGGGACACACACACAGAGGCTGCTATTGCACGTGCGTGGCACCTGATGTGCTGTTTGAAGGATGCCCTGTGGTTTGCCCGGAACCGCTTGGTATTGCGGCGCGAGAACGTCACCATCGCGGACTACGCAAGGGCGGATCCAGGGGGGGCAACGAGGCAATTGCCCCCCCCCCGAGGGGGGGGCCCGGATTGGCCTTGCAGCCCAGGCAGGGTTCGGACACTGGGTCTCCCATTTACCCGGCGTGTGGGATCACACACACTGCGCTGGATATGAAGTCTGCGGGGGAGTGCGGGGGGAGAGGAAGAGGCTACCAGCCCAGCAGCTCACATGGGGACATGATGGCTCCGCCCCTTCCTCCTCCAAAGCTGCATGATGCAGAGCCTCCCCTTTGTGCTGGAAGTGTCCAGCACGTGCAGGGAGCGGGAGTGGACGGAGAGCAGCCGGGGGGAGACAGACAGGGATTCCAACCTGTAAGTAAATAACAGGCAGATAGTGTGTGTGTGCGTGGGCCTGCAATTGATATGCTGGGGGGGCTTCCATTTGATATGCTGGGGGGGGCCTTCCATTTGATATGCTGGGGGGGCCTTCCATTTGATATGCTTGGGGGGGCTTCCATTTGATATGCTGAGGGGGGCCTTCCATTTGATATGCTGGGGGGGCCTTCCATTTGATATGCTGGGGGGGGGCTTCCATTTGATATGCTGGGGGGGCCTTCCATTTGATATGCTTGGGGGGGCTTTCCATTTGATATGCTGAGGGGGGCCTTCCATTTGATATGCTGGGGGGGGGGCCTTCCATTTGATATGCTGAGGGGGGGCCTTCCATTTGATATGCTGGGGGGGGGCTTCCATTTGATATGCTGGGGGGATGGGGGGTTGGGGGCCTTCCATTTGATATGCTGGGGGGATGGGGGGTTGGGGGCCTTCCATTTGATATGCTGGGGGGTAAGGGGGGGTTGGGGCCTTCCATTTGATATGCTGGGGGATGGGGGGGGGGTTGGGGGCCTTCCATTTGATATGCTGGGGGATGGGGGTTGGGGGCCTTCCATTTGATATGCTGGGGGGATTGGGGGGTCTGCAATTGATATGCTGGGGATGAGTTGGGGTCTGCAATTGATATGCTGGGGGTTGGGGGTCTGTAATTGATATGTTGGGGGTCTGCAATTGATATTCTGGGGGGGGAGTTGTGGGTCTGTAATTTATATGCTGGGGTTGGGGTCTGCAGTTGATATGCTGGGGGGGTTGAGGGTCTGCAATTAATATGCTGGGGTTGGGGTCTGCAATTGATATGTTTGGGGGGTCTGCAATTGATATGCTGGGGGGTCGGGGGTCTGCAATTGATATGCTGGGGGGAGTTTGGGGGGCCTGCAACTGATATGCTGGGGGAATGAATAAACCATCAGTACGTTACAGTGAGTTTTATTGCTGTGGCACTCTGTTAATACGCTAATTCACACCGCACATACTAGGGAGTTTTATTGCTGTGGATTCTGTGATACGCTCATTACTGTTTTTTTTTATGCTGTGGAGCTCTGTGATACTGGAATGTGCGATGTGTATGAGTGTATCACAGAGCTCCACAGCAATAAAACTCACAGTAATGTGCAGTGTTTATGAGCGTGAGTTTTATTGCTCTGGAGCTCTGACACAGTAATGTGCAGTGTGTATGAGTGTGAGTTTTATTGCTGTGGAGCTCTGTAATATGCAGTGTGTCAGTAATGTACAGTATCTTTTAAAGTGATCAGCAGTTTCCCACGTTTGCCACAGGGACATTCTGTGCTGCGGAGCAGCCTCAGCTGCCATGACTGGGTGATGGACCCCTTGAGGGGCCCCATACAAGGGGGTACCCTGGGCCCCTCTTATGAAAAGGGTTCGCAGGACTCCTGAGCCCACATGATAACAGACCCTGTGCAATGTTCTGGGGAGAGTGAGTGTAATGAGCACAGCTTTCCATTAGGCACGTCTCTGCCTGTCACTGCTAACCCAACACCAGCTCTTAGCCAAAACTGGTAGAGTGCCCCCCCCCGAAATCTGTGTCTGGATCCGCCCCTGGGACTACGTGAGGCTGTTTCGAAGCATGTTAGGCGAGTATGCTATCATCGACAGCTTCGGCAAGAGAAGACACGACGACGAGGAAGAAGACAACTAAAGAAAAAGAAGAGGAGGAAGAAGAGGACCCCTTACTTATTAATTTTACTGTTCATGTGCTTCTTTACCCCCCACCCTCCTCCAACCCAACCAACTCCCCTCTTCTTCCCATCCTTCTTCTTTTAGACAGGGACCAGGACTGGCGTTAAAGGGGGTTCACCGCCCTGTTGTGGTACTTGGTGCCCTAGATTTTCAGGATGCTTAGCTTAGCTAGCAAGTATTTTAATGCGGGGGACCGGGACTTGCGCTAATAAAGGTGATTCACACCAGTACAGCGTTACCCGGTCCCCTTAGACCCAGAAACACCAGGATGCATATCTTGTGTGTGAATTAAAGGGGTGCGCCGCATATCTTTTTTCGTTGCGGTTCGTCGGGGCGGCGCACTCCTCGTGTGTGTGGCTGTGTTGTTTTGCACAGTACTTTGAGTGTCTGTGCTGCGTCACAGTTACCCCTTATCCTGTAGTGTAATGCACAGGTAATACCATGTGCGCTGCGTCACAACCCGGGACCGTGTTAAATCATGGCTGCATTTGTTGGACCTGTGCTGCGTCATGTGGTCCTTCTTTGGTTAATTGTGTGCTTTCTGTTAAATAAACTCAAAACCCTAAACAGCGCTGTTCTAGGAGTGGCTTTGACCAGTTGCATAAACCTTATCTCTGCTAGAAAGCCACAGTGTGGCATAGCATTGATTTTAGGGTTCGGGGTAATAACACAGCCAGGATGCATAAAAGTGAGACAGATGTCATTTGCATATCCTACCCAGAATTCCTTGCTGCATATGGGGAATGTGGCACAGGAGCTCTGGGATGCAGTTCTTTGAATTGCTGTGATGTGCAAGTGGCTTCTGCAATAATAAATATATAAAAATAAATGGTGGTGTTGCGCTGAGTATGAGAATAAAAAGACAAATACTGTGCGAATTATCTCAAATTATACCAGTCTTATGGAAAAAAAGAAGAATACTTATATTTTTCTTCTCTCATCAAAACTCTTTGTGGCTAGTTTCAGATCCTGCTGAAAATAGTTCGTATGTCACAATCTTTTCAGGCGAAAACCACTTCTTAGCGATTCATACCAGATGGAATATACATATCATGCAAGAAAGGAAAAGATACTGATAGTGTTATACCCTTTATTTTACAGGTCACCTGCTAATAGTATATATATATACGTACAAAATTGCAAGTGGGCTATTGAAATGATCTCACCCACTTCCAAGCATAAAAACAACCGCGTCTCACGTGTCCTTAAAAACCACCAGGAGCTCCCGGTCTGCTTCCGTGGTGGTCACTAGAAGGCGTGGATATGCGGTGATCGGGTGACGTGGTGCTGACGCGTTTCGCCCGCCCTCGGGACTTCATCAGAGCATCTCTTACCGTCTCCATGTTATCTCAGCACCTTGCCCTGGAATGCACTGCTAACCTCACTGATAATTCATGAGAAGAAATAGGAACCTCCACAAGGGAGGTAAACAATCACCCCAAACCCACAATGAAAAATCACTCAGGGTATGGACACTCCCATATAGGATTAAACCTGATAAATCTTGAAAAGACAAAAAAAGAGGGATAAACCCTCCGAGAAACAGGAAGTGCTAACTTAAAACGTAACTTTTATTAATTACAAAGTATCACACACAGTAACCAACGAAGTTAAAAAACATATACACACATACGATATGAACCGGCACATTGAGGGACATATATAATTGCCGAATTGGCAGGCCTAGAGAGCAGGTTACTGGATGTTCGTGGATAATTAGGCTACCAGATGGAAAAATAGCGTATCAGGACTCAGATTTAATAGTATCTGTATGCAATACAGTGTAGATTGGCGATATATCAGTTTGTATTGTCAGTCTGTATATTACAGATGTAGATTGTAGTGCAGGTATGGCCACCGGAAAAGACCTGAGGATATTTGTTTAATATGCCAGAATAGTAACACCGATATTAAATGTAGAATAAACTGGCTACCTTGGATGGAACACGATTAATAGCTTTAGGTCGCAAGGTACTCCAGCAGCCGACCAACCAGAAAGGATACCACTAGCCACCGAAGCCAGACAAAGTCACCATCACACTTATGGTTGCAAAATTGCCATAAGACTATTGGTAATCAGGACAAAATGGGTAAAGTCTTTCCCTTTTCCTGTCCCTGTATTGCCCCAAATACACGACTGAATGTCAAATAAACGTATAAATACGGTGGACGACAGTACAGGGAGCAGCGTATATGATTTGCCAATTGTGTAATCCGGGGGAAAGGCAGTTAGGCCACGCATTGGATCACCAAATAATTATAGCTTAGAGACAATAGTTGCTGCACGCTGAATGCAACTTGCAATATAGGCACATCAAATGGCGTGATAAATTTGGCAATTGCCCATGATAACCAGATGAACGCAAAAGCTTACAGATAAACTCATAAGCGGTACTGTATTGCAAGAAAATACCAACAGTGTGACGTCTGCATGCAGCCTGGCTGCCTTGCGGTAGTGTCTGGAGGCCGGTACCACTCTAAACCTCGGATATTCAAAACAGTGGAGCACAGCCACGCTCCGGGGCCAGACACATTGCTACCAGAGTAAAGATTCACAAATTGCCAAATACCATTTAGTAACCAAAGTAAACCATAAATTCTTCCATAGACATTTCTGTCCCTAGACACTTACAATAGATTCTGACCTTGCCCTACCGAATCATATCGCACGACAGTTTAAAAATAAAACAGGACTCGACACGTGTTTCGCCGGTACTAGACCGGCTTCATCGGGAGTCTACACAGATTGTGATTAATAATGGTACCGTATGCTGCCACGGCTGGTTATATACCCCCATCAGGGAATTACGTGATGGAGGCTAGAACAGACTCATTACTTTAATTGAAATCACTCGAGACGCCGTTGGAATCGGCGCAAACACCAGTGGTGAAGATAGAAAAGGGGACGATCGTCTGCTTATTGGTCAGAATAAGTCATGTGACCCTAAATGGCCAATCGTGACCAACCAGCTTCACGTCGTGCCAAATATACAGATTAGCATTCAAGCAGAGCAGGCAAAAAAAACCCAATGCCTCAAAAAACAGCAGGGCAGAATCCCAAGCGGAAAAGATAGGGAGGCTATATATGAATATAGAGAGATGTGTGGACTGCCCATCATAGTAACTTAAGACACCATACAGCTACCTATGATCGAACGCCGTCCAATAAGGGACAGAGTATACAGATTACAAAAAAGGGGACCCACTCAGATGAAGTAAAAAATGGGCGGCTTAGAGGCAGCTCAGTTCTACCGGGCTATTTATGTGGGCAGCAAGGCACTCAATTGTAGTGAAAGTGATCATTATGGTGTATTATTGAGTCGGTATCGAATAAACGGATTATTGGTTATACTGATGAGGACTTGCACTCATCTTCCAGACACCTTTTGTAAACCAAATTAACAATTTACATGAGCTTTAAAAGGTGAATTGCAACAAAGAGGGACAAAGTAAATGACCATGAATTGAACGATCATAGTCGTATCATATACTCAGATGAATGGTGAAAAAGAAAACCCTTCATTCAGACCAAGGGGAGCCAAGGTCCGCAATTGATAGATCCACCAGCATTCCCTGCGGCGCAACTTCAAATCAAAGTCGCCTTTTCTAGGTGACAGCTGTACTAGCTCTAGACCACAGAAGTTTAATACCTTTGCATTATTCCCATGATATTGGGCCAAATGCCGTGATATCGAGGTTTCCTGTAGTCTCCTAGTGGAGTGGATGTGTTCCATGATTCGTCTTTTAAATGGTCGCACAGTTTTCCCTACATACTTCTTGCCACATAAACACGAGGCAAGATATACGATTCCTGTGGAATTGCAATTGAAAAAGGAGCGAATCTCAAAACTAGACATATTCACTGAATCAGTGACACTTTTGGAAGATTTCAAAATATAAGTACAGGCAACACATCGGCCACATTTATATGTGCCTCGTAAATCCCTCGATAGCCACGTATGAATTTTTGTAGGGGATGGTAGAGAGAAATGGCTGTGTACCAGCCTATCCCTTAGGTTGCGACTTCGCCTTGCCGTAATTGACGCCTTATCAGTAAGCATGTCAGATAGCTGAGAATCAAGAGTTAGTAGGGGCCAATAACGGTCCATGATTTTTTTGACATGATCCCAACCAACATCAAACGTCCCTATACATCTGATAAGTTTGGTATCGGGTTTCGTATGATCCTCTAGGAGATCATCTCTAGATAATAATAGGGCGCGTTGAAACGCCCTTTTGAGACAGCGGTTAGGGTAACCCTTCTCCTTAAAATCATGTCTGAGAATCTGTGATTTTGCCACAAACTCCTCGTCTGTAGAACAAAGCCTGCGCAACCTTAGATATTGCCCAAGGGGGATACCCCTTTTTAGTGGTTCAGGGTGGAAGCTGTCCCAATGTAAAAGATTATTAGAAGCGGTCTTTTTACGAAAGAGGGAGGTAGAGATTTCTCCAGTGTCGGTCTTAGCAATTTTAACATCCAAAAAATTGATTTGATCACTCTGGATTTCAAAAGTAAACTTGAGATTCAGTGAGTTGTCATTCAATTTGATCACAAAATCTCTAAATTCAATATCCGTGCCACCCCAGGTGACAAATATATCATCGATATATCGGGACCAACTATCGATCTTAGGTTTATACATACTCAAAGTCTCACCAAAGACAAACTCATCTTCCCATATACCTAGAAATAGATTTGCATATGATGGTGCACAAGAAGAACCCATAGCTGTTCCCCTGATTTGATGGTAAAATTGACCATCAAAAACAAAAAAGTTATGTGTCAAGATGAATTCGAGAAACGACATAACACAATGGATGGTGGTATCTGTTAGGGTATCGTCTTTTTCAAGTGTTTTTTTGATATGTAATAGACCTAAATCGTGTGGAATAGATGAATACAATGATTCTACATCTAAGCAGCATAATAACATCTCTTGTCTGATTTTTTTAGCCTTTAGGGTTTGTAACACCTGTTTCGTATCTCTAATATAAGATGGTAATGCTGTCACATATTTCCGTAGAAACTTGTCCACAAAGACACTCATATTTTGAGTTAAATTATCATTACCCGAAACAATGGGGCGTCCGGGAGGATCGTACGAGTCTTTGTGAATCTTTGGAATACAGTAAAAAGTGGCAACTGTCGGATTACAAGGAATCAAAAATTCACGTTCTTTTTTAGAGATAACAAGATTGTCAAATGCTGAGTTAACTAGCAATCGTAATTGTGCTAGATATGCAGTAGTTGGATCACAGGTTAATTTTTCATAGGTAGATTCATCATTTAGAACAGTCATGACCATTTTTTTTTTTTTTTTTTTTTGTGTTTCAAAATTTTTATTTTGCAATAAACAAAAGGTCACAAACCGACCAGTCCGATGGCCGCACAGGGCCAAATGAGATACTCACAAAGCAAGCACAGAAAACATAAGGGGGGGGGGTTCACATAGGAAACTACAGAAAATCGAAAAAGAATGGGGGGGGTGTAGAAACTCGTCATCCTGCAAATACAAAAGAGAGTGATGGAGTTCGCTGATGGGGCACCAGGGAAACAAACAAAACCAAAAAAAAAAAAAAAAAAAAAAGGGGGGGGGTAGTGAGGGACTGCCAAACATATCGTGGCATGCCTGGCTCGCCCCAGCAACCTAAAGGGAACCGAGGGCCATGGAAGGGGCCGCGTGGCCAGGAGGCCTGGGGCCAAAAGGGTGTACAGAGCCTAGGTAGCCACCCTAGCGGCTCTCCCAGGCTGCCTCCAAATGTCCCACACCAAAAAAAAAAAAAAAAAAAAAAAAAAAAAGGGTGGGGAGTCCCAGTGCTCCAACAGATGAACAACATTAAACCCACAGAATCGGCAAGCAGGACCATAAAATCGTTCAGGAGTACATAAAGAGGGGAAACAAAAATTAAAAGGGTGGAAACACAGATCAGACATGTACGAGAATCACATCTAATCACAAACATCAAAACCCGTCCTCAAGTTGCATCAAAATAAAGCAAAAGTCCTCAGATAATAACGGTATCCCAGAATGATGGGGGGGGAGGATCTCACACAAAGTTGCTGAAAAAAAAAAAAAAAATTGAGAGTCCACAACACAGGGAAAAATGGGGGGGGAGGGTCTCATCGAAAAAAGGAAAAACTCTGCATGTTAAGAGGTGAATAACAGTGGGGGTGAAAAAACAAAGCAACGGTGATAAAGGGTCTCATCAAATAGCAGGAGGGATGTCATCATGGAGGGGGTCATTTCTCAGAGAAGGTTGGGGGAATAAAACATCAGCCTCAGACAGTGCAAGGGTAACAGACGGTTTGGGGGAAAAGTACATCAGTCAGCCTGGGTCCCGCAACTGATCCTGTGAGGCTGGCAGAGCACCTGTTTGCACCAGGCGAGACACCAGAGCTCGCGCTTCATCAAGGGTCGTCGCTGTGAGGGACCCACCTTTAGAAGATACAAGGAGAGAGCCCGAAGATCCCCAGCGGTAGCGGACATCGTGCAAGCGCAACAAGGCGGTGACCTCCTTATAGCGTCTTCGGGCTGCCAGCATTAAAAAAGGCAGATCTCTGAAGATGGTGATTGTATCAGCATCGTGATTTACCCGGAAAGCAGGGCTGACGGCCTGTAGGATACGGGAATGAGAGGTCACATCTCGGAGCACCAGAAGGACGTCTCGGGAGGCCAACGCCGGTGCCGCAGCCACCTTCCGAAGGCGCATGACCGACAAAACAGGTGACCCTGTGACATCGGTAGGGGTCTGCAGGATTCGGGCCACCAAGCCAACCGCATACTGGAAAAGCCCCTCCTCGGCTATATTCTCAGGAACCCCCCGAAGTCGCAGATTTCTCCGTCGGTGCCTAGATTCTAGGGCCAACACTGCGGCGTTTAGGTGAGTAACCTGCTGTCGGAGATCCGCAACCTGGGCATCCATCGCTACCTGCACCCCCTCCACCTTTAGGGTACGGGCATCCACGTCGTCAATACGGGACTGGAGCGTCACCACGGCAGAACGAACCTCCTGAAGATCCTGGCGCCAAAGACCACGGAATTCCTCCATGACCGTGCGCAGGGTAGTCTCCGTCAGCAGCGGCGCCGAATCCAGCGGCAGCACTCCACTCTCCCCCGAGCACGAAGACGTAGGCCGGGAAGTAACATCTGAGGGTTCAGGACAGGTGAGTATCTCTGTGCCCCGGCTCCGCGTCCCTCCACCGGAGCTCAGACCCAGCGACTGTCGGATGTCTGTGAGGCCGGAGCCTCCCGCCTCCACATTCTTCACGGACTTCTTCCCCATGTGTGCAGACGTCAGCCTGTATTGTCGAGGACGGAGCTGCGGGGGTATTGTGTGGGCCGCAAGATGGCCGCCGTCGGCAGCACACCACAGAGTGGGAAGACCCAGAGACGCTCACCGGATCGCCACCGCCGCCTCCAAACCGAGCAAGCAGGAACCCCAGACTGTCCGTCAGCAGATCGAGGAGAGGGTGCCAGGGATGTACGTCAGAATAGCCCCAAATCCTTGGTTTCAGACGGCACTGACGGAGCTCATGAAAATGGCGACCTCTTCCTCGGCGTCCAGACACGCCCCCCCTGACCATTTTTTTATAATTCTTTACAGTCATAAGAACAACATTTCCCCCCTTATCAGATTGTTTTATCACCAGATCATTGTCTTTCTCGAGATCCGAAAGGGCTTTACGTTCACCACTAGTGAGATTGTCAGTATGAGAAGCCAACACGTCATGTATATTTAATTTGTCAATATCATTGCACACAAGTCTGCAAAAGAGATCTACATTCCCAAAATCCCTCAAATTAGGGGTAAATTTGCTTTTTGGTCTTAGTTCTGTCAGGCCTATTTTAGTACTAGAAGAGTCATCCAAAAGATCCATTAGATCTTGTAACGCTGGTAGATCAAATCATATACGCTGCTCCCTGTACCGTCGTCCACCGTATTTATACGTTTATTTGACATTCAGTCGTGTATTTGGGGCAATACAGGGACAGGAAAAGGGAAAGACTTTACCCATTTTGTCCTGATTACCAATAGTCTTATGGCAATTTTGCAACCATAAGTGTGATGGTGACTTTGTCTGGCTTCGGTGGCTAGTGGTATCCTTTCTGGTTGGTCGGCTGCTGGAGTACCTTGCGACCTAAAGCTATTAATCGTGTTCCATCCAAGGTAGCCAGTTTATTCTACATTTAATATCGGTGTTACTATTCTGGCATATTAAACAAATATCCTCAGGTCTTTTCCGGTGGCCATACCTGCACTACAATCTACATCTGTAATATACAGACTGACAATACAAACTGATATATCGCCAATCTACACTGTATTGCATACAGATACTATTAAATCTGAGTCCTGATACGCTATTTTTCCATCTGGTAGCCTAATTATCCACGAACATCCAGTAACCTGCTCTCTAGGCCTGCCAATTCGGCAATTATATATGTCCCTCAATGTGCCGGTTCATATCGTATGTGTGTATATGTTTTTTAACTTCGTTGGTTACTGTGTGTGATACTTTGTAATTAATAAAAGTTACGTTTTAAGTTAGCACTTCCTGTTTCTCGGAGGGTTTATCCCTCTTTTTTTGTCGTAACCTCACTGATACCTGCAATAGCGCTTCCGTGCCACCGCAAGTATCAGCTCCTGGAGTCCATAGGACTCCATGGAGGCTTGAGCTTCCTGGTCTCGAGCTCTGCGTGTGAAGGAAGCTGCGAAGGGACACTGAGAAATATTTGTTGCCAATCTTCTGCTGCTCACGACAAGAGGACTTGACAGATTGCGCCACCCTCTTCGCCGTGGGATAACAGGTAAGGTTTTGGCAGTCGGTATTCATCTTTGAGAAATACTTCCTCCAGAGGATAAAAATGAGCAACCATGGAATAGCTCATTCTACTGTTTCAGGCACAAATGAACGGCTCCTGTACAAAGTATAGGGGCTGATAATTTACAGTAAGGAGCCGCAATGACCAAGGTTGGAATAGCAACTCTATACATTAACTGCTGGAGCCAATATGCATAAAAGCACCAGTAGTTCACAGCAAGAATGATATTTTTCACCAGAGACTGAGGACACTTACTGAGGAAGCCGGTAGGCGAAAACGCGTTTTAAGTGATCCCCTTTTATGATTACTTTTCAAATAACTTTTTTAATTATGCATACCATATGGTCTATTTTTATATGAATTTATAGGAATAAATTTTTGAATATAGTAGCATATCGTCCTGCTGCATATTTATTACTTTAGCATCTGTCTATATAAGGTTTGCTCCCTCCCCTCCCTGAAAATTATATAGCACCTCCATATACCATCGAATGAGCTAATGAATAAACGAGTCACCATTGGGGGGAAAAAAAGCTAACTCCAGAGGATTTGCCAAGGAGGAAAGGAGGAATATAAAGATACCATCATTACTAATATAAGTATTCTGATTTCTCTATTTTTTTTAATTTGTTTGAATTTTTTGAGTGTTTTCAGTGTTAGGAGGAAAAAAACCCCAAAAACAAACATACTCAATATTTTTTACCCACTGTTCACTTACAATTGTATCATACATATTGTATTCTAAAACCATGTTGTAATATACAAGGTGCGCCAGGAATTTATGTTTTGTTCCTTTTATATTATTTGTGTCGTTGGAGGTGTGTGGACACTGCACATTCCACTACGGCAGCACCTACCCTAATTAATATCTATTTATTTTGCACGGAAGCGCTGCCTTCACATATACACGCTTTTCAAGAATGGAATAGGGCCCAAAGTGTGAAATACGTACTGTCAGACTTTCCCCTAACTTCTCTTCCTTCAAACGCTCCCTTAAAACGTTCCTATTTAGGGAAGCCTAACACCCAACTCACTGACACAACCATCAATCACTCTCACCTTACAGTCCTCTCCTCCTGTTTCCAACCCCAACCCTCCTAGATTGTGAGTTCCTACGGGAATAGGGCCCTCATCTCCTCCTGTACTGTTTGTCAAATGTTGTTCAATGTATTGTAACCCTGTCTATACTGTGTTTATTGTACAGCGCTGCGGAATATGCTGGCGCTTTATAAATAAAGAATAATAATAAATACTACTGCGTCCACTTTAAAAAGTTGTATGCTTTTTTTTTTTTTAAAAAAAATTAAAATTAAGTGGATACTTAAAAGTTCCAAATGAGATTATTGGTTATTGCGACAATTTTTATTATGCAGGACATACTTGAAAACGAGAGATATCTCAAAGTATCCTTCCTGGTAAAAATACTATATAAATAAATAAAAAAAATACCTATTAATATCTATTTAAGTCTTTTAAAATTTTGTTTCCTTTATTCTACTTAATTTTTCATCCTTTTAATGTAATTTTAAAAGTCAAGTTCTAAGAGGTTTTTGGCATTTTATTTTTACATTTTACACTAGCGTTGACAACAACCAGTGGCTTTGAAATACTCAATATTTTGAGCTTATTACTTTTTAGGATTTATGATGAAAATGGTGCTTAAGGCTTGACTTTAAATAGAGATCAACAACTTTACATTAAGTCAACCTTTTCAATCAAGTAAACAGTATAGGATGGGCTCTCCAAAAATAATACCCCCTATTTATCCCCACGGCCTTAGTGCAGCAGAGGAATCCTACTGACGTTCCTGAAAATAGCAACCAAAAGAACATCATGTGACTGAGAAATGTCTGCCATAAATCATTTAAAGAAGTCTCAAATCGGGTGGGAATGGGGATAGGAAAACTGGCATACAGTAATTGCTGTCGGAAAAATATTAGATACAAAATCGAAAGTACAACTTGCAAAATTCAGACATCTACTCTGTATATGTTTAACAGGGACCCACGGGCGCCACAGATGGAGTAACAGTCATGGTTCCAGTTTGTGCCAAAGTAAACTCAATCTGTCACCCGGTATCCAAGGTTAACAATGGGAGTATGTTGTGTTGGGTTAACGATTATTAAATGTATCCTGTTATTCTTCCATAAGAAGGAGTAATTATTGATAATTACCATAGCTGCCATCCTATTGGCATCAAAAGGACTACGCATGAAAAATATCAACTGTTTTAATGCAAAAAGACAAACAAATCTTGGATGGCCAGGGTGAAACATTTTGGGGGTTATTCAGAGGGTACCAGTGTTTGCCAAAGTTGTAAAGACAGATGAAAATCGAACAAAAGAATCCAAACAGTCGCAGAAGAAGCGTCACAGTGTAGTTTCTCCTGTTTGGATTTCTCTGAAACTTTAGCGTTTGTCGCCGTTTTGCAACTTCAGCAAACATCGAAGCTTTGTGAATAAAAAAAGCATGCGATAAAGTCCTGGCACATGGCTAATTAACCCCTTTACTACTGAGATCGAGATATCTCGGGCTTCAAAGGCACCATCTGGTGCTCGATAGAGATATCTTGATCAGCAGATCTGCAGCCCAAAAGCAAATTAAATTTGTGTGCTGCAATGCTGCAAAATAAAATAAAATTCTTTCGGGCTGCAGAAGTGCCCCCAACATTTTAGCTCTGTGGCCATAATGCCCAAAGAGCTCGAACTGTGTAAAATTGGCTGATGAAAGCACTGACATCGGGCATTCAACAGCCAATACAGGGGGGGGGGGGTAGACGGAGCGTAGAGGGAGACCGTCTCCTGCTGTTCCCGGCAAGAGGTAGGGGGATGCGCAGCCCTCTCCGATCGCGGGATGGAATGGTAGGCAAGGTTTTTTTTTTTTCATGCAGGGTTATTCAAAGAGAATCGAAAAGTCACCGTACGTTCAGTGACTTTTCGTTCGCGATTTGGTGATCCTATTTCGGCAACCCTTCGGTGTATTCAGCAAGCAACACAGGGTCCCCGGAGTGCATGGAAAACCCGCCGCAAACCCGACGAAAACTCACCGCCAACCCACTAAACACTCACCGCCAAACCTGCCGAACACTCACTAAAACCCACAGAACAGCTGGATTAACCCCGCCGAACACGCCGGAGAAACCCGAGCAGCCACCGATCACAGCGCAGACCAGCCGCTGGAAAAAGCCGACACCGCAGACGAATGGAGTGAAAAAAACAAAAACAGTACGCTTGAATGTTTGAAAAGTTAAACGCGGTTTGCAAAGAAACTACAGAACGAAAATGTCTGAAATTTACATATAAGATCCAATGAATGATAATAAATAGGGCTGTTACAGAAAAAACGATTTAAAAAAAATAAAAATGGGAAAAAAATTCTCAAAAATCCAGAAAAATGCCTAAAAGATCGTAAAAAATCTATAAGTAAAGAGACTTTTTACTGCAGAATATTATAATCAACGGTTTATTAGATATTGGATTAAAACTGGAATATTTTTAACATTGCAGCCTATGGGATTCGCCTGAATAAATCTGCCGCATGAAACCATTGAACAGCAGGCCACTTCGACAACTTTTCACTGCTGGTTTGTGTTCTCTGAATAGATGAAGCATTGCTTCTCTATGGGGATTTCACTGCCCTCGAACAGGCACCGTATGTGCAGGCAATTCGCCAACATTTGGCGAACTGCCTGCTCTCTGGATAGCTGAATTTCACTGTTCGGTTACCTTTCGGCCCCAATTCGGATCTCTTTGACTAAACCTGTATGTTTGTTACGAGATAATGTAATGTAACAAAGCCCCAAGTAACCCCTAATACGTCTGTCATTTAATCAATTTCTTATAAAGAGCTAGTTAATACAAGTTAATACAAATCAGTGTGTAACACACAAAAGAATAACACCCGCGCCCTGTTTATATGTTTATTCTCGATTGGATAACAGCACGTGTTTTTCCTGCACAGTTAGGTTGACAGTGATTGGCCGACTGTTGCGTTTAAACAGATTGCTATTAGAATTATTAAAGGAACAGTCTACTGAAATGTAGTGTGTCCTTTTTTTTGCCCTAAGATATATACTAATATATATAGATATATATGTATAATAATTTACTCACCTTTGGTCCCTAGCTGCACACTGCTCCTCCTTTTCAGCTCAGGGACACCTGAATCCGGAAGTCCCTGTGGCTTTCCTGCTCAACTTATGCTCCCTCCGTTGGAGGACTTACTGTTATCTGAGAGTGCCACGATCATTCTTTATTAGATATTACAAGGCAAAACCATAATGTTGATTTATGTGCCATTTGCATAGGGTAAGAAATGCAAATTGCGCACCGCGGTGGGACCTGAGAACTTTACATGCTGCGTAGTGCGCGGAACAATGGATCCAAGCTGCACGCTGACGCGATCTGTCTCAGAGACAGTGATGTCGTTCGCTCTGTGTGTGCTGACGTCACTAGTAACTGAACTAGAAACCAACAGCCGGGAAATTCATATTCCCCGGATGCTGGGTGGCTCCCCCACTTCACCCAGCGATTTCTACCAGTTCGGCTGAGCTGGGAGTGGGGGAGAGAAGGAGGGGGGGGGGCACTCCTTACATCCTGACCTCTTCAAAAATATAAAGTTGTCAGGATGAGTAGAGTGTTCCTTTAAATATAGTTGGATAATATCGTATGACTGTTTTAGCTTCCAAAACAAAAGAAAACAACAAAAACATGGTGCGGAAAAATAAAATAAAAAAGAATTACATAAATGTACACTTTTATTCACATGGGGATACAGACTATAAATGAAATAAGAAACTATATATATTTTTTATCCTTAGTTTTCTGTAGCCTCATGGGGATCCTGAGTTTGAGGTGATCTCCACCTGTCATCGGTCTACACACGCACGGCCAACTCTCGCCTCCAAGACTTCTCAAGGGAAGCACCAGTCCTGTGGAATGACTTGCCTCGCCCGATCAAACTCTCCCCTGATCTTCAGGCCTTCAAGAAATCCCTCAAAACCCATCTCTTCAGATTAGCGTACCACATCACTGACGCAACTCATCCCTCTGCTCACCTACTCGCACATGATTGAAGCCGCTTCTATGGCCCCACCATTCCCCGAACCACTGGCACTAATGATCCTGACATCCAGTAAAATTCCCCTTGTCTTCCTCAACCCCAATCCCTGTAGACTGTAAGCTCCTATGAGCAGGGTCCTCTACACCTCGTTTCCATCTTATGTCCGTTTATATGTAGCTCATTCCCTTTGGTTATTGTAAAGCGCTGCGGAAACTGTTGGCGCTATATAAATGATGACAATAATAATAATTGATAGATGTCATGTTTGGTTTCCATTTGCTCACATTGTAAACCAGAGTCATTATTCATGAAATTTTCTTCTCATTTTATCTATATGACACAAAAGCACCCATATCCTTCATCCGCCAAGGCTGTTATTTCTTCGTATCATCTTGCTGGTTTTGATGGTGAAATTTCTTCATAAATTCTGCATGTTTATGGAGCAAAATTTCTTGCTGCTTCTTGAAGCCATTTGCCCTAATGTAAAGATATTTTAATGAATACATATTCTTACAGCAGCGATATGAAGTTTATATAAAGGGCTATATTCCCTAGATGTCGATAAGCCAACTACAGGAAACATTACACATAACGTCTCCTGCAATTCTATTCTTGCAGCTCGAATGTAGCCATTTCTTTGCGCGAGTTTACTGTACATTAACGTCTCCTATACTTATTATGGGAGACACATGCAGGGTTATTCAGAGAGAGGTGAAAAGCAGGAGAATTACTGGAGAAGTGAAAATTCTAGGTCAAAATAGCCAAACCAGAAAAATTAACCCATTTATATCCTTTCCAAATCCGCTATTTGTTCTAGATTATTCATTCTCCTGGCAATTCTCCTGGTTTTCACCTCTCTCTGAATAACCCTGTAATTGTATCCTCCGTGTGGAAGCACAGGCTATTATTTTATTTATTTTTATTTTATTTATAAAAGGATTTTACCAGGAAGGATACATTGAGATTTCTCTCGTTTTCAAGTATGTCCTGGGTTCGAGAACATTGAGTGGTTACAGAAATACAAAATAGTAAAATGCAAGAAATTAACACAAGACCAAATATACAGATTAACAGAAAAATAAATATGGAGGAAATAAAGTCATTATGTTACATGTTTACAGGTGCATTTCGTATTGAGGTATGTTAATAGGGAAGTCCTAAGGGACTTTAGACTGGGGGAAGATTTGATGGTGTCTGGGAGGTTATTCCATATTTGCGGCGCTCTGTAGGAAAATGAGGATCGAGACATTTTCTTTTTGTATTGCGGTATTGCAAGTAAGGTGCTGGTCCTGGATCGGAGGTTATAGGATGAGGGAACTGCCGGGGGAAGCAGCATATTCAGGTAGGGTGGTAGCTTCCCAGAAAAGCTCTTAAACACCAGGTTGGAAAGGTGAAGGGTGCGTCTAGAGTCCAGTAATGGCCAATTTAGTTCTTTTAACATGTCACAATGGTGTGTCATGTAGTTACATTGTAGCACAAAGCGACAGAATGAGTTATACAATGTAGTAAGTTTCTGAAGGTGTGTTTGCGGGGCAGCTGCATACACTACCTCTCCGTATTCAATGGCTGGCATAAGCATTTGTTGTACAATCTGCTTTCTTACCGCGGGGCTCAGGCAGGATTTGTTTCTGTACAGGGCACCTAGTTTGGGGTAGAGTTTAGATGAGAGTTTTTCGATGTGGGGGCCAAAAGATAGATTTGGGTCTAACCACATACCTAGGTATTTGAGAGAAGTGACTGTGGTCAGCGTGCCATTTGATTTTGTCCCAACACATAGATGGGGTGTTTGCAATTTGTGTAGTTTAGGTGCGGTTCCAAAGAGCATTGTAACAGTTTTGTCAGTATTTAGAAAAGGTTTGTTATTTGCGATCCACTTTTCTACCCCTGTGAATTGTTCTTGCAGCACTGCCTCCAGATGTGGGAGATTTGGTTTGCTGGTATAGATTACAGTGTCGTCTGCATACATGTGTACAGTTGAAGCTTTGCAGACATTGGGCAGATCCTTTATCAATATTGTGAATAGCAGGGGGCCAAGTATCGAGCCTTGGGGTACACTGCACGTGACTGGGAGGGGGAGGGAAGTGCTGTCAGAAATGGACACAAATTGAGAACTATCAGACACATATGATTGGAACCAGGTTAACGTACTATCACCAATACCAGAGTTATTACTATGTAGTGTACTTCCACTTCCACACAGGAGATGGTATTTCAGGGTGAAATTCCGACTCCTACAAGCTGGTGTTAAATGATTCTGCAAATGTAAACCCATATAACACTCTTTAAAACCCCACAATAAATCTCATACTCGCCTCTCTTCCCGCAGTGAAAAAGACAGTGCAATCCACCACTTCTTCTTGCCAGAAGCAGATGAGACTGGGAACAAATAGTTTCTAGTCTCCCTTTGCCATTACTCTGCGGCTCTGGACGATGTCACAAGTGCGAGCTCATGGCTGGAATGTGCAAAGCTCCAAGGAGTCCTATGGACCCCCGGAGTCAATACTTGTGGCGGTGCAAAGTGCCACAGCTGGTATTTGACAGCTTTGTGCCACTTTCCAGGGTGAGGTGCTAAGATGGCACCTACCCCGGAATACAATGCTTAAATGGAGACGGTAAGGGTAAATCTGCAGGCTCACATTATCCTGCTTAGCGTCTCCATTTTACCATCAACTAAGGATAGGGCCCTGAGCATCATTTTAACAGAGGGTCATTTAATAAAGGGTTTTATTCATAGATACTATTCCAAGAGAAGTGATAAAAGGAGATAAATAAATGAGAGGGAAGTGAAGAGTAGGGATGAGCCGAACACTCCGAGTTCGGTTCGAGCCCGAACCCGAACTTCCCATTTGTTTGGGTCCGAACCCGAACCCGAACTCGAACCCAATGCAAGTCAATGGGGCTGAAAATTCGGTTTTTAGAGTGCCCTCCAAGAGGGCATATATGCTACATATTTGCCATAAAAGGTGTATGGGGGTCCGGGTAGTGCCCTGGGGGACAGGAAACAAGAACAAAAAGTTAAAAAAAAAAAGTTTTTAACCACTTCGCTGCTGAGGACGCGCTCAGCGCGTCCTCAGCATTCCCGCTGGTGTGCTGAGGACGCGCTGAGCGCGTCCTCCCATTGGGGTCAGCGTTCGGCCGGGTTCCGGCCGATCGCTGGCCCTCCGGTGCGGGCTGACATCCTGGATGTCAGCCCGGCATCCGGAACAGCAGCCGCCAGAATTAGGTGTCATCGCGGGGGCGCGATGACACCTAATTCAGGCGCCCCCCCGCATGTGCGGAGGAGGCGCCTGAAAGGGAGGGGGGGAGGTCCTTCGGACCTCTCTCCCTCCCGATCGGCGGCTCTGCGGGGGTTAACCCAGGCATCATTTGGAAGGGCACAGCCTGCCCTTCCAAATGATGCCTGGCATTAACCCCTGGGGAGCTGGATCGCGAATCGGCGCTGAAAAGCGCCGGTTCGCGATCCTTTCCCGGAGCTGGCCGACATCTTGGATGTCGGCCAAGCCTCCGGGAACTCCCCCTGAGGACTGGCGTCATCGTGCGTAGCACGATGACGCCAGTCCTGGACTTAACCCTTGACTGCCACCAACGGTGGAGATAGGGAGTTCCAATGAACTCCCTATCTCCCGATCCGTGGCAGCTAGGGGTTAAATTTTGGTATGGTTGGATCGGCCAGAGCATGGCCGTTCCAACGATACCAAACATGAAAGTGAAAAATTTTGTAAAAAAAAAAAGAAAAATAAAAATAAAAAAAATTAAAAAAAAATTAAAAAAAAATAAATAAACACTTTTTTTTTTTTTGGTTTGTTAATGCAGCAATATTGTTCCCATTTCAATTATAATGTGAACAATGATGCTGCACTAACGATTTTTGTATGCGGTGCGTTTGTTAAAAATAGTGTCATTTTCCCCAAAAAAAATGTAACGAGACCCCATCTCTAATTTTTTTAACAAGCGCACCCCATACAAAATATAACCGCAATTGCTCGCATGTTAAAATGTGGAAAAAAACACTTTACACGTTGTAAATTATTGAAAATACATATTTTATTGCATTTTTTGTTATAATATACAGACATGACATAACGTATACATATAATAATGACATATTATGAATCTACCGAGTCTGACGGAAAGAACGATATATAATATGTCTGGGTCATATACTAAAATAAGCCTTCAAAACACGTTTAAACATGATGCGCAAAACAGGTAAAAATGACCTCAGCACAGGGGCGGGAAAAGCCTCAGCAGCGAAAGGGTTAAAGGGACAGTGAGTTTTCCATGAAATAAGGGTTAAAAATAAAAACCAAAAATTCCTTCAAATATCGTGCCTAGGAGGTCCCCATAACCTGCCCGTGAAGTAGCGGATTTCTAGGATGTATAGAAACACTTAAAAACAAAAAAAATGACGTTTCATATGACGGTAAATGCTTTTCCTTTAATCTATCCATAAACAACTGCTTGGGGCGGCAGTCTGTATGAAAAGAGGAGACATTTTCGTACACGCAGAAAAAGTTTACAGATTTTTTTGGCTAAATTATTGTGAAATATATGCAGGCTTTGAATGAAAGTAACAATAGGTGCTTTAAAATTGGTCCTTTAGCGTCCAACAGTGCTGTCACACCGTAACCCCTCTGAGGATATGAATCTGATACAGGCGTCAGTGGCAGTGCACCCAAATATTGTGCTTTTGGTGCCAGGCCTGCAAGTACTATCATACAGTAACCCCTCTGTGGTATTGTGGAAGAATGCAGGGGTGGACCATGTGGTCCTATATTGAAAAGATAGGATTCTGGTCAAGGTGTCAGTGCACCCAGATATTGTGCCTTTAATGCCAGGCCAGCAAGTATCATCATACAGTAACCCCTCTGTGGTATTGTGGAAGAGTGCAGGGGTGGACCATGTGGTCCTATATTGAAAAGTTTTTTATCTGGTAATGGGCGTCAGTGCACCCAGATATTGTGCCTGTAATGCCAGGCCAGCAAGTATCATCATACAGTAAGGCTGGGGTCAGACGAACGCAGTGTTAACGTCCGTGTTGCCCGCACATAAGTACGTCCGTGATAGCATACAATTGTGTTAAATGGAGCCCCACACACGAAGTACGACCGCACAGAAGTGCAGGGGCTGACGGACGCTGCAAACGGACGCAGGTTAGGCAAGAACGTAATACTGCTAGAACGGACGTGCAGAGTGCGCCACGTCCACAACGTCCGCATAGCTTTGTGTGTGAGTGATGCAACAAGGTCAGACGGACTGCATTTATACATCCAGCATTTTTGACGGACAGAATGTTCTTTCATTGTAATTTATTTTCCCTGCTACATCAGTCAAAAAATACGTCAGTGAAAAAAACCGACTGTGTGGCCACTACCTTGTTGTTAGTCTGTAAGTACGTCTGTCCGTACTGCACGGACGCACAGTCCGTACAAAATGCGCTCATCTGACCCTAGCCTAACCCCTCTGTGGTATTGTGGAAGGGTGCAGGGGTGGACCATGTGGTCCTATATTGAAAAGTGTTTTTTTTTATCTGTTAATGGGCGTCAGTGCACCCAGATATTGTGCCTTTAATGCCAGGCCAGCAAGTATCATCATACAGTAACCCCTCTGTGGTATTGTGGAAGAGTGCAGGGTTGGACCCTGCGGTTCAAAAAATTAAAATGATATAAATCGATCCCTCAAGTTCGTGCATGCCGTGGGTCCATTCGCAACTCTGCAGCAAAAGACGCCCCCCCCCCTGTGGTATAAGAAAAGCAACTTTGGGGGGGCGTGGCCTGGCTAGAGACAGCGATGGCAGCATAACTCATGAGCTCCCGACCCCATTGCCGAAAACTCAGCACGATCTGACCCACAAGTGGCTATGGTCCTCTCTTCGCAAGGCAGGAAGACCAGACACCCCTCTGCAACCTCTGGTGACACCCCGGTGAGACCGATCACCAAATTTTTTGGCTCCTCACAAGCGCGGCCTAGAAAAGCAAGCTCGACCAAGATGGCGGCTTCTCCCGAGCCTTCGGAGATATCCTCCGTCAGTGGACAATCAGCGATACAACGACTGGAAATTCTGATTGCGGACCTCCCCACTCGAGCTGAGTTACCCACCCGATCTGATTTTACAGACATGATGGAGCAAATGCAGGCTACCTTCGGACGGGAGATTGCGGAGGTCCGTGCAGATGTCTCCACCATGGACGCACGTGTCACGCGCCTCGAGGAGGAGATCAGGACCCTACCAACTACACCCTCAACTGCAGGCCAGCGATTCTCAGAACTTCACCGCCGGCTCGACGATCTCGAGAACAGATCCCGGAGATACAACATCCGGGTACGGGGAGTGAGAGAAGACGTTACTGAGGTGAAGGCCTTTTAACTAGGTGCGTTTGCCCATATACTAGGCGGCCCGCAACTGCACCACGCTGCGATTGATAGGGCCCACAGAGCTCTGCGGCCTAGAGCCCCCAACGCCTCAGCTCCTCCGAGGGATTTAATCTGCCATATCCCAGATTTCTCGCTGAAGGACGCCATCATGATGAAGGCCCGCCCGCGCAGGCAATGGAAGTTTGCCGAAGAATGCTTCGAGATTTTCCAAGACCTCTCTCCCCACACCCTGGCGGCACGAAGAGCATTGCGCCCCATCACGCGTCAACTACAAGAAGCGGATATCCCATATCGCTGGAGCTTTTCCTTCGCACTGCAGGTTCGAAAGCTAAACATAATGCACATCATTCGCACCCCCTCGGACGTGCCCTCCTTTGCGTCGGCACTTGGGCTACAGGATACTGACATCCCGGACTGGGAATGCCCCAGTTTGCTGACACCTGCTGTGGCACCCCAGGAAGGAACACCGCGCTTTCAACGTTCCACCAGGGGACGCGGATTGGGTGAGACCAGACCACCCGCACCTATCCAACCTCCCCCTTTGCAGACACCTGCAGTAGCTCCTCCGGATGGAACACCGCGCTCTCAACATTCCCCCAGGGGACACAGATTGGGCGAGGCCAGACCGTCCGCACCTACCCAACCGCTCTCCCCACATGCGGACTGAAGCATGGAGGTAAGGTAGTACCACATGTACGGTTATAAGACATAAGACTTCTATTGCGCTGGACTGCTTTTATTCTGCAAGCAAAAAACTTACCCAGGCGATCGCTGCATGAAGACTCTCACATGGGTGGCGGCTGATAGAGTCCGTGAACCGACCCAACGGTTCACTAGCCGACCATACCAATGGGCATATCGGACATATTGGCCAGCTGGACATACCGCTATATTGCTGCACCTGACACCAAGTTGGAATGTTTTCCTGGTTCTCTAGGTCTGTCAGAAGTTTACCCGAGAGTTAAAGGGTCGGGCGGTGGGTGAGAGGGAAACTGGAGCCTCGTTGGGTTTACACCAGTGCCATAGGCGGCCATGGGCAGTTACTATCCACCTCTCCTTCAGGCCTTCGCGGGGAATGGGGGGGGGGGGTAGGAAAGGATACCACAGACACGTAGCCCCGTTGACATCCTGTGGAACACCTTACGATTTCTGCTCTTTAATTTTCTGGGAATAGTAGAATTGTAGCTTTGTTCGACGCTTAATTTACATGTTTTTTAAGTTCTTCGGTCCATCCTGGGAGATCTGTGGTAGGGTCATAGGTGGGTTGAGATACGAACCCAGATGGGATCATGAGGTGGGCCCTGAACTTGTCATGTAATACCGTAATTTTCAATATAGAGTTAATATACTTTAATTTATCTATCTGCGGTTGTTTGTGATGTCTTATTGTTGGGCCTTTGACGCTACTCTCTTCACATTTACTGTACCCACAACTCTGTGACTGTGTCATACGTCAGTCACTGACGCCGACCTAAACAAGTTAACGCTTAATATGCATCCCCGCTACCACCCCCCTCCCTTGTAATTCGTATCTGAACCCTTCCCTCCACACTAAATAGACCCACCAGTCTACCGCCAGCTCCCCTGACACGCCCGCATATGATATTTATCTGTCTTGCCTTCCTATGCTCTCTTTACATTGGCTTTGGCCATGGGATAATTTGTTAATTTGGAACTTCGGTGAATGTGGGTGGGTTGCTACTGACATTGCTGTACACAATTGTGTCCCAATCTACCATATTGGTTTTGTCACAGACATCTCCCTTCTGTTGGTGACGAAGCTCCACTAGCAGTGCTTACTTGATCTCTAGCTTCGCAGTTTCACGTTCCTGCGAGGAATAGTGCGTTCACCCCCTTGTGGGTCCTCCCACCCAGCTCGCGAGCTCGGTGGTGGTGAGTGACGTCACAGCGGGTGCACTTCATACCTCCTTTACCCTTCCTCCCCCCCTTTTTTTTTTTCTTCTCTTCTTTCTCTTTCCCCTTCCCTTTCTCTTTCACCTCCCCTCTTACTTTTCCTATTAATCACCTTTTCACCCCGGTTTCTTCCTTCATACCCTCTGCACCATCTTTCCCCACACACGTGTTCCCCCTGTGTCTGAGTCCACTTTCCTCCCCACCTTACAGAAGTGAGTTTCCTGACATAGCCCACTGATTGCTGTTCGAAATGTCACGTCCAGACTCGCCTTACATGACCCGTGATTTACGGTTGCACAGTATTAACGCCCGAGGCCTCAATATGCCTGAAAAAAGATCACGTCTATTAAGAGACCTCAGAACTTCCAGAACGTCCGTCGCCTTCCTCCAAGAGACACATTTCCGTGCAGATTCTGCCCCCAAAATAGGGGATTCTAATTTCCCTACTGGCTTTTTTAGTAATTACAATCTGAGCAAGTCCAGTGGAGTAGCAATCTTATTATCTAAAGATGTACCATTCGTAGCTGAGGCAACAGAAACAGATGAAGGGGGTAGGTACATCTTTGTGAGGGGCACCATCCTAGATACTACTTATACGTTTGCATCGGTGTACTTGCCAAACAAGAAACAACACTCGTGTTTAGCACGGATACTCAGATCTCTAGAAGCGTTTGAGAGAGGTGTTACTATCTTAGCCGGAGACTTCAATGTAACGATGGACCCACGAATAGACTCCTCCGCTGGCACCTCAACCACACTACCCCATGTGCTACGTAGCGTCCGACGCTCATTACAAGATTGCAGGTTTGTGGATGTGTGGAGGACATTACACTCCACCGAACACGACTATTCCTTCTTTTCCGCAGTTCATATAGTGCACACGCGCATTGATTATTTTTTTATGCATTATTCAGACTAATCTAATCATTTTTATGTCATTATTCAGACAAATCTAATGACAGCGGCGGATATTCTGGCTACCACGTGGTCTGACCACGCACCACTATCGCTCTCACTTCAATCGCCGCTTTTTGCCCCCCGGGAACGGACTTGGCGCCTCAATGTATCCCTCCTGGACGACCCCCTAGTTTTGGCTGAACTGCATACTGCTCTCTCCAATTTCTTCTCTGAAAACTCGTCGCAAGACACACCGATCCCGGTGATCTGGGAAGCCCATAAGGCGGTTATCCGAGGGTTTTTTACTAACAAGGGTACAGCTCGTAAGAAACTTCAGGCGGAGGAACTCCAAACTCTCACGGCAGCCGTGAGAGCCCTTGAACTGGAGTATAACTCCTCTAATGACGAGGCCCTATACCAACAGTTACTACAGACCCGTCAGACACTTAATAAGATCTTAAACACCTCCATTCGCTTTCAGGCCTTACGGACTCGCTCTTTCTTCGCGCTACAGGAGAACAAACCGGGGCGCCTCTTGGCAAGAATGCTGCGCACTAGGCGCATCACCTCATATATTCCCAAGATACGTACGGCGACCGGTACCCACTCGACTGACCCCCGGGACATATCTACGACCTTCCTCAAATTTTTTCAGGACCTCTATGATCTGGAGACATCTGGTATACCAACCCCGTCACCGGAACTCTTAGATGCTTACCTCGCCCGGACGGTCACGCGTTCCCTTGGACCGCTAGATCAGATCTCTCTAAATACGGAAATTACCTCAGCGGAACTCATAACAGCCCTGAAGACGACGAAAAAGGGGAAAAGCCCGGGTCCTGACGGACTACCGATCGAGTATTATAAGGCATGTACTAAAGAACTACTACCTGCTCTCACAGGCCTGTTCAATGCCGTACGGGGTGGGGTTCCCATACACCCACACTCTCTGACAGCAATAATCTCCTTGATACCAAAGCCCGAGAAAGACCACACGGTCTGCGGCAATTACAGACCGATTTCATTGTTGAATAACGACATGAAATTGCTGGCTCGCATACTGGCTGATCGACTGAAGCGTTTTTTACCACAGCTGATTGACCCAGATCAGGTTGGATTCATACCGGGTCGTGAAGCCAGAGATGCCACCACCAGAATACTAAATGCCTTAGCACTCGCCGGGCAGTCAAAGTCCCCATTATTACTACTGTCGACTGACGCCGAAAAGGCCTTCAACAGGGTACTTTGGCCCTTTCTGTTTCAGACTTTGCAGAGTTTCGGTATTGGAGGAGAATATCTGTGCTGGGTTAAGGCTCTCTATCTAATGCCGTCAGCGAGGGTCCATGTCAACGGAGCTCTCACACAGCCATTCCCGATTCTTAATGGTACACGGCAGGGATGCCCACTATCACCATTGCTCTTCGCGCTGAGCCTGGAGTCTCTATTATCCTCTATTAGACAAAACCCACTTATTAAAGGCGTCAAGGGAGAGAGAGTGGAACATAAGGTATCGGCATATGCAGATGATCTGATGTTCATCATGCCGGACCCGATAAGCACAATGCCGGAAGTCCTGCAGGAATTACAGATTTACGGTGATCTCGCAGGCTTTAAAATTAATGATACCAAGTCAGAACTGCTAGCGGTTTCGTTACCAACATCCTGGCGAACGATACTGAGAGAGCGATATCCCTTTCGATGGTGCTCTACCTCTCTTACCTATCTGGGGATCCGCTTAACTTCGGATTACTCGAAACTTTTTGCCCTTAATTACATGTCCTTACTGGATACTTTTCAGTCGGACATTGCAAGATGGTCACCTAAATATTTATCTTGGACGGGCTGCATTGGAGTAATTAAGATGAATTTCTTGCCGAGACTATTATACTTGTACCAAGCTCTTCCGATTTCATTGCCAAGGTCGTATCACCAGTCGATCCGCACGCACTTTTCAAAATTCATCTGGCCACACGGCCGCCCACGACTCAAGTATGCCACACTCTGCAAGCCAAAACGGAATGGAGGCCTTGCCCTCCCTGACACGCATCTTTATTATATAGCAGCTCAAATGAACAGAATAGTGTCCTGGACGGTCGGCTCACCGGAACAGAAGTGGCTAGACCTGGAAGAAATCTTGGCAGGACGACCACTATGGACGCTACCTTGGCTGTCATGGGGAGCGGTACAAACGCTTACGCGATCCGTCTCTCCGGTAGGGCACACGCTACATATTTGGCACAGATCCCGAACTAAATTCACACTGTCGACTTACCCATCACCGTTGCTCCCGCTTGCTCATAATCCTGACCTACCAATATCAATTCTGCCATCCTTAATGGAACGCTTCACAGATACTACCAACTTCCGCGCACATCACTTGTTACAAAATGGAACTTTCATACCACTGGATTCGCCGGGACAACCGGACCCCACATTCGCGATTTGTTTTAACTACCATCAAGTTAAATCATTCCTTACACGGCTATCGAGCAACACCTCCCTTACCAGACAGCTGACTACCTTTGAATCCCTATGTCAGAGGACCTCTCCGCTGGCACACGGTATCTCCATGCTTTATCGCATGCTCCGGACGGTGGGCGACGCACCTCCGGATATTATGGCACGTTGGGAACGCACCCTTGGCTCGCCCATCTCTGATGAATTATGGACTAAATCACTTACCTTGACGCATTCCGGTTCACCAATGGCTAAACTACAAGAAACCTCTTATAAAATACTGGCATTCTGGTACCGCACGCCCGCCCTGATTGCCACTTTTGATGCGTCTTACTCGCCGACCTGCTGGAGATGCAACGTAGCAATAGGCACATACCTCCATATCTGGTGGGAATGTGCATCTCTTAAACCGTTCTGGTGCGCCGCACGACGGATGTGGATCTGGAACTCACACCACAAACCTTCCTACTACTCATGTTACCATTCTCGGTGAAGGTGATGAAGAAATCAGTTCTGTTGCGCATCCTTTTGGCGGCCAGAACACTGATTCCTCTCTATTGGAGAACTGCAACTATACCAACCCTGAAAACATTAGTTGACAAAATGGAAATCTTACGTTCCAATGAGGAACTGGCACTTACCCCATCGGCGGCAGCACAACACTTCACCAAAGTGTGGTTCCATTGGGCTACCTACTGCTCCTCAGCGAACTTTCGAACGGACTTCGCAGCAATTACGAACACGGTGGAAACCGTGGGGCCTCACAGTCCGTAGGAGGAAGGCGGCGGACTCTCTCTCATGAACGGCTCTGAGCTGCAGGATACGCGTTCACAACTCCCCTCAACTCCCTGAGTATTGTATCCCTCATGTCGTCCCTTCCCTCTCCACACGCTCTGTTAATCTTCTCCTCCTTACTTATTTTCCTTTATTAATCTATTCCCTTTCTGTCTTGAACCTTTAGTTCTGTGATTACATCTAGACTGTCGGATCCTTTATTCATATACTGGATCCATACAAAATCTTTTTGCCAACCTAACACACCTTTGCTCCCTGAAAAAATCATTTCAGCACTGCTAACGGAATGGGATACATTTAATTCTCTTATGTGCACTAGTATTGTGACCCCATACTGTATAGGACGTTGGTTGTTTTTGATATTAAGGACTCTCGAAGCCGCTTATGAAACACAGATGTAGGTCTTATGCTCTAACCGACAGCTTCTTCTTTTACTCAAAGCTGTGTGAACTCTCTTTTGCATTCATATATATGTATGTTATTATCTTGGAAATCAATAAACTTTTTATTACAAAAAAAAATAAAAATGATATAAATCTGGCACAGGCGTCAGTGCAGCCAAATATTGTGCCTTTCATGGCAGCAAGTACCTTCACACCGTAACCCTTTTGTGGTATTGTGGAAGAGTTCAGTGCTGGAGGTTTTGTGAATGCAGAAGAGGACATCCCCGATCTATTCCATTACTTCAGCATCAGGGGATTGATAGCTGCTGATCCTGGACTGATTCATTTTTATAAATGTCAGCCGGTCTACAGAGTCGGTGGACAGACGCACTCTTTTGTCTGTGACAAAACCTCCAGCGGCACTGAACGTCCTTTCGGAAAGCACGCTAGATGAAGGGCAACCTAGTAGCTGCATAGCATATTGGCTAAGTTCTGGCCAGTGATCCAATCTCAACACCCAGTAAGCCAGTGGATCATCTGCTGGAAAGGTATCCAGGTCTGCCCTTGCCCCTAGGTAGTCCTGCACCATATGGTGAAGACGCTGGCAATGGGTGCCTACATTTGACGTCCCTGGGCGTCGAGGACTAAAAAAACTTAAAAAAGCATCAGTCAAGCGGCCCTGGCCTTCACCACTATTCCTCTGATCACCCGCAGCCTCAGACGCACGTGTGTCAGCACTTGGTAATCTACCAGTGCCCGGAAAGGTGTCACACAAGTGTCGCTTTAGAGCGTCCTCAAGTTTTTTCATCCTGTGCTCCCTCTGTGCGGGCAGGATGAGCTCTGCAACTTTCCCCTTGTATCATGGATCAAGAAGGGTTGCCAACCAGTAATGATCCCTCTCCTTGATAGCACGAATCCTGGGGTCCTTTAGCAGGCTTTGCATCATTAGGGAGCCCATGCAGCGTAGGTTGGAGGTGGCATTAGCTGCCGAGTCTTCCTGGTCAATGAGGATGACCGTATCGTGCACTTCCTCCTCCCAGCCACGCACAAGCCCTTCTGTTTCTGGGCACACAAAACCCTCCCTTGAGGAATCCCCACCTTCAATGCCCCCACTACTTAAATAGTCCTCCTCCTCCTCATCATCCTCCTGTCTGATCTGAGTAGGACCCGCTGGAATGCTGTCTGCGGAAAGACTGGTGCCTTGAGAGCTAGGGAAGGCCTCCTCTTCCTCCCGCTGCTCTGCCTCTAGAGCCACATCTATAATTCCCCGCAGAGTGTGCTCCAGCAGGAACACTAAAGGAATGGTGTCACTGATGCATGCACTGTCCCTGCTCACCATCCTCGTTGCCTCCTCAAATGCTGACAGTGTTGGTTATGTATGAAAGAGGCACTGGAGTCTTGTGAATCTGCAGTAGAGAACTTTACTTTGTGCATATAGCAATAAAACAACTTATAACAGATTAGTCACTGGATATATATCAGGATGCTTCATCATCACACAGCTAGAAAGGAAGAAGGAAGTAAAGCAGAGACAATAGAGACTTATTTCCTGTGAACATATACCAACGAGTTTAGAACACATTTAACCTGTACTAACAGCGCCACCTGCAGTCCATAGTATAATATATGCTGTTGTATCTCCAACACCCCTTCTCAACAGCATGTGCATAATCATACAACATTCAGCTTCTTTTGAAGAAAACAATAACGTTCCTTTGGCAACGGTTTGGTGAGTGCATCTGCAGTCATCTCTTCTGATGGGCAATACTGAATATCGATAAGTCCTTGCTCTTGTGTGTCCCTGAGCAGATGATATTTTACGTCTATGTGCTTGGTTCTAGGGTTGATCCTTTCTGATTGTGTCAACTTTATACATCCCTGGTTGTCTTCAAAGATGGGTATCGGTTTAGACATATCCAGTCCCATGTCTAATAGAAGTTGACGAATCCAAATTGCTTCTTGACATGCATGTGCTGCTGCTATGTATTCTGCTTCAGTTGAAGAGAGTGCAACAGTCGCTTGTTTTCGACTAGACCAGCTGATGGTTCCTTCTCCGTACTGGAAGATGTAACCAGTAGTAGATTTGCGGTCTGTGATATCTCCGGCCCAGTCAGCATCTACATATCCAATTAAGTTTGCATTGGGTGTTGCTGGCAGTCGCAGTTTCATATGAATTGTTCCTTTTAGATACTGTATCACCCTTTTTTACGGCATTCCAATCACGTTGACAGGGTGTTGAAACTTTTCTACAGAGTATACTCAATGCTGTGGCAATGTCTGGTCTTGTCACAGTTGCAATGTATAACAATTTTCCAATTGCTTTGCGGTACTTCTCATTGTTAGGTAACAAGTTTTCCATTCCATTGTCTTTCTGATAAGCTGGTTCCATAGGCGTTTTCACCTCTTTTGCATCTTGCATGTGAAACTCTGCTAGAATATCTGTAATTTTCTGACTTTGGTGAAGAAGATAACTTCCGTCTTCTTCTTTCTCGATTTGGATTCCTAAATAGTGAGCAATGTTCCAAGCTCTTTAATCTCAAAGTTTTGTTTCAATGTGCTAGTTATTTGATCATAATCCCCTTCTTGTTCAAAACAAATTATGATGTCATCAACATAAATTAGTAGGTAGATCCATTTGTTGTCTTGATTCTTTGAATACAGGCATGGATCAGCGTTACTTCTTGAAAATCCTTCTGTTGTGAGTACTTCGTTCACTTTTTCATTCCACATTCTTGCTGCTTGTTTGAGACCATAGATGCTCTTTTGCAGTTTACACACAAGGTTCTGTCCTGTATTAAACCCTGGTGGCTGCTCCATGTAGAGTTCCTCTTTGATATCTCCATATAGAAAAGCTGTTTTGACATCCAGGTGCTTCACTTGCATTTGTTTTTCAGCTGCAATGCTGAGGAATGTTCTAATGGTTGTGTGCTTTACCACTGGAGCAAATGTTTCATCATAATCTTCTCCATATTTCTGGGAATATCCCTTGGCGACTACTCTTGCCTTGTATCTGTGAATGTTTCCTTCTGCGTCGTACTTCACTTTAAAAATCCATTTACTTCCTATAGTTTTGTGACCGGGAGGGAGCTCTGTGAGAGTCCAGGTTTCATTTTTCTGAAGTGATTTTAGTTCTTCTTCAGCCGCCTTTCTCCACTGATTCGCTTCCCCTTTTGGTAGTTTATCTATGTCTTCCAAGATGTTGGTTCAAATGTCTCATGTGTCTTAACAGTGTATGACAGCTTGCGCGGTGGGATCCCTTTTGTTGTCCGAGTAGATCTTCTGATTTCTGGTTGTTCTGTCGGTTCTACTGGATTGTGAACAGTTAAGTCATCAATTGTGAGTTCCACTTCTTGGTCTGACTCCTGCACAGTTTCCTTTTGGTCAGCATCTCTTGCTATTTCAATCGGCACCTTTTCTTCGTGTTTTTCGGGAGTCATTATTTCTGATGTTTGGCTTTCATCAAAATAAACACTGCGGCTTACTGTGACCTTGTTGGTCTTTGGATTAAGGATTCTGTATCCCTTACTTTGTTCACTGTAGCCTATTAGAATGCCTTCTATGGCTCTGTTCTCCCACTTGGAGCGTTTTTCACTTGGAATGTAAACGTATGCTTTGCAACCAAACACTCTAATATGACCTATACTAGGTTTTGATCTGTTCCACATTTCATAAGGGGTACTTTCAATAGCTTTAGATGGTAGTCTGTTCTGTAGATATGTTGCAGTCATTATTGCTTCTCCCCAGTACTTGTTGTGTAGGTTGGCATCTGAAAGCATGCATCTGGCCATTTCTACAAGAGTGCGATTTTTTCTTTCAGCTACACCGTTTTGTTCTGGAGTGTACGGTACGGTTGTCTGGTGTATGATACCATGTTTCTTTAGATATGATTCCACTTCTTTACCCATATATTCCCTCCATTGTCCGTGCGTATTATTCCGGGTTTCCTTTGAAATTTGTTGCTAGTCATCGCTACAAATTCTTGAAGTTTATCAGTTGTCTCACTTTTGTGTTTCATCAGATATGTCGTTGTGTACCTGGAATAGTCATCAATGAAGGTTATTAAATATTTGTTGCCGCTGGGTGTCGGGTTTTCATTGGTCCACACACGTCACTGTGTATTAGTTCCATGGGTTTAGTGGTTTTTCTTTGACTGGCTTGTGGAAGTGGTGTACGTGTGGCCTTTGCTTTGATGCAACACGTGCACTTCATCAACTTTGGACAAGGTATCATTATCATGTCTTCTGATAATTCTCTCTTAGAAAGTTCCTTTATAGCTTCTGAGTTTCGATGCCCCAATCGTCTGTGCCATAGATGGATGCACTTGTCATGTGGATTATGAGTGACTGTTTTGACTTGAACACGTTCAGTGACGATTTTGTATAGGTGTTCATTCAACCTTCCTTTTGCAACGATTTCTTTTCTGTTTCGAATTGTGCATTCATTACCTCGGAATTGTACTGTAAGTCCATTGTTAGCAAGGTTTTTTTACTGATAGGAGGTTTTCTTCTAGACTGGAACATACAGAACGTTCTTTACAAGGATGCTTCGGTTACCTCCTGATGGTGTGATGCAGTTCAGAAATCCTTGACCTTTACCTTCTGATGTAATACTTTTCCCATTTGCTAGGAAGACTTTGTCTTTTGTATTAAAATTAATTTCTGTGAAGAAGGTCTCATCACTGGTCATGTGACTTGTTGCTCCTGAGTCAATGTACCATCCATGCGGGGTAGTATTCTGAGTTACTTTAAAACTTGCACTCCACGCTGTGTCTTTGCTTTCCTGTGTGACTGCTTTAGCTCTTTCTTTTGTGAATGTCTTTCTCCTTCGCTGTTCTGCTTTCCAGATTGAACATTATATTTCAAATGACCTGTCCTTTTGCAGCGAAAACACACTCTGGTCTCTTTGTTTTGTTTTGTGTTTTCATTCACCTTTAGAGCTACTTCTGTTTTGTCATTCTCTTCACCACGTATATTTTCCTTCTTTCTGTTGTATTCATCAATTAATTTCCCTTTAGCATATTCCAGTGTTAGTTCTTCTTCTCTGGTCTGGTTTCTAGAGCGTTTATCAGGGCACTATATGTTCTGGAAGGCTGCATAATAGTAATGCCACTACATGATTGTCTTTTATTTCTTCTCCAATTGCACGTAATTGCTCACAATTTCCAGCATAGCGTTCACATGTTCACACATTTCCTGGCCTTTTTCCAGCCTCATCTTATACAGTTTACGTAGCAGATATAGTTTACTGTTTAAGTTTGAACGCTCATGCAGTTTCTTGTAGCGCAGTCCACATACCTTTAGCTGTGTTTTCTTTTCTTATATGGATTAGTTGATCATCCTCCACTAACAGGCTTATAACTGCTTTTGCTTGCCTGTTTCTTTTGTCCCATTCTTCTGGGTTGTCAGTGGGTCTGATTGTATCCAGCACCTGCCACAGATCATCTTTGGATAACAGCATTTCCAGTTTAAACTTCCACAGCTGATAATTGGTATTGTTTAGCTTTGCTATTGCATATTTCACATCTGAGCCACTTGCCATCTTTCAGTATATTGGATGCAGCTCCTTTCCTCACACACAGCAGGTATTTGGATGAAAGCTGCAGCACTTACTGATTTGTAGTTTCGTTTTCAGTGTCTGGGCCCATAACCTGTTGGTTATGTATGAAAGAGGCACTGGAGTCTTGTGAATCTGCAGTAGAGAACTTTACTTTGTGCATATAGCAATAAAACAACTTATAACAGATTAGTCACTGGATATATATCAGGATGCTTCATCATCACACAGCTAGAAAGGAAGAAGGAAGTAAAGCAGAGACAATAGAGACTTATTTCCTGTGAACATATACCAACGAGTTTAGAACACATTTAACCTGTACTAACAGCGCCACCTGCAGTCCATAGTATAATATATGCTGTTGTATCTCCAACAGACAGTACAGTGCATGCATCCTTGATCATCAGCCACTGCGGGGGGAAAAAAAACAAGTTGACCTGAACCTGTCCTTGTGCCATACTCACACAGATACTCGTTGATGGCCCTCTGCTGCTTGTGCAGACGCTGCAGCATTGCTAATGTCGAGTTCCACCTGGTGGGCATGTCACAGATCAGACGGTTTGTGGGAAGGTGGAACTCTCTTTGAATTTCTGCCAGGCGAATGCTTGCTGGGAATGACCGTCTGAAGTGGCTGCAGACTTTTCTGGCCTGGATGAGAAGCTCTGGCAGCCCTGGGTACTTGGTTAGGAAACGCTGTACCACCAGATTTAGGACGTGTGCTAGGCATGGTACATGCGTCAATTTACCCTTGCGTAGGGCGGAGAGAAGGTTGCTGCCATTATCGCAGACGATCATTCCCAGCTCAAGCTGGCGTGGTGTTAACCATCTCTGCACCTGCCCCTGCAGAGCTGACAAAATTTCTGACCCGGTGTGGCTCCTGTCCCCTAAACAAACCAGCTCAAGCACAGTATGGCATCTTTTTGCTTGAGCCATTGCGTACACCCTGTCAGGCGTCGGTTTAACTGCCACTTGCCAGAGACAGAGAAGGAGGAGGAGGAGGAAGAGGTGGTGGTGGTGGAGCAGACAGACCTCATACAAACAGCTTTCTGGAGGCGTGGTGGATGAACAAACTCCAGCACAGAGCCCCGTCTTGGATCACTCCCATCTGCAATCAGTGTGCCGTGAAGGAAATGTAACGACCCTGTCCATGCTTGCTGGACCACGTGTCTAAAGTCACATGCACCTTGCTGCTGACTGCCTTTCCCAATGACTGGATAACATTGTCTTCCACGTGCTGGTATAGTACTGGAATGGCCTTGCGTGAAAAGTAATGGCGTTTTGGAACCTGCCACTGTGGTACAGCACATTCAGCAAATTCATGGAAGGGAGCAGAGTCCACCAGCTGGAAAGGCAGCAGCTGCAATGCGAGTAATTTTGCTAAGCTGGCATTTAGACGCTGTGCTTGGGGATGGTTGGGACTATATTTTTTCTTTCGCTGCAGCAGCTGCGGCAACGTAATCTGACTGCGTAAATCTTCAGCTACTGGGATGATGTCACATTGTGAGGAAGGACCTGGTACATCCATTACTGTAGCATCATCCCTGTCGGTGGAGGTTGTAGGCAATGACATGGCAGGACATACAGTGGGGGTAGAGACAGATGAGGAGGAGGAGGACCTACGCAAAGTTTTGCGCCAACGGGATGTGTGGCACTTGTTCATATGTTGCCTCAAGCACGTGGTACCCAAGTGTCCGGTATCTTTCCCACGCTTAAGCCTCATCTGACATAGATTACAAATAGCAACGCTGCGCTCTACTGCACATTTCTTAAAGAACTCCCAGACAACAGACTTCCTGCATGTGTTCTTTGAGACAACAGCGCTCTGCACCGGAGCAGCTCTGACATGTGATGCCTTGGACTGGCTAGTGCTACGTTTGGTCACAGAGGATGTTGTGCCTCGTGTTTGCTGTGCCTCCTCCTCCCCCTCTTCCTCACTTGATTCCTCTGTTCGATCTGGCACCCAGGTGGAGTCAGTGACCTCATCATCATTGTCATCTTCACCCCCTATCTCCTCGTCACTGGAGCCAACTTGGCAGTATGCTGCAGCTGCTGGGGCAACATGAGTGCCAGTTATTTGTGTGTCATCACTGGCACCCCCTTCCTCTAGGTTGATTATTCTCCCTTCCTCAACCTCAGAGATTGAATCAGAGCACTGTACTTGCTGCGCATCCTCAAGCAGCATGTCACTCTCATTGTAGTCAAACAATTCAGCTGACTCCTCCGTGTGTGATAGCGAGGCTACGGCAGGAGTAGCTGTGGACATGGAGGCTGCATTAGATGCTTTGGCAGCTGAGGTGGACTGTAAAGCACTAGAAGCCTGGCTGGCAGAGGACTCGGAGGATGAGTATGGCCTGGTTAGCCAATCCACCAAGTCCTCTGTATGTTGCTGCTGCTTAAGACGGCCAGCACCAGTTAGAAAGGACAAGCGTGCCCCTGCAGAGGATGCACCACGTCCACCACGACCAGAGGCACATCCTACCGACACAGGGGCTGCTTGCCCTCTTATCTGTGTCTGGGAGCGTCTGCCTGTCCTTTTTGTTCTTTCAGATATGGTGAGTGATATATAGATTAATATATACAGAACTCTGATTCAACTCTGGTATAAAGATTTAAAGAACTCTGGTATAACTCAGTGAGACACACTGATAGCTGGCAGCCAGTGACGAGACACAGATCACCTCAATTCACAAATGTTTTAAAGAAAGTTGTAAACCCCAAAAAAACTTGCTGGCACAGTGACAAAACACACATCACCTAAATTCACTGATATTTGGTAGAAATGAGACCCAAAAAGATTTGCTGGCACAGTGACAAGAACCAGAAGATCACCTCAATTCACAAATGTTTTAAAGAAAGTTGTAAACCCCAAAAAAACTTGCTGGCACAGTGACAAGACACACATCACCTAAATTCCCTGATATTTGGTAGAAATGAGACCCCTCAGTAGCGTGGGAGACCGGCAGTAACAAGACACAACTATCTCCTTTGAAATCTCCTCTGAAATGCGTGCAGAATCGGCGCGTGGAAACGTTATATAGTGTGCTGCGGGAATTAGCTCTGTGAGCCCATGATTGGGCAAAATTTGTCCAATCAGGACTCGGAGCGGTGATTGGCATAGTGTTGAACCAGTCTTGCACCAGACCTGTGGTCAGGTGCAAGGCTGTAGCCAATTACGAGCTTCAGGCCAGTGGGAAAATGCATTGTGGTCCATTGTGGTCGAACATGCGGCGAACACCCGGAAATGTTCGGTGTTCGCGATCTCATCGAACAGGCCAAGTTCGGGTCGAACCCCGAACCGTCCGAACCCGAACCGCTCATCCCTAGTGAAGAGGCATGGATCCAGTAAGAAAGGGTTTATTCACTAACCACCGCAGTTTACCGATGGTGCAACAATAATGTCCTTTGGAGTCTCCCAAAATGAAAATTTTAAATGTGTCAAGAGAAGATTCATCAATGGATTTTCTCCTGATGTTCTTTGTATTTCCCTTTCCTTCTAGAACCAAAGTTTCCCATTCTGACAGGTCTGCTCCTTTTTGCAGCAGTAACTGTCACTATGCTGAACATTCAGGGGAGCTTCAGACAATCCTCAAACACACTGAGAGACACTAAGGCTGGGGTCAGACGAACGCAGTGTTAACTTCTGTGTAGCCGCACTTTAGTACGTCCGTGGTAGCAAATAATCATGACCAATGAAGGCCCACACACGAGGTACGTCTGCACGGGAGTGCGCAGGTTAGCAAGAACGTAGAACCGCTAGGACGGATGTGCGGAGTGCACCACGTCCGCATAGCTTTGTGTGTGTGAGTGATGGAACGTGGTCAGACGGACTGCATTTATACCTCCAGCATTTTTGACGGACAAAATGTTTTTTCATTTTAATTTATTTTCCCTCCTACATCCGTCAAAAATAACGTCAGTCACAAAAACGGACTGTGTGGCCAATACTGCGTCTTCCGTCAAAAAGTGCGTCCGTACTGCACAGCGCACAGTCCGTAGAAAACGCGCTCGTCTGACCCTAGCCTTACCGAGCAGACATGCACTACCTGTGCATGGCTGATCAGAACTTCAGAAGACTGTCCATCGCAAGTTGATTGACAGACCTCGGGTGGAGGTGAACCCTCTGCATTGGATGGCTCTTACAGCCCGCAGTGACACTCGAGGAGGGACACTCAGCTCACCATGACCTTTTAACTCCGTTAATTTGATCATGGTGTCTGAGTGTCCCTTTAATTATGTACAGTGTTTAAAATAAACCCAAGGAGCTTTGATCAAGTACCCTTTCTCACCTGGCTGTGTTCTTTGTTTCGTTATAGATGTTAAGGAGACGCTGCTGTTGCTCTTCAATTAAGTCTTTATGAATTTTTCTTAATATGCTGTGAAGAAATAGAGGCAACATTTATTGTATGTACCGTCTCAAAATGTGTCAACGCTCCATTCATCAGAACTATTGAACATTTGATTATGGAAGAAAATAGAAATAGTAACAAGATGCATTACATTTATTACATTTTAATTAACATTTTATTGTGTATGAAAAAGGGAATACCGGCATTTGGGACTGTCATACATGTACCTAGGGAACCCATTGCCTTTTGCATGCTTAATATCTGCACACACCCAGACATATCCCGCTCCCCCTAGTAGTTTTTTTGTTGTTAATATTGCTCGCCATTATTTTAATACTCTTAAGAAATTTACTGAAACGATCTCGTATCTTGAAACTATAAATAATCATTTTTACATTGCAAAAAATACATACAGGGTTATTCAGAGAGCTCCGAATTGTGGCTGAAAGGTAACCGAACGCTGAAATTCAACGTACGCTTACCTTTCCTGGCCATTCGGCTATCCAGAGAGCAGGCAGTTCGCCAAATGTTGGCGAATTGCCTGCACCTATGGTGCCTGTTCGAGGGCAGTGAAATCCCCATAGAGAAGCAATGCTTCGTCTATTCAGAGAACACAAAACAGCTGAGAAAGGTTCCCGAAATGCCCTGCCATTCGGTGGCTTCATTCGGCAGGTTTATTCAGGAGAATCCCATAGGCTTCAATGTTAAAAATATTCCTATTTTAATCCAATAACTAATAAACCGTTTATTATAATATTCTGCAATAAAAAGTTTCTTTACTTTTTCGATTTTTTTTTTAGGAACTTCTAGGCATTTTCATGATTTTTTTGCAAAAACTTTTTTTCCGTTTTTTTTTAAATTGTTTCTTTTTTCTGTAACAGCCCTTTTTATTATCATTCATTGGATCTTATGTGTAAATTTCAGACATTTTCGTTCTGTAGTTTCTTTGCAAACAGCGTTTCACTTTCCAAACATTCAAGCGTACTTTTTTTTTTCACTTCATTAGTCTGCGGTGTCGGTTTTTTCCAGCGGCTGCTCGGGTTTCTCCGGCGTGTTCGGTGGGGTTAATCCAGATGTGTTTTTTGTGGGTTTCGGAGTGTCTTCGCCAGGTTTTGCGGTGATTGTTCATTGGGTTTGCGGTGGCTTTTCCCTGCAGTACGACACCCCTGTGGTGCTTGCTGAATACACCGCAGGGTCGCCGAAATGGGATCGCCAAATTGCACCGAATTGAAGAGAACGAAAAGTCAACAAAAGTGCGCTGACTTTTCGATTCTCTTTGAATAACCCTGATAAAAAAATGGCACCTTGACAGACAAATTTTCTGGGCATGACATTAAAGGGATATGGAAAAGAAGATACATTTTATAGCCTACCAGAAATCTTGCCCCCTGAAAGCTCTAGAACTACATTTCCCATGATCCTCATTCAAATTTAGTGAATATTAGTTCTACAGCATGTGTCGCCCAGCTGGGCGTCTGCCGTTTTCCATTAGCGCCTGTCATTTAATAGACGTATGTTGACACAGCGGCTTTCTCATCAGCTTCACTCCGAGGTGGTAAGGATAACAGTGCGGTGCTTAGCGCCACTGGTGTTTTCAGCTCGAGGACTCCATAGAACTCCATGGAGACTGACACGATCTTGCACGACCTGAATGAGATCCAGGCAGGCGGTGGAGGGATATGTAGAAGAACACTGGAAACCATTTGAAGCGGCGGACTGCGTGGCTCTCGCCATCTAAGATGAATATGGGATTTTTTGGAGGGATTAACCCAAAGTGTTAAGTGATTGTGCTAATGCGCAAGCACTTAGAAAGACGTTACTCTTTTCAGATTAACATAAGGCGCAGTTGGAGAACGAACTGTTTGGAATAGCTACAAAGTACAGTAGACGTTAAAGTAGAGTAAGCAGGTGCTACATCCGAGTCGCAAGCTCAACTTGCATGTCGGTTGTAATAGGCTGTTAAAAAATAGCGAAATACGTATCTGGCGGCGCGATGGCAGTCGCTATGGATCATATATCTTACATTGTATTACTTTGTATTTCTGTAAATGTAACACTTCAATGTACTTGAACCCAGGACATACTTGAAAACGAGAGAAATCTCAATGTATCCTTCCTGGTAAAATCCTTTATAAATAAATAAATAAATAAATATGATGGCTCTCTTCAAAAATAACATCCACACGTACATGAAAGACAATAAAAGATACAATAGGTACAATATTGTATCTTTTATTGTCTTTCATGTACGTGTGGATGTTATTTTTGAAGAGAGCCATCATATGATCCATAGCGACTGCCATCGCGCCGCCAGATACGTATTTCTCTATTATTGTACACTGGTTTGGGGGAAACCACTGATTACTGGCTGGCTTTGGAGATTTGGTGGCGGTACAGGCAGGGGCGCCTACCACTTTGTCTGTGTTAAAAAATAGCGCACGGCGCTCGAGCCGTAGCCGTTCTGCTGTACAGTTTGAGCGCTGTGCTTAACGACAGCATGGGAATAGATATTAAAAATATTTAAGTGGCAAATGCAACGAAGTGCAGTGGAAATCCTGCGCGATAAAGCGCTGAATAGATAGTGTGATAAATATCACGTGCAATAAAGTGCAAGATTGGTGTGCGATATATAGTGGAAAAAGGAATATATATAAAGAAATTAAAAATAATAACAAAGACACTTACAGAGACACTGAACGACAAAGATACACTGGCAGACACACACACACACACACACAGGCAAAGACAATGAGCCAAAATGTCACTTGACACCCACAGGAAGATACCACCCTTGCATGCATACTGACACTCCCTCCACAAACCCCTAAACACCTACATGCACACACGGACACCCACAGAAAGATACCACCCTTGCATGCATACTGACATTCCCTCTACAAACCACTAAACATCTACATGCACACACTGACACCCATTCACGTGCTGACACATGGATCCCCCACACCACTCTGTTGGAGTGAGGAAACTGCTCTGCATATGTGTTGTGACAGGTGGACGGAGAACTCGCCATGCAGCTTCTGGACTCAGAGCTCTATGGGCGAGCTCAATGGGGATGGCGTTCTCACTCATTGTATAGTGGCCGGTGCATGGAGCAATATGGGGTGAGGAGGCTTCGGGAAGTGCACAGCTCTGTGGGCACTCAGACTGCAACTGGGTGGTAACCCCAAATCGGACAGTTGGCCCCCAATTCCCACCTCCAAGTATGGGCACTCGGTCGATGTCCAATAGTCAGTCTACCCCTATGTCATTCTGTGTCCTGCTTGGGATTGTGTATCCTTTGTCGTGATGTGTAAGAAGAGAACTGGGATGTGACTCGGGGCACCATCATGCTGACAGACAAGATATGTACAAATATAATATATTCATTTGGCAGGGACATATACCAATGATCTCTGGTCAATATATATATATGCATAGATCGAATGAGACATTACTTGTAAAGTTGATGCGTTTAGGTCTTTTCAACGACTGGTTCTGTTTAGTTGATCCAGAGATTGGATGACAAACTATGCATTTCCGATAAACAGAAATGTTTTCTTTCCTTAATACAAATGTTTTGTACCAAGCAGGTAAACAGAAGCAATATTTTGTCTAGATTCCCATAAATACAAGGCTAAACATTGCCATTGATGCATATGTTACATACTTGGGTCTGCGCACTTCATCCAAACAAGCCCAATTTGACGCAGTACACTTCCATATTCCATGGTCGCATTCTGAAAATTCCTCCGAGCAGAACGTGAGTTAATATTATGCTTATATGTTCCTGGGCAAAGGGCCAAAACTAGATCTTATGTCAAGTGCTCTGTGTCTTCAAGCAAAATGTTGATACATTTAATCATATTGTATCATTTTGTTTAACAATTTTGGGCCAGGTGCCAGGACCAAACCGGTGCATTAAGAATTAAAGTTGATGTTTTGTCTTACATAGGTAAATTTTCCTATATGTGTGTACTGCAACATTAAGAATCAAAATCTCCTCAATCCTTTCACTACGGAAAAAAGGTGTATACAGGATTTTTTATGAAATACAATAAAAACAACAAGTCGCATATAAAACCCAATAACATAACCTGTTTAATGCAAAATTATTGTGCCACCTCAGGTGAAACACAATTTTCACCTTTTGAGATCTCAATCCAGTTACCATGAATTATAGTAAAGAAAAAAAGAAGCTGCATAGAGCAGCCCCCATCCTCACTGTAACAAAAAGTTCAACAAAATTTACTGCTGCCTTAGCACAGCCAAGGAGAGGGCAAAATACAGGGAGAGCTCTGGGGTCCATCACTGCCACAGAGGGCTGAAAGGTTTCCCTGTAGCGTTCCCATTTTAATGTGAGATTCTGGGGCAGGCCCTATCTTAGCACATTGCCCTGGAACGCAGCGCTACCTGCAGTGATACTTGCGGTAGCTCTTCCACACCCACATAAATGGCAAAGGCACTGACAGACACAAAGCGACTGACATATACAGCCACAACAACAAAGATACTAAAATCACAATGTCAAAGACACTGACAGATATGCAGTTAGACACTGACTCACTCTGACCCTTGCCACACGCAGTCACTGACCTACAGACACATATAGAGTCTCTGACCCCACACATTTTACCTGTATACAAACAGAGACCCAAACTCGCCTCACAGAGACCCTGAACATTCCCATACTACACTCTTGACTGATACCCCACATAAACACAGACCCTGCCCCTTAAACACAGACTACGATCACCTCACACGTACACAGCCAATCCTCCTCCTTACCATTCAGATTGCCAACTATGTGCAGCCCTTACTGGCAGTCGCAGGGCAAACTCTATATGTAGCACCTAAACACTAATGCCACCGCTCTCCTTATTTGTAGCGCAGATGGGCGCACAGGACAGTTTGAGACGTGAACAGATTCCAGAACATACACTTCAGGGTCAGCATTGATATTTTAAATTAAGCAACAAGCTTTTAAATATGCTTGCAAGCCAGCTATTTAATGGTCATTCGACTCTGCAATCTAGTGGCCGGCCAACAGTTTTCCTGAAGGTCAGTCCAGGCTGTGAGCAGAACATCTGACCATTTTTATTTAGCTTTATTACATTTACTGTATTTGCCACAAAGGCAATTTCTGCCTGTATGCTAATGCAATGAAAAAATAGTTACCGACCTTTATATGTGATAATAAAAGGATTTTATTCCATAGTGAGCAAGAACAGGACAACGTTTCGACCCTCACAGGTCTTTGTCAAGTCTGAACATACAACATCCAAATAGGTGAAAACAACAATCGAGCTGATGATACTCATTGAAACATAATTGTATCATCAGATTGATTGTTGTTTTCACCTATTTATATGTGGATGTTGTACTGTATGTTCAGACTTGACAAAGAACTGTGAGGGTCGAAACGTTGTCCTGTTCTTGTGCTCACTATGGAATAAAAACCTTTTATCACATATAAAGGTCGGTAACTATTTTTTCATTGTATCTGGATTTGGAAGTCTTCCATGCCGGCTGTGGATTCATGTGACTGCAACAAACTTTGATCTTATGTGTATGCTAATGCAGACCCTGTTTGATATTGTGCAAGATAAGGGTCATGATCTAGAGAAGGGCTCAAAATTTCAGGTCCTGAGCTACTAGCCAGGTCTTCTAAGTTACTCGCCATCAGTTAACCTACCTAACCCAGTCCCATAAAGCCCTTTTTCCTTGCGGTGATAGAGCGGTGACTATGTAAAGTATATATGGCACTGAAGGGGTGTTTGTTTCAGTAAATACCATCATCCACTGAATCCAGTGGATGACAAGTATTATACAGAGGGGGGGGGTCTGTATTAGAGACCCCCTCTGATTCTAATTAACCACTCACCATCCAGAATGGATGGAGATCATTTAATCATTAAAGATAGCCCTGTATGCTTCAAGTTTGTGACGCCTGCAGGGCTTTTCACATGGTCCAGGGTTCTCTGCATCACTCAGCCCTGGACATACAGCAGTGCAAGGTCTCCTGCGTCTGCCTGTGTGTGAGGAGGTTTGGAATGCGACCATTCTATGTCCCATAAGCCCTTGCACTGAACGTGTGATACAGGCTAGCGATGCCGGTGTTACATTATTTTCTATGGCAAAACTAATAAATGGAGTTCGCACGCCAGCGTGCAGCCAATGTATACAGCCAGGGCCAGACCATGACATTGTGTTGCCTGGGTCCAAAGATAAAATGCTGCTGCCCCCCTCCCCCAACTATTCCCACAATACTCACCCATGCTTATCACAGAGCTTCACAGCAATAAAACACAGTAACGTGCAGTGTGTAAGAGTGTATCACAGAGCGCTCCACACCAATAAAACTCACAGTAATACTGTGTAATAATGATGTGTGACATGAGGGCTGCGGTTACATATGGGGGCTGCGATATAGGAGGACTATATGAATTTGTGGGTGCTGTAGGGTATGGTTCATGTGGGGCCTATACAAATTGTGTTATGGAGGCTGAGTCCCCACTGTAGAGCCAGTGTGTGGATGCATTTGTGCACTGTTTAAAATGACAAGGAGAGCCAGGAAAGAGTTAACTGCAAAACTTAAAGGAGCTGATTACTTCCCATGCATTCCTCCCTGAGCCCCCCCCCTCCCCTCCCCTCCCCTCCTGCAGTGTCCGCTCACCTCAGCTGTGATCAGGGAATGTGACATGAGTTTGTGGATCTACAGATAGTGGCAGAAAGTCGTCTTCTTTTGGAGCAGTGATAGAGGGGCCAGTGGACCAGATTTGCGATTTCCTGCCTAGTTTCTGTTTATGTGGAATCACCGGATCACAGCTGAGGTGAGGGAGCACTACGTTGCAAACAATCAGATGCACAAATTTTGACATTTAACTCCTTCCTGGCTCCCACTGCCAATTTAAACAGGGCACACATCACACAAAATAAAAGGACTAATAAAGTATTTTTTTTTCTGGGGTTTAAGGAAAATCCTTTTTTTTGGGGGCAAATGAAGTAATTTTCCCCTTCTTCGGGGGGGGGGGGTCAGGTAATCATACCTCAGGTGGAGATTGTTTCTTCTTGCACTGGCACTTTCCAACAAGCTACCTTGAGGAGGCACCATTGCCTGTCGTTCTTGCCTTCCATCCAGATCCCACTCTGTGAGAGTGTGACCGGTCTCTGCCTGACACGCTGTACAACTGCCGGTGAGTACAGGAAGAGATGAGATGTCACTGTCGTGACACCATCATGGAGGACCCATGGAGGGCAGACAGTATTTATTTTCAAAGCCTGAAAGGAAGGGATATGAATCCCTCCTCCAGCAGACAATGACTGGCTGGCAGGAAAATAGCCCTGATTAGTGCTGGTGTCAGCATGGAGCCGACACTAGCACCTGAAAGGGATTACACACCAATTTTCACTCGCCCCCTGCCAATTTCTGCTCGCAAATTGCGAGAGGGCGAGTGGAAATTTTAACCCCTGATCTAGAGTTTAGAACCTTTAAGCCCAGTAATAACTCTGTAAAGGGGAAACTAATACATGAAAAAAATAATACTGCCCACTTGATGTTACTTGTATCCTGCCCCCGCTGTCACTTGGTACTGCATTCACAATGTATATTTCATCGCCTGACTGTATAGCATTATTAATGATGGTACTGCTGTCCCTGTCCGTTGGTCCTTCCCCTTTTCCCTCCCTATCTTTATTTCTGTACCCCATCTTTATTTCTGTACCCCCTTTTCCCTTATTGAAAATGCACAATAAAATATTATTAAAAAAATATAAATAAATAAAAAAAATCAACAAATTTACATTGTTATTCTGAAATATTTAAAAAGAATGAAATAATCTTTATGCAAAGTTGCTAACTACATGCCCAGCCTTTCTAATAAACATTATAATAGCATTTGTTAACCAATAACAAATGGCTTGGTAGTGAAAGGGTTAATATCCAAATCTCACATAATGATTGAAACATGAAGTTATTGATTGTTTTTCGTTTAATACACAAATAGTTAGAACTGGTTTTATAAAAAGGTAAAAGATATTGTTAAACAAAACAAATATGAATGGATACACAATAAATATAAACTCTATGGGCCCTATTACAATCTTCGCGTTAAAACGCTCGTGCAACGCGTGAATTTGTGCGCCCAGCATTAAACGTTAACTCGCGTAAGGCTGGGGTCAGACCAGCGCACTTTTAACGTGCGTTCTGGCGCACATAATTACGGCCGCACTAGCAGCAGATGACGGGCAATGACGGCCAATATACGATGTACGGCCGCACAAAAGTCCGGCCGTGCAACGCAAGTGGAATTTGAACGCATTTTTCTGAGAACGCTGAACCGCTAGTACTGACGTACTGAGTGCGCTGCGGCGGCATAGCGGCGTGTTTGCGTGATTAGGAGATGTCAGACACTGCTAATGTCCAGCCTACATAACGTCCAGACGCAAAAAGAGTTTTATTGACGATCCGTACAAAATCACGCCCGAAAATGCGCGTCGTCTGACCGTTTTTGCGCATTCCGTGAAAAAATACGTCAATGCGTTCGGACGCACTTTTTCACGTTCGCGGGGAAAAATGCTTTCGTCTGACCCTAGCCTAAATCAACGTTGGAATTACAATCCTCGCGCATTTTTTCATCTGTCAAGCAATAACGGGCATAAAACGAACGCGCACAAACGCGCGCGCAGCAACAACATTGCGCGCAGAAATCAGTGTGCAGACTGTTTTTTTCACGCGATTCAGCCAATCAGAATTAAGTACCACAATTGTCTCACGTTAAGTTTTTGCACCTGTCAAAGTCAATCTGCGCATATATGCTGCATCAATAAAAAAGGCACAAACAACTTCTCAAATTTATTGGTTTGGTATGAGTAGAATGTGTAACTATACTTCAATGATTTTTTTTTTTGGGCTGGTGTATTTGGGTTCAGCCAAGTTGATAGAATTTGCCATTAACACCAGGTTTTAGGCGTTGCTAAAATTATGCGCGCAAAGGCTGTGCGTTACAAACTGCGCATAGATTGTAATACCATCCGCGTACCAGCGCAGAAACGCATTTGCGCTCACAATGTTAAGTATATGACGCGCAACGTACAGTACGCTCGCGCAGCGTTCGCGCAGGTTCACCCACGGTAGACGTATACGCGCGTTTGTAATACGACGTTCAGTGCAAAGGGTTTTGCCCCTCGCCTTAATGCGCGAAGATTGTAATAGAGCCCTATATATTCCTCCGTAAGAAATTAATCGTTTACACACTTCAAAGCGGCACAGATTGTTTGATCGATTCCCATTGGTAGAAAGAAATTGACAGAATGATAAAGAGAAGCAAAAAATATCTATAGTGGGAGTATAGGTGTATGAGAGTTGTAGAATTCCTCAAGTCGTGAGAAGGAGTTGGTGATGGAAGAGAATGGTGGCATGTGAACATAAGTGGGAGTGTAACGTAGTGGAGCAGGATTTAAGATGAAGAATGGAGAGACATGATCTGAAATCTTTTAATGATGAAGTGCTAGTAAGATAACGTAGGAGATATGAGAGGATTAATCTGTGGGAAATTTCACACTGCCACTTTAATCTTTTAATCTTGCGCAATGTGGAATAATCATGGTGATAATGTTGCTGAGTGGGTTACTTTGTCAAGGGCTGAGCAATAAAAAGGCCTGAACCCAACAACCAAAATGTCTTTCCTTATACTTAAGTGATTGATTATGTACTCCCAGCTACAGAATATCCCTTGTGATAGGAAGCAGGGCTTGGTATTGAATGGGAGATACCTGAGACCAGGCCTGGTACACTGCGTTTAAAAGAACCCCAGGGAGACTGTTGGTTTTGTGAGTGTGGGGAGCAACGGGGCTCCCAGGAAAGTGTGTTATGGGTCCCTGGGGTTGGGGTAGTGGAGTGAAGGGCGGGCCGCTATCCCAACAACCTGGATCACTTCCAGACCAGGTATTAGCAGGGTCAGCTAGGACTGTAGGTGTGGTCCACCAGGAAGGGTTTCAAAAGAAACAAGAGGAAGCTGATCCTGCAGAGTAAAAAATAAAGGGGGGTGGGTGAGGACCCACCAGAGTGAACTGCCGTATCACTGTATCTGCTGAACTTGCTAAATTACAGAATTGCTGTGTTGCTGTGGAGCACGAGTTGCCACTGTTTGCTGTGCACCTTTCTGAAGGTAAAAAAATAAACTTCACTGGTTTTTACAAAAGACCGGCTGTCTCGCTACAATTACTGCCCTAGAAGACGTGGTTGAAGGAGGACCCTTGTCACACATGGTGCCCTGTGTGAGGAACCACACTAGTCTGAGGGCAGTATAAACCACAAACAGCATGGAGGACGTTGTGAAAGCTCTGGTCCAATCTACTGCTGCTCAGCAGGAAGCGAATAGGAGGACTACCGAGACCCGGGAAACCCTGCAGCAGCTGATATTAGCCCAGGCAGAGAATGCTATGGCTATGGCTAAAGCTCAGAAGGAGACTACAGAGACTCTGGTACAACAAATTTTGACGGCTCAAATGGAGGCCATTGGCAAGGTCCGTGAGGAACAGTTATCTGCCACGCATGTTCTGCGCAAAGAGATTCGCGCCGTGTCAGACAAGCTGGAGTCTGATCCTGCAGGCGGCCACCAAGGCCCTAAGATAATCCGGGCCAGCCATTATCTACAAAAAATGTCTACAGCGGATGATGTGGAGGCGTACCTGTTGGCCTTTGAGCGTACTGCAACGAGAGAAGGGTGGCCGGCGGCTGAGTGGGCGAGTATACTTGCCCCTTTTCTGAGTGGAGAACCCAAAAGGCCTACTATGACTTGGAGCCAGCACAGGCCAGTGACTATGTGGAGCTTAAAGCTGAGATCATGGCGCGCCTGGGGGTGACCACAGCAGTACGGGCACAAAGATTTCATTCCTGGGCGTACTCTCCTAACCAAGCTGCACGGTCCCAGATGTTTGACCTAATACATCTTGCCAGGAAGTGGCTACAACCGGAGGTCAACTCTGCTACGAAGATAGTAGAAAACCTGGTCATGGATCGCTTTCAGCGTGGATTGCCAACCCCTCTGCGACGCTGGGTAAACCAAGGCGACCCCCAAACCGCCGACCAGTTGATTGCGTTGGTAGAAAGGTTTATAGCTTCTGGAGAAGTTCTGCATCCGCCTGCAGCGACCCAAGCCCGCAACCCTAAAACCCAGAATGCCACCCGCACTGGTAAGACTGTACCGAGGGTGCGGGGGGTGGAGGAACCTGGATACGTAGAAAACACCAGAGACATTTCTCCCAGGGTGCAGAAAGCACCTCAGTATAACCAGATGAGTAGGTGCTTTAAATGCAATAGAGTGGGCCATATAGCCAGAGACTGCGTGAACGATGAGCCTATGGATTGTAATGATGCACATTCCTTGTTGTCTGGCTATGACCACGCTGGTAATGACTATGATCCCCACTTTTGTACTGTGAAGGTTAATGGCAGACTGCGTAGAGCCTTGCTAGACTCCGGTAGTATGGTCACCCTGGTGACTAAATCCATAGTACCTGGGGTGGTGTTCAATCATATGGAGAAATTGGGGATTGTCTGTGTGCATGGTGATAAACGGGAGTACCCCACAGGTGAAGTGGATATTGAAACCCAGTGTGGGAATGTGAAGTATCGTGTGGGGGTGGTACCTAACCTGGCCCATGAAGTTGTCATAGGGAGAGATTTTCCATATTTTCTGGAACTATGGAAAGCCCCTGAACTGAGGCCAGTAGAGGAGGCTTATGTTTTTCCTTTCTCTGATGCTGATTTGGAAGATGGAGTCACTGGAAAGCACATGACATGTGGTCCTATCCCGGTGTTAGTAGGCAATCAAACATCTCAGAGTAACGAGCCAGGAACCAAGGTTGGTCAGGCGGAAGAGTTATTAGAACTGGCGGGTGGCCCTGGTAACTTTAAAAGAGCCCAATGGGAGGACCCAACCCTGTTGGAAGCCAGGAATAATGTTCAAGTTATGGATGGGATTGTGACCCAGGCCGGGAAGGTATTGCCTTATCCCCATTTTGAAGTGGCTAGCAAACTGCTCTATCGTGTAGAAAAGAGAGGTACTGGCGTTATTAAGCAATTATTGGTACCACAGAATTTTAGGAACACTGTCTTAAGCCTTGCACATAACCATGTACTGGGGGGACACTTGGGAGTGGATAAAACAAAGGAGAGGGTCCTCAGGAGATTCTATTGGCCAGGAGTACTTGCTGCCATAAAGAATTTTTGTACCTCCTGCCCTAAATGCCAACTTACTGCTCCGACTCCAGGTTTCCGGAGTCCATTGGTACCCTTGCCTATCCTTGACATCCCGTTTGAGCGAATTGCTATGGACTTGGTAGGTCCACTGGTTAAATCTGCTAGGGGACACCAGTATATACTGGTCGTTCTTGATTACGCGACACGATACCCGGAAGCGATGCCCCTGCGTAATAGCTCTGCCAAATCAATAGCCAAAGAGCTCATGCTAATGTTTAGCAGGGTGGGGATACCAAAAGAGATACTAACGGACCAGGGGACCCCATTTATGTCCAGAGTTATGAGGGAATTATGTAAGTTAATGGGCATTAAACAATTAAGGACCTCGGTATATCACCCGCAAACTGATGGGTTAGTGGAGCGGTTTAACAAGACCCTTAAGAGTATGCTGAGAAAGGTCATTGATAAAGATGGCAGGAATTGGGACCTTTTACTACCCTATTTAATGTTCTCTATCCGGGAGGTTCCCCAGGCCTCTACGGGCTTCTCCCCGTTCGAGTTATTATATGGCCGACATCCCAGAGGTCTGCTGGATGTTGTTAAAGAGACCTGGGAACAGGAGACGACACCCTACCGCAGTGTCGTGGAACATATATCTCAGATGCAGGAGCGCATGGAAGCGGTCATACCCCTGGTTAGAGAACATATGAGAAAGGCCCAAGAAGCCCAAAGGTACAGTTACAATAAGAATGCCCGGCTCAGAGTGTTTCAACCTGGGATAGGGTATTGGTCCTGGTCCCCACTGTAGAAAATAAATTTTTGCCCACCTGGCAGGGCCCCTATGTAATAATCGACAAAGTGGGTGATGTTAATTATAAAGTGAGCCAACCTGGAAGGAGAAAACCTGAGCAGATTTACCATTTAAACCTGTTGAAACCGTGGAAGGATAGAGAGGTCTTAGTGGTCATGAGGCCTTCAGACCTCCCTCTCACTGAGCCTGAGGTAAGCCTTTCTGACACCCTCTCTGTACATCAGAAGGCTGAGGTTAACGAGTTTCTCAGAAGGAACCGGGAGGCGTTCTCGGCGATACCAGGGAGGACCAATATAATGACACACGATATTATAACCGAGCCAGGGAAGAAAGCCTGTCTGAAACCTTATAGGGTTCCGGAGGCCCGTAGACAAGCTATAGAGATAGAGGTGAAGAAAATGCTAAAACTAGGGGTGATAGAGGAGTCTCATAGTGAGTGGAACAGTCCCATTGTGCTTGTCCCCAAACCGGATGGGTCAATAAGGTTTTGTAATGATTTCCGTAAGTTAAACAGTATTTCTAAATTTGACAGCTATCCGATGCCTAGGGTTGATGAGCTGATTGAGAGGCTGGGGAAAGCGCGTTTTCTCACAACCATTGACTTGACGAAGGGATATTGGCAAGTGCCACTCACTGAGCAAGCAAAGGAAAAAACCGCCTTTTCAACCCCCCAGGGCTTGTTTCAATATACGGTGTTGCCATTCGGTTTGCACGGGGCCCCAGCCACGTTTCAGAGGCTGATGGATAGGGTTTTGAGACCCCATGCCCGCTACGCTGCTGCATACTTAGATGATGTGGTAGTTTTTAGTACGGATTGGGAAACCCACCTTCCGAAAGTTCAGAGGGTGCTTGATGCTGTGCGGGCTGCTGGCCTAGTGGCCAACCCTGCAAAAAGTACCATTGGTCTGGAGGTTCAGGCTGGTCACTGACCATGCTCCCCTCGCGTGGATGAGTCAGAACAAGGAGACGAATGCGAGAGTCACCAGGTGGTTCCTCAGCCTGCAGCCTTTCAACTTTACTGTGGAGCACCGGGCTGGCCTGCTACAGGGTAATGTTGATGGGCTGTCTCGAGTACATGCGTTGCTGTCTGTGGTCGCTCCTCCCGATTGCTCTGAGCTGAGGGGGAGGGTGTGTGATAGGAAGCAGGGCTTGGTATTGAATGGGAGATACCTGAGACCAGGCCTGGTACACTGCGTTTAAAAGAACCCCAGGGAGACTGTTGGTTTTGTGAGTGTGGGGAGCAACGGGGCTCCCATGAAAGTGTGTTATGGGTCCCTGGGGTTGGGGTAGTGGAGTGAAGGGCGGGCCGCTATCCCAACAACCTGGATCACTTCCAGACCAGGTATTAGCAGGGTCAGCTAGGACTGTAGGTGTGGTCCACCAGGAAGGGTTTCAAAAGAAACAAGAGGAAGCTGATCCTGCAGAGTAAAAATATAAAGGGGGGTGGGTGAGGACCCACCAGAGTGAACTGCCGTATCACTGTATCTGCTGAACTTGCTAAACTACAGAATTGCTGTGTTGCTGTGGAGCACGAGTTGCCACTGTTTGCTGTGCACCTTTCTGAAGGTAAAAAAATTAACTTTCACTGTTTTTTACAAAAGACCGGCTGTCTCGCTACAATTACTGCCCTAGAAGACGTGGTTGAAGGAGGACCCTTGTCACACCCTCCACTGACAACCAGCACAGGAGAAGAATGTATCCTGTGACAATATGTGGCACTAGTGTGTGTTTTCAGTGCCACTGCATGGTCATGGTCAGTTAGTAGAGGGTTAGGGTATGTGTCTAATGTTCTTGCAGGATTACAGTATAATGTTTCCAGCATCAGCATTATATATAGAAGCAATGGTATTAAGATAAATGTGTCAATATTTGTGACATTCTGTGAAGGGTAACAGTATCAGGTCTATTCAAAGAAAGGTGAAACTCAGGAGAATGACTGGAGAAGTGAAAATTCTAGGACAAAATAGCCAAACCAGAAAAATTCTCCCATTTATCTCACTTTCCAAAATCGGCTATTTGGTCTAGATTCTTCTCTTCTCATGCCAGTTCTCCAGGTTTTCACCTTTCTCTGAATAACCTTGTATGTCTCTGTGACAATATCATGCTTTTGCTTCTAAGCAATTATTCCCAGGAGGTAGCTGCACTCAGAAAAAAACTGAATACAGTTCATTAAGAAGAAAGAACCAGTGGGGCCAACCATTAATGATAATTTTATAGACAAAACAACACCAAACAAGGCAGTCTAAAAAAAACGTGGCATTTATTGAAGATATGCAAGCATGAGAGTTGTGTGGGAGACCAAAACATTGAGGGCCCTATAACATTCTTCACGCAGAAATGCACGGTAAACGCGTAAATTTTTGCACGAAGCGTCAAACGTTAACGCGTGTAAATCAACACTGGTATTACAATCCTTGCACATTTTTTCATCTGTCAAAAAATAGCACGCGGAAAACGGACGCACAAAAACACAGAATTAAGAACCTTAATTGTCTCACGTTAAGTTTTTGCGCCTGTCAAAGTCAATCTGGGCATATATGCTGTATCCAAAAAAAAAAACACGCACAACTTCTCAAATTTATTGGTTTGGTATGAGTAGAATGTGTAACTATACTTTGCTGCTTATTTTTTTTTGGTCTGGTGTATTTGGTTTCGGCCAGGTTGATAGAATTTGCCATTAACACCAGCTTTTAGAAGTTGCTAAAATTATGCGCGCAAAAGACTGTGCGTTACAAACTGCGCATAGATTGTAATACCATCCGCGTACCAGCGCACAAACGCATTTGCGCTCACAATGTTAAGTATAGGATGCGCGACGTACAGTACGCTCAGGCAGCGTTCACGCAGGTTCACCCGCGGTAAACGTATACGCGCGTTTGTTGCGCTGAGATTGTAATAGGATGTTCTGCGCAAAGGGTTTTGCCCCTCGCGTTAATGCGTTTTTGAGCGCGTGCAAACGATTGCCTGAAGAATGTAATAGGGTCCTGAATATCCTCAATAAATGCCACCTTTTTTGGAGTGCCTGGTGCTGTTTTGTCTATAGATTTTCGCGACAATCATAATGGGTTCAGTGTATAATAGTGAGGATGGTGAGAGTTAGAGTCCATAGCCCTTAGAAGGAAGGTCCACCTACCCATAAATTCCTTTTGAACCCTACTAATCTTATCCCATTAGGTACTATGCTTCTGAAATACTGGACTGATCACCATAAAACACGTCAGGCAACTTGTAATCAAAGTAAGGGGATGTTACACACTGGAAGTATTCTGATCAACCTCACAAAGATCAGTATACTTTAGATTACAGAGGTTGGTAGACAGGTGCCATCCGGAATACTATCCATCACATCTTTATAGATGGAAAAGGTATCGTGCATATTTCCTCCTTCCAGCTTTATTGTGTTCAACCTGTGCTTGTACAACGGTTCAAAAAAAAAGAAATTTAGACATGAGCTGTCACTAGTTTGGATAAGCCTGGTGGGGCTGAAAAGTTGCTGTTGTTGGCGTTGACTCCATAAATTAAAAGACATGTTGTTGGACAAAACAAGTGCAAGCTCATGTCTTTTTTCTGCAAATCATTTGAGGATCAGCCTCCATACCTAGCTATAGATACTCACCTTTTGTCCAGCGGAACTTGACTCCTTTTCTTCTGCTCCGGGACTTCCAAATGTGAGTATCTCCCACGAGCATTTGCGCACAACAATGGATTTTTGCTGTTGCGTGCAGCACCAGGTCATAGCTGTTCATCCACCTGAAAGCTCTCTCCTGCAAGCATTTGGGAGACAGGGTGATGTCAGCATGCAGAGCGTGCTGACATCATTGCTCCGCGACAAGCAAGATATTCAAAATCCCGTCTGCTGAGTGACAGCTGTATGGGTGAAGGAATCCCTCCGCTTCACACATCTGGACAAGCCAAACAGGGCTGTAGGGGGATGGAGGCACTCCACACGTGCCTGACCCCTTTAAATAGGCTAAAGTATTCATGTTATATACAGTGTTTCTTTAACTACATTGAAAGGTCCGTTCTACAGGCATTATTAATTTGCCTTTATTGTATATGTTACATTTTATTACAATGGGAAAACAACAAGGGCTAGATTTCAAGTCAGTTGTAAACATAACCAGAGTAGGTTTACAACAGCTCTGGTTAAGTTTACAACTGACTTGAAGACGAAGTATAGCTCTAAGGGACTTATTCAATAAGCACTGGTGTTTGCAGAAGTTGCGAACAATGGGCCCCTATTTCATAGATTTTGATAAGATCAAAGAGAATCTTATCAGTAGGAACTGGTATTCTGTTCTAGCTGCAAACTGGGCTTGCAGCTCGAAATGTAGCGATTTCCTGCGCAAGGCTACTGTAAATTAATGTCTCCTATACTTTGTATGGGAGACGTCAATTTTCACCTGCGCATGGAAGCGCGAGATATTCCAAGGTAGCTTGCGCTTCTACCCGGGAGACGTTATTTCATCGAGAAACACCATCTCCTCAAAACTGGTGTTAAGTGATTTTGCATTTTCAAAATCCCACAACACTCTCTCAAAACCTCCTCTCATCAAAAATCTCATACTCGCCTCTCATCCCGCGGTGCAGAGGGCCTGCCGTGTCCTCTCGTTGCAAGCAAAGTAAGACTGGGAACAAATATCCCCTAGTCTCCCTCTGTGATTCCTGTCCGGCACTGCTTGATCTCATGACAGCGAGCTCGCGGCCGGGACGCAGACGACTCTGTGGAGTCCTATGGATTCCACGAGCTGATACTCACGACATATTGGAGCACTGCTGCCAGGCTGCCTTTGCTTCATTCCAAGTGCTAATAGAGCACCTACTCTGGAATACACGCAGTAAAATGGAGACGTAAGGAAAATCTGCAGGTGCTGATTTTACTGGCATCTATGGAATAGGGCCTTATGTCTTGGGCTTTTATCTGCTACAACGTTCTACACTGTTTTAGCTACTTGCTATATGAGAAACCTTTGACAGTTGCAGGCGCAGCATTCCAATTCATGTATCCGCAGAGGTGCCTAAGGTACTGTACCGTAGATACTCGAGTATACCGCATGATTTTTGGGAAAATAAGTAACATAAAAATTAGAGGGGTCATGGTATATTTGAGACATCTGTAAAAAGAAAAACAACTTGACTTGCACGGCTGCGGTCAGACGAGCGCACTAAGTGTGCACGTACTGACCCGCCTCACTGCGTTTCGACGGGGCAGGCCACAAGCTACAACGCGTGTCCGACGAGGCTACAAAGCGCGATCCTCCATAGGAGGACCAACCTTTTTAGCACTGAGCGTGCTGTCAGAGTAGAAGCAACATCCAATCTCACGTACTGTACGTTCCTTCCGCTCTCAAGTGCGCTCTTGTGACACCAGCATTTTTTATTTGTTTTTATTAGATTTTTAATTAGGCCAGGGTCAGACGAGCGCACTTGAGAGCGGAAGGAACGTCCGTGAGAGTGGACGTTCCTTCCACTCTGACGCCCGTGTGGCCACCTCGCTGAGTGCAGTTAGTGCGCTCAACACCACAAAGCTCCATCCACTTTTGCTCCTCACGTTATATTCGAGGCTCGAGTTTCTCACATCTCCATAATAAATTTCTATCCATCGCGTTATACTCGAGTATCTATGGTTACTCCTTTTCTACAAATCCTGTAGATTACCTGCATGTGATCTTAATAAAGGCTTGCTCAAACTCAAACAAGATTCAGGAGCCAATAAAATAATCTGGAAACAAACTGCATAATTTAGGAGTCAGGCATAGATTTCCAGATAAACATGCAAAAGACTAATTCATAAATTAAGGTGCCAGAGGTACAGATCTAGAAGCAAATGGCTACCTGGGCCCCGGATTTGTCAAGCCCTACCACACTCCACTGTTTGTGAGTGTAATCTGTTCTGTTTTCTTATAATTCTTCACTGATCTTCACTATTGTAATTATTTTATTTTTTACAGGCTGATACTTTTCTTTTGCTGTAAGATTGGCGGTTTTAAAGGTTTTCCCATTACAGACATACTGGCCAGCACTAAGAAGGCAATAAAAGCCAGCACCTCATACGGTCTGCAGTGTCCTTTATTTAAATGATGATTACAGCAGCGTTTCGACCCCTAAGGGATTTTGTCAAGCTCCTTAGTGCATGGGTCAGCAACATTGGTCCCCCTGATGTTTTGGACCTACAACTGCCATGATGCTAAGCTAATTGAATGACAGGCTAGGCATCCTGGGAGATGTAGTTCAAAAACATCTGGAGGGCCAAGGTTGCCAACCCATGCCTTAGGGAGTTGCTGTAATTGTCACTGCAGACCGTACAACATGCCAGCTTTTCTTGAGGTCACAGTTGGCGTTTGGCTGCATCTGTGCCGCTGCACCATACAATGGATATAAGCATATATGTGAATGCCGTTTTCTCTCTTTTGTCTATACTGACCAGCACTGACAGGGGTTTGATGAAAGTCTATCTAAACTAATGTTCATGCGTAACAATGAAATACCTTAAACAGCCTTCTGGAACACTGTTGCTTATTTACCTGAAGCCCATATAGTGTGTAATCATGCTTCCGGTCATTAGCAGGACACAGAACCAAACTAAACGCTTGTTCTGTCTTTTTCTCTGGTGTATAGGCACTCCTGTCTGCCCACGAAACTGAGCCCAGTAGAAGGCATTGTCCTCTGGTGCATGCCTGAATGGGGAGTGAATGAGAAGTGTTAGGTCCAGGAATGGGGAAAATGAGCGACATGGGACGAATGTTTTCTTTTACATGACGGTTAATAACTTGTTTGTGACTTCATTATGGACAAGATTACATTCCTCCCTCTGCCCCTATGATTTGTATCAAGAGAGGAGGAATTTCCTAATACCAACAAATCTCAAAGATAAGAGAGAGTGAAAAAGAAAGCACGAAATACTAGGAGGGGGGTGTAAGTGGAGGGGGGGGGGTAAAATAAAGAGAATCCATGGAAACAGAAAGAGTGAGCAACATGAATGGAAAAGGAAGTGGCAGACAGTCGATCGGACCATAGGGCCCGAAAAAAAGGGATGTTAGAGATGATGGGTTGGTGCGCTACTACCTGGGAGAAGGTCCACTCTCTCTGAAGATGGAGCTGTCTCTTCCAGGGACCCAGTGTTCTCTCTTCAGAGCGTCCAGGAACCTGTCATACTGCCTGCGAGAGCCGTCTTTACTTAATACATTATATGCCTCGCTCAGTCGTACAAACTGGGAGTGCAGGAGAGGGTTTGATGGGTCACTATCAGGGTGCAGCTAAAAAACAATGCGGGAGCAGGTCGTCAGATGATTGTGGCAGTAAGAAATGGACTGGCAGTGTGTATTATTTATAAGTGATACAAGTAAAATGATAAATACCTAAATAAGGGTTAGGAACATAAGGGGTTATTCAGAGAGCACCGAAATGTCACAGATGATACATTAGTAAAAAATTGCAATTTCCTTGAAACTGGCCGCCAGCTAACTTGCTAGAAAATAACCTCCGTATAATAATACTGCAGTAATAAAAGAGGAGGGCAGTTAGGCTGGGTTCACACTTGGGCGTAGCGCTGTGTCGCGCAATGCGCGCGTTTTTTTACGCGCGTTCGCGCATACGAAAAACCGCGCGAACGCACATTGCAATGCGTTCGCGGCTATGTCTATGGCCGCGAATGTGCTGCTGTATGCCCGAAAAGAAGCTCCCGGACTTCTTTGGGCGCAGGACGTTTTAAAGCACACTCCTGCGTGCTTTAAAACGCCCAGGTGTGAACAGGTCCCATTGAAAACAGTGGGATTTCCCTGTTCATGCGTTTTAAAGCGCGCACGAACGCGCTTTAAAACGTCTAGGTGTGAACGGGGGCCTTACTGTCTTGTATAAACGGCTGCCTAACCCGAGTGATCAGGATAAATGCCATGACATCAGATGACCTGTCTGTGAAAGAAGGGAGCTACAATTCAGGTCATTTTAATGGAACTTTTCCCTCATGTACTAACGAGTGACTTGGTGGGGAATTGCCACGAAATTGCAAATTTTAGGCTAAAACATCAGAATTTTGAATTTGTCATTTCTGGTATTTTTTGCAATTCTCTACCAATACACGGCTTACTGAATAACCCTTTCAATCCCCTCTAATAATAACCCTAAGGCTAGGGTCAGACTAACGCATTTTTCACGTTGTCCGTGAAAATGTGCGTTCGAAGAATGGACGTATTTTTTCACGGAATACGCAATAGCGGTCATACTATGCGCAGTTTCATCCGTGATTTTGTACGGATCATCAATAAAACCCTTTTTGCGTCTGGACGTTATGTTGGCCGGACATTAGCAGCGTCTGACGTCTCCTAATCACACACACACGCCGCTAGCGGACGCAGCGCACTCTGTACGTCAGTACTAGTGGTTTAACGTTCTCGAAAAAATGCGTTCATTTTCCACTTGCGTTGCGCAGCCGGACTTTTGTGCGACCGTACTTCGTATATTGGCCGTCATTGCCTGTCATTTGCTGCTAGTGCGGCCGTGATTAAGTGCGGCTGCACGCGCGTTCGCACTGCCTCAGTCTGACCCTAGCCTAACAAAGACATTTAAACTCCAACAGCCTAACAAAGATATTCTGATGACTCTGGTTTGCTGTAACAAACACACGATACGTTGTAAACGCACCATATAATTGGCATTTTGAATGGACACCATTAGAAGCTGAAAGATGATATGGAAGCCTACCTTCTTAGACTGAATGAAGAAGGCCTTCTTAATCTCTGAACCACTTGCCTGTCGTTCAATGCCCAGCACTTGGTAATAGTCTTGAAACTCTGAACTGGAATAGCATAAATAATTTTACATAAAATTGTTATGTATTGAGGTATTATGCTGTCCTCCATCCAGCAGATGGCAGCATAGTAAATGTGTGCATTTGCTCGTATGTGGCGTTAGTGTCTCTTGTGTGTATGTCTCTGTGTTAGTTTCATGCTTTAATAAATCAGTAAGTTCTCTTCCAAATGCTTGTCTGTATCAATGAGCAGATATCCATTCAAATACTCTAAAAAAACGACATGACTTTTTTATATTCGAATTCTAATACGTGTTAAAACGACAAAATAGGAACATGAAATACAAGATGTCAAGAAACCACTGACAAGTTTCCCTCAAACTCAGGAGCCATTAAGAAAACCTAGCAGACCTACAGTTGTTTTTAGGAGTCAGGCAAAAGAAACCAAAAAACAATGGGCACTATTACCTATTGCAGTGTTTCCCAAACCTGTCCTCGGGACCCCCTAACAGGCCAGATTTTAAGGATCACCTTGGGGAAATGCAGACTGAATCCTGCAATCACTGAGCAGCAAATCATATCACCTGTGCTGTGCTTCAGATATCTGGCAAACCTGGCCTGTCAGTGGATCCTGAGGACAGGTGTGAGAAACACTGCCCTAGTGAACGCTAACTGTAGTGTTCGGATGAGTAAGCCATGGATAAGCCACTTTAACACATTCCACCCACACTAAATCCCTAACGCTAAACCCATGAAAAGTCCATTAGCGCATCTGTGATTGCACGAGCTTGTGCAAGCTTGCTATACTTTGCTCTCCCCATGTTAAGTATAGGATGCGCAATCAGTAAGTAGCGTTAGGATAAGTAAGGAATTACAAAGTCCTAGCACTAATTATCGCACCAATGGGTTAACAAAAAAATCAGTGACACATAAAAACTGGTGCTAATTAATTGATTCATTTAGCACCCCCTCTAATAAATCCGTTACTCTCTTCTCATCCTGCGGCGAGAATAGTGGTCCGATCTGCCACGTCTCCAGGCTGCGAGCAGAGTGAGACTGGGACAAATAGTTCCCAGTCTCTCTCCATGATCACCCCGCGGCCAAGCACGATCTGGCGAGAGGAAGATCGCGCAGGGCTCGTAGCCCGGAGGTGCAACCCTCCATGGAGTCCTATCGAGGTGCTGAAGTAGGGTCTGCCCCGGGGAAACCTGCATGCACAGGTTTTCCCCGTTAGCGTCCCCATTTTAGCATTAGGTAGGGAATAGGGCCCAATATGTGTAGATATTCAAGAGCCAGAGGCAAAATTCAAGAGTCAAAAGATAACAGGACCCTGGATTTGTCAAGTCTTAAAATGACCAATTCTGCTTTTATTTAAAGGTGAAAGAATAGACAATGTATAAACCTAGACCAGTATTTAATGGAGAGGGACACTCTAGCCCAGTGGGTCCCCAACCCTGGTCCTCAAGTCCCCCTAACAGGCCAAGTTTTAAGGATCACCTTGGTGAAATGCAGACTGAATCCTACAGCCACTGAGCAGCAAATCATATCACCTGTGCTGTGCTTCACATATCTGGCAAACCTGGCCTGTCAGTGAGCCCTGAGGACCAGGGTGGGGACCACTGCTCTACCCAACATGAGCAATTAAGGTTAAGTGCCAGAGAGACATTCCTCGCCTGGGCAGCATACTGAATGTGAACCCCAGTGATTGTGTATTTTGCTTTTACCGCTACTAAAATAGCATAAGTGGGAGTTATTTAGAAAGCACCAGATGCCGGACCTGGAAAGAAAAACGCCGGCGCTTCACAAAGGAGGAACTCAAACAGGCACAGGAGAAGCTTCACAGTGAGCGGTTTTGGATTTTTTATTTTGCACAGCGCCAATGTTTGTTGCTATTGCAGTAACAGTGATTTTCCCCAGTGTTTGCAAAATCAACAAATGCTTTCTAAATAACCATCAATGTCTACGTATTCCTAACAGACTGAATCCTGCAATCACTGTGCAGCAAATCATATCACCTGTGCTGTGCTTCACATATCTGCCAACCCTGGCCTGTACTTGAGGACTAGGTTTGGGAACCACTAACCTAGGAGACAGGCAAAGGTTGCGCAGAATAGATGAGTATGACAGCTGCACTTTGATAGCTCCCCTTATATTATACATTACTTAGAACTGTGCTATTCACTGCAAACTGCAAACATGGGAAGTTTGGCTACTGTTCAGAGAAAGCCATATATGTAGCGGTAGCTCAGTCATAGGGACAGCAGGCGCAGCGCCCCATTAGTAATTATTGCAAACATTAATAATTACGATAAATATCTGTTGATGTTGTAATGGCTGTCTGGGAAAGATATTTGAAGCAAAAGAGCATGTGAAGAAGTTGGGACATTTCTGAAACCTGCCCCAGCTAGAGCCATTTAAGACACGCTCAGTCTAGTGCAGTGTTTCCCAAACCTGTCCTCGGGACCCTCAACCAGGCCAGATTTTGCAGATCACCTTGGGGAAATACAGACTGAATATACTGCAATCACTGAGCAGCAAATCCTATCACCTGTGCTGTGCTTCAGATATCCTGAAAATCTGGTGAGGCGGAGGGTCCTGAGGACAGGTTTGGATTTTTTCAGGTTCTCACCATCCACCACAGAGATATAGTTAAAAAGAATCGAACTCTATTTGTAAAAATTGATAACTCTATAAAGCGAAGTGCCACCTGAAGACTAGATGGGCCGAAAGGTTCTCATCTGCTGACATTTTCTATGTTTCTATGTTTTAAGAGCTAGGAGTAACATAATGTAGTTTTGTATAACCCCTACAAGCCTGCCTGCCTACCAAAAAAAAAACCTTAGATAAACTTGTATGTCTACTTGCAACATGTAATGTACAGTTGTGTTCAAAATTATTCAACCCCCAATGCTGTAAAGGGTTTTAGGGAATTTAGTGTACATTTGTAATTGTATTCAGAATGAAATCCTACAAGGACTTTTTAAAGAACCATATGCAACTAAAATGACATCAATTGGTTTTGTAATACAGTAGTAAATGTTTCTTTTGTGAATTCTTCATTGACACAATTATTCAACCCCTTAAAGACTACCACTCTGAAGAACAGAGGTTCATTCAAGTGTTTTCAATCAGGTATTGAAAACACCTGTGGATGTCACGGAGCAGCAATAAAGCATAATAAGCACCAATTAGGCAGCTTTAAAATGACTGTGATACTCAGTTCCTTCTAGACATTTACTGGTGTGGTTACAAACATGGTGAAGTCAAGAGAATGGTCCAGGAAGACAAGCGAAGAGGTGATTACTCTTCACAGGAAGGGCAATGGCTATAAGAAGATTGCAAAGATGTTAAACATACCAAGAGAGACCATAGGAAGCATCATTCGCAAATTCAAGGCAAAGGCACTGTTGAAACGCTACCTGGTCGTGGCAGAAAGAAGATGCTGACTTCGACTGCTGTGCGCTACCTGAAGCGTAGAGTGGAGAAAAGTCCCCGTGTGACTGCTGAGGAACTGAGAAAAGATTTGTCAGATGTGGGTACTGAAGTTTCAGCTCAGACAATACGGCGCACACTGCGTAATGAAAGCCTCCATGCCAGAACTCCCAGGCGCACCCCCTTGCTGTCTCCAAAGAATAAGAAGAGTCGACTGCAGTATGCCAAAAGTCATGTGGACAAACCACAGAATTTTGGGATAGTGTTCTGTGGACTGATGAAACAAAATTAGAACTGTTTGGGCCCATGGATCAACGCTATGTTTGGAGGAGGAAGAACAAGGCCTATGAAGAAAAAGAACATCTTGCCTACTGTGAAGCATGGCGGGGGGTCAATCATGCTTTGGGGCTGTTTTGCTTCTGCAGGTACAGGGAAGCTTCAGCGTGTGCAAAGTACCATGAATTCTCTTCAGTACCAGGAGATTATTGGATGACAATGTGATGTAGTCCGTCACAAACCTGAGGCTTGGGAGACGTTGGACCTTTCAACAGGACAATGATCCCAAGCATACCTCCAAGTCCACTAGAGCATGGTTGCAGATTAAAGGCTGGAACATTTTGGAGTGGCCATCGCAGTCACCTGACTTAAATCCGATTGAGAACCTCTGGTGGGACTTAAAGAAAGCAGTTGCAGTGCGCAAGCCTAAGAATGTGACTGAACTGGAGGCTTTTGCCCATGACGAATGGGCGAAGATACCCGTAGATCGCTGCAAGACACTTGTGTCAAGCTATGCTTCACGTTTAAAAGCTGTTATACTGTACAACATCCTTTTACTAAGATTGAATGTCACTTGGGGGTTGAATAAAACTGATAATGATGTGAGCACAGAAAAGACATTTGTGGTTATTTCATTATAAATGTTATGTTATATTTGTCTGACCTACACGTGCCTCTTTGATTTAATTGTAAGCAAGATGACTGAATGATCAAAATCAATGTCAAACTGGCCAAAACACTCAATTTCAGTGGGGGTTGAATAATTTTGAACACAACTGTATATGTCAAGAAATGCAACATTATACATCTGAAAAAAATTCTAACTGATGATGTTTTCTCACTGGTTATGAGTTCTAGCACAACATTGAGTCCTTGTGGTGCAGAGCCAGACTTGTCGATTGATCAGGCCCCGGGACAGCATCATGGTGGCTCGTTGAGCACTGTGGAGGGAAAAAAATGCAAGGATGTTTACATGTTACCAGAAATATACTATTAAGAAAAGTGGTAGTATGTTTAGGAATACAGATATCTAAGGCTAGGTCAAACAAACGCATTATTCGCAGCGACCGCCAAAAAGTGCGTCCGAACGCATTGACGTATTTTTTCACGGAATGCGCGAAAACGGTCATATGATGTGCATTTTCGTGCATGATTTGTTACAGATCCAAACCAGGAAACTTTGGGTGTCTGGACGTTATGTTGGCCGGACATGAGCAATGTCTGACGTCTCCTAATCACGCACACTCGCCGCTATGCGGACGTAGCGCACTCTGTACGTCAGTACTAGCGGTTCTGCGTTCTCGAAAAAAAGCGTTCGTTTGCCGCTTGCGTTGCACGCCCGGACTTTCGTGCGGCCATACTTCGTATATTGGTATGTTTGGTATTGGTATGTTTAATTCTGTTTTTTTCTACAATCAATTTCTGTTTTCATGGTACAGAAATGCAGCAAATGCATCTGCTGCCAGGACACCTGAAACTTTATAAAGTGCATTTGAGCACTCGAGACACCATGACCATTTAGGCTCATTTAAAAGATCATGGGCTCTATCACCTGCTGCGAGTTAACCCTAGCATCAGCCTGTTTTCACGGTAGCGCCAGGTAAATTCAGTCTAGCGCTGTAACAACAGATCGTTTGCCTCGTTACAAATTGCAAAAACCACTTTGCGCGAGTTAATTAACGTTTCGCAGTGCGAGTTTACTGTACTTTTCACGTCCTATACTTAACATGGGCAGCACTAAAGAGCACTTTCGCTATTCTAACCAACAGATCGTTTGGTCCCGGCACCAATTATAGCGCCGACGCTAATCGCAAAAATTTACCTACTGCTCAACCATGGCGTTAACTGATGGAAAAGGAAGAAAAAAAGGAAAAAAAAACCCGTCAAAACTCCTTGCCCAAAATCAACATGCAATTGAGAGGAATGCAGCCCAGGTGTTCTTTTGGCTCGCTGGATGTAGTTTAGGCTAGGGTCAAACGAACGCATTTTTCCCATCGACCGTCAAAAAGTGAGTCCGAACGCATTGACGTATTTTTTTTAACGTGGAAGCGAAAGCGGTCAAACGATGCGCATTTTCGTGCGTGTTTTTTTACGGATCGTCAATAAAACACTTTTTGCGTCTGGACGTTATGTAGGCCGGACATTAGCAGCGTCTGACGCCTCCTAATCACGCACACACGCCGCTATGCGGACACAGCGCACTCTGTACATCAGTACTAGCGGTTTGACGTTCTTGCAAAAATGCGTTTGTTTGCCGCTTGCGTTGGGCAGCCGAACTTTCGTGCGGCCGTACTTCGTATATTGCCCGTCATTTGCTGCTACTACGGCCGTAATAAAGTGCGGCTCAACGCATGTTCAAAATGCGTTAGTCTGACCCCAGCCTTACGTGTAAAAGATGCATTGTATGGTTAAACCGGCATGCTTCAGGGAAACGTGAGAAGATGCATTATATAGGAAAACCTGCCGTGTGCGAAGCCCATAGGATTCAATGTAAAAAATATTATCGTTTTTATTCCTTTTTATTCAACTGTTATTTTTTTAATCCGCAGCAATTGGGGTTCAGATTTTTTATTGTTTTTAAAAAACGAGGCTTTTTGCACTGAATTGCTTTTTATTTTTAACCATACACTCCATTAGCGCTAGTTCTCAGCCCGGATCTTAGCGTTTCCCTTTCGTGCGTTAATAAATCTTGTACACGGACTACCGCGGACAAGGTGATTTGTTGGTGCGTTGACAGGCGCTACCTTTTAGCGACTCGGGCTAGATTTTTCATGTAGCATTGTCGTTTCAGCTCGCACCAGCTGATAGAGTCCCATGCTAGCTGGAGCTTGTCCCGCTCCTCTTTTCTTCTTCTCTCACTGTGACAGCACTTTAAAGTGGAAGTCTTACCTCCACTTGGAGAGTTGTCAATCAGTGACCGTCTTGCTAGGTTCCGGCACATACATCAAGCCAGATCCTCACTTACTATCTCTCAGCTTGCTGTTTTATAGCACATGTGAGCTTTGCATTGTGAATGCTTGATCGGTTGCATGTGCGGTAGCTGTACATGCGCACTTTGTCCATAATGCTTTTCTATGAGAAACGTTCCACTGGTAAATAGTCAGCTGGATGCCTGAATTAAAATGATGGGGAAAACATTACGTTTATACCATTTTCATCTATTTTATTTAATTTAAAAATTTTTTTTAATGAATAGACTATCATAATGATGGCGAACATTGGCACGACAGATGTTTCTGAACTACATGTCCCACGATGACCAGCTAGCTTTACGTGTGACTGAGCATCATGGGGTATGGAGTTCTGAAACATCTGGGATGCCAAGGGTCACCATCACTTGAGTTGTTGTTTACATTCTTCTGGCAAGCATCATGGGAAAGTTAATCACCCCTGCTCAATGTATCGAATGGCCAGAGTTACAATGTCATTCTAATTGCTTCTAAAGTCGCTGAATCATGGCCGGGGCCTGGAATAAGACTTTTCTGTGGTAAACCTTGATTTACCGTTCACATTTGGATTCCCTCCATTTGCTATATGTCTCCATAACATCCATAATGAGACCAGATTTGAGATGTATTGTTGATTTTGGAAAGTCACCTCTTACCAAAACCTGAGGCCTTCCTAAGAAAACCTTTCTCTTTCATTCTGGTCACCCTCCGCACCTCTACAGTTTGTTACCAGCTGCATACCCATACTACCCATGGAATCAGACGATGGGTTTGCTTTCAGATAAGGCCATCGTTATTGACAGTTTATAAAGTGTACAAAATACTGGTGACAAAAAAACTGTTTACAACACAAAATATCACACAATGGATGCACCCAGTGACAGAGTAAAATATTTTTGTAACTAAACATACAAGAGAAAATCAAAGCACATGTACGATATCGGCAACATAAAATAAACACAATAAGGACATTTCATTTTTTTGGTGGCAGTGGCCCTTTAAGCTCTTCTTCTGACCAATCAAATGAAAGTAACCCATGCAGTCTTTTAGTATTTATTAGCTTCTTTTTAGTTGTTTTACATCCATCATACGCCACATTCCAAAATATAATCTCTTAAAATTGTAAACTCACTTGAGCAGGGCCCTCTTTTCCTGCCATTCTCCGTTTATCAAACTTATCTGTTTAACCCTTTAACGCAGCAGGACGTTCCATGACGTCCTGGCGGCGGGCGGTCTTCAATGGGACCGCCTCGGCCCCTCCCTGAACCCTGCGCACGCTGACTCGTGGCGCGTGTCATTGGCTGCAGAGGGACAGCCTGAAATCAAGCCGTCCCCTCCAGCCAATGACGCGCACTGCACGCAGGCTGCGGGGAGGGCTCAGAATCAGTGCCGCGCGACGGCACCTGTCGGCGAGGCGTACCTGTACACCTCGCTGGCGAAATCAACCCCTTAACCACTTCAATGCGGAGGACGCGCTCAGCGCGTCCTCCGCATTACTGCTGGTATGCGGAGGACGCGCTGAGCGCGTCCTCCCACTGGGGTCAGCGTTCGGCCGGGTTCCGGCCGATCGCTGGCCCCTCCGGTGCGGGCTGACATCCTCGATGTCAGCCCAGCATCCGGAACCGCAGCCGCTGAAATTAGGTGTCATCGCGGCAGCGCGATGACACCTAATTCAGGCGCCCCCCCCGCATGTGCGGAGGAGGCGCCTGAAAGGGAGGGGGGAGGTCCTTCGGACCTCTCTCCCTCCCGATCGGCGGCGTTGCGGGGGTTAACCCAGGCACCATTTGGAAGGGCACAGCCTGCCCTTCCAAATGGTGCCTGGCATTAACCCCTTGGGAGCTGGATCGCGAATCGGCGCTGAAAAGCGCCGGTTCGCGATCCTTTCCCGGAGCTGGCCGACATCTTGGATGTCGGCCAAGCCTCCGGGAACTCCCCCTGAGAACTGGCGTCATCGTGCATAGCACGATGACGCCAGTCCTAGAGTTAACCCCTAACTGCCACCAACGGTGGAGATAGGGAGTTCAATGAACTCCCTATCTCCCGATCCGTGGCAGCTAGGGGTTAACGTTTGGTATGGTTGGATCGGCCAGAGCATGGCCGTTCCAACGATATCAAACTCGAATGTGAAAAAAGTTTTTAAAAAAAATAAAAAATTAAAAATAAAAATATATTTAAAAAAAAATTATAAAAAAAAACAAATTTTTTTTTCTTTTTTTTGGTTCGTTAATGCAGCAATATTGTTCCCATTTCAATTATAATGTGAACAATGATGCTGCACTAACGATTTTTGTATGCGGTGCGTTTGTTAAAAATCGCGTAATTTTCCCCAAAAAAAAATGTAACGAGACCCCATCTCTAATTTTTTTAACAAGCGCATCCATACAAAATATAACCGCAATTGCTCGCATGTTAAAATGTGAAAAAAAAACACTTTACACGTTGTAAATTATTGAAAATACATATTTTATTGCATTTTTTGTTATAATATACAGACATGACATAACGTATACATATAATAATGACATATTATGAATCTACCGAGTCTGACGGAAAGAACAATATATAATATGTCTGGGTCATATACTAAAATAAGCCTTCAAAACACGTTTAAACATGATGAGCAAAACCGGTAAAAATGACCTCAGCACAGAGGTGTGAAAAGCCTCAGCAGCGAAAGGGTTAAGGGCGCCACCCCTGCATCCTTAAGGGGTTAATGTTATGTTTGTTTTGTTCTACCCATTGTACAGCGCGGCAGAATATGTTGTTGCTTTATAAATAACTGTACATTGCCTGTAAGCACATGCCAAGGAGATGCCAAGACGTGGCAAGCCTTGACAAGCAGTAGCCTTTGTTTTGAAGCCATGCAGCAACCGCATTGGCAGATCATCTCAAATGGTTTGTTTTTGACAGCGGTAATGAAGCTGTTGAAATGCACTTTCAAAGGAAGGCTGTATCTATTCCATGTATGTTCTGGTATGAGCAAGGGTTGAAATGGAGGATGTGGTTGAGTGTCCGTTAATCCGGGTTGGAAGAGGAATGATTAATTCCCTGGGTTGGTGGTTTATTTAGTCTAGCCAACAGCCTAGATGGCAGATGATGTGAGGGAGTCATGTTCAAATTAAACAGGATGACTGTGTCCTTCAGCATGACCAGGGCCGGATTAAGATATCTATGGGCCTGGAGCTGAAGCTTTTGTGACTGTCTCATACGTCATTTATTACTGAATAAAGAGGTAAAACATGCTGCTTCCTTAAATGGACCACTTAAGGACCAACGACGTAACATTTATGTCATAAATGCATGGAGTTTAAAGACCCTTGGTCCTTATGGGGTGCGTCTGGATTCCAGCGATGGCCAGTTTAGCTCTTTTAACATGTCACAATGGTGGGTCATGTAGTTACATTGTAGCACAAAGCGGCAGAATGAGTATCTAGATTCTCCCATACACCCTCTTCATCTTCGAGGATTTATGAGCAATGAAACACATACAGGGTTATTCAAAGAGATCCAAATTGGGGCCGGAAGGTAACCGAACGCTGAAATTCAGCATACGGTTACCTTTCCTGGCCATTTCGGCTATCCAGAGAGCAGGCAGTTCGCCAAATGTTGGCAAATTGCCTGCACATACGGTGCCTGTTCGTCGCCTGTTCGAGGGCAGAGAAATCCCCATAGAGAAGCAATGCTTCGTCTATTCAGAGAACAAAAACCAGCAGTGAAAAGTTGCCGAAATGCCCTGCCATTCGGTGGTTTCATTCGACAGGATAATTCAGGAGAATCCCATAGGCTTCAATGTTAAAAATATTCCCCTTTTAATCCAATATCTAATAAACCATTTATTATTTTATTTTGCAGTAAAAAGTCTCTTTATTTATAGATTTTTTAGGATCTTTTAAGCATTTTTCAGGATTTGTTTGCAAAAATATTTTTCGTCTTTTTTAAAAAATCGTTTTTTCTTTTTTTTGTAACAGCCCTTTTTTATTATCATTCATTGAATCTTATATGTAAATTTCAGGCATTTTCGTTCTGTAGTTTCTTTGCAAACCGCGTTTCACTTTACAAACATTCAAGCGTAATGTTTTTATTTTTCACTCCATTCGTCTGCGGTGTTGGCTTTTTCCGGCAGCTGCTCTGCGCTGTGATCGGCGGCTGCTCAGGTTTCTCCAGCGTGTTCGGCGGGGTTAATCCAGATGTTTTTGCGGGTTTCAGTGTGCGTTCGCCGGTGAGTGTTCGTCAGGTTTGCGGCGGCTTTTCCTTGCACTACGACGGCCCTGTGGTGCTTGCCGAATACACCGCAGGGTCGCTGAAATGGGATCGCCAAATCGCACTGAATTGAAGAGAATGAAAAGTCACCGAAACATGCGGTGACTTTTCGATTCTCTTTGAATAACCCTGTTTAAGTTCTCCCGTATGTTCCCATGAAAGATCTGTATTCTCAGTTTAAAGGGACCAGAGATAAATGCATGGCTGCACAATGAACCTGCACATAACACCTCAATATCCAAAAGAAAGTGATAAAAAAAGATCCTACAAGTGGCTACATGCCGCCAGCAGCAGCTATTCACACTCACAAGGTGTTTTCTTCAAACTTAAAATAAATAATTCTAATATATTTATATATGTTATTGGCAAAGACGTACGTATTTCTCTTTGACATGTCAGACAGAAGCTGTAATAATTCCTCAGAGCCAAGAAGAATTATTATTTTGCTCCACCTCCTTGTGTTTTATATTCTCATGTCTCACAAATCTGTGATCCCCTTCCAGGTTTCTTTTTTTTAAATATTTTCTGAGATTAGTAACTCTCACCTGGTGCCCTGCTTCACCCTGCCGGTGACTGGCACGACCAATGAACACGAAGCCAATCAGATGCCTCTCAGTTAAAAGCATTACTGATCAAGTGGCTGATGGCTCGTTCATAAAACGTCTCTGCTCCTTAAACTATGCCAGTGTCCAATATCATGCTGTCATAATTTTGACACCACTCAACCGCCACCCTTGGAAGGGTATCCAGCAACTGCTGACCAAAACTGGAATAAAAAATTTCGCAGAAGAAAATCCAGAAAAATGACTAAAAAATTCTATAAAATAAATTAATAAAAATACTTTTTGCTGCAAGTGAAAAGAATAAACGGTTGAATAAAAATTTAATAAAAACGGGGAATTTTTTTACATTGCAACCTATGGGAATCGCCTTTGTAAATCTGTTGAACAAAAGCACTGAAAACCCGGTCACTTCGCCAACTTTTCGTGGCTGTTCTGCATACTCTGACTAGATTAACCATGACGTCTTTAGGGGGAGTTTCACTGCCGTCAAATTGCAACGTATTTCGCTGGCTGAGAAAGTATTTTACCAGGAAGGATACATTGAGATTTAGGATCTTAAGATCTGTTGTTAATCCTTTTTATTTTTATTCTGCTTGAGAGTGTAACAATTATAATATCATTTTCTGTATATGCCTGTGATAATTTTTTTCATCACAATAAAAATATAATTTATTAAGCTCTGCCTTTGTATGATATAAGAACCTCGTTAACTAAAGAGACAGGATTATAATAGCTTTGAGCTTGGGACAATCTACTAAAAGTGAGTTGTGATGGAGTAATTCTGCTGAACGGTTTTCTGTTTGGGGGCACAGTCAAATGAAGTCTCAGGTCAGTTCTGTTTTTGATATTAGACATCCTGTATGTATATATATATATATATATATATATATATATATATATATATGATGCACCGATACCGATATTAGTATCAGTATCGGTGCCGATACTGGGTTCTGCACGAGTACTTAGTACTCAGGCAGATGCCCCCAATACCTCCCCCGATACCTCAAGCCAGCATTGAGCTGGCTTACCGTCATCCGAAGGGCTGGGTCGGCTGTCCGAATGCTCTGACGGCATTCGGACAGGCCCCTGCAGCTTACCGCGTTTCTTCCAAATCCAACGAGAGCCACCTGCAAAGTATTCGAGCGGCCACTCGTTGGGAAGCCCCAATCGCAATCCCGCGAGATCTCGGAGTTGGCGAGATCGAGCTGGGAGCAATCTCGCGAGATCGCGCCTAGGGGCTTCCAAACGAGCGGCCGCTCGAAGACTTTGCCAGCGGCGCTCGATGGATTTGGAAGAAACGCGGTAAGCTGCAGGGGCCTGTCCGAATGCAGTTAGAGCATTCGGACAGCCGCCCATGTCTGGTCTGAGGTCTGAAAGTGTGTGTGTAGCCTTCACTGGTATGAGTATGTTTTATGCTATTTAAATGGTCTTTTTTATTGTATGTTTGTATATCCTGATGAAAGACCGCAGATAGCGGACTGAAACGTCAATTCTTTTTCCTTAATAAACGGATATTGCAGAGACCCAGAGTGCCACCAGCGTTTCTCTACGCACGGTTGAATATAGAAACATAGAAAAATGTCGGCAGATAAGAACCTTTCAGCCCATCTAGTCTGCCCAATTACATGGATACTTTACCTGGATTTATCTTTTGTTTAGGATAGCCTTATGCCTATCCCATGCCTGCTTAAACTCAATTACTGTTTTGGCCTCTACCACTTCTACTGGAAGGCTGTTCCATGTATCCACCACCCTCTCAGTAAAATAATGCTTCCTGATGTTACTTTTAAACCTTATATATATATATATCTCGTTGACCTGTGGTGGCGGCATTGGTAATTAAGGGAAGTGGGTGTGGGGATTGTGTGCCACGTAGTCATTATTCTGGGTCTAGTTCAGACGGATAGTGATTTTTAACCCTGCGTCCACTTCGCAAAGTCACGTGCCCTTCTGGAGTGACGTCGGTACATGACATTAAGAATTTGCCAATATTTGGCGAATTGCTAGCTTAGTGAATAGCTGAATTGCCACGAAATTGCACTGTACGGGTAAATTCACTGTTCAGCGCAATTCAGTGGCAAATTCAGCTCTCTTTGAATAACCCCTTTTTTTTCTCTCCCTTCTTCTACCTTTAGGGTCGATGTTAGGGTTTGCCCAACTTGTGAAGCCATCATTCCCATCTCTTTTTTGCAGTATCTGCAGTTCCTGACCTGTTTACAAGACAATGTAAATGTATGCTATTTGAAAATTGTAAAAATAACAATGATTGTTTTAAATGTTAATGTAAATCTACTTTAAATGACTGCAAACATCTAGCAAAAGAAAATCCCAAAGATTCATTTGTCTATATTATAGCACAACCACCTGTATAGTTATATTTTTTTAAATAAAAATGTTTTAAGGCAGGTTAGCAATAGTTTCAGGTTCCCTGGACATCCTGTTATCTTCCTAGTAAGCTGTCAGAGACAATTACCAAACATTTTGAATAGATATACAGGGTTATTCACAGAACATCAGTATTTCGGTGCTCTTTTGTTCCCTGCACTTCAGGGAATCAAAGTCCCCGACCCTACATTGAATTCACCATTCGCCACAGGGTCCCCAAAGTGCAGGGAATACCCACCATTCGCATCCGAAAATCCGCCGAAGAAAACTGCACGAATCTGAAAAAAACTGCACGCGTCTGAAAAAAGCCGACCATCCACTACAAAAACGCCGAAAAAAAACCCTGAACGTGTCCAATAAAGCCAATCGGCAAAACACAGTGCCGACCAGCTGCCGGAAAAGCCGACAAGTTGACGAACGTTGTTAAAAAAAACCAAAATGATTGCAAGTTTCAAATTTGAAAAGCTGTTTGCAAAACAAAAAACTACTGAATGAAAATGTCTGGAATTTACATATAAAAGGTCCTATGAATAATAATAAAAAGGTCTGTTACAGAAAGATGAAAAAAAAAACACTATTTAAAAAAAAAAAATAAGAAAAAAAATTTGCCCCAAAAAAATAGCTAAAGCATCCTAAAAAATAATTAAATAAATAAGGAGACTTTATGCTGCAGATTAAAATAAACGGTTTAATAGATATTGAATATAAACGGGAATATTATTAACATTGAAACTACAGGGTTCGCCAGTGTAAACCTGCCGAATGAAAGCAACGAACAGCAGGGAATTTCGGCAACTTTTCACTGCTGTTCGGTGTCTCTGAATAGATTAACCATTGCTTCTCTATGGGGATTTCACAGCCTTCGAAAAGGCACCGAACTGGCTGGCAATTCGCCAACATTTGGCAAACTGAATAGCTGAATGGCCCCGAAATGGCACAGTAAGGGAAATTCCCTGTTCGGTGACATTTCGGGGCCACATCGGCTCTCTCTGAATTAGGGCTGAAACAACTAATCGATTAATCGACAACTAATCGATGATTAAAATAGTTGTCAACTATTTCCATTATCGATTAATCGGCTGTCAATTAATCGTCCTGTGTACAGCACACACTGTTTAGGTTCATACGGAGTTAAACGTAAATAACCTCAGTTTAGTAGCTGATTGGAGAAGACGCGTCGCTGCTTTACTAGGTATGATTTAGTTTTAGGGTTATGTCAGACACAACCGGTTTGTTTTTATTCAATTTACAACAGTAGCAGAACTATAACACAAAACATAGGATACTGCCACTGGGTGAAGGAGCTGGATGCCTGTGTTTAATCCTTACTTGAAGCTGGAGTCCTGTGCCACCACTCCACCCTCCCTGCCACACCCTCTTTGGTTGGGAACTGCCATTCCCTCCCTTTTGCCTGGTCCCTTTCCCCAAACTCACTCCCACACTCAGATCTTGTCTTTTTTCCATACCCACTCCCTCTCACACTCAGGTCAAGTCACTTGAGCAAAGTCACTCCCTTCCACCTCCAGACCCTCCTCCCACTCTGTTTGTTCACGAAATTATTTAAAAGGGACACTCTACGCACCCTGACCACTTTAGCTGATTAACCCCGATTTCATGCTGACATCATCATCTATGACCAAGTGCTTGTAGCAGAGTTCATTTCAGAAAGCAAACATGGGCTTAAACTGCGCATGCAGCATCAACCCACCCCTCTGACCAAGCACTCGCATACCTTGTGTGAAAAGTACGCAAGATACGCAATTTGCGTATGTGCGTGCGAAAGTTGCATATACAACACAAATTGCTTATGAAAAAAGGGGAGGGGTTGTGGTTATATATTTTTACATAAAATTCCTTTTACGTATGCAATTTTTTTTTCAATTTTATCCGATGAATCGATTAATTGGCAGATTATTATTTCGATTAATCGATTATGAGAATAATCGTTAGTTGCAGCCCTACTCTGAATAACCCTTATAGTCACTGAAGCCTTTTAGTGTGAGTGGATCACAATACAAAAATGTCAACATTAAAGGACGGGAAAAGAATGTGCTCTCCTAAAAAGGCACAGCGCAGATCACAAGGCATTCTGCTTAGTCAGGAAAGCGTGATTACCTTATGGTCAATAGGAAATGGAGTTTACATGGTTGCTGAGGACAAAAACTGAGTTTTTTGTGTAACTTGTCCTCTATACAGCAGTTACTTAAAGTGAGTTATCACCTTTAACTTGATGACAGATTTATCTCACACCAGTAAATGTCACCAAAGTGTTTGACCTCTTAAAGAGTCAAGACTATCTTAATGTGTTTATCTCTTAATGGAATGCCAAAATTTCTCCACTCCTTATGTGTCTGAGGAGCAGAAAATCCTCTAATACATTTGGTACTATATATCTATACTAATGCCGACGTTGTTAAAGTTTTCAATTAATCATTAAAAAAATTGAACGTTTTCGTACTTAAACTGCCCCTGTACTGAGCCCCCTTCAATACCTCAGCAGCTGCTGAATTGCTGCAACGCAGAAATTCAGTTTGCTGCAGCAGTGTCATTGAACGCTTTGGATGCGAATTTCGAAGTAAAATGGCCGACGATTTCTTAATGAAAGATTCAGATTGTTTCGTATCACTCGGACAAAATATGATAAAGAAAAGCAGTCAGCACAATTCCGTTTTGTATGCACACACCACAAATGATAGTTTTTATTGAATAAACGTTATGTTTACTTCTGAAACAAAATATAATTGAACTGTATATGTCTGTGTGCAGGGGGAAATAATAGATAAATATTTTGTGCTTTGGTGAGCAAAAACCTCAAAATTAACATTGCCGTACGGAGTTGTTACTTGCTTCATGGCGGCGGCCATCTTTACTACGTCACACTCAGCTACTCGCAGCATCTCCTCGGGTCGCTGCAAGTGCTAAGTTAGCAGTGCTGAGCGGCAGAACGTCGTTCAATGGCAAGTTGCTAACTTAGCACTTGCAGCAGCTGAGGTATTGCGCCTCTGGTTTTCTGTGAAAGTCATATCATCAGATAATTTACAACGTGTGAGATAGAGGAAACCAAAAAACGAGGAGGTGGAAGATCATCAGGGTAATTCAAAGAGATTCGAAAAGTCACCGCACGTTCGGCGACTTTTCGTTCTCTTCAATTCGGTTCGTTTTGCCGATCCCATTTCGGCGACCCTGCGGTGTATTCAGCAAGCACCACAGGGCCCCCGAATTGCAGGGAAAAGCTGCCGCAAACCCGACGAAAACTAACCGCAAAACACTGCGAATGCACACCGAAAACCCGCAAAAACATTAACCTGCAGAAAACCACGTAAAAACACGAGCAGGAGCCGATCACCCGCAGCGAAGCCGCCGCCGAGACCGCAGAAGAGGGCAGTGAATAAATTAGGAAAACAGTTTGCATGAATGATTGAAAGTGAAACGCTGTTTGCAAAGAAACTACTGAGCGAAAATTTCTGAAATTTACATATGAGGTCCAGGGAATGATAATAAAGAGGGCTGTTACAGAAAAAATAAGTAAACTGAAATAAATAAATAAATCTGACTTTAAGAAAAAAATCCAGAAAAAGGCTTAAAATATCTTTAAAAATCTATAAATAAAGAGACTCTTTACTGCAGAATTTTATAATGAACGGTTTATTAGATATTGAATTAAAACCAGAATATTTTTAACATTGAAGCCTATGGGATTCGCCTGAATAAATCTGCCGCATGAAACCACCGAATGGCAGGGCATATCGGGAACCTTTCACTGCTGGTTTGTGCTCTCTGAATAGCCGAAGCAGTGCTTTTTCATGGGGATTTCACTGCCCTCGAAAAGGCACTGTATGTGCAGGCAATTTGCCAGGATTTGGCGAATTGCCTGCTCTCTGAGTATCCGAATGGCCAAGAAGGTAACCGAACGCTGATTTTCAGCGTTCGGTTACCTTTCTCAAGCAATTCGGATCTCTTTGAATTACCCTGAATTACCCTGAAAGTAATCACTGTTATGCTCAGTTTCATTTTGACTCATTGGTGGAGATTCAAACTTCATCTACTGCTTCTGTAATGATGCCAGTTTGCGGGGCAGTTCCATGGCAAGGTCTAAACCAAGATGTCAGCCCGCTGTGGTTGAGGCTCCACGTTGTGTAAAAGCATCGATGTACTAGACACATTGTTCGAAATTTGGGGGGGGGGGGAAACTCGACAAACGTGTCCAGTGCATCGTTCTTGTCAAAGGGTTAATGAGATTTCCCATGGACACTTTATATTAAAGTGTACCTGTCATATGCCAACAGGACGCTGCCATCTTGTTTATAGCACTGGCACAGAGATCAGAGGTCTCATTAGAGCTGCCAGCGTTTACCTGTCAGGTGAGATCAGAAGAGCCGGTCTGTAGGAGACGAGATCATCAAAATGTTCAAACAGTCACATCACTGAAGACATGACTATAGACATTCCTTCCACGGATATAACTGCTGACATCAGCAAGAGATTCCACATAACTCACGTCACTGCTGACATCTAAAGAATTACAAACAATACATAGTGCTCTATTATGCTTTGCATTGTGTGACTGCAGCTTTAGGGCGCGCCTCACCCTTTCTGCATAACGTGACCAGATCAGAGAAGGGGTGAGCAAGAGGCAAAGCCAGTGGAGACGTGGTCATGGCGCAATTTGTGCCACGGATTAGGCCCATGATTTCAAACGTGTCATGGCAAGGCAAAAAGGAGTCAGGGCTGTTTCGGCACTTACGACGAGAAATAGCAGAGGCCGACATGATGTGAAGGAAAGGAAATACGTATGCAAATAAAAATAATAAATTCTGCTTACTCCTCGTATACAGACTTTCAGAATAGTTACAAGTATTTATAAAGCGCCAATAAATTCCATGGCGATGTACAATGGGAGAGACAGGATAACAAATATACGTACACGCTACACACACTGAACAGAAGGGAGGACCCTGCGCAAGAGCTTACAATCTAAGAATACGATTCACTAAATAGTTACACACACCCTCTCGCCACACTGTCTCACGTGTAACTGAAATGCAGAGACAAGTAACACGCCCCACCCCTCCCCGCTCGAGGGAGGGCCACTCTCGACCAATAGGAGAGCACTCGTGCTCCCCAACATCGGGTTGGGAGTAATTGCATTCAAATAAGCTGTAGAGATAAAAAATCTGACGTGATAGAAGAAAACTAACTGCAGTTATGAAATCAGCACCTAATTTAGTCTGAAACAGCTGAAACAGAAAATATGTTCCAAACTAGAGATGCACCGATACCGATACTTGTATCGGTGCCGATACTGAAGTTTGCACGAGTACTTGGTACTCGTGCAAATGGCCCAATACACCCCCCGATACCGGAAGCTGGGCTGGCTTGCCGGTATCCGCGGGGCTGGGGAAGCTGGCCGCGTGCATGAAAAGCACGCGGCAAGCGTTCCCCTCCGGCGGCAGCGATACTCACCCGTCTGAAGGTCCGGTCACGCTGCTGTGATGCCTTCACGTGGCCGCTGGGTGCATCTGTGACGCTGCCTCTCGTCACAGATGCACCCGACGGCCACGTGATTGCATCACAGCAGCGCGACCGGACATTCAGACGGGTGAGTATCGCTGCCCCGGAGGGGAACGCTGGCCGCGTGCTTTTCATGCACACGGCCAGCTTTCCCCAGCATTCGAGCTGGGGGCATATCCATGAGAGCTGGGGGCAAATCCATGAGAGCTGGGGGCATATCCATGTGAGCTGGGGGCATATCCATGTGAGCTGGGGGCATATCCATGAGAGCTGGGGGCATATCCATGAGAGCTGGGGGCAAATCCATGTGAGCTGGGGGCAAATCCATGTGAGCTGGGGCATATCCATGTGAGCTGGGGGCATATCCATGTGAGCTGGGGGCATATCCATGAGAGCTGGGGCATATCCATGAGAACTGAGGGCAAATGCATGTGAGCTGGGGGCATATCCATGTGAGCTGGGGGCATATCCATGTGAGCTGGGGGCATATCCATGTGAGCTGGGGCATATCCATGTGAGCTGGGGGCATATCCATGTGAGCTGGGGGCATATCCATGTGAGCTGGGGGCATATCCATGTGAGCTGGGGGCATATCCATGTGAGATGGGGCATATCCATGAGAACTGGGGGCATATCCATGAGAGCTGGGGGCAATATCCATGTGAGCTGGGGGCAATCTCCATGAGAGCTGGGGGCAATCTCCATGAGAGCTGGGGGCAAACTATATATCCATATGAGCTGGGGCAAGCTATATATCCCTGTACTCCCTCTTTATGAAATAATATGTGTTAAGGAAAACATGGCCAATCTAGCAACTCTAGTTGTATGATTGGGTGATGGAAAGTGGTCCGCAGATGTGTCTCATGTGCAGTCAGGCTGTTGCAGCTTGATTTCTCCCATACAGTCAGGCTGTTGCAGCTTGGTTTTGATAATTTATCTGGTGATTTTCATCATTCTCTAATCTCGCTTCTCCCACTGATTCCTGAATAGTCACCCATATTTATACCAAATCAGATCAGTTCTGATTGGTTCAAGAAATCCTCGCCACCTGACAACCACCTCCTGTCTGATTGGACTGAGGTTAGCAACGCCAGCAAATAAAAAGGAGAGACATGTAATTGGTTCGCTTAGAAACCCGGAAGCAGAACCTCTATAACCACTCTTTGACGCCTTCTTTACTGCACCCCGATCGATGCTCCGTTACCCAACGTCCCCCCCCCCATTATAATGTGTCCATCCGACAAATCTGATTGGCTTTGCCATCGGAAGCGCGCTCCCTATTGGAGAAAGCACCTCCCCCCCATCAGTTAGGCATAGTGCGGCAGTGCCCCCCTCCCTGCCGTGCGGTATAAAGAGCCCCTCTCGGGCAGACCCTGAGGAGGACAGTCAGTCAAGTCAAACACTCACAGGACAGAACTTCAACTTACTGTCTGCAGCTAGCGCAGTGTCAGCTCTGCGCATGCGCGCTCCCTTGTATAGAGGTCATGGGTTTTGTCATCAGAGCCAATGTGGCGGATGGGGGCGGGCTGCAGCTTGGGCAGGTATGAGCCAATAAACAATGTGCATGCGTACTGTATGCCTATAATGACTGGCTGTAAGACCGAACTACCCCAAAAGCAGGATATGTGATGTGTCAGCTCTTTTCATCCAATACCCCCGTGTAATATCTCTGGAGAGCTTCCACTGGAGCAGGGTAAGCGAGGGTCAGCAGCGCCCACTATACCACAAACATACCAGCAGTGCCCACTATGCCAGGGCCACAAACTTACCAGCAGTGCCCACTATACCAGGGCCACAAACTTACCAACAGTGCCCACTATGCCAGGGCCACAAACTTACCAGCAGCGCCCACTATACCAGGGCCACAAATTACCAACAGTGCCCACTATACCAGGGCCACGAATATACCAACAGTGCCCACTATACCAGGGCCACAAACTTACCAACAGCGCCCACTATGCCAGGGCCACAAACATACCAGCAGTGCCCACTATACCAGGGCCACACACATACCAGCAGCGCCCACTATACCAGGGCCACAAACATATCAACAGCGCCCACTATACCACAAACATACCAACAGTGCCCACTATACCAGGGCCACAAACTTACCAGCAGCGCCCACTATACCAGGGCCACAAACTTACCAACAGCGCCCACTATGCCAGGGCCACAAACTTACCAGCAGCGCCCACTATACCAGGGCCACAAACTTACCAACAGCGCCCACTATGCCAGGGCCACAAACTTACCAACAGCGCCCACTATGCCAGGGCCACAAACTTACCAACAGCGCCCACTATGCCAGGGCCACAAACATACCAGCAGTGCCCACTATACCAGGGCCACACACATACCAACAGCGCCCACTATACCAAGGCCACAAACTTACCAGCAGCGCCCACTATACCAGGGCCACAAACTTACCAGCAGCGCCCACTATACCAGGGCCACAAACTTACCAACAGTGCCCACTATACCAGGGCCACAAACTTACCAGCAGCGCCCACTATACCAGGGCCACAAACTTACCAACAGTGCCCACTATACCAGGGCCACGAATATACCAACAGTGCCCACTATACCGGGGACACAAACTTACCAACAGCGCCCACTATGCCAGGGCCATACACATACCAACAGCGCCCACTATACCAAGGTCACAAACTTACCAGCAGCGCCCACTATACCAGGGCCACAAACATATCAACAGCGCCCACTATACCACAAACATACCAACAGTGCCCACTATACCAGGGCCACAAACTTACCAGCAGCGCCCACTATACCAGGGCCACAAACTTACCAACAGCGCCCACTATGCCAGGGCCACAAACATACCAGCAGTGCCCACTATACCAGGGCCACACACATACCAGCAGCGCCCACTATACCAGGGCCACAAACATATCAACAGCGCCCACTATACCACAAACTTACCAGCAGCGCCCACTATACCAGGGCCACAAACTTACCAACAGCGCCCACTATGCCAGGGCCACAAACTTACCAGCAGTGCCCACTATACCAGGGCCACAAACTTACCAACAGCGCCCACTATACCAGGGCCACAAACTTACCAGCAGTGCCCACTATACCAGGGCCACAAACTTACCAACAGCGCCCACTATGCCAGGGCCACAAACTTACCAACAGCGCCCACTATGCCAGGGCCACAAACATACCAGCAGTGCCCACTATACCAGGGCCACACACATACCAACAGCGCCCACTATACCAGGGCCACAAACATACCAGCAGCGCCCACTATACCAGGGCCACAAACATTACCAACAGCGCCCACTATACCAGGGCCACAAACATACCAACAGTGCCCACTATACCAGGGCCACAAACTTACCAACAGTGCCCACTATACCAGGGCCACGAATATACCAACAGTGCCCACTATACCAGGGACACAAACTTACCAACAGCGCCCACTATGCCAGGGCCACAAACTTACCAACAGCGCCCACTATACCAGGGCCACACACATAACCAGCAGCCCACTATACCAGGGCCACAAACATATCAACAGCGCCCACTATACCACAAACTTACCAACAGCGCCCACTATACCAGGGCCACAAACTTACCAACAGCGCCCACTATACCAGGGCCACAAACTTACCAGCAGCGCCCACTATACCAGGGCCACAAACTTACCAACAGTGCCCACTATACCAGGGCCACAAACTTACCAGCAGTGCCCCACTATACCAGGGCCACAAACTTACCAACACGCCCACTATACCAGGGCCACAAAACTTACAACAGCGCCCACTATGCCAGGGCCACAAACATACCAGCAGTGCCACTATACCAGGGCCACAAAACATACAACAGCGCCCACTATACCAGGGCCACAAACATACCAGCAGGGCCCACTATACCAGGCCACAAACATACCAACAGCGCCCACTATACCAGGGCCACAAACTTACCAGCAGCGCCCACTATACCAGGGCCACAAACTTACCAACAGTGCCCACTATACCAGGGCCACAAACTTACCAACAGTGCCCACTATACCAGGGCCACAACCTTACCAGCAGCGCCCACTATACCAGGGCCACAAACTTACCAACAGTGCCCACTATAACAGGGCCACGAATATACCAACAGTGCCCACTATACCAGGGACACAAACTTACCAACAGTGCCCACTATAACAGGGCCACAAACTTACCAACAGTGCCCACTATACCAGGGCCACAAACTTACCAACAGTGCCCACTATACCAGGGCCACAAACATACCAACAGCGCCCACTATACCAGGACCAAAAACATACCAGCAGCGCCCACTATGCCAGGGCCACAAACTTACCAGCAGCGCCCACTATACCAGGGCCACAAACTTACCAGCAGTGCCCACTATACCAGGGCCACAAACTTACCAACAGCGCCCACTATGCCAGGGCCACAAACTTACCAACAGCGCCCACTATGCCAGGGCCACAAACATACCAGCAGTGCCCACTATACCAGGGCCACACACATACCAACAGCGCCCACTATACCAAGGCCACAAACTTACCAGCAGCGCCCACTATACCAGGGCCACAAACATATCAACAGCGCCCACTATACCAGGGCCACAGACTTACCAGCAGAGCCCACTATACCAGGGCCACAAACTTACCAACAGTGCCCACTATACCAGGGCCACAAACATACCAGCAGTGCCCACTATACCAGGGCCACAAACATACCAACAGCGCCCACTATACCAGGGCCACAAACATACCAGCAGTGCCCACTATACAAGGACCACAAACATACCAACAGCGCCCACTATACCAGGCCACAAACATACCAGCAGCGCCCACTATACCAGGGCCACAAACATACCAGCAGGGCCCACTATACCAGGGCCACAAACTTACCAGCAGCACCCACTATACCGGGGCCACAAACATACCAGCAGCGCCCACTATACCAGGACCACAAACATACCAGCAGTGCCCACTATACAAGGACCACAAACATACCAGCAGTGCCCACTATACAAGGACCACAAACATACCAACAGCGCCCACTATACCAGGGCCACAAACTTACCAGCAGCGCCCACTATACCAGGGCCACAAACATACCAGCAGCACCCACTATACCACAAACATACCAACAGTGCCCACTATACCAAGGCCACAAACTTACCAGCAGCGCCCACTATACCAGAGCCACAAACTTACCAACAGCGCCCACTATACTAGGGCCACAAACTTACCAACAGCGCCCACTATACCAGGGCCACAAACTTACCAACAGCGCCCACTATACCAGGGCCACAAACATACCAGCAGTGCCCACTAGACCAGGGCCACACACATACCAACAGCGCCCACTATACCAAGGCCACAAACTTACCAGCAGCGCCCACTATACCAGGGCCACAAACATATCAACAGCGCCCACTATACCACAAACATACCAACAGTGCCCACTATACCAGGGCCACAAACTTACCAGCAGCGCCCACTATACCAGGGCCACAACCTTACCAACAGCGCCCACTATGCCAGGGCCACAAACTTACCAGCAGCGCCCACTATACCAGGGCCACAAACTTACCAGCAGTGCCCACTATACCAGGGCCACAAACTTACCAACAGCGCCCACTATGCCAGGGCCACAAACTTACCAACAGCGGCCACTCTGCCAGGGCCACAAACATACCAGCAGCGCCCACTATACCAGGGCCACACACATACCAACAGCGCCCACTATACCAAGGCCACAAACTTACCAGCAGCGCCCACTATACCAAGGCCACAAACATACCAGCAGTGCCCAACAGCGCCCACTATACCAGGGCCACAAACATACCAGCAGTGCCCACTATACAAGGACCACAAACATACCAACAGCGCCCACTATACCAAGGCCACAAACATACCAGCAGCGCCCACTATACCAAGGCCACAAACATACCAGCAGCGCCCACTATACCAGGGCCACAAACATACCAGCAGGGCCCACTATACCAGGGCCACAAACTTACCAGCAGCGCCCACTATACAAGGACCACAAACATACCAACAGCGCCCACTATACCATGGCCACAAACATAGCAGTGCCCACTATACAAGGACCACAAACATACCAACAGCGCCCACTATACCAGGGCCACAAACATACCAGCAGTGCCCACTATACAAGGACCACAAACTTACCAACAGCGCCCACTATACCAAGGCCACAAACATACCAGCAGCGCCCACTATACCAAGGCCACAAACACCAGCAGCGCCCACTATACCAGGGCCACAAACTTACCAGCAGCGCCCACTATACCAGGGCCACAAACATACCAGCAGCGCCCACTATACCAGGACCACAAACATACCAACAGAGCCCACTATACCAGGGCCACAAACATACCAGCAGTGCCCACTATACAAGGACCACAAACATACCAACAGCGCCCACTATACCAGGGCCACAAACATACCAGCAGTGCCCACTATACCAGGGCCTTAAACATACCAGCAGTGCCCACTATACCAGGGCCTTAAACATACCAGCAGTGCCCACTATACCAGGGCCTTAAACATACCAGCAGTGCCAGCTATACCAAGGCCACAAACGTACCATCAGCGTCAGCTATACCAGGGCCACAAACCAGCAGCGCCAGCTATACCAGGGCCACAAACATACCAGCAGTGCCCACTATACCAGGGGCCACAAACCTACCATCAGGGGACACAAACAGAACAGCAGTGCCCACTATACCAAAGCCTCAAAGATACATGTAGTGCCCACTATACCAGGGGCCTCAAACATACCAGCAGTGCGCACTAAACCAGGTGCCGCAAAGATTCCAGCAGTGCCCACTAAACCAGGTGCCCCAAAGATTCCAGCAGTGCCCACTAAAACAGGGGCCCCAAAGATTCCAGCAGTGCCCACTAAACCAGGTGCCCCAAAGATTCCAGCAGTGCCCACTAAACCAGGTGCCCCAAAGATTCCAGCAGTGCCCACTTTACCTGGGACCACACAGGCGCCAGCAGCAGTGCCCACTACACCAAGGGCCACAAAGCTACCAGAAGTGCTCACTATATCAGCGGCCCCAAACATTCCAGCAGTGAACACCTACTCCAGGGGCCTCAAAGATCCAATCAGAACCCAATATACCAAGGGCCCCAAAGCTATCAGCTGTGCCCACCATACCAGTGCCAAGGCAGATTCCAGCAGCGCCCACGATACCAGAGGCCACAAATATTCCAGCAGGGGCCACAAATACACCAGCAGTGCACACCTGTACATAATGCCTACCTAATCCAGATTCTATAGAGTTCCCAGCAGTGCCCACATAAAACAGGGTCAATATATTTTCCATTACTACCAAACTATGCCTGGTGTTAATGATTCCAGCGGTACTCACCTACATCATGCCCATACGTCTTCTAGCAGTACCCACAAATGCCATGGGCCATAGATATTACCCACTTATAGAGTGTTCACCTATACTGGGTGCCATAGAAATTCCACCAGTACCCACCCAGGTCTGTGGCCATAGATATATTACCCACCTATATGGTGACCAATGATATCGAAGGGCATATACCACCAGTACCCACCCATGCCAGGTGCAATAGAAATTGTAGCCATGTCCACTTGCATCAGAGGCCATACAGATACTAGCAGTACCCGCTTATTCCCGGGGACACTGAGATTCCAGCATATGTATAGATAGATACTACTTCTTACATTTGGGTATGTATTGCAGATGGAAATATATGGTCTATACTAAGGCAGGTAAATAAGTGGAAGCATGAACGAAAACCCCTGCAGGAATAGTGACAGTAAATATCCAGCAACAGAAATGGGGGTAACCCTGGAACATGGATAGAACAAAGGATATTGATTGACTGAAATAGGAGCTTTGTAAGTAAAATTTAACTTTTATTGGAAACTAAAAAAACAGAACATAAAGATGAACCAAGGAAAGGATAAAAAGTCTCTGTGGCTCCAGTCAGCGTAATAAATGCAAAGGAAAAAACAATTAGTAAAGTCCTCCAACTTTTGCAGCCAATTCCGAGGGTTACCTTGATTGCCTCATAAACAAAAATACACTAAAAAAATGGAGCGGCGCATCCGTAGTGTTGTAGCAAATGAGATCACTCCGATACAGTTTGGGTGACCCCCAACCAAATTTCCAAGTCCACTTCCAATCTGGAAAAAATGGGGAAACGATATATAGTGTAGTATTTAAACACAGAGCTATTTATTAAAAGCAAAAAAGAAACTCACAAATTAAAAAGCACATAACCAAATGTGCATATACACATTGACCGCATTGGCCCAAACCTCCCGATCACAGTTCCAAGTGGTCCATAAGCCGCCTTCAGGTGGATATAAAACGGTAGCGTGGCCGAGCGGTCTAAGGTGCTGGATTAAGGCTCCAGTCTCTTCGGAGGCGTGCGTTCAAATCCCACCACTGCCAGGAAAAGCTCTTTCCATGTAATTGGGCAGACTAGATGGGCTGAAAAGTTCTTATCTGCCTACATTTTTCTATGTTTCTATATAGATCAACATTGTTATACTGGTAAGAGGTTCCTTGGTTCACAAAAGCCGTTCCCACATGGCAGCTCAACGTGTTTCGTGAATACAACCTCACTTCATCAGGAGTATCTCCTGATGCGTTGATCTATATCCACCGGAAGGCGGCTTATGGACCACTTGGAACTGTGATCAGGAGGATTGGGCCAATGCGGTCAATGTGTATATGCACATTTGGTTATGTGCTTTTTAATTTGTGAGTTTTTTGCTTTTTAATAAATATCTCTGTTTAAATACTACACTATATATCCTTTCCCCATTTTTTCCAGATTGGAAGTGGACTTGGAAATTTGGTTGTGGTCACCCAAACTGTATCTGGGTGATCTCATTTGCTACAACACTAAGGCTGGGTTCACACCTGCGCGTTTTTTGATGCTCGTTTTTTGACACACGTATTGTGCAAACGTAAAAAAACGCACGAACACGCATTGCAGTCTTTGGCTGTGAACGTGCTGCAATACGCCCTAAATAAGCTCCTGTACTTCTTTGGGCGTAGGACGTTTTACACGTGTTCCTACGTGCTGTAAAACGCCCAGGTGTGAACGAGCCCCATAGGAAATCATGGGATTTCCGTGTTTAGGCGTTTTACAGCGCACAGGAACGCACTGTAAAACGCCCAGGTGTGAACGGGGCCTTAGGATGTGCTGTTCCATTTTTTTAGCATAATAAAGGCCACATAGGGTACTAGGTGCACCCAGATAAGTCTCTCATAGGGGATACAAACAATCAAATGGCCTAAATTCTGTCAACTCCTATCAAAGTGAAGAGACGGGCCTTCGTGGGTCCACATAATAGGACAGAGAGAAGCTGCTATAGAGAGAGTTCCCAATAGGATGAGTGGCAAGTGAAATTGCAATAGGTAGAGGAAAGGTTGAGGCCCAAAATCAATGCTGGGAGCACTATCAGCTTAGAGCCATCCCACCCCAAGATTAACACCAAGCTACAAACAAATTAATAAAATCAGTAACACAATCTGCAAGGGAGTAAGCAGTCAATCACTCGACGCGTTTCGCCATTAACACTGGCGTCCTCAGGAGCATGCAGGAAGTAATGCTCAGTCTGGCAGCATATCAAGAAATAACATATTTCTTGTTAAACTTTACTTACAAGCTCCTATCTCAGTCAATCAATATCCTTTGTTCTATCCATGTATTGCAGATGTTCTATTTTTATCCCCATTTACATAATTTTATCACTTTTCAGAACTTTGGATGCTGGTCTAGACTTTGTAGAAATGTCCATGTTTTGGGCTTGAGGTTCCTAATTTTCAGCAATTTCTGTCAGATCAGTAAGGTCTGTTTTAACTATATACAGGGTTATTCAAAGAGATCCGAATGGCTGCCGAAAGGTAACCGAACGCTGAAAATCAGCGTTCGGTTACCTTTCCTGGCCATTCGGCTATTCAGAGAGCAGACAGTTCGCCAAATGTTGGCCATCTGCCTGCACATACGGTGCCTGTTCGTTGCCTGTTCGAGGGCAGTGAAATCCCGATAGAGAAGCAATGCTTTGTCTATTCAGAGAACAAAAACCAGCAGTGAAAAGTTGCTGAAATGCCCTGCCATTCGGTTGCTTCATTCGACAGGTTTATTCAGGCGAATCCCATAGGCTTCAATGTTAAATATATTCCTGTTTTAATTCAATATCTAATAAACCGTTTATTATAATATTCTGCAGTAAAAAGTCTATTTATAGATTTTTTTTTAGGATCTTTTAAGCATTTTTTGGGATTGTTTTGCAAAACAAATTTTCGTTTTTTTAAATTCTTTTTAATCGTTTTTTCTGTAACAGCCCTTTTTATTATCATTCATTGGACCTTATATGTCAATTTCAGACATTTTCGCTCAGTAGTTTGCTCGCAAACAGTGTTTCACTTTTCAAACGTTCAAGCGTACGTTTTTTTTTTTTTTCACTCCATTCGTCTGCGGTGTTGGGTTTTTCCGGGGGCTGCTCTGCGCTGTGATCGGCTCCTGCTCGGGTTTCTTCGGCGTGTTCGGCGGGGTTAATCCAGATGTTTTTGCGTGTTTCGGTGTGCATTCGCCTGGGTTTTGCGGTGAGTGTTCGGCAGGTTTTCGTCGGCTTTTCCCTGCGCTATGACGGCCCTGTGGTGCTTGCTGAATACACCGCAGGGTCGCCGAAATGGGATCGCCGATTCAAGCTGAATTGAAGAGAACGAAAAGTCACCGAATGTGCGGTGACTTTTCCATTCTCTTTGAATAACCCTGATTGTTGAGGATTTTTGTTGAGTTACACAACTATCAGTAAGGGCGCTCTGTACGCATACAGGTGTTTTCTATATGCCAGGAGTGAGCAACCTTGGCTTTCCAGATGTCTTGGAACTACATCTCCCGTGATGCTCAGCTACTCAGTAGTTTAGTCCAGCCAGGTCATCCCTGCAGCAAGATCCCGCTCCGTGTCTTTGTTTTTGATCCCAAAGTGGATTTTTGTTTCTGGGGGAGCATAAATAAAGGCCCACCAGTCTACCTCATGTCTGACAAGCAGCATGAGCAGGTATGGTTTGCTATGCAGCAGCCTGTGGTTTCATTTTTGGATAGGACTCGCCCTCATTAGAGGTGCCTTGACGCTGGCGGGCAAGCTTAGTCTTATAATGGCCATTAATAAGAAACCAAACCTCCTAATTGTGTTTAGTTTCACACGGTATAATGGGAATAAGCGCAGATGAGATTTTTTTCTTTGTTATACTCAGTAGTTTAGTTGGGCCTCATGGGAGATGTAATTCTAAAACATCTGGAGGGTCAAGGTTGCTTTCCCCTGCTCTACGCCATTCAGAACATGAGTTAAAGTACGCCTGTCCTGCCCACAGGAAGGTGGGCTCATTTGATAGGGAACTACTCCAAATATATGTTAGCGTTTAATTCCCTATTAAAGTTTAGATGTACCATCTGCTGGCATGATGCCACGGTGAATGACAGCTCTGACCAGCTAGCCAGCCTACAGGACAGCACTCCACACACTCCATGAGCCTGATTGACTGCACAAAAATAAGTCCGCAAAAATAAGTCAGCATGCCTAAATCGCTGCATAGGCAGTCATGTAGTGATGCGTGTTGGCCCCGTGGCCAGCTCCACCCACAGTGGTGGAAGAAGGATGGCTGCTGGAACTGGATAGGTACCAACTGCCAGCGATATCAAGGGATGAGATATTGCTTTGATATTTAAGACCAATGTGATATCTACCCCCTGATGGGTCAGAGTGGCAAAACTGCACCCTGGCGCTATAGGCGTTTATTTTTTATTATTATTTGAAGTGTGTTTTAATCCTGCGTTGTTTTGGAGTTTAACCTCTTAACGCCGTGGGATGTACTATGCCATCCCTGTGGTGGGTGGGCCTTGAAGCCACAGAGCGGCATGGCACGCTCCGCTAGCTTCAATGTGCCTCTATGCTTTTGCTCACCAGCTGGCGCACGGCGCATACCATTGGCTGCCATGGGACGCCTGAACTCAGGCTTCTCCATGCAGCCAATGATGCACACCACACGTAAGCTGCGTAGGCGGGCCGGAGGAGGGACCCACTGCAGCAGCCGGCCAGTTGGGCATACTAGTACGCCTCATCGGCATTAAAGCCGCGCACAACCCACCTGGTGGTAAGGGGTTTAAACACCCACATACAGTCCTGACAACTTTGAAAATGTATTTTGTAGTTCACCTCTGGTTTCTAAAGAGGTTATTCACTAACCTCCAAATTGCACCCACTGGTGAATTCCACCATTGGGTGCAATTTCGGGACAATTCATCTATTCACTAAGCTGTCGTTTTGCCAAATACAGGCGAAATGACAATGAAATATGGTGTAATTCGGCAGCGTTTGGTGGCACCAAAATTGGCCCATAGAAGACTATCGTGTCGTCTATTCTCAGAACGCTGAATTGCAGTGAAATCTCAGTGAAATGCCCTGATTTTGGTGTTTCAGTTCGACAGGTTTAAACAGGGGGAATCCCATAGGTTTCAATGTAAGAAAGTAATATCTTTTTAATATATATATACTGTATATATATTTATTTTAAGATTTTTTAAAATACCTTTTTTGTATTTTTCAGGTGACATGTTTGTTCTTATTTTTAAAAAGTTTTTATTTTGTAACATACCTTTTTTATTATTATTATTTTTTTTAAGGACTTTTATATTATTTGGACACGTTTTTTCTGATTGCAGCTCTTATAAGGAGAATGGGAGACTTTTCGTTTTTCAGTTCGGTGGAATTCGACGATGCCAATTCGGTGCAATTCAGCGGTTTTCGCAGAACTGCTTTGGCGACTCAAATTGCAGCAAAATGCGGTGACCATTTGCTAAATAGCGAATTCACCGTATTTTAGGTGAAATGGAGTTGCCGAAATGGGCCTAAACGCAAAAGCACCGAAAGTTCATGCAATTTCAGAGCTTTGTGAATAGACTATTAAGTATATATATATAAAATATCGTTAGTCATTTCCCCATCCTTACTGTAAGTGTTCTATAAATAATGATAATGTCACAGGAAGTGCCACCACATACACTATGATGATGTAGATTATGATAATGATGTCACAGTGTGTATTTATAAGTCTGTATTTTATGTGTGGGTTGTGTATGTGAAGAGCGTTTTGGTGTTGTGGCGAGAGTGTATGATGAGTTAGGCCGGGGTCAGACGAGCGCACTACATGCACCCGTACTGACATGCCTCCCAGTCTCTGTCGCAGCGTTTTGATGGGGCCGGCCACATGCTGTAGCGCATGTACATATTGCTTGCTCTGCAGTGTACGTGCTGCGGCCGTGCTGAAAGCCTCCCTGTCGAAGTGCTACGACGCGTGTACGACGGCGCTGCAAAGTGCGATCCTCCATAGGAGGATCGAGCCTTGCAGCGCTGAGCGCACGAACAGGTGGACAGACAGGCATCAGAGTGGAAGGAACATCCACTCTCACGGACGTTCCTTCCGCTTTGCAAAAGGCTCATCTGACCCCCGGCCTGAATCGTCATTTTCCATTTGTGGAGGAATCCTGTCCATTTAAATGTGCGCACAAATTCAACCACTTACTACAATCACATCCTTGAATTGGTTCTCCTCTGCGTCGGTAAATTACCTCCTGCGAATGATTTATTTTACTGAAGCTGTGCCTGGGCTCAGCCCATTATACTGAGCATTATTTGAACAGCTGGAAAGTTCAGGATTGTGGCTGGAGGCTTGAGACTTAAACCACCATTTGTTCCCATATGTCTAAACCTTTGTGTAAGTTTTGTATCGTTTCTTGTGTGTGTTTCTGTGTTTTCTCTCAACCAATGTAAAGGGCTTCAGGATTATCTGAGCTTCATAAACCTAACAAAGTGATAATAACGATGCGTTAAAGCTAGGGTCAGGCGAGAGCGTTTTCTACGGACTGTGCACCCGTGCAGTACGGACGCACTTTTTGACGGAAGACGCAGTAGTGGCCACACGGTCCGTTTTTGTGACTGACGTTATTTTTGATGGATGCTGGAGGGAAAATAAAATTAAAAAACATTTTGTCCGTCAAAAATGCTGGACGTATAAATGCAGTCCGTCTGACCACGTTCCATCACTCACACACAGCTATGAGGACGTTGCGCACTCCGCACGCCCGTTCTAGCAGTGTTACGTTCTTGCCTAACCTGCGTCTGTTTGCCGCATGCGTCCGCACTTTTGTGCGGACGTACTTCATGTGTGGGGCTCCATTTAACACAATTGTATGCTATCACGGACGTACTTATGTGCGGTAATACAGACGTGAACACTGCGTACGTCTGATTCTAGCCTAAAGGGATACTCTTAAAAAATAAGGCTTCTTTTTGCCCTTAAGTAATTTGGCAGATTGTGTTGACTGCCTCTGCCCATTTATCTTTATTTTGGGTGATTTTTCACACACTTTTGTCCCTTGTTGCTCACAGCTCCTGTTTTTCAGCTCAGGGATTGCCGAACCTAAAAGTCCGAGGCTTTACAACGCAATTTGTGCTCCTACACAACTTGCGCAGTGTCAGAACGGCAAATTGCATACCAGTACAGACGCACTTTACATACGCAAGTTCCAAAGAGCTTGCTCAGGGGGAGGATTGGAGCTGCATACACACAGTGGTGTATTTAGGTTTTGTGCTGCCCTAGGCCTGACTAAACTCATGCACCCCCTAATTTAAATTTGAGGCACCCCTTCCTGTCAAGGGCACACCTCTTCCTGGTTAATCCCCACCCTTCCTCTTAAAGCTCCGCCTTTTCCTCTGTTTATATTAAAAGTGGATACCAAGTGCCTACTTCTATATTTTGTATACCATTTCAAATGTATCTATTGAGATAAATAAAAATATGAAATGTTTAAATTCAAGCATTTTTACAAAGAGCAGCCACGCATGTCAAGTATACTGGATCACAGCCGCTCTAATTGGTTGAACAATAAAATCCACAGAAACGTGCACTGCATATGAGTGTATCAGAGCTGCAGAGCACTAAAACCCACAGAAATGGGCACTGTGTATGAGCATATCAGAACTGCACAGCAATAAAACTCACAGTAATGTGCAGTGTGTATAAGCGTATCCCAGAGCTCCAGGGCAATAAAACTCACAGTAATATGCAGTGTGTATCACTGATTCCACAGCAATAAAACTCCCAGCAATTCAATGTGCGGTTGTCACGGTTCCCGGATCCCACCACGCAGTACTTAACCCCCAACACTCCACAAAACCCAGAAGCTACCAACAGTGTAGCTGTGAATGATCCCTATCTGTCTGGTCCTTAGAATTGGCCAGGTAAACTAGCTAGACAGAAAAGGGTTAACAATACGGAGAGGAGTCAGCCGAGCCAGAATCAGGAATACAGAGTTCAGAATGGTCAAATGGAATAGCCGGGTCGGTATCAGAGCAGTAGCGTAGTACAAGCAAATAGTCTAGGGCAACAGAAGGCAGAATGGTCAGAACACAAGCAGAGGTCAGTAACAGGTTAAATCAATTTAGCAGTCAGGTACAAGGAGCTCAGGATATGGATAACCACGATCTGGCAACTTCTGAAACTATACTGAGGGTTTATAAAGACCTTCACCAGACCACGCCCCCTACTCAAGCCACACCTCATGCAATCACCTCCCTGCCTGTCTCCATTTAAACTGGGCAGTGGTCAGCGAGCAGCATCAGACTTGCTGTCCTCAAGCACACAGGTAGGGCTGGAAGCCCCCAACGTTACAGCGGTGTGTGTGTCAGCGTAGCAGAATTCACAGCAATAAAACTCACAGCAATGCAATGTGTGGTGTGTGTCAGCGTATCAGAATCCACAGCAATAAAACTCCCAGCAATGCAATGTGCGGTGTGTATGAGTGCATCAGATTTTTATTCTATTCGATTTTATTCCGTATGCAAACGCCCTGCTCCGCTGCTCGTTGTTTGAGAACACAGCTCAAAGCTAACACACAGTGACAGTGGCACCTCCTAGTACCCCCTAATGACACACCAATAATCACTGGTACCTGGGGCGGCCCGCCCTCCGCCACTCCCCTAAGTACACCACTGTTCTGTGATATGCTCACACACAAGTTTGGCGAACTGTCAGCAAGTACGGTGTTGTTTGAAGACAGTGCAAATCCCCATAGAGAAGTAATGGTTAATCTATTCAGAGAACACCAAACAGCAGAGAAATGGCAGTGAAATGCCCTGATGTTTGGTGGTTTCAATCAGCAGGTTTATTCAGACGAACCCCATAAGTTTCAATGTTAAAAATATTCCCGTTTTTTATTCAATATCTAATAAACCATTTATTATTTTAATCTGCAGTAAAAAGTCTTTATTGATTTTTTTTTTTTAGTACCTTTTAGTCATTTTCCAGCAAAATTTGCCCCCCTTTTTTTTAATAGTGGTTTTTCTTTTTTCTGTAACAGAACTTTATTATCAATCATAGGATCTTATATGTAAATTCCAGACATTTTCGTTCAGTAGTTCTTTTGAAAACAGCAGGCCACGGAATTGCGGTGGCAGCATTCAGCAGCCGACTCCATGCACTTTGGGGACCCTGCGGTGAATGGTGAATTCACTGCAGGGTGGGGAAATTTTATTCCCCGAAGTGCAAGGAACTACAGAACACCAAAATGTTGGCGTCATTTCGGTGCTCTGTGAGTAACCCCCATTTAGTGGTGAGGAGTGAAAGCCTAGGCCTTGCCTACCAAGGACATGCTTGAAAATTAGTGAAATCTCAATGTATCCATCCTGGCAAAATAATTTTGAAAAGTAAAAAAAAAATTTTTTAGGGGTGCGGGCCGCCGCCCCCTGGAAAGTGCCGCCCATACACATGCACAGATCCGGTCCAACAGCTACTGCTCTGAGACCGCACGCTATCCTGAGTTGACATCGAAACGCTCTCTGCGTGTTGACCAATCTGGTGACCAGTTGCTGGGAATTTCAAAACTGCGGCTGCTGGTGACGCTGGGTGGGATGGAGAAAACTCTCCATTTCACCCAGTGATTTCTCCACATCTGACAGCAGAGGTGGGGGGGCGGAGATGAGGGGGCACTCCTCACATCCTGATCACTTTAAAAAGCAATATGGATCAGGATGAGTAGAGTGTTCCTGTAGTCTAATGGCAGACGAGCGCATTCTGAGCACACTGCTCGTCCGTGCACAACTGACATACTTTCTGACTGATGATACTGTACACACCACATGGTCTGGTTTTTTTTGACTGACGTTTTTTTTGACTGATGTAGACGGGAAATAAAATTAATATGTAAAATGAAAAAAATTGATACATGATATGAAAAAACATTTTGTCCGTCAAAAATGCAGTCGTTGTTACTACATTCCATCACTCACACACAAAGCTACGCAGACGTGGCGCACTCTGTGCGTTCTTACTAGCGGTTTGACGTTCTTGCCTAAATTGCATCCGGTGCCACGTGCGTCCGCACTTCTGTGTGGACGTACTTCGTGTGTGGGTCTCTATTGATCATAATTTTATGCTACGACGGACGTTAAAATGTGCGGCAACACGGACGTGATCACTGCGTTCGTCTGACATGGGACTTAAAGTGCCTCCGTTATGAGCAAAACTAGTTTTGCCAATTCAACAGGGCATCTTTCTCTTTATGTAAATCAGTGTTTTTTTTTCCCTTTCACGTGTAAAATAGAAAAAAATGGAGATATTCTGTTTTAGGCTGGCCGTCTACCAGATTTGTAGTCGGACAGCCAATTTGGTCGTCTGACTACGGGCAATGCCGTCGCCAGTCCAGGGTCGTCCACTGAAAGCGTCTGTGGACATAACAAGGCCGACCGACGGACAGGCCACTGAACGCTGAAAAAAGAGAAGAAAAACCACGCCAAGTGCTGCAGGGGGGGAGAAAAAAGAAAGGGAAAGGAGCTTCAGCACCAAGGACAGCACCACCGAACGCAGACAAAAGGAATAGACAAACCTTGCCGATTGCTGCAGGGGAAAAAAAACCTGTTGTGTTGTCAATCACAATCTGACTGACCGCTATCACAGCACATTGACTGAGTGGGGGTAATCCTGTAGGACATCTCTCTGCTCACAGAAGCCCCTGAAACATGGCGCAGTCATGTGGGGGTCCGGGAAACTTTCAAACCAGAATATCTCTGGTTTTGCCATTTATAAAGTGTGTCCATAAAGTCTCTTTACAATCTCAAAAATTTATTACAAAGGCAAATGAGAAGACAGAGGTGAAAATTATTACGAAATGAGACGTATATATTTAAAGGGCACTCTAGGCAACATGACCACCTAAGCTATTTTAGGTGGTCATGATGCCTGGAGTATGCTGCCCTCTGTCTCCCCTCCCTCCGCTCAGCGGTTCAGCTGTAAATGCTGAAAACAGCTGAGAGAAGCGGAGGAGTTTACTCCGCCCTCCCAGCTGTCAGTCAGCAGAGCGGGAATCATATTTCCCGCTTCTGCTGACTTTTGACGAGTAGGAGACGTCATCGCGCTTTCAGCGCGATGACGTCTCTAACTCACTGCAGAAGCTGGCGGCTCCCTCTGAGGGTTAGTGTTGCGTGCATCCTCTTGCGCGCAACACTAATCCTCAGAGGGAGCCGGGAGGAAGCCTGCCAATTGGCTGGCTTACGTGAGAGGCGCGCATGCGCGCTTCTCACGTAAACCAGAAGGCAACTTCAATGCAAGAAGGATGGGAGCGGAAGAGGAGGGAGGTGAGTATAAAAAAAAAACACCGCTGGAAACAAGAGGATTTTAGGGTAAGTATTACAGTTACAAGTAAAAAAATAAAGATTTATTAAGGGAATAGGGATAGGTTAGGATACAAAAAACGGGGGGGGGGTGATTTTTGAGTAGAGTGTTCCTTTAAGGGTTTTTTTGCCTCATTTAATACCCCTCTATATAGGCACCATTAGTTGTACAAAGCAGATCAAGACGGTACTCGATGTCATGTTCGCTGTAGCATACCCTCATCAATGGTGGCAATGGCAAAAGTGATCCTCTGCTTTATCAATTACAAAATCCTTTTAGAATCAGACAGACTTTTCAGGCAGCGCATGACTTACTCTAAGCAATTTGAAACAAGGAAAATCTTGCTCTTGTTGACCTTCCTCCTGTCATTTTTACACAAGGCTGACGCAGCAACAGCAATCCCCAACTCGTGATCTATATACGCAGGGTGGAACACGACGCGACACATAAGTGAACGCAGCACCTTGAATGCTCTCTTCATCGAAATTTCAGTTTCTTTCTAAATTTCTCCTTTTCTCTGGAACGGTCACATCTGTGGTTTTAGCAAAAAACAGAACCATGGTTTCTGATAAAGCATCTTTTTGGTTTTGCAAAAATGTTTAACAAAAAATAAATAGAATTATACACAAAAGGATACGGAGAAAATACTGCGAACATGTGGGATAATAGCAATATTTCCTTATTAACAAGGTTTTGTAGAAACTATTGAATGAATGCTGCATTATGCAGGATTTTGTTATACAGCATGTGTTTTGTTTAATCTGATGCTCCCGTGCACACCCAGATTGTTGTAAGATTATGTATATGTTTTGAGTCAGAGGTGATTGCTAGGTATACTGTTCTTTCACTGCACTCCACACCTCATTAATCACCTCATTAGCAACGAGGCTGAAGTTAGTTTCTTATTCGGCCAGTTACTTATTCGTGGAAGTTGGTTTCTGATTCGGTTGAATTCTAAGTATGTAAAATTTCAATAAAAATGGTTAATTGCCATTGTGCCAATGATTTTAACATGGATTCATATAGAGGTGGATGCCCTCTACCAAACAATGTCAAATATAGCATGGCCCAACTGCAATTTGGGCAGAAAAATCAGTGCCAACTGTGCCATGGGTGTTGATTTTTACTATTTTGAATAAGTGATGATTTCAAAGGGTTAATTACCATTGGGCCACTGAATTCAACATGGATTTATATAGAGGTGGATGTCCTCTATCAAACACAATTGTCTTCAGCCTGGCCCAATGGCAAGTTTGCCACAAAAACAGTGCCAACTGTGCCAAGGGTGTTGATTTTTACTATTTTGAATAAGTAACTGATGTTTTCAAAGGGTTAATTGCCATTGGGCCACTGAATTCAACATGGATTTATATAGAGGTGGATGCCCTCTATTAAAATCAGTGGCACAATGGGTGGTGTGGTTTGGCCGAGCTCTGAGAATGTTGGTGTAATGCCCAGATTTTCAGTGGTTCAGTTTGACAAGTTTAAACAGGTGATTCTCGTAAGATGCAAATAAAATTTTCTAAACCTTTTATTTTTTCTTCAACAGTTTCTTTTCATTTGCAGCAAAAAGCTTTATTAATTTCGTTTTTTAGAATTTTTTTAGGTATTTTTCTGGATTTTTTTCAGCAAACTTTTCTATATTCTATAGGGAATTCTTGTTTAAAAACATTTAATTGGGAACCTGTTACTGCATTTTTCTGAGGAAATATACAATTTTAACCAAAAAATGAAAATAATTAAATATTTCCCTTGTGTTTCGGAGGACTGTGTTTTATGAATAATATGACTATGTATAAAACACTGACCTTGCTCCCAGCGTGGGAAATGAGAAGTGAGTAATGGCAGTGGTATTGCTCATTTTATACGTGACAAATGGACAATGCCATCGCTTTGGAACTAAAAATAAAGGGTTTTTTTCTTTTCGATTTTACATGGTTATGTTTGGTATCCATGCAAAAGCCAGACTCTGACCTGTCCAATGACGCCTCACTTGACTTTGAGAGGTGTAAAGATTAGTGATGCAGGGTCAGGCCAGCCATCAGAAATTTTGGGGCCCCTTACTGACCCTCAGAATGCCCCCCCCCACGATCCCCTCTTCCCATAGGAAATCAATATTTACTGTGAATCGTGGTCACATTACAGTGTTCGTCCCAATATCTTACTACTTAACAGTCTGTTATGCACACAAAAATAATACACAAAAGGGTGCTACCATATATCAGGACCTCTCCTTAATGAGTCCCAAGGAGATCAACACAAAAACCTGAACATGGAAGCACACCATAAAATAAAATATATATCTTTATTCAAAAACAACACTGCCACAATACAAAAAAACAAATCTAAACATAATCATTGCACTTCCGTATATCACAGAAAAATAAATATATGAAACCATATGATTGGTGCACAAAACAGTACCCGGACCCTCATACACCTTTTATGGCGTATATCTTGCATATATGCCCTCTTGGAGGGGACCTTTGTGTTAGAAATGTGTTCGAAATCGCGGTCAAACGTTTTCGGATGTTCGAGTTCGAATGCGAACCGAACATGGGGGTGTTCGCCTCACTAATTGGCAGTAGTTCTTCTTACGGAGCATACACTGTGGTGGAAGGGGTTATCCTCGTAGACAGATGAGAAATGATCAGTGCTAGGCCCACACTGGCTGTGTATATTTCGAGAGTCAGAACAAACTTGGTCAATAGTACAGTCGGGTTGGTAACAGAGCGGGCTCGCATAGAAGAGGTGCATCTCGATACGGAGGTGCCAAGGACACAGCTGGATTTAGGGTTTTTCTTTCCTCATGGTGGGTCGGGAAGGGGTGGGATTTTTGGGGTTTTTTTCCGAGAGCTTCTCTCTTTGGAGAGGTGGGGGTGGAGGGGACGCATATATAGGAGAACTGCTTGTGATTTGCTCCAAGGGGGTTCAATGTCTTCTCAGCTCGCGGTGGACGTGCAGTGTTGAGCCTCAGCCTTGTTGCCAAAAAGGATCTTGGTTTCTGTGCCAAACTGACTCTTGGGCCAGGCAAAAGACAACTGTTTTTAACGAAGGGCATCCAACTCTATATAATTCTATGTTGAAATCAGTGGCCCAACCGCATTTAACCCTTTAAAAACATCAGTTACCTATTCAAATTGATGGAAATCAGTGCCCATAGCACAGATGGCACTGTTTCTGTGCCAAACTAACCATTGGGCCAGGCTATCGACAACTGTTTTTAATAGAGGGCATCCAACTCTATATAAATACTTGGTGAAATCAGTGGCCCAACGGCATTTAACCCTTTAAAAACATCAGTTACTTATTCAAATTTATGAGAATTGGTGCCAATGGCAGTGTTGGCACTATTTCTGTGCCAAACCGACCATTGGGCCAGCCTAACGAAAACAGTTTTTAATAGAAGGCATCCAATTCTATATAAATTCATGTTGAAATCAGTGGCCCGACAGCATTTAACCCTTTAAAAACCGTTACTTATTCAAAATAATGAAATTATTGTCACTGTTTTTGTGCCAAACTGACCATTGGGCCAACATAATGACAACTGTTTTTAATAGAGGGCATCCAACTCTCTATAGATCCATGGTGAAATCAGTGGCCCTATGGCATTTAACCCTTTAAAAACTAGGGATGCACCGATACCACTTTTTTAAGAACGAGTACGAGTACCAATACTTTTTTTTCAAGTACTCACCGATACCGAGTACCGATACTTTTATTTTATGTCATGTGAACGCTTTCCAATAAGAACAGACCTCATAAAAATGTCCCCAGCTCTCATTGATTATGCCCCAGCTCTCATGGATATTGCCCCCAGCTCTCATGAATATTGCTCCCAGCTCTCATGAATATTGCCCCCAGCTCTCATGGATATGTCCCCCAGCTCTCATGGATATGTCCCCCAGCTCTCATAGATATGCCCCCAGCTCTCATGGATATGCCCCAGTTCATGGATATTGCCCCCAGCTCTCATAGATATGCCCCCAGCTCATGGATATGCCCCCCAGCTCATGGATATGCCCCCCAGCTCATGGATATGCCCCCCAGCTCTCATGGATTATGCCCCCAGCTCTCATGGATTATGCCCCAGCTCATGGATTATACCCCAGCTCTCATAGATTATGCCCCAGCTCATGGATATTGCCCCTAGCTCTCAGATATGCCCCCCAGCTCATGGATATGCCCCCCCCAGCTCTTGGATATGCCACCCAGCTCAGTGTGTGTATGTGTATATATTACAGCAGGGGTGTGGGAATTATATCGCCCGACGCCCGTTATATGAAGATCCGGGCGCCGGACAAGTAAATATTTTTGAGACTGCTCCCAGCACACGAGCGCCGTTGGGAAACAAAGCGCGATCATCCATAGGAGGATCGCACTTTGTACACTGATCGCAGAGAGTGGAAGGAACGCCCACTCTCATGGACGTTCCTTCCTCTCTCTCACAGAGCGCGCGATGAGGGGAGGGGCCGGAGCTACGGCGCTTGCACACAAGCTTTCGATTCACACTCCCCATCCTGCACCGCTTTTATACCCGCCGAGAAGCATGAATATGGAACGGGATGTTTGGGGGGGTTGCAGAGACTGCCTGATACAAAACAGACCCTGTGTCCAGGTGAGCAGCTCTGCCACGCAATATGCCAAGCAGCCCTTTCCCTCGCTCCGTGAGTGTTTATCGTGAGGAGGGTGGAGCGGGATCTCCTAGGGTATAGTAAACAGAAAGCGGTGCTGGCACAAGCGAGCAGCTCGGAGGCCGTGGAAATGCCTTACCCAAAGAGGATCTGAGTTAAACCTTTCCACTGTGCGCATTAAATGCCCAAATCACTAGGTCAAACGAGGTTCAGTATTTTCCTGGCACACAAGGCTGGCCACGAGGCAGCGGGCACTCAGCATGGAAATACCCCGGCTAGATTATAGGAGAGGGGGAAAAAACATGTCCGAATGCCGATAGAGCATTCAGACAGCCGCCCCAGCCCCTCGGATGCCGGCAAGCCAGCTCAATGCCGGCTTCCGGTATCGGGGGAAATATTGGGGCACTGCACGAGTACCATGTACCTCTGCAGTACCTGGTATCGGCACTGATACCGATACTAGTATCGGTATCGGTGCAACCCTATTAAAAACATCAGTTACTCATTCAAAACAGTAAAAATCAGCACCCATGGCATAGTTGGCACGGTTTTTGTGGCAAACTTGCCATTGGGCCAGGCTGAAGACAATGGTGTTTGATAGAGGGCATCCTCCTCTATATAAATCCATGTTGAATTTAGTGGCCCAATGGCTATTAACCCTTTGAAAACAGCAGTTACTTATTCAAAACAGTAAAAATCAGCACAGTTGGCACGATTTTCGTGGCAAACTTGCCATTGGGCCAGGCTGAAGACAATTATGTTTGATAGAGGGCATCCACCTCTATATAAATCCATGTTGAAATCAGTGGCCCAATGGCAATTAACCCTTTGAAAACATCAGTTACTTGTTCAAAACAGTAAAATTCAGCACCCATGGCACAGTTGGCACTGTTTTCGTGGCAAACTTGCCATTGGGCCAGGCTGAAGACAATTGTGTTTGATAGAGGGCATCCTCCTCTATATAAATCCATGTTGAATTCAGTGGCCCAATGGCAACTAACCCTTTGAAAACATCAGTTACTTATTCAAAATAGTAAAAATCAACACCCTTGGCACAGTTGGCACTGTTTACGTGGTAAACTTGCCTTTGGGCCAGGCTGAAGACAATTGTGTTTGATAGAGGACATCCACCTCTATATAAATCCATGATGAATTCAGTGGCCCAATGGCAATTAACCCTTTGAAAACATCAGTTACTTATTCAAAATAGTAAAAATCAACACCCTTGGCACAGTTGGCACTGATTTTTTTTGTCCAAATTGCAGTTGGGCCAGGCTATATTTGACATTGTTTGGTAGAGGGCATCCACCTCTATATGAATCAATGTTAAAATCATTGGCACAATGGCAATTAACCATCTAAAATCAGGTTTTTATTGAAATTTTACATACTTGCAGGGTTATCCAAAGAGATTCGAATTGCTTGAGAAAGGTAACCGAACGCTGAAAATCAGGGTACGGTTACCTTTCCTGGCCATTCGGCTATCCAGAGAGCAGGCAATTCGCCAAATCCTGTCGAATTGCCTGCACATACGGTGCCTGTTCGGTCCCTGTTCGAGGGCAGTGAAATCCCCATCAAAAAGCACTGCTTCGGCTATTCAGAGAACACAAACCAGCAGTGAAAGGTTCCCCTAATGCCCTGCCATTCGGTGGTTTAATTCGGCAAATTTATTCAGGAGAATCCCATAGACTTCAATGTTAAAAATATTCCCGTTTTAATTCAATATCTAATAAACCGTTCATTATAAAATTCTGCAGCAAAAAGTCTCTTTATTTATAGATTTTTTAGGATACTTTAAGCATTTTTCTGATTATTTTTTTTTTTTTTTTAAAAGTCCGATTTGTTTTTTTTTTTGTTTTTTTTTCAGTTTACTTATTTTTTTTGTAACAGCCCTCTTTATTATCATTCCCTGGACCTCCTGTGAAAATTTCAGACATTTTCGCTCAGTAGTTTCTTTGCAAACAGCGTTTCTTTTTCCCAGATTCATACAAATGGTTTTTCTAATTTATTCACTGCCTCCTCTACGTCACAGCTGCTTCGGCTCTGTGTGATTCGGCTCCTTTTCGGCTCCTGTTCGGCTCCTCTTCGAAGGTTAATCCAGATGTTTTTGCTTGTTTTCATAGTGCATTCGGTTAGTTTTCGTCAGGTTTTCGGCAGCTTTTCTCTGCAATTCGGGGACCCTGTGGTGTTTGCTGAATACACCGCAGGGTCACCGAAATGCAATCGGCAAAAGGAACCGAATTGAAGAGAACGAAAAGTCACCGAATGTGCGGTGACTTTTCGAATCTCTTTGGATAACCCTGTTAGAATTCAACCGAATCAGAAACCAACTTCCACGAATAAGTAACTGGCCGAATAAGAAACTAACTTCAGCCTCGTTCATTAGCATCTTTTATTGGACACAGAACTGAGGACCCGCCAGCAATTTGCTTTAATTGACTCTGTAGAGGTGTTATGTGGGTGTTGCAGATAATTTCATATTAAATATATAGCGGGGTTATTCACTACGTGCTGGTGTTGCACAAATGTAAAATTGAAAGCGCTATAGGAAAAGCTTCACTGTTAAAGGAACGCTATACTGAGAAGTCGGGTGTCCCTTTTTTGCCCTTAAATAAATGGGCAAACGCTGCTGTCAGCCTCCGCCCAATCATTTTTTTATTATTATAGGTGATTTTACTCACCTTAGCCCCGTTCAATACCTCAGCAGCTGCTGAATTGCTGCAGCAGTGTCATTGAACGCTTTGGATGCGAATTTCGAATCCAAAATGGCCGATTTTTTTTTTTAATTAAAGATTCAGATTGTTTTTCGTATCACTCGGACAAAATATGATAAAGAAAAGCAGTCAGCACAATTCCGTTTTGTATGCACACACCACAAATGATAGTTTTTATTGAATAAACGTTATGTTTACTTCTGAAACAAAATATAAATTGAACTGTCTATGTGCTGGGGTAAATAATAAATACATATTTTGTGCTTTGGTGAACAAAAACCTCAAAATTAACATTGCTTTACGGAATTGTTACTTGCTTCATGGCGGCGGCCATCTTGCTGTACGGAATTGTTACTTGCTTCATGGCGGCGGCCATCTTGCTGTACGGAATTGTTACTTGCTTCATGGCGGCGGCCATCTTTAATACGTCACACTCAGCTACTCGCAGCATCTCCTCGGGTCGCTGCAAGTGCTAAGGTAGCAGTGCTGAGCGCTGAGCGGCAGAATGGCGTTCAATGGCAAGTTGCTAACTTAGCACTTGCAGCGGCTGAGGTATTGAACGCGCCTCTTTTGTCCCTCGTCGCACAAAGCTCCTCCATTTTCTGCTCTGGTACTCCCGAACCTGGAAATTCCTGAGGCTTTTCTGCGTAAATTGTCTCTTCCTGCGCTATTTGCGTAACGCAGCGAACGCTACATGCGCACCACAACTTTACGCACGCAAGTCCCGTAGTGCCTGCACAGAACGTTGGATCGGAGTCTGATCCATCGCAGCCTCTCTGAGGCCAAACACTAACGCGATTGGTCTCCGAGAGAGTGACGTCGGCACACTCCCTGCGTGCTGATGTCACTAGTAACCGGCAGCCGTGAGGGGGGGGGGCTGGGGGGTGAAGAGGGGCACTCCACACATCTTGACCATTTTCTAAATAAAAGTGGTCAGGATGAGTAGCGTGTTCCTTTTAAGTATCTCCTGTCGCTCCTTGGATTTTATTTTTGTGAAAGGCTGTTGTTTGTCACGGCTGCAACTCCAGTGCTTTGTGAGGTAGGCCCCGTTCACACTGTGCGATTTGAAAGTCGCGCGATTTTCATATTCACGACATAGTGCGATAATGTCGCGCGACGTCGCAGTTTTGTGCGATTTTTGGAAAGCACCACCAATGCAAATCGCATATAGCATATCGCAAAAAAAGGGTCATGTACCAGCGACATGCTACCGCTACGCGCGACATCGCGTGGCAAGATGTGAACAGCTCCATTGAAATGCATTGGAGAAGCTACACAGCGCGACGTCGCATGGATTTTGCTGCGACGTCGCGGCAAAATCCGCGTGATAAATCGCACAGTGTAAACGGGGCCTAAACCCTAATCTAGATCGAAAACCATTTCAAGGTAATCCAAAGGTGTAATGTACTACTGTACCAGGACCAACTGGATCATTCGGAGGTTGTTGTATCTCTTGTGCAGAGTTAACCTCCTTGGCGATTTGGTCTTGGCTGCTTTTCGGGTGGAAGGAGGTAAATTTGCATATGGTTACATTTCCAACACACTATCAGGGTTATTCAGAGAGCGTGAAAAGCAGGAGAATGACTGGAGAATGAAAAATTCTAGGTCAAAATAGCCGATTTGGAAAGGGAGATGAAAGGGAGAATTTTTCTGGTTTGGCTATTTTGACCTCGAATTTTTCATTGTCCAGTCATTCTCCTGCTTTTCACGCTCTCTGAATAACCCTGTGTATATATTGCTCACATAATACACATTGCACATACTGATCATACACACTTACCCCCATGCTCCATACTCACTTCATCCTTTACCTGAGCTCATCCATTTTTCCCCTCATGGTCCCCTATCTGCTCAGTTGCAGCTGAGGGCAGGGGGTCCAGGGGCAGACGGAGACAAGACCAGGCTCCTTGGCAAAATTGTTGGAGAAGGGCCCCCTGCTTACCTCCCCCTTTAGCTCTTAGGAAGAGAACTACGCACTGTGTGAGAGTCACACTGAAGCTTTTTCTGCCTCTCTTTGGATTCCCTTTTTCTGAAACCTCAGCATTTGCCGCAGTAACAACTATGACAATTTTTGTTTGTGTTCGCAACTTCAGAAAACACTCTGTTGCTCTGTGAGCAACTTCTTTCCGACTCCCATTCACCGGCTGAGCCCCGAATGGGGCCAGGGCTTGCCTCAAAAAATTGCATTCATTAAAAAATAAGTCACATTCAGGGTTATTCAAAGAGATCCGAATGGCTGGAGAAAGGTAACCGAACGCTGAAAATCAGCGTTTGGTTACCTTTCTTGGCCATTCGGCTATCCAGAGAGCAGGCAATTCGCCAAATCCTGGCGAATTGCCTGAACATACGGTGCCTGTTCGAGGGCAGTGAAATCCCCCTAAAAAAGCACTGCTTCGGCTATTCAGAGAACACAAACCAGCAGTGAAAGGTTCCCAAAATGCCCTGCCATTCGGTGGTTTAATTCGGCAGGTTTATTCAGGCGAATCCCATAGGCTTCAATGTTAAAAATATTCCCGTTTTAATTCAATATCTAATAAACGGTTCATTATAATATTCTGCAGTAAAGAGTCTCTTTATTTATATATTTTTTTTAGGATATTTTTTTTAATAACTTTTATTAGAACTTTTTATAAGAAAGTAAAAGAGGAAGAAAAAAAAGGGGTGGGAAATTTTAGGGGAGGGGAATTGCAGGACACTAAGGCTAGGGTCAGACGAACGCATTTATCGCGTTGTCCGTGAAAAAGTGCGTTCGAACGAATGGACGTATTTTTTCACGGAATACGCAATAGCGGTCATACGATGCGCATTTTCGTCCGTGATTTTGTACGGATCATCAATAAAACACTTTTTGTGTCTGGACGTTATGTTGGCCGGACGTGTGCAGCGTCTGACGTCTCCTAATTACGCACACACACCGCTATGCGGCCGCAGCGCACTCTGTACGTCAGTAGTAGCGGTTTGACGTTCTCGAAAAAATGCGTTCGTTGGCCACTTGCGTTGCACGGACGAACTTTCGTGCTGCCGTTCGTCGTATGTTCCCCGGCATTGGACGTCATTTGCTGCTAGCACGGCCGTAATTTTGTGCGGCTAAACGCACGTGAAAAATGCGTTAGTCTGACCCTAGCCTTACACTGCACATCATGTACAGAAAACATGATTACATTTTTAGGATATGTTAAGCATTTTTCTGGATTTTTTTTGTCTTAAAGTCCGTTTTTTTTTTTTTAAGTTTTCTTATTTTTTCTGTAACAGCCCTTTTTATTATCATTCATTGGATCTTATATGTAAATCTCAGACATTTTCCTTCTGTAGTTTCTTTGCTTGAATGTGTTAAAAGTGAAACGCTGTTTGCAAACTGTTTTTCTAATTTATTCACTTCACTCGTCTGAGGTGTTGGCTTTTTCCGGCGGCTTCGCTGTGTGTGATTGGCTCCTGCTTGGGTTTTTCCGGTGTTTTTGGCGGGTTAATCCAGATGTTTTTGCGGGTTTTCGGCGTGCATTCGCTGGGTTTTACAGTTAGTTTTCGTTTGGTTTGCGGTAGCTTTTCCCTGCAATTCGGGACCCTGTGGTGCTTGCTGAATACACAGCAGGGTCGCCGAAATGGGATCGGCAAAACGAACCGAATGGAAGAGAACGAAAAGTCACCGAACGTGCGGTGACTTTTCGATTCTCTTTGAATTACCCTGTCAGGGTTATTCAGAGAGCGGTGAAAAGCAGGAGAATGACTGGAGAATGGAAAATTCTAGGTCAAAATAGCCGATTTGGAAAGTGAGATGAATGGGAGAATTTTTCTGGTTTGACTATTTTGACGTAGAATTTTCCATTCTCCTGCTTTTCACCACTCTCTGAATAACCCTGTATAGAAGCCTCACAGTTAAATTGTATCGCCTCGGCGATGTCTTTTGCAAATATTTTTAGTATTCGACACTTGCAGGGCTTGACAAATTTGCTTTGAATCTAGGAGCCAGCTACAAAAGTTAGGAGCCAACGTTTCGGAGAGGATTCGCCCTTATCAAGGTATACCTTGATAAAGGCAAATCTTGGCCGAAACGTTGGGAACCTTGCCTCTGCATCTGGGGGTTGGTTTGTATTGACCCAAATTATGATTTTAGCTGCTTCTATTTATTTATCACTTTGTTACCTGGTGCTTTTTGCTGTTAGGTATTTTTTGTGCATGTGGGCTTTTGGCTATTTATTTTTATTTTTTTTCAATTTAAAGTTTTGATTTAAAGCAAAAGGTCACAAATTGACCACCAGATATGGCCTCGCAGAGCCAGAAGGCAAACTCAGTTAGCAACATACGAAATGAGGGGGGGGGGATGTCCCAGGGAACACATAGTACGTCTCAGCAGGGGGAGGGGGATAAGGGAAAAATAAAATTTAGGGAAGGGGATCACAAAAGTCTGCAAATATATTCCAGCAAAAATTTAAATTCAGCTGTGTATGTCTCAGCGAGGGGGGGGAATGGGGGGGCAGCAAAAGTCCGCGGATACCGTGCAGTAAAAAGAAAAATCTGCTTTTATTCAGCAAAAATCAGGGTGAACATAAAAAGAAACAAAAAGTCATCGGGAAATAAGCGAAGGGAGAGAAAATCGCAGCAGGCCATGTAGGGGTGCCAAGGTCGGAAAACAGTATGCAACAGCGGATCGGCAGGAAGCTCCCTTCAGCCTGTGTCCAGCAGGAACGTGGGGTATAAAGCATCGCCATGCCTTTTTTCATCGCCTGCAGCGCCCGAAATATCCAGGTCCCCCCGTCCGCCGCACCGGGAACAGACCAGGGCCAAGGTAAGCACTGGCCCTCAACAGCGCCCAAGCTCAGGGCCCCGAGCAGCACCCCCAGCATAGGCCCCACAGAGGGAGCCGCAGCCTCCGGTACCATAAACACCATCTCAGCTAGGCCCGACACGCAGGCATCTCAGCGACCTCACGCTCCTCCAGTGTCTTCGCTGGGAACGGGGGTCTGCGCAACGGATCAGGCACCCTCTCGATCTCACTGGCATTAACCCCTGTAGGGACCTCCACGCGGACCATCAGCAAGCCCTCCACCGCCTCTCGTCCATCATTTGCCGCCACACACCGCGCGTGAGCGGAGTCTCATCGTCCCCAGGCATCAGCTCCACAAGCGCCTCGAGGCGCTCCAACATGGCTCCCAGGGTTCTGACGGGGGGTGGGAGTACCAGCTGCCCCTGGAACTCTCCCTCCTTCTCTGCTATGGGGACCTCCGCAGCAGTCAGTAGACGAGGGTCCTCCATCCTCTCCAACTGCTGCAGCTGTACACCTGGGTAAGGGGACCACTCCTGGAGCAGGCCGACGAAATGCTGGGGTATAGGCCTCAAGATGGCCGACTGCAGGGCTCACTCAGAGGCCTTAAACGCCTCCAAGCTCCTCCAGACTCCGGAGAGGGGGCCAAAACGAGCTCCGAAGTCTGCCACTCGATGGCCAGCTCAGCACGGGTGTTATCTTCAAATAATTCATGGGAAATCCGGGTAGAAACCCCCGATATCAGTGGGTTTCAGCGGAGCTCCTAGAAAGCACGTCTGCTTCCCCATGAGGCCGGCCACGCCCCTTGGCTACTTTTTTGAGCCTAGAAGTGTAGAGCGTTGCTTCTAATATCCGTTTGGTCGCTCTGATAAAAATATATACCGTATATACTCGCGTATAAGCCGAGTTTTTTTACTCAGATTTTGAGTCAAAAAACCGCGATTCGGCTTATACGCGAGTCAAGGTCCTGTACAGCGTGAGTCCGTCCGTGTTGAAGGGGATGCGGCTGCGTGCAGGCGCAGCCGGTCACGTGGTCTGGCTAATCAGGTGGTACTGAGTCTCTGTACCACCTGACTGGCCGGACCGCGTGACCTGCGCACGCACGCAGCCGCATCCCCTTCAACACGGATGGACTCACGCTGTACAGGACCTTGTGAGAGCTGGCTGCCGCTGGGGCAATACCCAGGTGAGAGCTGGGACATATCCATGAGCTGGGGCAAATCCATGAGCTGGGGCAAATCCATGAGCTGGGGGGCAGTATCCATGAGCTGGGGCATATCCATGAGCTGGGGCAAATCCATGAGCTGGGGGGCAGTATCCATGAGGTGCTGGGGCATATCCATGAGCTTGGGCATATACATGAGCTGGGGCAATATCCATGAGCTGGGGCAAATCCATGAGCTGGGGGGCAGTATCCATGAGCTGGGGCAATATCCATGAGCTGGGGCAAATCCATGAGCTGGGGCATATCCATGAGCTGGGGCATATCCATGAGCTGGGGCAAATCCATGAGCTGGGGCATATCCATGAGCTGGGGCAAATCCATGAGCTGGGGCAAATCCATGAGCTGGGGCATATCCATGAGCTGGGGCATATCCATGTGTGAGCTGGGGCAATATCCATGTGTGAGCTGGGGCAATATCCCACTTAGGCTTATACGCGAGTCAATAAGTTTTCACAGGTTTTTTGGGAAAGAGTAGGGGGGTCGGTTTATACACGGGACGGCTTATACCCGAGTATATACGGTATATAATTTGTGTTGTTAACATCTGTACATTATGATATTGTTTTATTTGTTTACTTCTTTGCTCTGTTGTCATTGGACACCCTATTTACCCACTGTGCGCACACACACACACACCTCCTATATAAATACATACATCAGGGCTGGATATATTTACATTGAAGCCAACTAGATGTTTTTAGCTGCCAAAGACTGCTTTTAGATTGGTGTAAAATAAACTGGAAATTTAGGAGCCAGGATTAAATTCTAGGAGCCAGTGGCTACCAGGCTCCTGGCTTTGTCAAGCCCTGTGCTAAACTTATGTTTACACCTATTATCGTTTCCACCATTTGTTTACTTTGCAAGTCAAAGAATGAACACGCATCAAAGGGACACAGGGCATGTACAAAGGGCTACCTATTGTATTTGTGTATATATCACATACCAAATTCAGAACGTTCCACTACTAATACATTTTTAACGGTTTTTAGAGACACCTGATTTAAATTTTTTGGATTGGGATTAAGATACAAAATCTGACCGTACATTGCATAAGCCTGCTGCAATTTATTATCATTATTGTCATCATTTCGAACAGTTTCCGCAGCGCTTTACAATAACCAAAGGGAACGAGATACATATAAACGGACACAGGATGGAAACAAGAGGTGTAGAGGGCCCTGCTCATAGGAGCTTACAGTCTAGAGGGATTGGGGTTGAGGAAGACAAGGGGAATTTTACTGGATGTCAGGATCATTAATGCCAGTGGTTCGGGGGAATGGTGGGGCCATAGAAGCGGCTTCAATCATGTGTGAGTAGGTGAGCAGAGGGATGAATTGCATCAGTGATGTGGTACACTAATCTGAAGAGATGGGTTTTGAGGGATTTCTTGAAGGCCTGAAGATCAGGGGAGAGTTTGATCGGGCGAGGCAAGTCATTCCACAGGACTGGTGCTGCCCTTAAGAAGTCTTGGAGGCGAGACAGATGACAGGTAGAGATCGCCTGCCGACCGGAGTTGTCTGGATGGGACGTGCTTGAGGAGTAACGAAGACCTGTACCCTATCACGGCAGGTCCTGTCCTTCCTAACTTAGTGAGGTTACCCCACTTTCTCAGGACATGCATCCTGAAGCTCGCTGCAGGTCATTGTCTAAATTAGGTGTTTTTTTTAAAAAAAAATCATTAAAACTATATTGAAGTTGACTGCCCTTAACTTGCTATATTGTGTAAATGATCTCAGAAGCTCCCTTATGGAAAATGCATGTTTAGGTTGAGTACTTATTCTTAGAAGGAGCTTCCTGGGTTCAGATTAATTAAAGGAGCTGAATGCACCCTGCGGGGTGAATGACAAGAGGGCAGGGCAAGAACAGGTACGCTCACATATTGGTGACATTCCTAGGGTCCTACAATTGACGTGAGAGAAAAGGGAGTGGCGTGAAGGATTTATAGGTTTCATAAGGCACACGGAAACACAACACAAGTTACAGAAAGGAAACAGGACAGACTGGAGGACCAGGTATGTGCTCCAAGAAATGGTTCCACGTAATGCTATATAGCAGAGATCCGGGTGTAGATTATTATTATTATTATTATTCTTTATTTATAAAGCGCCAGCATATTCCGCAGCGCTGTACAATAAACACAGTAAAGACAGGGTTACAATACATTGAACAACATTTGACAAACAGTACAGGAGGAGATGAGGCCCTATTCCCGTAGGAACTCACAATCTGGGAGGGTTGGGGTTGGAAACAGGAGGAGAGGACTGTAAGGTGAGAGTGATTGATGGTTGCGTCAGCAAGTTGGGTGGTAGACTTCCCTAAATAGGAACGTTTTCAGGGAGCGTTTGAAGGAAGAGAAGTTAGGGGAAAGTCTGACAGTACGAGGGAGAGCGTTCCAGAGAGTGGGGGCTGCGCGTGAGAAATTCTGCAGTCTTTCATGGGAAGAGGTGATGCGGGGAGAAGCTAGGCGCAGGTCACTGTTTGACCTTAGGGAGCGGGTTGGGGTGTATTTGGTGATTAGTGAGGACAGGTAGTGGGGCGCTGAGTTAGCGAGAGCTTTGTAGGTAAGGATAAGGATTTTGAACTTAATTCTGCAGTGGATGGGGAGCCAGTGAAGGGACTCGCAGAGGGGAGCGGCAGAGACAGAGCGGCGGGTGAGGTGAATTAGCCTGGCGGAGGCGCTCAGAATGGATTGTAGGGGGGAGAGGCGGGACAGAGGGAGGCCAGATAAGAGATTATTGCAATAGTCGAGTCGGGAGATTACCAGGGCGTGTATGAGTTGTTTTGTGGTGACAGTGGTAAGAAATGGCCAAATTCTGGAAATATTACGCAGTTGGTATCGGCAGGAGGAGGAAAGAGACTTGATGTGGGGGATGAAGGAAAGAGCAGAGTCAAGTGTAACTCCAAGACAGCGAACTTGGTTTGATGGGGAGATGGTGATACCCTCCACCGTGATAGAGAAGTCAGGAGGTGGGGAGGCATTGGAGGGAGGAATAAGTAGGAGTTCAGTCTTTGACATGTTGATCTTTAGGTGGTGGGAGGCCATCCAGGAGGAGATGCCAGATAAACAGTCACTGACTTTTGAAAGGACAGGGGGAGAGAGATCAGGGGTAGAGAGGTAGATCTGAGTGTCATCAGCGTAGAGGTGGTAATTAAAGCCAAAGCTGTTGATGATTTTGCCCAGGGAGGAGGTGTAGATAGAAAAGAGCAGAGGACCAAGGACAGAGCCTTGAGGTACACCAACAGATAGAGGCAATGAGGAGGAGGAGTTACCAGCAAAGGACACACAGGTTGGATAAATAGGAGTCGACCCAAGCGAGTGCAGTGTCACCGAGACCCAGAGAGTTGAGGGTCGATGTACTGCACGCTGTATGGCTGGCAATGTCTCGAGTAGCTTCATTCTCTTGCTATTACTTTATACAGGGTGAATGGGGACAGTCCCTGCAGGGTGGACGGTGCGGCAGGCCTTGTATTGGTACCAAACCCACTGGGCTCTTCTACTAAACTGTTAGGTGTGATGTGTGAATCAGCCTTGTGTACAGAGGGATCCGTGTGATGAAAACCAAGTATGTTTGGCATCGGCCTTTGCTGTTTGTACAGTGTGTTGGGACATGAACCGCACGCATTCATCGCTGTTTTAGATGTATGGGAACTGGCACTGCGTGGCGTGAAAAGACTGGGTATTATTTGGGTGATACACACCTTTGTTACAGTTTTAGGTGTGTAGAAGCTGGCACCTGCTCACATGCAGGGGTTTATTCTTGCATAGGCCAACAGGGCACCAGATGGGGGGGGGGACATTAACTTTTCTTTAACATCCTTTCTTTTTAGAGGTCCATTATATTTCAGGTGTATGAATGTATAACAGAGCTGTTAAAGCAATAAAACTCAACCCACTAAGTCAAACCCATGGCTATTGTGGGATATTTAACATGTTACAGGGATGGCGATCATATTATAACAGCAAAGGCAAATGCAACATATTTTTTTCACCCTAACCAACCTCTCCTTTTTCCCCGTACCCTATATTGAGAAAAAAAATAGTAAAATTTAAGAAAAAATTGAAAGAAAACTCCCAATAATGAGGCTTTAGGCTGGGGTCAGACGAACGCAGTGCAAACGTGCGTTTACCCGCACTTCATGACGGCCGTGGTAGCAGCAAAGGACGTCCAACGCAGGCCCACACACGAAGTACGGCCGCACGAAAGTTCGGCGCGCAATGCAAGCGGCAAACTAACGCATTTTCGCAAGAACATCGAACCGCTAGTACTGACGTACAGAGTGCGCTGCGTCCGCATAGCAGCGTGTGTGCGTGATTAGGAGACGTCGGACGCTGCTCATGTCCGGCCAACATAACATCCAGACACCCAAAGTTTCCTGGTTTGGATCCGTATGAAATCAAGGCCGAAATTTCGCATTGTATGAACGCTATCACATATTCCGTGAAAAAGTCCGTCCATGCGTTCGGACACACTTTTTTACGGACGATGCGAAAAATGCGTTCGTCTGACCCTAGCCTTAAACTATAATAAACATTGTTGGAAATGACTTACAGGCTTATTCAAAGAGATCCGAATTGTGGCTGAAAGGTAACCGAACAGTGAAATTCAGCGTACGCTTACCTTTCCTGGCCATTCGGCTATTCACATACGGTGCCTGTTCGAGGGCAGTGAAATCCCCATAGAGAAGCAATGCTTCATCTATTCAGAGAACAAAAACCAGCAGTGAAAAGTTGCCGAATTGCCCTGCTGTTCGGTGGTTTCATTCGACAGGTTTATTCAGGCGAATCCCATAGGTTTCAATGTAAAAAATATTCCCGTTTTAATGCAATATCTAATAAACCGTTGATTATAATATTCTGCAGTAAAGAGTCTCTTTATGTATAGATTTTTTTGGATCTCTTAGGCTTTTTTCGTGAAAATGTTTGTTCGGTTTCTTTTTTTAAACGTTTTTCTTTTTTCTGTAACAGCCCTTTTTATTATCATTCATTGGATCTTATATTTAAATTTCAGACATTTTCGCTCAGTTTCTTTGCAAACAGCGTTTCACTTTTCAAACATTCAAGCGTACGTTTTTTTTCTCACTCCATTCGTCTGCGGTGTCGGCTTTTTCCAGCAGCTGCTCTGCACTGTGATCGGCTGCTGCTCCAGTTTCTCTAGTGTGTTCGGCAGTTTTAATCTAGATGTTTTTGTTGGTTTTGATGTGCTTTCGCCGGGTTTTGCGTTGAGTGTTCGTCGGGTTTGCGCGACTTTTCCCTGCATTACGACGGCCCTGTGGTGCTTGCGGAATACACACGCAGGGTCGCTGAAATGGGATCGCCAAATCGCGCCGAATTGAGAAGAATGAAAAGTCACCGACTTTTCGATTCTCTTTGAATAACCGTTAGTATAAATAAGATACTTTGAAAGTAAAAGATTTATGTATGTGGTACTCTTATGGTCCTGTGTGGACAATGTAGGGTGTTCGTGGCCTAGCGAATGGGTGTGTTAGTTTCACCTAATGATGGTCCTAATATATGTGTATAGGGCCAGGTGTATCGTGGTGTCGCCTAGTGGTGGTTTCGAGATAAGATGTGTATTCACATTAAATATCTCAGCTTAAGTACATACACATGAACAGAACAAATATGCTTAACCGTTTCTTTAAAAGAGTAATGTATTCTGGAGAAGATTCTATCTTTTCCGCTTATTTGTTGAATATCAGTACATCAACCTGTAGCGTGTACATATGTCCATGAGGTAGTGGAATCTAGCCGCCGTCCTCACAATGGCGGTGGTATATCCCATAGACACCGGGGGAAACAGTTTATAGTAGGGTATGTGGGTCAGCGCTTCCTTCCAATAGTAGAATTTCCTCAAAAATAAAAAAGATTTCTTAGTGCAGACAGTCTGGACAATATCATGTGAAGTATACAGCCATACAGAATACCACTCACATGATTGGGAGCACCTTATAATCGGCTCAAGGTGTTGCACGTATAGGCCCGTAAAGGCAGCCTTTCCTTCTTGGGGGGGGGGGTCTGGAGTTCCTCAGGAAGATGATTCTATGCGTACGTATATACCTCCAAAGAAAATACAGGGAACATGTGCGGAAAGTGTGTGTACCAATTTATCACAAAATGAAAGCTAAAAAGGTACTCCCATTCTGAGGCGTCTTACACCAGGAGGTAGAGGCAGCCAGTGAGTCCGTGGACCACTGGATCTCCCTTGGTCTCCCATGCTGTGCAGAACTATTCATCTACATCCCAACTAAGGCTAGGGTCAGACGAAAGCATTTTTCACGTCTACCGTCAAAAAGTGCGTTAATGCGTCCGAACGCATTTTTTCACTGAAGACGCGATACCGGTCATACGATGCGCAATTTCGGCTGTGATTTTACGGATCCAAACCAGGAAACTTTGGGTGTCTGGACGTTATGTTGGCCGGACATGAGCAGCGTCTGACGTCTCCTAATCACGCACACACGCCTCTGTGCGGACGCAGCGCACTCTGTACGTCAGTACTAGCGGTTCGACATTCTTGCAAAAATGCGTTTGTTTGCCGCTTGCGTTGCGCGGCCGTACTTTGTGTGTGGGCCTGCGTTGGACATCATTTGCCGCTACCACGGCTGTAATAAAGTGCCGCTAAACGCACGTTCGCACTGCGTTTGTCTGACCCCAGCCTAAGTGTCCTTGGGCAAGACATCTAACAGTACATACTCGCCACCCAGGACATACTTGAAAACGAGGGAAATCTCAATGTATCCTTCCTGGTAAAATACTTTCTCAAAAAACAAAAAAAGATTTTACAAAAAAACACTGGTTTCTGACAATGTTTTTGTTTTTTAAAAAAAAAAAATCACTTGGTAGTGAAGGGGTTAATGGCAAGCATGTGGACAATAGCAGCAGGTGGTACATAGGATTCAAAGGAGGACGTAATTACATTAATCACTTTGTATTCAAGTGCTCAAACATGCCACAGTAGTCCCAATCCTAAAAAACCCATCTCTGGATCTGACTGCTCCCTCTAACTACCGCCCCGTTTCCCTGCTCCCTTTTGCCTCCAAACTCCTCAAAGCTTGTGTATGCTGTCTGATTGACTGCCTCAACACCCACTCTCTCCTTGACCCTCTGCAATCTGGCTTTCGCTCACTGCACTCAACAGAAACGGCTCTTGCGAAACTGACCAATGACCTTGCAACTGCTAAATCCAATGGGTGCTACTCACTGCTGATCCTTCTTGACCTCTCTGCTGCCTTTGATACAGTTGACCACTCAATCCTCCTTCAAACTCTGAGTGATATAGGCCTTCAAGGTTCTGTTCTTTCATGGTTCGCTTCCTACCTCTCCCAACGATCATTTAGTGTCTCATTTGCTGGAAGTACCTCCTCCCGGCAGCCTGTCTCTGGACCATAATACATTCTCTGCGCAAATGCGCAATTTTTTTTTCCGCGCAGTGTCCAGCGTTATCGTGCGAAAATTAATGTGATATTCGGATCCGAACGCATTTTCTCATCCGTCAAAAAATAACGTTAGTAAAAAAATCGCGCAAAACGAAGTGTAATACGCGCGCAGTAACGTTGCGCATGTAAATCAGTACATGGACTGTTTTTTTCACGAGATCCAGCCAATCAGAATTAAGAACCTTAATTGACATCAATTCACCTTAATTGACTCATTAACGTTTTTGCGCCTGTCAAAATAAATCTGAGTATACATGCTGCAGCAATAAAAAAAATGTGCACTAATTCACACTTTTTTTGTTTGGGTATGTGTAGAATGTGTAACTATACTGTGCTGTATTTTGTTTCGGCCAGAACGTTCAGATTTGCAGTTAACACCAAGTTTTCAAAGACATTAAAATTATGCGCGCAAACGTCGTTCGTAGGAAGTTGCGCATCTATTGAAATACCATCCACTTAACATTGTGAGCGCAAATGCATTAAGTATAGGACGCGCACAGTTCATCACGCTCACGCAAGTCCATCCGCGTTAAAAGATAACGTGCATCGTTTGCGCGAACGTTGAAATACGACGTTCTGCGCAAATGGTTTTGTCCTCACACAAATGCGCATTTGTGTGCGCGCAAAACCGATGCGCGAGGAATGCAATATGGCCCTCTGTTGGGGTGCCCCAAGGTTCAGTACTGGGCCCTCTAGGAAAACTGATCAGCTCCTTTTGGATTCCAGTACCACCTATACGCTGATGACACTCAAATCTACCTCTCCTCCCCTGACCTCTCTCCAGGTCTCCTGGATCGAGTCACTGACTGTCTCTCCGCTGTCTCAAATTGGATGGCTTCCCGCTTCCTTAAACTCAATCTTGCCAAAACTGAAATTCTCGTCATTCCTCGCTCCAAGAAGAACCCAATACCACCCATCTCTCTACGAATAAATGGAACGCTCATTAGCCCAACGCCTCAAGCTCGCTACCTTGGTGTCACTTTTGACTCTGACCTAACGTTCTCTCCCCACATCCAGACAGTGACCAAATCCTGTTATTTTCAACTCCAAAACATTGCCCGTGTCCGCCCCTTTCTGACACAGGATACCACAAAAGTGCTGGTTCATGCTCTTGTCATTTCACGACTTGACTACTGCAACTTGCTCCTTATTGGCCTCCCCAACTCCCGTATCGCCCCTTTGCAATCTGTAATGATTGCAGGGGCCAGGCTTAGCTTTCTCACTAAACGCACCTCGCGTACCTCCCCACTCTGCCGGTCCCTCCATTGGCTTCCTGTACATTTCAGGATACAGTTTAAAATACTGATGCTCACGTTCAAATCACTCAATAACTCAACCCCTCCCTACATGTCTTCGTTACTCCGCAAGCACGTCCCATCTAGACAACTCCGTTCAGCGGGTGATCTCCACCTGTCATTGGTCTACACACGCACAGCCAACTCTCGCCTCCAAGACTTCAAGGGCAGTGCCAGTCCTGTGGAATGATTTGCCTCGCCCTATCAAACTCTCCCCTGACATTCAGGCCTTCAAGACGTCCCTCAAAACCCATCTCTTCAGAGTAGCGTACCACATCACTGATGCAACTCATCCCTCTGCTCACACTTGATTGAAGCCGCTTCTATGGCCCCACCATTCCCGAACCACTGACATTAATGATCCTGCTATTTAGTGCAATTCCTCTCGTCTTCCTCAACCTGTCATGCGTCGCTGTGTGTGAGGAGCAGGGGAGTCCGGTTTGCAGCAAATGCAGGAGACCATACAGGTTGAAGGGCACGGTTTAGTTTATTTTATGCACCGGCAGGACAAAAGGAATATACAAGACTAGAACTAAAAGATGACTAGACACAAGAAAGGAGCTGACATAGAGGACTAAGAGAAAAATGAATAAACTAGACACAGGCTGGATACAGAGGGGCATGACATGAACTAGACACAGGCTGGATACAGAGGGGCAGGTCATGAACTAGACACAGGCTGGATACAGAGGGGCATGTCATGAACTAGACACAGGCTGGATACAGAGGGGCATGTCATGAACTAGACACAGGCTGGATACAGAGGGGCATGTCATGAACTAGACACAGGCTGGATACAGAGGGGCATGACATGAACTAGACACAGGCTGGATACAGAGGGGCAGGTCATGAACTAGACACAGGCTGGATACAGAGGGGCAGGTCATGAACTAGACACAAGCAGAGGGGCATGACATGAACTAGACACAGGCAGAGGGGCATGACATGAACTAGACACAGGCAGAGGGGCATGACATGAACTAGACACAGGCAGAGGGGCATGACATGAACTAGACACAGGCAGAGGGGCATGACATGAACTAGACACAGGCAGAGGGGCATGACATGAACTAGACACAGGCTGGATACAGAGGGGCATGACATGAACTAGACACAGGCTGGATACAGAGGGGCAGGTCATGAACTAGACACAGGCTGGATACAGAGGGGCATGACATGAACTAGACACAGGCAGAGGGGCATGACATGAACTAGACACAGGCTGGATACAGAGGGGCATGTCATGAACTAGACACAGGCTGGATACAGAGGGGCATGACATGAACTAGACACAGGCAGAGGGGCATGACATGAACTAGACACAGGCTGGATACAGAGGGGCATGTCATGAACTAGACACAGGCTGGATACAGAGGGGCATGTCATGAACTAGACACAGGCTGGATACAGAGGGGCATGTCATGAACTAGACACAGGCTGGATACAGAGGGGCATGACATGAACCAGACACAAGATACAAAGGGGTACTTACACAGAAGCAGGATAATAACAGAGGCAGATTGCAGGACACAGGGACAGATACACAAATAGCAGAGGGTCTATGGTGGAGGTGGCAACAAAGAGGTCTTGGTACAGGGGTCAGCAGGAGTCCATATGAATGGTGGAAGTCCTTGAAATAAACAGAAGTCCTTTTGGCAAAATGAGGGGATAATCCAAATAGCAACGAAAAGTCCAGTAGGGAAGACAAGGGGGTCTGGAATACAGGTACACACAGCGTGTGACTCAGTGGTCAGACGTTAATGCTGAAGTCCCGAGCATTGGGCGTAGTCTCCCTATATGGAGACCTGGGCAGGTGAGGGGTAATTAAACTCAGGGACAAACATATGGGAAATACTGGGCTGGAGGATGGGGAACTGGATCAAAGCAAGGGCTAGATGGGAAATCTGGAATGGGACAGAACAGGGAAGATGGTAGTTCAGACCCATATCAAGGCCTTTTGCGGTGTCTGCGGTGACGGGCATGACATATCCCCCTCACTAAAGTCGCACTCCGTGCGACTAGGACATCTGTGGGGCTCTCGAGGTCTCCCGGTCTTACAACATGACCACGGGAAGGTTTGCACTGTCGGCTGTGAGGGATGGGATCGTCGACCTTGGCAATTCCCAAAATCCTTCTTGGCACAGCTGCAACTGGGGGCTGCCAGCAGCAGACAGTGGAGATGGCAGTCACAGCAATAGCAGCTTGGCTGGGCAACGACAGCAGGTTCACAGGAACGGGAACTTTGTTGGAGTGGGTCATAGCGGCTGGGCTCTGCGGCAACAGCGACTTGGGTCTCTCACACTCCGGCTGGGCAGCGCACTTGGGTTCTGGACGCTCCGGCTGGGCAGCAACCGGGGCTTGGTTCAACTTGGCAGCAACCGGGGCTTGGTTCAACTTGGCAGCAACCGGGGCTTGGTTCAACTTGGCAGCAACCGGGGCTTGGTTCAACTTGGCAGCAACCGGGGCTTGGTTCAACTTGGCAGCAACCGGGGCTTGGTTCAACTTGGCAGCAACCGGGGCTTGGTTCAACTTGGCAGCAACCGGGGCTTGGTTCAACTTGGCAGCAACCGGGGCTTGGTTCAACTTGGCAGCAACCGGGGCTTGGTTCAACTTGCAGCAACCGGGGCTTGGTTCAACTTGGCAGCAACCGGGGCTTGGTTCAACTTGGCAGCAACCGGGGCTTGGTTCAACTTGGCAGCAACCGGGGCTTGGTTCAACTTGGCAGCAACCGGGGCTTGGTTCAACTTGGCAGCAACCGGGGCTTGGTTCAACTTGGCAGCAACCGGGGCTTGGTTCAACTTGGCAGCAACCGGGGCTTGGTTCAACTTGGCAGCAACCGGGGCTTGGTTCAACTTGGCAGTAACAGCAGCTTGGATTTGTTTTGCAGCAAGATCACTTTTAAAAACCTCAGAGGGTGCTGGAGAAGCAGGACGAAGAGAGGCAGTGAAAGAGTTAACACCAGAGTCTTTGCCTGAATTAGTGGCTTGCTTGGGTGTACGCACTTTACAATTTTTTGATAACATGTGAATCAGCACCACAGTAGTAACACAATTGTAAGGTTTTCCTCCTTAGACGTTCCTCTGCAGACAAGGGTTCTTTGCCTTTAAACATCGGAGGGGAAGGGCACACCTTGGTTAAGGTTCCATTTAACCCTTGCAGCAGGTTAAAAAACAGAATGTTCAATTGCTGCAGGAAATCTTGCACAGCTTTTGTTATAGATGCCACGAATGCCTGCATTGCTACGGACTCGTTAATTGACTTCAGCATTTTGTCATGCGTCGCTGTGTGTGAGGAGCAGGGGAGTCCGGTTTGCAGCAAATGCAGGAGACCATACAGGTTGAAGGGCACGGTTTAGTTTATTTTATGCACCGGCAGGACAAAAGGAATATACAGGACTAGAACTAAAAGATGACTAGACACAAGAAAGGAGCTGACATAGAGGACTAAGAGAAAAATGAATAAACTAGACACAGGCTGGATACAGAGGGGCACGACATGAACTAGACACAGGCTGGATACAGAGGGGCATGACATGAACTAGACACAGGCTGGATACAGAGGGGCATGACATGAACTAGACACAGGCTGGATACAGAGGGGCATGTCATGAACTAGACACAGGCTGGATACAGAGGGGCATGTCATGAACTAGACACAGGCTGGATACAGAGGGGCATGACATGAACTAGACACAGGCTGGATACAGAGGGGCAGGTCATGAACTAGACACAGGCTGGATACAGAGGGGCATGACATGAACTAGACACAGGCAGAGGGGCATGACATGAACTAGACACAGGCTGGATACAGAGGGGCATGTCATGAACTAGACACAGGCTGGATACAGAGGGGCATGTCATGAACTAGACACAGGCTGGATACAGAGGGGCATGTCATGAACTAGACACAGGCTGGATACAGAGGGGCATGACATGAACTAGACACAGGCTGGATACAGAGGGGCAGGTCATGAACTAGACACAGGCTGGATACAGAGGGGCATGACATGAACTAGACACAGGCAGAGGGGCATGACATGAACTAGACACAGGCTGGATACAGAGGGGCATGTCATGAACTAGACACAGGCTGGATACAGAGGGGCATGTCATGAACTAGACACAGGCTGGATACAGAGGGGCATGTCATGAACTAGACACAGGCTGGATACAGAGGGGCATGTCATGAACTAGACACAGGCTGGATACAGAGGGGCATGACATGAACTAGACACAGGCTGGATACAGAGGGGCAGGTCATGAACTAGACACAGGCTGGATACAGAGGGGCATGACATGAACTAGACACAGGCAGAGGGGCATGACATGAACTAGACACAGGCTGGATACAGAGGGGCATGTCATGAACTAGACAGGCTGGATACAGAGGGGCATGTCATGAACTAGACACAGGCTGGATACAGAGGGGCATGTCATGAACTAGACACAGGCTGGATACAGAGGGGCATGACATGAACTAGACACAGGCTGGATACAGAGGGGCATGTCATGAACTAGACACAGGCTGGATACAGAGGGGCATGTCATGAACTAGACACAGGCAGAGGGGCATGACATGAACTAGACACAGGCTGGATACAGAGGGGCATGTCATGAACTAGACACAGGCTGGATACAGAGGGGCATGTCATGAACTAGACACAGGCTGGATACAGAGGGGCATGTCATGAACTAGACACAGGCTGGATACAGAGGGGCATGTCATGAACTAGACACAGGCTGGATACAGAGGGGCATGTCATGAACTAGACACAGGCTGGATACAGAGGGGCATGTCATGAACTAGACACAGGCTGGATACAGAGGGGCATGACATGAACTAGACACAGGCTGGATACAGAGGGGCATGTCATGAACTAGACACAGGCTGGATACAGAGGGGCATGACATGAACCAGACACAGGCTGGATACAGAGGGGCATGACATGAACCAGACACAAGATACAAAGGGGTACTTACACAGAAGCAGGATAATAACCGAGGCAGATTGCAGGACACAGGGACAGATACACAAATAGCAGAGGGTCTATGGTGGAGGTGGCAACAAAGAGGTCTTGGTACAGGGGTCAGCAGGAGTCCATATGAATGGTGGAAGTCCTTGAAATAAACAGAAGTCCTTTTGGCAAAATGAGGGGATAATCCAAATAGCAACGAAAAGTCCAGTAGGGAAGACAAGGGGGTCTGGAATACAGGTACAGGCAGGTTCACACAGCGTGTGACTCAGTGGTCAGATGTTAATGCTGAAGTCCCGAGCATTGGGCGTAGTCTCCCTATATGGAGACCTGGGCAGGTGAGGGGTAATTAAACTCAGGGACAAACATATGGGAAATACTGGGCTGGAGGATGGGGAACTGGATCAAAGCAAGGGCTAGATGGGAAATCTGGAATGGGACAGAACAGGGAAGATGGTAGTTCAGACCCATATCAAGGCCTTTTGCGGTGTCTGCGGTGACGGGCATGACACAACCCCAATCCCTCTAGACTGTAAGCTCCTATGAGCAGGGCCCTCTACATCTCTTGTTTCCATCCTATGTCCGTTTATATGTATTTCGTTCCCTTTGGTTATTGTAAAGCGCTGCGGAAACTGTTGGCGCTATATAAATGACAACAATAATAATAATAATAAGTCGCCATCTCTAATTATATATTTCTTTTGATAAGACACCCCTAGGTCACCTGATCACAGACCGTCCTTTCCAAACTTCCAGCTTTATTACAAATTGGTTGCAAATACCAAGCGGCCTGGATTCTGTGATCAGAGATAAGGGAAGCCCTGCAAGTTTTTCATGTTACTCCCTTTTGAAGTCAACATTGCTATTCAGTAAGATAATCTTATCTCTAGTCACATGATCTGGATTCCCATCTGCTTTTTCTAATACTGGGGGAGGGGGTTGTCTTTGCATTTTACGTGTGTTTAATTCTACAGTTGTGTTCAAAATTATTCAACCCCCACTGAAATTGAGTGTTTTGGCCAGTTTGACATTGATTTTGATCATTCAGTCATCTTGCTTACAATTAAATCAAAGAGGCACGTGTAGATCAGACAAATATAACATAACATTTATAATGAAATAACCACAAATGTCTTTTCTGTGCTCACATCATTATCAGTTTTATTCAACCCCCAAGTGACATTCAATCTTAGTACTTAGTACAACATCCTTTTACAGTTATAACAGCTTTTAAACGTGAAGCATAGCTTGACACAAGTGTCTTGCAGCGATCTACGGGTATCTTCGCCCATTCGTCATGGGCAAAAGCCTCCAGTTCAGTCACATTCTTAGGCTTGCGCACTGCAACTGCTTTCTTTAAGTCCCACCAGAGGTTCTCAATCGGATTTAAGTCAGGTGACTGCGATGGCCACTCCAAAATGTTCCAGCCTTTAATCTGCAACCATGCTCTAGTGGACTTGGAGGTATGCTTGGGATCATTGTCCTGTTGAAAGGTCCAACGTCTCCCAAGCCTCAGGTTTGTGACAGACTGCATCACATTGTCATCCAATATCTCCTGGTACTGAAGAGAATTCATGGTACCTTGCACACGCTGAAGCTTCCCTGTATCTGCAGAAGCAAAACAGCCCCAAAGCATGATTGACCCCCCGCCATGCTTCACAGTAGGCAAGGTGTTCTTTTCTTCATAGGCCTTGTTCTTCCTCCTCCAAACATAGCGTTGATCCATGGGCCCAAACAGTTCTAATTTTGTTTCATCAGTCCACAGAACACTATCCAAAACTTCTGTGGTTTGTCCACATGACTTTTGGCATACTGCAGTCGACTCTTCTTATTCTTTGGAGACAGCAAGAGGGTGCGCCTGGGAGTTCTGGCATGGAGGCCTTCATTACGCAGTGTGCGCCGTATTGTCTGAGCTGAAACTTCAGTACCCACATCTGACAAATCTTTTCTCAGTTCCTCAGCAGTCGCACGGGGACTTTTCTCCATTCTACGCTTCAGGTAGCGCACAGCAGTCAAGGTCAGCATCTTCTTTCTGCCACGACCAGGTAGCGTTTCAACAGTGCCCTTTGCCATGAATTTGCGAATGATGCTTCCTATGGTCTCTCTTGGTATGTTTAACATCTTTGCAATCTTCTTATAGCCATTGCCCTTCCTGTGAAGAGTAATCACCTCTTCTCTTGTCTTCCTGGACCATTCTCTTGACTTCACCATGTTTGTAACCACACCAGTAAATGTCTAGAAGGAGCTGAGTATCACAGTCATTTTAAAGCTGCCTAATTGGTGCTTATTATGCTTTATTGCTGCTCCGTGACATCCACAGGTGTTTTCAATACCTGATTGAAAACACTTGAATGAACCTCTGTTCTTCAGAGTGGTAGTCTTTAAGGGGTTGAATAATTGTGTCAATGAAGAATTCACAAAAGAAACATTTACTACTGTATTTCAAAACCAATTGATGTCATTTTAGTTGCATATGGTTCTTTAAAAAGTCCTTGTAGGATTTCATTCTGAATACAATTACAAATGTACACTAAATTCCCTAAAACCCTTTACAGCATTGGGGGTTGAATAATTTTGAACACAACTGTATATAAAATATATATACAATTTTACAAAATAAGTAAAAGCCTTGCAGTTGCTTCAGCCACAAAATATATAGGGGAGAAAAGAAACTTATGGGGTTTTCAAACAGAGGTGTCGAAATGGCAAACGTCTTTTTGTTTCAAAAAAGGGGAATCCAAACCACGGCAGGAGAATAACACACTAAGGGCTCTATTAAATTCTTCGCGCAAACGTTAACGGGTGCGCAAAAACGCATTAACACGAGGGGAAAAACCCTTTGCGCAGAACGTTGTATTACAATGTCCGCGCAAAAAATGCATGTTAACGTCTACCGCTGGTGAACCAGCGCGAACGTAATGTACGTTGCGCGTCCTATACTCAACATTGTGAGCGCAAATGCGTTTGTGCACTGATGGTATTACAATCTATGCGCAAATTGTAACGGACAAAGTTTGTGCGCATAATTTTAACGTCTTTTAAAAGCTGGTGGTAACTGCAAATCTGAACGTCCTGGCCGAAACCAAATACACCAGCCCGAAAAAAAAAATACAGCAAAGTATAGTTACACATTCTACGCATACTCAAACAATAAAATGGAGAGGTTGTGCGTGTTTTTATTATTGCTGCAGCATACAGTATATACTCAGATTGGTTTTGACAGGCGCAAAAACTGAACGGGAGACAATTGTGGTTCTTAATTCTGATTGTCTGAATTGCGTGAAAAAACAGTCCGCACACTGATTTCTGCGCGCAGCGTTAATGCGCATGCGTTTTTGCGCATCTTCTTTACGCACGTTATTTTTTGACGGATGGAAAAATGCGCTCGGATTGTAATACCAGCGTTAATTTACGCGCGTTAACGCTTTGCGCACAGATTAACGCGATGCACGAGCGTTTTTGCGCAAAGAATTTAATAGAGCCCTAAGGCTGGGGTCAGACCAGCGCACTTTTAACGTGCGTTCTGGCGCACATAATTACGGCCGCACTAGCAGCAGATGACGGGCAATGACGGCCAATATACGATGCACGGCCGCACAAAAGTCCGGCCGTGCAACGCAAGTGGAATTTGAACGCATTTTTCTGAGAACGCAGAACCGCTAGTACTGACGTACTGAGTGCGCAGCTGCGACATAGCGGCGTGTTTGCGTGATTAGATGTCAGACGCTGCTAATGTCCAGCCTACATAACGTCCAGACGCAAAAAGAGTTTTATTGACGATCCGTACAAAATCACGCCCGCAAATGCGCGTCGTCTGACCGTTTTTGCGCATTCCGTGAAAAAATACGTCAATGCGTTCTGACGCACTTTTTCACGTTCACGGGGAAAAATGCTTTCGTCTGACCCTAGCCTTAGAGTCTATTCACAAAGCACTGAAATTGTGTATCGCCACATTTTGGCAATTCCATTTCACTGAAAATACGGTGAATTCACTATTTAGCGAATGATCACCCATTGCCAAAATTAGAGTCACCGAAGCAGTTAGCAGACATTGGTGAATTCCAACGAAATTATAAAAAAGAATAAGCATTCTATTCTCATAATAGGAGGTTAAATCAATAAAAATGTGTATAAATAATAAAAAAGTATTTTAAATAATAAAAAGGTCTGTGGAATTCACTGCCTGTTGAGGTGGTTGGGTCAGAGTCTGTACAGACTTTTACACAACGGATGGATGACTTCCTGCAAAAACAGAATATTAAGGGTTATAATATTTAATACCCTTCTAGATTGTGAGTTCCCACGGGAATAGGGCTCTTGTTTCCTCCTGTACTGGTTTGTCAAAATGTTGTTCAATGTATTGTAATCCAGTCTATACTGTGCCCATTGTACAGCACTGCGGAATATGCTGGCGTCTTATAAATAAATAATAATAATTTGTGGGTAAAAGCTGCTTGATCCAAGGAGAAATCTGACGCCATTCTGGGGTCAAGATGGAATTTTTTTCCAATGTGTTGCATATTGGCGAGCGCTGCAGGGTTTTTGGTTTTTTTTTTGCCTTATTTTGAATCACCAGAGGTGGGTGATGTGGGAAAGGCTGAACTCAATGGACGCACGTCTTTTTTTTTTTTTTTTCTCAGCCTATGTAACTATGTCTGTTACAAAATAAAAAAGTCTTTTAAAAAAGCCGGCAGCGGTCTCCGGCTGCGTTCGGCGGTTTATCAAATTGATTTTCCAGCTGTTATGGCGGATGCACTCGGTGGTTTTTTGGTAGTTTGTGGCTGTGTTTGGCAGGTTTATCGGCAGCAGTCGGATTGATTTGGCGAACTTCAGGGACCCTGCGGTGAATGCCGAATTCACTGCAGGGCCAGAGTATTGAGATCGCCAAAATTTTGGTGCTTTCTGAATAACCCCTTAACCTCCCTGGCGTTCTGATTCTGACATATTTTATATGTCAGAATCGGAACAGGTTAGCCCCCTAGCGGTTTTACCGAGTGTGGCTCCAGGATTAAATTTCTATGCTGAAAGCGGTAACCCCAAGCCACACTCTGGCTGGATACATACCTGTCCCTGAGCTCCCTCGCTGTCCCCTGCAGTCACCTCCGTGCGATCGTGGTGTCCGGCCTCCCTTCTCGCAAGAAGGGAACCCAGAAGCAGGACGCCGCGATTGCACGGAGGAGAATGGGGACAAAAATTACATACAGAATGAAGCACGTGCTCCAAAAATGATGTACAGAATGAAGCAAATGCTCCAAAATGTCACGCAGAATGAAGCATATGTTTTAAAAATGATTCATAGAATGACGCACTTGCTCAGAAAAAGATGCACGGATTGAAGCATTTCTCTAGAAATGATGCTTGTGGTTAAAAATGGCACAGGTGCACAGAATGATGCCTAGGGGTCAAACAAGCTGTTGAGGATTCCAAATTAAACCAAATATATTTGATTATATCAGGATCTCCTCAAATTAAATCGGATCAATTCTGGATGTTTATTCGGATTGATTAGAATCTCGAAATTGACATTTATACGGCTGAATTGTCCAGAACCGGATCGTACATGCCTAGTATTTATTGTATCAAACCATGGATACAAAAAGTGTATTTATTTATTTGCAAAGTATTTTACCAGGAAGGATACATTGAGATTTCTCTCGTTTTCAAGTATGTCCTGGGTCAATGCCTGAAGGATGTCTCTATTAGGGATGAGCCGAACACCCCCCGAGTTCGGTTCGGGCCCGAACCCGAACTTCCCATTTGTTCGGGTCCGAACCCGAACCCCCATGCAAGTCAATGGGGCTGAAAATTCGTTTTTTTAGAGTGCCCTCCAAGAGGGCATACAGTTGTGTTCAAAATTATTCAACCCCCACTGAAATTGAGTGTTTTGGCCAGTTTGACATTGATTTTTATCATTCAGTCATCTTGCTTACAATTAAATCAAAGAGGCACGTGTAGGTCAGACAAATATAACATAACATTTATAATGAAATAACCACAAATGTCTTTTCTGTGCTCACATCATTATCAGTTTTATTCAACCCCCAAGTGACATTCAATCTTAGTACTTAGTACAACATCCTTTTACAGTTATAACAGCTTTTAAACGTGAAGCATAGCTTGACACAAGTGTCTTGCAGCGATCTACGGGTATCTTCGCCCATTCGTCATGGGCAAAAGCCTCCAGTTCAGTCACATTCTTAGGCTTGCGCACTGCAACTGCTTTCTTTAAGTCCCACCAGAGGTTCTCAATCGGATTTAAGTCAGGTGACTGCGATGGCCACTCCAAAATGTTCTAGCCTTTAATCTGCAACCATGCTCTAGTGGACTTGGAGGTATGCTTGGGATCATTGTCCTGTTGAAAGGTCCAACGTCTCCCAAGCCTCAGGTTTGTGATGGACTGCATCACATTGTCATCCAATATCTCCTGGTACTGAAGAGAATTCATGGTACCTTGCACACGCTGAAGCTTCCCTGTACCTGCAGAAGCAAAACAGCCCCAATGCATGATTGACCCCCCCGCCATGCTTCACAGTAGGCAAGGTGTTCTTTTCTTCATAGGCCTTGTTCTTCCTCCTCCAAACATAGCGTTGATCCATGGGCCCAAACAGTTCTATTTTGTTTCATCAGTCCACAGAACACTATCCCAAAACTTCTGTGGTTTGTCCACATGACATTTGGCATACTGCAGTCGACTCTTCTTATTCTTTGGAGACAGCAAGGGGTTGCGCCTGGGAGTTCTGGCATGGAGGCCTTCATTACGCAGTGTGCGCCGTATTGTCTGAGCTGAAACTTCAGTACAAACATCTGACAAATCTTTTCTCAGTTCCTCAGCAGTCACACGGGGACTTTTCTCCACTCTACGCTTCAGGTAGCGCACAGCAGTCGAAGTCAGCATCTTCTTTCTGCCACGACCAGGTAGCGTTTCAACAGTGCCCTTTGCCTTGAATTTGCGAATGATGCTTCCTATGGTCTCTCTTGGTATGTTTAACATCTTTGCAATCTTCTTATAGCCATTGCCCTTCCTGTGAAGAGTAATCACCTCTTCTCTTGTCTTCCTGAACCATTCTCTTGACTTCACCATGTTTGTAACCACACCAGTAAATGTCTAGAAGGAGCTGAGTATCACAGTCATTTTAAAGCTGCCTAATTGGTGCTTATTATGCTTTATTGCTGCTCCGTGACATCCACAGGTGTTTTCAATACCTGATTGAAAACACTTGAATGAACCTCTGTTCTTCAGAGTGGTAGTCTTTAAGGGGTTGAATAATTGTGTCAATGAAGAATTCACAAAAGAAACATTTACTACTGTATTACAAAACCAATTGATGTCATTTTAGTTGCATATGGTTCTTTAAAAAGTCCTTGTAGGATTTCATTCTGAATACAATTACAAATGTACACTAAATTCCCTAAAACCCTTTACAGCATTGGGGGTTGAATAATTTTGAACACAACTGTATATGCTACATATTTGCCATAAAAGGTGTATGGGGGTCCGGGTCCCTGGGGGACAGGAAACAAGGACAAAAAGTTAAAAAAAAACGTTTTTAAAGGGACAGTGAGTTTTCCATGAAATAAGGGTTAAAAATAAAGACGAAAAATTCCTTCAAATATCGTGCCTAGGAGGTCCCCATAACCTGCCCATGAAGTGGCGGATTTCTAGGATGTATAGAAATTTGTAAAAACCAAAAAATGACATTTCAAATGACGGTAAATGCTTTTCCTTTAATCTATCCATAAACAACTGCTTGGGGCGGCAGTCTGTATGAAAAGAGGAGACATTTTCGGACACGCAGAAAAAGTTTACTGATTTTTTTGGCGATGAAAAGCAGGAGAATGGAAACTTCTAGACCAAATAGCCGATTTGGAAAGTGAGATAAATGGGAGAATTTTTCTGGTTTGGCTATATTGACCTAGAATTTTCCATTCTCCAGTCATTCTCCTGAGTTTCACCTTTCTCTGAATAACCCTGTCAGGGTTATTCAGAGAGCGGTGAAGAGCAGGAGAATGACTGGAGAATGGAAAATTCTAGGTCAGAATAGCCAAACCAGAAAAATTCTCCCATTTAGGCTAGGGTCAGACTAGCGAATTTTTAACGTGCGTTTAGGCGCACTTAATCACGGCCGCACTAGCAGCAAATGACGGGCAATGACGGCCAATATACGAAGTACGGTCGCACGAAAGTCCGGCTCCGCAACGCAAGTGGAAAATGAACGCATTTTTTCGAGAACGCAGAACCGCTAGTACGGACGTACAAAGTGCGCTGCGTCCACTAGCGGCGTGTGTGCGTGATTTGGAGACGTCAGACCCTGCTCATGTCCGGCCAACATAACGTCCTCCAGACACCCAAAGTTTCCTGGTTTGGATCCGTAAAAAATCACGCACAAAAATGCGCATCGTATGACCGTTTTCGCGCAATCCGTGAAAAAGTACGGCAATGCGTTCGGACGCACTTTTTGACGGTCGCTGCGAAAAATGCTTTAGTCTGACCGTAGCCTTATCTCACTTTCCAAATCGGCTATTTGGTCCAGATTGTTCTCTTTTCCTGCCATTCTCCTGGTTTTCACCTTTCTCTGAACAACCCCGAGAGAGAGGTGAAAGCCAGGAGAACTGGCAGGAGAAGAGAACAATCTAGACTAGGGATGCACCGATACCACTTTTTTAAGACCGAGTACGAGTACCGATACTTTTTAAAAGTACTCACCGATACCGAGAGTACCGATACTTTTCTTTAATGTCATGTGACGCTTTCCAATAAGAACTATATAAACATGCCCCCAGCTCACATGTATATCCCCCCTATATATATATATATATATTATATATATATATATATATATATATATATATTCATACTGCCCCAGCTCACACATGGATATGCCCCAGCTCAAACATGGATTTGCCCCAGCTCACACATGGATATGCCCCCTAGCTCACACATGGATATTGCCCCCCAGCTTATGAATATGCCCCCACAGCTCACACATGGGTATGCCCCCAGCTCATGGGTATGCCCCCCAGCTCACACATGGGTATGCCCCCCAGCTCACACATGGGTATGCCCTCCAGCTCATGGATATGCCACCACAGCTCACACATGGGTATGCCCCCCAGCTCATGGATATGCCCCCCAGCTCACACATGGGTATTGCCCCCAGCTCATGGATATGCCCCCACAGCTCACACATGGGTATGCCCCCCAGCTCATGGATCCCCCCCCTGCGACGATACTTACCTTCCTGAGCGACGCCGGGAATGTCTCCGCGCGTGCGCTCGTTGGAAGGACCCCAGCCGCGACCACGTGGGACCATGTGATCGTGGCTGGGGTCCTTCCAACGAGCACAAGCGGAGAGAAACTTTCCCGGCGTCGCTCAGGAAGGTAAGTATCATCGCGGAGAGCAGCTGCAGGGCCTGTCCGAATGCTCTATCGGCATTCGGACAGGCCCTGCAGCTGCTCACTCTGTTCATACTTACCTTCCTGAGCGACGCCGGGAAAGTTTTCTGCGTGCACGCTCGTTGGAAGGACCCCAGCCGCGATCACATGGTCCCATGTGGTCGCGGCTGGGGTCCTTCCAACGAGCGCACGCGCGGAGACATTCCCGGCGGCGCCCAGGAAGGTAAGTATTGCGGTGAGCAGCTCCAGGGGCGGCTGTCAGAATGCCGATAGAGCATTCGGACAGCCGCCGCAGCCCCTCGGATGGCGGCAAGCCGGCTCAATGCCGGCTTCCGGTATCGGAAAAAATATCGGGGGTACTGCAGGAGTACCAAGTACTCCTGCAGTACCCAGTATCGGCCCGATACCGATACTAGTATCGGTGCAACCCTACTCTAGACCAAATAGCCAATATGGAAAGTGAGTTAAATGGGAGAATTTTTCTGGTTTGGCTATTTTGACCTAGAATTTTCACTTCTCCAGTTATTCTCCTGCTTTTCACCGCTCTCTGAATAACCCTGTGAATGTTTAATCACGAGGTAAAAAATAACATTGCTTTAGATTTTTTTCAAACACCAGTTAACCACTTGGCTGCTATGGACGCGCTCAGCGCGTCCAGCCAAGTTGTTCTCCTGTGCTATGGATGCGCTGAGCGCGTCCATGCACAGGAGGCAGCAATCCGCCGGATTCCGGCGGATTGCTGCGCCCCCCGGTGCGGGCTGACATCTTGGATGTCAGCCCAGCACTCCGGGACCCCGGCGGAGCAATTAGATGTCATCGCGGCGGCGCGATGACATCTAATTCAGTCGCCCCCCCCCCCCACATGTGCGGAGGAAGCGCCTGAAAGGGAGGGGGGAGGTCCTTCGGACCTTTCTCCCTCCTGATCGCCGGGGGGCAGAGGGTTAATCCAGGCACCGTTTGGAAGGGCACAGCCTGCCCTTCCAAACGGTGGCTGTGATTAACCCCTGGGGAGCCGGATCACGAATCAGCGCTGAAAAGCGCCGGATCGTGATCATCTCCTGGAGCTGGCCGACATCTTGGATGTCGGCCAAGCCTCGAGGAACTCCCCCTGAGAACTGGCGTCATCATGCATAGCACGATGACGCCAGTCCTGGAGTTAACCCCTAGCTGCCACCAATGGTGGAGATAGGGGGTTCCAATGAACCCCCTATCTCCCGATCCGTGGCAGCTAGGGGTTAATGTTTGATATCGTTGGATCGACCAGAGCATTGCCTTTCCAAGGATACTGAACATGAGCATGAAAAATGTTTTTTAAAAAAAAATAAAAAATAAAAATATTTAAAAAAAAATTCAAAAAAATAAATAAACAAGTTTTTTGTTTGTTTTTGTTTTGTTAATGCAGCAATATTGTTCCCATTTCAATTATAATGTGAACAATAATGCTGCACTAACGATTTTTGTATGCGGTGCGTTTGTTAAGGCTAGGGTCAAACGAAAGCATTTTTACACGCGAACGTAAAAAAGTGCGTCCGAACGAATTGACGTATTTTTTCACGGAGTGCGCGAAAACGGTCATACGATGCGCATTTTTCGTGCGTGATTTTTTCAGATCGTCAATAAAACTCTTTTTGCGTCTGGACGTTATGTAGGCTGGACATTAGCAGTGTCTGACGTCTCCTAATCACGCACACATGCCGCTATGCCGCAGCTGCGCACTCTGTACGTCCGTACTAGCGGTTCGGCGTTCTCGAAAAAATGCGTTCGTTTTCCACTTGCGTTGCGCGGCCGGACTTTCGTGCGACCGTACTTCGTATATTGGCCGTCATTGCCCGTCATCTGCTGCTAGTGCGGCCGTAATTATGTGCGCCAGAACGCACGTTAAGGCTAGGGTCAGACTGAGGCAGTGCGAACGCGCGTTCTGGCGCACTTAATCACGGCCGTAGTAGCAGCAGATGCCGGGCAATGACGGCCAATATACGAAGTACGGTCGCACAAAAGTCCGGCTGCGCAACGCAAGTGGAAAATGAACGCATTTTTTCGAGAACGTGAAACCGCAGGTACTGACGTACAGAGTGCGCTGCGTCCGCTAGCGGCGTGTGTGTGTGATTAGGAGACGTCAGACGCTGCTAATGTCCGGCCAACATAACGTCCAGACGCAAAAAGGGTTTTATTGATGATCCGTACAAAATCACAGATGAAACTGCGCATCGTATGACCGCTATTGCGTATTCCGTGAAAAAATACGTCCATTCTTCGAACGCACATTTTCACGGACAACGTGAAAAATGCGTTAGTCTGACCCTAGCCTAAAAGTGCGCTGGTCTGACCCCAGCCTAAAAAAAGCAAAATTTTCCCCAAAAACAAAATGTAACGAGACCCCATTTCAAATTTTTTTAACAAGCGCACCCCATACAAAATACACCCGCAAACGATCGCATGTTAAAATGTGAAAAAAAACACTTTACACATAATAAATTATTGAAAATTCAAATTTTATTGCATTTTTTGTTATAATATACAGACATGACATAACGTATACATATAATAATGACATATTATGAATCTGCCAAGTCTGCCGGAAAGAACGATATATAATATGTCTGGGTCATATATCAAAATATGGCTACAAAACGCGGTGAAACATGATGAGCGAAAGCGGTAAAAATTACCTCAGCACAGAGGTGTGAAAAGCCTCAGCAGCGAAAGGGTTAAATGCAGCATATTAGGATGTTTTAGGAGGGAAATTCTCAAATCTCAATCAGAAACAGACACCACCCCACCCCCTCACTATATTGTACAATGTATCAAATTGATTACCAGACTGACAACACCTGGTGTTATGCCCTTTGGTGAACAGAGGTCATTTAGAGTTGATAATCTTTCCACGTACACATTAGTTTTTAATTCAATATCTAATAAAGGGTTGCTTATAATATTCTGCAGTAAAGAGTCTCTTTATTTCTAGATTTTTTAGTATTTTTTTAAGCATTTTCTATACTTTTTTCAAAATTTCTTTTTTTTTTTCGAACCCGAACCGAACACGCCCAAAAAGTTCGAAATTCGCAAACTTTAGAACTGCTAAAGTTCGGGTCGAACTCCGAACCGTCCGAACCCGAACAGCGCATCCCTCGTCTCTATGTTCCCTGTGAAAGACTCGGCTGGTGAAATTTCAGTCCTCTTTCAGACCTTTATGTATCAATGACTCGATCCAAAAGCCCGGTACTTGCGTTACATTTTCTCTATACAGTTTCGTAAGAGAATAAAATGTCACCACAAGAAATGTAGATGTTTTGTTGTAATTTCCTGGTTCTTGATCTCCTTTCCCTTTCTTCCCAGATTCAGATGGATCCAGAGATATCCATTCTTTATTGTAGTCCTTGCCCCCAAGGACTCCCACAGCGTAAAGTCCATGTCCAGCTCTCTCCCTTGTACCAGAGACGCAAGCTGCCTCCCCCTTTAGAGGAGAAGATTCTTTTCGACTGGGAGGAACGCCAACGCAAACAGCCATGGGTCTTTAATGGTGCGAAATTCAGGCTTCATTCTGTAGAGCCAGAAAAAGAAAGAGCTAGTGCTGGAACTAACACGTCTTTAAACCGAGAGCTGCGTAAAGAAAGGGATAAGGTCGCAGGTGACTTATCAAAAGAGAATAAACGTTATGATGCTGGTAGGTCGATGGAGGTAATGGACAATGAAGCAGGAGGAGGACTCACACTCCACCTTGCTCTTACTTGCTACAGAGACTTCTTGGGCACCAACTGGTCAGGGGACGCAACAGCTCTGCAAGAGAAGGGCGGCAAGGAACATGGGGATGCTGATGCTTATTTGGCTCAGCCACTGGGTGTTGGAGCTGCTTTGCAGTGCACAGATGGACGGTTTGTTCTCCTGAGGAGAAGCTATAGAGTTGGGGAAGCAGCAGGACTTCTTGATGTACCCGGAGGACACCCTGAACCAAAGGTGAGGAGACACAGAGATCTTGCAATTGAGTACGGTGTACAGCTATTGCTGACACGTATTAAAGCATGTTACTAGAGTGTACCTAAAACTGAAGGTTTAGGATGACTTGGTGGCAACATTTCAGCACCTCTCTGTTGAGGTTCTATTAAAGGGAAATAGTCATGAAACCTCTGTAATGCTGATGGAGGGGCACATGTAAATATACTGCATTGGCCAAGGTTCTAGTGGTCCAAGGTCACCAACCATAAACTGTATGCCCAAGGAAATAGAGCACCGGTCACACGAGGCTTGGTATGAAATGGAGGTTTATTGGGAAAAGCAATGTCTCATATCGCAGACCTTTCTCAAGTGGGTCCTGTCCTGTGCCAGGACCAAAACGTTGCTGTTCCCAATAAAACTCCCCTTCATCCTGAGGCTTGTGTGACAGGTCCTCTTCTTCCTTGGGTACACAACCTTTGTCTCATTGAGTTGTGAATATATACGTGATCAGAATGATCAGTGATGTGCAGCCGCTTAATATGGTAGCTGGGGTTGTGAGGAGGCTTCCTAAACTCTTCAGGGACTTTTGCCTCCTACTGTCTCATACGTGACACTGCACCAGCATCCTTTTATCCCCCATAACGTAAAGAAAGCAATACCCTGAATTTCTCTTAATACCAAACTCTTATGAGTGCCACAACATCTCCGGGAAGTTCATTTCATGCTCAACATTTAAAATGTCATGTTGTCATCAAGGTACCAATGCACTAAGAGACATGGAGTGACACTGTCAAAGGTACATATCTGTGCTGATGCTTAATTGTCTGTATTCTTATCATCTCCAGGCAGTGGTCCCCAATATCCCTGAAGAAGAGCTGTCCCTGGATGTACTCAAGCCAGAGTTGGTCATCAGAGAGCTCTTCTCATCCATACTTGCAGAGATAAGAGATGAGGTAGGTAAAAATGCAATTTGTCACACTATGGCTCCCTAATCCCTAGGGATTTCTCACATGGAGATGCTTATGGTACTTTGCTGTTGCCTGTTCTACTTTTCATCTTACCCGTTGAACCAGTTAACATATTTAATTTTGTATATACTTAAGGCACTATCATCTGCCCTGCGCTAAAACGGGGACGTTAACGGGAAGAACCTGCGCCTGCAGGTCCCTGTTTTAGCACTATAGCACAGGGCAGGCGCTGATTCAGCAGCTTGCCCTGTAATGCAGCGCTAAGCGCCTGTATTAACACACCTACGCGAGTATCACCTGGAGTCCGTAGAACTTCATGGAGGTTTGTGCTGCCGGACCACATGGCCTGTGCGATCTCAAGAGATTGTGCAGGGCTGCTGAGGGAGACTAGAGACTTTTTGTCCCCAGTCTCCCTCTGCTCCCAGCGGTCAGAAACGTGGAATCTGTCTACCGTTCGCGCTGCAGGATGAGAGGTGAGTATCTGATATATTTGTGGGGGGTTTCAGTCAGTGAAAATAGATTCCGCAGAATCGGAGTCAGCTACAGCTCTAATCCGGTACTAACACACCGGTGCGGTAATTAGTGTTCGGACCATTTAATCCTACCGCTAAATTACTCTTTGCGCTCCCCATGTTAAGCATAGGGTGCGCAAAGTACAGTAAGCTCGCAGGAGAAAACGCTATCACCAATGCGCTAACATGTTTCTTTAACTCCTTAGCAATCAGGATGTGATCTGGGGGGCATGCGGTAACCTCATATAACCTAACGCTCTCATATGTGAGTGCTAGCAGTAGCGTTAAGGAGGTGAGAGGGCCCTTTAGGGTTTACTCCATGTAACATGAGTTGAGCCTCTGTTTAATTTTAGTGTTTCACTTTGTTTAACCATCTACTCCATTGGTAACTTATTAAGATTTAATATACTTTTTACTTGTTTCTGTTTATTTACTTTACCCCCATTCATATGGATGGCTGCCTGGTGTCTGAAGGGACAACGCTACTGGTGGGGTCTTCATTTAAATGAAGTTCCTTGGTGTAACACTTGCATTTTCTTGTGTTTATCTAATAGGGTTATTCAAAGAGATCCGAATGGCTGCCGAAAGGTAACTGAACGCTGAAATTCAGCGTTCGGTTTCCCTTCTTGGCCATTCGGCTATCCAGAGAGCAGGCAGTTCGCCAAATGTTGGCAAATTGCCTGCACATACGGTGCCTGTTCGTTGCCTGTTCGAGGGCAGTGAAATCCCCATAGAGAAGCAATGCTTCGTCTATTCAGAGAACACCAAACAGCAGGGAAAAGTTGCCGAAATGCCCTGCTATTTGGTGGCTTCATGCGGCAAATTTATTCAGGCGAATCCCATAGGCTTCAATGTTAAAAGTATTCCCGTTTTTTTAATTCAATATCAAATAAACCGTTTATTATAATATTCTGCAGTAAAAAGTCTCTTTTATTTTTAGATTTTTTTTTGGATCTTTTAGGCATTTTTTGGGATTTTTTTTGCGAAAATATTTTTCCTTTTTTTTTTTTAATCGTGTTTTCTTTTCTGTAACAGCCCTTTTTATTATCATTCCCTGCACCTCATATGAAAATTTCAGACATTTTCGCTCAGTAGTTTCTTTGCAAACAGCGTTTCACTTTTAAAACCTTCAAGCAAACTGTTTTTTTCTTTTCTCACTCCATTCGTCTGCGGTGTCGGCTTTTTCCGGCGGCTGCTCTGTGATCTGCTCCTGCTCAGGTTTCTCCGGCGTCGTTAATCCAGATGTTTTTGCGGGTTTCGGAGTTTGTTCGCCCTCGTTTTGCGGTGAGTTTTCGGCGACTTTCCCCTGCATTACGACGGCCCTGTGGTGCTTGTTGAATACACCGCCGGGTGGCCGAAATGGGAACGCCAAATCGCACCGAAGAGAACGAGAAGTCACCAAACGTGCGGTGGCTTTTCGATTCTCTTTGAATAACCCTGTATGTCTTCTCAGACCTTAGGGCCTTTTACGATTTATGCCAGTAACTGGAAGCCACTAAGGAGACATATCAGTGCGAGACGATAAGCCTTAGAAGCTCTTTGTCGACTCTAGTTCGATCGAACGGCTGTATTAGCAGTTCAAGGCAGAATATTTAGGAGCCGCAGACTATACCAGTAGTGTAGCCACCACTGGTATTGGCCCCTGTAAGCGCAATCCTGGCAAGACAAACCAGAATAAAGTAAGAGACAGAGATCAGGTGTGCATGAGAAGGACTGATTGAGTACAGGTCAATCTCATCTTACCACTGGTTCTTTCTGTCCGGATTTGTTCCATGTCCTTTCAAAAACAGAGACAGAGGTAAAGGATAACAATCTAGAAGAAAAGATGCACTAGATAAGCTACAGAGAGACTGAGACACATGCAGGTTTATTCAGAGAGAGGCGAAAACCTGGAGAATTGCCAGGAGAATGAACAATCTAGACCAAATAGCCGATTTGGAAAGTGAGATAAATGGGATAATTTTTCTGGTTTGGCTATTTTGACCTAGAATTTTCACTTCTCCAGTCATTCTCCTGGTTTTCACCTCTCTCTGAATAACCCTGATGGGGAGATAAAATTCATACCCCTCACATTTCTAACAAAAATACGCACATATATTCGTATCCTGCAACAAGGAGGTCACAGTTCAAAAGACATGAAATGCTCCAATGTTCACGAATCAATAGAAACCTCACTAACCATCGTAGCTGGCATTTCTCAAAGGGAAATTCAAACCGCATAAGAAGAGGTTTTCATTGAAGCTTCTCCTGCTACTGTTTCAATTGCCTTTTTGGGAAATGCAGAAATTTATCATTTTTTAGAACACAGGTAAACTATGGTGATTAGCGAATTATCCCAACATTGATGTTTAACCTCTGGAGCTATATACTAGTAACGCACAGCAAGACCACTAGAGGTCACCAGGAAGCTGAATAAAATAATGCAGAAAGATAAGCCACTGACTGCCGGGCAGGTATGATTAACCTCCCTGGCGGTCCGATTCCGACATATTTTATATGTCAGAATAGGTCCTATTTATTTTGGCCCCCTAGCGGTATGAGTGTGGCTCGGGGGTTAACTTTCAATACTGAAAGGGGTATCCCCGAGCCACACTCGGGCCGATACTTACATGTCCTGCGCTCCCTCGCTGTCCCCGCAGTCACACTTCCTGGTTCACTCCTCGCAAGAAGGGAACCAGGCTGTGTGACGTTTGGAGCGGCTGGAGGAGACTGCGGGGATCAGCAGGACATTTAAGTATACAGCCCGAGTGTGGCTCGGGGATACCGCTTTCGGTACGAAAAGTTAACCCCGAGCCACACTCGGGATTACCGTCAGGGAGGTTAAAAAGGATGCCGTATCCACGCATGTACAAATAATTTTACAAAGTTCTGCACGACAGACAAACAAAATGTATCCCAGGTTCCTTTTTTTTTAATACAGGAGGGGAGGGGTTGCACCTATTCCCCGATGGGACGGCTGCAACCACCAAATGTACCCAGCCCAGCAACATGTATAAAACATAAACAAGGAGAAGCGCATATGACATTGTTCTCCTTTTTTTAATATTCAAACTTGCATGTTTTTTACGTGTTAGCACTTTATAAAAACTTGTAACTGTTTCTGTTTTCTCTGTAGGTTAATCTGCCATTATCCACCCTCAGCGATCCCCTCCTTCTGGGCATTGCCCGCAATAATACCAGTGCTGGTAGACCCAGTGCTGAATTCTATGTCAGGTAATGGTTGTTTGTTTGTCCATTCCTGTATATTACTATATTCTAAAGTTCAGAGGTCACTTACTTGTTGACTGTGTTTATCAGATGCAGTCTAAATTCTGAAGAAGTGCGGGAGATGTACCTGCAGGGAGGACCGGAGGCTCATGAATCTACTGAAATTATATTTATTGACAGAGAGGTGAGAACACGTCCTTGCACAAAATGCCTTTTTTCAGTGCATATCAGTGATGCATAAACATTGGTGTAGGAACTACAAAGCAATCTGGGGGAGGATATACCTTTTTTATCTGCTTCAGGCGCAAAACAGTTTTGCAAGAGGCTGCAGAAACTGGACCACGGTGGTGTATTTTATAGATCAGTGGTTCCCAACCTTGGTCCTCAAGTACCCCAAACGTGACAGGTTTTAAGGTTTAACTTGAGGAAATACAGACAAAAACCGCAATCAAGGAGCAGCAAATCATATCACCTGTGCTGTTCTTTGGATATTCTGCAAACCTGGCCGTTAGGGTTACTTGAGGACAGGGTTGGGAACCACTGACATAGATTATAAATTCGATATATCCATATGTAGTGTGCATACACGCATACTGACACAAAGCACTAAATACCCCACGAGGCACCTTTTATTTCCTAGTATAGATTACACACAAGTTACCTAATTTGCCACAAAGCAGCCTCTTCTTAGGCATAGAGTTGCCATGACGTTTGGTTCCATTTCTAATAGTTGCACAAAACCGTAGGACGGAAACAACTAATCGATTAGTTGTTGATTAATCTATAATGAGAATAGTTGTTAACTATTACGTAACAGCTGGATGGAGTAGCGGTAACATCACTGCTCTATAACTGTGGAGACACAGGTTCGTATCCTGGGCAGAGCACCTCTCCAGTAAGCGTCCTTGGGCAAAACACCGAACGGTACATACTTGCCTATCACACAATATTGGCTGTGGAGTTCAGTGGTAAAGTTTCTACCTTTTGACTGTGGAGAAGCACATCAAAATACCATTCAGCACATCCCTCCAATACAACTTTGGAGAAGTCTCGACTTTACTAGAAGCGGGTTCAACCTAACCACCAGGTCGCTGCTCTACAATCATGGAAAGACGACTCAATCCCATTCATATGACGCCACCAGGGAGTGTCCTTGGGCAAGACGCCTAACGATATGGATACCTCACAAATTACTTGTACATCTCATAGATTGTAAGTTCCCTTGGGAACAGTGTCCCCCTGAATCAGGCTGTATCATCCATCTGTGGTATTCTATTGTATCAACCCCATGTACGCTGATCTTGTAAAGCGCTGCGGAATTTGTGGCGCTATATAAATAAAGGATGATAATAATAATAATCGTTATCGATTTAAACGGTCTGTGTATAGCACACACTGTTTAGAATCCGACTGAGTTAATAACGGTAAAAACCTCAGACGGTACGTCTGAGCTGATTGCAGAAGACGTGCTGCTGCTTTAAACGTTATGATTTAGTTCTAGTATATTTTTTTTTTACATAACAATTTTGTTTAAAACAGTAGCAGAACTACAGCACAGACAAATCCTGTGAGACCTGAGCGGGCCTCACCGTAGAGCAGGCCACTAGTGCAGCTGTTCGTCCTCAGGACCCTCACAACCCTCTTTTTATGAACTACAGCACAGACCTACAGCAGGGGTGGAGGAGCAGTACTGCCGCTGTTTTATCCTTAGCTGGAGTCCTGTGTCACCACCCCACCTTCTCCGCTTACATTGCTCAGGTTCGGTCTCTTCCCCCAACCTCCCTCCCACACTCAGGTCCAGTGCCTTGCCCAAATTCACTCCCTCTCTTCTCCACTCAGTTTGTTCATGAAATTATTTTAAAAGGGCACTATATGCACCCTGGCCACTTTAGTATATTAAAGTGGTCAGGCTGTGTAGGGTGTGCACACACACACACGCACGCTCTTTGCATGCTGACATCATCATGTCTATCACAGTACTCGCAGCAGCTTTTGTTCAGGGAGAAAGCAGAGAGGGGTTTGAGCTGTGCACACAGCATCAATCCATCACTGACCAGGCACTTGGGTGCCACAATATGCAAGTTAAGCTAGTTATACAATTTTTGTATGTACATACAAAAGTTATGTACACTGCGCAAATTGTGTAAGGAAAAGAAAAAGGAGGGGCGTGATTTTTTTTTACATAGTGTTCCTTATTTTAAGTTTAACCTTTCCAGATGCCCTGAAGAGATCTTTGGGTGATTTCAGTGTTGTTAGACACTGGTATGTGCAAATTTATATGTCCTTTGTGAGAGCATTTTACGGTGTGTGTGTATATATCTGCATTTTTTATAATCTGCACTATTGTACTGTTTAATTTTCAGGTAGACTCTTAGGTAGGAGAGTATCACTGCATTCCGGGGCAAAGTGCTGAGACGGAGCCTATCCGGGAATATTGCGCTAAAATGGGGACGCTACGGGGAAACCTGTAGGCGCATTTTAGCGTTAGCGAGGGAATACAGCCCTGTGCCTTTTTAATGCATTTTCCTTTAAGGGATGACATACTTCGTATATGTTCATAAATATATATACACATCACGCTCTGTCAGTATACAGTGTACCAGTAAGTACATACTTCTGTGTATTTGCGTATGTGCCAGGTCCAGATCGGCCATTCAGCTGCTACGCTGTGATGACCATATACCATAAATGGAGAAAATCAAAGGGGACAAGAAAATGGCTCCGTTTTCTCGAGTTCCTGTCCAAATCCCACTCACCCAAAGCCTTGGCCAGTTTTGGGACCCATTTCAGACCTGTGTATATGTATATTCTATACATACACCAAAAAAGAACCCTGTATGCTGTGATTATTTTTTTTTTCTTCTAGGTTTCATAGCAACGATTAGGCTCTAAATACTCCATTTCCAGTCAAGCACAGTTTTATTCTCGGTCTCCTGTAGCTCGTCAGCATGGCCCTGGCTCGAGTCTTAGAAGGAAATGTTCATGAAAGCATCAACCTACCATTTAATGAAATTGCAGAGTGAAGATGCTTTCAGACCTTGTACTGAGATATACACTCTGATCTGGTCATAACACTGGTATCCTGTTTTTATCATGATAAGCAATTTTCTACTCTGTATGGGCCTACCAGTGCTACTTAAAGCAATTTGCAACAAAGTATAGGCTCCAGCGTGCAATTAACCCTGATTAAAAAAGTGTAACGCAGCCACCTATACCGTTTTGATGGCTCAGATTTTTGTGAATTGGGATTATGCTATATACTTTTTTTTCCCTTTTTTTTTTCTCTATCCATTCTATGTTTGAGGTATAAGGACCATATCACCTGGTGTGAGCTAACCTAGCGTTTTGCGTTAGCGTCAGGTTAAATGCGTCTAGCGCCTGACCAACAGATTGTTTGCCTTCCGCTAGAAACAGGAAAAATCACTTCACATGTGGTAATTTGCGATTCGTAGCGTGAGTTTACTGTACTTACCGCGTCCTATACTTAATATGGGGGGGGGGGTGGCGCTAGAGATCACTCAAGAAAACAGGTCCTCACCCAAAATTAACAGGCAATTGAAAGGAATGCAGCACAGGTGTTTTCTTGGCCCACAACACCATAGTAATGGATCTGGTCTGCAATGTTGCTGCTGTTGCAGTAGGCTCTATTATAAATGTATCCTTTATTGACATATATCCTAATTCTAATATATTGGCTAATTCTAAACATTTTATGTTGGGGGTTATTTATAGTATGTAAGCGTTTGACTATTAGGGTTAGGACCATGTTTAAAGGGACATATAGATAAGTCTTGCCCTGAAACATGTATTATTTATATGCTGCAGCAGGGAAGTTATTGTCGCTCATCTGGCCTTCCTTTTGGATCTATTAAATGCATTGTAATGATTCTACATGCTGTTGGGTGGCATTTATCATGCAACGCCCATCAGCCTTAATTAATATATGCGTGCATATAAACATGGAGAATTTTAATAATGCAGGGGTGTGAGGGCTCTTCGCTGGATGTGTTCGTATACAAGCTTGTGAGGGCAGGGGATAGGTATGGCCCGGCACTCTGCACTGGAAAAAAAACATTCTAGCCTGTACACAACTGCATTAGCGCTGGGTCTCAGCCCGGGTCTTAGCGTTTCCCTAGCGTGCCCTAAACAACCTTGTACACGGACAACCGCGAACAAGGCGATCTGTTGGTGGGTCATCAGGCACTACATTTTAGTGGCTCGTGCTAGATTTTTCATGTAGCGTTGGCGTTTTAGCTCACGCTAGGTGATAGTGACCGTAGTGTATTGAAGCTGTATTTGTCATATTCCTAGCCCTGCATGTAGTGAGAATGTTTGGAATTGCACAGATTGTGGAATTGAAGTCACATACACTAGACATGAAACCTAAATGTTTGTGTATAATAACAAAGTGTAGATTCCCCATTTAGGTGAGCTGTAGAGTCAGTACATCAGGTTTGTCACTTGTAGCTTGCCCCACATTAGCGTATCTTACTGCCAATACAATGTTGCTCTCTTGTTTTGGGGACCGTTGCACAGGCAAGCTGAGATGCGAGATTTTTCTATACTTATTGGAGTGTGGCTAGTTACATAGGCTGAAAAAAGACGTGCGTCCATCAGGTCCAGCCTTTCACACATCACCTGCTGCTGTTGATCCAAAAGAAAGCAAAAAACCCGGTGTGGAAGCTCTCGCCAATATGCAACATACTGGGGAAAAAAAACTCCTTCTTGACCCCAGAATGGCGTCAGATTTCTCCTTGGATCAAGCGACTTTTACCCACATATTAAATATTATAACCCTTAATATTGTGTTTTTGCAGGAAGTCATCCAGTTGTTGTTTTAAAAAGTCTGTACAGATTCTGACCCAACCACTTCAACAGGCAGAGAATTCCACAGCTTTATTGTTCTCACTGTAAAATAACCCTTCCTATGCTTTAGGCTGAATTTCCTTTCGTCCAGTCTTAATGGGTGACCTGTGTATAGTCCTATTAATGAATAGGTTTCCAGACAATGGTTTATAATGGCCCTGTATATATTTATATAAAGTTATCAGATCCTAAGGCGCCGTTTCTCTAAACTAAACAGGTTTAAAGGGACACGACCACTTACATAAGCTGTACCTAGATTAGTTGTGCATTACACACAAAACCACCTTATAAAAACACATGCTACCGTTTTATTTTATTTTGTTTGAAGTAATTGCATGTAAAAATGAAAGTTAGTTTTTTTCCTCTTGTTCCCATGATGCATTATTTATCAAAATATGTGCAAAAGTTTTACTTTAGGCCAGTGTCAAACGAGCGCACTATGTACGCCCGTTCTGACATGCCTTCAGACGCCCTTCGCAGCATTGTGACGTTTTGACGGGGCCGGCCACACGCTGTAGCACACGCATAGGAGGATCGAGCCTTGCAGCGCTGAGCGCACTAACTGCGCTCTGTGAGGTGGCCAGACAGGCGTTGAGTGAAAGGAATGTCCACTCTCATGGACTATCACCTGGTGTGAGCTAAAACTCCTTCCGCTCTGAAAACGCTTGTGATACTGGCTTTCACAGTTGCGGTTTATCTTCTACAGTATTTAACAGTTAATGATTTGGGTGAGGGACTGTTTGGATATGGCAGCAGGAGGTCCACTGTTCCCCAGGCTACTCAAGATAAGGGATGGCAGCTGAATGAGATAAAACAGGGAGTTTAAAATACTTCTAATCTACCTCCTGGTGATGTCCTTTTGAACACGTCCCACACAATACAATGATGTGAGTCTGTGACTAACCATAGACTCCATTCTATGGCCAAAGCCACCCAGTAAGGACTGAGGTGCAAGTGATGTAAAGACACTGTAGTGGGGGAAGTTTACACCTCAAAAGATCACACAATGGATGCACCCAGTGACACAGTAAAATATTTTCTTAACCAAACAAAGAGGAAAACAAATCACATGTAAAATATCAGCAACATTAAAATAAACACAATAAAGACATTTTATTTTTTGGTGGTAGTGGCCCTTTAAACTCGTTAGCCTTAATTCATAACTTAAATTTTCCAGTCCCCTTATTAATTTAGTTGCCCATCTCTGCACTTTTTCTGGTGCCATAATTAATTTTAAAACCGGTGCGTTCTTAACAAAATTTTGCTTCTTTATAAATTCGTTGTTTCATCCAGAGAGTGTATTCCCCTTTTAATGCCAATACCTTTCTGGCCTTGGCGGCTGCTGTTTGACATTTGGCATTATCGCGTGCCCTGAGCTAAAACCGGGATGCTAAGGGGGAAAGCTTTCACTAATTTCCCCTTTGCCTCCCGGTTTCCCCAGCACATCGCAGGGCAGGCGCCGAGTTTGCTAAGCTCGCGGATGCTGGGAGCAGTGCTACAGCATTGTGCCCAGCATTCTCTCCATGGCGTCCATAGGACTACATGGAGGATCGTGTCGCTGGATCACATGACCGGCAGGATCTCGCCAAGTGACCCTAACGCTAGTTAATCTGTGCTTGCACTTTGTGCTCCTAACTTTGCGTTAGGTATAGGGAGCGCAATGTACAGTAAACTCGTGCTACGAATCACAAATTAACAAACGCTAACGGATTTGTTTAACCTGTTAGCGATTCGAAGGCAATCTGGCTGCAGTACTATGACCCCTGTTAATACGAGTCTATTTCATTATATGTATTTTTATATTTTATGTTGGTTTAATTTAATAAATTTAATTGTATGATCTGTTTTTCTCTTTTGATATGATATAGGGTTCAATCCCATTTCCACAGCATTGAATACATAATGTCTCCCCTGTTTCGGAGTCTTAGACTCAGTGTTTGTTCCTCCGTTAAGCTGACGCTAGTGTTAGAGCCCTATGACTATTCCCAAATCCTCCTTTGATTTCTCTAACTCGGTACCCTTTAGGTTATAAGTTGCTTTTGTTCTTCAGGCATAGTTATATAGGTTTGTATATGAATGGGTGAGGATCCGTGGCTTCATGTGTGTGTTACTTATCAGCGTTCGAGCAGCTGATGAGCAGGTATCCACTCACCATGCAGTGCATTAAGGAATGACAGGAGCCTCCTATTGACAGGCAGCAGCTCTCTTGCAGAGGCACGTGACAGCTACGTTACCATTTTTTTTTAAAGAATGTGGCTGGAAAGTAACGTCTGGATTGGGCAAAAGGCATATCTAAACCTCTCCGTGCCTGTCATCCAGGTGTCCTATTGGTGCAGATCTACTTTAGTGGTTCAATGACTAATACTGGGTTTTTATTAATAGAACTTCTTTAATTTTTCTTTCCTTCCAGGAAATGCTGTGCCTTGAGCAGTCTGACATGTGGAAGGAGCTCTGCCCGTCGGCAAAGGGTTGCGTGAAACTGTACCTCTTGGTTCGGGAACAACAATCTTGATTTTTGTATTTTATTTTGTATGTACTCCCTCTCTTTCCCACGCGGGGTAATTTTGCTAAAGCATAAAATAGGAGTACTTTTAGTGCATATAATAAACTGTGGACATTTTTCATTGAAAGAATGTTTTTTAGCTTTCTGTAGGATAATATTTTATTAATACAGACGTTTTTCATTAAATAGATATGATGCTGTGCATCCCATAAATGTGTTGAGTCATGATTTTGTTTAATATGTTTTGTTTATGTTTTTTTTTTTTTTTAAATGACTATGCGGAAGATGGGGTATCGAAGACCAGGAACAACGAGTCAGTCGCACCGATCAAACAAGAAAAGAGCACAATGTTATGGGGCAAAGCAGTTGGTGGGGTCTAAGGTCATAAAGTGTCCCTTCAGGTGGGGAAAAAAAAATATGAGAATACGCTAGATAAGGCGAAGGGGGGGTCATATTAGTTTTCATGGCATAAAACAGCTCATCTGGTGAGGGACAGTAATAATATAGCAGATAAAGCAGATAACTACCACGACATGGCAATGCAATAAACGTCAAAAGATAACAGTTGCGGTAATAAGAAAAAGAAGATCAAATCAGGGTAGAGATGTCTCCCCCGAAACTTACCCCCCCAGCAAAAACAAAAAACCCAAACAGTAAACACCATGTTTTAAACTATGTATGATACGTTGGTCGTATCTAACCTGGAGATCGCAAATATGGACGCAACTGTATGGGTGGCATACAAAACCCTCCCCGTTTCCCCCCCCCCAGGTCGCATCCACCCAGATAAGTACCGCAATAGAAAAAATATCCTGACCTAACCGCTAAGGGTACCACACCTGGAGAGCTTGTCGTTATGCAATCGTAGTAGGTCACCAACGTGACGGGTTATGGCATCCTGTCTTACAGTGGAATCACGCAGTCTCTTATCGCACAGTTCGGCCTCGTAACCCCAATACGGGGGTGATGGTGCAAACGGGAAGAGTCAGTGAGAGTGAGGCCACATGTTGCAAAGGTATAAGAAAGCCATCAGTTCTAAGCAGAATTAGCAGAATATGAGGGGCAAAAATAGCGGTGAGGCAAGAGACTAACTAGACTCACGGAGTCATTCAGTCGAGTCCTGAGCGTTCCGTGGCAGTGGCGATTGTGATCTGCCTCTCCGAGGTGGACGTGGAGGTCTAGGTGGGCCTGCGGCTGAGACAGTCCCGATCATGGCGAACGGCAGGCGTTCCCAGTCTGGAACCTCGGCGGGGGGGAAAGGTCAAGAATAGCCAGGAACGGAGCCACATCTTTCGGGGAGCAGATGACATGGAGTGCGTCATTCTTACGAGTGTGGAGGGCAAAGGGAAACCCCCAGTGGTAGGGGAGACCCGCTTCTTGTAGCGCTCTCGTGACTGGCCGAAGGGCTCTGTGGGCCGCCAGGGTATGAGGCGACAGGTCCTGGAATATTTCAAAAGTTTCACCATCAAAGGACCATTGCCGGCGGGCACGGGCCCGGCGCATGATCTCTTTCAGGGTAAAGTTAGGCAGATGACAATGTCCCTCGGGGGAGAGTGAATATTGGTGTTCGGTGGTCGGAACACTATGTGCTCGGTCTATGGCCCCATTTGGTAGAGGGGGCATCCTAGGAGGTAGGTGAAAGCCCGGAGAAGGAACATTTCACTCTTCACTGACGCGTCTGATCCGGACATTGTGTCTTCGGGATCTGTTCTCCAGGTCGTCTATTCGACGTTGCATCTCCGAGAATCGTGAGTCAGCCAGTGGTTCTAGTGTTGCGTCCAGGGCAGAGTGTTTTGCAGCTCCTGTCTCTAACGCTGCAACACGTGCGTCGATGGCGGTAACATCCGCGCGGACCTCTGCCACTTCCCGCCCAAAAGATACCTGAAGTTGGACTAGCATAGCCTGGAAGTCAGCCCTGGTCAGGACCTCAGCCCGAGTCGGTAATTCTGCAATCAGGGATTCGAGACGGTGGATCATCGATTGCCCGCCAGACCATGAGGCCTCAGATGTGGTGGGGGAGGACATATTGGACTCCCCGGCCGCGGCAGGCCTCGACTGCGATGCGCCGAAAAATGCCTCAATGGAGCCCGGGGAAGTTTTTGGCGGGTTTGCGTGGGGGTTGTCTGGTTGATTTGCGGCGGGAAGCGCGGATCATGTCCCAATGTGGTCGCGGTGGGGCAGTTTAAATCGGTAGCGACGGAGAGAGCTCCCGGACTAAGCATCCATCTTGGATTCCGGTCAGGCCACGCTCCCTTGTTTATGGTTTTGATCTTTTAGGTTTCTCTTTGCATGGGATGTCTTGTAACTTTCATTTTAATAGAGAGAAAATGTGGCGGGACAGGCGCTTCCTTCACATTGACAGGGATGTCCTCACTTAAATGACAGTTCTCCCTCTGTTGGATGAGTGTAAACCTCAAACAGAACAGAAAACAAAAATAATGGTGCAGTATGTCAAGGCAGTATACTATTAAAAAAAGATAAGAGGATTGCACTCACATGGTGTGGTGTCTTAGTATCAGACACCAGATGTTTATAGCGGCTGGCAGAATTATGGAAGGAACGCCAGACTTCCCTTGGTGGTGCTCCAACGTCTGTGGTGGTCCTCCAATCTTTGGGTACTCCAAGAGCCTTGATGTTGTTTCAGTATCCGTTCCCCTGATCCTCAGCAGCGGTGTAGATCACAATCATGTGGGGTACAGCAGCCAGGAAACAGGAAGAATAGGGACAGCAAGCAAGGTATAATGGGATTTATTGGTATAAAATAATTAAAATAATCTTAGTACATCCAAACGCGTTTCGCGGTATGAAGCCGCTTCCTCAGTAGATGTCAATGTTTTCACAGGCCTGCTGTACCTATAAATAGGGTTCTAGGGATAAGCCCGAGTGAACGGACAAGCTGCTGATTTACTGTGAGAAACATTCACAATTTACGGTTTTATTGCTGCTTTTTTTTTTTTTTTCTGCTCTTAAAGGTCTTGAGGGGTTAATTAACCCTCAACACATGAACAATTGTGAAAGGAACCACTAGGTGGCGCCCAGAACACAGATTCTTCTGTTTCATTTTAATAGGCCATTTTAAAAATGAGGATATTATTCCAATAAGTGAACATGTATTAGCACAAACAGATATATCCAACACCAAAAAGCACATAAGTTATCATGGTGTACAATGCTGCATAACCTAATAAAGGTTTAGAAATGTGTGATACATAAAGGGCCAGTGCATAAAACCCCTTTCAAATTCACTTGATACATGGTGTCCCATCTAGAGTAGAGCGTAAAACACCTCCAGCCCATGCCACGTTTAGCTGGGACGCCCGGTGAGATCATATCCAGGGAAAAGGGTAGTGAATTAAAATTTTAGTGCTGCCTGGGCAATTCAGTAGTCCTGGTCGCCTGGGGAAAAGTTTTGACATATCCTCTAGGTCTGCAGTCATCTAAGTCCGATTATTCTCATAATCGATTAGTTGGACGATTTTTATTTTGATTGATCGGATAAAAAAAAGAAAAAATATTTGTTTACTTAAAAGGAATTTTATGTAAAAAAAAGCAATTTACTTAGTGTACGTAACTTTCGTACGTACATTCGCAAATTGCGTATCTTGCGTACTTTGCACACGGGGTATGCGAGTGCTTGGTCAGAGGGATGGGTTGATGCTGCATGCGCAGCTTAAGCCCATGTATGCTTTCTCAAATGAACGCGGCTACAAGCACTTGGTCATAGATGATGATGATGTCAGCATGAAATCGGGGTTAATAAGCTGAAGTGGTCAGGGTGCGTAGAGTGTCCCTTTTAAATAATTTTGTGAACAAACTGGGTGGAAGGAGTGACTTTGCTCAAGTTACTTGACTTGTGTCAGGTCCTGTACCCCGTGGCGCCCCCTTTTTGATTCCTTTTTTGCCATGTTCTGCATGACCTATGTAGGTTCCAGGACTCTATATGAACTATGCTTATTCCTGGACTCTCTGATTTTGCATTCTGGACGTGGAGACTCACCTGCACTTGATCCCGTCTGATGAATCCTGCATATGAGGAAGCTACGCCCCTTATCCCACGCTTCCTCATTGAAGTTCCTAGCCTTGCCAAATGCAGACGTGCTTTCTTGAACTCCTGAGATCCTTGTCTGGAACCCCTCTGAATCCAGGACATTCCTGCTTTCCCTCTGCTCTGAATTATCATTCATTACCGGTATCCTCCTTGTCCCCCCTGTACCCATCTGTTATATTGCTATTACCTGTGTACCAGACCCTTGCCTAATCCTGACTACTCTTTTGCCTGCTCCCATTGTACCTACGCCTGATTTCTATGTTATCTGTATCCGTTGTTTATACAGTTCTCCCATTCCTACTACCCCCAGCCTCCTCCTATTGTTTTGGTTCTGAATTCCTGTGTTTATAGTTTGTCTGTTTATTTATTATTACAAATAAACCCTGTAACCTGCCTATATCTGTTCCTTATTCACTGCATCTTGGGCTCACACCCACATTTCTGCACACCATGCTAGGCCAGGGTCCTAACAACCTGAGTGTGAGAGGGAGTGGGTATGGGCAAAAGACCGGATCTGAGTGTGGGAGTGAGTTTGTGGAAAGGGACCAGACCAAAGAGAGGAAATGGCAGTTCCCGACCAAAGAAGGTGTGGCAGGGAGGGTGGGGTGGTGGCACAGGACTCCAGCTTCAAGTAAGGATAAATTGAGACACTTGGAAATGTGAGTGCAAACTTTCTTCTGTTATCACACATTTTTTATTGTGTCCAAGATTACTACGCTTTGGTAGCGTTTGTTTGTTTATTTTAAAGATACATGCAGAAAGAAAGAAGACACTGGCTGAAGAAAGCGCTGACTCGATAGGATAAAACACAGGCATACAGCTCCTTCACCCAGTGGCAGTATCCTATTGTTTGTGTTATAGTTCTGCTACTGTTGTAAACGGAATAAAAAATTGGTTGTGTCTGACATAACCCTAGAACTAAATCATACCGAGTAAAGCAGCGACGCATCTTCTCCAATCAGCTCCAAAACTGAGGTTATTTACGTTTAACTCAGTCTGACTCTAATCGTCCTGCGTATAGCACACACTGTTTAATCGACACCGATTAATCGATAATGGAAATAGTTGACAACTATTTTAATCATCGATTAGTTGTTTCAGCCCTAGAATATAGTCTCACACATTTATTCACAGAACCATTTAGTTTAGGGGTCGGCAAACTTGGCCCTCTAGGAGGCACTAACATCTGCCCTGCGCTAAAACCAGGACGCTAACAGGAAAAACCCCTTAGCATCCACGTTTTAACACCATATCACGGGACAGGCGCTGATTCAGCAGCCTGCCTCGTAATGCAGCGCTAAAGTGCCACTTCAAGTATCATCTCCTGGACTCCATGGAGGCTTGTACTGCTGGGCTGCTCGTTCTCGCAAGATTGTGCAGGGCCTGGAGTGATTCGCAGAGGGAAACTAGGAACTATTCGTCCCCAGTCTCTCTCTACTCCCAGCGGCCAGAATGGCAAATCGGGCCACCGTTCGCACTGCGGGATGAGAGGTCCGTATCCGATTTTTGGGGGGGTTTCAGCTGGTGCTGACTGATTCCACAGAAGCCGTATCAGTTGGCCACAGCAAAGTACAGTAAGCTTGTGCTAGAAAACAGAATTACCGATGCGCTAACAGGTTTTGTTAACGTTCGGGACGTGATCTGGGCGGCATGTCTCCTCTGCACGATATATATGGCAAACCTCTGACAATGGTTTCAGCCTTGTGCATTCTCTCCAGGATCTTATATCTGTATCTCCCTAGGCACTGTGAGCATGAGGTCCATGTCTGGATTACCCTCAAGACTTTGTAAATAAAAACAAAATTATGAAAGTACAAGCAACAGCACTGGTTACCTGCATTATGGTGAGTGGAACAAAGGGACTCAGACCTCAGTGCCCAAAAAAGAGGAGATTCCCGTCACCGTAATGAGTCCATTATGGAGGTATCCCTAGGCTCATAAGCCTATATATATGCCTGGACAAAACAACCAACAAGCCATGGTGTATGGACTAAAGAATAATAAAATATAAATTTTATTTACAACATTAAGACCTATGTAATACACAAAATTAGAGTACCCTAAACATGTGTGTGACGAAATCCGCTACTCAGCAGGAGTAGATTCGCCGTTAACTCCGTCCTTGCCTTGGAGCACTGGGAGGTAGCGCGCCAGCCGATGTGTCTGCCCTGCATGCAGTGAAGGCGGCTGCTCAGAATAAGCCAACCTGCTGGATGGAGCCTGTTTTGCCGCTATTAAGAGGGCATCAATCCGCTGCTTGTTTCTGCCTGGATCTGAGAATACCGAGGCTCTGTGAGAATAGCCCTGTATCCCTCCCAATCACTTAGTCGAGACAGAAGTGTAGGTTGAAGGAAAATCGGAGTGTATTCAGAATGGGAACATACAGTGTTTATATACATTTACAAGATCTTGATAACCCGGCTGGCCATTGTTATTTACCCGGCCCCTCCAGACATCCCGGCACCAGTTTTACCACTGCCTCCAGCCATAACCCTTTAGTATTTTAACATGGGCTCTTCTGACCCAAAAGCACTCTAGTGGCATGTACAGGGCGATGCAGGGTGTAAGGCTGAGCGATGCAGGGCTAAGGCTTGTCGGCTGTGCTAGGTCTCGGCCGGTGGCAGCTTAATCAGGGTTGTGCTGGGCAGATAAGCCACGATGGTTGGGCAAGACAGGGGTGGCAGAGAACTTAATAAACATCAGGGTCGTACAAGCAGAAATTGTACAAACAAATTATACACTTGGGTGAACGAAAACTGGGCGATTTAGGTGGTATTAAATTGTGAGGGCTTACAGGTGTGTTTGGTGCGGGGAATTGCGAGAGGAAACAATACACACAGGGATCACACAGACAAATTGTAGAAACAAAATTTCACATTGAAATAACGAACTGTTAACGTTTTATATGCTAATAAATTGTAAGTGTAGCGCTCACCCCCAAATGAGTCGCTGAATAAACCTCGGGATAGTCTCACCACACTAGGAAATAACTATACACCAGCACTGTTGTGGATTTTTCTAGATTATATTCTTTACTGATCCCAATAAAGAAGCATATAATATGCATATACGGTATTTGAGTAACAAGAATTCGTAACGCGAGAAAAACACGCGGCAGTAAAAGAAACCGGTTAACTCCCTCAGTTCTGGAGTGTAAGTCCGATGAAAAATAGCTCAAAAATATATATGTGTGTTGTGTTAGGGTACCCGGGTACTATGTTCAACTGGCCAGTGAACGAAAAGAGCAATCTTCGACTAGTCACCGTTGGGGCCCTGTGAATTTAAACAATAGTGCAGCGTGCGTTTCTGTTTTGGAACTGTGGCCTGGAGGTCTCTCACCCATCCGATGAACAAAACTGTCCAGTACTCGATGCCTCGACCAAAGGATCTTCTCTGCTGTGTACTGGGACTCCGTGCCACTGAATCTGCTCCCTGCTTGCCAAATCTCCGCAACTGGAACAATGATCCGCCGCCTGCACTCCCAATCGATCGGCGCGGTCTCCTAACTCGGGGTCCTGCCGGAACCAGCTTGTCCTCCAAACCTCTCAGGGCTGCGTAGGTAGGTCTCAACACGATCACTGTCCTGATCTCCAGCACCAGTAAGACAGCGTCTGTACTCCGGCCTGGTTCCAACATGCGTCCTCCACCATTCACTGCTCCGCTCACTCTGCCCATGCCTTGCACGAGGCTGCTGATCTCTTTCCTCTTCCTTGTACCACCTCCTTCCTGTCCTCACGCAAAGGGTGATGGTACATGTAGTTCGGTTTTGTCCAGTATAGTCCACAATGTCTCTGTCTCCCTCTGGGGGCAGCAATAGTTCAATGCACCAGAATACAGTGTTTTTAAAGCAGCGCTACACTCCCCCCCCCCCAAACTCTTGGGTCCCTCCAAGGGAGTGTAACAGATACATAACATTGCAATATTTACATTAAGCAATACATTCAGGCTCAGTAGCAGACATATTATGGGTCAGATATACATCCTCAAGCTGACTCATGCCCCTAACTACCTCAGCGAGCGTAGCAGACACTTTGGGCAGCCTTCGCACAGTGGTAATAGCTTCTTCAGTGCTATGTCCCGGTGAATCATAGGTAAGTCTCTGAAGGGGCCGGATCGAACGTTTAGACTCCGGTTCAGTCATCTCTTTGGGTGGAAGTGCCACATTTACAGGCTCAATTCTCTCATCTACAGCTGGAGCAGACACCTCCTCTGAGTATGAGCCTTCCAGCGAAGGCATAGAACTGTAATCTATGGACGCATCTTCTGGAACTACAGGAACTTCCGAGGTCTCAGGTAGTTCAAATCTGAATTCAGGAGCCTCAGGCCTCAGGTTACTTTCACACCATTCAGAAACTGGAACGACTTCTTCAGGCTCAGGCGGGCACACCCAGTCCAGACAAAAACTTCCTTCTTCACTTTTCTCCTCACTTTCTTCAACAACCCGTGACTGCTGAGATCGAGTAACAGGAGCCGAACGAGGAACAGGCGGGTTCGGCAAAGAACGTTCGTCTCCAACTGATATTCTTACAGCTTCTCTCAAAGGTAACAGATGATTCCGGTGCCAGTTCTTGTCAGGGTGGCACCTGGCATACGCCATGGTGGGACCCAATTGCTGGGTAGTTGAGCCCTTTAGGCAGGAATGTACAGACTGTACCTTAGAATAGGCTGGTTGGTAGCAGTCCATAGCGCGGTACAAATGGGATTACGAGGTAGAATGGTCTGGATGGTCCGTGGGTCGAATCGGCGGGTAGCAAGGAGGCAAGGTCGGTTGGTAAATCAGGATCTGGTACACGGGTTATCACTAGCAGTATAGAGCAGGTCTCAACAATACACAGGATTGACTTGTAATGAGAAGTCAAGTTGCAGGAGTGGGAGTTTCTCTTTTATTAGACAGGGGGGTGTGGTGTGTGTTGGTGTTTTTACGTATCACTTGGAATTAACCCATATAGGTGCTGGACTGGACTGAGACAGCACTTTTCCTGTATGCGTACATGCAGGGCAGGTTCTTGCGCACATACAGGTACCGATCCCTTACAGAATCCCCTCCCTAAGGAGCGGCCACTGGACGATCCAAACAGGACTCGATGCTGGGCACCTGCGGGCAAGAGGAAAAAGTTCATAATGCATAAGCAGCAGATGTCCTGGATCTAGCAGTACGGGGTGTCTTGGGTCTTGCACCTCCTCTGGTGGTGACTGTAGTCTGCAGGGGATGAGGCCACATAGCTCCACTGTATAGAGGTGTAGATTGGTGTACATCCCTCTTGGAGGACAGCACTCCCGGGGCAACAACATTAAACATGTACTCTGATTCAGAGTCAGAGGGTGAGTCACTGGATGGATAGAATTCCATAGCCGGATCATACCGGGACACCGCAGGATGATGAGCCCCTCTGCGGGACGTAGCTTGTACGGTGGTGCCAATGTACCCTGAATGCAGACCTGGGGGTCCTTTCGATCGCCAACCAAACTGCCGCTGAGGTTCCTCATCAGAGGACATTGTGTCCCATTCTTCAGCTCCAGAATCGGGTGGAGAGCAGCATGGTGACTCCTGCTGGCTGGGAGCCATGGGAGTAACTGTCAGTGCCACCTGGGCAGTACTGGGCGATGTTGCGGCTTGCCTGATGTTCAGAGCTTCCTGAAATCGTGCCAGATCTTCCCTACGCACCACTGTGCCTGTGGATGTGTAGACACAGTCAAGTGATATAGGGTCTGGGGAACAGATGGTGGAAGTAACAATTTGTTCTTCGCATACAGGTTCCGGGGTTGTGTAAGTATGACCAGATCCCGGCACCAGGAAGGTTCCCTGTACACAGAGAGGGGTCCCTGCCTTTGGTGCGTTGTGCTTTCTGGGTGCAGGTTTCGGGGTTCCAGCAGCACTGGTCATGAGGTGCTGCCTGGGAGTGATGAGAGTCGTACCTAGGGTCTGCAGAGCCATACTGTCCTGGGTGGTATCCCTTGGTACCCGGTCTGGATCCCAATACTCTAAGGGAAGGCGGCCAAATGGCAAGAAATCATCCTGAGAGTCATAGCCAGCACCATCCACTTCACAGATCGCCGGGTCTTGCTGGCTGAGAGTGGTTGTACCTGGAGTCTGGACACACATGATCTCCATAGGGACAGGAGGGTTAGGTTCCTCAGACACTGGGTACCCTTGTTCCATGGATTCGGACTCCGGGAAGCCTGTAGGTTCTGTCTCCATGGGAAATACTTTGTCCTCTTCCTCCTCGGAGTTAGCCTCCAGGGACACCGGATCTTTAGGTACCCTGGGTGTGGGTTGTCTGGGGGCAGGTTTTGGTGCATGAGGTGACCTGGGAGCTGGCTTGGGCACTTTTTTAGGCTTTGTCCCAAGTGCAGATTGTGGTGCTTTTGCAGATCTGGGTTCAGGTGCAGGCAAGGCGGCTTTCACCGGTTGGGGCGGCGGTGCAGGCTTGTTCACCTGACCAGGTTTATTCATTGCAGCAGACTTTGGAATTGCTGCAGGCTTAGGTCCTGGTGTAGGCCTGGTCTCTTCCTGCGGGGGCAGCGTGAACTTGACACGAGGCGTAATTTTTGGCATAGGTGGTTCATTCAGTCTTTGCCCAGGGTCTCCTTTCCTGGGTGGTTTTATGGGGCAGTTTATCAAGAAATGGTTGGAACCCCCGCAGTACAGACAGAGATTCTGGTCTATTCTTCTGGTACGCTCCTCTGGGGTCAGTGGGCCTCTAGGTCTCCTCCCTGGGGGAACATACACCTTGGGAAGGGTGCTCCTTAGAGTGGCCGTCACGTCCCATATATCATCCAGCATTACACACATCCTGTAGGCCAGATTTTCCAGGACTGGGAGTATTCCTGCAGGCTCAGTGGTACTTCTCATTCTGTCAGGGTGGCACCTGGCATACGCCGTGGTGGGACCCAATTGCTGGGTATTTGAGCCCTTTAGGCAGGAATGTACAGACTGTACCTTAGAATAGGCTGGTTGGTAGCAGTCCATAGCGCGGTACAAATGGTATTACGAGGTAGAATGGTCTCGATGGTCCGTGGGTCGAATAGGCGGGTAGCAAGGAGGCAAGGTCGGTTGGTAAATCAGGATCTGGTACACGGGTTATCACTAGCAGTATAGAGCAGGTCTCAACAATACACAGGATTGACTTGTAATGAGAAGTCAAGTTGCAGGAGTGGGAGTTTCTCTTTTATTAGACAGGGGGGTGTGGTGTGTGTTGGTGTTTTTACGTATCACTTGGAATTAACCCATATAGGTGCTGGACTGGACTGAGACAGCACTTTTCCTGTATGCGTACATGCAGGGCAGGTTCTTGCGCACATACAGGTACCGATCCCTTACAGTTCTTTAGAGGCCCGGGCTTTCCGTCCGGCTGGATTTGGTAAATTGGCAGACCAGGCAGTTGCTTGCAGACAATGTAAACTTGAACTCCATCTATCCGCCAGCTTGTGCCTTGCAGAAACACCCGCCAGCTTGTGCCTTGCAGAAACACCCAAGTTCTTCAACAAAACCCTATCACCGGGTTGTAGATCCTGTATACGAATTCTCGAGTCGTAGTTTCGCTTATTCCTCTGTTCTCAGCCTTCTGAAGTTATACGGGCCTGTTCAAACGCAGAAGCCAAATTTTTCCGGAGTCTGTCCACATAATTTTTGGGAGAGGCCACAGATGTCTGATCAAGAGATAGTCCAAATGCCAAATCAACTGGCAGCCGAGCTTCTCTTCCGAACATGAGACGATAAGGTGAGTATCCAGTAGTGTCACTCTCTGTACTGTTATACGCGTGCACCAGCGTAGCTATGTGACAACTCCAATTCTGCTTCTCCCTGTTTGACAGTGTCCCCAACATAGTCAGTAGAGTACGATTAAATCTTTCCGGTTGAGCATCACCTTGTGGGTGATATGGAGTAGTTCGGGTCTTTTGAATTCCTAACAGTTCTAGCAGTTGCCCAACCAATCGGCTCTCAAAGTCTCTGCCCTGATCTGAGTGGATTCTCTTTGGTAGGCCATAATGAACAAAAAACTTCTCCATTAAAACCTTTGCCACTGTAGGAGCACGTTGGTCTTTGGTAGAAAAAGCTTGAGCATAACGGGTGAAATGATCAGTCACTACTAAAATATTTCCCTGCCCACTAGCATCAGGCTCTAAGCACAGGAAATCAATGCACACCAAATCCATGGGTCCATGACTTTGTAGGTGGCTCATTGGAGCAGTTCGGGTTGGTAGGGTCTTCCTCTGAATACACCTCAAACACGAATGGCAATAACTTTCAACTTCAGATCTCATACAAGGCCAATAGAATCGGTCTCGCACCAGTTTAAAAGTTCTCTCTGCACCCAAATGTCCATGGTCATCATGCAATGCTCTCAACCCACCTTCTCTGTGCTTGGTGAGGAGGAACAACTGTTGGGTTTCTTCAGCATTGCTCGAGGGGCCCCTTCGGTAGACCACCCCATCCAGCATCTTCAGCCGCTCCCATTCCTTGTATACCAATCGGGCCCCTTCGGGGGAATTAGTCAGTAGAAATTCCCTTTGACCTGCATTCATAGCTTTCATTGTCAAAGCGATCAGAGGATCTTCAGCCTGATCTGCTCTCAGGTCCTGTTTCGAGAGATTAGGTAGGCTTTCAACCCTCAGCTGTGTAGGATTACAATAAAGCTCTGGAACGCCCGCAGCCATAACTCCTATAGCTTCTGCTTCAACTGCTCCCTTGACCCGGTGCTCTGCCCCCTGACATAAGGCTTGCACCCCATCTGGAGTCAGCTGAGTCCATTCTGTGTTGTAGGGCCTTCTTGACAAAGCATTTGCATCTCGATTATTCACTCCAGGGCGATACTTAAGACTGAACCGAAACCCTGACAGAGCAGCCAACCACCGATGTCCCGTTGCATCCAGTTTTGCAGTAGTAAGGGTGTACGTAAGAGGATTGTTGTCAGTCTTTATCACAAATTCAGCCCCATACAGATAATCTTTCAGCTTGTCTACTACTGCCCACTTCAAGGCTATGAACTCTAGTTTGTGGGTAGGATAGTTCTTCTCTTAAGGCGTAAGGCTTCAGCTTACATACGCTACAGGCCTCAACAATCCATCATATTCTTGATGTAAGACTCCCCCTAGACCTTCTCTGCTGGCATCCACATGCAATTCGTACGGTTTATGAGGATCAGCGTAAGCCAGGACGGAAGCTCGAGTCAGGCTCTCTTTCAACTTCATAAAGGCACTTTCACATTGATTAGTCCATTCTTCTTGGATGGATTCTCGAGCCTTCCTTGGCCCTTGAGCCGACGAACTTCGATCAGAGGCCTTGGAGCCTTCTCCCACTTCTTCTTTCCGTAGGAGCTTATTCAAAGGTTGAGCTATCTTCGCAAATCCTCCTACGAATCTTCGGTAATATGAGCAGAACCCCAGGAAAGATCTAAGTTCGGTAACATTCCGGGATCTAGGCCAGGAAGCTATGGCTTCCAACTTTCGAGGATCCGTCGAAACACCTTCTGCCGAAACGACATGTCCCAGGTACGTAATGGAAGGTAGACAAAATTGACACTTCTCCAGGGACAGTTTCAACCCCTCTTCATGGAGCCGCTTCAAGACCTTCTCCAACCGTTGCTCATGTTCTTCCAAAGTCTTCCCGAACACAATAATATCATCTAGATACACCAACACTTCTATCAAGTTCATATCCCCGACTGTCTTTTCCATTAACCGTTGGAACGTGGCGGGAGCCCCCGTGAGGCCTTGAGGCATTCTGTTGAACTCAAAAAACCCCAGTGGGCAGATGAACGCAGTCTTCTCTTTGTCCTCAGGATGCATTGGTATCTGCTGATACCCACTTCGCAGGTCTAGTACACTAAACCATTTTGCTCCAGACAAACACTGTAGGGCATCTTCTATCCGAGGTGTTGCATATTGATCAGGAATGGTCCTCTGATTTAGTGTGCGATAGTCTATACATGAACGGATAGAACCATTCTTTCGAACCATCACTATTGGAGAAGCATAAGGACTCCTGGACTCTTGAATCACCTTAGTCCTCTGTAGTTCATTTAGCTGTTCTAGTACATCATCCAAGTCTCCCAGCGGAACTCGTCTTGACCTTTCTCGAAACGGCTTAACCTTTTGTAGTCGAATGCGATGTTCAGTACTCTTAGCGCATCCCACGTCGAACTCATCCTTCGAGAACAAGTCCTTCCATTTTAGAATCTGGGACTGAAGTCGTTTCTTCCATTCAAGTGAGATGGGAGCATCTTTAGGATAGAACCGTTCAGATGGAATCTCTTTATTCACTCCCCCCCCCTAAATCGGTAGGGGAGAGAGCTGTAACAGAAGCTACTTGTCCGATGGGCATTCGTGCTTTCAGGACCACTGGAGAATCAGACACATTACACACACTAATTGAAACTCTTCCTCGTGTCCGTTTCAAAGCTCTTGTAGAGATTATCTCAGGGATTACTTCTACTCCGGCCTCACTCCCATGACTGAGATCAGTTTCCAGTACCACATAAGGACCCGGTTGTGATCCGTTCAACTTGACTGAAGCCCGGAAGCTTGTCACTTCTCCTGATTGCAGAACCTTCTCTGTTCCTCCCAATCTCCACAGACGCCCCACTTCAGCAGGTGCCCTCTGTTCTTCGACCATTCGTTGATAGACCGGACGTAACACCGGATGTACTCCTTTGGTGGAACCTTCTTCCATTACTATGGGAGTCAGTAGACGTCTCACCAGATCAGTATTCGTCCCCACTATCATCGAACTTCTGCTGGCCCCTGAAGGGCGAAGACACACAATGGCCAATGCATCACAATCTCCAGACTGTCCGACTTCGGATCCAATTTCTAACTTCACCTGTAGATATCCATCATAGGGAAACTTCTCAGTTCCGATACCCCAGATCTCAAGGTCCTTTAAAAGGTATGTGCTTCAAGTGCTTCTCGTAGAAGTCCCGATAGATGAACGTCACTTGAGCACCGGAGTCTAACAGCGCTTTAGTGTAGACTCCCTCTACTTGGATTGGAACGATGGGAGAAGGACCTATCAGCTGGTCAGGAAACTTGCTCGTAGCAGCAGGAGATATAGACCCAGTTCGCTGTACTCTAGCCTTCTTCCTGACTCGTGGAGGTTTTGGGTGTGCATTGCTTTCCCACGACATAGGACCGGATACTAAGGGAGTAACTCTTTCAGTCCTGGTAGGCCCAGCATTTGGCAAGGATCCGGACTCTCTCGGCCTTTCAGTTCTGGTTTGAAATTTGGAGCGGTTTTCGACCGTTGGGCACCTAGTTTGCTCCCTCACTTGGGCCCTCTGGCGTTTCCCGCCTGTGAGGTAGATAGCAGCCCTTCTAAGGCCTTTAAGAACTCTTCAACTCTTTTTCCTTGAGGCCTTTGGTTTTTACACTGTGCTCTGAAATGACCCATCTCTCCACAACTGAAGCATCTTTTCTTTGAAGACGGAGGCGCACTTGCTTGTGGTGATTCGTTTAAAGGACCCTGGCCAGACACCACAGCAACTCCTGTTGTCCGCATATCGGTGAGGAACTTCTGCATATCGGTCTGTGTCTCTGCCACCTTCAAAATTACCCGGCACAGGTCCGTGTGTGCCTGTTCCAGTCCAGCTTGTGCTTCTTGCACCTTCTTAACGGTCTTTTGTATCTCCCTATATGCCGGAATTGTTGACTCTTTTGCAGCACTCTCTGTGGGTGTAGGAACAACCAGCTGCTCCTGTCTGTCAACTTCGGACCCATAGGCATCCAACGAATCATCTTCAGTCGGCGAATATTCGTTATGTCTCACGGGTTGTGCGTAAGCTCTTTTTCCTCTTCTTAAGGATTTTTCTTCCAGCAGAGCCTCTTCCTCTCTAACAGATCGAATCCGTTCCAGGTATTTCAATTCTCGGTTACCTTCTCTGGTTTTCAGCTGTAACATCACAGGATCTAGAGGTTGAGTGCCCCTCAATATCTCCTGCATTCTGATTTTATCTACTGTGGCAGGTTCGGCCCCTTTCTTAAGAAGTATCTGGTGCAGAATCTTATCCAAGCGCCTCATATATTCAGTAATTTTCTCACCCTTTCGCTGGTAGGTGTGTTCGTACTGGTACATGAGTTCAGCAGCCTTTTCTGTTCGCCCAAAAACTTCCTGTAATATATTTAGGTAATCTAAAGCAGTACAGTCTTGCTTACTCAACTTCAGGTTTCTGACAGCCTCTGATGCAGGTCCCTTTAGGCTCTCGGTAATCCTTTGCTTCTTCTGCGCTTCAGGGATGTCCCACTCATCCAGAGCCTGCATCGCCTGTTCCACCCATTCTTCGAAGGTTTCTTCTCCCGCCGGAGTTGGCGCGTTTCCTGAAAAATTCCTCAACCGTCGGTAACCAAAGTTAGTGTGAGGATGGCTTGTTCTTTGAAATTTAGCCAGCGAATCTCCGATAGGCCCGATCATGGCCAGCGGACTGGGTGCGGGAACGTTCGCGGGATCGCCACATGGCCCGGACGAGCCCCCACGTGTAGCGCTCACCCCGAAGGAGCCACTGAATAAACCTCGGGATAGTCTCACCGCACTAGGAAATAACTATACACCAGCACTGTTGTGGATTTTTCTCTATTATATTCTCTACTGATCCCAATAAAGCAGCATATAATACGCATATATGGTATTTGAGTAAAAATAATTTGTAACGCGGGAAAAACACGCGGCAGTAAAAGAAACCGGTTAACCCCCTCAGTTCTGGAGAGTAAATCCCATGAAAAATAGCTCAAAAATATATATGTGTGTTGTGTTAGGGTACCCGGTTACTATGCTCAACTGGCCAGTGAACGAAAAGAGCAATCTGTTTTGGAACTGTGGCCTGGAGGCCTCTCACCCATCCGATGAACGAAACTGTCCAGTACTCGATGCCTCGACCAAAGGATCTTCTCCGCTGTGTACTGGGACTCCGTGCCACTGAATCTGCTCCCTGCTTGCCAAATCTCTGCAACTGGAACAATGATCCGCCGCCTGCACTCCCAATCGATCGGCGCGGTCTCCTAGCTCGGGGTCCTGCCGGAACCAGCTTGTCCTCCAAACCTCTCAGCGCTGCATATGTCTCAACACGATCACTGTCCCGATCTCCAGCACCAGTAAGACAGCGTCTGTACTCCGGCCTGGTTGTGATCTCTGACAGCTCCAACGTGCGTCCTCCACCTTTCACTGCTCCGCTCACTCTGCCCATGCCTTGCACGAGGCTGCTGATCTCTTTCCTCTTCCTTGTACCACCTCCTTCCTGTCCTCACGCAAAGGGTGATGGTACATGTAGTTCGGTTTTGTCCAGCATAGTCCACAATGTCTCTGTCTCCCTCTGGTGGCAGCAATAGTTCAGTGCACCAGAATACAGTGTTTTTAAAGCAGCGCTACATAAGTGACAGATGTTCTGTCACAATTTGAATAAAAGAAAAATATTCCAAAATATGCATTACAGTGTGTACCCACTCATATCTCATAAGCTATTAGCTCAATGGTGCCATTACAGAGAAAAACTACAATATGCAAATCAGACTATCGCCAAGAAAGGATGGCCAGAACTGAAATGCCAAGGGAGCCTCCTCTGCATGAGAGATACAACAACCCCCAAAAATAGTTTTGGTCTTGTTAGGATTCACCAAGAGAGTATATCTATAATTCCCAAGGCACCACGAGCAAGGGAGATATTTTCTTATTATTAGAGTATAGGGTAATATATACGTGGACCTCTTGCTTGACTTCTAGAGAATTGTATGTTGTGCTCTCATGATGAGGCCTAACAAGGCTGAATTGGCCATCACGGATTGCAGTTCCTCTTGTGATTATATCCCATACTCTGGTGTACCTGTTCGGCTAGAGCAGGGGTGGGGAACATCCGGCCCGCGGGCCGTATACGGCCCACCGAATGCCTTGGTCCGGCCCGCGGCTCCGATGCCGTGTGTTCGGCTCCCTGCGAGCATCTGAAGCCATGGAGCTTCGGCTCTCGCCTGGGGGAACCACGTGACCAGCCGAGTTCTCGCGAGATCACGGCTGGTCACGTGGCTCCCCCAGGTGAGCGCCGAAGCTCCACGTCGCCGGACGCTCAGAGGGAGCTGAAGACGCGGCGGCGGCAGGAGCCAGGAGGTGAGCTGGGGGCATAATCCATGAGAGCTGTTGGGGCATTATCCATGAGAGCTGGGGGCATTATCCATGTGAGCTGCTGGGGCATTATCCATGAGAGCTGCTGGGGCATTATCCATGAGAGCTGGGGGAGGCATATCCATGTGACCTGGGGGGCATATCCATGTGAGCTGGGGGCATTATCCATGAGAGCTGTTGGGGCATTATCCATGAAAGCTGTTGGGGCATTATCCATGAAAGCTGTTGGGGCAATATCAATGAAAGCTGTTGGGGCAATATCCATGAGAGCTGTTGGGGCAATATCCATGAAAGCTGTTGGGGCAATATCCATGAGAGCTGTTGGGGCAATATCCATGAGAGCTGCTGGGGCATTATCCATGTGAGCTGCTGGGGCATATCCATGTGAGCTGGGGGGCATATCATGTGAGCTGGGGGGCATATCCGTGTAAGCTGGGGGCATATCCATGTGAGCTGGGGGCATATCCATGTGAGCTGGGGGGGCATATCCATGTGAGCTGGGGGGCATATCCGTGTGAGCTGGGAGCATATCCATGTGAGCTGGGGGCATATCCATGTGAGCTGCTGGGGCATATCCATGTGAGCTGCTGGGGCATATCCATGTGAGCTGCTGGGGCATATCATGTGAGCTGGGGGCATATCATGTGAGCTGGGGGCATATCCGTGTAAGCTGGGGGCATATCCATGTGAGCTGGGGGGGCATATCCATGTGAGCTGGGGGGGCATATCCGTGTGAGCTGGGGGCATATCCATGAGAGCTGGGGGGTATATCCATGTGAGCTGGGGGCATATCCATGTGTGAGCTGGTCTGGGGGCAATATATCCATATGTGAGCTGGGGCAATATATCCATGTGAGCTGGGGCAATATATCCATATGTGAGCTGGGGGTGCAATATATCCATATGTGAGCTGGGGCAATATATATCCATGGGTGAGCTGCTGGGGGCAATATATAATTGAGAGCTGGGGCAATATATCCATATGTGAGCTGGGGCAATATATATCCATGGGTGAGCTGCTGGGGGCAATATATATCCATGTGTGCTTTTACTTTCACTGCCTTCGAACAGGCACTGTACTTGCTGGCAGTTGGGAAAAAATTGTGTGTGAGCATAGGAGAGCGCTCCACAGCAATAAATCTCACAGTAATGTGTGCTGTGTGTATGAGCATTCAGTGTTATATGGGAGTACTGATTTCTGAGTAAGAGTAGTTAAAAAATAAAGTCCGTAAAACTCGGGGGGAGGGTGACACCATAGGTTACCGCACCGGGCGAAATTTTAAAGTTGTTAATTTAGTATGGCCCTCGAATGATCTTATAAATCTCCAAATGGCCCTTGGCAGAAAAAAGGTTCCCCACCCCTGGGCTAGAGGTATGGGAGGAACATGAGACTTCATCTCCCTGCACGTCTTGCTGTCGCTGCTTCTTCACATACTGTTCTCATGTTTCGCATATTGATAGAACAGATAAAGATATGACATGATATCCAAGGTGGGAAATGTGATATTTGACATCATATCCATAAGCTGTCCATGGACCGTCCCTTTGCAAACAGCCAGTTGTCACAGCAGCATAGGCGACTCTACAGGGGGGCAATTGCCCCCCCTAGGTTATTCCTTGCCCCCCATGTGCCCCCCCACCAAAAATCATCATCCAGCTTCCCACACGTCTTCGGACCAACGTATCTCCATAGCTATGCATCGTATATGGATGAACTAGGAGTCATTTGAAAGGGCAGATTCTGGCCTTTCCAATGGTACCCCACATGACCATATTCAGTGTGATGTAAAAGTCATAAAACATCAAATAAAAACGTGCACTTAAATGTAAACATTTTCACAGGGTTGAAATGGCTCAGCAGTGAAATGGTTAATGTTCAGACTATACATTACATTGTGTATTACATTAGTTTATGCCTTGGTTTAGTTGTATATTAAGGGTTAATGGGCATATACATTTGTTTTTTCCTTGATTAATGGCATTTTAGGGGTTAATGGGTTGGCTACATGCCTCACAGTGTATTCATTTCATGTTTTCCCTTGATTAATGGCATTTAAGGGGTTAAGGGGTAGCTAAATGCCACATTGTTTATTATTTTTATTGCATTTCTCTGGGTTTAAGGCATTTTAGGGGTTATTATGGAAGTTAGAATCTAAAGGGTCTAATGATCTGTAGATCCTCTGCTTTTCGTCACATTTCGGGGAATTTATTTTGCAGAAAATAAGGTGAATTCCCTATTTAGCGAATGGTCACTGTAATTTATTAAAAGTGGAGTCGCTGAAGCAGCAATCAGACATTCAGCGAAAACTGCCAAATTGCGTCAAATAAAATATTGAATTTAAGTATCAGGTTAGTACAACAAAAAGGCATCATTGCATCACATTACTCTGGGGTTTTGTAATCTTATTTATATATATACTTATTTAGGGCACTATTACCTGGTGTGAGCTAACCCTTGCGTCGGCGTGATTTTGCGTTAGCGCCAGGTTAATTCAGTCTAGCGCCTGACCAACAGATCGTTTGCCTCCTGCTACAAATGGGAAAAATCACTTAGCGCGTCGCTATTAGCGATTTGTACCGTGAGCTTACTGCAATTTCCACGTCCTATACTTAACACGGGGAGTGCTAGATATCTTTACAGATCACTTGGTGCCAGCACTAAATTTTTTGAGGTGCACTAATTGCAACATTTTACCTACTGCTCAGCCCTGGTGCTAACTCCTAAAAAACAGAAAAAACAGGTCCTCGTCCAAAATTAACAGGCAATTGAAAGGAATGCAACACAGGTGTTCTCTTGGCCCCATACACCATAGTAATGGATATGGTCAGCAATGTCGCTGCTGTTGCAGTCGGCTCTATTATAAATGTATCCTTTATCCGCATATATCCTAATTCTAATATATTGCCTAATTTTAAACATTTTATGCTGGGGGCTATTCATAGTATGTAAGCAGTTGATTATTAGGGTGACCGTGTGGACCATGTTTAAAGGAACACATGGATAAGTCTTGCCCTGAAACATGTATTGTTTATATGCTGTAGCAGGGAAATTTTTGTCGCTCACCTGGCCTTCCTTTTGGATCTATTAAATGCAGTGTAATGATTCTACATGCTGCTGGGAGGCATTTATCATGCAATGCCCATCATCCTTAATATATGTGTGCATCAAAACATGGATGATACGGCCACCGTGGAGGATTTTAATAATGCAGGGGTGAGAGGTTATTCACTGGATGTGTTCATATTCAAGCTTGTGAGGGTGGGGGATAGGTATGGAAAAGAAAAAAACGTTCTATCCTGTACACAACCGCATTAGCGCTGGTCTCAACTTGGGTCTTAGAGTTTCCCTAGCGTGCGCCAAACGACCTTGTTCATGGACTACTGCAGTCAAGGTGATCTGTTAGTAGGTCGTCATGCACTAACAGGGTTATTCAGAAAGCGGTGAAAAGCAGGAGAATGACTGGAGAATGGAAAATTCTAGGTCAAAATAGCCGATTCTTTGACCAAGAATTTTCCATTCTCCAGTCATTCTCCTGCTTTTCACCTCTCTCTGAATAACCCTGTAAGTTTTAGCGACTCGCACTAAATTTTTCCTTTAGTGATGGTGTTTTAGCTTACACCAGGTGATAGGGCCCTTACTTTTATTCAGTGGTATGATTTAGTGGTGAAAATTATTAGTGCCCCCCCCAGTTTTGACTGCGGTATCTTCTGTGCCCCCCCTAAATATTGTTCCTAGAGTCGCCACTGCACAGCAGGCATGACCTCAGCACACAGATAAGAAAAAAGCTAGGCTGGGTAACAATGTACACAATAGATACAAAGTCTATAACAAGTATAAGGAGGAAGAGTTCTTGGAGTACGCGAAGAAACGTATTTATGGAATTGTTTTTGGTGACCTACACGATTGTTTTGTTTTGGATAGAACCAGGAAGCCGGTCCTTCGAAATGGCTGGATAGCCATGGGCAAAATTAGAAGAGAATAGTCAAAAACATAGCCGAGGTCGATGGTCCCAGATATCACAGTACTTGAGTAAACAGAGCCAGGTCAGGATTAGGGGGGGGGGGGGTAGTCTGAGGCAAGCAAAGCCAAACCAAGAATACTGTCAAAAGGAACAGGCCCATCGAGAAATATACTGTCAGGAAATCGCTGTGTGTCCAGGTTAGCAACACTAGGATGTTCATCCGTTCCTGATTTTTCCTTGCCTTGTGTTGGAGCCATGCCCTGAGTTGCATCTCAGGTCTTTTTTTCATTTAGTGATCCGCAGGTGGAACTACTCCTACCCTGCAGAGGATCCTGGTCCTCCCTATATTAGGGCAGTGCACAGGTAAGCAGTGCCTTTGCATTGAATCAGGATTCTGACCTGTTGGACTAACCGGCTTCCTGGTCCTGTATGCGGTGATCACCATCCTTTGTCACCTGCCTCCAAAGTCTGCGGTATCCATATGGGTTAATGGAATCCTGTGTTACTGGCGCCACCTAGTGTTATACTTAAAAATTGTGTTCAAACATATATACTGATGCTTAACCAAATGCAGTAAAGATACTATCTGTACAACATATATATTATATATGTATGTATCTGTTGCAGTACAAATTCAGCATAAATGATACTTTAGCATATATTCAATATTTTGTTGAAAGGCAGAGTATACAGATTATCTGTGCAGTGGAAGCTTAACCAGAATGCAAAGTATATATGGTAAACGGATTATCTGTAAACTGTATTGTGCATGTACGTATTCAGTTCATTGAATACAGCTGCTGCTCACATTAGAACAGTGGTATATCCCTTCCACCGTGATATAAACAGTCTCACAAAATGAATGTAATGGAGCCAGCGCTTCCTTCAATGTATGTCCTGTTTTTTTTCTCTTGTTGGAGTGGGATTATGGGCCTTGGGGATTGTGGTCCTTCCAGAGACGGTCGTCCAGTATCCTCAAACAAAACAGATATGCATAGTGCAATAATCTCTCAGTTAAAATTAGGTATATATAACTGGAGCTGTACTCACATTTTTCTGTGTCTTAGACCAAGACACTGGTGTAAAGGCAGCCAGTGATGACTTGTGGGAGTGGATCGCTCATCACTCTCAGCTGTCGCCTCTGTTCGTTCAGTGCGTGTCTCCTGCTTGCTGATGGTTCAATTGTGTCGCCTCTGCTCACAGTAAAGAAAATACCAGGATCCGGGATCAGGTATTGCGGTAAAAGGCTAAAACATTTTTTATTTAAAGACAATTATAAAATAGTTATAAAAACCAGAACGCGTTTCGCATAAACTATGCTTCCTCGGTTGGTGTGGATCTTTACTGTAATACCTGGTCCCTGGCATTTTCTTTACTGTGAGCAGAGGAGAAACACTTGAAATATCTGCAAGCAGGAGAAACGCACTGAACCAACAGAGGAGGCGGCTGAGAGTGATGGGATATCCGGTGCTCCCAAAAGTCACTGGCTGCTTTTACAACAGAAAAATGTGAATACGGCCCCAGGTTATGTATACCTCATAAACCCCAGGACATTAATTTGCCGTATCCATTTGCCGCCTGCTGTCAGGGCTGCTGGCCCGCCGGCATCGAGTTGGCCGCCTCCTCACTCACCCAGCGTTCCGGCACGGGGTGCGGCGAGGCGGCCAACTCGGCTACCCGGCGGTATCATACGCCCAGTGCGTTCCGACTCACCTCACTCAGTGCATCCGTGTGACCGCACTTCCCGACGTCTGTTGCAGGTTTGTGATGGATCGACAAGAAGGGCCACACAGGGTAGCCCGCGGACTAATTGCTCACGCTACCACCGAACGTTAAAAGCCCTCCCCGTCAAAAATGCTAGACGGACACAGCCAGGGCTACAAAGCACGATCCTCCACAGGAGGATCGGTTTTGTAACGCTGAGCGCACTAACAGGTGGCCACACGGGCGTCAGAGTGGAAGGAACGTCCACTCTCATGGACGTTCCATCTGCTCTGAAAGTTGCTTGTGTGCCCGCAGCCTTACCCCAGCTGTGTCCCTTGAGCTCTCTATCTCGCTACCCTCTCCTGGTGGGGAGATCCTGACACCTGCTTCCAAAGTCTGCAGTATCCATTTGTCTCCTGCCTGTCTCCCTGCTCCAGTTCCTGTCCCATCCACCTGCCTGTAACCCTACTCCAGTTTACCTGCCTCTTGTCCACTTCTTTTTTTTCTGAGAAAGTATTTTACCAGGAAGGATACATTGAGATTTCTCTTGTTTTCAAGTATGTCCTGGGTGGTGAGTATGTACCGTTAGGTGTCTTGCCCAAGGACACTTACTGGAGAGGTGCTCTTGCCAGGATTCTAACCTGTGTCTCCACAGTCTCCACGCTTATAGAGCAGTGATGTTACCTCTACTCCACCCAGCTGGTATTAATTGCTTATCTAATAAACTACCTGGATTTATCTCCATCAGTTTGTAGTAGCTCCTATGAGCAGGGCCCTCTACACCTCATTTCCATCCTATGTCCATTTATCTGTATCTCGTTCCCTTTGGTTATTGTAAAGCGCTGCAGAAACTGTTGACGCCATATAAATGATGACAATAATAATAGTGCTGTCATTCCTGCATATTGGGCTCACACCTGTTATTCAGTTATTGGAACCCTGATATAAACAAAAACCACCACAGGGTAAAGTATGGATGCCAAGGCAGAGTTTATACAGAGACCTCTCAGCTAGCATTGGTCTCTGTCATTCTGGTGCATCAAAACATATGTGCACAAAATGATGCGCGTTTGCCCGTGTCTTCAATATGACGATTGGAGGATGAGTCTGAAAAATTATGCACAGGCAACGTTCTGCATCAGAAGATGCTGCATCATTATGAGGGTCAGGTACTCCAGTCTAAGGGTGCGAGAAGCACCTGATGGCCAGTAATCTCATTAATGGAACGTCAAATGGGGGCCTGATGGTGAGCTCACGCCATCAAGGAGGTAGGCTGTGACAACAGGGGCACAGTGACACCGGTGGGCCCTATTCAAACCTTGGTCCCTATTCCACTCTTGCCAATAACGGCAAATATCAGCATAAGACAATAACCCTTAATGGCTCCCTGTTACTGACTCTATTCTGACCCAGCCGCTGTATTAGCAGCTCCAGTCTAAATATTTAGAAGTTGATCATAGATCCTGTCAGTGCACCCATCGGACTCCTGCAGTCAAGTGTGACCCTGCATGACATAGTATATGCGGCTTCGCGATGAGGCTGATGAAAGACACTGGGAGGTATTTCTTCCAGGAGTTTCACTGCAAGTGGCCAGAAGAAGCAATGGAACGTGTTGCCCTCTGCATCTTAGGGCTAGGGTTAAGGAAGGGATTTTTTGGTGTGTTTACACTTTTAGTTATTAAGTAAGTTCGCCAAAGCTTGTGGCACAGTCGGAACAGCAGCAGCCGTTGTGTATAACGACAACGATATAAGGCCTGTGCCTATAAAAAAGCAAACTTATTGCAGCCCTCGCACGATCAGAACAGTGGCTCAATGATAGACATTGTTTCCAATCCTTTTGAATGACCGCTAATGGTGTCCATGGACTTTAAATCCATCCAGAAATTGACATTGGAGTATCTGGTATTTTTCAGGTGAATTTAATGCATAGCCGGCAGATACACGGACTGTCCAGTCTAATATTTGGCACTCGACAGTCCAAGGAGTAGGGGAAACATCCAGGATCCCTGGATTGTGCTGATACACTGTCAGGGCACCTTGCAGACCGACTCCAGGCTGGGCCTACTCAACGCACCGGAAGTCATCTCAGCACGCTCAAGGCTGCCTGTGGTGGCTCCGCACTGGCAGACACTGGTGATTGAGCCATCATGTTGCTGCAGATCCACGGCGCTCTGCAGCATCCAGTCCCTGTTCCGCCTCACCTCAGGCTCTCGATGGCACCAGGGGAAGAACATGGCATCAAACCCACTGTTAGTCCTAGTCTCCAGTATATACTGTCTCCCTGGTACTCTGACCCTGGACTGACCTTACTCTACTACACATGCCCTGACCTCTTTGCACTCTATATGTCTACATCTGCTAACTGCCTGCCCCCAACCTCAGTTCATACCTCAACAATTCCTTTGGCCTACTCCAACACTCAGCTACTCTCCTGGTCTCCAGCATACAGTAGTATCCTGTTCCTCCTCACCCATTGTACCATCTCATGGGCCCAAACCCAGACTTATACTAGTGGTCTTTAAGATCTGGGCTTGCTCTGCAGGCATCAGGAAGGAGTTCTGCCATCTTGATGACCGCTGACAAAGAAACATAAATAGTTAACAGAATCCGAGGCTGTAAAACAAGCATGCACGGTTTATTTAACAAGCTCAATTTTTACCACTTAATATTTTACTGAAATGCTTGCCAGCACGTCACCCGCTTATAAGTAATTATAACGCAGGCCTAGCTTTAAAGTCCCTTTCCTCCAGGAGCTCTGCTCAGTCTCGAAATCACAGATTTTCTCCACTCTCATGTCCTCGGCTGACTCCTCACTGTGTGTCCTCGATTCACCCCACATTGATCAGTCTGCTCTAGTACTGCACAGCCAGCAAATACACCGTGTACTTGTTTACACTGACAAACATCATTACATGAACATTATATATGTATATCAATGGATGCTGAGAGCATAATATATCTTTTATCACATTTCACAGCGGCTCCTCTGCTTACAAATATATCCATGCACCTAAATTCACTTATATTTTTATCTAGCAATACTAGATTGATGAAACTAATTACTCACTTTTGTGTATAGAAATATATATATACAGTGGTGTTCAAAATTATTCAACCCCCACTGAAATTGAGTGTTTTGGCCAGTTTGACATTGATTTTGATCATTCAGTCATCTTGCTTACAATTAAATCAAAGAGGCACGTGTAGGTCAGACAAATAATAACATAACATTTATAATGAAATAACCACAAATGTCTTTTCTGTGCTCACATCATTATCAGTTTTATTCAACCCCCAAGTGACATTCAATCTTAGTACAACATCCTTTTACAGTTATAACAGCTTTTAAACGTGAAGCATAGCTTGACACAAGTGTCTTGCAGCGATCTACGGGTATCTTCGCCCATTCGTCATGGGCAAAAGCCTCCAGTTCAGTCACATTCTTAGGCTTGCGCACTGCAACTGCTTTCTTTAAGTCCCACCAGAGGTTCTCAATCGGATTTAAGTCAGGTGACTGCGATGGCCACTCCAAAATGTTCCAGCCTTTAATCTGCAACCATGCTCTAGTGGACTTGGAGGTATGCTTGGGATCATTGTCCTGTTGAAAGGTCCAACGTCTCCCAAGCCTCAGGTTTGTGACAGACTGCATCACATTGTCATCCAATATCTCCTGGTACTGAAGAGAATTCATGGTACCTTGCACACGCTGAAGCTTCCCTGTACCTGCAGAAGCAAAACAGCCCCAAAGCATGATTGACCCCCGCCATGCTTCACAGTAGGCAAGGTGTTCTTTTCTTCATAGGCCTTGTTCTTCCTCCTCCAAACATAGCGTTGATCCATGGGCCCAAACAGTTCTAATTTTGTTTCATCAGTCCACAGAACACTATCCCAAAACTTCTGTGGTTTGTCCACATGACTTTTGGCATACTGCAGTCGACTCTTCTTATTCTTTGGAGACAGCAAGGGGGTGCGCCTGGGAGTTCTGGCATGGAGGCCTTCATTACGCAGTGTGCGCCGTATTGTCTGAGCTGAAACTTCAGTACCCACATCTGACAAATCTTTTCTCAGTTCCTCAGCAGTCACACAGGGACTTTTCTCCACTCTACGCTTCAGGTAGCGCACAGCAGTCGAAGTCAGCATCTGCTTTCTGCCACGACCAGGTAGCGTTTCAACAGTGCCCTTTGCCTTGAATTTGCGAATGATGCTTCCTATGGTCTCTCTTGGTATGTTTAACATCTTTGCAATCTTCTTATAGCCATTGCCCTTCCTGTGAAGAGTAATCACCTCTTCTCTTGTCTTCCTGGACCATTCTCTTGACTTCACCATGTTTGTAACCACACCAGTAAATGTCTAGAAGGAGCTGAGTATCACAGTCATTTTAAAGCTGCCTAATTGGTGCTTATTATGCTTTATTGCTGCTCCGTGACATCCACAGGTGTTTTCAATACCTGATTGAAAACACTTGAATGAACCTCTGTTCTTTAAGGGGTTGAATAATTGTGTCAATGAAGAATTCACAAAAGAAACATTTACTACTGTATTACAAAACCAATTGATGTCATTTTAGTTGCATATGGTTCTTTAAAAAGTCCTTGTAGGATTTCATTCTGAATACAATTACAAATGTACACTAAATTCCCTAAAACCCTTTACAGCATTGGGGGTTGAATAATTTTTAGGGATGTGCGTTTCGGGTTTCGGAATTTCGGAACTTTCACGAAATTTCCCGATTCGTGTTTTCGGATGCGGCCGAATTTCCGAAAAATTTTTGATCCGAAAATGTCAGATCCGAAACGTTTTCCGAGCCGAAACGAAATATTTTCGGATTTTTTCGAATGGACTTGAAATGTGTCAAACGAGGAGAACAGACGTTCCGAAAAACAAAAATTTTCCGAAAAACGAAAATTTTCTGAAAAAACGAAAAGTCGATACAAAAAACGAGCAAAGTGACACTAAAAATACGAAAAATGGTCGGTATTCCGAAAAATGTACAATTCCGAAAAATGAAAATTTCCGAAATCACGAAAAGTCGATACAAAAACCGAGCACAGGGACACGAAAATACGAAAAATGGTCGATATTCCGAAAAAAAAGTACCCGAAAAACTAACCGAATCGAATCGAAACCGAAATCTGTCGAAACGAGCTGAATCGAAAAGTTTAAAAATCTGAAAAATCGAACCGAACGGAAAAAAAAAAATCGGTGAACAAGCCTAATAATTTTGAACACAACTGTATATACAGAAATAACAAAAAAAAGCAGTGCATTCAGGCAGTATTAACACCCCTTCATTATTTTCACATTTCTTTTAGCCTTATGCTAAAATTGTCTAAATTGGTTTTTTTCCAGCTCGATAAGATTTACATGTAATGTCCCATAAAGACAAAAGGGAAAAAATATATATTTTTTTTTAAAAATTGCAAATATATTAAATCGGAAAGAAAATGAAATATCACATTGACATAATTATTCAGAGCCTTAACTTGTTAACTCTGTATTTGAAGGCCCTTTAGCAGCAATTTCAGTCTTTTTGGGTATGATAAGATTTGGGTATGATAAGATTTGGGTATGATAAGATTTGGGTATGATAGGATTTGGGTACTTCCTGTTATTAGTTTCTGCAGATCCTCTCACACTCTGTCAGGTTGGATAGGGACAGTCGGTGGGCAGCCATTTTGAAGTCACTGCAGAGATGTTAGATTTGGTTAAAGTCCAGGCTCTGAGTAGGCCACTCAAGGACATTGACAGAGTTATCTCTAAACCACACTTGTGTTGTGATAACTATGTGCTTAAGGATCACTGTGCTGTTGGAAGGTGGACCTTCTGAGGTCCTGAGAGACCGGACCAGGTTTTTATCACAGATATCTCTGTACCTCTGCCACGTCACAATCCCAACTGAGCAAGTGTGGAGGTGATGGCACAATGCATTATTACGTATTGTTTCATCAAACATCTAAGGCTAGGGTCAAACGAACGCATTTTTCACGTCTACCGTCAAAAAGTGCGTTGATGCGTCCGATCGCATTTTTTCACGGAAGACGCTATAGCGGTCATACGATGCGCAATTTCGGCCGTGATTTTTTACGGATCCAAACCAGGAAACTTTGGGTGTCTGGACGTTATGTTGGCCAGACATGAGCAGTGTCTGACGTCTCCTAATCACGCACACACGCCGCTATGCGGACGCAGCACACTCTGTACGTCAGTATTAGCGGTTCGATGTTCTTGCAAAAATACATTCGTTTGCCGCTTACGTTGCGTGGCCGTACTTCGTGTGTGGGCCTGCGTTGGACATCATTTGCTGCTACCACGGCCGTAATAAAGTGCGGCTAAACGCACATTCGCACTGCGTTCGTCTGACCCCAGCCTAAACCGCTTCACTGCAGCAAGGAGCGCTGGGGGTTCTTTGGAGCCATGCGTCTCTAATATTGACACTGCACATGGTCAAGTGAGGTGTCATTGGAAAGGTCAAAGTCCGGGCTTTCCAACAATATAAAATAGGACCACGTAAATGTAGAAAAATTAAACCATAAATAAATGCAAACTGTACTTTTTTTCCTCTGTTATTATTATTATTGTCATCATTTATATAGCGCCAACAGTTTCCGTAGTGCTTTACAATTTCCAAAGGGAACGAAATACATATAAACGGACACAAGATGGAAACAAGAGGTGTAGAGGGCCCTGCTCATAGGAGCTTACAGTCTAGAGGGATTGGGGTTGAGGAAGACAAGAGGAATTGCACTAGATAGCAGGATCATTAGTGCCAGTGGTTTAGGAATGGTGGGGCCATACAAGCGGCTTCAATCAAGTGTGAGTGTGATGCGGTACGCTAATCTGAAGAGATGGGTTTTGAGGGATTTCTTGAAGGCTTGAAGGTCAAGGGAGAGTTTGATAGGGCGAGGCAAGTCATTCCACAGGACTGGTGCTGCCCTTGAGAAGTCTTGGAGGCGAGAGTTGGCTGTGCATGTGTAGACCGATGACAGGTGGAGATCACCTGCTGAAGGAGTTGTCTAGATGGGAGGTGCTTGCGGAGTAACGAAGACATGTAGGGAGGGGTTGAGGTATTTGGTGATTTGAATGCGAGCATCAGTATTTTATAGGGATGCACCGATACCACTTTTTTAAGACCGAGTACGAGTACCGATACTTTTTAAAAGTACTCACCGATACCGAGTACCGATACTTTTCTTTAATGTCATGTGACGCTTTCCAATAAGAACAGACCATATAAAAATACCCCCAGCTCACATGTATATCCCCCCCCGAATAAATATATATATATAATTTCATACTGCCCCAGCTCATGGATTTGCCCCAGCTCACACATGGATATGCCCCAGCAGCTCATGGATTTGCCCCAGCTCACACATGGATTTGCCCCAGCTCACACATGGATTTGCCCCAGCTCACACATGGATATGCCCCAGCTCACACATGGATATGCCCCAGCTCACACATGGATATGCCCCAGCTCACACATGGATATGCCCCAGCTCACATATGGATTTGCCCCAGCTCACACATGGATTTGCCCCCCAGCTTATGGATTTGCCCCCCCAGCTCACACATGGGTATGCCCCCCAGCTCATGGATATACCCCCCAGCTCATAGATATGCCCCCACATGGGTATGCCCCCGCAGCTCATGGACCGGACCCCCCCCCTCCGTGACGATACTTACCTTCCTGGGCGCCGCCGGGAATGTCTCCGCGCGTGCGCTCGTTGGAAGGACCCCAGCCGCGACCACGTGGGACCATGTGATCACAGCTGGGGTCCTTCCAACGAGCGCGCGCGGGGAAACTTTCCCGGTGTCGCCCAGGAAGGTAAGTATCGTCGCGGTGAGCAGCTGCATGGCCTGTCTGAATGCTCTATCGGCATTCTGACAGGCCCTGCAGCTGCTCACTGTGTTCATACTTACCTTCCTGGGCGCCGTCGGGAAAGTTTCCGCGCGCGCGCGCTCGTTGGAAGGCCCCAGCCGTGATCACATGGTCCCACGTGGTCGCGGCTGGGGTCCTTCCAACAAACGCACGCGCGGAGACTTTCCCGGCGGCACCCAGGAAGGTAAGTATCGTCGTGAGCAGCTCCAGGGGCGGCTGTCCGAATGCAGATAGAGCATTCGGACAGCCGCCGCAGCCCCTCGGATGCCGGCAAGCCGGCTCAATGCCGGCTTCCGGTATCGGAAAAAATATCGGGGGGTACTGCACGAGTACCAAGTACTCCTGCAGTACCCAGTATCGGCCCCGATACCGATACTAGTATCGGTATCGGTGCAACCTTAGTATTTTAAACTGTATCCTGAAACATACAGGAAGCCAATGGAGGGACCGGCAGAGTGGGGAAGTATGCGAGGTGCGTTTAGTGAGAAAAATAAGCCTGGCCCCTGCATTCATTACAGATTGCAAAGGGGCAATACGGGAGTTGGGGAGGCCAATAAGGAGCGAGTTGCAGTAGTCAAGTCGTGAAATGACAAGAGCATGAACCAGCACTTTTGTGGTATCTTGTGTCAGAAAGGAGTGGACACGGGCAATGTTTTTGAGTTGAAAGTAACAGGATTTGGTCACTGTTCTAAGTCTGCTGAAAAAAAGGATATTTAGCTTGTCTGGGTCCTATAATACAACATAACTTCAAATTGCATTTACAGCTAAAAACTATTGGGGTTACTCAGTAAGGGGCGAAATTGCCACCGAATGTTGAATTTCACCGTATGGTGCAATTTCGTGGCAATTCACCTATTCACTAAACTGTCAATTCGCCAAAAACTGGCAAATTGAGAGTGAAACACGGTGCAGTGTGCCGCAGTTTGGCAACCTTCGGCAGCAGTGAAATTGTCCTATACAAAAGTAATGGATAATCTACTCAGAGAACACCGAACTACACCGAGATGTCAGTGAAATGCTCTGATTTTCAGTAATTCAGTTTGGGATTTGCCTGTTTAAACCTCTCAGAGGATGTAATGTAAAAAAGTATTAGCATTTTTATTTTATTTTATAGTTTATTCTTTTCATTTCCAGGAAAAAGCCTATTGATTTTTTTGGAACTCCTTTTTGTATTTTTTAGACCAAAATTTTTGATTCCCAATTTTTTTAAAGGGCTTTTTTTTTATTCTGGAACAGACCTTTTTATTTCTTTTTTAAAAGGTCTTTATTTTTATTATTTGCACACATTTTAATGCATTTTTATTGGTTTAAACACCTTTTAGAAGAACAGAATAGTTCCTGGTTTTTTTTTTTGCAGTTTGGCTGTTTTTCGACAGATTGTTCAGCAGTTTTCAGTGACTCCATCTTTGGATCATTTCGTTGACCCTGTGTTGACCAGTGAATTCACAGCAAGGTCGAGAGAAATGGAATTGCCAAAGTGCGCCAAACTGGAAAGCACCGAAACTTCACTTCTTTCTGAATAACCCCTTGTGGTCCTCTGCATATTGGATCAAAAATTCACTTTTGGGTGCTATCTATGCAACAAGGTTTCCCCACAAGACCTAAAAAAAAAATCCAAAATTTCCAATACAAGGAAATGCACACCTAATGCAAAAAAAACACAACTTTATTAACACACAAAAAAACAGAAAATATATAATTTACTAAGTACACATTGACCACTTGATGTAAAATACCTTGGCACATGAAAATACACAAAAGTATTAACCCTTTCCCGGCAGATGATGTACCTACCATCTGCGCAGTGGGTGGGCCTTGAAGCTGCCCCGCTGACTTCAATGGGCCACCTCAGCCCCTCCCCCTGCTGGCGCGTGCCGTTGGCTGCAGAGAGACAGCCTAAACCCAGCCGAATCAGAGGTCCGCGGCGGCACCTGGCAGAGAGGCGTACCAGTCAGCCTCCTCAGAGTTGACACCCGCCCGTCTTTAAGGGGTTAAAGCAAGTTTATATTGCATATAAAGCAACAAAACAATCCACATGACATAACAGACAATAATGAAAATCAATCAGGAAATATATGTAGCGGGGGCTTCTGGAACTGTGTGTGTGGAGTGGACTATTGTGTTTCTCACTGTGGCTCAGGCTTGGACAGAGACATACAGCCTGTCACCACTGTGGGGGAATTCCCCTCCCTCCTTTCCCTGTCTTTTGATTGGCAAAGGAAGTTGTTTCAGACAGGAAGACTGAAAGGATTGCAAAGGATTCTGGAACATGTAGTTTCAAGTACAGAGAGCCTAATGCAATTTGTCAGTAAGAAAACTATGCCTCCCAGCGGTACCAGGGAGAGCCCGCGTTTTTCGAGGGAAGGAAGTGCACGTGCGGGACAGGGAGAAGCCAGAGAGGGCGAGACTGATAGGGTGGACGGTCCTGTGTTGTGGATCGGGCATTCAGTGGTCCTCGTGTGTTCAGCGGGGGGAGAGATCCGGCTGCCCTCGTGTGTTACCAGTGTCAGAGAGAGAGTGTGACTGGGTGTATCCAGCAGAGAAGAGATCCAGCTGTCTTCACGCATCCAGCGGAGAAGAGATCTGGCTGTCTTCGTGCGTCCAGCAGAGAAGAGTTCTGGCTGTCTTTGTGCGTCCAGCGGAGAAGGGATCTGGCTGCCTCGTGCATCCAGCGGAGACGAGATCCGGAGGTCCTTGTGTGTTTCTAGCGCTAGAGATAGCGATCGAGCTACCGTCCAGTGGGGAAGGAGTGAGTGTATGTAACAGAGAGAGGTATTCGGCTACCCTGCGTGAGTTGAGATTGCTAACTTTATTGTCCGGCCTAGTTCTACTGCCCGCGCAGCTCCATCTAAAAGGAAGCTTGTTGCAGTTACAAATTCTGTTACTCTGTGACACTTTGCGAAGATTTCTTTCTCACATTGTGGAATACAAATATGGTTTCACGTTAAAGGTACCCAACGACAGAATTCAAAGGGCCCCAACGCTAGCAGACTCGAGACTTTGTGTAATTTCCACTGGCCAGTGGTTAGGTAGAATTTATAAGGTTTAGATAGGTTGTTGATATCGGTCACATCAATTATAGTCTATAATTGAACCGCATTGAAGTATTGTAAAGCTTACTTTTTCGTTCATTCATGATTGTGTTGAATAGTGATGGTAAATCACTCTCATTGATATTATTATACTTTTGATTCCTGTTTTCTACAGAGGGGCTGCTCGCTGGTCCTAATTAACCCCTTTTTATTTATAGTATAACCTTGTCTTAGTGTTACTTGGCGCCGGAGGTGGGTAATTACTGGAGTGAGACAGAAGGCCTGTCAAATATAGTGACTCTCGCGGGAGTAGCGCTACATACAGTAAGGTCCAGAAATATTGGGACATCGAAACAATTCTAACATATTTGGCTCTATACACCAACACAATGGAGTTGGAATGAAACAAACACAATGAGCTTTAACTGCAGACTGACAGCTTTAATTTGAGGGTATGTACATCCAACTCAGGTGAACGGTGTAGGACTTACAGCAGTTTGCAGATGTGCCTCCCACTTGTTAAGGGACCAAAAGTAATGGGACAATTGGCTTCTCAGCTGTTCCATTGCCAGGTGTGTGATATTCCCTCATTACCCCAATTACTATGTGCAGTTAAAAGGCCCAGAGTTCGTTTCAAGTGTGCTATTTGCATTTGGAATCTGTTGCTGTCAACTCTCAAGATGATATCCAAAGAGCTGTCACTATCAGTGAAGCAAACCATCATTAGGCTGAAGAAACAAAACAAACCCATCAGAGAGATAGCAAGAACAATAGGCGTGGCCAAAACAACTGTTTGGAACATTCTCAAAAAGAAGGAACGCACCGATGAGCTCAGCAACAGCAAAAGACCCGGGAGACCACAGAAAACAACTGTGGTGGATGACCGAATAATTCTTTCCCTGGTGAAGAAAACACCCTTCACAACAGTTGGCCAGATCAAGAACACTCTCCAGGAGGTAGGTGTATGTGGGTCAAAGTCAACAATCAAGAGAAGACTTCACCAGAGTGAATACAGAGGGTTCAACACAAGATGTAAACCATTGGTGAGCCTCAAAAACAGGAAGGCCAGATTAGAGTTTGCCAAACAACACCTAACAAAGCCTTCACAGTTCTGAAACAAGATCCTATGGACAGATGAGACCAAGATCAACTTGTACCAGAGTGATGGGAAGAGAAGAGTATGGAGAAGGAAAGGAACTGCTCATGATCCTAAGCATACCACCTCATCAGTGACGCATGGTGGTGGTAGGGTCATGGCGTGGGCATGTATGGCTGCCAATGGAACTGGTTCTCTTGTATTTATTGATGATGTGACTGCTGACAAAAGCAGCAGGATGAATTCTGAAGTGTTTCGAGCAATATTATCTGCTCACATTCAGCCAAATGCTGCAGAACTCATTGGACGGCGCTTCACAGTGCAGATGGACAATGACCCAAAGCATACTGCAAAAGCAAGCAAAGAGTTTTTGAAGGGACAGAAGTGGAATGTTATGCAATGGCCAAGTCAATCACCTGACCTGAATCCCATTGAGCATGCATTTCACTTGCTGAAGACAAAACTGAAGGGAAAATGCCCCAAGAACAAGCAGGAACTGAAGACCGTTGCAGTAGAGGCCTGGCAGAGCATGACCAGGGATGAAACCCAGCGTCTGGTGATGTCTATGCGTTCCAGACTTCAGGCTGTGATTGACTGCAAAGGATTTGCAACCAAGTATTAAGAAGGGAAAGTTTGATTTATGATTATTATTCTGTCCCATTACTTTTGGTCCCTTAACAAGTGGGAGGCACATCTGCAAACTGCTGTAAGTCCTACACCGTTCACCTGAGTTGGATGTACATACCCTCAAATTATAGCTGACAGTCTGTAGTTAAAGCACATTGTGTTTGTTTCATTCCAACTCCATTGTGGTGGTGTATAGAGCCAAAGATGTTAGAATTGTGTCGATGTCCCAATATTTCTGGACCTGACTGTACATATATATATATATATAAATATAAGAGTTACAAATGATCCACAGCAATCAGAGAAAAATCTGAAAGAATCCCAACATTTCAGCTAAATAGCTTTAATCAGGGGTTGATCTTATTTGGCCAGGTAGTGTATATAGATTGAGAATAATGAAATCATATGTAGTCAAATTAATTTATATACAAATATATATATTTAAGGTTTATTATTGCAGAAGCCATTTGCACATCACAGCAATTCTAAGAACTGCATCCCAGAGCTCCAGTGCTACATTCCCCATATGTAGCACAGAACTCTGGGTAAAACATGCAAATGACATCTGTCACACTTTTTTTGCATCCTGGGTCTGTTTTCACACAGATCCCTTCAATCAATGCCACTCCATACTAGATGGCTTATTTTTTTTAAGTAGAGATCCAAGTATACGCAACTGATCAAAGCCACTCGCTGTTTCATGTTTGTTGGACCCTCTTCAGCAGGACCTAGGCATGACCAGTTGCAGTGGATGCTTGGACCCATAGGGCAATTCAGTACTTGCTTGGGTTGTGGTGGATGGCAAAATTTGATAAAAAGCCTCCACACTGCAAATTATACAGGGTTATTCAGAGAGAGGTGAAAAGCAGGAGAATGACTGGAGACTGGAAAATTCTAGGTCAAAATAGACAAACCAGAAAAATTCTCCCATTTGTCTCCCACTTGTTTAGAATTTTCCTTTCTCCTGCTTTTCACCTCTCTCTGAATAACCCTGATAAAGTTAATTATTGTAGAGGCCATTAACACATCCCAGCAATTCAAAGAACTGCATCTCAGAGCTCATGTGCCACATTCCCCATACGCAGCACAGAACTCTGGGTAAGACATGCAAATAACATCTGCAATTTCCCATTTTTTGCATCTTGGATCTGCTTTCACACAGAACCCTTCAATCAATGTCACTCCACACTAGATGGCTTTTTTTAACCTGATATCTGCTAAAAAAAAAAGCCATCTAGTAAGGCATGGTATTGATTGGAGGATTCTGTGTGAAAGCAGAGCCAGGATGCAAAAAAAATGGGAAATTACAGACGTCATTTGCATGTCTTACCCAGAGCTCTGTGCTGCTTATGGAGAATGTAGCGCATGAGCTCTGTGATGCAGTTCTTTGAATTGCTGTGATGTATAAAAGGCCTCTGCAATAATAAACTTTCAGGGTTATTCAGAGAGAGGTGAAAAGCAGGAGAATGACTGGAGAATGGAAAATGCTAGGTCAACATAGGCAAACCAGAAAAATTCTCCCATTTGTCTCGCTTTCCAAATCGTCTATTTTGACCTAGAATTTTCCATTCTCCAGCCATGCTCCTGCTTTTCACCTCTCTCTGAATAACCCTGTTAGTTTTATATATATATATAAAACTAACAACTGTGCCACTATTATATTACTATATAGTGTGATATTATGCATATATATATATACACATGATTTAAATAAATATGTATAATACATTCATAGCATATTGATGTATATTTATATATAGATTCATCCTCCATTTTTATTAGGCATTAATACAGATGCTGTATATGTTATTATTCTCTGTCCTCGCTTGTATTTTTAGATATGGCATGTAGCCCCTGAGCTATACATGTATCTATAGGCTGTCTTCCATATATTTATTTATATACATATTTATAGCATCTATCTCCGTGCAATGTGTTACTCTCCCTTGGATTCCTATTGTTTTGCATGGTCTGCTAGTCTAGACACTGGTTAACGTCATTAAAACACAAATGGGGGGGGTCACATTTAATTATTTCCCACCACAGCTCCTAGCCGGGGTCCCTGCTTATTTCTTCTTTATTGTCTGTCCTCAGAAAATGTACGTTTACCTCATTGTTTCAACGCAATGGGTTTTTTCCCCTTTCTTTGGCACTTTACAGGAACAATCTTCGCAAAGCACCCCCGCAGTGTTACACAATGGTCTCTTCCTGTCACTATGCCCGAGTTCGCGCTCTGATCATGTGACTATTAAAAAAAGGGCGGGATTTTTGCGCCGTTCGATCCAATGCGAAGCGGATGGTAACCGCGTTTTGCTCTCTGATTGGCTGTCCTTATCGTTGACGTACACGGATGCGGAAGAGGGGATGAGTCGGCGTGAAGCTGCGGCGTGCAGACAGACAGATCAGGGAGAGGTGAGGGGAGTAGAGGTGTTCCTGGGAGGGGGGATGAGAAGGCCGGGGGAAGAAAGGGACAACGGGGCCCGCGGGAGGGAAAGGCGCAGGTATAAGGGTGGTGCTAGGGTAACATGGGACGTCATCAGGGGCCCCCAGGAACTGATCTTGGGTCACAAGTTGGAAAGAGTTCCCCAGGGGTTGGCTGGGGAGGGTAGGGGAAACAGCTGTTCCCAGGATGTGCTTATGTGCCTCGGGGAAGGGGGCGAGGAGTGTGCCCAGTGTGGCTTTAACACAGGAACCCTAGATGGGGCCATGGGAGATGATCGGGACTTGATGAATGGGGGACCAGACTCCCAGGAGAGCACAAGAGGCCACAGGGAGTTTAGGGACCATGGGGGGCAGGATAAAGTCGGAGATCTGAGAGATGGCGAGGGGCAGCTGTGGCAGGGGGATGTGCAGAAAGAGTTTGGGGAAGTGGACAGGCATAGGGTGAAGAAAGAGGGGAGACATGGCAAGGGGGGTATGAACCCTAAAGCAAAGAGCAGTGATTGCAATAGGGCAGAGATGTGCTGCCTAGATGTGAAGGCAGAACATCAGGGTGAAGAAAGCCTGGAGACAGGGGGAAGGTGCCACCACCAGGATCTATGCAGAGAGCAGTGCCATGCCTTTTTGGAGAGGATTCAGAACAAAGATGTCAGGGATGGAGACAGTGACCATGAAGCTCAGGGAGATCTGACCTTTGTTGCACAGGGATACCCTGGTGTTTCCTGTGTTGAAAGGTCTCGGCAGGAAGACGGTGATCTTGATCTGTACAGTGGAGCAGATGAGGACCCCACGCAGACTAGTGAGGATGCTAGGAAGCACCAAGGAGGGTCTCCGGACCCTGTCAGGCATGGTGGCTCTGAGTTTGGGTGCAGAAGGAGTCTAGTGCAGGGAATTAAGGGATTAGGTGAGAGGGGGGTAGTTGAGAACGTAGAAAAACATAGGAAGTCACCCGAGGGAATGCTTTTTCTCAAAACAACCAATCGAGAGGCTGTCAAAGGTCCAACTCAGGAGACTCTGGAACACAGTGATGCCCTAGACCATGAAAGGCTAGGACTGGATCGGTGTTATGGGGAAAGGAGTCCCGGGAATGGGTCCAGTGGTTCTGCCGAATGGACTGACCCTGAAAAGAGCCATGATCTACTTGGAGCCATTGGAAGAAATTGTAGGACAGGTTCAGGGGGGTTGGAAGAATGGGATGGAAGCTGGGATGAAGAAATGGAAGATAAGCGTTCAAACAATCAAACCTACCGACACGTGCAACTTGGGGTGTCATCCAAGTCAGACCAAAACCAGAGCTTTACGGAGGGTGCCTTAGGAGAAGGAAGTAATGGGGAAGTCGAAGGCGGGACTTGGTGTTGGTGCCTCCAACTCTATCTCGGAGAGACAGGTTCTTCAGAACATGATACAGTTGGAGGCACAGGGTCTCCTGAGTGCGGTTACTCTGTGAGCAGCACCCTTAAAGCAGGAGAAGGTACGAGGGGCTTCAGTGAAGATGAGGGTGTGGACAATGTGAAGAAGGTCCACGTTCACCCCATAAAGAAGTCCAGCAGAATAGCAGAGACACCAGAGTTGCAGGAGTGGGTGAACTGGTGGCAAGGGTGGGCTGGATCCTGTAGAGGAGGATCAGGGCGCCGCAGGGGTAAAGGGAAAGCTCTTTGGGGGTGCCGAGAGCAAGCACGTGGGGAAAGCCAGAAGCAGCAAGATGTATGGGTGTTGAGGGACTGGATGAGTAGAGAAGGTGGAAGGAGAAGTGGGAGAGGAAGGGAGATTGCAGATGGGGACGTGTGGGTTCTACGTGAACAAGAGACTAGTGGGACAGGCCCAGGCTGGCCTTTGGGGGAGCAGGATGTCTGGGTTCCCAGGGAGTCCAGGAAACTCAGGGGAACGCCATTAATGACAGGGAACATTAAATGGACTCCACGGAGTGCCAAGTCTGGATTTTTAGATAAAGGGGAACCTTGAATAACATTGGGGTGCAATTTCATTTTCCATAATTGGGGAGACAGTAAATTCTTGTGCGTGTGTGTCTTGTGTGTCAGTTCATGGGGTCGGGGTGGGAGTCTGGGGTCTTCTTTTTAATTGGGTCACCTTATATGGGGAGGGGGGTGCATTAATGCACTTGGGGTGCACTTTGAATCACTTCACAAAACTGTTGACTTACTGGTGCTGCTTTTCTGATTCAATTGTTTGGTTTTTTTAAGGTGCTTAAACCAGGTGCTATACAGAGGTGCTGTATATTGCATGTTGAACGTTTTTATCACATGTACAGGGCTATGAGGAGAAAAACTGTCATTACCAGGGCCCCCCCCTCATAGGCGGGTATGTCGGGGGCTGGGAGGAAATACTCCAGATAACCTATGGGGAGGGAGTAATTTTGATAATCTAAAACCTTACATGGTGCTGTTGTCCCTCGGGACACACTTAATAATAAAATGAAATCTACCTGTTAAATTCTTTGAGAAGAGCCAGCAATCAAGGTAAGTGCCGCTGTCTATAACATGCGAGTGATACCGGTGCACGAGCTCGGTGCCAAATTAACCGATGACCTGTCCGGCTTCAGATCATCTGCTGAGTTGGTTACTGCAGGGCCAGCTGATCTGTAGAACGTGCATGGTCGTGGTGACGCCGGCTATGTGTAGGCTGCCTAACCCTGAGATAAAGGAACCGCGTGTGTGGAACCTGTCATTACATTCATATCTTCTCCTAACAAGTGACAGCAACTATTACCCTCCTGTGGTCATTACGTCTGTACCTTTTCCTTTTTATTTGTGTTGCGTTTATGCTCATCAGCCCCGTTGCACGTAGTGTTTACCCTTTCATCCATATCGGCAATGTCTTGTCTTTTGGGGAGTAATGCCCATTACTTACTGGTTATTGTCTATCATGAATAGAGTGACAGGTAATTAACAGACCCTTGACTGTATGTTTTATATAGTAGGGGTGCGCAACCTTTGCTCCCCAGATATTTCAGAACTACATCTCCCATGATGCTCAGCCACTCCTTTTGAGTTGAAAGAGCCTTGTGGGAAAGTTTTGATTTCTTTTTCTATGCAATTTAACTCCTGCGTATTGCTGGTGAGGAGATCTTTTGTAGATATAGTTTATCCTGTTTTTTTTTTTTTTTTACATTATACTTTGTGCGCGGCACTAATTTCTATTTTTGCAGATTGATAGGGCTAGTCTGCCTTTTGGTGGTAGCACCCCTGGATAGTTATTGTTACACACTGTATAATATCTTTTCATTGTGTATCTCACGCCTTTTTATATATTGCTGTAGAGGAGTCTGTTGAATGCCTTGTCTCTTTGCTCAGTATAGAGATAGATCGGAAGCAGGTTTATTAATCCAGTACCCAGTCTGTGTGTGACGTTCTTTTCTCTCTCGCTCTTTTTTTTTTTTTTTTACTTTTCTAAACTTACTTTTCTTGCTTGCAGATCACCTGCGTTTCATTGTGAACTGTAATTGCGCTTCTCCGTGCCATCGCTATGAATGCTTTGTCGCTCGCACCGTTGTGGTGTCTGCTTGTCTTCTCCCTGCTACCCCCAGCCCCAGCGAGTGAGGGCAGGAAGAAACTACAAATTGGCGTGAAAAAGCGAGTGGAGAACTGCCCTATTAAATCTCGGAAAGGAGACACCTTGCATATGCATTATACAGTGAGTATATGTGTGTGCGCACCAACATTTATGCATGTGAACACTTGAAGACCAGACTTGTTTCTTCATTGTTGGTTCAGACCGTTGTGTCCTTCTCATTAGGGATCCCCTACTTCACCTATGCGCAGTTTTAGGCCGGGATCAAACGAGCGGAGGGAACGTCTGTGAGAGTGGACATTCCCTCCACTCTTCCCATATGGCCGCCTTGCTGAGCACAGTGAGGCTCAATTCAATGGAGTGCTTCGACGGGGAAGCTTTCTGAACGTCCGCAGCAGGCCTGCTGTAGCGCGTGCAATTCGTGCATGCGCTACATCGTGTGGCAGGCCCCGTCGAAGCGTCACAATGCTGCCACCGGGAGGCACGTCGGTACGGGCGCACATAGTACGCTCGTCTGACCCCGCCCTTATTGGATATATAGGCAGGGACTTTAAAAAAAAAAAAAAGTTCCAAGAACTTCTGCTCACCTCTGGTCTCCATGGAAGTCTATACAAGGCTTAACCGTGCCAGGTTTGTCAGGAGAAGGGCCTGTAGCCTGGCAGCTGCCAAATCCAGTCTCCCCCTTAAACCTGACAGACACAATATGGCATCAGAACAATTTTCTATCGATTTTATATACATGGTTTTTCTTCGGGTTGTAGGGATAGAAAGTAAAAAAGTCTAAATTTAATAAAACGTTGACAAGACTGAGAACATCGTTTACCTCATGGTTTAGGATTAAGTTGTGGTTTTAATTCCTGTGGAGGAATTCACTGGCTGTTGCTGAAAATGCAGACACTGACAAACCATGGTGTTTCACAAAAGAGAAATCCAACCAGCGGCCCTGTAAAGCTTCCGTCGCTGCTGTCTGGACTTATTCCTTTGTAATACCAATCCTTGTAATTTATAAAAAAAATGGGGCTATTTTTTTTGGTTTGTTACCACATAATTGGATGGGGGGAGGGGCGGGTTTCTAGTTGTAGTCATATGGAGTTCAAGAGTATGCTGTGTGCTAATTTAAGCAATGCAGGTGTCCACTCTTCTTTCCAGCTGTTGTGGCAGTATTTATTTTCTGTTTTATTGCCTGGTTGATATGAATTTACTGAGCTTTATGTCTGCGCTACATAAAAATACATGCCAGAAAACTTCCACTAAGGCGAGGGTCAGACGAGCGTGTTTTCTACGGACGGAAGACCACACAGTCCGTTTTTGTGACTGTTATTTTGGACGGATGTAAGAGGGGAAATGAGTTAAAATGAGAAAACATTTTGTCCGTGAAAAATGCTGGACGTATAAATGCAGTCCGTCTGACCCACGTTCCATCACTCACACACACAGCTATGCGGACGTGGCGCACTACGCACGTCTGTCCTAGCGGTTCGGCATTCTTGCTAACCTGCATCCGTTTGCCACGTCCGTAGTGCGTCCACACATCCGTGCGGACGTACTTCGTGTGTGGGCCTTCATTGGTCATTATTTATCTGCTACCATGGACGTACTAAAGTGTGGCTACACGGATGTTAACACTGCATTGGTCTGACCCCAGCCTTAGAGCGGTGGTTCACAACTCAGGTCACGTCCCCCCAACAGGCCAGGTTTTAAGGATTACTTTGGGGAAATGCAGACTGAATCCTGCAATCACTGAGCAGCTGCGCTTCAGATATCTGGAAACCTGGTCTGTTGGGGGTACTTGAGGGTTGGGAGGTTTTTGTGTATCTGCAGATTCCTTATAACCACATGACCGATGTCTGACAGGGAACTTTGCTCTCTGCAGCCTTACACAGCTTTGAAAATCTTTCCAAGAACACTCGCGGCACTTGCACAAAAGAACACTTTATACATAGAAACATAGAAAAATGTCGGCAGGTAAGAACCTTTCGGCCCATCTAGTCTGCCCAATTACATGGATACTTTACCTGGATTTATACCATTGCTAATCTATTAGGTGAATTGTTCTTCTTTTTTTTTTTCGTTTTTTTTTTTCTTCAAAGCAGGGTTTAAAACTCAAATTTATCCCGCTGCAGAACCGCCAAGCTGGTCCTGACACTCTGTGCCCCCCTACTTTCCTGATCACAACAAATTATCGCATTATTATATGCTTTTTGTAGAAAGCAGGTGCTGCAAACCTAGATGTGCAGAATTACACACACATCACATGCTAAAAAATGAACCCCCCCCTCCCTGCAGTGTGCACTGCTCTTCCCAGTCAGATCAGGGTCTTCTGGAAGTCCCTGCAGCTTTTCTAAGCATTTTGGGTTGCTACACAAATTGCATAGTGTGGGATACGGGAATAGTGCATCATTTGCATTGCGTGTATGTAACCTCTGTAGTGCTTGCTCCGATTAATGGATCGGCGCATGCACAGAAGTGATCGATCCATCGGTCGAATGTTTCAGAACATCTGCTATCAAGGGTGTGTGCTGACGTCACTAGTAACTTGGTGACAGGGAGCCAGGAAACTTCAAATCCTGGCTGCCTGGTGATGCCTGGGTAGGCGGAGGTCACTTCTCTTCTGCCAGTGATTTCTTGCAAGTGTTTGTTTAGGCTCGGGTCAGACGAGCGCAGTGTTCACGTCCGTGTTGCCGCACATTTTAACGTCCGTGGCAGCATAGCATTCTGACCAATGGAGAACCACACACTAAGTACATCTGCACAGAAGTGCGGATGCATGACGGACGTGGCAAACGGACGCAGGTTAGGCAAGAACGTAAAACCGCTAAAACGTACGTGCGGAGTGCACTGCGTCTGCAAAGGTTTGTGTGAGTGATGGAACGTGGTCAGACGGACTGCATTTATGCGTCCAGCATTTTTGAAGGACAAAATGTTTTTTAATTTCCCATCTACATCAGTCAAAAATATTGTCTGTCACAAAAATGGACCGTGTGGCCACTACGTCTTCCGTCAGAACGTGCGTCCGTACTGCACGGACGCACAGTCCGTACAAGATGCGTTCGTCTGACCCTAGCCTAACAGGGGGCCCTGCACACATCCTGACCACTTTAGAATTTCAGTGTTCCTTGTAAGATTTTCCACATCTCCTCCAAATATTAGTCCTTCTGATACATCAGCTGAATTGTGCAATGTATCGCCAGATCGGCCTCTTTTTATTGGATACACTCATGTATTCATGTGCGGTGAAATGTTATCCTGTATGAGGATGTGGTAGGAGGGAAATCAATTACTTAATCAAGTTAGTTCATTTTGGTCCCACCCTGATTAATAAATTGATTTCCTGCCTGCTGCATATAGATTCTACTTACTGCTTGGCAGGGCTTCTTACACACTGTGCATCAGCATCTAAATTAATCTACATGTCTGAAAAACCACAGGGGACCCAAATAATCCTACATACTGTGCAAAACTATTTCATTCAAATAAACCAGATTGGACGATGACCTCATACTTATGTTTGAGATTTATTGCTTGCCTGTGCATGCTTGCAATACTCTGTAGCAAGACCCGACGCCTGTGAGCAAGAAAATGTAATTCCCTGGTTCTGTGTTGGACGGGTTTCTGGTTGGAGTTGCAATATCAGCTTTGCTGAACCCGGTCTATAAAAAGCTAAACACCTGGATCTTTGACACACGATACGTGCCGGTACACGTTCCTTGCATTATAACTGCTCTAAGGTGTAACCTTGAAGGTCTAACCAGAGGTATGTATTTAAGGGGCAAGTGATCGGTTACCCTGATGTTCATAAATTGACTCGGGATGCTTCAATCCATTGCATGCTTCAATATCTAGAAAAAAACCTTTTTTATCAAAATATAAAGGTGATGTGGGTAGTGTCCAGCCAGGGGTGTATAATATATAATGTACTGATGGGTTTGACACCGTTTTCCTAAATCTTTTCCAGGGTAAGCTTGAGGACGGCACAGAATTTGATAGCAGCATCCCCAGGAAGCAGCCTTTCACTTTTAAACTAGGCACTGGGCAAGTCATCAAAGGATGGGACCAAGGGCTACTTGGGTATGTATCTCTCTGATGTCTCTTTAACTTTTGTTTTAATGCACAATTCCATTGTTTGTTTTTTCCATATGTCGAGCGGCAGTACCAACGGGTTCTTCATGCCTTACATCTGGACAGGTTACCAAAGCCTAGAAAAAAGAACACACCTAGGGACAGGTGAACCCCCTCCCTCACCTGTAACTCCTCCCCTATAAACTATAAGAAGTAGCTGCACCCAGAGCCCCCCAGACATTGACAAAGCAGAATTGGAGTAGGAAAAACACACCAATTTATTAGGAACCAACCAGAATAAATAATGACATAAAACCAACGAGGGAGGGAATAAGATGTACTGCCGCTACGACTATGGAAAATATGATTTACGGTAAGAAATACTGTTTTTTTGGGTTTTTCCTAGTGTGTTCTCAGTTACTTGTCACCGCAGCCATTATCTGTTACTATCAAATCCAAAGTAACCATGCGCGCCTGACATGACCTGTACATGATTGAAGTTTAGTGTGAAGCCAAGCAAAAAAAATTTCACTTCTATCTCCTTGTACCAATTTAGAAACCAGGACCACCTGCAGGTCCTGAATAGTTACTTTATTCCCGTATGGTATATTTTATTTAGGGATATACCGATATCGTCACTTTCAGATGCCCCGATACCGGAAACTAGCGCTGTACCAGTTACCGGCATCCGAGGGGCGGCTGGCCGCATTCCAACGAGCGCCGCCAGCAAAGGTTTAGAACGGCCACTCGTTCAGAACTCCTAGTTACGATCTTGGAGTTCACGAAATCTTGACCTGTGCACGAGATTGCGGCTGGGGGTTCCGAACAAACAGCCGCTCTAAATCTTTGCTGGCAGCGCTTGTTGGAATGCGGCCAGCTGCAGAGGCCTGGGAGAATGCCTCTAGAGCATTCCACCAGCCATCCCATGTCTGTATCTGAGTTCTATAAAATTAGGGATGTTCTGATCCAATCCCTTGTATCTGACCCAATCGCAACATCTTTATGGATCGGGTATGAGCATTTTCATGCTGATACGATCCCTGAGCCAGACGCGCTGAGCAGTAAGATGCCCAGCTGGAGTCCTGGAGCCTCAGTAGTGACTTGCAGCATCTGCCCTGCCTGCAAATCCTAGATGAGACAGGAAAGCTGCTGTGAGCTTCCCAGCTGAAGTAAAGGGCCTCCGCATTTCCTTGCAGCGTCTTCCCTGCCTGCTGAATGACCTGCGAGCTGGCAGTGAATGCTGAGGCTCTGGATTTCCTTACATGATGGAGCTGCCTGCACATCCGTGAGTTTTGCGGTATTGGATCAGGCATTGGTTTCCCGTGTACCACAATTGGGATTGGTGGCCTGAAAATAAGGATCGGGACATCTCTCTTATAAACATGGTTTAAGTAAGGACAGCTAGTGGTGAGCATAGTACGGTATATATGATGTGCTTCAAATAAGCGCCCTGAAGTCTCCTGTTAGGTCACCGCATAAGATACTGGGTGTGGGAAGCTTATGGTGCTGCTGGCCTTCAAATACTAATGGGCTATTGAACCTTAAAGGAATGATTTGAGGCTAAAGGATGAGGCACATTGTCTGGTCAGTTTCAGTAAAGTTAACCAGAGCGGATTGAAACGTGACATTAATGTCAAACGAGAAGTGACTGACAGCCCTCCCTGAAGAGAGGAGCCCCTGCTCCCAAGGATAGCTGGAGGGGAGGACGCTCTGCATCCCACGGCCAGTTAAATATATTGTGCTCATGGTGGCCCGACTGTCCCAGCCGAGACCCCCTGCTGTCACTGAAGGCACGGTTATAATCTGCATTCAGAATATGATGGCAAGCCGTTACTCAGTTTTTTTTGTGTGGGGTGAGATGTTTTAATTCCCAAATTTATAAAGTTGTTTTTGTAAATTAAGGAAATCCCAAATCAAATGAGGCGGATACAGAAACCTTAAATGTACCTAAAGATTGTAAAATGCAAACACGAGCTTCACTGGCAAAACCTGTAAAGAGGTTAAGGTGGTGCTCTGCAAAAATAGAAGCCATGAAAGGAATGAGGCAATCGAGCGCGGAAGGAAAATAATCCAGGCAGTATGTGTTGTTCAAATGGGAAAGGGGAAATGGAGTGTGTGACAAGGGACAGATACAGAAGCTATTTGGAGGCTTAGAGGGGAAATGGCCTAAAGGCTGCACTTCCTCTCTAGGCCACAAGGTGGTGGAGTTCTCATTTTGGAGCAGAAGCTTCTTGGTTTTCTTCTTTTTTGATTTGTTTTATTTTTGTTTCCATGTTACTTTACGCAGTCGAGGGCCCATCCACCCTTCTTCCTACTCTCTCGCCCACAAACCTTGGCCTCTATTCCAAATCCACATGGGTTTAGTCATAGTGGTAACAGGATATGACTTGCAGGTTAGCACTTCTCACCATCACAGGCTGTGCGTTCGTCCTGTGGTATAACTACCATATTGCATTTCCATAATCATTTGGAAACGAAAGCTTCCCGACAAACGACTGACTAAAGGACCTTTTGAGATCTTTAGGGGAAATGAGTATGCAGCTTGTAAGAGACACGCTCTCCATACTTGGTTTTAACAGCGAGCTGGAACAACAGATCCAACTGTTTAAGTAGCAGCCAGTGTCACGGGGGTACGTGGCGTGAGCAGAGCTGGGCCCCATATTCGTGGTTAAAAGTAGGGATGCACCGATACCACTTTTTTAAGACCGCGTATCGATACTTTTTTAAAAGTAAAGTACTCACCGAGTACCGATACTTTTGTCATGTGACTGCTTTCCAATAAGAACAGACCTCCTATAAAAATGCCCCAGCTTACATGTATATATCCTCCCATGAGATCTATATACAGAATGACCCCAGCTCTCATGGATTTGCCCTCAGCAAACGCTGGGGAAGCTGGCCGCGTGCATGAAAAGCATGCGGCCAGCGATTTCCCCCTCCGGCGGATGCAATACTCACCTGCTTCCGGAGGTCCAGTTGCGCTGTTGTGGTGCAATCACGTGGGCGCCAGCGCTTCTGTGACGCTGCCTCCAGCCAAGAGACTGCTGGAGGCAGCGTCACAGAAGCACCTACGGCCACGTGATCGCGCCACAGCGGCGCGGCCGGACCTCCGGAAGCAGGTGAGTATTGCAGCCGCCGGAGGGGAACGCTGGCCGCATGCTTTTCATGCACGCGGCCAGCTTCCCCAGCCCCGTGGATACCTGCAAGCTGACCCAGCGCTGGCTTCCGGTATGGGGGGGTGGTGTATTAGGCCGTTTGCTCGAGTACTAAGTACTCATACAAACGGCAGTATCGATACCGATACTAGTATCGGTGCATCCCTAGTTAAAAGGCAGTTCACACTGACTAAATACAGACAAGTGACCGGTTCGGACACAACAAAAGCTGGGCAGAGCCTCCTTCACAGAACAACCAAAGGTACAAAATCCCTAACTCTGACAGGCCGGTCCTTTTTAAAGTAGCCGGATCTATCCTAGGAAGGGATTTACACATGGCAGGGTCTTGAGAAAAAAACTAAAACCAGGAACTGTAGAGGAAGAAACCAGCACAGCAGAATTTTAGTCTAGACTAGTGGTTTCCCTACCCTGGTCCTCAGGATCCACTAACAGGTCAGGTTTGCAGGATATCTGAAGCGCAGCACAGGTGATATGATTTGCTGCTCAGTCACTGCAGGATTCAGTCTGCATTTCCCCAAGCTAATCCTTAAAACCTGTCCTGTTAGGGGTACTTGGGGACTGGAGTTGGGAATCACTGGTCTATACGGATAGCCATGGTCTGTAGTCGGCACGGCAAGTGTCAAAGCACAGAGAATCGTCTATAGGGATATTCAAGGTCTGTACACAGGAGCAGGAAGGGATAAAACAAGGTACAGAAATAAACAATAAATACAAAGGCAAGGAAAACACAAACAAATAATAAACCTGAGGACCAGACAATACAAAAAACTAGACAAGGGGTAAACGTGGAACCAAAAATGAAGCCAAACAAAATATCCAAACAAACGAGGCGGTCACTAGCGGCAGGATAAGAGACACACTGAAAATTACTTGAAGGACGTAGCACCATGGGAGAAACTCCTACATATAGCGACTAAGTGCTAGGACACCGGTGATCTGGAGTAGATCTGATGGCAAACACTTGGACGGGAATGGCAGGGCAAAAACTAAGAGCTGACCCAGATCACATCACGTCCACAGGGGACAGGGCTGGAAACGTGACAGTCAGGCATTCTAAGCTTTCAAAAATGTTTATTTACTGCATTATCTTTTTTTTTTTTTTTTTTTACCCATTTTTGTGCTCACGTGTCTTAAACCTGGTGACATTTGCCTAATAAACCTTCCCCCTCGTGTGCATGGCTGTAATCTATAGATCCCTGTTCACGGATGCACGTTACAGCACGGGTCTTCCTTCATTTCTTCTTTTTCCCTTATCCTTAGTTGGGTTAACCCCTTCACTGCTGAGCCATTTCCCGTCTTAAAAAAACAAATTTTTCTTTTCTGTATTGTTATTTTTTTTTCTTTTACTTTAAACATGGTCATGTTTGGTACCATTGGAAAGGCCATGCTCTGGCCTTTTTTTCTAATGATACCAAACATGACCCTGCTAGCTGAAAACAGTCGGGAGATATCTGGGTTCAAAGGAACCTTTATCTCCACCCCTATCTTTCCTTAGGAGTCAATGAGGACGCTCCCCACATGTCCTCAGCAGTGAAAGGGTTAAAATGTTTTATGACACAGTCCCAAATTTCCAGATTCCGTTCTCTGTTCCTGCTTTGCACTTACTCTGGGTAATTGTTCCTATTCTCATGTCTTGCATTCTATGCTCTGTCAATATTTACTGTTAAAATGTTTGCTGTGACACGCTGCGTAACCTGCTCGGGCTCTTCACTTCCTTTTAAAAAGAGCTTTGTGTTGCAAGAAAATATATGGCCATGAACGCCTTCCTCAGCCAGTCCACGACTCCTTCCAATTTCCTAACCGGTTTAGAAAAGGTGTCAAACTCCAACCCCCAGATGTTTCTGAACGATAACTCCCATGATTCCCTGAGCATCTAATGCCTGTAATTCTTTGAATGGAAATCAGAATCTGGAGGGCTGGAGTTTGATATCCCTGGTAAAGCTCGGGGTCTGTCCAATGACGTGTGCAGCCTATTTCATTGGGGTGTGCACCATGGATTATTTATTACACATTTATGCCCAGATCATTTAGTAAAAAACAGTTATTTTTAGTTGGGAATAATCAATCGCTCCACTGCTCCAAACCTGTTTTTATATTCTATTGCCTTACATGTATTATCCTCAGGCTGTTTAATTTTCCTCTTCCTTTCCCTCTGTTTTTGATAGACTCTCATAGTAACTTTGCTCCCCCCAGCCCCTCCCCCACCACCCCATCGCATGTCCCTCACTTCCTGCATACAGACCCCCCTCCTCCTCCTAAATCTGTCTACAGCTCACCACAAGCAGCCATTTGACACAAGCTCTGCACTCTGCAGTGCCATCCGCCCTCCCCATCCATCCATCCACCCACCCCCAAACTCATTGCTTCCCTTCCAGCTGCTGCCAGTTTCTTTAAATCAACCTCCTAAATCCAAGCTTCTTGTCATGCCTATGCAATCCTTGCTTTTCTCTCTAGCCTACGGCTCCACACTCCCCTGCTCACCTTTTGTTTCACTTACCTTTGTCCTTTAGATTGTAAAATCACGTGATGTCTGGCTGAGCACTTGGTTAAAGTGCTGTATTTCCTAGACTAGCTATCCTACGGGCAGGGTTGTCTTTTCCTTATTTATCATGTATGTCTCATGTTTGTGCTTCCCCCCCCCCCCCATTGTACAGCACTGCGGAATATGTAGGCGCTTTATAAAGATTTGCAATAAAAAAAAAATCAATGGTTATGTAATAATACAGTATATTTTTTTTTTTTTTTTCCCTTCATATTATTAAGAACCAGATAAGGAATATCAATGTAGGGGGGTCAAAGATGAAGCTCTCACCCAACATTAGGGTAGACCTATGGGTTTCTTTTTGGGGATTCAACATTATTATGCCAACAGTTTCCGCAGCGCTTTACAATAACCAAAGGGAACGAAATACAAATAAACGGACGTAAGATGGAAACAAGAGGTGTAGAGGGCCCTGCTCATAGGAGTTTACAGTCTATATATATATATATATATATCGCTAATTCTCTTCATCCTTTTTGGTTTATTCCTTTTCCTCGTTACCTGTGCTGATGCTAATATTCCATTTTTTTTTTTTTTCCTTTTCTATTGTAATTGGCGATGATCTGTAGTACGTTTAAATTCCTGTATGGTTTTGATGCGTTCCAGGGAATTCAAACCCCTCTTCTGTTATATAAATGCTGTCGTCATACATGCAAACGCTTGAAGTGGCATCAAATATGCACATACATCACTGGAACAATCGTCAGGGCTTAAGTAGGTCACCCTTCCCCTCGGTGTACCACGAGATGTGGGAAACCTATAGACGGGTGTCTTGGGGGGGGGGGGGTTATTATTTTTTTTTGTCTGTTACGAGCGAGTTAAGGCTTTTTTCTGTCTCTGTAATTATTCACAGGACAATATGATGATTTCTTTCATATCTTTCAGAATGTGTGAAGGAGAGAAGAGGAAGCTGGTAATTCCTTCTGAACTCGGTAAGGAGTTTAATAAACTGAAAGATTAAAATTTATGATTTTTATTTTTTATAAATGCTAATAAAATGCCTTTTCTTTCCCATCAGGATATGGAGATAGAGGAGCGCCCCCCAAAATACCAGGTACTGTACCCTCTGCTTCTCGTCTCCCCTTTCCTTCTTCCCTGTTGGCTAAACGCCTCTTTGTTGCAGGTGGAGCGACGCTGATGTTTGAAGTGGAATTATTGATGATTGAAAGAAGCCGATCGGATTTATAAACTTGGGTGGAGTGGCGGTCTTGGTCCTTTCTGTCTGGGGCACAGTATTTGTGTTTATGGGCCAGCTGGTCACTACTAAATAAATACAGACACTAAACGTGTAGCATTTTATTTTCTGTGAAACGATGTTGGAATAAAGTATCACGTGCGATCTTTTAAAGCAACATACTCTTCTATGGAAAAGCATCTCTAAGGCTGGGGGTGAGACAAGCGCATAACGGATGGGATTGTGGTTACATTGTATTTTGATGTGGCAAAAAATTAAAAAAAAATGTGTATACAGGGGGTTCCTCTACATCCAATGTAACTTTTTAACGTCAATGCCATTTTGTTGTCTGTTGCAACGTGCATTGCCTGTGCCTGAAATGCCCAGTTTCTAGTGTCTATTGGAATGTATAGCGTTTCATCTAATGTTTGCATACTCTTTTATATACAATCACAAAATTTTCCTATTCCTCAACGGAAAGTTTAGATTTTAATAAGGACACGGAGGCGAGTATTTGCTGTTCTCTTAACTGCCCCAACAGCAGCGAAGAAACTTTTATTGAAAACAAGCAGTCCTCCCTTCCCCAACATGGGGAGGGGGACCTAGCTCCCCAGATGCTCCCCATCCAGTCCATAAACCACTCCCCAAGAAGCAGCCCCTCTTTCGAAGCTGCGACATGACAACGGTGGAAGCCTCAGAAGCAAAACTGGAGTAGGAGATCGGGAGCCAAAACATCGAACCATATCAGGAACTCAGAAGGCTGAACGAGACAAAGCACATGAAAGAACAGGTGAGACACTGAAATCAGGTTAAACGAAGGGAGTCCTGACAGCCGCCAAAACAGTCCATCCCATTCCAGGAGAGATGCGGAATCCAAGCAAACCGGGTGGGGTAGGGCGGGAAATACTCGCCTCCATGTCCTTATTAAAATCTAAACTTTCCGTTATGGAATAGGATAATTTTGTGACCCGGAGGCTTCGTATTTGCTAGTTCAAAGCGGAACAGTAACCGCATCCGACCAATGGGCTTGAAGTAGAAGGTACGAAACGTGGACTCGCTAGACCAGTCAGCCGCATGTAAGATGTCCTCCAGTCGACAGCCCATCGAAGCCGCCTTTGAGGCGGAGGCACTGCGGACAGAATGGGCCCCGAAAGCCGACACATCCACCGCGCCATAAGCCATCGCATCCAACGAGCCAAAGTGGGAGAGGAGACCGGTTTATGAGGAGATCGAAAAGAGATAGAGAGGTGAAACCGGCAGAACCCTGATGGAGTTAGTACGAGATTCGTACTCCTGGAGACACGAAACCGGACAGAGACTGGGAGAGACCCGAAAAGACGGGAAGAGTACCGAAGTCAGGGACGTCTTGGTACGACGTGAAATATCGAAGTGTACACCTTCGGGGACATAAGAACGGGTGCCGAAATCCAGCGCCCTGACATCTCCGACACGTTTGCAGGCCACTAAACAGAAAAGCATAAGGAGTTTAGCCGAGAGGGCCTGCAGTGAGAGCTGCATTCTCAGGCCAGCGATCCAGGAAGTAGAAGACCCGGGACACATCCCATGTACAGGAGTATTTGGGTGCCGGAGGGCAGGAGAAGCGCATGCCTCGTAGGAGGCGACAGACCAAAAGATGGGAGCCTGCGGCGACTCCCGAAAATCCAGAATGGCCAGCCGAAATGGCCGAGCAAAGGACATTCACGGTGCGATAAGCCTTACCGGAGTCAAAGGCGTGGATGAGGAAATCCAGGAGAGCTGTCACAGGGGCCAAAAAGGGATCTCTATCCCGTTCCAGACGCCAGCCCACCCATCCCATGCAGACTTGTAGGAGAGTCGGGTACCTGGGGCCCAGGATTGGAGCAAGAGGTCTGTAGTGCGTTCCGAAAGGCGTGAGCCTGTAGGGGGGTGCCAGAGAGCCACCACGCCAGGAGTTGAAGATGGTGGGAGGTCATCAGGGGATGGGGTTGCTCCTCGTGGTCCAGTAGAAGGTCCGGGGAGGGAGGCAGGAGCCTCGGGGCATCTATTGCCATGCTCAGGAGCGTTGGGAACAACGGTTGGGACTTCCAAAATGGTGTTATCAGGACCACTGATGCCTCCTGAGCTCGGATCTGTGACAGTGCGAGCAATGAGGACGAACGGTGGGAAGGCGTAGCGGGGGCCCTTGGACCAATCCTGGAGGAACGCATCCGTGACCATGGCGTCCGGATCCGGTCTCCAGCTGAAGAAGTCTGGCAGCTGTGTATTGAGCCTGGAGGGGAATAAGTCGATCTGGAAAGGCCCCCAGAGCGCGGATAGTGTAGAGAAACTGCCGTGACAGTTGCCAGTCTCCCGAGTCCGTAAAGTGCCTGGAGTTCCAATTGGCCACTTTGTTCGTCAGACCGGGGGTGAACTGGGCGTGGACCGAGATCCCGAGGGGAAGGCAGAATTCCCAGAGTCGCAGAGCCATGGCTGATAGGTCTGCTGAGCGAGGGCCTCCCAGCCCGTTGATGTAGCGGACCGCAGGTATGTTGTCCATCCGAAGTACGACCGAGTCCGGAGGGGATCGCCGTGTAAAGCAACGGAGTGCGAATAATCCCGCCAGGAGTTCTAGGCAATTGATGTGCCATAACTGTTCCAGGGGGACCAGCGACCGCCTGTCTCCTGGGATCCACATCTCGCGTTCCAGCCCAGTCTGTTGGCGTCCGAATTGATGGTCATCGTGGGGGGAGGAGGTACCAGGGAACGACCGTTCCAGGTGACTATGTTGTCGATCTACCATAGTAGATCCGATCTGGCGTCCTCTGTCAGCATCACGTGATCCGTATAGTCGAGGCCCTTTCATGAGTGAACGGGCCTTCAATCGTTGGGTGAACCGCCATGCGGGCCGCCGCTAGGAGACCTACCGTACGGGCCAAGGAGCGGAGGGGGAAGGTCTTCTTCCTGAGCAGTATCCTCGCTTCTTTCCTGATCGAGGAGATCTTTGACAGTGGAAGGCTGAGGTTCATGAGGTCGGAATCCACCACGAAGCCCAGGAATTCTATAGAGCGAGTGGGCGTGAGAATCGCTTTCTCTGGATTGAGAAGAAACCCTAGTTCCTGGAATAGGGAAATAGTGTCGTGTAGATGGGTCCGACGGGTGTGAGGTGACTGGGACATGAGAAGAACGTCGTCCAGGTAGATCACCAGTCGGACTCCCCAAGCGCGGAAGGAAGAAACCACGGGTCTGAGTAGCTTGGTGAAGCACCGCGGGGCAGATGACAGTCCGAAAGGGAGGCAGGTGAATCTCCATAATTTGCCGTTCCAACGGAATTGTAGGAGGTCCCGTTGGGATTCCGTTACGGGCACTGAGAGGTAGGCATCTTTTTGAGGTCGAGTTTGACCATCCAATCTCCCAGAAGGAGCATGTCCTTTAACGTGGGGATGCCCTCCATTTTGAAATGGTGGTAAAGGACCCAATCGTTGAGGGAGCGGAGGTTGATGACCGGACGGAACCCCCCCCTTCCTTTCTTTGACACCAGGAAAAGGGAGCTGACGAAACCCCTTGGATGGGGTAAAGCGGGTTCTATGGCCCTTTTGCGGTTGAGGTCTGCCACCTCAGAATGAATGGGTGTCCAAAGGGCATCTGCGAACCGAGGGTGGGGGAAATGGGCCTATCACGGTGGAGAGGACCCACGGGTCCGATGTGAGGGAAGCCCACCTTGGGAGGAATTGAGTGAGGCGGCCGCCCACGGCAACTAGGGACGAAGGGATAATATAAATTGGTCTTGCCTTGTCCTTGTGGAACAGGAGGACCACCTCTGTATCCGCGGGCTCGCCAAGCTCGTGACCTCGATGGGTAGAAAGAGCTGGAACCACGGAAGCCACTGAGCCCACCGTTGGTTCGAGTGTTGGAAGCGGAGCCTCTAGCGATGCGGGAATTATTAGCGCCCGCTCGGCCGACAGGGCGACCCCTGAACCTGCCAGCCCTGCCAAAAACGCGGTTAGGTGAGAATATGCGTTTAAGAGATGCCTCCGACTTGTCAATTGAGTTAAATGCTTGAGTGTATTCACCCATGTCCTTTAAGAAAGGGTTTCCCGAAGAGGAAGCCCTGTGCAGAGGCACCTAGGTCATTGGTGGCTAGGTGCAGCATCTCGGTGTCAATTTTGAGCAGTATGCTCTTGCGTCTCTCGCTTGAGAGAGCTGCATTGGCGTTGCCAAGCAAGCATAGTGACCGTTGGACCCATTCCGTGACCTCGTAAGTGTCCATCAGTGATCCAGCGGTCTTGGCCTCCTCTGCCAGTTGAAGAGCTTTATCAGGGGGCCGGCTGTGTCCAGGAGACGGTCCTGGCAGCCTTTAATGGCAAATTCAATGCCTCTTTTGGGGTTCCAGCCACGCTTAGACACAATTTTTTGGAAGCTGACGTCCACGTTGGGAGTCAGGCATGATTTACCGGCAGTAACCGGGCGAGGACCTTCTAATTTCATTTTGGCCCTGTCCTCCTTGGTCATAGGGCGTCTGATGTGCGAGTCTACCCATTGCTCCACGTGTGGAGACGCGTGCCAGATCGTGGAATTAGGGCGAGCAATATCCTCAGGCTCGAAGAGGGTATTGCCCTGCGGATCGTACACCACCGTACCCCGAGATCGGGGCTGGCAAGTGGGTGCGTCCGCATCCAGCAAATCTGAGTCCTCCGGAGCGTGGAGCTCGAGGACTTCTCCCTCAGCCGTTCCTGGATCTGCATCGCCCTGATCTGAGTCTGAGTAATCAGTGAGGGTGACTGTGGGTTTTGCACGGCAGACTTTTTTGGTCTTTTTAACCCGAGCCCCTTGGGGTAGGGTGCGCTTTCTTGGCACAAGTGCCGTGGTGGCTGGTTTAGGCAGTGATCTGGAGGTGCCAGCCCCTCTGCTGCTGCTTGCAGCTGGACTACTGTTGGGAAGTCCGATCTCAGGTGCACAGGGTGCGGGCCGAAGCCCATATTAGGGTCCTCTGTAGGGATCTCTGGAGCCAGATCAACATGGATGGGGGGAAGGGTGGAGGAGATGGCCTCCGTAAGGGATTTGTGCCACGACTCAGAGAGGGAAGAGATTGCAGCAGCCACTGCCTGGGAGATGGATGCCTGCAGGGAAGCCTCCATGCGGGCGAATCTGGACTCGGCAGAAAGTCTTTTAGATTTTTTTATGTCTCTTGCGGGCATATTGCTCCGAGGAGAGGGAGCTCAGTTCAGATCCGGGGTCCTAGGCTGGTATGTCCTCTGAGGAGGGAGCATCAGCGTGGCCAGGTTTAGATACAGACATGGCTTTTAAGGGGAAAGCGATCGGTTTGCAGAGCTGAGCGGTGAATGCGTGCGTGTGCCGCAATGTGTAATAGGGACTCCAAGATGGCGGCCGCTACCTCCCGCGATACAGCGGAGCTTGAGGGGGCGTGGCTAAAACCACGTGTGGAGCTCGTGCGCGTGTGATGCAGGGAGACAGCGAGCAGCGCGAGAAAAGAAAGCTGTACAGTGACAGGGAGAAGCCCGTTCCTGGCGTCGGCAGTGTTAGCCGGGTTCGGGCGAGTGAGCGAACCGCCGCGGTTTGGACCGGGTCGGAAAGCTCTGAGAGTAAAGGAGATAGATAAGTATAGCTCTCCTGTATTTGTCTGCTACCGCCGGGAGCAGCGACGAAAGAGGAGGGGCTGCTTCCAGGGGAGTGGTTTATGGACTGGATGGGGAGGATCTGGGGAGCTAGGTCCCCCTCCCCACGTTTGGGAAGGGAGGACTGCTTGTTTTCTGTTATTTTTCAATAAAGTTTCTTCGCTGCTTTTGGGGCAGTTAAGAGAGAACCGCAAATACGAAGCCTCCGGGTCCTGCCTTAAAATCACGGGCGCATTTAATTTAAATGTAATATTACGGCTGGGGTCAGACGAGTGAACTTTATTCCTCCGTTGTAGCTTTTTCAAAGGGGTCAATAGAGAACACACTATGCACGTTAAGTGGGGGGGGGGGGGTTGTTTTTGAATAACCTAAAGTTCTAATGTTCGTAGATGGGGTGTAGCGATCTCAGTGTATTATGTTAACATGACCCTAGCAAAGTTATGTTTCTGTTTTTAAAAGGGCACTCTGAGAAAAAGCCCCCTACCCCATCATCTTTAACCACCTTAAGGACACACAACGTAACATTTACATCATAAATGCATTAAGGGGTTAAATAGTTGGGCAGCTTCTGCTGAATAAATATATATACACACACATACATACACACACACTTCGTTTAGGTGTAAATACTTGCGCCCCCCCCCGGTGCTTACTCTTCACCTCAGGACTTCTGAAATGTGGAAGTCCCTGCAGCTGTGTACAAATTGCTCATCGTTCAGAACGTGCATACTTTTTTTTTGTATGCAAATTCCGCATCGCCTACGCAAGCCACGGCACCTTTTCTTACCATGACGCTGTTTGCTGCGAGCTTTGGATACAGAATGATGATGGCGCGCAGAGTGTACCGACCTCATCGGTGACTGGCACTCAGTAGTAAAAAAAAAAAAACTGCTTCTCTGGTGAATCTGTGAAGCAGAGGAGTTTTCTCTGCCCACACTCAATATCTGAGGATGGGGCAGCAGAGGGGGGGGGGGGGGTAGTTGCTCAACACAGCCTGACCACTTTAAAAAGCTGATGTGGTCAGGGTGTGTAGTGTCACTTACTTTCACTATGGCATTAAACCAGCCTGGACACGACCAGTTTTTGTTAGATCTCACAAACATCCGGACCGTGCAATGTTGTGCCCTTGATACAGTGTGACTGATTCTGTAACGAACGGGTAAAGGGCAGAAGTAACAGATGATGATTTATGCTGTGAGTGCGATGCAGCAGATGTTGCACTATTCATTGTGCAAACTCTCCACGTATTGTTAAAATGTAGTTTATGGTTTCCTCATTTCGTGCCTGTGTGTTTTTATAGCTGATAAGAAATCCCATTGATTGGCAGGTGCTGTGTTTCCTGGGGCTGTATGGGCTGGATATACCATGCATTTTAATCCTTAAAACTTTCTAAACAGTGATACCTTGTGCTTGGCGTTTCCCTCTAAGCTGCCCATGTGTTTATACAACATTAACTGTGTTTATAATAAACATGTTTTCCAGGCTCCATGACGGGGCTTTCTATAACGCTGGTAGATCCGCTTCCTCCTAGCATTCTCAGAATTTTATCTTTTCAGCTTTGAATATCAATAATAATCAAACTGTATCATTTACTGCTGGAATATAGAGAATGGGAGCTGCATGAAGAAAATTTCCTAAAAGACGGGCGCCCACGAACCCAGTGAGGCCAACGGAAAGAAACACTGGTACCATGCACTCCCGAGATCTATAGGGGATTACAGTGCGGTTAGACTGTATCCTTAATATATTGGCTTTATGAACAACACTGGAATATTCCTTTTAAAAGAAATGTTCGTTTTACCTTGGTAACTTGTGCTTGACATGAATAACATTGTCCATGTTCACTAGTTTTGTTACCTGAGCCTTTATGTTAAGAGGCCTATCCACTTGATTTGATCATGGGTGCAGGATTATAAAGGCATGCTTTACGGAGCAAGTATATTCAACATAAACCACCTATGTGAAAATTAAAATTCCATTTTATGGCTGGCTGTCCACTGGCACCGTGTTTGTCTGATCACCTGAAGTCGTCCGACCGATCTTACCACATGTAGTCCACCATTAAACTATTTCAGATGATTTTATGCGATCACAACAGATTAGCGATCCTTCCAATCTTCATGGGATTTGGTCTGATGAAATCGGATGATCTGGTACAATTTACATGAAAAAGATTAATTGTATAGTTACTCCACCGTGCCGCGGCAAGGAAATTTCCCCATAGAGAAGTGATTCATTTTGGCTGCCCATAGGATTCAATGGAAAAAATATTTTCGTTCTTAACCGAATTTTTTATTTTACCTCCCTGGCAGTTTCCCAGAGTGTGGCTCGGGCTGTATTCATACCTGTACCTGCGCTCCCTCGTTGTCCCCTGCAATCGCATTCTCCATCCGATCGCGGTGTCCTGGTTCCCTTCTAGCGAGAAGGGAAGCAGGATGCCATGATCAGCCAGCGGTGACTTCGGGGGACCGTGAGGGAGCGCAGGGACATGCAAAAAAGGTGCATTGTTATACTTACCAGTATGGTGCTGTCATTTACCTGATGCCTGTAAGGTGTAAATTTGATCCTGGTGAGTTTCGGTTAACCGTAACAGATTATACTCCCTTTTTGTTTGTTTTGGGGGGGTTGCAACATTTTCATGAGGGGGGGGGGAGCAGAATTTGTTGCTTAAAAATGAAACCAATGGAGCAAAATCTGTTGCTTGGGGTCAGGTGTATCCCTAAAACCAGCACTCATTACAAATAGGTTTGTCATATCGGCCATGTTTTCCTGGACACAAACAATTTCTTCATGTTGCTGGGCAGTGCATGAAAAATGCAACCCTGCAGTATGTATGAGTCGTAGCTAGCTCCTTTTGCACCCGAGGCAAGAATAGAAAATTGTGCCCCCCCCCAACACTATTTTTAGAGGTTATTTAGAGGAAAATAGGTAATAAATAACGAAATTAATAATACTAAATAACGTTAGTCTCCCCTGTGTTAGTCAACAGAGGCGGCTCCAGATTTGGTGAGGCCTTAGTTGAAGCTCAGTTATGAGGCCCCACAGGGCCAGAGACCAAGCTATGCCCAGACGTTTTAGAGGACCGTGTGTGTATCAGAGCACCACAGCAATAAAACTCGCAGTAATGTGCAGTGTGTATGAGCGTATCACAGCTCCACAGTAATGAAACTCACAGTAATGTGTTATCGATTGCGTATTGAACAGGAGAGCGTTGTGGATGGGGTAGTGAACATGAGAGCGTTGTGGATTACGTATTGAACATGAGAGTGTTGTGAACATGAGAGCGTTTGTTTGTTTTATTCAATGAGCGGAGCATTATTATATGTATATTAACCTTCCTGCCAGTAACCACGAGTGTGGCTCGGGGTTAATTTTCAGTACCAAAAGCAGTAACCCAGAGCCACACTCGGGATTGTACATACCTTGTCCCTGCGTTCCCTAGATGTTCTCCGCTGTGTCCCCCAGCCGATTGTAGCACACTGCTTCCGGGGCCCCTTCCCTGCACGCCTTGTGATGCTGGGGGGGATACATGGTGGGGGATGCAGAAAAAAAAATCTGGTTTTATGTCAAATCAGTAATTTATTTTAAATAGGGGAGGAGAGCTTATAGGGGGAGCTGGTGGGTAGAGATGTGGGGTAAGAGGGCTGGGGTAGAGATGTGGGGATAGAGAGCTGGGGGGCAGAGATGCGGAAGTAGAGATTTGGGGGTTAGAGGGCTGAGAAGTAGAGATCTGGGGGCTGAGGGGTGGAAGTGGAGATCTGGGGTAGAGGGCTGGGGGGGGTAAAGAGCTGGGGGCGGATATGTGGAAGTGGAGATCTGGGAGCGCTGGGGGGTAGAGATGTGGGGGTAAAGATCTGGGGTAGAGATGGGGTAAAGAGCTGGGAGGGCTGGGGTTGAGATGGGGGTAGAGGGCTGGGGGGTAGAGATGTGGGGGGCTGGGGGTAGATATGTGGAAGTAGAGAGCTGGGGGGTAGAGCTTGGGGGGCTGGTGCATAGAGAGCTGGGGGAAAGATGCTAAAGTGGGGGTAGAGATCTTATAGGGGTAGAGAGCTGTGGAGGTAGTGAAAGAGCGCTACCTGGGAATAACCCCCAGCGTCACCCTCTCTGTTCCCTGTCCACCATTTTAGATAGAAAATAGAACTGTATAAACTAACAGCTAAGTGTAGCCTCTAATATCTTGTTTTAAACCCGATTTCTGCTGACTGAAGAATCTCCTCTTCTCCCCCACCAGGTCTCTAACTATTTCTAGCTAAGCCATAAAAGTTGCTTAATATATCGAGACAGCAGAAGGAATGGATAACCCCCGTAAATCCCATAGCCGGCCATATTTGTTTTGGAAGAATGATTCCCTTTTACAACCTTATTGACTAGACAGAGAATTCAGATTGTCTCGGGTGGGCTCAAGGGTCGTGTCTTTGAGGTGAACCTTGCTGACTTGCAAAATGATGAATAAAGTCCAATATGTATAATGAAGGTTGATATGGGAAGTGGGAGGGTAACGTAACCTGGGGAGGGGAATAAGGTGTGCATTTTTACTCACTATGTATAAATTCTTTGTCTCGGGACTTGAGTCTTTTTGGGCTAGACCTGACTCAAGGCTCGGTACCGAATAAATGCTTTTCCTGCTTAAGAAGGCCTCCGTCTCCTTTGTCTACCACCGAGTCACAATCACCTAACCCGAATTACACCCAGGAGGCTGCTTCATTTCTGGGGGCTTGTCTGGGACTGGCAGGCCTGGCTCGGTGAGCGAGGGAGAGCGGCAGCATTCTGCAACTCCGTGGGCTCCGTCGGGGCGTGCTGCCGATCAAAAGTTGATTGTCTGCCGGCGCCCTTGCAGGTCTTCCTGCACTCTGTGGATCTCAACGTGTTGCGTGGTAGCGCCCCCGATCGTGACCCCACGGAAGCACGAGGCCTGGAGGAAAACCGTTGTGCTATGACCAAGGTAATATATTTTATTATTCAGTATTTGACAGCATAGTGATTGTGTAATAATTAGCCAACAGTGAATGTGAGGTTGAGTCTCCGTTTCTGTATTCTGGTATGCCAGATAAAGGGGACGGCGCCCTCTAGAGAGAGCTAGGAAGCCTGTAGCGCTTCAATGTGAGGAACCTGCAGTGTTCCAGGAGACTGAAGTGCTCCAATAGCTGTGGGACGGGTCTGAAAAGGGGGGTAAATTGTGCACCCCTAAAAAACCCCAAAAAACAGTACCCCACGGCAGAAGAGAGTAGCTACCTCTTCTAAAGCTATAGTGTATTGTGTAAAATTACATCTGCTTCAGTAGAGCTAATGAGGGGGAGATGCAGGAGAGGGGGCTGTTTGAGGGGAGAGCAGCAGGGGGTGATCTTACCTAAGAGGTGTCCCCCTGGCTGCAGCTGCAGTGCTCTGCTCTCCTGCTTCTTCTCTTCCTGCTCCCTCCCTTCCACGTGGTGTGGGGACAGGAAGTCTTGCAGGAGGATGGGAGGAGTAGCCGGAAGGGGCCTCCTCAGCAGCTGAGTGAGACCCCTTCTGCCTGCTCCTTCCCATCCTCCTGCACGTCTCTCAGCGAGTGAATCATGCAGCAGCCCCAAGTCTCCCCTGCGCTCCACTCCACTCCGGCAGTCAGAGAGGTGATTTTCTTTCTGACTGCCCCTGCGCCCCATTGTAACTGTGCCTGAGGCGAGTGCCTCACTGGCCTCACCCTCCCTACGGCCCTGATCCATACACTACAGAAAGGAATCCTGGGTGACCTGCCTTGACTTTCATCCTGTAGCATATGAATTATACATGTTGCAGGGCAGCACTTTTCCCTGTGCTCCTCTGCCTGAAATAGCAATGTGTCCAGGAAAATAGGGCCGGCCTGGCACCCCCAATCATGAATACCAGTGTTTATTGCACCTTACTGGCATCAATGCTTGAATGGTGTGAAGTTTCACTGAAGATTTTTGTTTGCTGTCGCGGTCACAAGGTGGCGTCTTTACCGCAGGATAAGAGTATTTCAATTGAAGCCAATGTTATTTGAGGTGGACACCCTTGGAGGTAGAGGTGAACAGGTAAGGCAGTTTAGCAGCTGAACTTGTTGGGATTCTACAGCGGAAATGATGGGTTTAAGGGCAGTGTTGGTGTGACTTGGCTTGGGCTGGATGTTTAGTGTTTACCTCCAGAATGCCGTGATAAGCCGTTAAGCGCATAATTATTGCTTTCACCTGAGCTTCTGGCACGCAGCTCGGAAAGATGGGAGGAACTAGTCCTATTGCTCAAAACCAATTCCCAGATGTTTGCATTGGTGCAGGTTTCCTTAATTGCAACAGAGGTTTTAAGGCTGCTGGGAGTTTCTAATAATGGCAGTGGAGTCGCCAACGCGTGTTTAGAGCTGAAATGTAGGGTCTGCACACCCCATCAATGTACTTTGCCTTTTAACTTCATCAGGACAGACCCCTTTTCCAGTGTTTTTTTTTCCTCTTTGCAAAATATGTTCATTCCCGAATATTTCCATCATTTACTAGGGGTGGGTGTATTACTGTAGATACTCGAATATACCGCTAGATTTTGGTGTCAAAAATTTACCTTTAAAATTGGAGGGGTCGCGTTATATTCGAGACATCTGCATCGTGTTAAAAAAAAATTGCCCAGCTCTGGATCCCAAGTCTCCTGGAAATTCCAGTAGTCTCGCTGAAGTGAATGCGGGGCTCCCTGGTGCTTGCAAACACTTCAGGAACTCGTGGGATCCATCACGGCCAATCTAATCGCTAGTAAAGATGGGTGGTGGCCGGCGACTTCATACTTCGTAACAACTGCAATCATTCTAGAGCAGAGCACCCTGGCCTGAGGGGGAGCCTGACTGTGTTAAGAGAACCTGGAAGGATTTTAATGGTTTACCGGTACAGAAAAATTTTGCTCGTGTTATATTCGAGTCTTGAGTATTCTCTCATTTCCATAACAAATCTCTATCCATCGCGTTATATTCGGGTCGCGCTATACTCGTATCTACGGTATTATATACACCATTATTTAGGGAAAATGTATGATCTCTGCTAAACACTTCCTTTCAACGCTCCGCATTCACGAAGGCCCATTTTAATACAGCCATGATAGTCAGCAAGGGGTTAAACCCAATTAGGACTACTGTGCTGTTGATGTTGCAGCAGCAGGTCCTGGACTTTAGCGGTATTCAGGGATATAGTTCTGTATTTGCCTGGGTTATTTCATCTTTCTGTTTACTTATGACATCACCTGTAACAGTTCCTCACGCTGGTCCTCTGGGTGCAGTCACTAGGTAGCAAGTGCTAAAATACGACAACGGCTTCCTCGGGGGAGTGTGAAGACTCCAGGGTCATAACGTAGGAGCCGCTACCCTGAGAACCTTCACACTAGATACCTATATAGAGAAGACTTGGGTTAAGCAGGTTTTTTTTTTTTTTTATATTCCTCTTGTGGTGGCATCTCCTCCTTTTTTCACCTTCAACAATGAGAGATGAAAGGAGGGGAGGGGACGACGACACAAACTCACATTTCAAAGCACTCAATTAAATTTTTATTTATTTAATTAAAAAAGACCATTTCTAAAAAAGAAAAAAAATCTTTATAGAAAAGAGGGAGGCTCGCCTGTGCTGCAACTCCACACACGAACATTCGACAGTCACCCAACTTCATGGTGGGATCCTATGACCCTGACAGCCTCTGAAATGGGGTGTGTGTGTGCGCCCCTTCCAGTCGTGGACAGCATTACTTTTTCTGTGGGGTGCTCAGCTTTTGCATTCCCTGAATCTTCTCCAGCAACCCAGAAATAAAGGCCTGTGGAATAGAAGCAGAGAGAATTCACAATCACAGATGACACACAGTGACACCAAGTTTACTATCCCAGCATAAGATCAGGCAAAGTGTTTCCACAAAGTGTTTCTGTGTGTGTTGCACACTTTTGGTGTTTATTCATTTATAAAGTATTTTACCAGGAAAGATACATTGAGACTTCTCTCGCTTTCAAGTATGTCCTGGGAGCAGCTGGGGTGAAAAACAGCTGTGCGTGAAACTAGAGATGTCCTGATCCAATCCCTGCATTTTCCTGGGACTGGCTTTTTCAACCCGATCCAACCACCTGAGCAGCGAGATTCGCAAGCATGCTTGCTCACGAGACATGGAGGAGTTCGAGAAACCACTGCAAGCCTCTCAGCTGGAGGCCAGGTGCCTCTGCATTCACTCTGTGCTGGCACCTTGACCCACGGGCAGACTGAGAAGACATGGTGCAAGCTCATGGGATGTCTAGCTGTGCACTTGTGTAAAGTGCTGTATCAGTAGGACAATTATCCTAAGGGCAGGGCCATCTGTTCCTTATGTGTTTTAGTATGTCTCATGTCTGCACTCCCCCATTGTACAGGGCTGCGGAATATGCTGGCGCTTTATAAATACAGAATAATAATAATGAAGGCCGAGACCCCAGGATTTCTCTTCTCAAGGGTGCAGTTTGTCTAGTATTAGATCGTGACTCTGCATTGGCCCATCCTGGATACTGCATGACCTGGATTGGATCAGTGGTCCAAAAGTTACAATCGGTACATCCCTAAGCTGAACAGCCATCCTACAGGACGGCCCTCCCTACACTTGCGCCCAACTGCAGTTCAACACACTGACTAGTGATGAGGCCCAACCAGGCAGTGCTGCATGACTGCCCTCTTACAGCTCCTCCAACAGAGCATCGTTGGCATATGCTCCAATAACTAAAGAAGGGGTCTTGAAGACCAATGCGATGTCCATCTCGTGATGTGATATCGCTGCGACCGTGAACCTGGCTTGTATCTGTTCATAATGTAACATTGACGGAATTGCTAAATTCACAAGAGCTCTACGTTTACACCAGGCTTGGAATCTAACCCAAGATAACCTCGTAAAACCTGAAGGAGGTGGCTTTATAAAAATGGGGGGGGGGGATTTGAAGCAGGTTTGTTATGGTAACGTACAAATTCCACAAAAAGGTCTATTCCATACGACATGGACTGGGCACCTGTTCTAGCCTTCTAGATGTTTTTGAACTAGAACTCCCGAGATACTCTGACCCGATTGTTGCATTCAAAGAATTCTGGGATTTTTAGGCCATCAACACCTGGGGCTCAATGTTTGAGATCACTCTACTAGGCCATTAACTGTCCCTTTTCCTTGCTTAATAATGTACTCTGAAGCTGCAGACAGACTTGGAAGCCCTAGTCTCTCTGAATACTTGCCACTGGTTGAAACTTACAAATGTAAGTGACCAAATGTGACCCGCAGCTATATCTATGCTTGCAGAGTTTAGTAAGTAGACCCTATGCTTGCGAAGATCTTAAAGATTGGCTTCTTATTATTAACCTATATTCCGAGGCCAACGACCGCTCTCTTTAGCTCATTACCTATAGGAACTCAAATTCTGCTGTGTCCCCCCCCCCCATGTTTATTGCCTAAATTCCCAGAATTCTTTGAACGCAATAAATGACTGGAGGATCATGGAATGTGTAGTTTGGAAACATCTGGGGGCAGAGTTTGAGATCCCTGCACTAGGACATGGGTCGGTAAACTTCAGATGCTCTGGAACTACACCTCCCATGAGTCTCAGCCACTCAGACAGACCAAGCCTAAAGGGAAATGTAGTTCCAAAGTCGCCCTAGGATATTACCACTGCAATCCTGACATGCATCAGCATTTTAATCACGAGCCTCAGAGTAGTTAGGGTGAAGACGTGCTGATAGCTGTAGCTTTCCTCTCAGAATTTTGTGCGGCTGCTGCATTTCATGATTTCCCACCTTCCTTCATCGTGATGGTGGAGTACTGGATCGAGGCAAGTTGTGGTTCTGGTTTGCAACCTCTTATCAATTAATGAGATACTACATTGAGCGTTATCCATAGGATATTGCACAAAAGTGAGCCTCATCACAAAGTGGCAAAAAAATTATCTCTCATTAGACACATTGTAGGGAGTCAGTGACCCCGGTTTAATCTGCACTGTGCCCGCTTTTAATGGAGTTACAAAACAGATCAACTTCCCTATGGGCTGGGGGAAAAAAAATAACCCTGCACTTCTGACTGTGAGGTCATTTTTGGCCCGCCTGACCTCGTTCCATCCTCATGAGCATTTGTTTTTTCTGAAGTAATTTAATAGGCTCAGTCACGGCAGATACAGACAATTTGTTAATTAGGTACCATGCCGGTATCTCTAAGAATAACCTCTTTGGCCTTTAGCACTTATTACCAGCTTATAGAGCTATGCTTGTCATGCAAGCAAACAACTTCATACAGTTAATTTGTGCTTTGTTTACTTTTTACATTTATTATGAAGAAATAAGTGGTTTCATGCCGGGGTAAGGGGAGTCCTTAAACGAGGTTCAATAATAGAATAGTAGCTGGAACAAGTATTGTGTTGGTTTTGTACATAAAATGTAAAGACGTGATGTGAAGGTCAAGTAGACGGAATTTAAAGAACAAAAAGAAAAACGATGTTAGGAGATTGTTATTGTCTCAGACGTGTTTATTTACATTTACGCAGAAAAAACAGTGACACGCCTATTCCCTACCAGGGCGGCTGCGTTAACCAGAAGTATCCAGACCTGGTAAGCAGCTATTGGTTTAATTAAGTTGCGACCCCCCCCCCCTGACCAGAGGTGACGTGGCAGGTGGTCTTACACTTTAATGGCCATTCAAGCAAACCAAAACCTCTGTGTTAAGTGCAGGTGACACCCTTTTTTTTCTTCTGTTTTATACATGAAGTAGGCTGGATACTTCTGGTTAACGCGGCCACCCTGGCAGCAAATCGGCGCGAAAGCCATTTTTTTCTGCATGTATGTATATTTTGTGGTGTCCCCAGCAAGGTCATTTTTGATGCTGTCCCTTTCAGTGTTTTACTTTTTTTAATCCCAAAGCGGAAATGTTTCTGGTGACGGTATGAATAAAAACCATCAGTCTGTTGCTTAGCTGGAAAGAAGCATGAGAACATGTGGTTGCTTAGAAAAGCAGCTCTTGGTTTAATTAAGTTAGGACCCCCCTGACCAGAGGTGCCGTGGCAGGTAGGCTTAAACTTTAATGGCCATTCAAGTAAACCAAAACCTCTGAATAGTTTTGTTTCTCATGGGGCTATACCGTTAAGCGCAGATGACACCTTTTTCTTTCTTGTGTTTATTTACATATTTTACCAATAATTAGAAAACATTTCCATATCTGCCTGATACCAGCAATATGGAAATCAAATCGGAAATGCCAGCCTGCTTCTTCTACATATAAAACACAACTTCAGGAAGGATCCAGTATATAGAAAAAAATAAAAAATGACGAGCGCATGTGTCAAGACTTAATTAGCAGCAAGTGCCATGCTCCCGCTGAATGTCAGGGGGATGGAGGAAAAAGCCATTAAGGTGCAGATTTTGGAGACATAAATCCAGCGTGGTAACCACTGCTGTGAGTCTGAATAAAGACGGAATGTTATGAATGTGTATAGAATGCAGAAAATGTAAATGCTGGTTTAAATATAGGAATGCGTTTTTTTGTATAGCTCACCTGCACGGTTTTCCAGTACGTTTCATTTTGAATTTAGATTAATGCTAAGGATTCAAACTATGCGGATTTTACAGGATTATGCCACACAGGAATTGCTTACTCATAAAGAGAAATGCCAAGGGGGAACATGTCATTTGTATTTTAACAAGAAGTATGGAAGTTATAAATGGAACTCTTCCATAAGCTATAATATATGCTATATAGTATAATTATATATATATTCTGTTATTGCAGGATTAGCCTTGCAGGGAAATTTAAATGTGAATATCATGTGGTTTTTCTTCATTTTATACCATAATGCCTTCCAAAATGAAGGTCAACTCCAGCCTGGAGTGTCCTTTTAACGAGCATCGGGGATTCCCTTTAAGTATGGAAATGGTGCTTTTAAATCATGAGCTCTCTGGAGCAGTAAAGCCCAAAAAATAGGTTCATAGACTAACAAACCGAAAAACAATTTCCCCATCCATGATTTAACTCCTGCACCGCAGCAGCAATGTAGCTTTCAGAAGCCACCACGCGTCTCGCTACAACTAAGACGTCTTGGTAATAGTGCCCTTGAGGCAGATACAGGCATGAAGCTTTATTGTCATCCATTCAGTAATCATAGGTTTATAGATACTGGAGAGCATCTGGGATGCAGGAGTGTACTGTCCTGGAAGGATGCCTTACAAGTATGCAGGACCAGACCAGCAATAGCCCAAGGGAAATCACCCAGGCATGTGATCGCTGCTGTAGCCTGTCACTATGGATCAGCCAATAAGGGAAATCTGGGGGCCTATGGAGTCCCATTAAAGTACCCGGATTGCTCAACATCTACAAAGCAAAGAACTCAAACCTACTGAATTATTTCACGTGCGTAAATTCCCATGTGTAGGTGTTCCTGCAATCTGGACACTGACCACTTATGGACAGACAAGGATCTGTACATTTTCATAGAATAAAACAGAAATTTAGGAGCCAGAAGTAAGATTCTAAAGAGCCATCGGCCACCTGGCTCCTGGATGGCCCTGAAACAGGATGAAGGATAGAAAAAGGTCAGCATCATTCGTATTTATTTATTTATTTATTTATAAAGGATTTTACCAGGAAGGATACATGGAGATTTCTCTCGTCTTCAAGTATGTCCTGGGTTAAGAGGGATGGACAAATACAGGGGCAATGAAGCCAGGGCTCCGCAACCTTGGCCCTCCAGATGTGTTGGAACTACATCTCCCATGATGCTCAGTCACTCATCAGGTTGCCTGAGCCTTTTGGGAAAGGAAATGCAGTTCCAAGACATCTGGAGGGCCAAGACTGCTGACCCCTGCCATAGGCACTTAAAAATATCAATGCTGGCCTCTAAAAAAAAAATCTGATAATTCCATTCAAAAACCTCTGCAAGGCTTCTAAAAATGTGTAGTTGTTTACAAAGATTTCTTACCGGCCCCTAGGTTTGATTTATTTATCAATATCTGTATTATAGGGACCAGGAGATTGAAATCTTCAAGAAACCAGAAATTATTTTCTGATTACTTAAGTCTCTCATCAGAACAATAATAAGTTACGTTGCCAACGTAAAAAGCCATCGTTTAACCATTGAGAAAACATCCAAGGTCAAAGCGGAGAGGTCTGAAGCAAAACTACTGATGTCATAGAGGAAGCAAACAGGAAATCGTTTATAATGAGAGGAAAGGAGGGTTCTGTGTCACAAGATGAAGGTTTGTTTACATACAAATATTGAGACAGTGAATTGAGTACATCGCAGCCTGACCCATCCATACCTACACCCGCACCTGCTAAATCGGTGTATTTGAAGCACAAGTAATTTTCTGATTTTTTTTAATATGCATTTGGTCTGTGCAGTTTCCCAGACGGAGATAATAAACCATCCTCCCACCCTCCCCTACACCACTTGAAGCGGAGACGAAGCCAAGTCCTGAAATGCACCGGCTAATGAAGAGCTGTACTGCGTAAATGGGCAGCAAATCTAATTTGGTTTTATTATTATTTAATTAATCTTCACTGGCTTTGCTGCCCAAACCATTTCAGACAGAAAGCGCTGGCAACTCTGTAACGTGCTCCTCCTGACCTCATAAATCTACTATAAAGAATACAATTCTCTTAAATGAGGAGCTGTTACACCCCATCCTAAAACTGTACTATATTTCAACCGGTAAGACCTCAGTCTATGCTGTAGCGCAAAAAGTAGCGCGAACAGTAGCATGAAGAGCTATGCCCCAAGGTGCAACAGTACCATGTACCGAAGTTACAGACATATCATTATACCCCATCCAAAAACAGTACATCATTCTAAATCTATCTTTTTTGGAACACTACCACCAGGACTCCAAACAGCCAGAGAGGTGAGGTGATGTAGCAGGGGGCAGTGTGTGAAAAGCTGCACAGTACAAATGAGAGATACGCTGCGCAACGTGTCACTCACATCATATCCCATTGCATCTCTAGCAGACGCTGAGGAACTCGCTGCAGCACTGGGATGAATGAAGGAACGGAGGACACAACAAGAAGCCAAGTAATAAGGACCGAAAGCAGGGCCGGCCGGTGCATGGGGCCAGATGGAGCCATGGCTCCAGGCAGCACTTTGCCAGGGGCAGCACTTTGGGCCTCAACTAGGAACACCACACAATACTATGAGTTTTATTGCTGTGGAGCTCTGTGATACGCTCATGCACACAGCACATTACTGTGAGTTTTATAGCTATGGAGATTTGTGATGACACACAACACATTACAGTATTGTGATTTTTATTGCTGTGGAACTCTTTAATATACTCAAACACTGTACACATTTTTTTGGGGGGGGGCAGCATTTCATTCTTGGACCCAGGCAGCAGTGTCTTTTGCCGACCCTGACAGAAAGGCTCCAAAAACCTTTGATTTCGGAATCTTTTGGATTTCATAATTCCAGATTAGGGGTACTCAACCTGTATATCCCATTGTAGACCAGTACAATGCACAGCACAGTGACACCATAGCAAATATATGCAGTTTATGGCATTCCATCCTCATCATGAAACAATACCTAGATCCATTATTACACATCCAGGGTTATTCAAAGCGAATCGAAAAGTCACCACACGTTCGGTGACTTTTTGTTCTCTTCAATTTGGTGCGATTCGGCGATCCCATTTCGGCAACCCTGCGGTGTATTCAGCAAGCACCACAGGGCCATCGTAGTGCAGGGAAAAGCCGCCGCAAACCTGCCGAACACTCACCGCAAAACCCGGCGAATGCACACTGAAACCGGCAAAAACATCTGGATTAACCCCGCTGAACACGCCGGAGAAACCCGAGCAGGAGCCGATCACAGCGCAGAGCAGCCGCCAGGAAAAACGCGACACCGCAGATGAATGGAGTGAGAGGAAAAAAAAAAACCAGTACGCTTGAATGTTTGAAAAGTGAAACGCTGTTTGCAAAGAAACTACTGAACGAAAAGGTCTGAAATTTACATATAAGATCCAATGAACGATAATAAAATAAGAACGGTTACAGAAAAAAAAAAGATTTAAATAAATTTAAAAAAAAAAGGAAAATTTTCTTTTTGCAAAAAAACTCCCAAAAAATGGCTAAAAGATCCTAAAAAAAATCTAACAATAAAAGAGACTCTTTACTGCAGAATATTATAATCAACGGTTTATTAGATATTGAATTAAAACGGGAATATTTTTATCATTGAAGCCTATGGGATTCGCCAGAATAAACATGTCGAATTAAACCACCGAATGGCAGGGCAATTCGGCAACCTTTCTCAGCTGTTTTGTGTTCCCTGAATAGACGAAGCATTGCTTCTCTATGAGGATTTCACTGCCCTCAAACAGGCACCGAACAGGCACCATATGTGCAGGCAATTCGCCAACATTTGGCGAACTGCCTGCTCTCTGGATAGCCGAATGGCCAGGAAAGGTAACTGAATGCTGAATTTCACTGTTCGGTTACCTTTCGCCAGCAATTCGGCTCTCTTTGAATAACCCTGTTGGTGATATTATACACCCCATCCTAACATGTTCCGGCATTACATACCACCATTTCACAACAACATCTTTAAAACGCAATTCTACCACTATATACAGCATTAACGACGTTATCCCACTGTAGCCTGCATTATTATGTCCTATCTTCTCTGAGGGTCAAAATCCCAAAAATATAAATTCACCCATAATGCTCCTCATAAAAAAGGATTCCGAGAAGCTGTAGCAGCTGCAGTGCTTCTTTAGGCAGAAGAATGCTGATCCTCCAGGAATGAATGGGGATTGACTATTTCTTTGTATTTGCCAATGCATTCACACCCTGGTTACACCCATAAATAAAGTAGTTTTTGAAAAATTGTGTCTGAATAGAAATGTATTGCGGTTTTCTAATGGGTCGTCAAGGCTTGGTGCTGCCCTAGGCACTCCAAATTCTAACCCCCACCCCACCCCACCCAAGGTCACATACATATACATATACATAGAAATGACGCTATGACAGTTGACAAGTAAACTAAAAATCTTATTTTTTTTGGCTCTGCTGGATTTCTTCTTGTGCGAGGGTGGGGGCTGACTGCTTGCGTTGCATAGCTCCTCCTGAGACTGATGGGAGTTGAACAGGCAACATTCTGTGTTTGACATATATAGGACCTTTCAGGGCTATTTATGTCAATAACTATTTAATTCAGAAGAAAAGCAACATATTATTTTCACCAAATGATTTCTAGCAATATAAAAAGGGGTTAAGAAAAAAATGAACTTGCCACCGAATTGCACCAAACGGTGAATTTCACTGTACGGTGCAATTTGATGGCAGTTCGTCTTTTCACTAAACTGTTAATTTGCAAATACAGGCGTATTACGGTGCAGTTTGCCACAGATCGGTAATGTTTGGCAGCAGCAAAATTGGCCCATAGAGAAGTAATGGTTAATCTACTCAGAGAACGCCAAACTGCAATGAAGTGTTGGGGAAGCGCCCCAATTTTCGGTGGTTCAGTTTGGCAGGTTTAGATGGGCGAATCCCATAGGATTCAATGTAAAACAATATTATAGTTTTTTTTAATTCAACCATTTATTCTTTTAATTTTCAGCAAAAAGCCTTTATATTTAATTATTTTTTTTTTTAGACATAATTTTTGCTTCCCAATTTTTTTTAAAAGGCAATCTTTAAAAAAAAATACTGTAACAGACATTTTTGGCTGTCCATTTGGTGCTCTTCGGCTGTCAGTTCGGCGACTTTTTTTTTTGGAGAAAGGATTTTACCAGGAAGGATACATTGAGATTTCTCTTGTTTTCAAGTATGTCCTGGGTGGCGAGTATGTACCGTAAGGTGTCTTACCCAAGGACACTTACTGGAGAGGTGCTCTTGCCGGGATTGAACCTGTGTCTCCACGGTTATAGAGCAGCGATGTTGCCTCTACTCTACCCAGCCGGCACTTTATCTTTGGTGCATTTCAATGACCCTGCTGTGAACAATGAAATCACAGCAGGATCAGTGAAACAGAATCGCCGTAGTGTACGAAATTGAGACGAACTAGAAAGCACTGAAATTTCGGTGCTTTCTGAATAAGCTATAGTTTAGACTAGAGCCTCTTCTCATTGCTGGAGTTTTAGGCTGGGGTCAGACGAACGCAGTGTGAACGTGCGTTTAGGCGCATTTTATTACGGCCGTGGTAGCAGCAAATGACGTCCAACGCAGGCCCACGCACGAAGTACGGCCGCACAAAAGTTCGGCTGTGAAACGGAAGCGGCAAACAAACGCATTTTCGCAAGAACGTCGAACCGCTAGTACTGACGTACAGAGTGCGCTGCGTCCGCATAGCGGTGTGTGTGAGTGATTTGGAGACGTCAGACGCTGCTCATGTCCGGCAAACATAACGTCCAGACACCCAAAGTTTACTGGTTTGGATCCGTAAAAATCACGGACGAAATTGCGCATTGTATGACCAAGATCGCGTCTTCCGTGAAAAAATGCGTTCGGACGCATCAACGCACTTTTTGATGGTAGACGTGAAAAATGCGTTCGTCTGACCCTAGCCTTAGTACTGTGCAGCTCTGTTACACACCTGGATAAGCAGACCTGCCCTTTGGGTGGGGCGAGCAGTGCGCACGCACTGGGCCCTGCACCACTGCTTACACCAGTGTTTCCCAAACCTCTCCTTGGGACCCTCAACCAGGCCAGATTTTGCAGATCGCCTTGGGGAAATGCAGACTGAATCCTGCAGTCACTGAGCAGCAAATCATATCACCTGTGCTTCAGATATTTGGAAAACCTGGCGTGTCAGCGGGTCCTTAGGACAGGACAGGTTTGGGAAACACTTGCTTACACCCTTCGTGTGATGGAAAGTGCCACCAACCACAACCTCTCAGAGGGAGAGGGGACGTCTATCTATGGAGAGTGTGTCTATCTGGAGACGGGGGGGGGTCAGAGGTGTCTATCTAGGGGGAGGTGGGAAGACCGGGGGGGGGGGTCGTTGTGTGTATCTGTATGTGAAAAAAGGGTGGAGAATAAGGAGGTGTGGCGTTGAAAGAATGATGAGGGGCCCCAAAAAAGTTTTTGGCCCAGGACCCCTGACAATCTAGAGGTGGTCCTGAGTATCAGAACTCTGAAAGTACAAACGTTGGAGGTAGGTGGTTTCTGCGTTTCCCCCTTCTAATCTGCAGGTTGATTTAGTCTTTGCGAGAATACACGCCTGATGTCAGCTAAAATAGTGGTGAGACTGCGGTACATTTGACTTAACCTCTGACCCTGCCAGCGTAACATCCACTGCGGTTGTGTACAGCTTGAATATAACATCCTGCAACAGAATCCAGTGTGAATTCCCTACAGAGCTGTTACCTCAATTTGCAACATTACCACAAGCTTCTGCTGTATAGAAGTAGGTCATTATTACACCAATCCCTGGGCCGATATATATCCCTGGGCCGATAACGCATCCTAGCACGCCGTGTGCATATTATGTGCTGTGTGTAATGGGTTCATTACACTCCATCATCTGTACTGACCCCGCATTGAGCACTCATCCTATTCTATCAAACCAAAGCATTCTGTGCTATATAATGCCGTGTCACTATACCACATCCTCCGAGGCCATGTCTATAAACCTGTGTGTCATTAAAACCCCTTACACCACAGTCCCCAGTGCTGATCATACATCAATGCACCATTTCACCACATCCAACCTCACAGTTCACTTAATTGCATTTAAACAGGGGTGTGTGGGTGTGTAGTGTGTTGACACAGCTGCACAAATAGATAAAAATGCAAACAGAGTCATTCAACTCATCCTGCTACAGCCATATGCCGCTCACAGGGCCGGCGCTAATGTAAGGCGACACTGGCGGTCGCCTAGGGCGCTGGCCTGCTGCCAGGGAGGAGGGGCGGAAAAATGACCGGTGACCGGGGATTTGGATATCAATCAAAACTGTGCCGTCTCGTTCTCTGCCGCTATCTTGGACTCCATCTGATCCAAGGGGGTGCCCAAATGCCATGCAGGGGGGAGGCCCAGTCCTGAATAGCGTGTTGAAGGGGAGGCGGCTGCGTGTGTGCGCAGGTCACGCGGTCCGGCCAGTCAGGTGGTACTGAGACTCCGTACCACCTGACTGGCCGGACTGCGTGACCTGCGCACACACGCAGCCACCTCCCCTTCAACACGGACTCTCGCGCTATTCAGGACCGCCCCCCCCCTGCATGGCATTTGGGCACCCCCCTGCATGGAATCAAAATCACGGGGCAGGCGGTAGGCACCAGCCGCACTCTGGTCCCCTGAAGAAAAGACGTGATGAGGACAAATCGAGGACCCTGCTGGACAGTGGACCGCAACCACTGTAACCAGATCAGATGAGACAGGCAGCCTAAGCCACAGACACAGCCACTTGAAAGAAAGACAGAGTGGTAAGTAGGGAAACACTGGTCTGGCACATGCAGTTATTTCATATCTAATTATTAGCACTGTTTGTGGCACATAAGGGGCAGCACCAGACATAGAATGGGCACCACCAGGTAGAGCAATGATGGGCACCATCCACAGCATAAATTGAGGTGCCAATCTATGCACTGCCTGGTGGCCTTCTTTTGGCACAGTGCCAAAGGAGGGGCACCAGGCACTGCATAGATTGGCACTGTGGCACAGGAGGGGCAACAGGCACAGCATAGATTGCACATGAGAGACACAGGTCATAGCATTGATGGCACGGTATAGATGGGCACCAGACACAGCATAGATTGGCAGAGTGGCACTCTGGCAATCTATGCTGTGCCTGGTGCCTCTTGTGCCACTGTGGCAAAGGATTGACACCAGGCACTGCATAGATTGGGACTTGAGGGACACATGGCACAACATAGATTGCCACAGTGCCAACATCAGTGAGGACACCAAACACTCGCGATAGAGATTATTATGCACCTCTATGCGGATTGGCATGGCATGGATGGGGGGGGCACCAAAACGCACCTTCGCCTGAGTGGGCAAAAATGCTTGCACCGGCCCTGGCCGCTCATATAACTCACCATGCCATTATATCCCGCTGCAATACAGGTACCGATGCTCATCATTCAGGCTGATCGTTCATTGGGTCCGTAGTCATATGACTGCCTTGGTCGCAGGCCTTGAATGCTCAAGGTCGTACGATTAGTGTCATTCACTCGAGGCAATTTCATCAGACACTACTTATGAACCTTTCTCAGAGCGACAGACACTGCTATGACGTGTTTGTGTGAGATGTGTACATATTATACAGGTGTGTGCACTGAATGTAATATATATAATATATATATATATTTATTACACACACAGTATATGCTCTGCATGTGTGTGTGGAGTTGCAACTGGCCCAGGTTGTCCTACCTCAAACGACAAATCCCATTCAAATGGGATCAGTCATTAGTCTGATGTAGTCTGAAGTCAAATGACTGCAAACAGTTACAAGCATTTATAATGCGCCAACAGATTCCTTAGCGCTGTTGGCTGTATGACTATAGATCCAGTGGACGATAGGGTTGCCAGATCAGCCATGTTTTCCTGGCCACATATTATTTCATACAGAGTGGAGCACAGGGGAAAGTACTGCCCTGCAACATGTAGAATTCATAAACTGCAGGATGGAAGCAAGGCAGGTCATCTGGGATTCCTCTTTGATTTCTTACCTGCAGCGTATGGTTTATGCCTGCTGTGGAATCGCATTTTTCATGCACGGCCCATCAGTATGAATAAATTATATATGTGTCCAGGAAAACATGGCCGATCTGGTAACCCTGGTGGACGACCAACCTTATACTGCGCCATCACTACGTCCTGTACACTACAGTCTTACGATATCATATACCGTATATACTCGCGTATAAGCAGAGTTTTTTGACTCAGATTTTGAGTCAAAAAACCGCAATTCGGCTTATACGCGAGTCAAGGTCCTGTACAGCGCGAGTCCGTCCGTGTTGAAGGGGATGCGGCTGCGTGCAGGCGCAGCCGGTCACGTGGTCCGGCTAATCAGGTGGTACTGAGTCTCTGTACCACCTGACTGGCCGGACCGCGTGACCTGCGCACGCACGCAGCCGCATCCCCTTCAACACGGACGGACTCACGCTGTACAGGACCTTGTGAGAGCTGGCTGCCGCTGGGGCAATATCCATGTGAGAGCTGGGGCTTATCCATGAGCTGGGGCAAATCCATGAGCTGGGGCATATCCATGAGCTGGGGCAATATCCCACTTAGGCTTATACGCGAGTCAATAAGTTTTCACAGGTTTTTTGGGAAAAAGTAGGGGGGGGGGTCGGCTTATACACGGGTCGGCTTATACCCGAGTATATACGGTGTTACTTAGAGACCCCATCTATATCTGAATAGTTTAAATATTGAAGTGAAGGGAGATATATATATATATATATATATGGCATAGATCTCTAAAATCTGCCCCTCCCTCACCCACCCAGTATTGCTGCACTTCAACTCCCAGAAATCTTTGAATGCAATGGACAGAGAATTATGGGAGATGTAGATCAGCAACATCTTGTGGGGAGGGGGGGTAGAAATTGGAGGTCCCCGATTTATGGTGTCTCTGTTTGCACCTAGTTTATGTAGGTCATTCGCCCAGACGCACCACTCCTCTTGTATTTGTTCATTTTAATGCGTTAGAGGGAATTAACGGTTTAATGCTTCATTACATAAAGAGCTGGTTACAAGGTGATCAAAAGACCTTTGTAAACAACTATCCTCCACTCCCGCTTAAGTGAGCCGACATCTTTCTAGAATTATTTTGGATCCCATAGTTCTCTGGACACGGCAGCACATCGTGCTGTGTAATGTCAATTCAGATTCGTCTCCATACTACACTAAACCATTCCAATAATCCAGACACTGAGTGCTTGAATTACTAGAACCTCGTCTCATAGGCGCAGGATCCATATTCCAGGTGTTTGGAATCCGCAGAGGCCCGGCAGCGTGCACCTCTTATACCAGGTGATTTCCAGCTAATGAACTGATTAGACCAACGCCCTCTATATTAGACCCCATGTTGTGCACATGACTGAATCACAACTATTCTACACCCTAAATGCAGACACTCACCTCTGTTGGTTTGTAACAGTCAGTCATCAGTTCCTGAAAACAGAAAAGAGATTCATTAAACAAGTTGTAACATAAAGAAAGTCACACACAAACACAGAGGTCAAGTCGAGCAGGAACACTTGGGAATAGGGATGCACGATACCGATTCGAATATCGGTAACGATATCGGAATTTGCACGAGTACTTGGTACTCGTGCAAATGCTCCGATACCTCTACCGATATCCGGAAGCCAGTGCTGGGCTGGCTTGCCGGTATTCGAGGGGCTGCTGGCAGAATGCATTGACACCATTCTGCCAGCATTCCCTTCCTGCTGGCCAAGATCCACCGAGATCTCGTGACCTCTGCAAGATCTCACAAGAGCACGTCACAGCCTTCACAAGCCAGTGGCCACTCAGTGCAATTTGGCCAGTGGAAGGAGAATTAACAGCATTCTGCCAGCAGCCCCAGTGTCTGAGGTCCGTGGGATATGTATTGGAGGTCTTTGGGTATACATGTGTCTGAGGTCTGTGGGTATGCAGGTGTCTGAGGTCTGGTGTGGATATACATACATATCTGAGGTGAGGTCTGGTTTCTGTAGGTGGTCAGGGTGCCTGCAGGCTGTGCGGTGGGTAAATGGGGTGTCTGGCTATAGATTTCAATATTAACATAAATTTGACAGGCTTTCAGCAAAATCCTAAATTATTTATTGGAAAGTGGTCACATGACTTTAAATAAATATCGGTACTCGGTATCAGTGAGTATCTGTAAAAACGTATTGGTGCTTGTACTCGGTCTTAAAAAAGTGGTATCAATGCATCCCAACTTGGGAACACAGTTTTCCAGAGCAAAAGGAGTTCCCATCCAGCTCAGACGATGTACACCTGCATTTCCATCTTAAAAAGTGACACTTACAGGGTTATTCAGAGAGCGGTGAAAAGGAGAATGGAAAATATAGCTGATTTGGAAAGTGAGATGAGTGGGAGAATTTTTCTGGTTTGGATATTTTGACCTAGAATTTTCCATTCTCCAGTCATTCTCCTGCTTTTCACCTCTCTTTGAATAACCCTGTTAGGTTCCCTTTAAGACACATTCACAATAAATATACAATCTTGAATATAATTATTAGAATGATTTTCCAAAACCCAGATAACATATATAATATATAGGTCAATCAGAAATGTGAGGTGTGGTGGGTAAAGTATGAGATGTCAGTAAATTGAGGCTGAAATATTGTTGCGTTGCCATACTTTATTTTTTAGGACGTGTCCTTTTCACACACATAATACTTACATACATTAATAATAACAAATAATAATACCATTCGGTAACACGTTGAGGATGTCCCAGTGTTTGTTTCTCACCTTAACTCTTTCCCCTCGCTCCTGATCAGTCTCCATATCCAGTAATTCATCCACGTCTATTTCCAGCTCTGGGATTTCTTCCTCCTGTGGAAACACACAGTCATTATAGTATAGAGGGGACACTTGTTTCACCTACACAAGGAGTCAGCAACCTTGTCCCTTCAGGTGTTTTGGAACTACATTTCCCATGATGCTCACTCTAATGTCTGAGCATCATGGGAGATGGAGTTCCTAAACATCTGGAGGGCCAAGGTTGCTGACCTGGGGATCAAAACAATGATACATTTTCCAAGAACCCCCAGATCTCCGGTGTTCAGTGAGCAGGTGTCTAGAACAAGAGACCTAACAAATGCCAGTACAAAAAGATCCACCCACCATTAGAGACCAGTATCAGGATGTTTATTTAAAAAAAAATTAAAAAAATATTACATCTGTGGAAAAAAGGTGTCATCTGCACTCGTTTCTATGTGTTCCATGTACAACAAAACTGAGGTTTATGTTTGTTTCAATGGCCATTGCAACGTAAGCTCACTCGCCACTTCAAGGCACCTCTTTACAGAGTGAGTACCTACCTAACATGTACCAAAAGGCCGCTCATTGAAACAAACAAAAACCTCAGTTTTGTTGTACATGAGCACATAGAAACGAGCACAGATGACACCTTTTTTCCTTGTTATGTTTTTTTTTTTTTTTTTTTAAATTCTTTATTTCGAAATTTCAAATAGGGCCACATGTCGACCAACAAGAAAGCAGCCACACAGGGCTGTGATATCAACTGTCGTAAAACATTATATAGATAAGAAATAAAAAATAAATAAATAAAGAAGCGTATTGAGACATCTGCAGGCGCCAAAGGCAATGCCATCATAAGGGGGGGGGGGAGAAAAGGCCTGAAACCTAAAGAAAAAAAGAAAAGAAAAAAAAAAAAAGGGGAAAAGGGGAACATAAAACATTTCCAAAATCCCAAATAGCTATACAGGCAATGAGGGAGGGGGGGGGGGTGTGATCAAGGGGGCTCACAACACAATCCCCAAATCCATCTGAATAGCTCCTCAAACTATATAGAAATAAAAATTAAAAACAACAGAGAAAGAGAGGAGGTCTTCCTATAACATTCCGAGCAGCAAAAGACAACAGATAAACAACGAGACGTGAGTCACAAAATGCAAAACCATGAACTAAAAAGAACGCATTGAAAAAGAGGCGGCTTCTCATAAAGGTGTTGTGCAAACAAGTCAGATATTCCCATCACCTAAGTTTTCAGCCCGGGGAGACGAGCGCACCATCCGACGCAAAACCCGCCCCCAGTAAAACAGGCCAGGCCTCGGCCGGTTCCGAGATTACATACGACATTTTGTTATGGGTAACCACTAACGAGCCGGCTGGACCCCAGCGGTACCGGACCCCTTTATGCCTGAGGAAAGTTGTCACCTCGCGGTATCTGCGGCGCGCCATCAGCGTTGCGAAGGGCAGGTCGTGAAATAATTTCAGGGTTACTCCATCAAATAGGACATCAGCTCGCGCCCCCGGCGCTGTCATGATCCGTGTTTTGGCTGCCACATCTGCTGTGACCGCGATCACATCTCTCGGGGCTTCCCGTGGGGCCTCAGCAGCCTTGCGAATGCGGTAGACCGAGCTAAACACCTCCGGGGTGTCAGGCGGATCCTCCAGAACCCGGCGTGCCAGTCTATTAGTGTACGAGAGTAAATCCGCTGGAGTAACCGACTCGGGAACTCCCCGGACACGTACATTACGCCGACGGTGCCGGGACTCCAGAGCCTCCACTGAGCGCGTCAAAACCTCCACCTGAGACCTGAGAGCAGTCACCTGTGCCGACAATACCGTCTGTTCTTCTGCCAACTCCACATTCTGAGCCTGAACCGCCACCATCTGTGAGCGCACCTCCTTTACCTCAGAGCGCACGTTAGATAATTCGGTCAGCCATATTGATTTGATCTCCGCTATGAAGTTTCTATAGTCCTGCATCGTAGTGGGGCGCATGTCATCTGGGGCAGCCGCAGGGGTCCCGGCAGAGCTTGGAGGCGCTTCTGCACCCAATAAAGAGACAGTCTCCCCTGGGGTTTCCGATATCCGCTGCGGTTGTAGGTCTCCCTCTTGTTGCGGGCTGTCTGTCCGCCGTGACACGTCCTCCGCATCCGACAGTAGCGTATCAGCCTCTGAGCCACCTGCGGAGGGCTCCGTAGCTGTGGCCTCAGGTAACTCCGCTGCCAAGGCCTTTTTCCTCTTTTTCTGCGCTCTCTTGCGTGCAGCAGCACTCATAGACATTGGATTCTTGTCCCGGGACGTATCGGCGGGCCAATCGGGCCCCCGTCCGTTGTGCCAGGGGCAGTCTTCCTCCTCAGAGGAGTCATACCCCATGGGCAGGAGGGAAGAGGGGGGTATAACTGTTGCAGAGCGTCTATAATTCAGTGAATCTCTAATGTCCGCCTGTCTGGTGTCCACCAACCTGCGCTGTGGAAGTGTTTTCAACTTCTTCCCCATGCTCAGTCGACAGTATAATCTCTCCAGCCAGGAATCAGGTCCGATATGGCCTCCAGGAAACACCCCAGGCTCCACAAGATGGCCGCCGCAACTCTCCTTGTTATGTTTTATACATTAGCTGGGCTGTTACTCCTGGCAGTTGCTGCCGCTCCGGTGAGTATGGGCGCGACGCCATTTTTTCTGTAAATATTACATCTGTACCCCCTTTATACGCATTGGAACATACAATTAACTAAATCTTCTTAAAATCCCTCCTATTCCACACACCCATGGACACCTAGGTCCCTAGTGCACCCAGGAGAGATTCTGATGCTACAATATCTTTAGGCATCACCTTGGGTCTGAAGGATGTGATGTGTCTATTCCAAACAGATGATGAATCGCTACAATATTACAGGGAGCAGCTTTCTTCTTGGCCCTGGGAGTCGAGAACAAACTGACAAGATCAGCTGACAGGACGTGATCAAAAAGGAGTACAAACACCATTCAGTTACAGTAAAAACCTAAAAAAAAAAATAACCAGGAACTTATTAATTTATCATTTCTTTTTAAAAAGAAATCCTCAGAGACCTGCCCGGCTATTTCTCCACTGAAACAAGCAATCCAAAACTTCTCAATTTCCTCACTTGGCCATCAGTCCATTAAATGTTGATATACATGTCGCGACGCAAAGCGTCCCGGCTTACAATACGGCCGCAGGGTCATAAGGGCGTCAAGCATTTACCGCCTATCAGATGACAAATTATCCCACATACTTTCCACAGCAGCATCGGTGGTTTATGGGGTCGTATAAAAGTATAAGAAACATATACAAAAACCCTAAACAGCGCCATATAAAACATGAGCAAGCGTAACGCAAAACCGAGACAGAAATAGTGTAGGAAGTTTGTCTTTGTAATATTCTTCAAATAGGCTACCCATAACCCCGCACTGCTACTGTCAGCCTTCCTGGGATGTGTAGGAAAAGAAGAAGATTTTTCAGTCAACAGTAAAAGATTTATACAGGGTACACATCTCACGCAAAGCAATGTCCCATCAACATGGATATAAATAGCAAGCCCCTACAATAGAGAGAAAAACACTTTCTTTTTGAAAGGTGTACTCTACTAGTAGCAAGCTGTTTGCATATGGTGCTGGGTCTCATTTTAATGTTAGCGTAACCCAGGGCTTGACAAATCCAAGGGTCATGCCTAACAGATAGTGGTGCACTGAAATTTCTGCCCGAAAATTCGGGATCGGTTCTGCTGAAAACCAAAAATCAGTCATGAGAACCTGGAGGCCCAGCCGAGCCCAAGCCCGGAGCCAGACGAGCCCCAGTTTGAATGGCAAATTTTAGGCCGACTATTATTTTTTTTTTTCTTCCGCCGAATTTTCCTTTTTGTCCGAAACCACCATTTTCGGCCGATAATTTCGGTGGCCAAAATCTCGGTGCATCCCTACTAACTGAGGTTGGGCTCATTTGAATTACTCCCTAAAGTGTGAGTGTGATGAGGGGCTGGGTGATAGACCACCTTTTTTGTCAGCGGTCGGATGGAGAAAGCCCTTTGCCCCATAGGGTTAAGTCTCAGCTGACGGCTGATGAAGACTGCCCTGCCTTTATATGCACTGTGGTTCCCTCTGGGTCAGCACTCTTTATTGCTGGGAGCAGCAGAGGAGGAAACAAGCCCTGAGATCGCTAAGGGAAGTACTATGTCTTTATTTTACTTTACTGGTAAGCGGCTTAGCTGCCCAGTATTTAAGTGAGGGGAGAATGAATGTTCAGCTAGTCTCCAAATGAGGAGTAGGCTTTTCATTTATGTTTGTTTTATTTGCTCGTTTATTTGGATAGAATACTGCCTGTACTGTGGCTGCAAAATAAAGCGAAGCCTTGAACGCTGAATGGTCTGTCCAGTGGCTATATCACAATCGATATATAGGAAAAAAATTAATTATTTAAATAAAAAGTATTCATTCGCTGTCACTGCCAGTGGCATGCCGCAGGGGTGAGTGGCAGGTGAAAATGGAATAGCCATCCTACAGGAAAGCCCTCTGCTCACTTTAGGCAGCCTGTTTGCAAATCGGTGTGCTAACTAGTCAGTGCCTTAATGTCAATCACGCTGCGTGAAAGCCCTCTAACAACTCTGCAAATTGAGGCCAAATATGGCAACGTCCTCACCAACTTCAGTATCTCTTTGAGGGATTAAATACCCCTCTTCACTGACAAGACCAATGCGATGCCCACCCACTGATGGGGTTAAGATAACGTTTTATTGTTTCCGCTGCCAATTAATAGGGCCTTTTAAATGTTTTAATAAAAGGGAAGTTTAATGTTTATGCACTACGGGGTTATGAGGGTTGCTCAACTTGATTTGGTTAGGGTGTAACAACTGGGTTTTGGATATTGTTGTTATACGGTTAACCCCTTAGAAACCCGTTAGTGGTTACATAGTATTAATTGTGACATGTCCTTATTATACGTTATTTTTGGTGCTGATGGCACCAGCAAGTGTTTAGGACTGTGAGGAATACGTTCTTCAGCTGGTAGTATCTCTACGTCACACATGTAGTTGATGATGCCCTGTTGTATACGTTGTGTAGCTGTGTACCAATAAACCCACTTGGCTGACCGTTCAGTAAAATATAATCACAGTCCAATAATCCTCACAGCAGCCACAAGTGGTGTAAGGTCACTTTGCAAGCAGCAATAAACCAAAGTATGCGTTGACTTCAACGTATCACTATGTCAGTGATGGCTCACATTTGCCAGCCCAGCTGTCATGGCCGGCTTCCACACACAGCCGGCCATCCGATTAGCCACGAATGAACTAGGTCCAGGGTCCTGTGAAACAAACTCTAGGCCATCATACCAACCTGAGGCTTCATATCGGGATGGTGCAAGGGTTTCTTGTCCATCACCATTCAGAATTCTGTCCCAATAACACCGTATCAAAATTCAAGAGGTTATCCACTAAGCAGTGATTTAGAGAATTACATTTTTGTAGTTTTTTTTTCAATTCTCAGAACAACGTCAAGCCTCATAGCAAATTATCTGAACAGCAACGAGGGGACTGAAGTTACAGAGCAGGGGCACATGCGTAGAATAACAAAAGGAGCATATATTTACCTCTAGATACAAAGCCTGATCACAGATTAGAGGTATTCTAGTTTAAATTACGGCTGATCCAGTATAGCGACTTTTGGAGCACAAGAACGATATGGGACAATGCGGATTGGGCAGAGGGAACGATATGGGAGGAGGCAGATTCGGCACAGGGAACGATATGAGACAATGTGGATTCGGCACAGGGAACAATGCGGATTCGGCACAGGGAACGATATGGGAGGAGGCTGATTCGGCATAGCGTGCGATATGGGACGAGGCTGTTTCAGCACAGGGAGCGATATGGGACGAGGCGGATTCTGCACAGGGAATGATATGGGATGAGGCGGATTCTGCACAGGGAAAGTTACAGGACGAGGGAGACTCTGCACAGAGAACAATATGGGACTAGGTGGATTTGGAAGAGGAACAATGTGCGTAAAACAGATGAGGCAGACACAAAGTAGAGATTAGAGGGGTCAGGATGAGGCAAAATGGTGAAGCGTCGGATTGGGTGAAACCACACCAAAGTCTTCCTTACCAGGCCTTGAAACCCTTAATGCAGCCATATCACATAACAATATAATATATCATATGACTTAACTGTCCATATAGAAGGGAATGCTTAAACCCCCGATAAATGGGTCGCCGTTAAAGTCATGCTGAGATCAAGACTCAGAGCAAAGCAATGTGTGCGTTGATTGTCTGTCACGTTCATGCTTATCTGTATTCTGCCATCACATGTATAGAATGTAGCAACAAAGGTTGAGAAAAATGTATATATAAATAAATAAACATCATCTTAACCTGACCTAAAATTTGCCTTTTTCGATGTATTTATTCCACCATTCACCACTTAAAGATCCCCTTTACTGCATGAAGTGTTAAAACGCAGAGCATATGTTTAGGACCCCAATTCTCTGTCTTTGTTTCTAGGACAAAAGAAGTGAAATTTACCTACACCAGGAGACCCTCATACATCAGACAGCTGCTCTTTTCCACATCCACCTGCCAGCTGTGAATCCCACATCTCAAATAACTATTACACTTGCACTTTCAAACATAAAGAACTTTATAGCACGGAGTCAGACGCAGACATTTGTTCTCTCAGCTCTCCTGCTTCAACATAATTCATTGACATTCGTTTGACCTTCAGGGAAGACCCAGAACATGCGGTGAGTGTAACGCAGACAATAGAGAACATCAATCAAGCGATTTAATAAATCCATAATGACTATTAACTGAGAAAAGCCCTGTGTGTGATTTGACAAAGCGAGTCTAAGGGCTGCCGCGATGGAGGGAGGGAGAGCGCAGAGTCTGCAATGATGTCTCGTGTATCTCAAGATACAGCAGGCTTCTTTGTGGGAATAGACCCCTCCTGTCTCGTAGCACGTGGAGTCACTGTAAGCAGACCATACTCCATCACTCGCATTGTGATTAAAGAGCAACTGTGGCACAAACAGACACCATCGCAACACAAAGCAAGACACTTTTCTTGCAGGGAGCTCTGGGTTCGGCGCAGTGACCAGAATTGCGATAAAAAGAAATAAATCGTTGAGGGTTTCTGTATCTCTCGGGTAGAGGGGCCCTCCTTGGCATTTCCCTTCTGGCTGGACTTTTAGGCTAGGGTCAGACGAACGCATTTTTCACGTGCGTTTAGCTGCACAAAATCACGGCCATGCTAGCAGCAAATGACGTCCAATGCCGGGGAACATACGACGAACGGCCGCACGAAAGTTCGTCCGTGCAACGCAAGTGGCCAACGAACGCATTTTTTCGAGAACGTCAAACCGCTACTACTGACGTACAGAGTGCGCTGCGGCCGCATAGCGGCGTGTGTGCGTGATTAGGAGACGTCAGATGCTGCTAATGTCCGGCTAACATAACGTCCAGACGCAAAAAGTGTTTTATTGATGATCCGTACAAAATCACGGACGAAAAGGCGCATCGTATGACCGCTATCGCGTATTCCGGGAAACAATACGTACGTTAGTTCGAACGCACTTTTTCACGGACAACGTGAAAAATGCGTTCGTCTGACCCTAGCCTTAGGGTGGCAACGGTCCGATTTGCTCAGTGCCTAGAATCCCTGCCATATATTTTGCTAGGAGTAGATTTGCAGATATAAACTCATCAAGAATTTGTTTTATCTATCTTTACGAGCTAACTGCTCATTTTTAGGAACCAGGACAATTCTTTTGTGTAATTGGTTGGGTGAGTCTGCGACACGCCCGGAGACAGACATGGGATGCCCGCCTGATGTCCTAATCCCATGCCTATAACAATTGGTGGCAGAAGTGGGATTTTGTGGGGAAAACCAGGACAAATTTGACAGTGTCTGATCCACCAAACAACGTGAGTACTGTTATATTGTGTATAGGTTTGTGTAGAATAAGCCAAAATTCAAGGTGCCAGAGGAAAAAAAATCTTAAAAGGCCTTGGCTACCTGATCCCTCGATTTATGAAACACTGGACAAGTGGGTGACAGAACGCAAAAACGCACGCAAAAGCCGTGTTTTTTTGCGCGAAGTGTTAAACGTTAAAACACACGAAAATCACCGCTGGAATTACATTCCTCGCGCATTTTTTCATCCGTCGGGAAATTACGCTCGTAAAACCGATGCGCAAAAATGCACGCAAAGTACAGTTGCTCGCAGAAATCAGTGAGTGCAATGTAATTTTTAACGCGAGTCCGTCATTTTTGTGCGGACTGCGTACAACAGACATACGTTATGACGGTAGACAAGGTAGTAGCCGTCAATTTTGACGGATCTAGTAAAAAAAACAAAAAACCTGTGCATCGACGTTCTCCGTTGTGAATCCGCAGTTTGGTACAGTCAGGTTGTTACAATTTGTCGTTACCACCAGCTTTTCAAAGACGTTAAAATTATGCGCGCAAACGTTGTCCATTAAATTTTGCGCTAAGAATGTAATACCATGCGCGCACCAGCGCACAAATGCATTTGCGCTCACAATGTTAAGTATAGGCTGCGTGCACTAAATTGCGCTCGCAAAGGGTTCGCGCAGGGTCACTCGCGTTAGACGTTAACGCGCATTTTGTGCGCGAACATCGTAATATGACTTTCAGCGCAAAGGGTTTTATTACCCCTCGCGTTAATGCTCTTTTTTACGCACGTGCAAAATTGTGCGCAAGGAATGGATAGGGCCGAATATCTCTTCACAAGTATACTCTGATTGTCAGTAACGGGCCACGCGTCAATCAGCATCCTTGCCTTAGGCTAGGGTCAGACGAACGCATTTTTCGCGTTGTCCGTGAAAAAGTGCATTCGAACGAATGGACGCATTTTTTCACGGAATACGCGATAGCGGTCATACGATGCGCATTTTCGTTCGTGATTTTGTACGGTTATCAATACACATCAATATCAACACTTTTTGCGTCTGGACGTGATGTTGGCCGGACATGAGCAGCGTCTGACGTCTCCGCCGCTAGCGGACGCAGCGCACTCTATACGTCAGTACTAGCGGTTTGACGTTCTCGAAAAAATGCGTTGCGTTGCTCGGCTGCACAATTTGCATACATCGTATGCTGCCCGGCATTGGACATAATTTGCTGCTAGCACGGCCGTGATTAAGTGCGGCTAAACGCACGTTAATACTGCGCTCGTCTGACCTTATCCTTAGTGTGCAGGAGTCTGTATATCCTCGGATGTCAGAGACGGATGCAATAATATGACACCTTAAGGCTGGGGTCAGACGAGCGTAGTGTTCACGTCCGTGATTGCGCCTAAAAGTACGTCCGTGATAGCATGAAAGTAAGTCCATTGGAGCCTGACACATGAAGTACGTCCGCACTGAACTGCGGACGCACAACGGCCTCGGCAAACGGACGCAGGTTAGGCAAGAACGTAATACTGCTAGAACGGACGTGCGGAGTGCGCCACGTCCTCAACGTCTGCATAGCTTTGTGTGTGAGTGATGGAGCGAGGTCAGACGGACTGCATTTATACGTCCAGCATTTTTGACGGACAGAATGTTTTTTCATTGTAATTTATTTTTCCCTCCTACATCCGTCAAAAAATAACTTCAGTGAAAAAACGGACTGTGTGACCACTACTGCGTCATCCGTACTGACGATGTCCGTACTGCACGGACGTACAGCCCGTAGAAATCACGCTCGTCTGACCCCAGCCTTACCGGTCAAAAGCATTGCTTAGCATGTGTACACCTTAACCTCGCATACAGGCTCTGTGCTACGGCCTCAAAATGCCATCTAAGGCTGGCGGCACACGGGCGTTTTGAGAGAAAGGAAGGAACGTCTGTGAAAGTGGGCGTTCCTTACACTCTCTGCGCTCAGTGTACAAAGCGTGATCTTCCTATGGAGAATCGCGGGTTGTATCCTGTCAGCGTCCGTTTAGCTTTTTGACGGGGAGGGCTTTTTCACGTCCGGTGGATGGCCTTTCCCGTCAAAAACACACGGACGCAGGGAAGTGCGGGCGCACAGGAGCCGTAAATACGCTCGTGTGCCGGGGGCCTAAGCTCACATGAAGTGAACAGCTCAAGCCGTCACACTGCACAGTCCCAATAGCAAAACTGGGATCACAAATATCCGATGACAGTAAACCCATCTGGTTTACCGAAGGCAATTATGCTAAGGGACTGTACTACATCACTAAGGCTAGGGACAGATGAGCGCATTTTCTGCAGCCACCGTCAAAATGTACGTCGATGCGTGCGCACGCATTTTTTCACGGAATACGCTTAAGTGGTCAGACGATGCGCAATTCTGGACGTATTTCATGACGGTGGGGTAAAAAGAAGTCTAGGGAAATCCGGCTGTTTGAGCGTTATGTAGGCCGCACACTAGCAGCGTCTGACGTCTCCTAATCACGCACACACGCTGCTATGCGGCCGCAGCGCACTTTGTACGTCAGTAGCAGCGGTTTCACGTTCTGATAAAAATGCGTTCATTTGCTGGTTGCGTGGTGTCGGTGCACTTTCGTACGCACGTACTGCGTATATTGGCCGTCATTGGCCGTTATGTGCTGCTACTGCCGCCGTGATTTAGTGCGTCTGCACGCGCGTTCCGACTGCCCCACTCTGACCCTAGCCTTAAACCTGAGCTTTTAAAAGCGATGTTGAGCTTCCATAAAGCAGATCTCCTGATTGGACAAGTCACTTCCTGATTGAGCAAGGAGTCTTGTAACTAACAGTAAAGTGTAACAACTGCCGTTGCATTTTTTTTTTTAATGCAACATCTAAGCACCCGCACTATTAAATATAGGGAATACGTCCATTCAAGGATGTCTGCTTGATTACCCATGCTGCATTGCTATTGTCACAAGAATTGACATTGCCGGTGATTAGCACTGCAACAAATTTCGCTCTGAGCAACGCTGTCACGCAGCTCTGTTCAGAAAAGCTTAGCATCATGTAACAGCACTTGTAAAGGGCTTATCGGGGATAGATTCATAGGCTCTTTAGCTTTTGGATGGGGGAGGTGAAGTAGGAGCTTTTTTTTTCTTCAAGACAAGTCGTTTTCTTTTAAGGTGTCTTTTTTGATAGGATACGGGGGACGGGGGACGGGGGGGACACTGGTTGAGGAATTCTAGTTCATAGTGACATTGCACCTAGTTCTAGAATTATATTTTAGTAGAGTTAGAATATAGTTTGAGCACAATTTATCAGCTGGATCTGGATTCTCATTCAATACTTTCATTGAAGAGCCTTTTCCAGAGATTAAGGTCGGGGTCAGATGAGCGTTTTTAAGAGCGGAAGGAACATCCGTGAGAGTGAACTTTCCTTCCACTCTGTCGCCCGTCTGGCCACCTCGCTGAGTGCAGTTAGTGCGCTCAGCGCTGCAAGGCTCAATCCTCCTATGGAGCATCGCGCTTTGCAGCCCGTCGAACGCGCGTTGCAGTGCTTCAACGGGGAGGCTTTCAGAGTGTCTGCAGCATGCCTGCGCACTTCGTGCGTGCGCTACAGCATGTGGCCGGTTCTGTTGAAGCATCACAATGCTGCGACGGACGCCAGAAGGCAAGTCAGTATAAGTGCACATAGTGCTCTTGTCTGACCCTGTCCTTAAAGGTTTTACTTTTTTGGCTGGAAAATAGAGAATGCATTGATCTTTTGTGTTTTGCAGCTGAGCTCTAATGTCATCTTGTCTGTTCAATTTATAATCCCATCCCTTATGCAGGGGTCAGAATCCTTGGCCCTCCAGATGTTTTGGAACTACATCTCCCATGATGCTCAGTTACTCATAGGTTGGCAGAGAATCAAGGGGAAATGTAGTTCTAAAAACAATCGGGAGGACTGAGGCTGCCGACCCCCTGCTCTATGGATAACAGGGAAGACCTGGAACGAAAACTAGCAGGGTTATTCAGAGAAAGGTGAAAAGCAGGAGAAGAGAACAATCTAGACCAAATAGCAGATTTGGAAAGTGAGAAAAATGGGAGAATTTTTCTGGTTTGGCTATTTTGACCTAGAATTTTCACTTCTCCAGTCATTCTCCTGAGCTTCACCTTTCTTTGAATAGGCCTGATAGTCTGTAGTATCCCGTAAGCTGAATAAATAGTAATGCCTCCTTCTAGGCGAGTAAATAGTTTCGGCTGCTAAAATGCTTATTTTACCAGACTAGATTTATTAACGGTTACTTAACAAAGCACTAGAATGGCCCTTTAAGCTAATGTCAGACGAACGCACTCTGCGTGCGTGCATAACGGACAGACGTACTGACGGAAGCTACTGTAGACACCACACGGTCCGTTTTTCTTGACTGACATATAAAAAAATAAATAAAAAAAAGGGAATTATGGGAAACAAAATGAATATGAAAAATGATAAAAATTTGAAAAGGATATGAAAAGCCATTTTGCGCGTCAAGGTGCTGGACATTGCAAATGCGCTGCGTCTGACATCTCATCACTCACACAGAACGATACGCGGATGTGGCACACTCTGCGCGTCCGTCTAGCGGTTTTACATCCTTGCCTAACTTGCGTCCGTTTGCCACATGCGTTGTGCGCACGCAGTTCGGTGCACACGTACTTCGTGTGTGGGTCTCTATTGATCATGATTCTATGCTACGACAGACATTAAACTGTGCGGGGACACAAACGTGATCACTGCGTTCGTCTGACGCTGGCCTTCGTGAGATGAAAGTGACATTTCTAAATGGGAAAGGTGAGTTTAGCAGCAGTTTGGGCACATAATGTTTGTTTTTCCCAGCAGGAGGAAGATAATTTCTGTTTAAGAGTGAATTCCTGTCACCCCGGAAATTCCACACTTTCTATATAACAGATTCGCAAGAACCAGCAGCTGTAATAAAGGTTAATGTTATTTATTCACTGTGTTTTCGGAGAAAGCAGAGCAAGGTGTTGGGAAGGAAGTGTGAGGGATGTGCACTCGTTACACAGAGGATGTGAGACAGGACTGTATGATCAACTGGATAGCAGGACGGATGTGCGACGCAGAGGCGAAATGACCAGGAGCTCTCTGCATGTGCAGGTATACATGTGGGGGCTTATTCACTAAATTGAGAACTGGGAAGAACCGGGTGAAGAATTGCAAAGTCTACATCAAAATATCTGCACTGGAAAATAAGGAAGAGGGAAAAAAAATGGCTTACAGACCAGTTCCAGGATACTTATTTTTTGCCTAGAACTAGCAACTCTCCAGTAAGTGTCCTTGGGCAAGACACCTAACGGTACATACTCGCCACCCAGGACATACTTGAAAACGAGAGAAATCTCAATGTATCCTTCCTGGTAAAATACTTTCTCAAAAAAAAAAAAAAAAAAAACCCTTGTCTGTTTCCTATATTTTGCAGTTTAGCGAATAAACCCCACTGACTGGATGTGTCAATTATGAGAGGTGAGCACTTAGAGTATTATATTTACATTCTAACAACACTTCATTTTAGGCTTGTAAGAGATTACCCAATAATGAGTAATTTTGGCCATTTATTGAAAAAAAAAAAATTACAAAAAAAACAAAACTGGAAGAATAGAATGTAAACACCCATTCCCTCCTTTAATTCCTTTCTTAGCGTTTTTCTCATCCTTCCGTCACTACCCAGCACTGCTGAATGTATAGGCTAAAGGTTGCTGATTCGGTTACTTAGAGCACGTCGAATACATTTTAAGTAAAAATAGTAAATCCGGCAAAACAGCTGAGCTAAACAATATCTCCGGCTTGGACAGGTTTGGCCCTTCAACTCCTTCATCAGTTCTCCTCCAATTGCCAGATCAGGCAGTAACTGCTGTGTGTTTGTCTATGTAGGGGCTGCTATAACAGAACGTTACAATGTATCAAAACCCCATCTAGAAACAAAAACATGACACAAATATTATAGAGCTTGTTCACAAAGTGCTACTGTGGCACAAAACTAAAATCCAAAGAGCAACAGGAGAGGTTTCACTGTGTGGATTCTCCTGGTGCTCTTTGGCTTTTACTCTTGTGGTATGCCGGTGTTTGCTGGTCGGCAATACCGGCGCTTTGTGAATAACCCCATATGTATTTACACAAGAAACCCGAGCATATCCTGCTGAGCAAACCCTATGCAGCGAGACATGTTACATACCCAGAGAGCGAGAGAGACACACACACAGCGAGCGAGACACAGAAACACAGTGAGAGAGAGTCTGCGAGAGAGCAAGTGATACTCAGTGAGCGAAAGAGCGCGACACAGCAAGCGAAAGAGAGCGACACAGCAAGCGAAAGAGCGACACAGCAAGTGATACTCAGGGAGCGAAAGAGCGCGACACAGCGAGCGAAAGAGAGTGACACAGCGAGCGAAAGAGCGCGACACAGCGAGCGAAAGAGCGCGACACAGCGAGCGAAAGAGCGCGACACAGCGAGCGAAAGAGCGCGACACAGCGAGCGAAAGAGCGCGACACAGCGAGCGAAAGAGAGCGACACAGCAAGCGAAAGAGAGCGACACAGCAAGCGAAAGAGCGCGACACAGCAAGCGAAAGAGCGCGACACAGCAAGCGAAAGAGCGCGACACAGCAAGCGAAAGAGAGCGACACAGCAAGTGATACTCAGGGAGCGAAAGAGCGCGACACAGCGAGCGAAAGAGCGCGACACAGCGAGCGAAAGAGAGCGACACAGCGAGCGAAAGAGAGCGACACAGCAAGTGATACTCAGGGAGCGAAAGAGCGCGACACAGCGAGCGAAAGAGCGCGACACAGCGAGCGAAAGAGCGCGACACAGCGAGCGAAAAGAGCGTGAAAGAGCGCGACACAGCGAGCGAAAGAGAGTGACACAGCGAGCGAAAGAGCGCGAAAGAGCGCGACACAGCGAGCGAAAGAGCGCGACACAGCGAGCGAAAGAGAGCGACACAGCGAGCGAAAGAGCGCGACACAGCAAGCGAAAGAGCACGAACAGGAGTGAGAGACACAGCTAACAGGAGTGAGAGACACAGCTAACAGGAGTGAGAGACACAGCTAACAGGAGGGAGAGACACAGCTAACAGGAGGGAGAGACACAGCTAACAGGAGGGAGAGACACAGCTAACAGGAGGGAGAGACACAGCTAACAGGAGTGAGAGACACAGCTAACAGGAGGGAGAGACACAGAGTGAGAGACACAGAGTGAGAGAGAGACACAGAGTGAGAGAAAAAGGTACACACAGCGAGAGACACAGACACAACAAAAGAAAGACACAGCGAGACACACACACAGCACCAGAGAGACGCACAGACCCCCCCCCCCTCATGTAAATTTGCCCTAACACATGCTAGTGACAGGTGTCCGCAGCTGTTGCCATGACTCAGGGTGGCATCACACAGGATGCCGCCTCCCTCACACCCCGTGCCCAGCCTCTGCCAGCCCGCCATGCGCGCAGCCCCGGGGAGGGGGGGGGAGGCAGGGCTGGGTGAGGGGCATAGAGCTGCCACATGGCATGTACTGCCCAATGCTGAGCCCCTGCCATGCCTAGTTAGGGGGGCACATGGGCTCTGCTCGGGGTGGATATGAGCCCATCAGGAGCTGCCCCAGGGCCTGCTTATTCTTTGTTCTTTTCACGGAAGGTGTGAAGGGGAGGGGCAGCGCAGGATACCACCCAGTTGGCACGGACTACGTGTCCCACCATCCTTTGCCAGCCAGTGGAAGGAGGGGCAGGGAGTGAGGCTGAGAGTGATGGGGGCTCACCTGGCAGTCGTAGAGCGCCACCAGCTGGTCCAGGATCCACTCCTCCAGGCGCAGTCTCTTCCTCAGCTCCTTGCGGTCATACTTAACGGTGACTTTTCCCTGGTGCCGTCTCTCGGGGGGTTCCTCGGTGGTCTCACCGGGGGCCTGGAAGTAAACCCTGGGGGAGGTGGTGTGTGGGCTGGAGCCCGGGCTGCTGAGGGCGGCCATGAGGGGCAGTGGGGGGCAATGAGGGGCAGTGGGGGCTCTGGCACAGGGTGAGGGGCAGAGCAGCACAGGCAAAACAAAGCACCGAGGCGGGTTAGTGAGTCCCCCCCGCCCTGGCCATAGGGGCTCTGGGAGACTGTCTCTTTATGGGACTCCGGGGACTTGTTAAGCAGCCTGTCTCTCTGTCTCTCCTCTGTGTCACTCAGCTGTCTCTTTCAGGCTGCTGCCTCTCCCATAGCTTTGCTGGCTGTGCCGCCTCTTCCCACGTGGAGTGCTGTCTCTTTCCCTTCCTGTCTGTCTCTCTGTCTCCTTTGTCTCTGTCCGTCTCACCCAGACCCTCCCTGTCCCCGCCTCTCTAAGCAGACAGCTCCCCCTCCTGGGCTGTCTCTGACCCTCTCTCTTTCTCGCTCTCTCCCTGGCACATTGTTCTTTGGGAGCTGTCTCTTCACACTCCCATCTCTCCCAGGCAGCTCTCACAGACCCCCTCCCCCTATAGGTGGGGGTGCCTGCTTTGTCACCAGGAGAAGCCTTGCTTGATGTCTCTGTCTGAGACTGCCTCCACTATGCTCATGCAGGCACTGGGCTGGCTGAGGGTAATAGGGATCCGGGTCCACAGCAGCTGATGGGTCACGTGGTGTCAGACCCCCCTCAGCAGTGCTACTCTCCATCCTCCCTGTTGCCTCTGTTCTCCTGCTGTCTATTTGGGGGTTTAATCACTAAGCAGTGACCGAATTATTTAAAGTCATAAAGTGATAAAGCTTATGGCTGGTGTCAGCAACGTTGCCCTCCAGATGTTTTGGAACTACATCTCCCATGATGCTCAAATACCCATTAGGTTGGCAGAGCCTTAGGGGAAATGTAGTGCACTTGGAGGACCATGGTTACTTGCTAAGCCCCTGGTTTAGGGGGTTTATATGCTAAATCAGGAACTGGGGCTAAATGAGGCAGGAATTGCAATTTTCATGACTATTATATATATGTGTATATATTTATATATATTCTGGGTGGGTGATTAAATAGTTTACCAACTCCATGTAAGTTTGCCTTTTTCTTGGGGTGTGGGGGTCCCCATTCTTCTCTTGGTGTAAATTCTACAAAATAGGTTTATGATCTTTCTCAATTGCCTTTTTTTTCTCCCGCCCCTCCTGTGTCATCTCTTTGTTTGAGCCTCTTAGTTGGAGACATCAAGCAGGAGTCATTACATAAAGGGATTAGCCTAATCCATGCCACCAAGGAGTTAAAAATCAGACACAGACCCTGATCCCCCTCCCATCCCCAACCTGTCTGTCTCTTTCCATTAAAATGAATCTTCATCCCCTCTTCATTCATACATTCACTCATTCATTCTTCCTCCATGGAGCCTCATCCTCTTGCACTGCCTCCCTCTGACATCATGCCATGCTGCCTCCCTTTATGATGGAGTATGTCCCCCCTGTCCTATGTCCTCTCGTCGCTCCAGCTGTCTAAATCCATTTCCTGTCCAGGATGTTATAGGCTTCTCCTATCATTAAATCGCTTGATGTCTCATTTCCTCTCTAGACATCTCCCACTCTCCACTTTCTTTTGTCCTTTAGTTTTTTTGTCAAACATCAACTCCATCACTTTCCTTCTCCCTTCTTTCCTCACCTCCTCCATCACTTTCCTTCTCCCTTCTTTCCTCACCTCCTCCATCACTTTCCTTCTCCCTTCTTTCCTCACCTCCTCCATCACTTTCCTTCTCCCTTCTTTCCTCACCTCCTCCATCACTTTCCTTCTCCCTTCTTTCCTCACCTCCTCCATCACTGTTACTTACTGTCGCCCTGTTACTATTTATCCTTCGATCTATCGTCTGTCAATCTGTCTATCCGTCAAATCTAGGTATCCTTCTATCGTCTATCTGTCTATCTCACTATCTATCTATGCTTCTACGTATCCTTCTATCGTCTGTCTATCCGTCTATGTATCCTTCTATCATCTATCTCACTATCTATCCATCTATGTATCCTTCTATCATCTATCTCACTATCTATCCATCTATGTAACCTTCTATCATCTGTATGTCCGTCAAATCTAGGTATCCTTCTATCTATCGGCTATGTATCTGTCTATCTATCGTCTAGCTTTCTATCCACCTATGTATCCTTCTATCGTCTGTCTATTTATCTGTCTATCTATCCATCTATTTACCATCTGTCTATCTATCCGTCTATGTATCCTTCTATCATCTATCTATCTATGCAGCTACGTATCCTTCTATCGTCTGTCTATGTATCCATCTATCATCTGTTTGTCTATCTATCCGTCTATGTATCCATCTATCTAGTGGTGTATTTAGGTTTTGTGCTGCCCTAGGCCCCTTCGTATCAAAGTCACACCTCTTCTTGGTTAAACCTTCCTCTAGGCTCCACCTTTTACGCTTTGAGCGTATCACAGAGCTGCACAGCAATAATACCCACAGAAATGTGCACTGGGTATCAGAGCGTACCACAGAGCTGCACAGCAATAAAACCCACAGAAATATGCACTGCATATGAGCGTATCACAGCGCTGCACAGCAATAAAATCCACCTGCCCCCAGGCCAGCTCATATGGATATATTTGCCCCAGCTCACATGGATATATTTGCCCCCAGCTCACATGGATATATTTGCCCCCAGCTCAAATGGATATATTTGCCCCCAGCTCATATGGATATATTTGCCCCCAGCTCACATGAATATATATTTGCCCCCAGGCAGCTCACATGGATATATTTGCCCCTAGCTCACATGGATATATTTGCCCCCAGCGCATATGGATATATTGCCCCCAGCTCACCTCTCCTGCCTGGTCTGCTCTGCCAGGCCCCTACGAGTCATTGCCGACGGCCGCGTGCTTTTCCTCCTACGAGCGGCCACCAGCATAAAGCTCTGCCGCTCACCTGGGATCTATCCACAAGTCAGCAGCAATCTCGCGAAATTGTGGAGTTCACGTGAACTCCATGATCTCGCGAGATCGCGGATGGCTGTTGGATCCCAGGCGAGCGGCCGAGCTTCATGCCGGTGGCCACTCCTAGAAGTAAAGTAATGCGGCGGCCGGCAATATTTTCTCTCGGGGGGTGGCAATTGCCCCATTACCCCCCCCCCATCACACTCAATGGCGGGGCGCCGCCCCCTGGAAACTGCCGCCCTAGGCCTTGTCGGCCTAGGCCAAGATACACCACTGCATCTATCTACCGTCTGCCTATCTATCCTTCTTTGAATCCATCTATTTATCGTCTATCTATCTATCCATCTATGTATCCTATTGTCTATCCATCTATGCATCCTTCTATCGTCTATCTATCCATCTATGTATCCTTCTATTGTCTATCTATCCATCTATGTATCCTTCTATTGTCTATCTATCTATCTATCCATCTATGTATCCTTCTATCGTCTATCTATCCATCTATGTATCCTTCTATTGTCTATCTATCTATCTATGCATCTATGCATCCTTCTATCGTCTATCTATCCATCTATGTATCCTTCTATTGTCTATCTATCCATCTATGTATCCTTCTATCGTCTGTCTGTCTATCCATCCAATATAGGTATCCTTTTATCTGTTGTCTGTCTGTCCATGTATGTATCCATCTACCTATTGTCGTCTATTATTATTATCATTTATATAGCGCCAACAGTTTCCGCAGCGCTTTACAATAACCAAAAGTAAAAAGATACAAATAAACAAACATGGGAACAAAGACAAGAGGTGTAGAGGGCCTTGCTCATAGGAGCTTACAATCTGTCTGTCTGTCTATCCATCTATTTATCTAACCATCTCTCCATTTATCTATGTCTATCCCTCTATCTATCTTTCTATTTATGTATCTATTCATCTCTTGTGGACGTATACTTTTCTTTAACCATAATTCTGAGGATCTCAAACTCAGGTCCTGAACTGAGGATTTTTGAAGGCCACTGAATCTCTATAGTATAGACGAAATCCGTCTAATCAGCATTTCCCATCTCTGTTATTTATTGTGATCCAACAGAAGGCTACAAATATAATTCTTTCTACAACGCTTTTCAATTGTACCACAAGAATGGAGACTATAAATCCTGGGCCTCAAATTGCCAATCAGATTAATCCTTTCTTGACAAATTGTAATCACATATTTTATCCAATCTGTATCCATGAAAACTGTTGTGTAAAAAAATTAATCCATTTTTTTTTTTTTTTATAATTTCCTCTTTTCTAATATCACCTAGTTTGGCACCACTAATGCCCCCCTTAAATCCTCATTGTATGCATTAATAGCTGATTTATTCCATGTTTTTATTTGATGGGAGTATTTGATGGGAGGCCTGGGCTGACCAGAGAGTAGACCAGGACAGTCAGGTGCTGTCTAGGGAGATCTCCTGGACCTGCTTGGCACCCCATTACTGAAGCAAGCAATCTCTGCTGTCCCTAGCACTTGGATGTATCAGAGAGTTGCTACGTGCAGATGTACCCTAGGGCAGCTAACAGCACCCAGGTCCAGTGACCTCAGGGGTCCAGTGCAGTGAGCATCAATCTATGTACAAGCTCTATACACATTGGAATTCATTGCTTTTGTGAGCGGACGTTAACCCCTTCACTACCAAGTGATTTTGAACTAAAATTGTCAGAAACCAGTGGTTTTTGTAAAAATAATTTTAATTAATTATAAAGTAAGAAATATTTGAGCAAATTCCCATTGCATTTCTTACTGTAAATAAGCTCTTTTGGCCAGTAGATGGCGCCATCTACTGCCAAATTGAGTTACAACAGTTTGAGCTGCAGGTCTATTTTCTTCTCTTTTTTTTCCCTGCATCGGCTGCTGAAAGCCTGATGTAAGGGCATCATCAGACGATTTTACACAGTTTTAGCTCTTTGGGTATTATACCCACAGGGCTAAAACTTTGGGGGCACCTTCTGCAGCCCAAAAGCATACGAAATATGTTTGCTGCAAACAAATTTCATTTGCTTTTGGGCTGCAGATCAGCAGATCGAGATATCTCGATATCGGGGCACCGGATGGTGCCTTCTGAAACCTGAGATAACCCCTTCACTCCCGAGATCGAGGTAAGTGGAGCACACGCCTCTCACTAGAGCAGGGATGTTAGACTTCATCCTTATTTTCATGCACTCTTTTTTTTTTCTTAAAAACCAGTTTTAAAAGCATTTTTATTTTTTTTACTCCAGTCCGGTGGCTTGTTGGCTTTTTCTGGTGGCTGGTCAGCAGTCTGTTTGGTGGGTCGTCAGCTTTTTTCAGATCGATTCGGCAGTCTGTTTGGCAGATGGGCGGATGCATTTGGTGGTTTTTGGGGTGGTTTCAGATTGAATCGGCGGTTTTTCGATTCGTTCAGCGGTTTTGCAGCGTTTTTTTCGGATGCGTTTGGCACATCGATTCGCAGCACTTTGGGGACCCTGCGGTGAATGCTGTATTCACCGCAGAGTTGGCAAATTTATCTGCCATAGTGCGACGGACGAGAGAGGACTGAAATGTCAGTGACATTTCCGTGCTCTCTGAATAACCCCTTTTAGGATATCCTTCTGGTTACAGTGTAGCCAGACAATACTCTGATACATTTTGGAGCAGGAAAACAGTTGGAACCAGGTGGAGGTAACCAGAAGCACCAGATAGACCTCTTTTATTATTATATTATGATCTGCATCTACATGGCATATCTCCTAAATGTTAATATCTTCCTATTCAATGTAGTTCTTGTTCTGTATAATTAAAGTTCTGTTTTGTTAGTTTTTTTTGAAAATTTCAAGACTTTCCCTTCCAGACATCATTCCAGTCCAACCACTGTCATCTTTTCTGCTCTTGAAGATGAGTCTTTTCTACTTCATGTGATCGCTTCCCATATTGGTGCCATTTGTATTATTTTATCTTTTTCCATTTTACTGGAAGGTGTTTGCCCTTTAATTTGATATGGTGGAATTTTTAGCCCGTGCCCTGGAGCAGGAGCACATTATTTTCCATCTAGAAAGTATTGGTGTGCCTAACCCATCGTCTATTTACGACTTTCTTAAAGAATGGGAATGTCTATAGAATTTTGGCCTCTAGGTGTGCGTTTTGTATCTCCAGACCGCAGGAATTCCTCTATAAAATCTTTGGGTGATTTAATGGCTTTCTGTTCCTTTAAGGCACGTGCTGACCAGAGAGTTGTAACAGTAGGGCCCTTTCATCTCCCATCACATGATTATATATGTATCTTCCGGGACTATTAAAGCAGGCTGGACATATTTTTTTAAAGAAATGACGTAACTTAAATAAAAACATACGATTTCCAGGGAGGATGGGGTGGGGGGGCAGTATAAAATAAATCTGTGACAATCGACTATTTGGCCTTCACCAGTCCAGTGTTTTAGGCTAGCGTCAGCCATCACGTCCGTGTCAGCGCACAGTTTAACGTCCGTCGTAGCATTGATTTGTGACCAATCGAGACTAACACACGAAGTACGTGCGCACCGAAGTGGCAACGGACGCCATTTAGGCCTCGACGTAAAAGCGCTACAACGGATGCCCAGAGTGCGCCACAACCGCCTAGCGGCCTGTGTGCGTGATGACTCGACGTCAGACGCAGCGCATTTGCGACGTCCATCACGTTGACGCTCAGAGTTTTTTTTGGCCTGGCTGACTACCTGTCTTTTAATTTTAATTAATTTTGTCACCCATATTTCACTTTTTTTTCTATGTCCGTCAAAATAAACGGACAGAGTGGTGTCTACAGTATCTTCCGTCATTACGTCTGTCTGTTATGCACGCACACAAAGTGCGCTCAGACTGCGTTCGTCTGACATTAGCCTTATTGCACAGGATTTAAACTCCTGGCCTTTGGTACCAAGTTTAGGATTTTGGGGATGCACACATAACACACAGAATACATGAAACAGGAGCGCACAAATACATGGGGGGGGGGGGGAACAGCACCACTCTGGAAAACCGAAGCTGCAGGTGAATAAATCCCATGGGCAAAGTATAATTAGTGTATGGATGTCTACTTTATACTATTATAAATGTTCTAAAGTAAAAAAAATAAAGAATAATTGTACTAAAGTTAGAAAATAAAGCATAATTAGGGTCAGAGGCAGAGACCTGACAATGTTACTATACCCCCTACCAGATACATTTCGCAAGTGAACTCTTTTAATACTTGAAAGGGTCTTATCAAGGTCATGTACGACAAAACATGTTGATTGGGAAACCCAGTAGCAGCGTGAACTGAGGATGGAGATGGCCGTTTATTTGCTTTTAAACCCAAACATGGATACATTTTGCTTTTATGACCATATGGTACAGGGATTTCCTCGGCAGACGCTCCTGTTTTCACGTTTGCTCTGTAAAGAGAGACTATCCTTCAGATTCAGTACAAGTCGGTGCTTATTACCTTTATTTAATCCTTTAATTTTCGGATGTGCAATTGCTGTGGGATTGCAAGCCGCTTAACAAAGGCACTCCCTGCTGGGAAATTAGTTTGTTTTCCCTATCCTTGAATAGAAATCGAAGCGTGGAAAAAAAGCAGAAATCTACAAAGGGTTAACTATAAACACTCAGTGCCACAACCCATTCTCTTTTATTTTATATTATTTATGAGAAAGATACAACGAACCACCTATCCCTATCTATCCTCGTCTCCGCTTCACTCTTCTAGTGCCAGTATCTAGCTACAGGAAGTAGCAAGATGCAACGTCGTCCAGGAAGTGCTCATGGAGACGCTTTGAAGATTATCGGTTCATGTGCAGCCAATCAAATGCTTCTCATCGTAGAGACCAGATGATGTAGTTTTTGAACAAGGGAAGATGCTGATTGACAGCCTTTAGGGCTGTGGTAAGTCGTCCACTTTGATGTGGTCTTGGAATGGGGAGGTGGCGTTGTGAAATGTGTCCTCTTACGTGACCACTTAAATAAGCTTAAAAGGACAATGTAACTTGAGTGGTCTCAGTGCCCTGTGCTCCCTCCGTGGGAACTCTTGGACGGCTGAATTAGGGTCTTAGCTCCACCCAGAAATTCAGATCAATGAGCACTGAACTGAGCTTCAGGGATCGAAGCCAGACCATCTTTTGGTGCCAGCTACTCTCTCCTATTAAGAGACTTTGGAGTGGCTGAGCACTCGCTTGAGCGTACAGCTCCACATGTGGTCACTAGAGGTGTGCACATCTGAAAAATTTGTTTAATTTCATTTGAAAATAATTTAGTCTGAAACAATATTCCGATTTGTTTTGTAATTTTGTTTCGTAATTTCGTTTGAAATTTGGGATCAATTCAAATCGATTCGGATCACTAAAAAAAAAAAACGATAAATCAAATCCTGCTCAATTACTGTTACATTAGGGTTAAGCATGAGGGTTAAAAGGCAAGTTAGGGTTAAATATTGCGCTGTCTATTGGCCTGTGGTGCTAAATACAACAGATTCAGCACGACAGCCAATTGACAGGGATGGAGTGCTTTGTGAAACAGTCAAACAAAACTAATTTGTTTTCATAATTTCATTTGCATATTTAGTATCAATTCGAAATCGATTCGGATTACTAAAAAAAAATCAATCAAAGGTTCTCTTGTGAAACAGTATAACGGATCTATTTCGTTATATACATTTCGTTGCAATTGGGATGAAACCAATTCGTTATTTCAAAAGTACTTCCAAAATACAAATTAACAAATTTTCAAATGAATCGAGATTTGTTACAAAACAAATGTACACCCCTAGTGGTCACATGGCATGCAGCTCCTTGCAGCATGTCATGTCTGGAGAACTGCAGAGGGAGCCCAGCGCTGGATACAAGATGCGTTCTAAAATTGTCTAAAGCAGGGCTGTCAAACTCTTGCCCCCTGATGCTTCTGAACTCCAACTCCCATGATTTCCTGGGCATTTATTTCATTCAGAATAATCTGGGAATTCTAAGCCATCAACATCTGGGGGGGGACTGGAGTTTGATGACCCTGATCTAAAATGATAAAAGAGGAGGGACTGTTTGGAGGAGGTCAGGAGGGGTTAATATTTAACACCTCTGTTCTCCTCCTCCCGTCTTAACCCTAGAGCAGGGCTCAAAATTTCAAGTCCCAAGCTACTAGCCAGACCATAAGAGTTACTCGCCACCAGTTGCCCCACCTACCCTGCCCTAAACTCCGCCCCTAAACACGCCTTCTTAAATTATCTTATGAAATTACACTGTTAAAGGTTTTATTCAGAATAAAGTTACAAAAATAAATAACATTAATATACAGGCATCAGATACATGTATACCCAGGCACCAGACCCAGACAAGTAGTTTCATCCATTAAGTACAGACTCCTCTCCAACAGTTTTTAGGACCAAATTAATTTGGTGTTTATGCATCCAATATATCAAGTGGAACCTAATACTCCCATTATTCATATGCCAGGTTATCACTAGAAGTTAGAAGACCCCAAAGTCAGGTTTCCCTCTTGGATGCTTATATAGATGAATCCATGAATTTTCGTCTGCGATACTTCCATCCCCATTTTTTCTTTTTTTTGCTCCTTCTGTATCACCCATCTCTTTCTTTATAGATAGGATTTATTTGGCATAACCTCAAATGCCTATGCCACTATTTCACCAATTATGGCCTCTAGCGGGAGTTGTAGTAGCGGCGCTGGTTATGGCGTCACTTCTGGCACGCTGACAGCTTGGCAGCTTTTTACTTTCCCTTACTTTACACCAGGGGCGGGGAACCTTTTTTCTGCCAAGGGGCCCCTTTAATTAATTTCTCTCCCCACTTGAATTCATTTCTCCCTCCCTTTAATTTCTTTTGCCCAATTAATTTCTCTCTCCCCATTTATTTAATTTCTCTCTCCAATTAATTAATCTCTCCCCATTTCATTTCTCTCTCACCATTCATCTTTCTTTCCATTTAATTTCTCCCCCAATTCATCTTTCATTTCTCCCCCCAATTCAGCTTTCATTCCTCCCCCCCAATTCATCTTTCATTTCTCCCCCAATTCATCTTTCATTTCTCCCCCCAATTCATCTTTCATTTCTCCCCCCCAAATTCATCTTTCATTTCTCCCCCCAATTCATCTTTCATTTCTCCCCCCAATTCACCTTTCATTTCTCCCCCCCAAATTCATCTTTCATTTCTCCCCCCAAATTCATCTTTCATTTCTCCCCCAATTCATCTTTCATTTCTCCCCCCAAATTCATCTTTCATTTCTCCCCCAATTCATCTTTCATTTCTCCCCCCCAAATTCATCTTTCATTTCTCCCCCAATTCATCTTTCATTTCTCCCCCCAATTCATCTTTCATTTCTCCCCCCCAATTCATCTCTCATTTCTCCCGCCCCCATTCATCTCTCATTTCTCCCCCCAATTCATCTCTCATTTCTCCCCCCCAATTCATCTCTCATTTCTCCCCCCCAATTCATCTCTCATTTCTCCCCCCCAATTCATCTCTCATTTCTCCCCCCCAATTCATCTCTCATTTCCCCCCCCCCATTCATCTCTTTCTCTCCATTTCACCCTCTGCCGTTTATTTCACCCCCCTTCGTTTACCTGACCTGGAGAGTAGAATGAGGGGGCGGAGATTATCCTTCACGCTGTGCCCGGAAGATAAGGGGCCCAGCGTGAAGGAGAAAGATGCAGCGTGCAGCAGGATGGTCTGGTAGAGGTGCCGCGGCAACCCCCCCCCTCCCTCCCAGGAAATGATTCGGGCAAGTCCCATTTTATTATTATTATTCTTTATTTATAAAGCGCCAGCATATTCCGCAGCGCTGTACAATAAGCACAGTATAGACAGGGTTACAATACATTGAACAACATTTGACAAACAGTACAGGAGGAGAGGAGGGCCCTATTCCCGTAGGAACTCACAATCTAGGAGGGTTGGGGTTGGAAACAGGAGGAGAGGACTGTAAGGTGAGAGTGATTGATGGTTGCGTCAGTGAGTTGGGTGGTAGGCTTCCCTAAATAGGAACGTTTTAAGGGAGCGTTTGAAGGAAGAGAAGTTAGGGGAAAGTCTGACAGTACGAGGGAGAGCGTTCCAGAGAGTGGGGGCTGCGCGTGAGAAATCCTGCAGTCTATCATGGGAAGAGGTGATGCGGGGAGAAGCTAGGCACAGGTCACTGTTTGACCTTAGGGAGCGGGCTGGGGTGTATTTGGTGATTAGTGAGGACAGGTAGTGGGGAGCTGAGTTAGTGAGGGTTTTGTAGGTAAGGATAAGGATTTTGAACTTAATTCTGCAGTGGATGGGGAGCCAGTGAATGGACTCGCAGAGGGGAGCGGCAGAGACCGAGCGGCGGGTGAGGTGAATTAGCCTGGCGGAGGCGTTCAGGATGGATTGTAGGGGGGAGAGGCGGGACAGAGGGAGGCCAGATAAGAGATTATTGCAATAGTCGAGTCGGGAGATTACCAGGGCGTGTATGAGTTGTTTTGTGGTGACAGCGGTAAGAAATGGCCGAATTCTGGAAGTATTACGCAGTTGGTATCGGCAGGAGGAGGAAAGAGACTTGATGTGGGGGATGAAGGAAAGAGCAGAGTCAAGTGTAACTCCAAGACAGCGAAATTGGTTTGATGGGGAGATGGTGATACCCTCCACCGTGATAGAGAAGTCAGGAGGTGGGGAGGCATTGGAGGGAGGAATAAGTAGGAGTTCAGTCTTTGACATGTTGATCTTTAGGTGGTGGGAGGCCATCCAGGAGGAGATGCCAGATAAACAGTCACTGACTTTTGAAAGGACAGGGGGAGAGAGATCAGGGGTAGAGAGGTAGATCTGAGCGTCATCAGCGTAGAGGTGGTAATTAAAGCCAAAGCTGTTGATGATTTTGCCCAGGGAGGAGGTGTAGATGGAAAAGAGCAGAGGACCAAGGACAGAGCCTTGAGGTACACCAACAGATAGAGGCAATGAGGAGGAGGAGTTACCAGCAAAGGACACACAGAAGGACCTGTTGGATAAATAGGAGTCGACCCAAGCGAGTGCAGTGTCACCGAGACCCAGAGAGTTGAGGGTCTGTAGAAGGAGGGGGTGGTCAACAGTGTCAAAAGCAGCCGAGAGGTCAAGCAGGTTGAGAATAGAATAGTGGCCGTGTTTTTCAGCAGTTAGGAGGTCATTGGTGACTTTGGTGAGGGCAGTTTCAGTTGAGTGTAGGGGACGGAAGCCAGATTGCAGGGGGTCAAATAGGGAATTGGAGGACAGGAAGAGGGAGAGGCGGTTGAAGACTAGTTTTTCTAAGAGCTTTGATGTGAAGGGAAGCAGGGATACAGGGCGGTAGTTGGATGGAGTTGGGATCGAGGGATGGTTTCTTTAGTAAAGGGGTAACTAGCGCGTGTTTGAAGGCGGATGGAAAGGAGCCAGTGGAGAGAGATAGGTTGAAGATGTGTGTGAGAGCAGGGGTGAGGGAGGAGGAGAGGGGAGGAATTAGATGTGAGGGAATGGGGTCGAGCGGGCACGTGGTGAGATGTGAGGAGGACAATAAGGAATTGTTGAAAAGAAAATTGTTGAAAAGAAAAAAAAAAGCAGACAGGCTGACCCTGAGCACTTCGGCTGACCTGAAGAAAAAAAACACAACACGGCCGCCGGCTGAAAACGCAGCGCAGGCAGCACGATAGACTTTATCATGCTGCCTGCGTGTGCAGTTTTACTCGCCAGCGCTCAATTTCCCCTCGCAAAACGCGAGTATGCGAGTGGAAATTTTGAGGGCTGCCCTAGAGTATCTCTTTAAGTGGCCATAGTGACTAGTGCAGTGTTTCTCAAGTAGTGGGTCGCGACCAGGGTCAGACTGGCTCGCAGGGCAAGTGCCCCCAGGCCTCTCTAATGCCTGGGACCCACTGATGCATCTTACCTGCAGCAGCGGGTCCCAGGCGGCGCAACTTCCTCTGCCTCCTTCACCAGCAATCACGTGCCAGAAGTTCCCTGCTTGAAGGAAGTTCTGGTGCGCAGTTGCTAGTGATGGAAGCAGCGATAGCCCCGCCCCTTCAGCTACAAGTCCAGCCACCACGTGCCGCCTGGGACCCACTGCATCAGGTAGGATACTCTGTAATGGCAAGGTGGGGGGGATGTGTAATGGGAAGGTGTGGGGTGGGACTCAGTGACTGTCAGCAGCTCTGTACTCCCAACAGGGACTGACATGTGTCCAGAGCATTCTACTACTGGCTGCCAACACCAGGAGCCACTGTGCACATCTCAGTGAAGCAAAAGGCTCTTGGGTAAGGGGGGGCTCCATGTATATTTGTTTATGTTTTTCCCTGTCTGTTTGTCCTTTTGTTAATCTGTCCTTTTACCTATTTATGCAGCCTTCTTTCTGAATATCTGTTATTCTGTCTGTCCATCTATATCTGTGTGTCCTTCTGTGTATTTTTCCATCTGTCCTTGTATTTATGTCTTCCTCTCCATTTGTCTTTGTTACGAATCCTGGTACCCTCACGCTCTGTACCCTCCATCTGGACGCCCCCTTTCCGCTGACTACAGGAGTTATTTCCACACACAGTAGACGACACGTACTATGTAGATGTTTTCTCCTTCGAAATCCAAATGGAGAATGCTTTTTCACTTTAGACACACAAAGGTAAAACACAGTTGAGACTCAACCCCCTCTCTTAAAGAATACATTACAGATAACATCAAGAGTCTCCAGTCAGAACAATAGAAAGAACCATCCAACACAATGGAGTGTTTACACAGGCGTCTTATCTAAACAGTGCTAGGACTAGAGGGAAACCAAGGAGTCTTCTTACAGAGAGGGGGGTAGCCACAGAGGAGTACAATAGAAAGACAGAGGACAGCTAATACAGAGATGTACACTATACAGAGAGAAGGTACACAGAAACAATACTCTACAATAACCACATAAGGGAATATTAATATAACACAGACATGAGGGAATAGGGCACACAGAACAACCACTCTACCTTATATACAGAGACAATAAACTGTAAAGCAAAATAAATGTAAAATAAACTTTGAAGTGACGGTTTCGTCACACTCCTCATCTCTCTCCTTTCTCCCTTTGTCACTCTCCCTTTTACTCTATAAATCTCTCGCTCCTCTTCCTTTCCGATCTTCCTATAGATGTGATAATCCCTGCAGAAAACCAGAATGTACACTGAGAATTCTCAGCAGAATCACACACTGCTTCCTGATCCCGGCCTCCCTGTATACCAGGTACGTGCTGTGAGGTCAGTGGCTGGTGAGGCACTGGCTAGTATCAGAGCCAGATATACACAGGTTACGTAGGTTCAGGTTCAGTGCTCCCCAGGATCTTGCTGCTCTCAGTGCTTCCCAGGATCTGGCTGCTCTCAGTGCTCCCCAGGAACTGGCTGCTCTCAGTGCTCCCCAGGAACTAGCTGCTCTCAGTGCTCCCCAGGAACTGGCTACTTCTCAGTGCTTACCAGGATCTGCATCATCCACACCAGGCAGCCAAGTGTCAGTCACGTATTGTCCACTCCACCTGCAGGGAGGAGGTGCAGCCACAGTGAACAGTCACACTGAGGCCAGACCCCGAGCACAGCCCCTCACCCACTGACTGTGCGAGACGAGCACAGTCACATTACTGTCTTATGCCAATCAATGCATGGGAGGCCAGCCTCCCATGGAAGCATTTTTTGAATGGCTTGGACCAATGCTGCTTTCCCATTGGTCCAAGCTAATCCATTGCTCTCAGTGCCTCTCTGAGGCACTGAAGAGCGTGGGTTCAGGAACTAGGTAGCGCCAGACACGCTCTGCAAACTTCTCAATCTCTTGACCAGCTTGAGTTTACGTGATTACCGTAGCGTTCAGCTACCAAATTGCATAGACTCAGGGAGGGCAGGCTGCCGCTGCTGTGAAGAGATAATGTGCGCTGCGGCAGAGACGGGCAGCGGTGAAGCGTGGATCAGATGAGTTTAAGTTTTTTATAATATTTTATTATTCATTCAGTAATTATTTAAATTAGAGATGCTTTGTTTACCTAAAAGTTGCTTTGTCTACCATCACCCCAGACTTTGAGACACTTTTTAAGAGCAAGAAGCATCCCTAGTTTTCCCATAAGTTCAAATTAATTTCATATGATTCAATTCCAGTTTATTTTATTGGGTTTTTGCCTCAACGGCACTTTTGTTTTCACTACTTCTGTGATTACCTATCCATTTTGGAAAGAATCCCTGTTTGTTTACAAAATTGTTTAAAAAATGCATACATTGTAGAATATTGCGCACGTTGTTTTGTGTTAAAAATTATAATGTATCAGAAATTCAATTATTTTTGGGTTGTTGCAACTTAATGACCAAGGACAATTGTGGGTCCTGAGGGTCCACAGGTTGAGAACCACTGGACTAGAGTGTCCCTTTAAATGAAGGTGTAAAGTGACATTTAAGTATATGTAGGTTAAAAGCACATTGAGCACAAAAATGCTCCCTGTTAATAGATGAATGTGAAAACGACGTCTGGATATCTGCCTATCTGCCTTTGATTTCTGATATTCATCACCATTGTCATGCTTTGAAAAGTTTATTGTTGCTGCCTGTGTTATAGATGTCAGCTTCTAAAGCTGTCCCCTGAGACACCTTGCCTGCGGGTCTGTATCATCATCAGAAGGTTTAGCAAGGCCAGCGATGGCTCTATTCTGGCATTCCGACTTCTTACATGACAGTCAGTGTGTTCGGCGATGTTTGTGATACGTGCTCTATCCCCTTTAAAATGAGATGTTACTTACTGATTGATTAAGCTACTTCCTGGTTTCGACAGCTCGATGAGAAGGCGGACAAGCCGGGGGGATTACCAGCAGAAGCAGGGACTTCAAATGAAACTATACGTTTTTTTATCATCATTTGTATATATATATATATATATATAAAAAAAAATGAATTCTCTGTTTGACAAGTTAAAAAATGGCAGTTTTGAGTGTCCATTTAACTGCTGGGTGACATAAAATGACTAATAGTAAAAAAGCAAAAGGACTGTTAATGATTCTTCCATTCTGGCCTGAGGATACATGTGTCATAACAGGGATGTTGCAAAATTATATGGCTAATATTCCTGTCATGGCAGTGTTTTACAAGCATCTTGCAAAATTGTCTTTCCTGGTAACTCACTACTGATACTCTGTAATGATTTTTTTAAAGGTATTAATTACTTCTCCGTCGCAATGTCATTCAAATCGCACCTGTCACACTTACCTGTTGGGCGCTGCTATTGTCTGTATCCTATAGGCTGACTATTCTGATTTTACCTGGCAGGTGCACATCAGCTGCTCTGACCTGACACCATACTTCTGTGTTGTCACTGTGCCAACGCATTACCTGGATGGTGTTGCTCTGTGGTTAAGTATGACAGGTGCGCTTTTTAAAATCAGGTTTTGGGAACTGGTACTTTTTTTGTCAGCCCTGAGAAACTTTAGTTCAGAAAGTTCAATAAATGAGCATATGTGGCTTTAGCATTCAGGGGTCAAGTCGAGGAGGAACGTGTGTGAATGCAGTTCCACCACAATTTTTTCAGAGGGAACAGAGTTCCATTTGATCCCACACACTTTACGACTTTTCTTTAGACATGTTTCCTTGTTATTATTATTATTCTTTATTTATATAGCGCCAGCATATTCTGCAGCTCTGTACAATGGGCACAATATAGACAGGGTTACAATACATTGAACAAGAATAGACAAACCAGTACAGGAGGAAACAAAGGCCCTATTCCCATGGGAACTCACAATCTAGAAGGGTTGGGGTGGAAACAGGAGGAGAGGACTGCAAGATGAGCGTGATGGACTGCAAGGTGAGAGTGATGGACTGCAAGGTGAGAGTGATGGACTGAATGGGGCAGTGAGGTGTATCAGTGAGTCGGGTGGTAGGTTCCCCAAATAGGAATGTCTTAAGGGAGTGTTTGAAGGAAGGAAACTTGGGGAAAGTCTGACAGTAGGAGGAAGAGCGTTCCAGAGGATAGGGGCAACGCATGAGAAATCCTCCCGTCTATCATGGGAAGAGGTGATGTGGGGAGAAGCTAGGCGCAGGTCAATGTTCGATCTTAGGGAGCAGGCTGTGGTGTATTTGGTGATTAGTGAGGACAGATAGTGGGGAGCTGAGTTAGTGAGAGCTTTGTAGGTCAGAGTAAGGATTTGGAATTTAATTCTGCAGTGGATGGGGAGACAGTGAAGGGACTCGCAGAGACAGAGCGGCAGAGACAGAGCGGCGGGTGAGGTGGATGAGCCTGGCAGAGGCATTCAAAATGGATCGTAGGGGGGCGAGGTGGGAGAGAGGGAGACCAGCGTGATTATTACAATAGTCAAATCGGGAGATTACAAGGGCATGGATGAGTTGCTTTGTGGTTTCAGCGGTAAGAAATGGCCGAATTCTGGAAATATTACGTAGTTGGTAGCAGCAGGAGGAGGAAAGAGACTGGATGGGGGGGGGTGAAGGAAAGAGCCGAGTCAAGTGTAACTCCAAGACAGCGAACCTGGTTTGATGGGGAGATAGTGATACCATGTTAAGTAACAATAAATATATTTTTATAGTGCATTTTCCCTAAAACTCCGCATAATATATATTATTATTACATTAATATAAATCTTGAGAGTGTCTGTTGGGTTCAGTGAGGGATATCAATGGTTAATTGGAGGCACACATCTTGGTGAGTACCCATACTTATTTTCCTAGGACGTGGCCCCTGTTGGCATCATATGTAGTAGCAATATGTGTAGGCCTTTCATAGGGAGGAATGCGTAGCATCCTACCTGTGGGTCCTAGAGGCATTGATAAATTCTGGCCACACAGAAAAGGTAGTCCTTAATGTGAATTATCCATATCATATATTCATATATTCCACTCATCCTACCTCTTTTAGGACGTGATCTAAATAATGTGAAAGTATGTGAAAGTAAGAAAAAACAGGACTTAATACTATAATATAATTTATACCACAATATTTTGTTGTTAATATAATATACAGATACTATATAATCTGCCCTATATAGAGTACATTAAACCCATGGGTGCCTTTCATGCAGTGTTGTGTGCGCTGTATGTATAGACAGCCCAGTGCACCTCATACTTTATATAATCAGCGGAAAGATGGTGCTGCATGGCTTGTAGAGATTATTGACTTCTTTAACCCTTTCAATGCGGAGGACGCGCTCAGCGCGTCCTCCGCATTCCCGCTGCTGTGCGGAGGACGCGCTGAGCGCGTCCTCCCATTGGGGTCAGCGTTCGGCCGGGTTCCGGCCGATCGCTGGCCCCCCCCGGTGCGGGCTGACATCCTCGATGTCAGCCGCGCATCCGGGACCGCAGCCGCCAGAATTAGGTGTCATCGCGGCAGCGCGATGACACCTAATTCAGGCGCCCCCCCCCCGCATGTGCGGAGGAGGCGCCTGAAAGGGAGGGGGGGAGGTCCTTCGGACCTCTCTCCCTCCCGATCGGCGGCTCTGCGGGGGTTAACCTAGGCATCATTTGGAAGGGCACAGCCTGCCCTTCCAAATGGTGCCTGGCATTAACCCCTGGGGAGCTGGATCGCGAATCGGCGCTGAAAAGCGCCGGTTCGCGATCCTTTCCCGGAGCTGGCCGACATCTTGGATGTCGGCCAAGCCTCCGGGAACTCCCCCTGAGGACTGGCGTCATCGTGCCTAGCACGATGACGCCAGTCCTAGAGTTAACCCCTAACTGCCACCAACGGTGGAGATAGGGAGTTCCAATGAACTCCCTATCTCCCGATCCGTGGCAGTTAGGGGTTAATGTTTGGTATGGTTGGATCGGCCAGAGCATGGCCGTTCCAACAATACCAAACTTGAATGTAAAAAAGTTTTAAAAAAAAAATAAAAATAAAAATTAAAAATAAAAATATATTTTAAAAAAAATTATAAAAAAAAAATAAACATTTTTTTTTCTTTTTTTTGGTTTGTTAGTGTAGCAATATTGTTCCCATTGCAATTATAATGTGAACAATGATGCTGCACTAACGATTTTTGTATGCGGTGCGTTTGTTAAAAATCGCGTAATTTTCCCCCAAAAAAAATGTAACGAGACCCCATCTCTAATTTTTTTAACAAGCGCACCCCATACAAAATATAACCGCAATTGCTCGCATGTTAAAATGTGAAAAAAAACACTTTACACGTTGTAAATTATTGAAAATACATATTTTATTGCATTTTTTGTTATAATATACAGACATGACATAACGTATACATATAATAATGACATATTATGAATCTACTGAGTCTGACGGAAAGAACGATATATAATATGTCTGGGTCATATACTAAAATAAGCCTTAAAAACACGTTTAAACATGATGAGCAAAACCAGTAAAAATGACCTCAGCACAGAGGCGGGAAAAGCCTCAGCAGCGAAAGGGCTAATAGGTCAGGGATATATTAATTATGACGTGTATTTTTCTTATTGTAGATATATATATATATATATATATATATATTATTGACAGTGCCTCCAATACCAGTGGTATAAATTGGTATTTAACCCTTAAGATAGGGATTAATAACCAATCAATGAATATACGTCTTAACAAATATATGGCACGTTATCCCGAGTTCTTTTGATGCTATCTAGATATTTTTAGACACAATAAGATCAATAAAGATGGTATGAGACTGCGTAACGGTAAAATAATTCAAACCAAAATTTATTCATACGTCAAGTTTCATGCAATCATATCTTATCAACGGATTAGCAAGATACAATTTCACAAGTGATTATAGATCGTGATTAGTAGCGATACTGCGACACGCAATAATCGAATGGACAAATATTTTAGGTTTATAGACCGCACCACAGATATACACGCCGCAGTTCTTAAACACCAAGCTCTATTCTATTCACTTAGACCTTTCCCATTATAAACCAATCCTCCACCTGGCTAAAATAAACACTCAGTTACTGGGCATCACCTGCAGCACAATTTATTATTGTGGGGGCCTATTCACTAAATGCAACTTCCTTCAGGGAGATACATAACACACTCGATAGGTAGACTATCTCTTCCACAGATTAATCACAGCACTTCATTCAATATACGTTAACCCAAAGCTTCTTATTGACTTACATGCATTCAATCGAAAGGGCTGCAAGATGGATATGGAAGGAGTTATGCTAGTTTTACTAATGGGGCTGACGGCACTTGAAATATGAAAACTATTTCACGGTTCCAGCGTATCTCACTATGGGTATACAATTGATATTTAGATGTCCACAACCAGTATATAAATAATTTCACTAAATTATGGCTCAAGTAGGTAGCCGGTAATCGTCTCTTCCTTAGCACTCCTCTGCAGTGGAGCGGAAAGGCTGATACTAGTCTACTGTTTAGGCTTCAACAGCAAAATGATTCATTTATATTCCTTTAATTTGTGATGGACATCTAAAGTAAGGACTATGCAATTAGAAAATAGATATCAAGTTATTCAGGTATACTTTGTCACATCCATGGCCCCCGCAGCGCTCCCTGGGGGGTCAGGGCACCAGGTGGCATCACTGGCTAGCCTGTTGCCAGTAGTAAGGGCTGGCAAAACGGCATCTGAGGGGGCGGAGCCAAGCATAAGTCCAAGGAGCCATCAGCCTTTAAAAGAGGCTGAGAGAAGGTGCTCCTTGGAGTGTCGTGGTGTCTAGTTTGGTGGAGTCTTGTTCCTGATATTTTCTGATTAATCTGTTGCTGACCCATTTCTGTTCGAGGACCCTGATCACGTTTCGACCTGGCTATCCCTTCTGACTACTCTCTTGATTATCCCATGTGTACTTTTGCCTGGTACTTCTCGTTCTTGTGTATGTGTTGCCTTTATGGTTCTTGTCTCTCTTGTTCATGTTTATGTTCAGCCTTATGATTCATGTCTTATGTTCGTTTAACTGGTTGTGAGTCCTAATCGCAAGGCATCCAGTTCTGCGTGCTTCCAGAGTCCAGTTGAAGTCCTGCCCTGCTTCTTGTATAATATATATACATTGTCTGGGCGTCTGTATCTGTGCTATCTTTGTGGAGTAACAGTATTCAAGCTCTGCTTGAAGGCCTCCCCTGCAGGCTGGTATACACAGATTCCTCACTGTATGTCCTTATCTAGAAGTGTGTTGCACTAAGCAGTATTTTGGTCCAGAAACCAATTGAGCTTAGTTGCTTTGTTAGGTCTGTCCTCTACTATCTTGCCTATTCTGTTTTTGTATCACGTTTATGTTTTTGTTCAAGTATCACTGTATCTGTTCTCTTTGGAGTATTTGTGTTTGCACTGAGTGGTCAATTGGCCTTGAAGCCAATTGAGCTTAGTTGCCCTTTCAGGTCTGTCCCGTTACTCCCTGGCTTGGGAGATCAGATTACAGTCGTTCTTAGTCTTTTGTCTTTAGAAATCTGTCCTGAAGGATCCAAATACGCTTTCTGAGGTGAGTGCTATAGCCCACCGTTACATACTTTACCATCCGGTTAGTGAAGATAGAGTGGTGGAAGATTAGAGTGTGGTCACGTTTTATTGGGGGGCTGATGGAATCTGCCCTTTCTCCCCTCCAAGCGTCCCTCAGGTCTCTCCCCAAGCTTTTCTCAGTGTGTTTCTGTTCTGGATTGTCCCCTCTATATAGTGGTCTTCCGCCCAGTTTTAGATCTAGCCCATCACTATGTGGCCTCATTTGATTGGAGGATATATATATTCATTAACTCCAGGGGTCTGTCCAGGTGTTATATTACCTGGCCAGCAGATGGCGCTCTCAGATCAACCATCAACCTTCTGCAGGAATTACTTTATGTATTTGGCCAATCTTTTACTGGTTTGGGGTCGTTTTATTCCTATATCCCGGGACTCCATAGATTTTATTAACAATATCAAAATTTATTTCTATTGTGGCATCGCCGGCATACTTCGCCACAGCGTGCATGCATTTCATACCCCCTTTACTTAAATCCACAGGTATGGGTGTATGAGAGGATTCTGCAGACATACATTAATTCATTCATTCATAATCAACAGACTTAATCTGTTTTAGTACACAAGACATTTGTTATGTAATAATCAATTAAATGTGGTATGGCCTCTGTCTTTTATAAGACACCAAGATTATCTATTATAACTGACCACATAAATTAAATATTCAAATACCATATAGTGTTAGATCATATCGCCGAATAGCATAGCATTACAAGCTGGTTTATCCAAGCCAATTAACCTTCTCTAGTTTTTTTTTTTTTATTGGACAACCCATTGTTCAAATGTTTATGTGGCTTTTAGAGTTTCGATCTGACAAAATAAACACAATACCGGGATACATATCCTAGGATAAGAGCAGCTGTCATTGTGTTCCCTTACTTTTAAACAATTTGATCTAACATCTGCTAGTTTATTTTTTACAACCAGAGTCAATTAAGACCGTCTTTGATCAATGGAAATGTCTTCCCTTGTATGCGTAACCATAACGAGTTTAGCTTATCCATTGTCTTTAGAACGCATATTCTTGTTACATATTAACCACGCAGACGAATTGCCTGGGTGAAGTAATTCCTGTCCCCAAATTTAAACTGTCCTGCGAAATATAGAAATTTCATATCTGAAAAGGTCTGACAGGCTCAAAGCCCCTGTATACTAGTAGTGCCAGGGGAATCCCCCCCCAGCCCTCCCCTGGTTGGCACTGTTTCAATTGTTGTCATTTCTATTGCTTTCCTTGACGTGCGTGGGAGGCGTGCGCTCTGGGGACTGCGCTCCACACCACATGTCACTGCCTAGTGACTGCACCACTAGGGAACAAGTTCCCTTTCAGGAGGGTTGGTGCCCCAAAAATTTTTTGCCCAGGGCCCAGTAATAACACAGGGCTGCAGGGCCTCCACCATAAGTCTAAGGCTAGGGTCAAACAAACGCATTATTCGCAGCAACCGTCAAAAAGTGCGTCCGAACGCATTGACATATTTTTTCACGGAATGCGCGAAAATGGTCAGACGACGCGCATTTTCGTGCGTGATTTTTTTACGGATCGTCAATAAAACACTTTTTGCGTCTGGACGTTTTGTTGGCCAGACATGAGCAGCGTCTGACATCTCCTAATCACGCACACACGCCGCTATGCCGCCGCAACGCACTCTGTACGTCAGTAGTACTAGCGGTTCTGCGTTCTCGAAAAAATGCGTTCATTTTCCACTTGCGTTGCGCGGCCGGACTTTCGTGCGGTCGTACTTCGTATATTGGCCGTCATTGCCTGTCATTTGCTGCTACTGCGGCTGTGATTAAGTGCGCTTAAAAGCACGTTAAAAATGCGTTAGTCTGACCCCAGCCTAAATGATTATTCCCTCCAGCTTCATATTCCCAGAACCGTGAGTGATGTTTTAGCATATTTTCGAGTATTGGAAATTGGATTCAGTGTACTGTATAAACATAGTCACATACAGGTCTATTCACTATAAAGTGAAACTCAGGAGAACTGGTAGGAGAAGAGAACAATCTAGACCAAATAACTGATTTGGAAAGTGAGATAAATGGGAGAATTTTTCTGGTTTGGTTATATTGACCTAAAATTTTCACTTCTCCACTCATTCTCCTGAGTTTCACCTTTATTGAATAGACCTGTAAGCAAAAAATGTTCAGAAGCATATGGGATTTGCCCCAGGCGTGTCATCGGACTGCCACCTGGGCTCTGGCTGCCACCATGGCCCCGAGGTTGCCCTTGCCCTATGGTCAGGGCCGGCGCTAACGTAAGGCGGCACAGGCAGCTGCCTTACTGTCTGGCTTGCTGCCAGTTTGAGGGTGGCGGAAAAATCCCAAAGAAAATATATTGGTGGTTGGTGCCAAAGCGACACCCTGGTTGCTAAGCAGAGCTTTAGTAGCTTGCCTGGTGTGGTGGTGACGGGGAGAGACCCGGGGCGCAGGCGCAGCGCCGCCTTGTTCTCCTCACTCTGGCCCATGCAGCGAGCGGAGGTGGCGCCCTGCCGATGTCGTCATCATTGGTGCGGGCGGGCCGTCGCCGCCATATTGTTGGAGACCAATAGGGGCAGAGTCTGCCACTATCTTGGTCTCCACCAAGATGGCGGCGCCCGACCTGCCCCTGCCAATGATGATGACGACAGCAGGGCGCGAAAGCGAGATCTCTGCTCGCGCTAGGCTAGCCGGGCCCAGGCACTTACACCTAAAATGGCTGCACCCTCCTCATGGTCCACAATCCACTCCCCCTCCTTGACCTGGCTGGTCAGACGTGAGGAGCAAGTGCTGTGAAGATATGGGGTGGGGGGGCAGTATACATAGAGTAAAATATCTTTTTTAACCAAACATACAAAAGAAAAACAAATCACATGTAAGATATCAGCAACATAAAATAAACACAATGAGAGCATTTCATTTTTTGGTGGCAGTGGCCCTTTGAGACATTAAGGACAAATGGAAATCCCATACTGCACACATGTACAGAGAAATACAGTATATTCACTAGAAAAGGGAAATGTGGAGTGAACATTGCTATGCTATGCTTCTGCATCCATTAATTTGGAAAAGGAGGTTTTTGCTGTTACACAATGTTTCACCTGGAGCCTGGAAGTGACATAATGTTGCCAAATGATAAGGGTGAATCAAGGCTTGAAGTGAAGCAAGAAAATCCGCAGGGCGGGTATTAGAGACAATCCTTAAATGATTTATTTATTTATAAAGGATTTTACCAGGAAGGATACATTGAGATTTCTCTCGTTTTCAGGTATGTCCTGGGTAAATGATGAGACCAAATGGATGGAGAATTGAAAACTAAAGGGGTTATTCAGACAGAGCCGATCTGGCCCCAGAAATTGCACCGAGAAGAGAATTTCCCCGTACGGTGTAACATCGTGGCCATTCTGCTATTCAGAAAGCACTCAGTTCGCCAAATTTTGGCGACTTGACAACGAAATACAGTGCCGTTTGGCTGCAGTGAAATCCCCATAGTGAATAAATGGTTAATCTATTCAGAGAACACCAAAGAGCCCCTAAATGTCAGTGAAATGCCCTGCTGTTCAGTGTTTTAATTCGGCAGGTTTAATCAGGCGAATTCCATAGGTTTCAATATTAAAAATATTCCTGTTTTTGTCCAATATCGTTTAGGGCTATATTACGAAGCTGGTGCTAACTTAACCAGAGCTGTTGTAAACTTACCAGAGTCATTATAGCCTATGGAGCTGTTAAGTTAACAACAGCTCTGGTTAAGTTAGCACCAACTTTGTAATACTGCCCTTATTCTTTTAATCTGCAGCAAAAAGTCTCTTTTTTTTAAAAAAAAAAAATTTAAACAGCGGTTTTTATTTTTTCTGTAACCGACCTTTTTATTATTATTAATAAGTACGTGTACTTATATGTTAATTCTAGGGCTGGTAACGATTAAAATTTTTGTGTTCGATTAATCGATTTTTTTTAATCGATTAATTTTGATTAATTATAACGCACATACAGATCCAACTACTTTTAGCGGATCTGCATGCATTGCAACTCTGCATTAGTCATGCATGGATATATTGCCCCCAGCTCACGCATGGATATATTTGCCCCAGCTCATGCATGGATATACTGCCCCCAGCTCATACATGGATATACTGCCCCCAGCTCATACATGGATATACTGCCCCCAGCTCATACATGGATATATTGCTCCCAGCTCTTACATGGATATACTGCCCCCAGCTCATACATGGATATATTGCCCCCAGCTCGCACATGGATATATTGCCCCAGCTCATACATGGATATACTGCCCCCAGCTCATACATGGATATATTGCTCCCAGCTCTTACATGGATATACTGCCCCCAGCTCATACATGGATATATTGCCCCCAGCTCGCACATGGATATATTGCCCCAGCTCACACATGGATATATTGCCCCAGCTCACACATGGATATTGCCCCCAGCTCACGCATGGTTATACTGCCCCCTGCTCATACATGTATATCCTGCCCCCAGCTCAAACATGGATATATTGCCCCCAGCTCATACTTGGATATATTTCCCCAGCTCATAGATGGATATGTGTGGAAAAAGTTGGGGTCCTAGTGGCGCAATGGATACTTCCTAGTGTGGAAGATTTTAATTTTAATGGTGATACTAAAGGTCTTTTATGAGTCAAATGTCATCGGGTATTGATAAAGGAAGGTGATGCAATGGATCAATGATCCGCTAACGTACCTACACATATGGTGGAGCTGTTCCCTTCTCGTTCCATTCTGGAAAGCTGCACATTCTTTAATACTCCACACTACTGATGTTGACCTGGAATGGGAGCCCAAGATTTTCCTTTTGGGACATCTGCCGATGCCCGTGAAACATTTAAAAAAGTCAGTACTTTTAAAGATTCTGTTAGCAGCCCGTTTTCTCATACCTATCCATTGGAATTCTTCGACTACCCCATCAACCAGGGCTCTGGCTGACCGGATAGAGCTCATACGCTCCCAAGAAATGACCTCTGTCGATCCGGAACAATGGGCTACGGTCCATAATAAGACCTGGTTTCACTGGGAAACCTTTATGTCCTCAGTAGCATTCCAGCAGTGGCTGGAGCAGACTTGATTCTAGATACCATAGGGACAGACTATGACACCCTCCTCTGTGCTCGGATCCCTCCCAATATTCATGCCTCACTTACTGAGCCTCATTTCCTAATTTAAGGGGTTGTGCTGGCAGCGCTCATGGACTGGAACTGCACTTATGCCATTCCTCCCCTCCCCACCCCTTCCCCCCCTTTTTTTTTTTTCCTCTCTTTCTTCTCTTATCACTTCTCTCTCTCTCTTCTCTTTCTCCCCTTTCTCCCCTCAACCTCTTCTCATTCTCTTTATCCTTCACCAACTCTCTCTCCATCCTCTTATCCCTTCCTATTTACCTTTCCTACTATAGGAACCTATCTCTTCTTTTCTTTCTCATTCTTATTCACATAAGTATTTAATGAACGGATAAAGTATACTGACATTCAACTGCTGGTCATACTATTATTTAGATATTGCACAGGACTCTTTTTCAGACTAGGTACTAAGACCGAACTTATTGACAGGAAGAAATTCCTGAAATTTACCGACAGGAATATACTTCTTGATACAGTCGAACACGATGTTGATTTTAAAATATATGCTTGTTAATACACATTGACTTTATTCTGTATATGTTAGATGACTTTCATTGCCTTTATTATATGACGATATACTCTTATAGTTTTATTAACATACGTTAACACTGTAAATTGGAAAGAACACTGCACTTGCAACGGTAATGCATTACCTATCCATGTATTTTTTGATGTATGTAATTCTTCTCAATAAACCCTTTGAACACAAAAAAAAAAAGATCCGCTAGTAATCGTGCAAATAAAAATTTTTGTGCAAAATCACAACTAAGTGCAGATTGGATAACAACAACGATAGTGATATCTCCTTACATCATACGTGTGAATCCATCTCATAATACAGAGTGTGTATTAAACCACATGTGCAAAATGCATATAAAGTGCATATGCTCGTAATAGCTTTTCTACAGTTGTGTTCAAAATTATTCAACCCCCAATGCTGTAAAGGGTTTTAGGGAATTTAGTGTACATTTGTAATTGTATTCAGAATGAAATCCTACAAGGACTTTTTAAAGAACCATATGCAACTAAAATGACATCAATTGGTTTTGTAATACAGTAGTAAATGTTTCTTTTGTGAATTCTTCATTGACACAATTATTCAACCCCTTAAAGACTACCGCTCAGGTATTGAAAACACCTGTGGATGTCACGGAGCAGCAATAAAGCATAATAAGCACCAATTAGGCAGCTTTAAAATGACTGTGATACTCAGCTCCTTCTAGACATTTACTGGTGTGGTTACAAACATGGTGAAGTCAAGAGAATGGTCCGGGAAGACAAGAGAAGAGGTGATTACTCTTCACAGGAAGGGCAATGGCTATAAGAAGATTGTAAAGATGTTAAACATACCAAGAGAGACCATAGGAAGCATCATTCGCAAATTCAAGGCAAAGGGCACTGTTGAAACGCTACCTGGTCGTGGCAGAAAGAAGATGCTGACTTTGACTACTGTGCGCTACCTGAAGCGTAGAGTGGAGAAAAGTCCCCGTGTGACTGCTGAGGAACTGAGAAAAGATTTGTCAGATGTGGGTACTGAAGTTTCAGCTCAGACAATACGGCGCACACTGCGTAATGAAGGCCTCCATGCCAGAACTCCCAGGCGCACCCCCTTGCTGTCTCCAAAGAATAAGAAGAGTCGACTGCAGTATGCCAAAAGTCATGTGGACAAACCACAGAAGTTTTGGGATAGTGTTCTGTGGACTGATGAAACAAAATTAGAACTGCTTGGGCCCATGGATCAACGCTATATTTGGAGGAGGAAGAACAAGGCCTATGAAGAAAAGAACACCTTGCCTACTGTGAAGCATGGCGGGGGGTCAATCATGCTTTGGGGCTGTTTTGCTTCTCCAGGTACAGGGAAGCTTCAGCGTGTGCAAGGTACCATGAATTCTCTTCAGTACCAGGAGATATTGGATGACAATGTGATGCAGTCCGTCACAAACCTGAGGCTTGGGAGACGTTGGACCTTTCAACAGGACAATGATCCCAAGCATACCTCCAAGTCCACTAGAGCATGGTTGCAGATTAAAGGCTGGAACATTTTGGAGTGGCCATCGCAGTCACCTGACTTAAATCTGATTGAGAACCTCTAGTGGGACTTAAAGAAAGCAGTTGCAGTGCGCAAGCCTAAGAATGTGACTGAACTGGAGGCTTTTGCCCATAACGAATGGGCGAAAATACCCGTAGATCGCTGCAAGACACTTGTGTCAAGCTATGCTTCACGTTTAAAAGCTGTTATAACTGTAAAAGGATGTTGTACTAAGTACTAAGATTGAATGTCACTTGGGGGTTGAATAAAACTGATAATGATGTGAGCACAGAAAAGACATTTGTGGTTATTTCATTATAAATGTTATGTTATATTTGTCTGACCTACACGTGCCTCTTTGATTTAATTGTAAGCAAGATGACTGAATGATCAAAATCAATGTCAAACTGGCCAAAACACTCAATTTCAGTGGGGGTTGAATAATTTTGAACACAACTGTATTTGTAAAGTGCAAACACAAAATGTGTTGATGTGACCTCTAAAGATTCCGTAAAATTGTCCAGTGGTATATGTTAGTCTCTAAATAATCTACAGCCACAAAAAGTGCACGTGCAATTTCCAAAACGTAAATGAACCAAATCCAGGACTGTTAGTCGCCGTACAGTTTATAAATCGTGATCAAATGTCCCAACGTTGTACTTCCTTTCCATTACATGGGGAAGAAAAAAGAGAAACGATAGTGCAGACTGTTGAAATTCGTTGGAGTGAGTATATATATTTAATTCACTCACGAATTATAGAGCCTGATGGATCCCGGCTCTAGGTTAGAATGCCTCACGCCAAATACAGGGTGACGTTCCCCCTTTTCCTAGAGTCTTCCAGTAGTCCTCAAATGAAACACATATGGAGTGTTTCAACTTATCCCACACGCCATACTGTTTGAAGAAGGCACAGGCGAAGTGCCGAAACGCGTTACAGTAATCCCCCCCCCTGATTTTTGGTTATTTTACACCCTATTTCTCATTTTTTTTATTCTGGTACAAGCTTCTGCCATCCCATCTCTTTGGATCAAGGGTGGCAGTCCAAAGGTAAAAGGAGTAAGATTTTTCCACCCTCCCCCCACCTCCCTTTATTTTCTTCCCTATCTGGATGTCAACTCAGAACTGGAGACAGAAATAAAGAGGCACTGCAGGAAAGAGGGGTAAGGTACTCACCTGATTGAGAAGTACCACTTGCCCTTAAGCTGAGCCTGAGACAACCGAGGCTCCAACATTGGTGAGTTGAACGACAACTGTAATTATTCAGATTATATATACTGTGTTATGCTATGGGAGCATTGTCTCTCCATATGTGTTTCATTTGAGGACTACTGGAAGACTCTAGGAAAAGGGGGAACGTCACCCTGTATTTGGCGTGAGGCATTCTAACCTAGATCCGGGATCCATCAGGCTCTATAATTCGTGAGTGAATTAAATATATATACTCACTCCAACGAATTTCAACAGTCTGCACTATTGTTTCTCTTTTTTCTTCCCCATGTAATGGAATCCACCAATTGAGGAAAGGAAGTACAACGTTGGGACATTTGATCATGATTTATAAACTGTACGGCGACTAACAGTTCTGGATTTGGTTCATTTACGTTTTGGAAATTGCACTTTTTTGCACGTGCACTTTTTGTGGCTGTAGATTATTTAGAGACTAACATATACCACTGGACAATTTTATGGAATCTTTAGAGGTCACATCAACACATTTTGTGTTTGCACTTTACAAATAGAAAAGCTATTACGAGCATATGCACTTTATATGCATTTTGCACATGTGGTTTAATACACACTCTGTATTATGAGATGGATTCACACGTATGATGTAAGGAGATATCACTATCGTTGTTGTTATCCAATCTGCACTTAGTTGTGATTTTGCACAAAAATTGTTGTTTGCACGATTACTAGCGGATCATTGATCCATTGCAGCACCTTCCTCTATCAATACCCGATGACATTTGACTCACAAAAGACCTTTAGTATCACCATTAAAATTAAAATCTTCCACACTAGCAAGTATCCATTGCGCCACTAGGACCCCAACTTTTTCCACACATTCCATTTGCGCATTTAGGTTGAGATTTATGCGCAACTCCTTGTAGGCAGCAACCCCAGTAACCATAGTATTCGACAAGCGCCTCCACAGACACCCATTCTTGTCATACATGGATATACTGCCCCCAGCTCATACATGGATATAGTGCCCCCAACTCGCATATGGATATATTGCCCCAGCTCACACATGGATATATTGCCCCAGCTCACACATGGATATATTGCCCCAGCTCATGCATGGATATATGGCCCCAGCTCACACATGGATATATTGCCCCAGCTCACACATGGATATATGGCCCCCAGCTCACACATGGATATATGGCCCCCAGCTCTCACCTCTACCTCCCTATGAGCCAAACACGCGGCGCAAAGCACGCGGCGCCGCCGCTACGTGCTTTGTGCCATCGGTCAATTAAAATATTTTTATTCGACCAAAAAAAATTAACGATTAATCGATAGATTAATCGTTAATTTCCGCAGCGCTAGTTAATTCCAGACATTTTCGTCCAGTAGTTTTTTTGCAAACAGCATTTCAAATTTGACACTTTCAATCGTTTTGTTTTTTCCTTTTTTTTAACTCATCCAGCTGCTTGTCGCCTTTTTTTGAGGCTGGTCAGCGCTGTGTTCGACTGCTCGTCGGCTGCTTCCGGGTGCATTTGGCAGCTATCTGGCGGGTTTGCTGCGGCGGCCAGCGGGTTAGCGGCTGATTCGTCACACTTCGGGGACCCTGTGTTGATTGCTGAATTCACCGCAGGGTCAGAAATTCTACTCTCTGAAATGCGGCGAATCAGAGAGCATCGAAATGTCAGTGACATTTTGGTGCTCTCTGAATAACTCTGTATGATTACGACAAGGAGAAGGGGTTAGGTCAGGTATGAACGGGGTTAGGTCAGGAAAAACGCATGACATGTCTATGTTGGAAAAATATAAATATAGTTGATATTGGAACATGAAATATTAATGCAACTTATTATAATCATTAATACTGTATTAATAATAATAATAAAAATAATTTGGATAATATTACATAAGACAGATCTAAAAGTATGTAAACACAATCAATAAACAAGTAATATCATACTTAAATTATATTTGTGTTGTGCAAGATTTTTTTTTTTTTTTGCCTTTTCCTCTTTCCTTACATTTCTCAAATGAAGGTGTGTGCAGGGTGTTCCCGGGCATGGTGTAATTAGTGATAAATATATGCTTAGCAAACAAATCTAAGTACACACCTCTACTTTCTGTATGTTTCTTCATTAATTAAAAATTAAAAAAAAACAAAACACTGTATTTCTGTTTGTTGTTGAGCAAACTTTTATATTTGGAGACTGATAGGAAAGCTTAAGCCTGAGACACACTAAGGCCCCTATTACGCTCTTAGCGTTAAAACGCGGGCGCAGGGGAGGAAAAACAGCGCCCGCAGTTTCCCCCCTTGCGCCCATGTTTTAATGCCAGATTACAATGCAGGCGCTAACAATGCTGCCTGCATTGTTATCGAGCATTAAAAAACAGGATGCTCGTGGCATACGCAGGGAGAGACAGGGGGGACTTTTTCCCCCTGTCTTTCCCTGCTCCCGCCGGCCGGAGGAGGCGACCGAAGCCGCGGTCCTCGCCGCGGGACAGAGGGTAAGTATATGTTGCGTTTTTTTATTTTTCCAAGCTGGTGTTAACGGATTCTGCACCAGCGGAATCCGTTAACACCATGTCCTGGCTCTGGTTAACTTTTCGTTGACCAGAGCCAGGCGTTAATCAGCACTGGGACATTGTAATACCAGCGCTGATTAACACTTTTCGCTCCCCATGTTAAGTATAGGGAGCGCAAAGTGCGCTAACCTCGCGCAGACCCGTTTGCATTTGGATTATAATATGACCTAAACACTGCAGCTAACAGTAGTGCTCACGCAGGTGAGCGCTACCGCTAGCGTGCAGACTGTAATAGGGCCCTTAGCATGTAGCAACGCACAGCGTAGTGAAGCAAAGAGAAGCAAAGATTTTGCAGGCTTGACTTCACGCCGCTCTGCCTCGCAGCCCCTCTACACTGCATTACGTTTGCTTCTCTCCGCACTGGACAGGAATCCACTAACTAAAGTAAATTGTACACGTCAAAACTTTTATTTTCACAAAGCGCATGTCATATAGGAAAAAACGTTTCTACTGAATAAAATACATGTAAGTTACTGCCAATTTAATAGGAATAGTATAAAAAAAATAGAAAAAAAGTAACCCTAATCATATAGCACCCCCGTTATATATACAGTCATGTCCAAAATTGTTGGCACCCCAGACATTTTTCCAGAAAATCAAGTATTTCTCACAGAAAAGTATTGCAGTAAGACTTGTTTTGCTATACACATGTTTATTCCCTTTGTGTGTATTGGAACAAAACAAAAAAAGGGAGGAAAAAAAGCAAATTGGGCATAATGTCACACAAAACTCCAAAAATGGGCTGGACAAAATTCTTGGCACCCTTAACTTAATATTTGGTTGCACACCCTTTGGAAAAAATAACTGAAATCAGTCGCTTCCTATAACCATCAATAAGCTTCTTACACCTCTCACCTGGAATTTTGGACCACTCTTTCTTTGCAAACTGCTCCAGGTCTCTCTTATTGAAAGGGGCGCCTTTTCCCAACAGCAATTTTAAGATCTCTCCACAGGTGTTCAATGGGATTTAGATCTGGACTCATTGCTGGCCACTTCAGAACTCTCCAGCAATTTGTTGTCATCCATTTCTGGGTGCTTTTTGACGTATGTTTGTGGTCATTGTTCTGCTGGAAGACCCAAGATCTCGGATGCAAACCCAGCTTTCTGACACTGGGCTCTACAGTGCGACCCAAAATCCTTTGGTAATCCTCAGATTTCATGATGCCTTGCACACATTCAAGGCACCCAGTGCCAGAGGCAGCAAAACAACCCCGTAACATCATTGAACCTCCACCATATTTCACTGTAGGTACTGTGTTCTTTTCTTTGTAGGCCTCATTCCATTTTCGGTAAACAGTAGAATGATGTGCTTTACCAAAAAGCTCTATCTTTGTCTCATCTGTCCACAAGACGTTTTCCCAGAAGGATTTTGGCTTACTCAAGTACATTTTGGCAAACTGTCGTCTTGCTTTTTTAGGTCTCTGTGTCAGCAGTGGGGTCCTCCTGGGTCTCCTGCCATAGCGTTTCATTTCATTTACATGTCGACGGATAGTTCGCGCTGACACTGATGCTCCCTGAGCCTGCAGGACAGCTTGAATTTCTTTGGAACTTGTTTGGGGGCGCTTATCCACCATCCGGACTATCCTGCGTTGCAACCTTTCATCAATTTTTCTCTTCCGTCCACCCACAGAGAGATTAGCTACAGTGCCATGGGTTGCAAACTTCTTGATAATGTTGCGCACTTTGGACAAAGGAAAATCTAGATCTCTGGACATGGACTTGTAACCTTGAGATTGTTGATATTTTTCCACAATTTTGGTTCTCAAGTCCTCAGACCTCTTCACCTCTTTTTGTTGCCCATGCTTAGTGTGGCACACACAGACACACAATGCAAAGACTAAGTGAACTTCTCTCATTTTTATCTGCTTTCAGGTGTGATTGTTATATTGCCCACACCTGTTACTTGCCCCAGGTGAGTTTACAGGAGCATCACATGCTTGAAACAATCTTATTTATCCACAATTTTGAAAGGGTGCCAATAATTTTGTCCAGACCATTTTTGGAGTTTTGTGTGACATTATGTCCAATTTGCTTTTTTTCCTCCCTTTTTTGTTTTGTTCCAATACACACAAAGGGAATAAACATGTGTATAGCAAAACATGTGTTACTGCATTACATTTCTCTGAGAAATACTTGATTTTCTGGAAAAATGTCTGGGGTGCCAACAATTTCGGCCATGACTGTATATATTCTAGGGACACAGGGAGTGCTATGTAACCCTACTCTACATAGCACTCCCTGTGTCCCTATAATCAATAAATGCATCAATACCACACACAGACCACATGTATATATATATATCAACACACAGACCTCATACATATATGTACTCACACCCCTCAGATATATATACATACAGACCCCAGACTAGACTTATATATATATATATATATATACACACACACTATATTGCCAAAAGTATTCACTCACTTGCCTTGACTCGCATATGGATGGGTGAGTGAATACTTTTGGCAATATAGTGTATATACACACAGCCAGATAGATAGATAGATATACATATACACACACAGCCAGACTTCTCAATATATACATATATATACACACAGCCAGACTTCTCAATATATATACATGTATATACACACAGCCAGACTTCTCAATATATATATATATACACACACAGCCAGACTTCTCAATATATATATATATACACACAGCCAGACTTCTCAATATATATACACACACAGCCAGACTTCTCAATATATAGATATATATATATATATACACACAGCCAGACTTCTCAATATATATATACACACAGCCAGACTTCTCAATATATATATATATATACACACACACAGCCAGACTTCTCTCTATATATATATATACACACACAGCCAGAATTCTGTGTGTATATATATATATATATAGTAGTCCACTAAATACAGCACTCTCCGTCAGATATATTCATTGCCCAGTGCAATCAATTTGAAAATATAAATATGGACAATAGAGGATGCACTCACGGTCTTCCAAGTATTAAACTTTTGTTTTAATACTTGGAAGACCGTGAGTGCATCCTCTATTGTGTATATATATATTATATATATATATATATGTCTGGCTCTGTGTATATATATTGAGAAGTTTGGCTGTGTGTGTGTATATATACAGTGGCAAGAAAAAGTATGTGAAACCTTTGTGATTACGTGGAGTTTTTCATGAATTGGTCATAAAATGTGCTCTGATCTTCATCTAAGTCACAACAATTTGAAAAACACAGTCTGCTTAAAATAATACAACACAAACATTATATGTTTTCATGTGTTTATTGAACAGAACATGTAAACATTCACAGTGCAGGGTGGGAAAAGTATGTGAACCCCTAGCCTAATGACTTTTCCAAGAGCTAATTGGAGCCAGGAGTGAGCCAACCTTGAGTCCAATCAGTGTGATATTATTGGATGTGTTGCTGAAAGCTGTCCTGCCCTTGAAAAACACACACCAGTTTTGGGTTTACTGGTTTCAAGAAGCACTGCCTGATGTAAACCATGCCTCGCAGAAAAGAGCTCTCAGAAGACCTACGATCAAGAATTGTTGACTTGCATGAAGCTGGAAAGGGTTACAAAAGTATCTCCAAAAGCCTTGATGTTCATGTGTCCACGTTAAGACAGACTGTCTACAAATGGAGAAAGTTCAGCTCTGTTGCTACTCTCCCTAGGCGTGTTCGTCCTGTAAAGATGACGGCAAGAGCACAGCGCAGAATGCTTAATGAGGTAAAGAAGAATCCTAGAGTGTCAGCTAAAGACTTACAGAAATCTCTGGCACATGCTAATATTTTTGTTGACACATCTACAATAAGGAAAACATTAAACAAGAATGGAGTACATGGGAGGACACCATGGAGGAAGCCATTGCTGTCCAAAAAGAATATTGCAGCACGTTTGAAGTTTGCAAAAGAGCACCTGGATGTTCCACAGCACTACTGGCAAAATATTCTGTGGACAGATGAAACCAAAATTGAGTTGTTTCGAAAAAACACTCAACACTATGTGTGGAGAAAAAAAGGCACAGCACACCAACATCAAAACCTCATCCCCACTGTAAATCAAGGCGGAGGGAGCATCATGGTTTGGGGCTGTTTTGCTGCCTCAGGGCCTGGACGGATTGTTGTCATTGATGGAAAAATGAATTCCAGAGTTTATCAAGACATTTTTCAGGAAAACGTAAGACCATCTGTCCGCCAACTGAAGCTCGGCAGAGGATGGGTGATGCAACAGGACAATGACACAAAGCATACAAGTAATTCAACAAAAGAATGGCTTCCTCAAAACAAAATACGCCTTCTGGAGTGGCCCAGTCAGAGTCCTGACCTCAACCCGATTGAAATGCTGTGACATGACCTTAAGAGAGCGATTCACACCAGACATCCCAAGAATATTGCTACACTGAAACAGTTTTGTGAAGAGGAGTGGTCCAAAATTACTCCAGATCGTTGTGCAGGTCTGATCTGCAACTACAGGAAATGTTTGGTTGAGGTTATTGCTGCCAAAGGAGGGTCAACCAGTTATTAAATCCAAAGGTTCACATACTTTTTCCACCCTGCACTGTGAATGTTTACATGTTCTGTTCAATAAAAACATGAAAACATATAATGTTTGTGTTGTATTATTTTAAGCAGCCTGTGTTTTTCAAATTGTTGTGACTTAGATGAAGATCAGAGCACATTTTATGACCAATTCATGCAAAACGCCACCTAATCCCAAAGGGTTCACATACTTTTTCTTGCCACTGTATATATATGAAGTCTGGCTGTGTGTATATATATATATATATATATATTGAGAAGTCTGGCTCTGTGTGTATATATATATTGAGAAGTCTGGCTCTGTGTTTCTAATTATATATTTATTTTACAGCCAGACTTCTCAATGTATATAATTTATTAATTACACATACCCAGGTAGAAGGGGGTTACATGTGGGCTGTGGGGACTCGGGCAGTGTTTTTTTTTTGTTGTTTACTGGTATATCTATTGGGGTCCCGGCAGCACCTGGCCCGGGGTCCTGCTGCGGAGCGGCTATCCCCGTGCTGCTGGGCCGACCGAGGCAAAGACACATAGGGAAGTGTGGACGGAGCAGGGCTGGTGGGAGGGACCTACAGGACCCGGCACAGGCGCCGTGTGCTGCAGATCCAGCCCCTCAGCGCATCACTCCGCCAAGGGGAAAGTTGGATTTTTCCAACTCCCTTCGCTCAGTGCCGCATCGTGACGCGGCATGAGCGAGCGAGGGAGGTGGAAAAACCTGAACACACTGAGCTTTTCTGCCGCGCGGCCCTTCGCACTCAGTGTGCCTCAGACTTCACTGGGGCAACCATCCGTTATCCGTCCAGTCATCACGTATGGAAGGAGAGTGTACAAGGGGTTAACCGCTCCATAGCTCCATAAAAGATTCCATAGCTGCCCATGCTTCGTATTCACCTGCTTCTGCCTGATTTCCAATTTCATTCCGATTATCAATCCAATATATTTGTCCTTTTTCTCTCTCTTGGACCTGCAGTGCTGTCACTGTTATGCTTTGAATTTAGTCTTCACTATATAATAAAGACATGCATAGTTTCATTGCAACATATTGGTGTTTTAAAAGTGGTTTAAAAATTCCATGTTCTGTCCTCATCACAGCTTACATCATCCATCCCACCAATCCCATTAGATGAAAAATACAGGAAAGTAGCACCTAAAATCATATCGTTTACGAGAAAACCTAATGACTCAAAACAATGTTTTCAGGTGATCAAACCGTTTACAAAGCACAGATCTGGCACAAGTACATTTGCTCTGCGATTGAGTGCAGTTATTGCAGGCTCTATGGTGGGTGGTCCCATCTGAGTCAAAGTTTGGCCTGTGCATGAGGACATCACCATCTGGAAGACCACCCAAGATCCATATAACACATGCTATATAAGGCTTTAGCAGTTTTTTTGTCAGTAATATCATATGTGCCTTTTTTTGTTTCCAATACTAAAACTACTGACTTACTACATTTCTATTCTTATTTTAAAAGTGACCCTTCTGGAGGTCTCCCAAATTACCCCCTTGTACTTTCTTCTATCAGACGAGATAAAGAAGAGAAGGAAGACATTATGGTCTATGGAATTATTGTTCCTTCATGCAGGGCCGGATTAAGATCTCTATGGGCCTGGAGCTGAATATTTTGGTGGCTTTTTTGTAATTTAGTGAAATGAAAACATATTTTAGGTTATAGGTGCAGATACGGGTATATCTAGCCAGGCAGATACTGTGTGATTACATTTTCATTCAGATTTCAATCATTTTTTAAAGAGTGTCAATTTTGTTTCCCCATTTTATCATCCAAACCTTTGTGGTTATATATTCTATATGGCATTCTTGTTAAGAAAATGTGAAATGGGAACCTGTTACTGCATTTTTCTGAGAAAATATACAATTTTTAACCAAAAAAAATGAAATATTTCCCTTGTTTTTTGGAACTTGTTTTTTTACGAATAATATGACTATGTATAAAACACTGACCTTGCTCCCAGCGTGGGAAATGAGAAGGGGAGTAATGGCAGTGGTATTGCTCATTTTATGCGTGACAAATGGACAATGCCATCGCTTTGGAACTAAAAATTAATAAAAAAATTGTTTTCTTTTCTTTTAGATTTTACATGGTCAGGTTTGGTATCAATGCAAAGGCCAGACTCTGCCCTGTCCAATGACACCTCACTTGACCTTGTGAGGTGTAAAGATTAGTGACGCAGGGGTCCAAAGTTCCACACAGTGCTCTTCGCTGCAGTGCAGCGGTCTGGGTTTTTGATGTAACAATTCGTAACAATGGATTGTACCATCACCCATCACCTCCACACTTGTTGGTGACATGAGAAATGTGATGGTTAGTTAGTGCAGCATCATTGTTTACTTTATAATTGAAAAGTGAAAAAAATATTACTGTTGGAAAGAAAAAGAAAAAGTGAATATTTATTATTTTTTTATTATTATTACTTAAAACCTGGTCATGTTTGGTATCATTGGAAATGATTTCCAGTGAAACCTCAATTGACCTTGTAGCTGCTATGGAGTTGGAGATACAGTGGTCCAAATGCAGACTATCAGGGTTATTCAAAGAGCTCCGAATTGGTTGAGAAAGGTAACCGAACGCTAAAAATCAGCGTTGGGTTACCTTTCCTGGCCATTCGGCTATCCAGTGAGCAGGCAAATCGCCAAATCCTGGCGAATTGCCTGAACATACCTGCCTGTTCGGTGCCTGTTCGAGGGCAGTGAAATCCCCATTAAAAAGCACTGCTTCGGCTATTCAGAGAACACAAACCAGCAGTGAAAGGTTCCCGAAATGCCCTGCCATTCGGTGGTTTAATTTGGCAAGTTTATTCAGGAGAATCCCATAAGCTTCAATGTTAAAAATATTCCCGTTTTAATTCAATATCTAATAAACCGTTCATTATAAAATTCTGCAGTAAAGAGTCTCTTTATTTATAGATTTTTTAGGATATTTTAAGCATTTTTCTTATTTTTTTTTTTTTTTTAAAGTCAGATTATTTTTTTTAAAGTTTCCTTCTTTTTTCTGTAACAGCCCTCTTTATTATCATTCCCTGGACCTCATATGTAAATTTCAGACATTTTCGCTCAGTAGTTTCTTTGCAAACAACGTTTCACTTTCAATCATTCATACAAACTGTTTTCCTAATTTATTCACTGCCTCTTCTGCTGTGTCGAAGGCTGCGATCGGCTCCTGTTCGGGTTTTTCTGTGGTTTTCGGCAGGTTAATCCAGATGTTTTTGAGGGTTTTCGGCGTGCATTCGCTGGGTTTTGCGGTTAGTTTTCGTCAGGTTTGCGGCAGCTTTTCCCTGCAATTCGGGGGCCCTGTGGCGCTTGCTGAATACACCGCAGGGTCACCGAAATGGGATCGGCAAAACAAACCGAATTGAAGAGAAGGAAAAGTCACCGAACATGCGGTGACTTTTCGAATCTCTTTGAATAACCCTGATAGTTATCCTTTCTCTGGGCCTATTCTGGGGCATGGGCCTGGAGCTGCTGCTCCATCTGCCCTTATTTTAATCCAGCCCTGCCTTCATGAGGAAAATGTTATTTGAGGACAGCACATGACTTTAATTCATGCCTATTGTAGCTGCGTCTGTCAGACCGAACGTGTATTTTTAGATCCCTTTCACCATATACGTTGAGTTAATACATTTGTTTTGTCTTTCTGTATTTCTCCAAGTGTGTAGTATACTATGTCGTGACCGATCTCACAGGGAGGTACATTTTATTAGCTCCCAATTTTAGCTATATGTCGTTTTTGCCAAAACTCTAACAATTGTTTAAATGTAGTTATATGTTATAAATCACGATGGTTATTGAAGCCATCTGGAGGGAGTAACATGTGGTTGTTGAGTTAGTGAGACCCAGTTTGACGACACAACATCTAAGTGGATCAAATATGTGTATTTTCGTGACGGTTGACTTCCAGGCCACATGTTTTGGGGACAAGACAGTCGTCAGATAAATCATTTCTAGTAAATTGTATTTGTTAAAGACAGAAGTTTACATCGCAAGCTAGATTTAGACAAAAACAAACCTGGAGGAATTCTAATGAAAAGCACTACATTAATCAGGACTGGCAGAACGATTTCAGGCACCCTAAGCATCGTGCCTTCTCCATGTCACCCCTAGTCTCCACCAAATATCATTTTTGAGCTCTGTCCATTCACCCATTAACTCTCCTTTCCTTTGTTTCTCCTGTTACATCTAACTACTCAATCCTAAACACCCTTTATGTCTCTCTCCTAATCTCCTATTACACTATAATAAGGGGAGGCCCGACAGCACTCTGGGCAAACCCCTAGGCTTCTTGTTGAGCAATATTCTGTTGCAATTATTAAAATTATGCCAACCCTTTTCCCAGTGCAAAAATATACAAAGGAGGTGGTGACAGGTGTAGAAAGCAAATAACAGATCGCAGAGCCGATGCGGGATTTTTAGGGGGTTATTCACTAACCTTCGAATTTGCCATTGAATTGCAGCGAACAGTGAATTTCATCGTAGGTGCAATTTTGGGGCAATTAGTGTGTAGCGATGTGTTAAAGTTTACTGTGGCAGTACCCATTTTTGGCCACAAGATGGAGACTATCACGATTTAAGACCCTGGACACTTGAACTACATATCCATGCATGCTTTGCGAAGAAACAGGAAGTGGGTGGGGTTGTGGAGAGCCTGTACATCCTGCACCTCGTGGAGAGCAGGCAGAACGCGCCAGAGAGCTGAGGAGAGCGGATGCACAGAGACACACACAGAAGGAGAGATCAAGAGCTAGGCCGGAGCGCAGACAGAGTGGATTGGGCCTCACAATCGGGCCACCCAGCCTTGCGGGAGAGAGACATCACCAGCTGTATTGCGAGTGCAGTGCTGAGGAGAGAAGACCCCTCGAGTAAGGAGTACCGCGGTCGATGGAAGCGGGGAGCAGGCGGTAAGCTGGTTGAGTTGCGGCTGACAGACGGAAGGCCAGACAACAGATCCGGTGGTCGGCGTCCCCAGTCAATATCGAGCGGAGAGACGTCCTGGGTCAGCGGAACCTCAAGCTTGTGCTGGATGGGTGAGAGGCCCCCAAGGCCGTGTGTAAATTTAAGCGTACACTGCTGTTTCCTTCTAAAACCCACAGGGCCCCAACTGACTAGTCGAAGACATCGTTAAAGTAAGCTCACTGGCCAGTAGAAAAGTACCCGGGTACCCTACATATATAAATATATATCACTTCAAGTTCTGGGACTTAACCTGTGCGGGACTCTGTTTTTCCTTGTGCAAACTCCATACAAGGGGGCAAAGAAAAAGCTACATTCTGAACTATTTTTTTCCTTTTTTTGTTCCCGCTGCGCGCTTATCGTAATACGAGAACTGTGTATTTTATTGTGTCCCGCTACGCGGATTTTCCTCGAATTTCGTATCTTTTAATTTTCTGCTCGGTCGGGGGGTTTTTCCGAAAATACGAAGCCCTCGTGTTTTCGTTTCTTTTGCCGCTGCGCGTTTATCGTGTTACGAAAGTACTGTAAATCTTCCTTTATAAACCGTGTTTTAAGAGCTGCAAACCTTTTAGTAAACCTTTTAAATTATAAAACTGTTCAGCGTGTTGGAGTATATTTATTCCCTAGTGCGGGGAGACTGACCCGTGGTTCATTTTCAGCGGCTCCTCCGGGAGTGAGCGCTACACGTGGGGGCTCGTTTCCGGGATTCAGTCTCTGGAAAAACCGCATCTAAAGGGTTAAATATGGATCCAGACACTGCTGCCGAATGGTGTGGGGAGTATAGTAGTCAGTTAGCATGTTGCATAGTCATGGATATTCCCGCAGACACTTGGGCCGAAGATCAGATTCGCCAGGCCGTGGCCACGCTAGCACCAGATCATCGGGGGTTAATCCTGGACATTAAGAAAAACCCAGATACCTCTCACACGCATGTTCTTCTCGAATGGAGAAAAGGTATTCCAGCATGTTTTCGGGGTGTGAGCGTGAAGCTGACCGATGAGGTGGAAGTCCAACTGATTCAGCCAAGTGCGCCACGTGGCGAAGCCGAAAGTGTTTCCGCGCCCAGTCCGTTGGCCATGATCGGGCCTGAATTTATCGTGGCTATTGGAGATTTGCTGGCTAAATGTCAGAAAACAAGCCCTCCTCACACTAATTTCGGTTATCGACGGTTAAGGAACTTTACAGGAAATGTACCAACTCCGGCGGGAGAAGAAACCTTTGAGGAATGGGTGGAACAGGCGATGCAGGCACTGGATGAGTGGGACGTCCCTGAGGCCCAGAAAAAGCAAAGGATCACCGAGAGTTTAAAGGGACCTGCGTCAGAAGCGGTGAGAAACCTAAAATTGAGTAGAAAAGATTGTACTGCTTTGGATTATCTGAACGTTCTTGAAGAAGTGTTTGGGCGAACAGAAAAGGCAGCGGAACTGGTATATCAGTACGAACACACCTATCAGAAGAGAGGTGAGAGAATGATTGATTACATGAGGCGCTTGGATAAGATTCTGCACCAAATACTCCTTAAGAAAGGGGCCCAACCGGCTGACGTAGATAAGATACGAATAAAACAGATCCTGAGAGGCTCTCAACCGTTAGATCCGGTGATGATGCAGCTGAGAAGCAGAGCAGTCAATCAAGAGTTGAAGTACTTGGAACTGATCCGAGTTGTACGAGAGGAGGAGGCTCTGCTGGAAGAGAAATCCTTCAGGTGGGGAGAAAGGGCTTATGCACAACCTGCGAGATATAACGACGGTCTACAGCCTGAAAACGACTCGATAGACACCTATGGATCTGACCTGGACGAACAGGAACAGTTAGTCGGGTGTAAATCCACCGGAAGGGCTGCTAAAGAATCGAACCCTTCAGAACGAAGCGAGTTGTTCAAGACTGTAAAGGAGGTACAGGAAGCTCAAACTGAACTGCAGAAAGCGCACGCTGAACTGTGCAGGGTGTTGATGAAGGTGACCGAGATGCAGGGGGAAATGCAAAAGTTCCTGACAGGTATGCAGACGACAGAAGTTGCTGTGGCGTCTGGTCCAAACCCTTTAATAAAATCTCAACAAGAAACTACGTCTCCGCTCTCTAAGAAGAGATGTTTCGGTTGTGGAGAAATGGGCCATTTCCGCGCACAGTGCCAGGGCCGAAAGCCTGAGAAGGATAGAGTCGAGAGATTGTTGAAAGCTTTAGAAGGACTGTTGTCTACCCCACCGGCGGGAAACGCCAGAGGGCACCAGTGAAGGAGCAACCTGGGTGCCCGAAGGTTGAACCCCGCTCCAGAAACCAAGTCAGGACTAGGAGGGCAAGAGGGCCCAAAGTTAAGCCAACTGCTGAGCCTGCTAGAATGGAAAGAGTCACTCCCTTAGTGTCCGGGTCTACGTCATGGGGAGGCAATGCACACCCAAAACCTGCACGGGCCAAGAAAAAGGCCAGGGTCCAGCAAACTGGGTCTAAACGTCCGGATACCGCTACAAAGTTTCCTGATCAGCTGATAGGTCCTTCTCCTATTGTGCCAATTCAAGTGGAGGGAGTCTACACCAAAGCCCTGTTGGATTCAGGGGCCCAAGTGACTTTGATCTACCGAGATTTCTATGAGAGACACTTGAAACATATTCCCTTGCAAGAACTGAAGGATTTGGAAATCTGGGGTATCTGCACTGAGAAACTCCCTTATGACGGGTATCTGCAAGTAAGGTTGGAGATCGGATCTGAAGTCATCGGACAGTCCGGAGGCTGTGACGCCTTGGCCATTGTATGCCCCCGACCCTCGGGTGCAAACAGAAGTTCTCTGATAGTGGGGACGAATACGGACCTAGTGCGGCGTCTCCTGACCCCCATCGTAGTGGAAGAAGGGTCAACTCAAGGAGTGCACCCCATGTTACGACCGGTCTATCAGAGGATGGTTGAAGAACGGAAAGCACCTGCTGAGGTGGGAAGACTGTGGAGACTGGGTGGGACAGAGAAGGTCCTGCAAGCGGGAGAAGTAGCGAGCTTCCGGGTTTCAGTCAAGTTGAACGGATCGCAACCAGGTCCCTATGTGGTGCTGGGAACCGGGGTCAGTCATGGGAGTGAAACCGGAGTCGAAGTAATTCCTGAAATAATCTCCACAAAAGCCTTGAAGAGAACACGTGGAAGAGTCTCGGTCAGTGTGTGCAATGTGACAGATTCTCCAGTGGTCCTTAAAGCACGAATGCCTATCGGGCAAGTAGAGTCTGTTACACCCCTCTCTACCGATTCAGGAGGGGGAGTGGATAAAGAGATTCCAGATGAAAGATTCTACCCCAAGGACGCTCCCATTTCACCTGAGTGGAAGAAACGTCTTCAGTCTCAAGTTCTGAAGTGGAAAGAATTATTCTCGAAAGATGAGTTCGATGTGGGCCTGGCTAAGAGTACGGAACACCGCATTCGGTTGCAAGAAGACAAGCCGTTTCGTGAAAGGTCAAGGCGAGTTCCGCTGGGAGACTTGGATGATCTGCGAGAACAACTAAATGAGTTGCAGAGAACCAATGTGATTCAAGAGTCCAGGAGCCCATATGCATCTCCAATAGTGCTGGTCAGGAAGAAGAATGGTTCTGTACGCTTGTGCATAGACTATCGCACCCTGAACCGAAGAACCATCCCCGATCAATACGCCACTCCTAGGATTGAAGATGCCTTACAGTGTTTGTCTGGAGCAAAGTGGTTCAGTGTACTAGACCTGCGAAGTGGATATCATCAAATACCGATGCACCCTGAAGACAAAGAGAAAACTGCGTTCATTTGCCCACTGGGGTTCTTTGAGTTTAATAGAATGCCTCAAGGTCTGACGGGAGCTCCCGCCACGTTTCAACGGTTGATGGAGAAGACAGTCGGGGATATGAATCTAATCGAAGTGTTAGTGTACCTGGATGACATAATTGTGTTCGGGAAGACTCTGGAAGAGCATGAGCAACGTTTGGAGAAGGTCTTGAAGAGGCTCCATGAAGAGGGTTGAAATTGTCTCTGGAGAAATGCCAGTTCTGTTTGCCGTCAGTCACCTATCTGGGACACGTGGTCTCGGCAGAAGGTGTTTCGACAGATCCTCGAAAGTTGGAGGCCGTAGCTTCTTGGCCTAGACCTCGAAACGTCACTGAACTTAGATCTTTCTTGGGATTCTGCTCGTATTATCGAAGATTTGTGGGAGGATTTGCAAAGATAGCTCAGCCGCTGAACAAACTCCTGCAGAAAGAGACCACCGAAGAAGGCTGTAAGGTCTCTGACCGAAACCCTTCCGCTCCGGGACCAAGGAAGGCTAAAGAGTCCATACAAGGTGAATGGACTAGTCAATGTGAAGGTGCGTTTATGAAGCTGAAAGAGAATCTAACCCGAGCTCCTGTTCTGGCCTACGCGGACCCTCACAAGCCATATGAACTACATGTGGATGCCAGCCGAGAAGGTCTGGGAGGAGTCCTATATCAGGAGTATGATGGATTGCTGAGGCCTGTAGCGTATGTGAGCCGGAGCCTTTCGCCTTCTGAGAAGAACTATCCTACTCACAAACTGGAGTTCCTGGCCTTGAAGTGGGCAGTGGTGGATAAGTTGAAAGACTATCTGTATGGAGCTGAGTTCGTGATCAAGACGGATAATAATCCTCTCACCTATATCCTTACTACTGCGAAACTGGACGCAACGGGACATCGGTGGTTGGCCGCTCTATCAGGGTTTCGGTTCAGCCTGAAGTATCGCCCTGGGGTGAACAATCGAGATGCTGATGCTTTATCAAGAAGACCCTACACTACAGAATGGACTCAGTTAACTCCAGACGGGGTGCAAGCTTTGTGTCAAGGAACAGAGCGCCGGGTCAAGGGAGGAGTTGAAGCGGAGGCCATAGGAGTCATGGCCGCGGCTGTCCCTGAGTTCTACTGTAATCCTACACAATTGAGAGATGAAAATCTACCTACCTTTTCCAAGCAGGATCTGAAAGCGGATCAAGCTAGAGACCCTTTGATTGCATTGACCATAAAGGCCCTGACTGCAAACCAGCGAGAGATTCTGCTAACCAATTCCCCGGATGGAGCCAGATTGGTCTACAAAGAGTGGGAGCGGTTGAAGATGTTGGATGGTGTGGTCTACCGAAGGGGCCCCTCGACCAATTCCGAAGAGATTCAACAGTTATTTCTCCCCACCAAACACAGGGAGAGTGTGTTGCGATCACTACATGATGAGCATGGACATTTGGGTGCTGAGAGAACTTTTAAATTGGTGCGAGATAGGTTTTATTGGCCTTGCATGAGGGCTGAAGTCGAGAGTTACTGCCATTCCTGTCTGAGGTGCATTCAGAGGAAAACTCTACCAACCCGAGCCGCTCCAATGAGCCATCTACAGAGTCAGGGACCCATGGATTTGGTGTGCATTGACTTCCTGTGCTTAGAGCCGGATGCTAGTGGGCAAGGGAACATTCTGATAGTGACTGATCATTTCACCCGTTATGCCCAAGCTTTTTCTACAAAAGACCAACGCGCTCCGACAGTGGCGAAGGTGCTGATGGAAAAGTTCTTTGTTCATTACGGCCTGCCAAGAAGAATACACTCTGATCAGGGAAGAGACTTTGAAAGTAGATTGGTCGGGCAATTGCTGGAGTTGTTGGGAATTCAAAAGACTCGAACTACGCCATACCACCCTCAGGGTGATGCTCAGCCTGAAAGGTTCAATCGCACGCTGCTAAATATGCTGGGGACCTTGTCTAATGTGGAGAAGCAGAGTTGGAGTCGTCACATAGCTACTCTGGTGCATGCATATAACAGTACGGAGAGTGATGCAACTGGATATTCACCGTACCGTCTTATGTTCGGAAGAGAAGCTCGACTGCCAGTTGATTTGGCATTTGGGTTATCTCTAGACCAGACGTCGGTAGCTTCTCATAGAAACTACGTGGATAGACTTCGGAAGAATCTGGCTTCTGCGTTTGAACAGGCCCGTTTGACTTCAGGTAACAGGGAACAGAGGAACAAGAGGAACTATGATTTGAAGGTTCGGATACAAGATCTACAACCCGGTGATAGGGTTCTGTTGAAGAACTTGGGTGCTGCTGCAAGACACAAGTTGGCGGATAGATGGAGTTCCCAGGTTTACATTGTCTGCAAGCAACTGCCGGGTCTGCCAGTGTATCAAATCCGCCCAGATGGAAAGGCTGGGCCTCTTAAGAACTGGCACCGAAATCATTTGTTACCTTTGAGAGAGGCTGTGAGGATACCAGTTGGGGATGAACTCCCTCCGCCGAGTCTGCCTGTTCCACGTTTACCTCCTGTTACTCGGTCTCAACAGACTCGGGTTGTTGAAGAGAGCGAAAGAGACAGCGAGGAAGAAAGTTTTTGTCTGGACTGGATACGTTCACCGGAGCCTGAAGAGATTACCTCAGTTCCTGAACGATGGGAGAGTAATTTGAGGCCTGAGGCTCCTGAATTCTTGTTGGAAGTCCCTGAGACTGTTGATATCCCTGAGCCGCTTGAATTTCAGTGGGAAGCCCCTGAGGCTGTGGGGATCCCGATAGCTCCGGAAGCTTATTCAGGTGATTACGGTTCTATGCCTTCACTGGAGGGATCATACTCTGAAGAAACGTCTGCTCCAGTGATAGAAAGAGAAATTGAGCCAACGCCCATAGTACTTCCACCTGAAGAGGAACGGAGGGAGCCTGAACAAAAACGCTCTATTCGGCCGCCCCAGCGACTTACTTATGACTCACCTGGACATAGCACTGAAGAGGCCATCACCACTGTGCAGAGATTGCCCGAAGTGTCTGCTATGTTAGCTGAGGTAGCCCAGACCATGAGTCAGCTTGAGACAGTGTTTCTAACCCACTGCATGTATGCTGCTGAACCTGTATATACCGTATAAACTGTGTGCAAATTGTAAAAGGATAATGTAACTGTTGTACCTCCTTGGAGAGACCCAAGAGTTCTAGGAGGGGGAGAGTGTAGCGATGTGTTAAAGTTTACTGTGGCAGTACCCATTTTTGGCCACAAGATGGAGACTATCACGATTTAAGACCCTGGACACTTGAACTACATATCCATGCATGCTTTGCGAAGAAACAGGAAGTGGGTGGGGTTGTGGAGAGCCTGTACATCCTGCACCTCGTGGAGAGCAGGCAGAACGCGCCAGAGGAGCTGAGGAGAGCGGATGCACAGAGACACACACAGAAGGAGAGATCAAGAGCTAGGCCGGAGCGCAGACAGAGTGGATTGGGCCTCACAATCGGGCCACCAGCCTTGCGGGAGAGAGACATCACCAGCTGTATTGCGAGTGCAGTGCTGAGGAGAGAAGACCCCTCGAGTAAGGAGTACCGCGGTCGATGGAAGCGGGGAGCAGGCGGTAAGCTGGTTGAGTTGCGGCTGACAGACGGAAGGCCAGACAACAGATCCGGTGGTCGGCGTCCCCAGTCAATATCGAGCGGAGAGACGTCCTGGGTCAGCGGAACCTCAAGCTTGTGCTGGATGGGTGAGAGGCCCCCAAGGCCGTGTGTAAATTTAAGCGTACACTGCTGTTTCCTTCTAAAACCCACAGGGCCCCAACTGACTAGTCGAAGACATCGTTAAAGTAAGCTCACTGGCCAGTAGAAAAGTACCCGGGTACCCTACATATATAAATATATATCACTTCAAGTTCTGGGACTTAACCTGTGCGGGACTCTGTTTTTCCTTGTGCAAACTCCATACAAGGGGGCAAAGAAAAAGCTACATTCTGAACTATTTTTTTCCTTTTTTTGTTCCCGCTGCGCGCTTATCGTAATACGAGAACTGTGTATTTTATTGTGTCCCGCTACGCGGATTTTCTCGAATTTCGTATCTTTTAATTTTCTGCTCGGTCGGGGGGTTTTTCCGAAAATACGAAGCCCTCGTGTTTTCGTTTCTTTTGCCGCTGCGCGTTTATCGTGTTACGAAAGTACTGTAAATCTTCCTTTATAAACCGTGTTTTAAGAGCTGCAAACCTTTTAGTAAACCTTTTAAATTATAAAACTGTTCAGCGTGTTGGAGTATATTTATTCCCTAGTGCGGGGAGACTGACCCGTGGTTCATTTTCAGCGGCTCCTCCGGGAGTGAGCGCTACAAGTGTATTCACACAGTTGTCATTTCACCAAATACAGAAAAATTGACAGCAAAATACGGTGTATTTCACCACAATTCAGCGGCACCGAAATTGTCCCATTGAGAACTATCGATTTGTCTAGAGTTGTCACAGAATACCGAATTGCACCGATATTTTGGGGAAATGACCTTTAGGTCCCGTTCACACCTCAGCGTTTTACAGCACGTTCCTGCGTCCTGTTAAACTTTCAACCCCGGAAATTCCATGATTTCCTATGGGGCTGGTTCACACCTGGGCGTTTTACAACGCGTAGGAATGCGCTGTAAAACGTCCGACGCCCAAAGAAGTACGGGAGCTTCTTTGGGGCGTATTGCAGCGCATTCACTGCTGCAGTCTATGGCCGTGGACGCGCTGCAATGCGCGTTCGTGCGTTTTTTATGTTTGCGCGATACGAGCGTCAAAAAACGTGCGTAATGCCGCGCGTAAAAGATGCTGAGGTGTGAACCCCGCCTTAATGTATGCAGCCAATCCATGAGTTCATTTGTGGACAGTGTCATTGACATTGGGTTTTGTGAACTGTCAATGTGTGTGTAAATGTAAGTATTTTTTTTTTATTTATTTTTTTAAATTTAAAGTTTTTATTTTGAAAGAAGTCAGCATTACATCATGGTATAAAATAAAAAGTGCCAAACAATGAAACATGCCAGACAATTCTAGCCTCACAGGGCCACTAAACGTTGTCTGGATAACCTCTATTAATAACAAACAGAAGTCGTCAAAGGATAGCGATACATCAACAAGTAACGTCCCTAATTGGGGGGGACTCAAAATCAGAAAACTCTGCGTGTGCGTACAAAGAGAAATAAAATATTAATTAATAAATATAGGGGGAGGGGGGTGGGGAAAAGGCACAGGCCATAACCGTGACACTCCTGGCCCACTCCCGAAGGAGGCCATGGAGGGACAACGTCACGAGGTCCCGTGTTCCGAGGGTCAAGTACGACAAGCAGAGCCATAATGGCGCACCTCGGGACCACACGGAGAGTGCCAAAATAATAAAAAAAAAAAAAAAGGGGGGGTCTCTGTATGCACGGGAGGGAAATCAATCAGGGGTAACAACTCAAAGTAACAAAATCATCCCCAATTGGGGGGTCTCATCAGAAAAAGATAAAAAATAAAAGTAAAATATAAAAAGTCTCAGCCTGTGGGTAAACAGAGAGGTCTGATAAGGGAAACAGCAGGTTTCTTCAAAGAGACAGTGCAGGGAAAGGAAAACAACAAACCGTTCGCAGCCTGTGTCCCGAAATGGAGGCGTCTACGAAGCAGGCAGGATGAGGCAGAGTAATATTTATAAAATTACAAAAAGGAGTCTCACGTACTTAAACGAAATGTGGCCATGCAGGACCGGGATCACAAATATCGAGAACCACAAAAACAAAATGTTCATAGTCGGTCAACAGAAAAAACAGAGTCTCTGGTGTCCAGAGACATAAGTCCAGATAAACCCGGACCGGCTCAAAGATAATAAGCGCGAAAGTGTTATTGCAACTCATCCCGGCTGAGACTCCGACCCGTCCGGTGATATGCCTGCCGCAGCCAGAGCGGCCCATGCTGTTTCAGGGTCAGTAACCGTATAGGGGATGTTATCGTGGGTCACCACCAGAGAACCGGCTAGGCCCCATCGGTACCGAATTCCCATTCTGCGAAGGACTGAGGTCACGTCCCGGAACCTGCGTCGTGCCAACAGGGTCAAAAACGGGAGGTCATGGTACAGGGCCAGCATGACACCTTCAAACTGCACAGGGTCCCGTGCTCCGGGGGCAGACATGACCCTCACTTTCATGGCGATGTCACGAAAAACCACCACAACATCTCTAGGTTTCCCCCTGGGTGCCGTCGCAGCCTTCCGGACCCGAAACACAGTTCCAATAAACTCCGGCGTATCGGGGTGCAGTCCAGTCACCTGCCGTGTAAGCCGAGTCACATAGGGCAATAAAGCATCCTCTGAGACCGAGTCCGGAATACCTCTTATCCTTACGTTTCGTCGACGATGTCGAGTCTCCAGCGCTTCCACCGAGCGTGTCAGTATCTCCACCTGAGAGCGGAGGCTATCCATCTGTCCAGCGAGGTGCGTCTGTGTTTGCGCGACCTCATCCGTCTTCACCTGGACCTCCGACACCTGGGTTCGAATCACCTCCACCTCCTCCCGAACTGCCGCCACCTCCGGCCTCCACATATCCCTGATCTCTGCCAGAATCCTGCGTAAGTCTCCCTTCGTGGAGGGGAGGCCGTCGTCCCCCTCCACAATTCCGTCAGTTTCGCCAGATCCAAAAGCCTTCACCAGAGTTCCCGGTCCTCGGGGCTCCGGGGAAGAGACATCGCGGTCTGAGATCTCGCTATCAGCAACAGAGGGCAGCTGGTCTTCGACCAGATCCCCCCTCGAGAGGTCCTGCGCTGCCGTCAATGACGCCGCCTGTGCAGCTTTCCGTTTTTTCTGTGCCCTCTTTCTTGCGGCCGCCGACTTGGGTGGTAAACCTGTTGCGTGTGATGAAGGGGAAAGCCAGGACATGCCCACGCCACCTCCCAGGGACCAGGTAGATCATCCGTGGATCCGTAGCCCGAAGGCAAATTAGGTAAGGCTGCTGCTCCCCGGGAAGCACTCCCACTGGCCAGTGAGTCTCTAATGTCCCGTTGCCGGGGGCTGCTTTTCCGGCTAGCGCTGGGGGGCAATTTCTTACCCATATAGGCGGCAAGAGGAACAAAACTCGGGCAGTAGTTCCAAACTGCTTGAAGGCTTCCGGCCTACGCAGGCTGAGTAGGCCAATCGAGGTCCCGAACTCCGCAAGGTCTGATAGTCCACAACCGAACGCACAAGGAGCCTCCCCACTCCCACCAGAAGGTCCAGAGGCAATAAAAAACGGTTTTATGGTAAAACCAGCTGATTAAATCCGAAAAAAATCTCACAACCATGCGGGAGCTCTGCAAAGCACGTCCGCTTGTTTTCACTTCCTCCCAGAGGTCCCTAATTCGTAAGTATTTATTTTGATGTTATGTAGATATGCATTTTAATGTATTATTTTAGAATGCGTGACTGTGGAACTGTATCTGTATAGCGAATCATGTGTAACTCAAGGAGGGTATTGAAGAGTGTGATAGTGTTAATGCATGGGTGTATTTGCAGAGTGTGACTAGGTGCATCTTCGTGTATATTTGAATGTTCTTGAAGTGTGATTATTGTCTTCTTCTGGCTTTATTGGTCCCAGCTCTACCATTCATTGGTGGTCCCAGCTCTACCATAAATTTGAAAAGTGTTACCCGCCTCAGACCACGGGGGCCTGTGCAGATAAAATCGAAATTACTGTAGAAAAACCGAGACACAGAATGTGTTATATGGTGTTGGTACCATCTTTAATTTACTGAGGCCAGAGCAGCCCAGCTCCTCCTTCCCACAGCACCAACCACCCTCTACAGGAGGCACAAGGGACCACACCTGATTCCCAAAAGACCCATTAATGTTTTATTATTATTATACTTTATTTATATAGTGCCAGCATATTCTGCAGCGCTGAACAATGGGCACAATATAGATAGGGATGTTTAATTGAAATAACTAAAATATATTATTGATATTAGCATTGTCAATAAATAAATACAGGGGAACATCTTTATTTTTCTACTCATTTCCAGCCCTATACAGTAGCACTCTCCATTTTCCTCATGTTGTATGTTGTCTTCCACTGGCCATTTCCTCCATACCCAATGCCTCTCATCCATAGTTCCCATTTACTCCAATGGAGAGGGTCGCTGTGGTGGTGTGAGAGGTGTGTAAGTAGGCTCTCAAATTTCAAAAGATTTAGTTTGAGTCTCCAGGCTAAGGCATATTTAAAGGCAAGTTTAAATAGGTTTGGTAAAGATATTAGAGGAGACGTGCTAAGCGGTTATTGTCCAGTTATGCTGCTCCTTTGTATTGGTTGGTTGCTGTAGATATTTCATTGAAGTCATGGCTGAAGCATATTGCTCGAAGGATGTGGTTCTAAGGAGATGGCAAACATCAGGTTAAGGGGTGATAAGGGGCAACTCTGTCTAGTGCCATTGTATATGTGGAAGTAATGTGTAGTGGTGTTTCATAGGAGTTGCGCACTTACACATAGTGAAGAGAATAGACTGGATACCGTTTTAATGAATGCATATGAGAAGCCAACTTTGGTGACGGTACCGTAAAGAAAAGGCCAGTAGTGGTGATGAAATGACATGTCTTCTTCAAGATGGCTGGAGGAGACCTGATGTGTTGATGATATTGGTTTACCCTAATACGTCAACCTGCTTATCAGTTAAGATTTTTGTACCCAGTTTTGAATCCACATTGAATAGAGTGATTGAGTAGTAATGGCTTGAATCAGTGTGGGGTTTGTTTGGTATTGAAGGAGGCAAATATTAGCTAATAGCATGTTGGTGGGGAATGGGGCCAGTTGTTGGTCAAGCAAGAGGGCTTTTTGGACCACCGCAACCAATATGGATGTTTGCAGAGACTGTGAGCAGTCCGCCCCTGAGATAGCCACTTGAGTTATTTTCAGGATTGTTGTTTTAAATTCAAACAAGGCTTACAGCCAGGGTTCGCTTACCCTTGAAATGTTAGCCAAACCAAAAACAAATGAAAACCTACTCCTTTGCGGACACTAACTAAACAGAGGATGGATCAATAAGCTACTTCACAGGCACAATACAATATAAAGAAATAAAAAGATGTTTTTTCACCACCAGATCTCAGCTTTGCTTACTTCTCTTGATGTCCTGGATTCTATTGAGGAATGTCAGCCAAGTATATGGGTTGTGTAATGTTCAACTAGCTACAGGTGTAGCTGCTAGTGATCATAATTAGACACGTGCACAACGGGAAAAAAAATAGTTTTGTTATGGATCTGTTATGTTCCATGCTGGCAACCCTGTCTCCCTGCCCCCTGTGTTTGTTTATTGTGTTTTTTCCCTTGTGCTTCTGTTGCTGCCAATTCCTGGGTGGCTACACAGGGATTAATTGGTGTTCTGTGCTCTGCTCACTAGGGATGAGAGGAACACCCCCGAGTTCGGTTCGTATTCGAACCCGAACTTTCCAAATGTTCGAATCCGAACGCGAACTCAATACAAGTCAATGGGGTTGAAAATTCGATTTTTAGAGTGCCCTCCAAGAGGGCATATATGCTAGATATTTGCCATAAAAGGTGTATGGGGTCCGGGTAGTGCCCTGGGGGACAGGAAACAAGGCCAAAAAGTTTTAAAAAAAACGTTTTTAAAGGGACATTGAGTTTTCCATGAAATAAGGGTTAAAAATAAAAACGAAAAATTCCTTCAAATATCGTGCCTAGGAGGTCACCATAACCTGCCCATGAAGTGGCGGATTTCTAGGATGTATAGAAACACTTAAAAACGAAAAAATTACGTTTCAAAAGACGGTAAATGGTTTTCCTTTAATCTATCCATAAACAACTGCTTGGGGCGGCAGTCCGTATGAAAAGAGGAGACATTTTCGGACACGTAGAAAAAGTTTAGTGATTTTTTTGGCTAAATTAATGGGGAACCTTTGCAGGCTTTGGATGAAAGTAACAATAGGTGCTTCAAAATTGGGCCTTTAGCGTCGGCAACAGTGCAGCAACAATCTGATACAGGCGTCAGTGGCAGTGCACCCAAATATTGTGCTTTTGGTGCCAGGCCTGCAAGTACTATCATACAGTAACCCCTCTGTAGTATTGTGGAAGAATGCAGGGGTGGACCTTGCGGTCCTATATTAAAAAGATATGCATCTGGTAAAGGCATCAGTGCACCCAGATATTGTGCTTTTGGTGCCAGGCCAGCAAGTGCATTCATACAGTAACCCCTCTGTGGTATTGTGGAAGAATGCAGGGGTGGTCCATGTGGTCCTATATTAAAAATATATGAATCTGGTAATGGGTGTCAGTGCACCCAGATATTGTGCTTTTGGTGTCAGACTGCCAGGCCAGCAAGTACTATCATACAGTAACCCATCTGTAATATTGTGGAAGAGTGCAGGGTTGGACCCTGCTGTTCAAAAAATTTAAATGATATAAATGTGGCACAGGCGTCAGTGCAGCCAAATATTGCGCCTTTCATGGCAGCAAGTGCCTTCACACCGTAACCCGTTTGTGGTATTGTGGAAGAGTGCAGGGTTGGACCCTGCGGTTCAAAAAATTAAAATGATATAAATGTGGCACAGGCGTCAGTGCAGCCAAATATTGTGCCTTTCATGGCAGCAAGTGCCTTCACACAGTAACCCTTTTGTGGTATTGTGGAAGAGTTCAGTGCTGGAGGTTTTGTGAATGCAGAAGACATCCCCGATCTATTCCGTTACTTCAGCATCAGGGGATTGATAGCTACTGATCCAGGACTGATTCATTTTTATAAATGTCAGCCGGTCTACAGAGTCGGTGGACAGACGCACTCTTATGTCTGTGACAAAACTTCCAGCGGCACTGAACGTCCTTTCAGAAAGCACGCTAGATGTAGGGCAACCTAGTAGCTGCATAGCATATTGGCTAAGTTCTGGCCAGTGATCCAATCTCAACACCCACTAAGCCAGTGGATCATCTGCTGGAAACATATCCAGGTCTGCCCTTGCCCCTAGGTAGTCCTGCACCATATGGTGAAGACGCTGGCAATGGGTGCCTACATCTGACGTCATTGGGCGTCGTGGACTCAAAAAATTTAAAAATGCATCAGTCAAGTGGCCCTGGCCTTCACCACTATTCCTCTGATCATCCTCAGCCTCAGAAGCACGTGTGTCATCACTTGGTAACCTACCAGTGCCTGGAAAGGTGTTACACAAGTGTCGCTTTAGAGCGTCCTCAAGTTTTTTCATCCTGTGCTCCCTCTGTGCGGGCAGGTTGAGCTCTGCAACTTTACCCTTGTATCGTGGATCAAGAAGGGTTGCCAACCAGTAGCACAAAACCTGGGGTCCTTTAGCAGGCTTTGCATTATAAGGGAGCCCATGCAGCGTAGGTTGGAGGTGGCATTAGCTTCCGAGTCTTCCTGGTCAATGAGGATGACCCCATCGTGCACTTCCTCCTCCCAGCCACGCACTAGCCCTTGTGTTTCTGGGCACACAAAACCCTCCCTTGAGGAATCCCCACCTTCAATGCCCCCACTACTTAAATATTCCTCCTCCTCATCCTCCTCCTGTCTGATCTGAGTAGGACCCGCTGGAATGCTGTCAGCAGAAAGACTGGGGCCTTCAGAGCTAGGGAAGGCCTCCTCTTCCTCCCGCTGCTCTGCCTCTAGAGCCACATCTATAATTCTACGCAGAGTGTGCTCCAGCAGGAACACTAAAGGAATTGTGTCACTGATGCATGCACTCCCCTGCTCACCATCCTCGTTGCCTCCTCAAATGGTGACAGTACAGTGCATGCATCCTTGATCATCAGCCACTGTGCGGGGGGAAAAAAACCCAAGTTGACCTGAACCTGTCCTTGTGCCATACTCACACAGGTACTCATTGATGGCCCTCTGCTGCTTGCGCAGACGCTGCAGCAATGCTAATGTCGAGTTCCACCTGGTGGGCATGTCACAGATCAGACGGTTTGTGGGAAGGTGGAATTCTCTTTGAATTTCTGCCAGGCGAACGCTTGCTGGGAATGACCGTCTGAAGTGACTGCAGACTTTTCTGGCCTGGCTGAGAAGCTCTGGCAGCCCTGGATACTTGGTTAGGAAACGCTGTACCACTAGATTTAGGACGTGTGCTAGGCATGGTACATGCATCAATTTACCCTTGCGTAAGGCGGAGAGAAGGTTGCTGCCATTATCACAGACAATCATTCCCAGCTGAAGCTGGCGTGGTGTTAACCATCTCTGCACCTGGCCCTGCAGAGCTGACAGAATTTCTGGCCCGGTGTGGCTCCTGTCCCCTAAACAAACCAGCTCAAGCACAGTATGGCTTCTTTTTGCTTGAGCCATTGCGTAGACCCTGTCAGGCGTCGGTTTAACTGCCACTTCGCCAGAGACACAGAAGGAGGAGGAGGAAGAGGGAGAGGTGGTATTGGTGGAGCAGACAGACCTCATACAAGCAGCTTTCTGGAGGCGTGGTGGATGAACAAGCTCCAGCACAGAGCCCCGTCTTGGATCCCTCCCAGCTGCAATCAGAGTTACCCAGTGTACCATGAAGGAAATGTAACGACCCTGTCCATGCTTGCTGGACCACGTGTCTAAAGTCACATGCACCTTGCTGCTGACTGCCTTTCCCAATGACTCAATAACATTGTCTTCCACATGCTGGTATAGTGCTGGAATGGCCTTGCGTGAAAAGTAATGGCGTTTTGGAACCTGCCACTGTGGTACAGCACATTCAGCAAATTCACGGAAGGGAGCAGAGTCCACCAGCTGGAAAGGCAGCAGCTGCAATGCGAGTAATTTTGCTAAACTGGCATTTAGATGCTGTGCTTGGGGATGATTGGGACTATATTTTTTCTTACGCTGCAGCAGCTGCGGCAACGTAATCTGACTGCGTAAATCTTCAGCTGATGGGATGCTGTCACATTGTGAGGAAGGACCTGGTACATCCATTACTTTAGCATCATCCCTGTCAGTGGAGGTTGTAGGCAATGACATGGCAGGACATACAGTGGGGGTAGAGACAGATGAGGAGGAGGAGGACCTACGCAAAGTTTTGCGCCAACGGGATGTGTGGCAGGAGGTCATATGTCACCTCAAGCACGTGGTACCCAAGTGTCTGGTGTCTTTCTCACGCTTAAGCCTCATCTGACATAGATTACAAATAGCAACGGTGGGGTCTGCTGCACATTTCTTAAAGAACTCCCAGCAGACAGCAGAGTTCCTGCATGTGTGCTTTGAGACAACAGCGCTCTGCACTGGAGCAGCTCTGAAATCTGATGCCTTGGACTGGCTAGTGCTACGGTTGGTCATAGAGGATGTTGTGCCTCGTGTTTGCTGTGCCTCCTCCTCCCCCTCTTCCTCACTTGATTCCTCTGTTCGATCTGGCACCCAGGTGGAGTCAGTGACCTCATCATCAATGTCATCTTCACCCCCTATCTCCTCGTCACTGGAGCCAACTTGGCAGTATGCTGCAGCTGCTGGGGCAACATGAGTGCCAGTTATTTGTGTATCATCACTGGCACCCCCTTCCTCTAGGTTGATTTATACTCCCTTCCTCAACCTCAGAGATTGAATCAGAGCACTGTACTTGCTGCGCATCCTCAAGCAGCATGTCACTGTCATTGTAGTCAAACAATTCAGCTGACTCCTCTGTGTGTGATAGCGAGGCTACGGCAGGAGTAGCTGTGGACATGGAGGATGCATTAGATGCTTTGGCAGCTGAGTTGGACTGTAAAGCACTACAAGCCTGGCTGGCAGAGGACTCGGAGGATGAGGATGGCCTGGTTAGCAAATCCACCAAATCCTCTGTATGTTGCTGCTGCTTAAGAAGACGGCCAGCACCAGTTAGAAAGGACAAGCGTGCCCCTGCAGAGGATGCACCACGTCCACCACGACCAGCGGCACAGCCTCCCGACACAGGGGCTGCTTGCCCTCTTATCTGTGTCTGGGAGCGTCTTCCTGTCCTTTTTGTTCTTTCAGACATGGTGAGTGATATATAGATTAAATATATACAGAACTCTGATTCAACTCTGGTATAAAGATTAAAGATTTACAGAACTCTGGTATAACTCAGTGAGACGCCCTGATAGCTGGCAGCCAGTAACAAGACACAGATTACAATTCCCTCCTATAAATCAGTGTGACCCCCTGATGGGTGGCAGTGAGAAGCCACAGATTACAATTCGCATAAATCTGCTAGAAGTATGTGGGATCCCCCTGATGGGTGGCAGTGAGAAGCCACAGATTACAAGTCTCAGAAACCTCCTATAAATCAGTGAGACTCCCTGATGGGTGGCAGTGAGAAGCCACAGATTACAATTCGCATAAATCTGCTAGAAGTATGTGGGACCCCCTAATGGGTGGCAGTGAGAAGACACAAATTACAATTCGGATAAATCTGCTATAAGTATGTGGGACCCCCCTGATGGGTGGCAGTGAGAAGCCACAGATTACAAGTCTCAGAAACCTCCTATAAATCAGTGAGACCCCCTGATGGGTGGCAGCCAGTGACAACACACGGATTATAACAATTCCCAAATATTTTGTAGAAATTAGTGACCCCCAAAATACTTGCTGGCAGTGACAAGAGACAGATGACCTCAATTCCCAGATATTTTGTAAAAATTAGTGACCCCCAAAATACTGCGTGGTACTGGCTGTGTGACAAGAGACAGATCACCTCAATTCCCAAATGTTTTGTAGAAATTTGTGACCCCCAAAATACTTGCTTGCAGTGACAAGACGCAGATCACCTCAATTCCCAAATGTTTTGTAGAAATTTGTGACCCCCAAAGTACTTGCTGGCAGTGACAAGACACAGATCACCTCAATTCCCAAATGTTTTGTAGAAATTTGTGACCCCCAAAATACTTGCTGGCAGTGACAAGACACAGATCACCTCAATTCCCAAATGTTTTGTAGAAATTTGTGACCCCCAAAATACTGCGTGGTACTGGCTGTGTGACAAGACACAGATCACCTCAATTCCCAAATGTTTTGTTGAAATTAGTGATCCCCAAAATACTTGCTGGCAGTGACAAGAGACAGATCACCTCAATTCCCAGATATTTTGCAAAAATTATTGACCCCCAAAATACTGCGTGGTACTGGCAGTGAGTCACAAGACACAGATCACCTCAATTCCCAAATATTTTGTAGAAATTTGTGACCCCCCAAAATACTACGTGGCAGTGACAAGACACAGATCACCTCAATTCCCAAATGTTTTGTAGAAATTTGTGACCCCCAAAATACTTGCTGGCAGTGACAAGACACAGATCACCTCAATTCCCAAATGCTTTGTAGAAATTTGTGACCACCCCCAAAATATTGCGTGGTACTGGCAGTGGTCACAAGACACAGATCACCTCAATTCCCAATGTTTTGTAGAAATTTGTGACCCCCAAAATACTTGCTGGCAGTGACAAGACACAGATCACCTCAATTCCCAAATGTTTTGTAGAAATTTGTGACCCCCAAAATACTGCGTGGTACTGGCTGTGTGACAAGACACAGATCACCTCAATTCCCAAATGTTTTGTTGAAATTAGTGACCCCCAAAATACTTGCTGGCAGTGACAAGAGACAGATCACCTCAATTCCAGATATTTTGCAAAAATTATTGACCCCCAAAATACTGCGTGGTACTGGCAGTGAGTCACAAGACACAGATCACCTCAATTCCCAAATATTTTGTAGAAATTTGTGACCCCCCAAAATACTACGTGGCAGTGACAAGACACAGATCACCTCAATTCCCAAATGTTTTGTAGAAATTTGTGACCCCCAAAATACTTGCTGGCAGTGACAAGACACAGATCACCTCAATTCCCAAATGCTTTGTAGAAATTTGTGACCACCCCCAAAATATTGCGTGGTACTGGCAGTGGTCACAAGACACAGATCACCTCAATTCCCAAATATTTTGTAGAAATTTGTGACCCCAAAAAGACTTGCTGGCAGTGACAAGAGACAGATCACCTCAATTCCCAGATATTTGGTAGAAATGAGACCCCCCAGACCCCCCGTAGCGTGGCAGACCGGCAGTAAGAACACAGAACAACTATCTCCTCTGAAATCTCCTCTCAAATGTGTGCAGAAGCAGTGCGTGGAAACCTTATATAGTGTGCTGCGGGACTTAGCCCTGTGAACCCATGATTGGGCAAAATTTGCCCAATCAGGACTCTGAGCCGTGATTGGCATAGTGTTGAACCTGTCTTGCACCAGACCTGTGGTCAGGTGCAAGGCTGTAGCCAATTACGAGCTTCAGGCCAGTGGGAAAGTGCATTGTGGTCCATTGTGGTGCATTGTGGGCGAACACGCGGCGAACACCCGGAAATGTTCGGAGTTCGCGAACAATCGAACAGGCTATGTTCGATGCGAACTCCGAACCGTCCGAACCGAACAGCTCATCCCTACTGCTCACCTGTTGACCCTTGTCTTGATTCTCCTGCCTATATTAGAGCAATGTGCCTATGGTACCTATATACCTATGGTACATTGCTGGGTCGTTTTACTTTGCCTGGTCTCCTTGCTAGTCGTGTCCTGATAGGTCCTTGTTGCCTGTTATCCTCCGTTTGTATATCCTTGTTCAGTTTATGCCTCTGTTATTCTGTTCAAGTTTATGTCAGTTCTTTCTGTGTATTTAGTTCTGTTAATTGCTGTATTTTGGTTTGCTGTTTTTGTTCTATTCTGATTCCCTGGTTACTGATTTTGGCTTGGCTGACTTCCCTTCTGGTTCTGATTCCTGTATCCTGTATGACATTCTCTCTCTGGTTATGATTAGGGATGAGCTGTTCGGGTTCGGACGGTTCGGCGTTCGACCGAACTTTGGCAGTTCGAAAGTTTGCGAATTTCGAACTTTTTGGGCGTGTTCGGTTCGGGTTCGAAAAAAAAAAGAAATTTTGAAAAAAGTATAGAAAATGCTTAAAACAATACTAAAAAATCTAGAAATAAAGAGACTCTTTACTGCAGAATATTATAAGCAACGGTTTATTAGATATTGAATTAAAAACTAATGTGTACGTGGAAAGATTATCAACTCTAAATGACCTCTGTTCACAAACGGGCATAACACCAGGTGTTTTTAGTCTGGTAATCAATTTGATACATTGTACATTGTAGTGAGGGGGTGGTGTCTGCTTCTGATTGAGATTTGAGAATTAATTTCCCTAAAACATCCTAATATGCTGCATTTAACCCTTTCACTGCTGAGGCTTTTCACACCTCTGTGCTGAGGTCATTTTTACCGCTTTCGCTCATCATGTTTAACCTCGGTTTGTAGCCATATTTTGATATATAACCCAGACATATTATATATCCTTCTTTCCGGCAGACTTGGCAGATTCATAATATGTCATTATTATATGTGTACGTTATGTCATGTCTGTATATTATAACAAAAAATGCAATAAAATTAGAATTTTCAATAATTTATTATGTGTAAAGTGTTTTTTTTCACATTTTAACATGCGATCGTTTGCGGTTATATTTTCTATGGGGTGCGCTTGTTCCCCATTTTTTTTTTTGGGGAAAATTTCGCTTTTTTTAACAATTGCACCGCATACAAAAATCGTTAGTGAAGCATTACTGTTCACATTATAATTGAAATGGGAACAATATTGCTGCATTAACAAAACAAAACCAAACAAAAAACTTGTTTATTTTTTTTTTAGAATTTTTTTTTAAAATATTTTTATTTTTTTATTTTTATTTTTTATTTTTTAAAAAAAACATTTTTCATGCTCATGTTTAGTATCTTTGGAAAGGCCATGCTCTGGCCGATCCAACGATATCAAACATTAACCCCTAGCTGCCACGGATCGGGAGATAAGGGGTTCATTGGAACCCCCTATCTCCACCATTGGTGGCAGCTAGGGGTTAACTCCAGGACTGGCGTCATCGTGCTATGCATGATGACGCCAGTCCTCAGGGGGAGTTCCTGGAGGCTTGGCCGACATCCAAGATGTCGGCCAGCTCCAGGAGAGGATCACGATCCGGCGCTTTTCAGCACCGATTCGTGATCCGGCTCCCCAGGGGTTAATCACAGCCACCGTTTGGAAGGGCAGGCTGTGCCCTTCCAAAAGGTGCCTGGATTAACCCTCTGCCCCCCGGCGATCGGGAGGGAGAGAGGTCTGAAGGACCTCCCCCTCCCTTTCAGGTGCTTCCTCCGCACATGCGGGGGGGCGCCTGAATTAGATGTCATCGCGCCGCTGCGATGACATCTAATTGCTCCGCCGGGGTCCCGGAGTGCTGGGCTGACATCCAAGATGTCAGCCCGCACCGGGGGGGCGCAGCAATCCACCGGAATCTGGCGGATTGCTGCCTCCTGTGAATGGACGCGCTCAGCGCGTCCATAGCACAGGAGAACCACTTGGCTGGACGCGCTCAGCGCGTCCATAGCAGCCAAGTGGTTAACTGGTGTTTGAAAAAAATCTAAAGCAATGTTATTTTTCACCTCGGGATTAAACATTCACAGGGTTATTCAGAGAGCAGTGAAAAGCAGGAGAATAACTGGAGAAGTGAAAATTCTAGGTCAAAATAGCCAAACCAGAAAAATTCTCACATTTAATTCACTTTCCAAATTGGCTATTTGGTCTAGATTGTTCTCTTCTCCTGCCAGTTCTCCTGGCTTTCACCTCTCTCTCGGGGTTGTTCAGAGAAAGGTGAAAACCAGGAGAATGGCAGGAAAAGAGAACAATCTGGACCACATAGCCAATTTGGAAAGTGAGATCAGGCTAGGGTCAGACTAACGCATTTTTCCCAGCGACCGTTAAAAAGTGCATCCGAACGCATTGCCGTATTTTTTTAACGGATTGCGCGAAAACGGTCATACGATGCGCATTTTTGTGCGTGATTTTTTACGGATCCAAACCAGGAAACTTTGGGTGTCTGGACGTTATGTTGGCCGGACATGAGCAGGGTCTGACATCTCCAAATCACGCACACACGCCGCTAGTGGACGCAGCGCACTCTGTACGTCCATACTAGCGGTTCTGCGTTCTCGTAAAAATGCATTCATTTTCCACTTGCGTTGCGCAGCCGGACTTTCGTGCTACCGTACTTCGTGTATTGGCCGTCATTGCCCATCATTTGCTGCTAGTGCGGCCGTGATTAAGTGCGCCTAAACGCACGTTAAAAATTCGCTAGTCTGACCCTAGCCTAAATGGGAGAATTTTTCTGGTTTGGAAAATTCTAGGTCAAAATAGCCATTCTCCAGTCATTCTCCTGCTCTTCACTGCTCTCTGAATAACACTGACAGGGTTATTCAGAGAAAGGTGAAACTCAGGAGAATGACTGGAGAATGGAAAATTCTAGGTCAAAATAGCCGAACCAGAAAAATTCTCCCATTTATCTCACTTTCCAAATCGGCTTTTTGGTCTAGAAGTTTCCATTCTCCTGCTTTTCACCGCCAAAAAATCAGTAAACTTTTTCTGCGTGTCCGAAAATATCTCCTCTTTTCATACAGACTGCCGCCCCAAGCAGTTGTTTATGGATAGTTTAAAGGAAAAGCATTTACCGTCATTTGAAATGTCATTTTTTGGTTTTTACATATTTCTATACATCCTAGAAATCCGCCACTTCACGGGCAGGTTATGGGGACCAAAAAAAACAACAGTAGACCGCGCAGGGTCAGCACAAAAGTCAGATATAAACAGAAACCGAACTGTCCACAGCAAATCGGTACCAGACTAAAAAGTCATAAAAATAATTAATATATAAAAAAGGAAAAGGTATGAATAACAGCAGTAAGTCAGAAGAGAAAAAGAGAAACATAGCTAACCTTCCGCCAAAGGAAATAAGAGTAAAAAGGTAGGGAGGTCACTGGTAGAAAAACCCTCATCCCAGGGGAAGGACAAAAGTAAATTGCAGTACACTCAAGTAACCTAGCCCGGATCCAAGAAGCTAGGCGAGGAATCCCCACGAGCAGGGGCAGGCGACTCCCGGGGAGAGGAGAGACCCAAAGAGCGCAACAAGTGCCAGGCCGCTGCGGGGTAGGTAACTAAATGCGACAGATTGTCATGGCAAATATACATTGAACCTGCGACCCCCCCAACGGTAGCGAACTCCACTACTCCTCAAAAATGCAGACACCTCACGGATTTGCCTCCGGGCGACGAGCGTCATAAATGGGAGATCATTAAAAAGTGTTAATGATATGTCCTCATATAAAATCGGGACTCGGGCGATCAGGCTCGACATCAGCCGACGTTTCTCTGCTTCCTCCACTGCCATCGCGAGTACATCGCACGGCGACTCAGCTGGGGTTCATTTTTATTTTTAACCCTTATTTCATGGAAAACTCACTGTCCCTTTAAAAACGTTTTTTTTTTAACTTTTTGTCCTTGTTTCCTGTCCCCCAGGGCACTACCCGGACCCCCATACACCTTTTATGGCAAATATGTAGCGTAAATGCCCTCTTGGAGGGCACTCTAAAAAACCAAATTTTCAGCCCCATTGACTTGAATGGGGGTTCGGGTTCGGTCCCGAACAAATGGGAAGTTCGGGTTCGGGCTCGAACCAAACTCGGGGGGTGTTCGGCTCATCCCTAGTTATGATGGCCTTTGGCTTTCCTCTATGTGACTATTCTATGCTATATTCCCTGTCTGTACCATTTCCAGGTAACCCTGTCATCTGCATTCAACAAAAGACTCTGTACGGCTTCAAGGTAATACTTTCCTTTAGATTAGATCCGGCTATCCTAAAGACCGGCCTTTCAGTGCAGGGCATCTTTGGTATTGCCGTACAGAGGTCTTTAGTTAACCCTGTGTTGCTCTCACCTGTCCTTGCTGTTTACAGTGCATCTCTGCACATAGAGGCTTCTCTCAGGAACCAGGGCCTCTCCTTGGCGCGTGCCTGGTGGTACCGCCACCGTAACAGGATCGATCCATTACGTTTTTCAATTTATTTCATGTGTTCGTTATGTTGCCGTGATTCGTATTTCGGATCAGTTTGTTTTTTCGGGCGATCGATATTTTGTATGTCGGATCCATTCATTATTTCGTTTTTATTGGTAATCTGTATTTTGGATTGCTTCGTATTTTGTTATTAGTTATTACATATTTTGGATCGATTCGCTATTTCATTTTTATTAGTTATTTTGTTTTTATTAGTTAGTTCAGAATGTGAAATGGATGAATTAATTACTTATATTAGGGTGAAAAAAAAAAGATACCTAATCCTCCTGTCCTTGGTGCTGAAACCTTTTAAACACCAAGAACAGCCCGCGGGGCTGCTGTCCTTGTTGCTGAATAGATTTCAGCACAATAGACAGCCTGAGCTGAACTAGCCAGACTGAAGGAAAGAAAAAAAACCACTGTGTTCAGCAAAGAAAAAAGCCTCGTTGCTTTTAAATAATTAGAAATCCAAACATTTTCGCTGAAAAATGCCTAAATTTCTGTGATTGAATTTAAAATGGAAATTCGAGAATTACGATGCTCCTTTAAAGCAGTGTTTCCCAAAGCTGTCCTTGGGACCCTCAACCAGGCCAGATTTTGCAGATCACCTTGGGGAAATGTAGACTGAATCCTGCAATCACTGAGCAGCAAATTATATCACCTGTGCTGTGCTTCAGATATCTGGCAAACCTGGCGTGTCAGCGGGTCCTGAGGACACGTTTTGGGAAACACTGCTTTAAAGAGAAGGCTTATCCCAATAAAATTTTGAAGGATGCTTATAAACTCGCCTTGTTCTCTGATATAAATATTATGTTACATGATACTCCTCAAGAATCACCTAAGATCAATAGATTGATCAGGAATTATGATATGCGATGGCATGAGGTACGCAGGATCCGTAAACGTTATTGGCCATTGTTGACCCAGGGCCCACATTTAAGAACAGTTCTGTCAAATGAGCCATCAAAGGTTAGGAGATGTACAAATATTGGGGATAGGCTGGTACATACATGTCCAACTATTCTCCATTTGGAAAGACTTGGTTAACATACACTCTTAAGGGTACTTATAGATGTGGTCAATTTAAAACTTGCACTGTCAACAGCATCTGCCCAATTATTTAAGGGCAAAAAAGAGGTTTATTTTTCTTAAGGCTAAGGTCAGACGAAAGCATTTTTAACGTGCGTTTAGCCGCACAAAATCACGGCCGTGCTAGCAGCAAATGACGTCCAATGCCGGGGAACATACAACGAACGGCCGCTAGAAAGTTCGTCCGTGCTACGCAAGTGGCAAACGAACGCATATTTTCGAGAACATCAAACCGCTACTACTGACGTACAGAGTGCGCTGCGGCCGCATAGCGGCGTGTTTGCGTGATTGGGAGACGTCAGACGCTGCACACGTCCGGCCAACATAACGTCCAGACGCAAAAAGTGTTTTATTGATGATCCGTACAAAATCACGGACGGAAATGCGCATCGTATGACCGCTATTGCGTATTCCGTGAAAAAATACGTCCATTCGTTCGACTGCACTTTTTCACGGACGACGCGAAAAATGCGTTCGTCTGACCCTAGCCTTAGAGTGTATCTTTAAGCCTTGAATTAACCTGAAGGGAGTCAGAAACATTTAAAAATGTAGTATAAATCTGTTCATAAAGCGCTGTCTTTTCATAAAGTCTCTTTAAATCTGTACACATAAATAGAGTCATATTAAAATTCCAGGTGTGACTTGTTTACTTTCACCATAATTGCTGTCCCCTCCATTAGATAGAACTGTATTACTCCCAGGATACTTGTCCTTCAACAAGTTATGACTGCATTGGTCTGACTTCCAATATACAAGAGTATTTCCCCTCAATCGTTTGACTGAAACACTTGATTCCCCTTGTAAATTATAACTCACACTTAAATCTTGACTAGAGAGCCGTTCCTCTTGTTCTTGTGATTAAATCTGCAGGAAATTGTCAATATGCCCAGAGCTTTCAAGTAGTTGGCTTACCTCTGTTCCCAAGGCAGGGGTGTAATTCTTCTGACATCATTTTTCCGAGAACTACAACTCTTTATCTAAAATAAGTGGAAGCGCTAAGGCTGCATATAAAACTTCCGTTCTTTCCTGACTCCCTATTACGGTACACAGGGTGCAGAGTTCGACACACAGACAACAACGAGACTAAGGCTAGGGTCAGACGAAAGCAGTTTGAACGTGCGTTTAGACGCACGAAATCACGGCCGTGCTAGCAGCAAATGACGTCCAATGCCGGGGAACACACGAAGTACGGCCGCACGAAAGTTCCCGCGCAACGCAAGTGGCAAACGAACGCATTTTTTCTAGAACGTCAAACCTCTAGTACGGACGTACAGAGTGCGCTGCGTCCGCTAGAGGGGTGTGTGCGTGATTGGGAGACGTCAGACGCTGCTAATGTCCGGCCAACATAACGTCCAGACACAAAGTGTTTTATTGATGATCCATACAAATCACGGACGAAAAGGCGCATCGTATGACCGCTATCGCGTACTCCGTGAAAAAATGCGTCCATTCGTTCGAACGCACTTTTTCACAGACAACGCGAAAATGCGTTCGTCTGACCCTAGCCTAAATGTAACACTTTGCAAAAGTGCTGGGGCCTGAGATACTAACATTGTGGATAATAGATATCGGGCTCTATTACAGTCTTAACGCTATCGGTAGCGCTCACCTGCGTGAGCACTACCATTAGCTGCGGTATTTACCGCATATTACAATCCAGGTTAAAAAAAAACGTTTGCGTTTGGTACCTTGCGCTCCTCTGCACGAGGTCACTGCACTTTGCGCTCCCTATACTTAACATGGGGAATGCAAAGTGTTAATTCACTCACATGATTCAGTGTCCTCAATCAGACACTCGATATGCAGGCCGCTGGCAGCTTGGGTAGGGAATGCCAGATTTCTCTTCTTTGGGCTAAATTACAATCTTCACGCAAATGTTAACAAACAACAGAAACAAACAATGTTTCAACCATAACCAAGCCTTGACAAACACCTGGCAAGGGTCAACACATCCTTTGTTTCTGCTGTGGTGAAGGAATAAATCCATTGATTTAATACCGCTGTATGCTGGAATTATTTTATTTATTTTGTCAGTGTTTTGGGCCAAGGAATGAGAACTTTCCAGCTGCGCTTTGAAGGTTGGTGTATTGACATTATTTGGTTGAAAAAAGGGAGTGTAGGTGAATGCACATGCGTGCACGAGTGTAGCGAATGTGTGCTTGAGTGTAGGAGTCTGCGAATACGCATGCGTTCGAGTGTAGGTGTCCGTGAATGTGACTGTGTGCTTGAGTGTAGGTGTGTTTTGAGTGTAGGTATTGGCACTCAAATTCATTTTTTATAGGATGTGGGTCACTCATTGGTAACCAGTGTATGGATCCGGCGCCGCGCATGATGGTGCACTGTGTTGTGCTGCCTGAACAATACAAGATGTGGCAGGGTACAAGGGGGGCAGTGGCTCATCTTAGCAACATATCACCAGCCTAATACAGCCACCCCCCACCAGAGCCCATCATTTTGCCACCTTGGGGGCCCAGAAGGTGCAAGGAGCCTGTTACCTGTGAGTGCCAGCCAGCCGTACCTGCCACAAGGGGGTATATTAGAAATCTTTTGAGCTCCCTGTCATCTTATTCAGCTGCCAGCTCTTGTCTAGAGTAGCCTACACCACACAATACACCCCCCATGCAGCCTTATCTAAACATTCCCTCCTCCACCTCATTAACTGTTAAATAATATAGATTGAATAAACAAGATCCACAAAGCAAAGCTTTTGGTAAATGTTGCATTATGGGATGTTGTTTATAACGTCTTGCATTTTTCTTTGTGCTCTGCAAAATGTAGAGTTGAGGCTGGAGGAGGGATTTGGATGGGACTAAGGGCAGGTAAAAGTGGGTCATGGGTGGATTCTGGTCGGGGGGGGGGGTTTATTAGGTTCGAGGGCCCTGAGTCTTGTCAGCCCGCCCCTGTCCACACATATGGCTCCAGAGGTGTACTCATACATTTTACAATGATCTCTTATATAGTAGAATACAATCTTATGAAGCATGGTTAGGGAAAGTGCGGATTAGATTAAAACATCACTTCTTTGTGAACTATAGACCCTTATATTTTAACTATTCTAGAAAACTGCCAATTTACCTTATATTTAATTGTTATCTACAAATCCCATGTTTCAAATACATTGTATGACAATAGTGGTTTCAACTTAAAGTGCACGGTAGTGACGGCGGTTAATTCTGAACAGTGATGAGCTAAAAACCTATTTTTTTTAATCAGTTTATGTACTGGAAATATCCCACAAATTTCACATTAAAAGAAAAATGAGGGAAGAAAACAATTTTTTTACTATTTCTAAATTATAGGTTTGAGTTTGCATATTGCTCTTTTTCAGGTCGCTTTAAGGCTGGGGTCAGACGAGCGTGATTTCTACGGACTGTACGTCCGTGCAGTACGGACATCGTCAGTACGGATGACGCAGTAGTGGTCACACAGTCCGTTTTTTCACTGAAGTTATTTTTTGACGGATGTAGGAGGGAAAAATAAATTACAATGAAAAAACATTCTGTCCGTCAAAAATGCTGGACGTATAAATGCAGTCCGTCTGACCTCGCTCCATCACTCACACACAAAGCTATGCAGACGTTGTGGACGTGGCGCACTCCGCACGTCCGTTCTAGCAGTATTACGTTCTTGCCTAACCTGCGTCCGTTTGCCGCGGCCGTTGTGCGTCCGCAGTTCAGTGCGGACGTACTTCATGTGTCAGGCTCCAATGGACTTACTTTCATGCTATCACGGACGTACTTTTAGGCGCAATCACGGACGTGAACACTACGCTCGTCTGACCCCAGCCTAAGCAGGAAGTACGGCACATCAACTGATTGGTGGTCATGTGATGGCACTTTGTTCCCAAACGACGTAGTTGGATGTGACGTCTCCTCCCCACCAATCTGATGGGTATTCTACTGGAAAGGATCCTCTGCATTCGATAGGAGTTATCCTATAGCTCTGCTGTGTGACTTAAGCCTTCACTATTTAGAGATTCTGCCGCAGAGGGAAAGGCTCAGGGGTGATAGTAATGTCCTGTACGGGAGTGATTCATGCTCAGTGTGATGTGATGAGAGCTAAAGCTTCAGCCTCAGCATTTTCATGATCTTTTTGAGTTAGTGGGTAGTGAGAGTCTGATCCAGTCACTGAGACCGTGTAAGAGGTTGAAGCCAATAGATCTGTAAAGTCATTGATAGAAATTATTAAAAGTGAAGGTGTTAAGAAAATTGTTATGTCATTGGGCCTTGTGTGGGGCACACAGGGTTAATCCCCTCTCATGAAATTGATGTTCTCTGTAAATGCTGTGGAAATCTCTCCACTAGACAACCATTCTAATGATCCCCTAAAGCAGGAGCCAGCGTTCTTTACCATCCAGATGTTTCAGAACTACATCTTCCATGATCCTCAGTAACTCATTAAGATGGCTGAATCCCATGGGACATGTAGTTGAGAAAACATCTGGAAAGCCAATCCCTTTCTTACGCTCTAGTAAATGAACCATGACAAACGGTTTATTTTTCATATTAATTGACAAACAGAAAAAGGTAATTTTTAAATATAATTTATTTATAAATTTAGAGAAAAGTAAATTTTGTTCTGGACAGCATTAATTAAATATGGCTAATCCAGAGGAAGGCGAAAAACACCTTGTGAAATATTGAACAAGGTGAAAAAATTCCTTCCTGACCCCAATAATGGCGATCGGTTCATTCCCTGGTTCAGCCTCCTCATTTTTACAGCTGCATATCACTGGAGCCGCTGCCTGAACACACCTTGCAATTAGGGATGAGCCGAACACCCCCGAGTTCGGTTCGCATTCGAACTTTTAAAAAGTTCAAATTCGAACTCGAACTTTTCAAAAGTTCGAATTCGAACTCAAACACGAACACAAACTCAATACAAGTCAATGGGATTCAAAGTTCGTTTTTTAGAGTGCCCTCCAAGAGGGCATATATGCTAGATATTTGCCATAAAAGGTGTATGGGGGTCCGGGTAGTGCCCTGGGGGACAGGAAACAAGGACAAAAAGTAAAAAAAAAAAGTTTTTAAAAGGACAGTGAGTTTTCCATGAAATAAGAGTTAAAAATAAAAACGAAAAATTCCTTCAAATATCGTGCCTAGGAGGTCCCCATAACCTGCCCGTGAAGTGGCGGATTTCTAGGATGTATTGAAACATTTAAAAACAATGTCTGGGTCTGGGTAGTGCCCTGGGGGCCAGGAAACAAGGACAAAAAGTTTTAAAAAAGACATTTTTAAAGGAACAGTGAGTTTTCCATAAAATAAGGGTTAAAAATAAAAACGAAAAATTCCTTCAAATATCGTGCCTAGGAGATCCCCATAACCTGCCCGTGAAGTGGCGGATTTGTAGGATGTATGGAAACATCACCATCACAGACCCACACACGACACCTAGCACTGCCAGTCTGCATACAATGTATCAAATTCATGAGACCGGACTAATTAGAAGCACATGTTATTTCCAAGCACTAATTAAACACCTGTTGTTTACGCCGTTTGAGAGCACAGGTCATTTAGAGGTGAGAATCTTTGCACCTAGACATTAGTTTTTAATTCAATATCTAATAAACTGTTGCTTATAATATTCTGCAGTAAAGAGTCTCTTTATTTCTCAATTTTTTTAGTATTTTTTAAGCATTTTTTTTAAAACATATTTTTATTCGTCTCAGATCAGGATGAAAGTACAGGAAAAGGAGTAACAGTTTTTCATATCATTTACAATCTGTAACAATGCAATATCACAACTTCGGGCTCTAATTAAAGTATTACATCCCAAACCGGAACCGACGGTTCATGGCGATATGTCAGCATTTAAAGCTCAGAGGTGGACGGCTGGGTTAGGGTGTCTCGGGAAGTGGAGGCAAGAAAGTTAACTAGCAGGTGGTCAGAGGTATCTGGGGGGATCGGCAGGCGTTCCGCAACAGAAGTTTTGACCTCAGATGGTAAGGCATGAATAAAAGGGGACCAGTGAGTAAAGAATTGTTGAGTTTTCTCATTCTGGTGCAGTGAGGCATCAGACCAGTCGGCCAAGAATATGGAATAGATTCTGTCGTACATCATACGGAATGAGGGAGGGGTACCAGATATCCATTGAGATAATATGGCCTTTTTGCCCGTCGCTGCTAAGAGACCTAACCAAAACCGGTGGCATTTAGAGAGGGATTGAGGAGTCGGGGGAGTTGACAAGTTAAAAATAGCCCAGTTTGAAGTGAAAGGAATCTCGATTCGGAGAACCAGAGAGCTAAATCGGCGTATGGTGTCCCAAAACAATTGAATAAAGGGGCACGACCAGAGACAATGATGGAGGTCGGCTGGGGAAAAATTACATTTTAAACAGTTGGCATTAGGTAATAGTCCCGAATGGGCCATTCTGTCCGGCGCCATGTAAGCTCGGTGGAGTATCCTATAGAACATGTCCCAATAGTTGGCGGATGGGAGAGTGCGTCTAGATGCCAAGGTAGCTGACACCAGGTCGTGGGGGGTAAGGTTTGGAAAAGTAGTAGCCCATCGGGAGATAGCTGTCCAGGCTTTCGAGGTGGGGAGCGAATGTTGTAGTAGTGTGTAAATGGTTGAAGTCGAGGGAGGAGACGCACTATGTACGAGTAATTGTGTGTCTAACGGGTTAGTTAAATCAGTGGGGGATAAGGTGTGTAGTTGTGTGAGAAGGAACTGTCTGAGTTGTAAGTAATAAACAGGGTGTATAGTTAACGGGGCAATGCGTTCTGTCAAGGCTGTGTAAGAGTAAGGCAGACCTGATGTTCCGTCTAGGTAATGGTGTAGAAGTCTAAAACCTCGCTGGGCCAGGGTTCGAAAAATAGGAGCAGGGGAGGCATTTTGAAAATGAGGGTTGTGCAAGATAGGGGACGACCAAAGGGATGTTTGCCAGGACAATTGGAGGCGTTTACGGACTCTGACCCAAGCTAATTTCGTTGTAGAGAGCAAAGGGTTATCGTGTAGGGGAAGGGGGATGGTGGGAGAGTGTTGGTGAAGAAATGCTAGTATAGAGGAGGCAGGGAGCAGCGCTTGTTCCACATGTAAGGCTGTGAAGCCTGAAGTATCATTCAGCCAGTCTGAGACGTAACGATACAGCGCTGCTAGGTTATAATCCTGTAAATTGGGGAAATTGATACCTCCCCTCACTATCGGTTGCTGAAGACTGAGGAGTGGTATACATGCCCGCTTGTCTTGCCAAATAAAGGACGCATAGAGCCGGTTGAATAACCGAAGATCATTAGGTTTCAGTAGGAGAGGCAATACTTGTATAGTGTAAAGTAATTTGGGAAATAAGGTCATTTTAATAAGAGAGGCCCGCCCCAAATAAGAAAGTGGAAGAGAGCTCCAGGCCTCCAAAAGTGATTTTGTTTGGGCTAAGTGGGGGTCTATGTTGAGTTTGTATAAGCGGGAGAGGTCAACCGGTAAAATAGTGCCCAGATATTTAATATAAGGAGAGGGTGCCCAGGAGAAGGGAAAACCCTGGAGCCATGAACCCTGTGGTTTGGGGTCCAGAGGCAAAGCTACTGTTTTGGCGTAGTTGATTTGGAAGCCGGAGGCTACGTGGAATGAGTCAACTTCAATAGGGAAGGGATCGCGGAGGCGGGGTCTGAAAGGAATATCAACGGGTCATCTGCAAAAGCTACTACTTTTAATATTACAGTGGGGGACAAATGAATTCCAGATATTGTTTTGGACATTTCTATAATACGTATTAGAGGTTCTAGGGCCAGGTTAAATAATAATGGGGACAGTGGACATCCTTGTCTAGTTCCTCGTTCTAGGGTAAAGGGGGTGGAGTTGAGCCCGTTTGCTGTGATCACAGTGGAGGGTGTAAGATAGAGTGCACGGAAAAGTGTTAAGAATGTTTTACCAAAATGATGAAATTTAATAAATCTGACCAAATAATCCCACGAGATCCTATCGAATGCCTTATCAGCGTCACAGCTCAGTAAGAGGTTTGAGGATTGTGGCGTGAGAGAGGATGACCATATTGCCGCTATGGCTTTGCGTATGTTAATGGTGGAATGGTGGCCATTAAGGAATCCTGTTTGTTGAGGACCTATGAGGCGTGCAAGGGGGTTTTGAAGACGGCGGGCCATGATGGAGGACAGTATTTTGAGGTCAGTATTTAGTAGTGCAATGGGACGATAGGAGGTAATCAATGTTGGGTCCTTTCCCGGTTTGGGGAGAACCACCACCCGTGCCTCATTAAAGGTCGGGGGCGGGGCTTCACCCTGCAGGATATTGTTATATAGTGTAACTAAGTGGGGGATCACCAAGCCGTAAAGGAGTTTGTAATATTCTGCCCCAAAGCCATCTGGGCCCGGTGTTTTTCCGTTTTTTAGTGAGGTTATTGTCGTTTTGACTTCGGCATGTGTGATGTGTGCTGAGAGTGCGTCACGTTCTCCCGGGGAGAGTTTAGGTATTTGGGCTGTATGAAAAAGATTCAGTTGGGCGGCACAGTCATCGGGGCCTGCTCTATAGAAATCCGCAAAGTAGGTGCGGAAGTGATCCACTATGTCATCAGGTTTGGTAAGTACGGTTCCGTCCGAGGTCTTGAGTGCTGAAATTAAGGGTCTGATCTGGGTCTGGGAGCGTACCAAGTTAGCAAGAAGTCGATCTTGTTTGTTACCAAAGCGAAACAAAGCATGGTTTCGTCGTTGGCATGTACGGTGTGCTTGTACTGTGGCTAAGGAGTCGTATCGCATCTTGTCATTTTTGTATTTTTGAAGGGTTGTGGAGGTTGGGTCTAAGAGATAAACTCTATAGCTGCAAAGGAGCTCAGAGTGGGCATCGGAGAGGTGTCTAGAAGTCTCCTTTTTTGTGCGGGCGGCATATTCCATTATTTGACCGCGAAGCACTGCCTTCGACGCAGACCAAAAGAGGTTGACGTCGTCGACATGCTCAATGTTATCGTCCGTGTAATTATTCCATGCCAGTTCAACATGAGAGGTGAAGAGACCGGAGGTCATGAGATGCGAAGGAAAGCGCCAGTTCCTAGAATAGGGCACCGGGGTTTCCAACGCTATTTCCAGTGTGATATGCGCGTGGTCTGTGAGAGTTATTGGGCCAATGTCTGTCAGCAGGGCACGGTTGGAAAGTAGGCTTGAGACCAAAAATAGGTCTAGGCGAGAAAATGATTTGTGTGGGTCAGAATAAAATGTGAAATCCCTGCCCGTAGGGTGGTGGGAGCGCCATACGTCATCCAGGTTAAAATGGGACCTGAGGAAGGTCTGGCCTGCGGGTTGAGAACGTCCTCTAGCCATCGTACGACTGGGTGCTCGGTCCAAGATAGGATCTGGGACCTCGTTGAAATCGCCCCCCACAACCCTACGGGAAGATTCGTGTAAATGGAGTAATGGTAACAGTGATTTAAAGAAAGTGAGATTAGGGCTATTGGAAGCATAGATGTTAAGCAATTGTAGGGTTTCCTGTCCCACTGTCAGGGTGAGAAAGGTATATCTCCATTCCGGGTCATTAATCTCAGTCAAATCAGAGTATGGGAGACGTTTGTGGAGAAGGATAGTAGTACCACACGATTTCTGCGTGTGAACGGATGATGACTGGAAGCCTATCCAGGGGCCGCGCAGTGCCTGGTTTGGGGAAGTCCAGTGCGTTTCCTGAAGGATAATTATGTCAGGATCTAACTTTTTCAAATATTGTAGTACTTTTTTCCTCTTGATAGGCGAATTAAGGCCTTCCACATTCCAAGATACCAGTTTCAACGATTTGCGGGTAAAAACCTGGGGTTCTATAGGAAGGGTACTCTCAGACATGGTAGCATGGGTCATGGGGGATACCAAAAGCGGGTTCTAAGCTTTACCGTTGAGAGCAAATTGTTAAGTGGGGCCGGGAACTGTCCCAGCTTCTGCTCCGCAGCCCCATATACATCAGCGAGCATTGTTACCTCCTGCCTATGATTCAAGAGACTGATCAGAAACATTTTAAACACTAAGCACCCAACTGGAACATAGGTGCGCCTGTACCTGGAAGAAACAAAATTAACCAGAAAACATACAGAAGAGCCATAAACAGTATAACCGAGATGAACCAAAAGGGTCCGGGTGGCGAGTGGCAAACATACAGCTCCGACTGTGGCTGGATCCAGCCCTGTCCATGGAGTCCAGCACCGGGGAGTCAGTAAAGTCGGACAAAAGGGGGAAGAGTCGTAGCGATCCATTGTACCTCTAGGATTGCGCGAATCCCGTCGCAGAGTCGGAGCTACAATCAGGTTGGGGGTTTTGGTGAGCGTTGTCTTGCGGATGTTGATGATGAGAGAGAACATGCAGTGTCATCTTCCAAGATGGTCAAGGCGTCGGTTGGTGAATCGTAGAAGGTGACTTGGCCGTGAAGGTGAACTCGTAGGAGAGCAGGGTATTGCAGCATAAACCGCACATTGGCCGCCGCCAATTTGGAGCAGATGGGGGCGAAGGCCCTGCGACGGGCCGCCAGGGATGTCGAGAAGTCCTGGAAGAGGCGTAAAGTAGTTCCGTTGTATTCAAGGGTATTGGCTTTCCTGTACGCCTGCATGACGCGGCTTTTGTCTGAGAAATTCAGTAGTTTAAATATGACAGTGCGAGGGCGGCCTAAGGATGGAGAAAGGTCCGGTCCCAGACGATGTACCCGTTCCACGGTCAGTGCTGAATTATCCGCTAGTCCTAGGAATGTGGGGAGCCAAGATGATACGAAGTGGTGAAGTTGAGGGCCTTTTACGGTTTCAGGGAGTCCCACTATTCTTAAGTTGTTTCTATGGCTCCTGTTCTCTAGGTCGTCGACTTTGTCTATCAGGGATGAAAGGAGCGAATCGTGAGATTCCACGGATGTTTGGAGGGGGGTCAGTCCGTCCTCCAGAGTGGAAACCCTTTCCTCCACCTCAGTCAGTCTTTGTGCTTGCGAGGTGAGCTGGGAGAGCGCCAGGTCAATGGCGGTCGATAGCCGGCCCAATTTTTCGTCTAGCAATGGCGAGAGCATAGCTGTGAATTCTGCCACCTGCATGACAGTAGTGGGCGGTGGAGGGGTATCAAGGTGGGGGCTGGATGGTGAGCTTCCCAGGTCAGATGTGGAGCGAGTCGGGGATCGCGTCGGTGCCGATGCACCTTTGCCCTGAGATTTGGTTGTAAGGCGTTTTGAACTTTTTGTGGATGATGCAATGAATTTATCCATGGTGAAGTGAAGGCAGGATAATTGTAATATGTAGACAGTGCGGAGTGTCCAGAAAAATTATAATATGCAGACAGTGCGGAGTGTCCAGAAAAATTATAACATGCAGACAGTGCGGAGTGTCCAGAAAAATTATAACATGCAGACAGTACGGAGTGTCCAGAAAAATTATAATATGGCGACAGTGCGGAGTGTCCAGAAAAATTATAATATGGCGACAGTGCGGAGTGTCCAGAAAAATTATAACATGCAGACAGTGCGGGGTGTCCAGAAAAATTATAACATGCAGACAGTGCGGGGTGTCCAGAAAAATTATAACATGCAGACAGTGCGGGGTGTCCAGAAAAATTATAACATGCAGACAGTGCGGAGTGTCCAGAAAAATTATAACATGCGGACAGAGTATTTCATTGGGAAAGCGAGAAAAATTGGTTTGTGATGGCTGAGGATAGTGGGCTTCTGTGGGTCCACCAAATAAATGATGCGTGCGTGTAGTGGGCATATCAAGTCCACCGAAAATATTTAATTGCCACTGAAAAATTGATGTGATATAATTATATAAATATGTGTTGTGGGCCCCACCAAATAAAAAAAACAAAAAAAAAAACAAAGCCAATACAGCAGAAATCTGCAAACTACGTCAGGTCTAGATGTGAGGTCAAGGTAGGTAGTTAGTGGAGGGCTCCGGTTCGGCACACCGGGCAGCGCGGAGGTATTGAAGGGGGATGGGCAGAACAAGCCCGGGTGTCCCCTTTATTGGGTACGTGCCGCAGGTGATATGGGACCACGACGCTGCGTCCACCGACAGGGCAAGACGGTGGTCCGAACTGGGGGTTGAGCCGCCTTGGAGGTGACAGAGAAGGAAGAGATGCCAAACTCCCGCGTGGAGGAGAGCAGGAAGTCACTCGAGTAGGCCCTAACACGTGGCGGCGTCCTCTGTGTCCCGACGGTGTGGCTGCCGTTCTGGCTTTCGGGTAAACGGAGGCAGAGCTGTGGGCCGCTGATGATCCCCTCCCCGCCGCGACAGCAACCAGGCTGCCGGCAACGCGACAGGGGCCAGGCGGAACCCGCGAAATATTGCGCACCCGCTCAGCGCGAGTATGGTGACGGCCGGAACACGGCCTGGGTACCTCCGGGAGCTAAGGACGGAGGATCAGTGTGGTCTCCGCTGGAACGGGGACCTGGATCCTCCCGGGTGCCGTCAATGTGGGGGCTGGAAAATTTGTCCTCGCTGGTCCTTGTCGGCGGAGGGCAATTAAAATGCGGCCATGTTCTAGGCCCGCCTCCTGGAAGTCTACTTTTAAGCATTTTTTCAACTTTTTTCAACTTTTTTTTTTTTTTAGAACTCGAGCCGAACAAGCCAAAAAGTTCGAAGTTCGCGAACTTTCGAACTGCCAATCTTCGAATCGAACTCCGAACTGATCGAACCGAACAGCTCATCCCTACTTGCAATACAGAGAAATGTTCACCTGGGAAAAAGAGCTTGCAATCTAATACGAAGGGTACAGTACAGAGAAATAAGGTTCCTGCTTGAATAGCTTACAATCTAATACAAAGGGTACAATACAGAGAAATAAGGTTATTGCTTGAAGAGCTTACAATCTAATACAAAGGGTACAATACAGAGTTATATTGTTGCTCCACGTTAATGACTTTGCTTCTAGCTCCTCGTCTCACTTGTTATGTTGCTTCTCATTAGAAGCGTATCAAGGGGAGGCCAGGAGGGCCAATGGGTGATTTTCTTATGTTCATGTGCATACATATATACTTTCACAGTATATATATATACACTATATTGCCAAAAGTATTCGCTCACCTGCCTTGTCTCGCATATGAATTTAAGTGACATCCCATTCCTAATCCATAGGGTTCAATATGACGTCGGTCCACCCTTTGCAGCTATAACAGCTTCAACTCTTCTGGTAAGGCTGTCCACAAGGTTTAGGAGTGTGTTTATGGGAATTTTTGACCATTCTTCCAAAAGCGCATTTGTGAGGTCACACACTGATGTTGGACGAGAAAGCCTGGCTCTCAGTCTCCGCTCTAATTCATCCCAAAGGTGTTCTATCGGGTTGAGGTCAGGACTCTGTGCAGGCCAGTCAAGTTCATCCACACCAGGCTCTGTCATCCATGTCTTTATGGACCTTGCTTTGTGCACTGGTGCACAGTCATGTTGGAAGAGGAAGGGGCCAGCTCCAAATTGTTCTTACAAAGTTGGGAGCATGGAATTGTCCAAAATGTCTTGGTATGCTGAAGCATTCAGAGTTCCTTTCACTGGAACTAAGGGGCCAAGCCCAGCTCCTGAAAAATAATCCCCCCTCCACCAAACTTTACACTTGGCACAATGCAGTCAGACAAGTACCGTTCTCCTGGCAACCGTCAAACCCAGACTTGTCCATCAGATTGCCAGATGGAGAAGCGCGATTCGTCACTCCAGAGAATGCGTCTCCACTGCTCTAGAGTCCAGTGGTGGTGTGCTTTACACCACTGCATCCGACGCTTTGCATTGCACTTAGTGATATATGGCTTGGATGCAGCTGCTTGGCCATGGAAACCCATTCCATGAAGCTCTCTGCGCACTGTTCTTGAGCTAATCTGAAGGCCACATGAAGTTTGGAGGTCTGTAGCGATTGACTCTGCAGAAAGTTGGCGACCGCTTCGCACTATGTGCCTCAGCATCCGCTGACCCCGCTCCATCAGTTTAGTACGTGGCCTACCACTTCGTGGCTGAGTCGCTGTCGTCCCCAAACACTTCCACGTTTTTATAATACAGCTGACAGTTGACTGTGGAATATTTAGGAGCGAGGAAATTTCACGACTGGATTTGTTGCACAGGTGGCATCCTATCACGGTTCCACGCTGGAATTCCCTGAGCTTCTGAGAGCGACCCATTCTTTCACAGATGTTTGTAAAAACAGTCTGCATGCCTAGGTGCGTGATTTTATATTCCTGTGGCCATGGAAGTGATTGGAACACTTGATTCTGATTATTTGGATGGGTGAGTGAATACTTTTGGCAATATAGTGTATGTCATGGTTAAAGCCCGAAGTGCGATTAATCCTAAAATTACCCGGTAATCCTGACATTACCCAAAACCGCTGGGTAAAGCTGCAAAAAAATGAAAAATTCAGACTTTACCCGCATAATCTTAGGACTAACCAACTGCCCTTGGGTAACAGTCTGGAAGAACTGAAAATTTTGCACTTTACCCAGATGGTCTACAGACTATCCAACCCTGTTTGGTTAAAACCGTAAATCTGAAGCTTCAACCGGGTAATCTGAGGACGATCCACAGCTTCACCTGGGTAATCTGCAGAGCATCCAACCCCCCTTGGGTAACAGTGAATTTTGCTATTATCTATGGATATTATCAATGAAAATGGCAAAAGACAAACATTAAAATGTATTGCGGATATAATGAATGTACAGAGTGACAGGATATGTTTCTTATATGAATGTGAAAGAGTTACATGATCTTTATGTGTCATATGTGCTTATATATCATTTATGAAACATACAGGGTTATTCAAAGAGATCCGAATTGCTTGAGAAAGGTAACCGAACGCTGAAAATCAGCATTCGGTTACCTTTCCTGGCCATTCGGCTATCCAGAGAGCAGGCAATTCGCCAAATCCTGGCGAATTGCCTGAACATACGGTGCCTGTTCGGTGCCTGTTCGAGGGCAGTGAAATCCCCATGAAAAGCACTAAAAAGGCTATTCAGCGAACACAAACCAGCAGTGAAAGGTTCCCGAAATGCCCTGCCATTCGGTGGTTTAATGCGGCAAATTTATTCAGGAGAATCCCATAGGCATCAATGTTAAAAATATTCCCGTTTTAATTCAATATCTAATAAACCGTTCATTATAAAATTCTGCAGCAAAAAGTCTCTTTATTTATAGATTTCTTTAGGATACTTTAAGCATTTTTTGAATTTTTTTGAATTTTTTTAAAAGTCTGATTTTTTTTTTAAATTTACTTATTTTTTCTGTAACAGCCCTTTTTATTATCATTCCCTGGACCTCCTGTGTAAATTTCAGACATTTTTGCTCAGTAGTTTCATTTTCACAGATTCACATAAACTGTTTTGCTAATCTATTCACCTCGCTCGTCTGCGGTCTCAGCTGCTTCGGCTGCTTCGGCTGTGTGTGATCGGCTCCTGCTCGGGCTTTTTCCGTGGTTTTCGGCAGGTTAATCCAGATGTTTCTGGGTGTTTTCGGTGTGCATTCGGTGGGTTTTGCGGTTAGTTTTCGTTGAGTTTGCGGCAGCCTTTCCCTGCAATTCGGGAGCCATGTGGTGTTTGCTGAATACACCGCAGGGTCACCGAAATGGGATCGGCAAAAGGAACCGAATTGAAGAGAACGAAAAGTCAACGAACGTGCAGTGACTTTTCGAATCTCTTTGAATAACCCTGATAGTAACCATCAGGTTACTCTTTATATAATATTTAGATCTTCATAAATTAATTTTCAGACAAGTAATGCACAGAGTTTTATGACAGTTATTTAGTGTGGTTTGTGACTGTGGATACAATTTGGTTAAAAATAACAAAAAACACAATTTTATTATCAGTCAGATAACAGTTTGCAGCTTTACCCGGGTAAGCCTTGGAATTCAGTCAACTGTAAACTGCTAAAAAACCGAAGAAAAGCGGAATACCCAGAGGCATTTGGATACTTTGCAGATTACCCGGATAAAGTCTGATGTTTCATTGCACATCACATTTTATCCCGCAACACTAGGGTAATGTGCGTTTTACCTGGGTGAAACACAGCAGAAAACTGGAGTACCCAGAGGCCTCTGGATACTTTGCAGATTACCCGGATAAATCTGAAATTTCACTTCGGACTTTTGCTAATGACGCTTGGGTAATGTCAGGATTACCCAGGTAATCCTAGGATTAACCGCACTTTGGGCTTTAACTGTAACATATATATATATATTATGGGTAAAATTCGAAGTGCGGTTAATCCTAGGATTATCCGGGTAATCCTGACATTACCCAAAACCGCTGGGTAAAGCTGCAACAAAATAAAAATTTTGGACTTTACCCGGGTAATTTTAGGACTAACCAACTGCCCTTGGGTAACAGTCTGGAAGAGCTGAAAAATTCACACTTTATCCGGATAATGTGCAAGTGAAGCTTCACCCGGGTAATCTGAGGACTATCCACAGCTTCACTTGGGTAATCTGCAGAGCATCCAACCCCACTTGGGTAAAAGTGACTTTTGATATTATTTATGGATATTATCAATGAAAATGGCAAAAGACAAACATTAAAATGTATTGCGGATATAATGAATATACAGAGTAACAGGATATGTTTCTTATATGAATGTGAAAGAGTTACATGATCTTTATGTGTCATATGTGCTTATATATCATTTATAAAACATAATAACCTTTAGGTTACTATTTATATAATATCTTGATCTTCATAAATTAATTTTCAGACAATTAATGCACAGAGTTTCATGACAGGTATTTAGTGTGGTTTGTGACTGTGGATACAATTTGGTTATCAGTCAGATAACAGTTTACATCTTTATCCGGTTAATCCTCGGAATTCAGTCAACTGTAAACTGCTGAAAACCCAAGAAAAGCGCAGTACCCAGAGGCGATTGGATATTTTGCAGATTACCAGGATAAAGTCTGATGTTTCGTTGCACACCGCACTTTATCCAGCAAAACTAGGGTAATGTGCGAATTACCCGGTTAAAACAGTGCAGTACACCGTAGTACCCAGAGGCCTCTGGATACTTTGCAGATTACCCGGGTAAAGTCCGAAATTTAATTTTCCTTCTGACTTTTGCTAATGACGCCTAGGTAATGTCAGGATTACCTGGGTAATCCTAGGATTAACCGCACTTCGGACTTTAACCGTAACATATATATATAGGAGCCACATTTCCATTACATTCAAATACTTGAGAGTGTTATTTTGCTTTTGAGACTCTGGGGGCCCTATTCTCTAGTTCATGCTAATATGGGGACGCTATTGGGGAAAATCTGCCCCTTCAGGTTTCCCAGTAGCATCACCGTGTTACCGCGATATTCCGGGGCAGGCGCCAGCTCAGTTATTGCCACGGCGTTATCATGGAGGGAGACTGGGTACTATCTGTTCCGCTCAACAAGAACCTCCGGATCTGGCCACCCTTCTCGCCACGGGATTAGAGTTGAGCATCAAATTTATTGGGGGGGTGTTAGGGGGTGCAACATAATTCTGCAAATGTAGAATCATATATATCGCCATTCTTTAGAAGGTGCTAACTTTTGCCTTTTCGCATCCCTGCGGTAATAAGGGCTAGCACTTTGTAATACCTCAGTTATCGAAATGCTAATGTACGTTTGCGCTCCCCCTGTTAAGTATAGGATGCGTAAAGTACAGTAAGCTCTCCGAAACTAGCGCGAAAAACGATGCGCTAATGGGGGTAGAGACAGGAATGTAAATGGCTCTGGGAAGTTTACAACAGCTCTGGTTAAGTTAGCACCAACTATGTAATATGGCCCTTATTCTGTGTCACGGTGGGTCAGGGGATGGGGCGCCTGGCAGCAGCTTCCTCGCTGCTCGCTGGCCAGGCGCCGAATGTAAACGCTTCCGGGTGCGCTCACGTGGGACGCCGAGGGGCGGGGCTGGCGTTATGACGCGGACCCGCCGGGTTTAAAACCCAGTCTCACCACTATACCGGTGCCCTGACGTGGTATTCACTTCCCGCAGAGCTCTTGTGAATATTTTGGCTATTACCTGTGTATGACCTTGGCATTGGCAAACGAATCCTCCTGTGTATGACTCTTGGCATTGGCAAACGAACCCTCCTGTGTATACCCTTGGCATTGGCAAACGAACCCTCCTGTGTATGACCCTTGGCATTGGCAAACGAATCCTCCTGTGTATGACTCTTGGCATTGGCAAACGAACCCTCCTGTGTATAACCCTTGGCATTGGCAAACGAACCCTCCTGTGTATGACTCTTGGCATTGGCAAACGAACTCTCCTGTGTATGACCCCTGGCATTTGCAAACGAACCCTTCTGTGTATAACCCCTGGTATTGGCATTTACTCTGCTCTTGGTTCTGCCCTTAACGTTGGTACCGAGGTCAGTCTATGTGGCACCCTAAGCACACATCAGATTACCTCTGCTAATACTAAAGTCCTAGGGAGGACTTGTACTCTGGTCTGTACCTTTGTCTGGTGTTTTCCTTTCTTTATCTGTTACCTGCTTAATTGTCTATATAGCTTTGCCGACCATTCAAGGATCGGAAGAGTAGAGAGTGAGCTACATAAAGAGATCACTATCTTGGTAGTCAGAAGGATTCGTGACAATACTCTATTCCATACCTCTGTCTGGTGTTATCCCTTGATTATCTATTGTCTGGTTAATTGTCTTTCTAGTTTTGCCGACCATTCAAGGATCGGAAGGGTAGAGAGCGGTCTGCGTAAAGGGACCACTATTTTGGTAATCAGAGGGATCCGTGACATTACGTCAGGGACAATGGATCCCGCAGACCTCTCTAACCAGCTGGCACGTATCGCAGCCAGACAAGAGGAACAGGACCATAGGATGGACCAGATTTCTCTCGCTCTGCAAACCCTGTTAAATCGGTCCAATACAGGTACCACAAACCCTCCAGATCCAGTATTACCTAGGGTCAGTTCCGTCCCCCCTGAAGGACATAGGCTTAGTATGAAGGCACCCCTACGCTATGATGGTACACCAAGCCTATGCCGGGGTTTTTGACTCAACTCGAGATCTTGTTTGAGAACAATCCAGGTTCTTGTATGTCTGATAAAGCCAAAGTAGGATATCTGATTAATCATTTAACAGAAAAAGCTTTATTGTGGGCTACGCCGTTGTGGGAAAATAAGAAACCCATCATTTATGACTATGAGGGTTTTACCTCTGAGTTAAAACGTACCTTTGATCCCTCTAGAAGGGCTACCAATGCGGGTAGGTCCTTGTTTCACATCAAACAAGGTAATAAGAGGGTCGCCGACTATGCCATAGAGTTTAAGACTTTGACTTCTGAGGTACTTTGGCCGAACGACGTTTTAACCTTAGCCTTTACCGAAGGCTTGAACGAGGTTTTTATGTTTGAGCTGGCTCCCTTAAAATTACCAGAAAATCTAGACCACCTGATAGATTTCTGTATAGCCATGGACGATCAAATCAGGGAAAGGAGACACCCCAGAGATAGACCCCGAAGGGTCTTGCCTCCTTTACCCTCATTACCCAGACACACCAGTACGTCAGGTAATTCGGAGAGTGTGAAAACAGATTTGCCAGTCGTTGAACCCATGCAAATAGGGAAGACGGGTATTTCAGAAGCAGAAAGAGCGCACAGAAGAGAAAAGGGGCTCTGCTTCTATTGTGCAGGGGCAGATCACTTCCGCCTTCAATGTCCTCAGAGACCCAGGGTTAGCAGGGCTGAATATAGCAAATTAGGACTCAGAACAGGAAATACCCAGGTTATCGGTTCTCTGTATGCCTCCTTTGTGGATAATGAGAAAAAAAAATCCAGGATTCTGTTACCGATCTCCCTAACCTGGGAGGGGGTTCACCTCAAGACTGAGGCGTTCTTAGACTCTGGGGCCTCAGGCAATTTTATGGATAAGAATTTTGCTGCCAAAAACCTCCTACCTCTGGTTCTCAAGGAAAGACCTCTAATGGTGGAGGCCATAGATGGTAAACCCCTGTCATGTCCACATATCACTCACGACACAGTCGATGTATGTATGAAAACAGGAGTTTTGCACCAGGAAACAATAAGATTTCAAATTATTGAATCACCCTCATGTCCTGTCGTTCTTGGGTTTCCATGGCTAACAGAGCACAACCCAGTTGTCGATTGGGTCCAGAGAGACATAAAATGTTGGGGTCAGAGTTGTCAGTCTAAGTGCCTAGGCAGAGTCAATGTGATTGGTAGCCTCAATATTGCCACAGCCCCTCCTTTGCCTACAGAGGTCCCTGAATGTTACCTGGCATTAAAGGAGGTGTTCTCTAAAGCCAGGACTGAGGTCCTACCACCACATCGTCCATATGACTGTGCTATTGATTTACTCCCCGGTACGATGCCTCCTAGGGGTCACGTATACCCTTTATCACAAAGAGAGAACGACATTATGGAGGAATACATAAGGGAGAATCTGGAACGAGGATTCATTAGACGGTCCTCCTCTCCAGCAGGAGCAGGTTTCTTTTTTGTTTCCAAGAAAGAGGGAGATCTGCGACCTTGCATCGATTATAGAGGTTTGAATAGGATCACCATAAGAAATGCATATCCCATACCTCTCATAACAGAATTGTTCGACCGATTAAAAGGGGCCCGTGTCTATACTAAGCTTGATTTACGCGGAGCGTACAACCTGGTCAGGGTTAAAAAGGGAGACGAATGGAAAACGGCTTTTAATACACGTAGCGGGCATTATGAATACCTGGTGATGCCTTTTGGGTTGTGTAATGCGCCAGCCGTCTTTCAGGACCTTATAAACGACACTCTAAGGGAATTTCTGCAAGAATTCGTCATAGTATATCTGGATGATATCCTGATATACTCTCCTGATGTGGACACTCATCATGTCCACGTGAAACAAGTATTGAAAAAACTATTGAAGGCTGGATTGTATTGTAAGCTAGAAAAATGTCTATTCGACATAGTAACTGTGCAATTCCTTGGTTATATAATAACCCCTGAGGGTTTTCAAATGGATCCTAAGAAGCTCTCAGCTATTCTTGACTGGCCCCTACCCCAAGGACTTAAAGCCATTCAGAGGTTTCTGGGGTTTACGAACTATTACCGAAGGTTCATTAAAGATTTTTCGGCCTTGGTGGCTCCCCTCACGGCTATGACAAAGAAAGGGGTGGGAAATCAGAAATGGACACCTCAAGCCACCCAAGCCTTTGAGGCACTAAAGCAAGCATTCACTACTGCCCCTGTTCTCCGACATCCAGATCCGGCTCTGCCTTTCCAAGTAGAAGTTGACGCCTCCGAACTAGGTCTTGGTGCAGTCTTGTCCCAAAGGGAAGCTCCTGACAAACCCTTGCATCCATGCGGCTTCTATTCTCGGAAGTTGTCCCCGGCAGAGAAGAACTACGACATTGGAAATAGAGAGTTGTTAGCAGTCATCTCGGCCTTGGCCGAATGGAGATACTTATTAGAGGGGTCTAAGGACCCCATCGTTATCATAACCGATCATAAGAATCTCACGTACATTGGAGATGCCAAACGTTTAAATTCCAGACAAGCGAGATGGTCATTGTTTCTTTCAAGTTTTAATTTCGTGCTTACCTATAGACCTGGGTCCAGAAACATTAAAGCAGACGCATTGTCGAGACAGTATGAGTCGTATGAACATAATATCCAAGATCGGCATCCCATTGTACCCCAGGAAAGGATTATAGCCGCTACCACGATTAGTGTCTCGTCTCCTCTAATAAAAAGGTTGCAGACCGTCCAGGGTGCAGCTCCTGGGGGAAAACCTCCTGCGAGACTCTTTGTACCTGAGAACGAAAGAGAGGAAGTACTTAACATCTATCATGATAATAAAACTTCTGGGCATATGGGTATCACTAAGACTGTGTCTAGTATCAGTAAACTCCTCTGGTGGCCCACGTTGCGCCGAGATGTCAAAGATTACATTGCCGTGTGCGAGGTATGCACAAGGCAGAAAAGTCCCAAAACAGCACCCATTGGCTTACTCCAGCCTTTGCCGATCCCCGAACGACCCTGGTCACATGTAGCCATGGATTTTATAGTAGAGTTACCTGAGTCAAGAGGGAATACAGTGATACTTACGATCATAGATCGATTTTCCAAGATGGGCCACTATGTTCCTCTTCGGAAACTACCTTCGGCAGCTGAACTGGTGCCCATTTTCATTGCCAACGTGGTCCGCATACACGGTGTCCCTCTGGAGATTGTCTCTGATAGGGGGACCCAATTCATCTCCAGATTCTGGAGAGGGTTTTGTAAGAACGTGGGGATAGACCTCTCTTTCTCTTCGGCTTATCACCCCCAGACCAACGGAGCAGCAGAACGAGCAAACCAAAATATAGAGAAATATCTCAGGTGCTTTATCTCAGAACAACAAGATAACTGGTCAGACCTGCTACCATGGGCAGAATATGCTTTGAACAGCGCAGTGAGTGAATCCACAGGACATTCTCCTTTCTTCGCTGTTTATGGTTTTGATCCTCCTGTGCTCCCCGATACGTTTCCTGATACCACGATTCCTGCTTTAGATGAGCAACTGGCATCATTGAAAGAGACTTGGGGGAGAGTGAGACGGGCACTGGAGGAGAGTAGTGCCATCCAGAAAACTAAGGCCGACAGACACAGGAGGCAGGCACCCGTGTATCAAGTTGGGGACAGGGTTTGGCTTTCTTCACGTAACATCAAGCTCTTAGTGCCTTCCATGAAGTTGGCTCCTAGGTATATCGGCCCCTATAAGATTCTACGGCGACTCAACCCTGTCTCCTATGCTTTGGCGTTACCCCCCCATTTTAAGATACACAATGTGTTCCATGTAAACCTTTTGAAGCCGTTGTTATGTAACCGGTACACCAAGTTCCATGCTCCACCGCCTCCTGTCTCTGTGGAGGGCGAGGAGGAGTTCGAAGTTAAGGCCATTCTGGGTGCCAGGATGTCTAGGGGGTCCTTGCAGTACTTGGTCGATTGGGTGGGTTACGGTCCGGAGGATCGTTCTTGGATACCGGCTGCGGAAGTCCATGCTCCTAGGCTAGTGAAGGCCTTCTATTTGGCGCACCCCCGTGCCCCTGGGGGTCGTCCAGTGGCCGCCCCTGGAGGGGGGGGTTCTGTCACGGTGGGTCAGGGGATGGGGCGCCTGGCAGCAGCTTCCTCGCTGCTCGCTGGCCAGGCGCCGAATGTAAACGCTTCCGGGTGCGCTCACGTGGGACGCTGAGGGGCGGGGCCTGGCATTATGACGCGGACCCGCCGGGTTTAAAACCCAGTCTCACCACTATACCGGTGCCCTGACGTGGTATTCACTTCCCGCAGAGCTCTTGTGAATATTTGGCTATTACCTGTGTATGACCCTTGGCATTGGCAAACGAATCCTCCTGTGTATGACTCTTGGCATTGGCAAACGAACCCTCCTGTGTATAACCCTTGGCATTGGCAAACGAACCCTCCTGTGTATGACCCTTGGCATTGGCAAACGAATCCTCCTGTGTATGACTCTTGGCATTGGCAAACGAACCCTCCTGTGTATAACCCTTGGCATTGGCAAACGAACCCTCCTGTGTATGACCCTTGGCATTGGCAAACGAACTCTCCTGTGTATGACCCCTGGCATTTGCAAACGAACCCTTCTGTGTATAACCCCTGGTATTGGCATTTACTCTGCTCTTGGTTCTGCCCTTAACGTTGGTACCGAGGTCAGTCTATGTGGCACCCTAAGCACACATCAGATTACCTCTGCTAATACTAAAGTCCTAGGGAGGACTTGTACTCTGGTCTGTACCTTTGTCTGGTGTTTTCCTTTCTTTATCTGTTACCTGCTTAATTGTCTATATAGCTTTGCCGACCATTCAAGGATCGGAAGAGTAGAGAGTGAGCTACATAAAGAGATCACTATCTTGGTAGTCAGAAGGATTCGTGACAATACTCTATTCCATACCTCTGTCTGGTGTTATCCCTTGATTATCTATTGTCTGGTTAATTGTCTTTCTAGTTTTGCCGACCATTCAAGGATCGGAAGGGTAGAGAGCGGTCTGCGTAAAGGGACCACTATTTTGGTAATCAGAGGGATCCGTGACATTCTGGTGGTAACGCTTACATATCGGTGAGCTAACGTTGGCCCCCACTAGGGAATAGTACCCTGGGAATTCATAAATGTTCTTTTTTGGAACTCTTAAAGTCTGTGGTTTAGATTGATCACTTTTATATCCTGTCATACAATTCACACCAGTAGTCTTTAAGGGATTATTGGATGATCTAACCATTCTGCTGTCAAGTAAGCTTTACAGAGGCCAATAACTGGGTGAAATACACAGTTTTCCAAACAGAGAGCAAAGCACTAAGCCTCCATAATGGACTAGGAACAGCCGGCTCGTGTTTGATTAAGATATTTGTCTGGGTGCCATTATTTATCTTGGATGCACAGTATGTGTTTGATAAAGGGCAGCGCACAATCAGATACTGCCAATTTATTAATTTAATTTATTTTTATCGTGTTTTGATAAATGACACAATTCCTCTAAGCAATTCATTTAATTATGTTATATTATAACATTATCAAGATATCTGCGGCTGATCCAAAATATACAGGTAAGAGGGTTTGCAAAATAGAAAGGCTGACAAAGGCTGTCAACATGAGAACAAAAGACCCATTCCCCATATGGGCTCTGTGAAGGTTAGGCCTGATGTACAGCATTCTCTGTAAAGCGCTCTGTAATGGCACATTATGACTATTTTCACGGGAATGTTTCAAGTCAGTGTTTAACAATGCGATGGGGCGGTAGGAGGAAACTGAAGAAGGGTCCTTCCCGGGCTTAGGGATGACCACCACCCGGGCTTCATTGAAAGTCAGAGGTGGAGGACCTCCCTACAATATATTATTATAGAGCGAAACTAAGTGGGGGATCACCAAGCCCGAGAAGAGTTTGTAGTATTCCGCCCCAAATCCATCAGGACCCAGGGTATTTGCAGTTTTGAGGGAGACAATTGCGGTTCGGACCTCGGTGGGTGTGATGAGGACTGATAGCGCGTTGCGGTCGCTGGGGGACATTTTAGGGATTTGAGCTCTATGAAAGAGATCCAATTGAGAGGAGCAATCATCAGGGCCTGCCTTGTAGAAGTCTGCGAAATAGACTCGGAAATAGTTAGCGGTGGCAGCTGGGTCGGTAAGTATAGCCCCGTCTGGCGTCTTGAGTGAAGAAATAAATGGTCGAGTCTGTGTTTGGGAGCGGACTACATGGGAATGTTTAAGGAAGTCTACCATGGTCTAATCAACCTTTTTTACTTTAAAGAGGTATCCATGCATTGTTCATATATATATATACTAGCATCTACTGCTCCACAATGCCTTTTCAAAGCCCTTTTTAAAAAGATAACATTTTTATTTATTTTATTTATCCCACGGTGAAAAATGTGGCCCGATCCACCGCTTCTCCTCTCTTGGAGCAGACTGAGACTGGGAACAAAAAGTTCCTATTCTCCCTCCGTGATCACTCCAGGTTGCTGAGTGATCTTGCGGCCCGGAAATGCAAGGCCCCATGGAGTCCTATGGACTCCATGAGCTGATACTCGCTGTGGAGCGGAAACACTACTACAGACCTACAGGACTATTCAGAGAGAACTGAAATGTCACCGACATTCTGGTGCGCTCCCGTTTGCCGCACTTCGGTGCGACCCGGTGGTGAATTCAGCAATCACCGGCCACTGCAGGGTCCCCGAAGTGCGGTGAATCGACCCACCGAACGCGTCCGAAAAAAAACAACACTGCAACTTTTAAAAAACATTTTTGAAAAAAAAATACTGCATAAAAACACATGTAAATAATATATAAGGTTTATAATAATAAAAAAGGCCTGTTACAGAGAAAAAAAAGCCATTTTAAACACAGCGAACGCATCCAAAACACTGCCACAAAACCTCTGGATCAGATCGAAAAACCGTCTAATCGAATAGAAAAACCAGTGAAGAACCACCGAATGCATCCGGTGATACACCGAATCGATCCAAAAAAAGCCGCCGACCCACAGAACAGACCGTCAACCATCTGCCGGAAAGAGTCGACAAGCTAAATAGGAGTAAAAATTTAGGAAACACGCTGCAACTATTAAAAGGCGTTTAAAAACAAATACTGCATAAAATAATACAGTCAGGTCCAGAAATATTGGGACATCGACACAATTCTAACATCTTTGGCTCTATACACCACCACAATGGAGTTGGAATGAAACAAATACAATGTGCTTTAACTGCAGACTGTTAGCTTTAATTTGAGGGTATGTACAGCCAACTCAGGTGAACGGTGTAGGACTTACAGCAGTTTGCAGATGTGCCTCCCACTTGTTAAGGGACCAAAGGTAATGGGACAATTGGCTTCTCAGCTGTTCCATGGCCAGGTGTGTGATCTTCCCTCATTACCCCAATTACAATGTGCAGATAAAAGGCCCAGAGTTCATTTCAAGTGTGCTATTTGCATTTGGAATCTGTTGCTGTCAACTCTCAAGATGAGATCCAAAGAGCTGTCACTATCAGTGAAGCAAACCATCATTAGGCTGAAGAAACAAAACAAACCCATCAGAGAGATAGCAAGAACATTAGGCATGGCCAAAACAACTGTTTGGAACATTCTCAAAAAGAAGGAACGTACCGGTGAGCTCAGCAATACCAAAAGACCCGGGAGACCACGAAAAACAACTGTGGTGTATGACCGAAGAATTCTTTCCCTGGTGAAGAAAACACCCTTCACAACAGTTGGCCACATCAAGAACACTCTCCAGGAGGTAGGTGTATGTGTGTCAAAGTCAACAATCAAGAGAAGACTTCACCAGAGTGAATACAGAGGGTTCACCACAAGATGTAAACCATTGGTGAGCCTCAAAAACAGGAAGGCCAGATTTGAGTTTGCCAAACAACACCTAACAAAGTCTTCACAGTTCTGGAACAAGATCCTATGGACAGATGAGACCAAGATCAACTTGTACCAGAGTGATGGGAAGAGAAGAGTATGGAGAAGGAAAGGAACTGCTCATGATCCTAAGCATTCCACCTCATCAGTGAAGCATGGTGGTGGTAGTGTCATGGCGTGGGCATGTATGGCTGCCAATGGAACTGGTTCTCTTGTATTTATGGATGATGTGACTGCTGACAAAAGCAGTAGGATGAATTCTGAAGTTTTTCGGGCAATATTATCTGCTCACATTCAGCCAAATGCTGCAGAACTCATTGGACGGCGCTTCACAGTGCAGATGGGCAATGACCCAAAGCATACTGCAAAAGCAACCAAAGAGTTTTTGAAGGGACAGAAGTGGAATGTTATGCAATGGCCAAGTCAATCACCTGACCTGAATCCCATTGAGCATGCATTTCAAATCAAATCAAATCAAAATAAGCTTTATTGGTTGGACCAAATACATTTTAGCATTGCCAAAGCATATGGGGAGGGTATATGGTGTGGAGGGGGGGGGTAGTGGGACATATATGGGGGGAATGAGCAAGTCCATGGACATTATCAGGGGTAAGGGATAATGTGAAATGGGATGGGGGGGCGAGTTCGTGTTGGGGATTTATAAGTCCGGGATCTCTCATGTTCCTCTCAGTCTGTGACATTCTGTGACGTATTGGGCAGATATTTCACCGCCGGCTCCTCTTCTCCCAGTATGATGTGGAGTTTCCTCGTCTCTTCTATAGAGGTGAAGTCCGGGATGAGAGCGGAGAGTCTCTGGAAGTGAATCCATTTCACTTGCTGAAGACAAAACTGAAGGGAAAATGCCCCAAGAACAAGCAGGAACTGGAGACAGTTGCAGTAAAGACCTGGCAGAGCATCACCAGGGATGAAACCCAGCGTCTGGTGATGTCTATGCGTTCCAGACTTCAGGCTGTGATTGACTGCAAAGGATTTGCAACCAAGTATTAAGAAGGGAAAGTTTGATTTATGATTATTATTCTGTCCCATTACTTTTGGTCCCTTAACAAGTGGGAGGCACATCTGCAAACTGCTGTAAGTCCTACACCGTTCACCTGATTGGATGTACATACCCTCAAATTAAAGCTGACAGTCTGCAGTTAAAGCACATTGTGTTTTTCATTCCAACTCCATTGTGGTGGTGTATAGAGCCAAAGATGTTAGAATTGTGTTGATGTCCCAATATTTCTGGACTTGACTGTATATAAGGCCCTAAGAATAATAAAAATAAAAAGGTCTGTTACAGAAAAAATTCTGAAAAATCCTGATAAATGGCTAAAAAATAAATATTGAGACTTTTTGCTGCAAATGAAAAGAATAAACAGCTGAATAAATATTTAAGAAAAAGGGGGAATTTATTTTACATTGAAACCTGTGGGATTCGCCTGTTTAAACCTGTCGAATAAAACCACCAAAAATCAGGACATTTCACTGACATTTCAATGCTGTTCAGTGTTCTCTGAATAGATTAACCATTACTTTTCTGTGGCGAATTTCACTGCCGCCGAAGATCACTGTATTTCGCTGGCAATTCCCCAACATTTGGTAAACTGACAGCTTTTTGAATAGCCGAATGTCCATGAAATTGCTCTGTACGGGGAAATTTCGTGGCCATTTCGGGGAAATGCTATCATTACTCTTTGATTGTACCTGTCCTTAAGGTACAGCTAAGGCCTGGAGAAGTCATCAGACTGCTGGTGGGAGAGCGGGTGTTCTGCAAGGGAGCGGCATTAACAGATGTGACCCAATTGAGGTGCCGAGATCTGTTACACCGCTCCTCTTGATATTTCAGTTTTTCCTGAGCGGTAGTATTTTATATTTTCTGACCAGCACCTTGGAATCCATATATTAGCAAGTTGTCCTATTCGCTGGGCGGGTTGACGGAATAAGGGATTAAATAAACCTGAGCACAAGCTCACTTGTGCTTTAAAGATGACAAGCCTGGACACTTGAATTATTTCTGCCAGGAAACTCATTACCTTTGCTTACTTCATGTCTTCTAGAAATAGTTTTCACTCCATCCACATACAGATCATGGAAGGGCAGATATTCTTATCTGTGATGTACAGTCAGCTGATGATACAGTTCTTTAAATTAGCTGTTTTATGTGTAAAGGTTATCCATCCGCACAGTAAGCCGCCAGTAAATGTGCATTGCTGGAGACACTGCTATGTGTATCATGTGGCACAATGCACTAACCAGGTCAGTAGAGGAAAATAGATACAAAGATCAGATGAATGTTGATGTTGGATGAAACATTTAACCCCCTTCCCAAGCTCAAGTGAAATAATGTACGATGATTCTTTCAAGAATGGAATAAAAATTGCAATTTTGGGGGGTTGTCAACTAAGTGTTGGCATCTGCTGACATTGCAAATACAAGAGAAAAAGAAACAAACATTCTACGGAGCTGAAACAGAGTTTCGGCAAATGTTTTATTAAAAGAATAGAAGTCACACTTTTTGTTTTTTTTAACTATATTTCATTGTCATAAAAAAACCGCCAAAAATATACAGGTGAAACTCGAAAAAATTAGAATATCGTGCAAAAGTTCCTTTATTTCAGTAATGCAACTTAAAAGGTGAAACTAATATATGAGATAGTTCAAGCCGTGATTTGTCATAATTGTGAGGATTATGGTTACAGCTCATGAAAACCCCAAATCCACAATCTCAGAAAATTTGAATATTACATGCAATCAATAGAACAAGGATTGTACATAGAACAATATGGGACCTCTGAAAAGTATAAGCTGCATATGTACTCAGTGCTTGGTTTGGCCCCTTTTGCAGCAATCACTGCCTCAATGCGGCGTGGCATCGAAGCTATCAGCCTGTGGCACTGCTGAGGTGTTATGGAAGACCAGGATGCTTCAATAGCGGCCTTCAGCTCTTCTGCATTGTTCGGTCTCATATCTTAATGAAGCACAGTGGACCAACACCAGCAGATGACATGGCTCCCCAATTCAACACAGACTGTGGAAACTTCACACTGGACTTCAAGCATCTTGCATTGTGTGCCTCTCCATTCTTCCTCCATACTCTGGGTCCTTGGTTTCCAAATGAGATGCAAAAGTTGCTCTCATCAGAAAAGAGGACTTTGGACCACTGAGCAACAGACCAGGTCTGTTTTTCTTTAGCCCAGGTAAGACGCTTCTGACGTTGTTTGTTGTTCAGGAGCGGCTTGACAAGAGGAATACGACATTTGAAGTCCATGTCCAGGATCCGTCTGTGTGTGGTGGCTCTTGATGCACTGACTCCAGCCTCAGTCCACTCCTTGTCAAAGTCCCCAACACTTTTGGATGGCCTTTTCCTGACAATCCTCTCCAGGCTGCGGTCATCCCTGCTGCTTGTGCCCCTTTTTCTTCCACACTTTTCCCTTCCACATAACTCTCTATTAATGTGCTTTGATACAGCACTTTGGGAACATCCAACTTCTTTTGCAATTACCTTTTGAGGCTTTGCCTCCTTATGGAGGGTGTCAATGATGGTTTTTTGCACAACTGTCCGGTCAGCAGTCTTTCCCATGATTGTGATTCCTACTGAACCAGACTGAGAGACCATTTAAAGGCTCAGGAACCCTTTGCAGGTGTTATGGCTTCATTAGCTGATTAGAGTGGGACACTTTGAGCCTAGAATATTGCACCTTTTCACAATATTCTAATTTTCTGAGATTGTGGATTTGAGGTTTTTATGAGCTGTAAACTATAATCATCACAATTATGACAAATCACGGCTTGAACTATCTCATATATTAATTTCACCTTTTAAATTGCATTACTGAAATAAACTAACTTTTGCACGATATTCACATTTTTCGAGTTTCACCTGTATGTAGTTTCAACACAATGGACAGCCCCTTCATGTGCATCTGAAGCAGTGGGGAAAATAAATCCACACCAAAGGCTGAGGGGGGGGGAGGGATTAACCCCCTGTCCCTGATGCTGAAATAGTTTTCAGCACCAGGGTCAGCAATGCGGAATGCAGCTGGCTTGCAGAGAATAAAAAAGACGCGTTCGGTGAGAGAAAAAAAACGGCGTCTTTTTTTTTAAGTATCGGAACCCAAATTTTCGCCTTAAAAAAATCCAGAAAAACACCTAAAAAATTCAATAGACATAAACTCTTTTTGCTGCGGATTAAAAAAAATAAACGGTTGAATATAAAAAGAATAAAATTCTAAATATTTTTTTTTACTTTCAATCCTATCAGCTTCGCACGGAATCACTTCTCTATGGGGCAATTTCCCTGCCGCGGCACGGCGGTTTAACTATACTATTAATCTTTTTCATGTATCTTGTACCAGATCGTCTGATTTCATGTGAACAAATTCAATGAACAACATTGAAAGGCTCGCTAATCTGTTGTGATCGCATAAAATCTTCTGAAGTCGTCCAATGGCGGTCAGATGCAGTGGAAGAGGGCTGATTCACCTGCATGTTGTAGGATCAGTCGGACGACTTCAGACGATATCGGATGACCGCACCACCGCACAAATACGGATCCAGTGGACGGCCAGCCTAATATTGCTAATATAGCGTTTTTATCATTAAGATATTTTTTTACATATATTTGGTTCATGCTTTTTTGCTACAGGTGAGAAGAGGCACTTTGGTTTCACACCTACACCTGAGGTTATCTGGAAAGCCTGGTGGAACTTTGCCGTACATTTTTCCAGATTTAAAAGACACTTCAAAACATGTTTATGAGTGAATAGACAGTATATTAATATCATTGGTATAATAATATTACACCACTGACATTCTGCCTCTTTTTCAGGAACAAAAGTACTTTTTGTTTCATACCTGCTAAATCAGGTGAGCAACCTTAGTGGGACATGAGATATGTAGTTCTAGAACATCTGGGGGCCTATACTGCTGACCCCTGTTTTACGTTCTGTATAAAATGGGTAGCCCCAGATAGGTTTTGATCCAATTTATCCGTTTACAAATTAAAGTTACTGGGCCCTATTACATACTTCACGCAAAAACGCTTGTGAAACACGTGAATTTTTGCGCGAAGCGTTAAACGTTAACGCGCGTAAAACAACGCTGGTATTATAATCCTCGCACAGTTTTTCATCCGTCAAAAAATAACGCTCGTAAAACGGGCGCGCGCAGCAATGTAGCACGCAGAAATCAGTGTGCGAACTGTGTTTTTTCACGCGATTCAGCCAATCGGAATTAAGAACCACAATTGTCTCACGTTAACAGGGTTATCCAAAGAGATTCGAATTGCTTGAGAAAGGTAACCGAACGCTGAAAATCAGCGTTCGGTTACCTTTCCTGACCATTCGGCTATCCAGAGAGCAGGCAATTCGCCAAATCCTGGCGAATTGCCTGAACATACGGTGCCTGTTCGGTCCCTGTTCGAGGGCAGTGAAAACCCCATGAAAAAGCACTGCTTCGGCTATTCAGAGAACACAAACCAGCAGTGAAAGGTTCCCCTAATGCCCTGCCATTCGGTGGTTTAATTCGGCAAATTTATTCAGGAGAATCCCATAGGCTTCAATGTTAAAAATATTCCCGTTTTAATTCAATATCTAATAAACCGTTCATTATAAAATTCTGCAGCAAAAAGTCTCTTTATTTATAGATTTTTTAGGATACTTTAAGCATTTTTCAGATTTTTTTTATTTTTTTTTAAAAGTCCGATTTGTTTGTTTTTTTTTTTTCCAGTTAACTTATTTTTTTTGTAACAGCCCTCTTTATTATCATTCCCTGGATCTCCTGTGAAAATCTCAGACATTTTCGCTCAGTAGTTTCTTTGCAAACAGCGTTTCATTTTCCCAGATTCATACAAATGGTTTTGCTAATTTATTCACTGCCTCCTCTACGTCACAGCTGCTTCGGCTCTGTGTGATTCGGCTCCTGTTCGGCTCCTGTTCGGCTTCTTCGAAGGTTAATCCAGATGTTTTTGCTTGTTTTCAGCGTGCATTCGGTTGGTTTTCGTCAGGTTTTCGGCAGCTTTTCCCTGCAATTCGGGGACCCTGTGGTGCTTGCTGAATACACCGCAGGGTCACCGAAATGCAATCGGCAAAAGGAACCGAATTGAAGAGAACGAAAAGTCACCGAACGTGCGGTGACTTTTCGAATCTCTTTGGATAACCCTGTAATAAGTTTATGCACCTGTCAAAGTCAATCTGCGCATATATGCTGCATCAATAGAAAAAACACACACAACTTCTCAAATTTATTGGTTTGGTATGAGTAGAATGTGTAACTATACTTTGCTGCTTATTTTTGGTGTATTTGGGTTCGGCAGGTTGATAGAATTTGCCATTAACACCAGCTTTCAGGAGTTGCTAAAATTATGCGCGCAAAGGCTGTGCGTTAAAACTGCGCATAGATTGTAATACCGTCCGCGTACCAGCGCACAAACGCATTTGCGCTCACAATGTTAAGTATAGGATGCGCAAAGTACAGTAAGCTCGCGCAGCGGTCGCGCAGGTTCACCCGCGGTAGACGTATACACGCGTTTGTTGCGCTGACATTGTAATACGATGTTCTGCGCAACGGGTTTTGCCCCTCGCGTTAGTGCGTTTTTGCACGCGCGCAAACGTTTGCATGACGATTGTAATATTACCCTTCTAATTTTATGTTCATGTTAATTTTTTTCACTTGTACTTTTAAACATATTCATTGCACTATAAATAGATCTAACATCTTATTTGCTTATGAATGATCTCTGTAATGTTTTTTTCAGGTTTTTCACCGGCACTTTAAATGATGATAAAACTAGCACTTTAAACGTATATGAATCAAAAATCTGAAAAACTGAATATTGATATTACACTACTTATAGCAGTAATTAAAAGCAACAAATACTAATATGTCTGTACACTACATTTATATCAGTAAAATTGCATTAGTGTATCACGCTGTCTTGATAAATTTCTCAGATGTTCATACAGATAGTGACATAGAGAGAAGCTGAAAAAGACACGCAAAGACAATGGCAGAGACACAAACTGTGACACTGTCAAAAACACTGACAAAGCGACAAAGGCACTGACACACAGACATTGTCAGAAATACTGATAAAGGCACTGACACACAGACATTGTCAGAAATACTGATAAAGGCACTGACACACAGACATTGTCAGAAATACTGATAAAGGCACTGACACACAGACATTGTCAGAAATACTGATAAAGGCACTGACACACAGACATTGTCAGAAATACTGATAAAGGCACTGACACACAGACATTGTCAGAAATACTGATAAAGGCACTGACACACAGACATTGTCAGAAATGCTGATAAAGGCACTGGCAAATACACAGAGACACGCGAAGAGAGTCAATGACAAAGACCCTTACAGAAATTTCTCCATATTTTTATTTATTTTACCACAGGGGTTATTCAGAGAGAGCCGATCTGGCCCCGAAATTTCACGGAACAGGGAATTTCCCCATACGTTGACATTTTGGGGCCATTCGGCTATTCAGAGAGCAGCCAGTTTGCCAAATTCTGGCGAACTGCCAGCAAGTACAGTGCCTGTTTGAAGGCAGTGAAATTCCCCATAGAGAAGCAATGGTTAATCTATTCAGAGAACACCGAACAGCAGTGAAATGTCAGTGAAATTCCCTGCTGTTCGGTGGTTTTAGGCTAGGGTCAGACGAACGCATTTTTATGTTGTCTGTGAAAAAGTGCGTTCGAACGAATGGACGCATTTTTTCACAGAATACGTGATAGTGGTCATACTATGCGCATTTTCGTCCGTGATTTTGTACGGATCATCAATAAAACACTTTTTGTGTCTGGACGTTATGTTGGCCGGACATTAGCAGCGTCTGACGTCTCCTAATCACGCACACACGCCGCTAGCGGACGCAGCGCACTCTGTACGTCAGTACCTGCGGTTTCACGTTCTCGAAAAAATGCGTTCATTTTCCACTTGCGTTGCGCAGCCGGACTTTTGTGCGACCGTACTTCGTATATTGGCCGTCATTGCCCGGCATCTGCTGCTAGTGAGGCCGTGATTAAGTGCGGCTGCACGCGCGTTCGCACTGCCTCAGTCTGACCCTAGCCTCATTCGGCAGGTTTATTCAGGCGAACCCCATAGGCTTCAATGTTAAAAATATTCAGGTTTTTATCCAATATCTAATAAACCGTTTATTATTTTAATCTGCAGTAAAAAGTCTCTTTATTTATTGATTTTGTAGGATCTTTTAGGCATCTTTCCGGTTATTTTTTTTTCCGTTTTTTTTTATAACAGTTCTTTTTTTTTCTGTAACAGACCTTTTTATTATTATTCATAGGATCTTATATGTTAATTCCAGACATTTTCGTTCAGTTTTGACACTTTCAATCGTAATATATATATATATATATATATTTTTTTTACCCGTCTATCAGCTTGACGGTTTTCTCCTGCAGCTGGTCAGTGCTGTGCTCGGCGGCTGCATTTGGCAGCTGTCCGGCGTGTTTGCGATGGATGTCCGGTGGGTTAGCGGTGGCGGGCAACAGGTTTGCAGCGGGTTTACGGCGGCATTCGGTGGCCGATTCCCTGCACTTCAGGGACCCTTCGGCGAATGCTGAATTAACCGCAGGGTGGGGAAATTTTAATTCCCGAAGTGCGGGGAACGAGAGAGCCTCTCTGAATAACCCCCTATATCATTATTTTTAATGGAGAACAGTGTTTAAGACGCTCAATTGAAGTTATTTTATAGGGTCATTAGTGTCATTAGTATTATCTTACTTTGATATAGTACCATTCAATGTGTTTGTGTGCACAGTGTGCTGGCTGAGTACACCGTGTCCATGAGAAAAAGAATTGTCCTTTTATTCTTAGGTCTCTCAATCATCATACCACAGAGTAATTGCCAACTGCTGTGACAGCTATGAATTGCAGGGCAGCGTGTTACAGATTCAGCAGTGCAGAATATGCACGAGGTGAGACGTCTTTGGCCGGCATCTGGGTATTTTGTGACTCTGTAAGTCAGGAGGGTTTTTGTGAGGTCACAATTAAATATTACTGAAAGTCTAGTTAATGAGCTATAAAGTATAAAATATAGATGAACTTTAACATTTTATGACACCGGGACAACATTGTATAGATTATTGCTGTGAATAATTTGTTTTTACTACTTGTCAATTTATTGAGCCAGGCTTGTAATTTCGTGGAGGCAGGCATATTAAAAGACAGATAACTGGCTTCATTCTGGATTACATTTCAATGTTTAAGTATGGATGGGTTTAATAAACCAGTCCCTCAGACTTCTTCATTAGCTCGCCATGTGCCTAACCTTATAACCAGGGAGAATAAATTAGAGATGTGTATTCGTTTTGGAAAAATTCGGAATTTGGAACGAAATTTGATCATTCGTATTCAGAAGTACTTCCGAATAACGAATCGATACAAATTCGAAACGATATATAACGAATTTATTTTGTTTTACACTGTGTCATCATCGTAAAAAGGAAAATTTGTAATGAACTATCGAATTGATATCAACTAATGAATTTGAAATGAACTATCGAATTGATATCAATTATTGAATTTGAAATGAACTATCGAATTGATCTTAAGTTACAATACAAGTAATAGTCAGCAAAGGACTTTATGAAACAAATACATTTTTAACAGCAAAATTTGATTAATTGGGTTTTATCTAGTGATCCAAAATTCGAATTGATATATGAAATTCAAATCGATTTGAAATTTCAAATCGATCCGAAACGAAACGAAATACGAAACGAAATTAGTTACGAAATTCCGAAATCGAAATGATTTAAAAACGTAACGAGGCAAAAGTAAACAAAAAAAATTTCAGCCATGCACATCCCTAGAATAAATTGTTACATTAATTAACCTTGGCTGCATGAGGGGCCTTAGCAAAGCAATGGATGAAGATGGACCTCCCATCCATATCCTGTATCATACTTAAGATCCGAGACACTCAACTTATGGTTGATCTTAAAGGGATGGCACAAGAATTTAAATTATAATGCATTGCTCACTGATCCATGGAGAAATCTTATTACGAGTACCGTTATGGAAACAGAGACACTAACAAAAACATACAGGTCTATTCAAAGAAAGGTGAAAACCAGGAGAACTGGCAGGAGAAGAGAACAATCTAGACCAAATAGCCAATTTGGAAAGTGAGATAAATGGGAGACTTTTTCTGATTTGGCTATTTTGAACTAGAATTTTCACTTCTCCAGTCATTCTCCTGAGTTTCACCTTTCTTTGAATAGACCTGATAGACACTAGCAAATACAATGACCCATTTCTTTTAAACATTTACACATTACTTGGTCATATTTGGTATTGTTCAAAAGGCTACACTCTGATCTTTCCAATGACACCTCACTTGACCTTGTGTGGTATAAAAATCAGAGATGCAGGGTACTAAAGGTCTCCTGTCTCTTCTCACCGCAGAGCCTCAGTTTAGGTTTTCTGATGTAACAATAAATTGTGCTATCACCTCGCTGGCAGTGTGGGAAATGAGAAGGTGAGATACTGCAGCATCATTGTTCACTTTATAATTGTAAACTGAACACTAGTGATGCGTTCAAATTTTTTTTATAAAAATATATATTTTTATATTTTATTTTTACATCAACCTGCTAATATTTGGTATTGTTGGAGAGGCCATACTTTGGCCTTTCCAACAATCCCTGACATGGCTCTTTAGTCTTAATGGTTCCAGAGATACAGAGGTCTAAATTTTGTAGGTTCTCTATTTTTTTTTCCGAGAGCAAGGCGCTGTTATGGTGGACCTGGCCTGACAAGGGTGCAGAAAGGTGTGAGCCTAATGTGCAGTGATCACAAATGAATACAGACATGAAACAGCAAACAAGATATTTATTTTAGCAGGACTAAATAAACAGCAGGGATCCAGAACAAAAAGCACAAAACATACACATGACAAGAAGACCTGAGAAATTTCAGCAAAATACAGGAATAAACCAAAATATGGAGATGCAAAACCAATACAGGGTACAGGGCTATAAGCAGGGCACATACAAAAAGCAAGGAGGCTAACAGACCTAAATAGAAGTACAATGAATAACTAAATCAGATAAACACACAATGTAAATATATCCAAGAACCTAGATAACAAAGACCAGACAGTGAAATAAACAGAACCAAACAGGGGTAGCTATGATTGAACCTGAAAGGAAGTCTTACAGAAATACCATAAATGCAGACAGGAGATCCAGAATACAAAACTGCACCTAACTGTCACGGTTCCCAGATCCCACCACGCAGTACTTAACGCCCAACACTCCACAGAGCCCAGAAGCTACCAACAGAGTAGCCGTGAAAGATCTCTAACTGTCTGGTCCTTAGAATTGGCCAGGTAAACTAGCTAGACAGAAAGGGTTAACAACACGGGGAGTAGTCAGCCGAGCCAGAATCAGGAATACAGAGTTCAGAATGGTCAAATGGAATAGCCGGGTCGATATCAGAGCAGTGGCGTAGTACAAGAAAATGGTCTAGGGCAACAGAAGGCAGAATAGTCAGAAACAAGCAGAGGTCAATAACGGGTTAATTCAATATAGCAGTCAGGTACAAGGAGCTCAGGTATGGATAACCACGATCTGGCAACTGCTGAGAATACACTGAGGGTTTTTAAAGACCTTCACCAGACCACGCCCCCCACTCAAGCCGCGCCTCATGCAACCACCACCCTGCCTGTCTCCATTTAAACCAGGCATTGGTCAGCGAGCAGCATCAGACATGCTGCCCTCAAGCACACAGGTAGGGCTGGAAGCTCCCAACGTTACAGTAACCAGGACTGAAATTAAATGAGGTATCAGATCAGAATGAGGCAGCGCCCTTCCTAGGGTGATGCCTCCTTTTAAACATAGTTCAATTAGAACAAGAGAGTCCAGGTGAGGCTCCAAGGCGAGAAATCCAAAAGGAAATGAAAGTCCAGAACTTAAAGGGCAATGTTCACATATATCAGAGGAGGCGGCAGGGGCCCAGAACGTCACAGGCGCCCTCTTGTGTCTTGTGGTAGGGCACATGCCTACTCTGCCTAATTATAAATACAGCCCTGCCCCTCACTCACACACTGACACTTGACATGTGCAACTATGTTTACAGAGCTTGCGTGTATCAGCACAGGTTTTATCTCTAAACAAATTCAGAAGGGAGAAGGGAGATCTCTGTTTACAGTACCCAAGCTCTGCACGCTTTCCATTGGGAACGCTGCTCTCCCACTCAGTGTCCAGATGCACAGTCCAGCATAGGGGCATGGTTAGTGCCTTCACCCACTAGATAGCGCTATGATTGCTAAATTGTCCACTGTGAGATAGGGGAAGCAAAAGCACACCTCCAGCTCAGATTGCAGGACTATTGCCCCTGACAGCATATAATGGACTCCTCGAATGGTACAGCAATCTGTGTTGGACACTATCAGGGTTATTCAAAGAGATCCGAATGGCTGCCGAAAGGGAACCGAACGCTGAAAATCCATTTCAGCGTTCCATTCGGCTATCCAGAGAGCAGGCAATTCGCCAAATCTTGGCGAACTGCCTGCACATACGGTGCCTGTTCAAGGGCAGTGAAATCCCCATAGAGAAGCACTGCTTTGGCTATTCAGAGAACAAAAACCAGCAGTGAAAGGTTCCCGAAATGCCCTGCCATTCAGTGGTTTCATTCGGCAGGTTTATTCAGGAGAATCCCATAGGCTTTAATGTTAAAAATATTCCTTTTTTAATTCAATATCTAATAAACCATTCGTTATAAAATTCTGCAGTAAAGAGTCTCTTTATTTATAGATTTTTTGGGATATTTTAAGCAGTTTTCTGAATTTAAATTTTCATTCGGTGGTTTAATTCGGCAGGTTTATTCAGGCGAATCCCATAAGCTTCAATGTTAAAAATATTCCAGTTTTAATTCAATATCTAATAAACCGTTGATTATAATATTCTGCAGTAAAAAGTCTCTTTATTTATAGATTTGTTATGATATTTTAAGCATTTTTTCGTGATTTTTTTTAACTTTACTTATTTTTTCTGTAAGCCCTTTTTATTATCATTCATTGGATCATATGTAAATTTCAGACATTTTCGCTCAGTAGTTTCTTTGCAAACAGCGTTTCACTTTTCAAACATTCAAGCAAACTGTTTTTCTAATTTATTCACTGCATTCGTCTGCGGTGTCGGCTTTTTCTGGCGGCTGCGCTGCGTGTGATCGGCTTCTGCTTGGGTTTTTCTGGCGTTTTCGGCAGGGTTAATCCAGATGTTTTTTTGGGTTTTGCGGTGAGTTTTCGGCGGGTTTGCGGCCACTTTTCCCTGCAATTCGGGGACCCTGTGGTGTTTGCTGAGTACACCGCAGGGTTGCCGAAATGGGAAATGGGATCGCCAAATCGAACCGAATTGAGGAGAACGAAAAGTCACCGAACGTGTGGTGACTTTTCCATTCTCTTTGAATAACCCTGAATGTGTCACTTGCAATGAGTGATCTGTGTGGCTGCATAGCTCAAACACCCCAAATACTAGCCCTGGCACTCATAACCGTGCACAATGCAGTTTGTATGACAGTGTATTTATTTTTAGCAGTAATCCGAGTTGAAAAATAGCTGAACAGTAGAAAATGACCAACTTGGTTAGTTTGGCTTATTACTTGCAATGTGTTTGTTTCCCACAATTACAAGTGAATAAATCCCCAAATGACAGCACACGGCTTATCATATTTTCTATTGGGAATCTTCAAACATATATGTAAAGATCTTCAGGCATAGTCAGAATTAATTAGTAGTAGTGGGTTTTTTTAGTGTCAGAGTATGTCTGATTTATAGATTCATCTATCTCCAAAACCCAAATCAAACCACCCACCGTCCGAGCTTTATATTAAAATTTATTTTACAGTATATGTCAGTGTGGTTAAAATGTTTTATAAACTATAATATTATATGTGGCTTACATTCAATCATGATGGTGTGGATTTTCATCATGGTTTTTCCAAGTTAGTGATTTTACCGCCAATACAATTACCTATATGCGTATTACGTCTCTTCTTGGGTGCCGTTTAGTCTAGGACCAGTTCTGGCTCCCTCACAAAACAGCTACAAACCGCTTTTTCTGAGATATTCCATCATATTTCAGAACCCACTGTTTGTAATGTTTAAACTTGAAACATGCGACTGTAACTGCCAAAACATTCTATAATCCTAGGCTTTATCACATAATCTATTTCAAGACATAAATAATGTATTATTTTTAGCTAAGATTTTTACTTTAACGACATGTATATTTGTGGTTGGGGAAAGAGCCGTAGAGAATAGATCCCACAAGTATAATTTGGCTGGGGTTCTCCTGAGGCCGACGTGGTGGCAAACCTGGTAGATAGGGGTCATGTATTGTCTGTCTTCACCTGTTCAAGAAGTGCTGCTCAAGAGTAATTCCATTACTTTCATTCATCAAGAACCACAGAGATCAGAAGAACCACCAACCACCTTTATTATATCATCATTTATATAGCGGCAACAGTTTCCGCAATGCTTTACAATAACCAATGGGAACAAAACACAATTAAACAAACATAGGAACGGAAACAAAAGGTTGAGAGGGCCCTGCTCAGATGACTTTACAATCCAGACCAGTGGTTCCCAACCAAGTACCCTCAACAGGCCAGATTTTAAGGATCGCCTTGGGGAAATGCAGACTGAATCCTGCAATCACTGAGCAGCGAATCACATCACCTGTGCTGTGCTTCAGATATCTGGCAAACCTGACCTGTTGGGGGACTTGAGGGCCACGGTTGGGAACCACTGATCTAGACAGATTGAGGTAGATGAAGGCAAGAGGAGTTTTATTGATCATCAGGATCATAGTGCGAGTGGTTCAAGAATGGTGGGGCAACCTTTAAAATAAACATTTGCATATGCGCTAGTGTGTTTTGCTACCATATAATAATATTTGAGGTAATTCTGTATCAAAAAAGCATCTTAATGGCAGGACACCCAGGACATACTTGAAAACGAGAGAAATCTCGATGTATCCTTCCTGGATAAAATACTTTATAAATAAATAAATACTGACTGACAGTGACAGAGTAAGTGACAGCAAGGAAGAGAAGACGCGTCCTATAGGACAGCCCTCCGCTCACTCATGGGGTCTGATTGAGTGCAAATGCACTGGCTGATGAGTCAGCATGTCAACGTAACCACAGACACAGAGGGTCAATTGCTCACAGCTGTGTGACCTTTCTACACTTCATCTAGCAAGCCTGGACACTATTAGCTGCACCAGCATTATTAGCCAATGTTCATCATCACTGATCATTATACCAGCATACTTTATTTATTTATAAAGGATTTTACCAGGAAGGATACATTGAAATTTCTCTCGTTTTCAAGTACGTCCTGGATATACTTCACTCATACTGGTTTCCTATAAGAAGGACTTGGGTTTTTGGATGTGTCAAATAAAGATGCATTGTTAAAAATGACATTCCAATTGAGACGCAGCCGAATTGGACACTTTTCTAATTCATTAGCAGAAGATTTTGGATGCTCAGAGTTCGTCCGTGGCCCAATTAGATGCTCTGACCTGATATGGAGTGTTATTTTTCCCAAGGATTAGAAATTAAGGTTAGGGTTACAAATGAAAAAGCATGAATTATTTATTTATTTTTTGGTGATTTTACTCACCTTTTGTCCCTTGGCACATGCAGCTCCTCCTCTTTGGCTCAGACCTGGGGCTTTCCTATGCAATTTAAGCTCCCCGTGTTACTTGTTTAGCGTAGAAAAGGCAAATTGCGCACCACAACAGGACTTGCAAACTTTCCGTACACAAGTTCAATAGTGCCTGAGCAGAGCGATGTATCGGAATTGCACACATGTGCAGCTCTAATCCAACGCCACCTCTCTGAGACCGATCGCTAGCGCGATTGGTCTCGGAGATAGTGATGTCGACACAATTTGTGTGTTCCAACGTCACTAGTAACTGTCAGCCGGGAAAATACATATTTCCGGCTGTTGATGACACTGGGTGGGATGGAGCAAACTGCTCCACTTCATCCAGCTTTTTAACCAGTTTGGCTGGGCTGCAAGGGGGCACTCCTTACATCCTGGCCACTTCAAAAAGATAAAGTGGTCAGCACGCGTTGAGTGTTCCTGTAAGGTAGGGTTAGAATTTAGTGTTTCAATTGCAGCGTCATTTTTAAACGCTCCCTTAAGACATTCATATTTAGGGAAGCCTACCACCCGACTCACTGACACAACCAGTCCATCACTCTCACCTTGCAGTCCATCACTCCCACCTTGCAGTCCATCACTCTCACCGTGCAGTGAATCACTCCCACCTTGCAGTCCATCACTCCCACCTTGCAGTCCATCACTACCACCTTGCAGTCCATCACTACCACCTTGCAGTCCATCACTACCACCTTGCAGTCCATCCCTCCCACCTTGCAGTCCATCACTCCCACCTTGCAGTCCATCACTCCCACCTTGCAGTCCTTCACTCCCACCTTGCATTCCATCACTCTCACCTTACAGTCCTCTCCTCCTGTTTCCAACCCTTCTAGATTGTAAGTTCCGATGACAATAGGGCCCTCGTTTCCTCCTGTACTGGTTTGTCAAAATGTTGTTCAATGAATGTATTGTAACCCTGTCTGTACTGTGCCCAATGTACAGCTCTGCGAAATATGCTGGCGCTTTATTATTATTTTTTATCTATAAAGACACGTCTTTTCCAACAAGTCTTCTCTTGTCTCATCTAAAACCTTCTGTGTTTGTGAAAGTAAACTACTAATACAGCAGGTTAGAGAGCTCAGCCACGCTCTAAATCATAAACCACTGAAAAGCGCAGAAAGGCTGTTTTCACTTTTTTCCACTTGTCAGTTTCTTTAAAAATTTAAAAGATGTATGATACACACAGACATTAGACTGGGATTGTATACAGTACTGTACAGTATGTGGGTGCAGTGCTCTATACAGTAGTATAGGTAGTACAGTACAGTATACATTGGATTGCCTACTTTTACTCCGGATGTTGGACTTAAGCTTCGTCGTGACGTATTAGCAAATCGCTATAAAGCAAAGAGCCATAAAGCAGGGTATGCCTCTAATAAAATAATAATTCTTTCTTTTTTTCCACTCCCTGGCGTCTTGATTTGGTTGTTATCACATTCATTCAGCCTAGACATGTGTCCTATACCATCTCACCGTCCCATGTGGTTTTGTCCTCTATGATACATTTATTCCAGGCCTTGCATTTGCTTTCCAGATGTTTTTCCATCCTGAAGTTGCATGTCTCCAATTTCATCATAACATCACAACATACAGTATATGGTAAACGTATTATGCCTTCAGGCAGTGTTTTGTAAATTGATGAGATTGTGTTACTATGTTTGTTAACGTCTATTTAATCTTAACATGATTTGTTAGCCTTCTGTCTACTTCCTCCCTCGTGAACAGTCTAATTGCTCGGCCTCTACTTTGTAGCTGTTTGAGGTCTTACCACCTGATCACATGTTCAGGATTTTAGGAATATATTTTAAGATAATCACCAGAGTGGGTTTTATGGACTAATTTCACATTTAACCCCTTCACTACCAAGCGATTTTTGTTGAAAAAAATGTGAACGTCACATTTATTTGAAACATGGGATGTGAATTTAACAATTAAATATAGGGTGAAATAGACTTTTTGCTCAGAAATAGTTATTCTGAGATATTTAAATTTATTAACTAATGTTAATTTGCTCAAATAGACGTTTTGCACAGAAATTGTTATTCTGAGATATTTAAATTTATTAACTGATGTTAATTTGCTCAAATAGACGTTTTGCACAGAAATTGTTATTCTGAAATAGTTAAAAAATTTAAATAATGTTAATTTGCTCATTTTCAATTTTTCGTTTATTTGTTTATCCTTTACAGAAATATTGTTGAAATGTAAGATTCTGAGCTCTAGATGGTGTCCTTTATCTTACACAATTTCCAACAGGGTCTGTATTATTACCATACAGGTAGAAAATATCTTTGTGTTAGATACAGTAACTGTGATAAAGATAAATAATAAAATGTTCATATCTCCTGCCTTGTATTGATCATAATAAGTGTAGCGCTCACTCCCGGAGGAGCCGCTGAAAATGAACCACGGGTCAGTCTCCCCGCACTAGGGAATAAATATACTCCAACACAGTTGTGAGTTTTTATCATTTAAATAGTTTACTAAAATATTTGAGCAGATGTTTAAGCACGGTATTCACAAGTATTATTACAGTATTTTCGTATTACGGCAAACGCGCAGCGGAAAAAGAAACGAAACACGAGGCTTCGTATTTCGGAAAATAAAATATTCGCGACCGAACATAAAAACAATGCAATTTCCCGATAGCTCAGAAAAGGGGACACGTAGTAAAACCCCAAACATACAATCCCTTCGTATTACGGTAAACGCGCAACGGAAAAAGAGGAAAAATATATTCGGAACGTATCTTTATTTTTAACCCCTGTACCGATTCATAAAAGGAAATGAGTCCTGCACAAGTTAAGTCCCAGAAGGTGAAAGGTGTATATGTGTGTGTGGTACCCGGGTACTGTTCAACTGGCCAGTGAGTTTATTAAAGGAAGGTCTTCGACTAGTCAGTTGGGGCCCTGTGGACTTTAAAGAGAAAACAGCAGCTTGACCTTTAATCACAACAGCCTTGGAGGCCTCTCACCCATCCGACGCAGGCTTTAGGCTCCGCTGACCCAGGACGTCTCTCCTCCGGATTTTGACTGGGGATACTAGCAGCCGGATCCGTTGTCTGACTTCATACAGCTTGTCCAGCTCACCGCCTGCTCTCCGTTCGATTCCGCCGGTCTGCAGCAACGTCTGGGCTCTGGCGAGTCTCCTTCTCCTCAGGCTAAGTGACCCAAACAGGAATAAACAGGTCTCCCTCGGGCTTGGGCCTCGGTTCTCCCGCGATCTCCTCAGTGCGTCTGCTTTCTCTGCTTCCCTGGCGCGCTCTGGAACTTTCTCCATGAGGCAGAGGATGTAAGTGTCCAGTCCCCACCCACTTCCTGTCTTCTTGCAAAGCATGCCGGGCATTGTAGTCCCAATGTCCAGTATCTCTGATCGCGATAGTCTCCATCTTGTGGCCAAAAATAGGTACTGCCACAGCAAGATTTTTAACACAGCGCTACACTCTCCCCTCCTAGAACTCTTGGGTCTCTCCAAGGAGGTACAACAGTTACATTACATTTCCACAATACAGTTTACATAACATGTACAGGTTCAGCAGCATACATATAGTGAGTTAATAACACTTCCTCAAGTTGACTCATATTTTGGGCTACCTCAGCTAGCATAGCAGACACTTCGGGCAACCTCCGCACCGTGGTGATGGCCTCTTCAGTGCTATGTCCTGGTGAGTCGTAGGTGAGTCGTTGGGGCGGTCGAACAGAGCGTTTTGGTTCTGGCTCAATCAGTTCCTCTTCAGGTGGAAGTACTATAGGCGTTGGCTCAATTCTTCTCTCTATCACTGGAGCAGACGTTTCTTCAGAGTATGATCCCTCCAGTGAAGGCATAGAACTATAATCACCTGAATAAGCCTCCGGAGCTACCGGGATCCCCACAGCCTCAGGGACTTCCAACTGAAATTCAAGAGGCTCAGGGATATCAACAGTCTCAGGGACTTCCAACAAGAACTCAGGAGCTTCAGGCCTCAAGTTACTCTCCCACTGTTCAGGGACAACGACAACCTCTTCAGGCTCCGGCGAGCGCATCCAATCTAGACAATAACTCTCTTCTTCACTCAGGGCCGGATTAAGATCTCTATGGGCCTGGAGCTGAATATTTCGGTGGCTTTTTTTGGAATTTAGTGAAATGACAACATATTTTAGACTATTTAATATTGCATATATATGTATATCTTACCAGGCAGATACGGTGTGAATAAATTTCCATTCAGATTTCAATCATCACAGCGTGTAAAATAATTTTTTCATATTTTTATCATTCAAACCTCTGGTTATATATTCTATAGGGAATTCTTGTTAAAAAAATAAATAAATGGGAACCTATAACTGCATTTTTCTGAGAAAATATACAATTGTAACCCAAACATTTGATATTTCCCATGTGTTTTGGATAATGGTGTTTTATGAATAATATGACTATGTATAAAACACTGACCTTGCTCCCAGCGTGGGAAAGGAGAAGGTGAGTAATGGCAGTGGTATTGCTAATTTTATACGTGAAAAATGGACAATACCATCTCTTTGGAACAAAAAATAAATAAAAACGTTTTTCGTTTTCTTTTTCTTTTAGATTTTACATTGTTATGTTTGGTATCAATGCAAAGGGCAGACTCTGTCCTGTCTGATGCCTCATTTGACCTTGCAAGGTGTAAAGATTAGTGGCGCAGGGTACCAAAGACCCCCCAGTGCACTTCGCTGCAGTGTGGCTGTTTAGGTTCTTGATGTAACAATCCGTAATAATGGATTGTACCATCACCTCCACACTTGTTAGTGACATGAAAAATGAGATGGCGAGTTAATGCAGCATCATTGTTCCCTTTATAATTGAAAAATATTGCTGCGTTAGAAAGAAAAATAAAAAATAAAGAAATATTTTTTATTTTTTATTTATTGTTACATAAAACCTGGTCCTGTGTGGTATCATTGGAAAGACCATGCTCTGACCTTTCCAGTGATACCTCACATGACCCTGTAGCTGCTATGGAGGTGGAGATATAGTGGTCCAAATGCCTATCATTGCAGACAAATTTATCCTTTCTGTGGGCCTATTCTGGGGCATGGGCCTGGAGCTGCTGCTCCATCTGCCCCTATGTTAATCCGGCCCTGTCTTCACTGTCTCTTTCGCTCTCTTCGACAACCCGGGTCTGTTGAGACCGAGTAACATGAGGCAAACATGGAACAGGCGGATTTGGCCGAGGCAATTCGTCCCCAACCGGCATCCTTACAGCCTCTCTCAAAGGTAACAAATGATTTCGGTGCCAGTTCTTAAGAGGCCCAGCCTTTCCATCCGGGCCAATCTGATACACTGGTAAACCCGGCAGTTGTTTGCAGACAATGTAAACCTGGGAACTCCACCTATCCGCCAACTTGTGTCTCGCAGCCGCACCCAAGTTCTTCAATAGAACCCTATCACCGGGTTGTAGATCTTGTATTCGAACTTTCAGGTCATAGTTCCTTTTGTTTCTTTGCTCCCTGTTTCCCGAGGTCAAACGGGCCTGTTCAAACGCAGAAGCCAGATTCAGATCAGTCACTATTAGAATGTTCCCTTGCCCACTAGCATCCGGCTCTAAGCACAAGAAGTCAATGCACACCAAATCCATGGGTCCTTGGCTCTGCAGATGGCTCATTGGAGCAGTTCGGGTCGGTAGAGTCTTTCTCTGAATACACCTCAGACAGGAATGACAATAACTTTCTACTTCAGCCCTCATACAAGGCCAATAGAACCTATCTCGCACCAGCTTAAAAGTTCTCTCTGCACCCAAATGTCCATGCTCATCATGTAGTGATCGCAGCACACTCTCCCTATGTTTAGTAGGGAGGAATAACTGTTGAATCTCTTCAGAGTTGGTTGAGGGGCCCCTTCGGTAGACCACCCCATCCAACATCTTTAACCGCTCCCACTCTTTGTAGACCAATCTGGCTCCACTCGGGGAGTTGGTTAACAAAATCTCTCGCTGGTTTGCAGACAGGGCCTTTATAGTCAAGGCAATTAAAGGGATCCGCTTTCAGGTCCTGTCTCGAAAAGGTAGGTAAACTTTCATCCCTTAACTGCGTAGGGTTACAGTAGAACTCAGGAACAGCCGCAGCCATAACTCCTATGGCCTCTGCTTCAATCCCTCCTTTGACCCGGCGCTCTGTTCCTTGACACAAAGCTTGCACCCCGTCTGGAGTCAACTGAGTCCATTCTGTAGTGTAGGGTCTTCTCGCTAACGCATCAGCATCTCGATTATTCACCCCAGGGCGATACTTCAGGCTGAACCGAAACCCTGACAGAGCGGCCAACCACCGATGTCCCGTTGCGTCCAGTTTTGCGGTAGTAAGGATGTAGGTAAGAGGATTGTTATCTGTCTTGATCACGAACTCAGCTCCATACAGATAGTCTTTCAACTTGTCCACCACTGCCCATTTCAAGGCTAGGAACTCCAGCTTGTGAGTAGGATAGTTCTTCTCTGAAGGCGTAAGGCTCCGGCTCACGTACGCCACAGGCCTCAGCAATCCACCATACTCCTGATATAGGACTCCTCCCAGACCTTCTCAGCTGGCATCCACATGTAGTTCATACGGCTTGTGAGGGTCCGCATAGGCCAAAACAGGAGCTCGGGTTAGGCTCTCTTTCAGCTTTACGAAAGCTCCTTCACACTGACTGGTCCATTCACCTTGTATAGACTCTCGAGCTTTCCTTGGCCCCGGAGCTGACGGGTTTTTGTCAGAGACCTTGCAGCCTTCTTCTGTGGTTTCCTTCTGCAGGAGTTTGTTCAGTGGTTGAGCTATTTTCGCGAATCCTCCCACAAATCTTCGATAGTATGAACAGAATCCTAAGAAAGATCTAAGCTCAGTGACGTTTCGGGGTCTAGGCCAAGAAGCTACGGCCTCCAACTTCCGAGGGTCTGTTGAAACACCTTCTGCTGAGACCACATGTCCCAAATACGTAACCGACGGTAGACAGAATTGGCATTTCTCTAGAGACAGTTTCAGCCCCTCTTCATGGAGCCTCTTCAAGACCTTCTCCAAACGTTGCTCATGTTCTTCCAGAGTCTTCCCAAACACAATTATGTCATCCAGGTACACTAATACTTCGATTAGATTCATATCCCCGACTGTCTTCTCCATCAACCGTTGGAACGTGGCTGGAGCCCCCGTAAGGCCTTGAGGCATCCTGTTGAATTCAAAGAACCCCAGTGGACAGATGAACGCAGTTTTCTCCTTGTCTTCCGGATGCATTGGTATCTGGTGATACCCGCTTCGCAGGTCTAGTACACTAAACCACTTTGCTCCAGACAAACACTGTAGGGCATCTTCTATCCGAGGAGTGGCATATTGATCGGGGATGGTTCTCCGGTTCAATGTGCGGTAGTCTATGCATAAGCGGACAGAACCATTTTTCTTCCGGACCAACACTATGGGAGAGGCGTATGGACTCCTGGACTCTTGAATCACCTTGGTTCTTTGTAATTCGTTCAGCTGCTCTCGCAGATCATCTAAGTCTCCTAGCGGAACTCGCCTTGATCTTTCTCGAAACGGCTTGTCTTCTTGTAACCGAATGCGGTGCTCAGTACTCTTAGCTAGGCCCACATCGAACTCATCTTTTGAGAACAATTCCTTCCACTTTAGGACTTGAGACTGATTTGTTTCTTCCACTCAGGTGAAATGGGAGCGTCCTTGGGGTAGAATCTTTCATCTGGAATCTCTTTACCCACTCCCCCTCCTGAATCGGTAGAGAGGGGTGTAGCAGACTCTACTTGCCCGATAGGCATTCGTGCTTTAAGGACTACTGGAGAATCAGTCACATTGCACACGCTGACCGAGACTCTTCCTCGTGTTCTCTTCAGAGCTTTTGTGGAGATTATCTCAGGAATTACTTCGACTCCGGTTTCACTCCCATGATAAAAATCGGTTCCCAGCACCACATAGGGGCCTGGTTACGATCCATTCAACTTGACTGAAGCCCGGAAACTCGCTACTTCTCCTGCTTCCAGAACCTTCTCTGTTCCACCCAGTCTCCACAGTCTTCCCACCTCGGCAGGTGCCTTTCATTCTTCGACCATCCTCTGATAGACCGGACGTAACATTGGGTGTACTCCTTGAGTTGAACTTTCTTCCAACACAATAGGCGTCAGGAGACGCCGCACTAGGTCAGTATTCGTCCCCACTATCAGGGAGCTTCTGTTCGCACCCGAGGGTCGAGGACACACAATAGCCAATGCATCACAACCCCCAGACTGCCCGATGACTTCAGATCCGATCTCCAACTTCACTTGCAGGTACCCGTCATAAGGGAGTTTCTCAGTGCCGATACCCCATATTTCCAAATCCTTCAATTCTTGCAAAGGAATGTGCTTTAAGTGTTTCTCATAGAAGTCTCTGTAGATCAATGTCACTTGAGCCCCTGAATCCAACAGGGCTTTGGTGTAGACTCCTTCCACTTGGATTGGCACAATAGGAGAAGGACCTATCAGTTGGTCGGGAAATTTTGTGGCGGTATCCGGACGCTTAGACCCAGTTTGCTGTACCCTGGCTTTTTTCTTGGCCCGTGCAGGTTTTTGGCGTGCATTGCTTCCCCATGACGTAGACCCGGATGCTAAGGGAGTGACTCTTTCAGTCCTGGCAGGCTCTACAGTTGGCTCGGCTTTGGGCCTTTTTGCCCTCTTAGTCTTTACTTGGTTTCTGGAGCGAGGTTCAACCCTCGGGCACTCAGGTTGCTCCTTTACTGGTGCCCTCTGGCGTTTCCCGCCGGTGAGGTAGATAACAGTCCTTCCAGGGCTTCCAACAGTCCCTTGACTCTATCCTTCTCAGGCTTTCGGCCTTTGCACTGTGCGCGGAAATGGCCCATTTCTCCACACCCGAAACATCTCTTCTTAGAGAGCGGAGACGTAGTTGCTTGTTGAGATTTGGTTAAAGGATTTGGACCAGACGCCACAGCAACTCCCGTCGTCTGCATACCTGTGAGGAATTTCTGCATTTCTGCCTGCATCTCTGTCACTTTCATCAATACCCGGCACAGTTCCGCATGCGCTTGTTGCAATTCAACTTGAGCTTCCTGAACTTTCTTGACGGTCTTGGACAATTCACCCCGTTCAGGGAGGTTCGACTCTTTGGCAGCCTTCTCTGTAGATTTAAAAACAACTAGATGTTCTTGTTCGTCCTCGTCAGATCCATAGGTATCTAGAGAGTCGCTTTCAAGTTGCAGGCCGTCGTTATGTCTCACAGGTTGTGCATAAGCCCTTTCCCCCCGCCTGAAAGATTTCTCTTCTAGTAAAGCCTCTTCCTCTCGTACAACTCGGATCAGTTCCAGGTACTTTAACTCTTGGTTACCTGCTCTGCTTCTCAGCTGCATCATCACTGGATCTAGAGGTTGAGAGCCCCTCAGGATCTGTTTTATTCGGATCTTATCTACTTCGGCCGGTTCAACCCCTTTCTTCAGGAGTATCTGGTGTAGAATCTTATCCAGGCGCCTCATGTACTCGGTCATCCTTTCACCTCTTCTCTGATAGGTGTGTTCGTACTGATATACCAATTCGGCCGCCTTTTCAGTTCGCCCAAAAACTTCTTCAAGAACGTTTAAATAATCCAAAGCAGTACAATCTTTCCTACTGAGTTTTAGGTTTCTCACCGCTTCTGACGCAGGTCCCTTTAAGCTCTCGGTGATCCTTTGCTTTTTCTGGGCCTCAGGGACATAACACTCATCCAGAGCCTGCATCGCCTGTTCCACCCATTCTTCAAAGGTTTCTTCTCCCGCCGGAGTTGGTACGTTTCCTGTAAAATTTCTTAACCGTCGATAACCGAAGTTAGTGTGAGGAGGGCTTGCTTTCTGACATTTAGCCAGTAGATCTCCAATAGCCACGATAAATTCGGGCCCTATCATGGCCAACGGACTGGGCACGGAAACACTTGCGGATTCGCCACGTGGCGTACTTGGCTTAATTAGTTGGACTTCCACCTCTTCGGCCAGTTTCACGCTCGTGCCCTGAAAACATGGCGGAACACCCTTTCTCCATTCGAGAAGAACATACATGTGAGAAGTATCTGGGTTTTTTTCAATGTCCAGTATTAACCCCCGATGATCTGGTGCTAGCGTGGCCACGGCCTGGCGAATCTGATCTTCAGCCCAAGTGTCTGCTGGAATATCCATAACTATACAACATTCTGACTGGCTACTGTGCTCCCCACACCACTCGGCAACAGTGTCTGGATCCATATTTAACCCTTTAGATGCGGTTTTTCCAGAGACTGGATCCCGGAAACGAGCCCCCACGTGTAGCGCTCACTCCCGGAGGAGCCGCTGAAAATGAACCACGGGTCAGTCTCCCCGCACTAGGGAATAAATATACTCCAACACAGTTGTGAGTTTTTATCATTTAAATAGTTTACTAAAATATTTGAGCAGATGTTTAAGCACGGTATTCACAAGTATTATTACAGTATTTTCGTATTACGGCAAACGCGCAGCGGAAAAAGAAACGAAACACGAGGCTTCGTATTTCGGAAAATAAAATATTCGCGACCGAACATAAAAACAATGCAATTTCCCGATAGCTCAGAAAAGGGGACACGTAGTAAAACCCCAAACATACAATCCCTTCGTATTACGGTAAACGCGCGCAACGGAAAAAGAGGAAAAATATATTCGGAACGTATCTTTATTTTTAACCCCTGTACCGATTCATAAAAGGAAATGAGTCCTGCACAAGTTAAGTCCCAGAAGGTGAAAGGTGTATATGTGTGTGTGGTACCCGGGTACTGTTCAACTGGCCAGTGAGTTTATTTTAGGAAAGTCTTCGACTAGTCAGTTGGGGCCCTGTGGACTTTAAAGAGAAAACAGCAGCTTGACCTTTAATCACAACAGCCTTGGAGGCCTCTCACCCATCCGACGCAGGCTTTAGGCTCCGCTGACCCAGGACGTCTCTCCTCCGGATTTTGACTGGGGATACTAGCGGCCGGATCCGTTGTCTGACTTCATGCAGCTTGTCCAGCTCACCGCCTGCTCTCCGTTCGATTCCGCCGGTCTGCAGCAACGTCTGGGCTCTGGCGAGTCTCCTTCTCCTCAGGCTAAGTGACCCAAACAGGAATAAACAGGTCTCCCTCGGGCTTGGGCCTCGGTTCTCCCGCGATCTCCTCAGTGCGTCTGCTTTCTCTGCTTCCCTGGCGCGCTCTGGAACTTTCTCCATGAGGCAGAGGATGTAAGTGTCCAGTCCCCACCCACTTCCTGTCTTCTTGCAAAGCATGCCGGGCATTGTAGTCCCAATGTCCAGTATCTCTGATCGCGATAGTCTCCATCTTGTGGCCAAAAATAGGTACTGCCACAGCAAGATTTTTAACACAGCGCTACATAAGATTATTAGCAATGCAGCTTCCACAAAAAATACAAATAGAATATAAAACCAAAATCTGTATGTGACATAACGGCTGTATATGGAAATTACAGTAATACCTCGTATCTGTATTGTACAGGGATTTTCAGTCATTATAACCCTCTGAATTTTATATCTGTAGAGCAATGAGTTACCTCAGAGCTCTCCCTGTATTCTGCTCTCTCCCTGGCTGCAGTCATGCAGCAGTAATGTATTTGAACTTTTTGTTACAGTGAGGATTGGGGTTGCTATTTGCAGCTGATTTTATGTCTCGCCAGGGTGCTGGAAGAGACATAAACCAAAGGTTTTGGTTTCTCCACAGGGGACACACTAATCATGCTTTAAAAAGGTGTGAAAATGGTCTTTTGATATGCTAATGAGTTCTTTTCAATGAATCACAATGCAAAATCAAGATAACTCGATATTGGGTGTGAAGGGGTTAAAAGGCAGGCTTTCGAGAGTGAATCTCTCTTCTTCAGGTCTCAAAGTTTGTATTTTAAATATAAGATTAGTTCATTAAAAAGGTATCAGTGCATCCTACCAAAAAATATATAAAAATATTTGTTTATATAGAAACAAAACAATGATATAACCCTTAACAAATGACCAAAAACGTAAAAAAAATCTGGCTTCCGGACTAATGCGACTAATCCACTATATTAGATAATTTTATAAATCCAGCATCTTGGAAGTATTTAAAGTCTATGGACTCTATCACCTCCTTCAAGCTAACACTAGCGTCAGCGGTAGCTTAAAGGAAGTCATAACGCTGAGCCCACATCGCCTTTGAAACGGTAACGGGTTAAAAACCTGCTTTCGCGAGTTAAGTTGTGATTCGTAGCGCGAGTTTACTGTACATTGCGCTCCCTATACCTAACATGGGGAGCACAAAGTGAAAGCACAGATTAACTAGCGTTACGATCACTTGGTCCTAATGCTAGGTAATAAGAACTGGCGCTGACGAAAAAGTTACCACCAGCTCAGAGGTGTAGGTAATGGATTGCGCTACTGCAGAATCTGTTATCTGCAGCTCAAACCCCCCCAAAAATCACATACTCACCTCTCATCCTGTGGCGAGAATGGCGGCCCGATCTGCTGCTTCTGGCCGCCGGGAGCAGAGAGAGACTGGGGGAAGAAAGTCCCCTGTCTCCATCCTCGAGCACTTCTCCGACCAGCAGGATCTCGCGAGAGGCGAGATCCTGACGGTCATGTGGCCCGGCAGCACGATCCTCCAGGGAGTCCTATGGACGCCATGAAGGGGATGCTGGGGACGGCGCTGTAGCGCTGTCCCCAGCATCCGCGAGCTTAGCGATTGCTAAGGGGCAGGCTGCCGGACTCGGCGCCTGCCCCGCAATCTGCTGGGGAAACCGGAACACAAAGGGGAAATTAGTGAATGCTAATTTTTCCCCTTTGCGTCCCGGTTTTAGCGAGGGCAACATGATAGTGCCCTACATATTTTATTTAGGGAGGATAGAGATCATACATTCATCAAATTCAAGTCTTTGGTTCGTAGTTTGAGTCTATCAGTTAGTGTTGTATTTCTTAAAGTCTATAAAGGTGCTGACGCTGAAAACTCATGGAACACGGAGTTTAAAAAAGATGTGGTCAGCCAGGTTAGTGCAGCAGGAGATCCATAGCCAGGAGGCCAAGCGGTTTATCAAGCAGGACAAGGAACTAGAATAAGATATCAGAAGGCTGAGTCAAAAACAAAAGGTCAAACCCGAAGCAAACAGAAAAGAAAATCCAAAAGACAGAATTGAAACAAGGAACCATAAAACTAGCAGAAACGCAGGAAACAGGAGATCATGAACAAAGAACTGAAACACACGGAAAGATGCAACAGAACATCTGAAATACATAAAGGAACCAACACATGAAATACTCAAGATGACAGGACAGAGAATTTGTAATATGCGAGAAGCACCAGAACATCTGAACTACACATAGTGAGGCACCAGAATACCTAAAGTACACAAAATACCAGTAATCTTTTATGTATCATTCTGAAATACATAAAATGCTCTTTGTAACAGCATCTGGGGTGCACTGGTCTCCAGCATGTGGACCAGACCCAAAGCTGCTACAGCGTCCGTCCCTTCTCTTCAGCCAAGCTGATCCGCAGCAGCTTCTCTTCTCACAACCCTCAGCCAGAACTTGAGGGAGTGCAATGTATCTCTCCCCAAAACACCAGACACACACTTAGGGACAAATTACATTCTTCACGCAAAAATGCTCGCGCAACGCGTTAATTTTTGCGCCAAGCGTTAAATGTTTACGCTCGCACATCACCGCTGGAATTACAATCCTTGCTAATTTTTTCATCCGTCGAGCGATAACGTGCGTAAACTGGATGCACACAAATGCTCCGCACTACCGTTGCGTGCAGAAATCAGTGTGCGTTTTTTCTCGCGATTCAGCCAATCAGAATTAAGAACCACAATTTTCTCACGTTATGAAATTGCACCTGCCACAGTCAATCTGAGCCAATATGCTGCAGCAATAATACATGCACACACAACTTCTCCATTTTATTGGTTTGGTATGAGTAGAATGTGTAACTATACTTTGCTGCTTTTTTTTTTTTGGGCTGGTGTATTTGGGTTTCGGCCAGGTTGATAGAATTTGCCATTAACACCAGCTTTTAGGAGTTGCTAAAATTATGCACGCAAAGGTTATACGTTAAATCCTGCGCATAGATTGTAATACCATCCGTGTACCAGCGCACATTCACGTTTGCACTCACAATGTTAAGTATAGAACGCGCGCAGAACAGTACGCTTGCGCAGGGTTCACGCAGGTTCACCCGCGGTAGACGATTACACGCGTTTGTTGCGCTGACAATGTAAAACGGAATTTGGCGCAAAGCGTTTTACCCCTCGCGTTAATGCATTTTTGCGCCGGCGCAAACATTTGCATGAAGAATGTAATTTGACCCTTAGTGCATGGGGAAAATGAATGAATCTTTAATGAAAATGAGAGCAGTTTTATGGACAGCAGAGTGGGGTGAGATGACACAATCACCAGAAAACATTATCTACATGAGTTGCATTCCTAGACAAGACACTGAAGCCTAATTAATTACACAATAGATGGGATTAACAAACACAGAATCAGATTAAACTAAGAACAAACACAGAACAGAAACGTCTACATTGTATCTCCAACTCAAACTAAATCCTTAAATACAGTTAAGATTAAATGTATTTGTAACTCATTAACCGTTCGGTGACCCCCATGCCCATTGTCCTTGAGAACTGGCTTTACCAATTTGGTCCACGATCTCATGGCAGGAGGCCAGCATTTACACCTCTCCAACAGGCACAGAGGCCAAGTAAAGTGTGGGCAAGGATGCCAAGGAGGGTGAGGACACAAAGGTAGAAGGAGCTACGGTTACACTCTTCTCCCATTATTTTTGGGCAGCACCATATGCTGGTTATAGATACAAACTGCAGGCGTGCGATAGAAGAATCAAATAGCGTATAATCTCCTGTAATACACTGCAATCGATTCTAATGAGAATGTCGCCTAAAATCGTCATCTTATTTTGCTTTTAACATACATTTGGACACTCTATTTGCACTGATTGAGGAAGGCTCGTTTAAGCCGAAACGAGTCTCGGTATATGTTGTGTCAATATTTTATATTTTTAGTGCTTAATAAATATTTTCTGTTAGCTTAACCCTTTATGAGCTACATTCATTTCCCCCACCTAGGACCCAACACCATATCCATTCAAGGACTTGGAATCCTGGGAGGTTGAGCACTTGCCAGAAAAAGGTGCCAAATTAGCTTATACATGAGAAGGCTCCACAGGGGGTGAGTTTAACCCTTTAATATCCACTGTGGAAATCTATCAATACGTGTTACGCTATGAAAGCGTTGTCTTTCTTCATGCTCATGCTTTTCTGAGGTGATCCTTCCAGACCACAGAGGGGCTGTGCCACCCTAAATTTGCCCAGAGGCAATATTACCCAGAGACAGGATTTATCATGGCTCTGTATGATGTGAGTGCCACTCCTATGTATTTTTATTTGAATTTGCGTGTAAATGGTGACAAGCTTATTTTATTTATTTTAAACATGGTTTTGTATGTGCCATATGGCACACTACAATATATAGTATTAGTAATCAACCTCACTTCATACAAAAAGAATCCCAAATTACTGTCACCTGTTCATTGAATCCCATATGCTCATGTGAAACAAAAGACCACTATCTTGCTTATTTGCCACTGAGGAAGCCCAATTTTTAGGTGAAACATGTTTGGCTGCTATTCTATAAGCTTTTAAGCATTTTAATGTTTTTATTTTTAATAAATCACATTATTTTGATACTCTGGCTGTTTCCTGTGGAGTTCTGGAGGAAACAGGAGGGCTTTCTGAAATGTTGTGCCCATTATTGACAACCTAGGAGCTCACACACACGTTCTGCCCATCGAGCGAGCTTGCCATAATGGCGAACCGCGTCACTTCCGGTGCACCTACGTCACCAAAAGTGAGGCGGATCCACTGGATACAGCATCCGGAATGGCCGTGAAACCTCTGATCAGCTGCAGATAGGAAGGAATTACTTCCTCATACACCAACCCAGGGCCCGCCCACTGCAGTCACATGATCCAACCCTGCTGTGTAACTGAGGAACATCCAACCCTGCATTCTGTATAACACACAACCCCCCTCGCATGGCTCTGTATAGCGCACAAGCCTACTGACTGTGAGGCGCACACCCTGAATATATAGAGGAATCTCTAAAGCAAAATTCAAGCTTTGCGCGAGCGTTTTTGCACGAAGATTGTAATTTAGCCCATAGTGTCCTCAATTATGTCTGTTATTACCAATGAAATACTATACTAATCAATTATATATTGATTATGCCAAGTGTTGGTAACGATATATCGATGACATCTTCCTCATTTGGGAGGGACCCCACATTTGCCTTGAAGAATTTTTGCTATACCTCAATGGAGTATCCCCTACCATTGGTTTTACCATGGTGTAGAGCACTGATGCTATCAGTGGTGAACAAAGATGGTGGCAGACTCGTGACAGATTTATTAAAAAAAATCAACTGATAGAAATGCTCTGCTGAGATTTGACAGTGCACCCGCAGATACTCTTATACAGTCACTCCCACCTAGCCAATTACTTAGGGTCAAAAGAATTGTAAATGATCCAGAGGTATGTGACCGCAGACTAGGGGAAATGATAGAAAGATTCAGAGAAAGAGGATATCTTAAAAAACGTCTACAAAGGGAGTTGACGCATGTAAGAAGTACTGGTACACCATTGCCAGACACCAGTCGGAAAAAGAAACAAAATAGATTGACATTTGTATCGAAATTTGGGACACACTCAAAGGCTGAGACAAATTTTTTACAAAAACTGGCATATTTTGAGAGACATGTACCCCATGGTGCCCGAGTTCCACTTGCCACCACTAATGTCCTATAAGAGAGGGCGATCTTTGAGAGAGACATTGGTGCAAGCTGAATTTCGAGATACCAAAGTGAGTACACCATTCTCTGGCAGTCCCAAACAGGGTAATGTTCCCTGCCTAAACTGCTCTTGTTGCAACGCCATAACCAAAGGCGATTCTTTTGTACACCCACATTCAGGCCATAAATGTAAAATTAAACAATATTTCACGTGTAATTCTCGTTACGTGATTTATTTGATTAAGTCCCCTTGCGGTTGGATATATGTGGGTGAAACTACACAGAAAATCAAAAATAGGATCACTAAACACAAGTCTGAAGTGCGCCTTAGCCGAACTGAATTACCCATTCCAAGTCATTTTATTTCAGCAGGTCATGAAATTTCTCAATTGAGGTTTCAAGTGATTGACTCAGTTGGCAAATCCATCAGTGATAGGGAACCAGCATTAAAAAAGAAGGAATTATTCTGGATACATCGACTCAACACTATTAACCCTTTCGCTGCTGAGGCTTTTCACACCTCTGTGCTGAGGTCATTTTTACCAATTTTGCTCATCATGTTTAAACGTGTTTTGAAGGCTTATTTTACTATATGACCCAGACATATTATATATCGTTCTTTCCGTCAGACTCGGTAGATTCATAATATGTTATTATTATATGTATACGTTATGTCATGTCTGTATATTATAACAAAAAATGCAATAAAATATGTATTTTCAATAATTTACAACGTGTAAAGTGTTTTTTTTCACATTTTAAGATGCGAGCAATTGCGGTTATATTTTGTATGGGGTGCGCTTGTTAAAAAAATTAGAGATGGGGTCTCGTTACATTTTTTTTTGGGGAAAATTACACGATTTTTAACAAACGCACCGCATACAAAAATCGTTAGTGCAGCATGATTGTTCACATTATAATTGAAATGGGAACAATATTGCTGCATTAACGAACCAAAAAAAGAAAAAAAAATGTTTATTTTTTTTTATAATTTTTTTTAAATATATTTTTATTTTTAATTTTTATTTTTTTTAAAAAACTTTTTTCACAGTAGTGTTTGGTATCGTTGGAATGGCCATGCTCTGGCCGATCCAACCATACCCCTAGCCCCCTAAACTTTAACCCCTAGCTGCCACGGATCGGGAGATAGGGAGTTCCAATGAACTCCCTATCTCCACCGTTGGTGGCAGTTAGGGGTTAACTCTAGGACTGGCGTCATCGTGCTATGCACGATGACGCCAGTCCTCAGGGGGAGTTCCCGGAGGCTTGGCCGACATCCAAGATGTCAGCCAGCTCCGGGAAAGGATCACGAACCGGCGCTTTTCAGCGCCGATTCGCGATCCAGCTCCCCAGGGGTTAATGCCAGGCACCATTTGGAAGGGCAGGCTGTGCCCTTCCAAATGGTGCCTGGGTTAACCCCCGCAACGCCGCCGATCGGGAGGGAGAGAGGTCTGAAGGACCTCCCCCCTCCCTTTCAGGCGCCTCCTCCGCACATGCGGGGGGGGGGCGCCTGAATTAGGTGTCATCGCGCTGCCGCGATGACACCTAATTTCATCGGCGGCGGTTCCGGATGCTGGGCTGACATCGAGGATGTCAGCCCGCACCGGGGGGGCCAGCGATCGGCCGGAACCCGGCCGAACGCTGACCCCAAAGGGAGGACGCGCTCAGCGCGTCCTCCGCACAGCAGGAGCCATGCGGAGGACGCGCTGAGCGCGTCCTCCGCATGGAAGTGGTTAAATATTAACACTATTAAACACTATTAAACCTCTCGGCCTAAATAGAGATTTCGATTCGTCCCCTTTTCTGTAAATTCTGTTGGTCAAAAATTATTGCTTTGACATTTTCGCTTTTTAAATGACTGGCATTCCTATATCAATAGCTCCACTAATCTAGCTGTTAAATACTCCTTGTATTTTCATCATAGACAATTAGAGCAGACCAAGGTAAATTTGCTAATAATAAATAATATAAATTAAATGTTGATATACCTATTATGCATAGAGTTTAATACAATACTCTTGGGGCCACATTACATACTTGGTGCTACATTACATACTTGGTGCTAACGTATGCGTTCACCTGTGTGAGCGTTAACGTTAGCCCAAGTATTTAACGCAAATTACAATCCAAACGTAAGTAACCTGTTAGCCTTTGGTATTTTGCACTCCTCTGCGCGAGGTTACTGTACTTTGCGCTCCCTATAGTTATCATGGGGAGCGCAAAGTGTTAATCAGCGTTATGATTACAAAGTCCTAACGCTGTTTACCGTCCGGCCACGGTTAACAAAAAGTTAACCAGAGCCAGGACTTGGTGTTAACGGATTCCGCTTCTGCAGAATCCGTTAACACCAGCCTAAAAAATAAAAAAAATAATCTTATACTCATCTCCTATCACGTGGCGAGGACCGCAGATCCAACCGCCTCCTCAGTCCGGTGGGAGCAAGGTGAGATCCGGCTGGTCATGTAACCGCCGGCGTCTGCTTAAATGAAGTCCTATGGACTCCATTGAGAGGGTGCGCTCAGCTGCACTTAAAAATTCCGCGGGCATCCTGGGGGTTAATTTGCGGTAACAATGCAGGCAGTATTTTTTGCGCCTGCATTGTAATCTAGTGTTAAAACGCGGGCGCTAGGGGGAAAACTGCAGTTCTTCCTCCCTAGCGCCCGCGTTCTAATGCTAGGAATGTAATTTAGCCCTTGGTGTTTTTTGTTTTTATACTTTGTTGCTACTTTTTACTATATATGTAACACTGACACATATCCAAACACTCCTCCTATAAGGCTGGGTTCACACCTGAGCGTATCTCATATGTGCATTTTACACGCGTTTTTTGTTGGGCGTTTTATGAGTGTTTTATGAGTGTCGTACACGCATTTTTTGAAGTCTATAGCCGCAAACGGCTGTAATACACACCAAAGAAGCTCCTGTACTTCTTTGGGCATAGGGCATTTTACAGCGCGCTCCTACACGCTGTAATACGCCCAGATATGAACCATACCCATATGAAATAATGGGATTTCAGTGTTTGAGCGTTTTACAGCGTGCAGGAACGCGCTGTAAAATGCCCATGTGTGAACCAGGCCTAATAGGTGGTTTTTAACCACGGCTCCAACCGCCTCCTCAGTCCGGCGGGAGCAAGGCGAGATCCGGCTAGTCGTGTGACCGCCGGCGTCTGCTTAAATGAAGTCCTATGGACTCCATTGAGAGGATGCGCTCAGCTGCGCTGAACGCTGCCGAGTGCATCCCAGGGGTTAACTCGCCGTAACAATGCAGGCAGCATTTTTTGCGCCTGCATTGTAATCTAGCGTTAAAACGCGGGCGCTAGGGGGAAAACTGCAGTTCTTCCTCCCTAGCGCCCGCGTTTTAATGCTAGGAATGTAATTTAGCCCTTGGTGTCTTTTGTTTTTATACTTTGTTGCTACTTTTTACTATATATGTAACACTGATATATATCCCAACACTCCTCCTCAATAGGTGTTTTTTAAATAAGGGAGTTCACTAGGGTTGCCTTGATTGTATCACAGGTTTTTTTCTATTAATGAACAACTGAGTCACTGATTAGATGGTTTTATTTCCTATTTATATGTGTTTGGTGCACTATGTATTCAGACTTGACAAAGACCATTGTGTCGAAATGTTGTCTTCCGCTGCTCACTGTGGATTAAAATCCTTTACAATTTGACCACATTAAGGAGTCAGTATTTATTTATTCTTTTGGAGTATCTGGAATTGGAAGTGTATCCACACCGACCGTTGGACCTTTCATGGTTGCAACATATACCTGACTTGTATGTTATTACCAATGCACTTCTTGAAGTGTGTTTCAAAAATCCTTTCATTCTCCAAGGGCCGATTTTCTGGCTTCGCCATTTTGCGCATGCGAGGTCTTCCTTGCGTTTCTCCCTGGAAAGCAGAAGTTGTTCGCCATTAGGTCTCGTGGCTACTATATTAGACGCGTGCAATCAATATCAGGGTTATTCAAAGAGATTTGAAAAGTCACCGCAAGTTCGGTGACTTTTCGTTCTCTTCAATTCGGTGCGATTTGGCGATCCCATTTCGGCCACCCTGCGGTGTATTCAGCAAGCACCACAAGGCCGTCGAAGTGCAGGGAAAAGCCTCCGCAAACCCGACGAACACTCACCGCAAAAGCCAGCAAACGCACACCGAAACCCGCAAAAACATCTGGATTAACCCCGCTAAACACGCCGGAGAAACCCGGGCAGCCGCCGATCACAGCGCAGAGCAGTCGCCGAAAAAACCCGACACCGCAGACGAATGGAGTGAAAAAAAAAGTGCGCTTGAATGTTTGAAAAGTGAAACGCTGTTTGCAAAGAAACCACAGAACGAAAATGTCTGAAATTACATATGAGATCCAATGAATGATAATAAAAAGGGCTGTTACAGAAAAAAGAAAAAACGATTAAAAAAAAACGGGAAACAAATTTTGCAAAAAAATCTGGAAAAATGCCTAAAAGATCCTAATAAAATCTATAAATAAAGAGACTTTTTACTGCAGAATATTATAATAAATGGTTTATTAGCTGTTGAATTAAAACGAGAATATTTTTAACATTGAAGCCTATGGGATTCGCCGGAATAAACCTGTTGAATTAAACCACCGAACAGCAGGGCAATTCGGCAACTTTTCACTGCTGGTCTTTGTTCTCTGAATAGACGAAGCATTGCTTCTCTATGGGGGATTCACTGCCCTCGAACAGGCACCGTACAGGCACCGTATGTGCAGGCAATTCGCCAGCATTTGGCAAACTGCCTGCTCTCTGGATAGCCGAATGGCCAGAAAAGGTAACCGAACGCTGAATTTCAACGTTCAGTTACCTTTCGGCCATAAATCGGATCTCTTTGAATAACCCTGTGAGTGTTCTAACCCGGAATGATGGACGCAATCTCTCGTTCCTCACTTGTAGCCAAAAATATCCCACATGTCGGCAGACCATAACAATAGATCTATTAATATCAATATTATTTTGCATTCCGGTCTCTCCTCAGCTGTAGCGCTGCCCCTCTTTATTTCACCCAAAATTCAAACCTCAATATTCACAATATACATTCTATCATTAATTACAATATGAATTTAAGTGGATTTTTACCACTTGCCGGGTGATTTACTCTCGTTTTGTGTGACATATAAATTAGTCAGATGTATGTCTCTCATAATTAAAGTGGACAAAACTTCTTTAAATTTAATAGATTACAAATAATTAATGGACGACAGAGTAACTAAGAGGGTTTTTCAGAAAGTACTGAAACTTCAGTGCTTTCTAGTTCGGTGCGCTTCAGCGATTCCAGTTCACTGACCCTGCAGTGAATTCACTATTCACCACAGGGTCCCCGAAGTGCGCCGAATGTGAAGCCGCCGAAGAACGCGGCTGACCGCCTAACAGACCGCCGAAGGTGACCAATCAGCCCCGAACGCCGCTGAAGAGCGCCAAACTGATCGCTGAATGCCGCCGAACTGCAGGGGGAAAAAGAAGCAAAAAGAAAAACGGGACTCTATTTTTTAAAAGGCGTTTAATGCAATAAAAATGCATGAAAATGTGGAAATAATAAAAAAGGTCCTAAAAAATATATAGTAAAAAGGTCTGTTAAATAATAATAATTTAAAAAAGGAATCAAACATTTCACCTAGAAAATCCCAAAAAATCCCCCAAAAATTAAAAAAAAAACAAAAACAACTTTTTGCTAATAATGAAAAGAATTAACAGTTGAATAAAAAACAAATCATAAAAACGATAATATTTTTTTATATTGAATCCTATGGGATTCGCCTGTCTAAACCTGTTGAACTTAATCACCGAAAATCAGGGCATTTCCCTGATACCTCGGTGCTGTTCGGAGTCTCTGAATAGATTAACCATTACTTCTCTATGGGACTATTTCACTGCCACTACAGATCGCTGAATTACGGCGAACTGCATCGTATTTCCCAGTAAATTCGCCAGTATTTGGCGAATTGCCAGCTTTCTGAATAGCCAAACTGCCACAGAAATTGCATCGTATGATGAAATTCACTGTTCAATGCCCTTTGGTGGCAAGTTCGGCGCTCTTTAAATAACCCTTATATAAGAGCATTTTGTGGGAGTGGCTGAGTAACCCTTGGTAGTCTGAGGTTGATTGCGCTGTACAGATTTGAATCGTTCTTTCAAGTTAATTCTTTATAATTTCTCACGTCTTTTCATCAATCACGCATGACGTGAGGGCGTGTGAGCCTGGAGACATGAGCTTTTCCAGTATTGTGTTACATAAACAGCCATTAAATAGGATTAAAAAGGACGGTAGGTGATTTTATGTGGACATGTAAACGTGTTGAGACACCCTGGAGGTTTTAAAAGGGGAAGATATAAATGCTACAGAAAGTGGGAAATGAAAAGTTCAAAGACGCACTATATCAAATGAAAGTGTAATATGCAACTTCAAAGGGTTAAAAAGTGCAAAAAATCCCTCTTAGGTATGTTTGCCGCCTGTTCTTTCCTCCATACAAAAGGATTCAATAATTTCACTTTACAGTATTATTATTATTATTCTTTATTTATAAAGCGCCAGCATATTCCGCAGCGCTGTACAATAAGCACAGTATAGACAGGGTTACAATACATTGAACAACATTTGACAAACAGTACAGGAGGAGATGAGGGCCCTATTCCCGTAGGAACTCACAATCTGGGGGGGGGGTTGGGTTTGGAAACAGGAGGAGAGGACTGTAAGGTGAGAGTGATTGATGGTTGCGTCAGTGAGTAGGGTGGTAGGCTTCCCTAAATAGGAATGTTTTCAGGGAGCGTTTGAAGGAAGAGAAGTTAGGGGAAAGTCTGACAGTACGAGGGAGAGCGTTCCAGAGAGTGGGGGCTGCGCGTGAGAAATCCTGCAGTCTATCATGGGAAGAGGTGATGCGGGGAGAAGCTAGTCGCAGGTCACTGTTTGACCTTAGGGAGCGGGCTGGGGTGTATTTGGTGATTAGTGAGGACAAGGAGTGGGGAGCTGAGTTAGTGAGGGTTTTGTAGGTAAGGATAAGGATTTTGAACTTAATTCTGCAGTGGATGGGGAGCCAGTGAAGGGACTCGCAGAGGGGAGCGGCAGAGACAGAGCGGCGGGTGAGGTGAATTAGCCTGGCGGAGGCGTTCAGGATGGATTGTAGGGGAGAGAGGCGGGACAGAGGGAGGCCAGATAAGAGATTATTGCAATAGTCGAGTCGGGAGATTACCAGGGCGTGTATGAGTTGTTTTGTGGTGACAGCGGTAAGAAATGGCCGAATTCTGGAAGTATTATGCAGTTGGTATCGGCAGGAGGAGGAAAGAGACTGGATGTGGGGGATGAAGGAAAGAGCAGAGTCAAGTGTAACTCCAAGGCAGCGAACATGGTTTGATGGGGAGATGGTGATACCCTCCACCATGATAGAGAAGTCAGGAGGTGGGGAGGCATTGGAGGGAGGAATAAGCAGGAGTTCAGTCTTTGACATGTTGATCTTTAGGTGGTGGGAGGCCATCCAGGAGGAGATGCCAGATAAACAGTCACTGACTTTAGATTACGTGAAAAGTTGTGCCCGAATGCAGAACCCAAAGTGGATAAATGGAGTGGGGGTCTCTTGCTCCACAGCCCCAACAATCACGAAATGAATAAAGAAGCTCCAGAGTCCACGATAGATTTCAATGGATTTAATCCAACAACAGAAAAAAAGGCAACGTTTCGACCATGACTGGTCTTTGTCAAGCCTAAAACACAATGACAGAACAGGAAATAAATAGCACCACAGACTGGTTAAGCAATCAAACAATAATTGCAACCAGTCCGTGTATGCCAATCCAACAATTAAAAACAATAGTCTACAATTGAATACATCAATTAACATATTAACTTTAGTAATTATATATACGATGCTTATTAACATACAATAATTGGCGATGAATTGTAGAACAATGCCTATGAGAAAAAGGAGAGACTGAATAATTATGCATGTGAAGGGAAGGGATTACATCTCTACTAGTAAACCCAAGGGAGAGAAAGGAACAGATCTATCTATCATAGAGAGATGCTAACGTAACATATTTATAGAAAGGGTGAGAGATCTGATTCTCTATTAAGACCATGTGGGAAGAGAGTGTTGAGATGATGGATCCAATATAGTTCCCTCCTTTTAAGTAATTTTGGTGGGGACAGAGAAAAATTACTTAAAAGGAGGGAACTATATTGGATCCATCATCTCAACACTCTCTTCCCACATGGTCTTAATAGAGAATCAGATCTCTCACCCTTTCTATAAATATGTTACGTTAGCATCTCTCTATGATAGATAGATCTGTTCCTTTCTCTCCCTTGGGTTTACTAGTAGAGATGTAATCCCTTCCCTTCACATGCATAATTATTCAGTCTCTCCTTTTTCTCATAGGCATTGTTCTACAATTCATCGCCAATTATTGTATGTTAATAAGCATCGTATATATAATTACTAAAGTTAATATGTTAATTGATGTATTCAATTGTAGACTATTGTTTTTAATTGTTGGATTGGCATACACGGACTGGTTGCAATTATTGTTTGATTGCTTAACCAGTCTGTGGTGCTATTTATTTCCTGTTCTGTCATTGTGTTTTAGGCTTGACAAAGACCAGTCATGGTCGAAACGTTGCCTTTTTTTCTGTTGTTGGATTAAATCCATTGAAATCTATCGTGGACTCTGGAGCTTCTTTATTCATTTACTGACTTTAGATTGACAGTAAATGATTTAGGGCCCTATTACATTCTTCATGCAAAAACGCTCGCGCAACACGTGAATTTTTGCACGAAGCGTCAAACGTTAATGCGCGTAAATCAACGCTGGTATTACAATCCTCGTGCATTTTTTCATCCGTCAAAAAATAACGTGCGTAAAACAGGCGCGCTCAGCAACGTTGCGCGCAGAAATCAGTGTGCAGACTGTTTTTTTCACGCGATTCAGCCAATCAGAATTAAGAACCACAATTGTCTCACGTTAAGTTTTTGCGCCTGTCAAAGTCAATCTGCGCATATATGCTGCATCAATAAAAAAAACACACACAACTTCTCAAATTTATTGGTTTGGTATGTGTAGAATGTGAAACTATACTTTGCTGCGTATTTCTTTTTGGGCTGGTGTATTTGGGTTCGGCAGGTTGATAGAATTTGCCATTAACACCAGCTTTCAGGAGTTGCTAAAATTATGGGCGTAAAGGCTGTGCGTTACAAACTGCGCATAGATTGTAATACCGTCCGCGTACCAGCGCACAAACGCATTTGCAAAGTTTAGTATAGGACGAGCGAAGTATAGTAAACTCGCGCAGCGTTCGCACAGGTTCACCCGCGGTAGACATATAAGCGCGTTTGTTGCACTGACATTGTAATACGACGTTCAGCGCAAAGGGTTTTGCCCCTCGCGTTAATGCGTTTTTGCGCGTGCACAAACGTTTGCGCGAAGAATGTAATAGAGCCCTTACAATCAACTTGTTACAAACCGCTGTAAGAACTTAAAACACACAGATAAATAGGAGGGAAATATTGCAAAATATATTATCCAGAGATCCTGCAGGCAAACTAATCCCAGGTGTGCAATGCAAATTTTTCAAGGTGTGGATAGAGATTAAATTTATTCGTAAAACAAGCCAAAAATAATCTTATATTATCTAAGGATGTCTTGATCCCTAGGATCTGGATCAGGACCCGATCGAGTCATTTTTCAATCATCAGGGATTGGCTTTTTAAATCTGATCCCCGAGCTCGGGACAGGCAGGACAGCAAGACTCTCAGCCTCCCAGCTGGAGTCCCGTAGCCTTCGCATTGACTTGTGATGTTTTGAGTGTCATGGAGGAGGCAAGGAGAACACTGCAAGCCTCCCAGCTGGAGTCCAGGTGCCTCTGCACGCACTTGCATTGCCTGCTCCATGACACGCGAGTGAATCTCAAGGCCCCGCGATTCCCTTTCGAGAGAGCTGCGGGTCGTGTGTATCAGATTGGGTACTCAGTATTGACAGAACCCAAATACTGCACAACTCGGATTGGATCGGGGGCTGAGAAAATCTCGATCAGGATATCAAAGTCATCAGCAACCTTGCTTAAAATAAATAAAAAGTTTAACAAAAAGGGGCTCTTGAAAAAGTGAGCAATTTTCTTGGCTGGGATACTGGAGGGTCCATTATACAGGATATACTACGCTATGTGCGATCTATTTCTTGTATTTCAGGACCGTTCCATGTGAGAAATTTTCGAGAAGCACTCTCCAACGTGCTGGGATCTGCATGCGCGAGGACTTTCTTTTTGTTTTTTATGTTATATGGTATATTTTAGTGATTATACACTGGGACTTGCAGCGCCCCTTTATGATCCTGTAACAATTTTATGATACGGTTGTGAATCAGACCTGCGCTACTACTACTGTTCTATATTTCAATAAAAGGGACACTGTAGTGGTTTTTTGAACTTCAACTCCGGCATGTTAAAACAAGCATTTTCCTATTTATATTTAGCACATGTTTTCCCTACGCCAACTCTTCTGCTGTGCACTGTTATGCGACTCGTACAAAAGCTAACATGTTACCAAACTGGTTAAGCTTCAGGCATTTACAACTTACTAATAAGACCATCCACCAATGAAGATATTGACTCCATATTACTTCATAAAGTATTGCGTGAGATCACTGACACATGATTTTCCAGGATTGAACAGCACTGACAGGACAGAAGGTTAACACCAGCACATGGGGAATAACAAGTGACCCAGAATTATTATTTTTTCCCCCCAAACCTCAGTACTTTTGCACATCTTATACAATGTATACGGTGCATAAATATGGAATAACCTGTCAGACAAAGCAAGAGGTAAATGAAGTGACTGAGTTCTAATAAACGGCGTGTCCAGGGGCAGATCCAGACACAGGTTTCGGGGGGGGGGGGTTCTACCAGTTTTGGCCAAGAGCTGGTGTTGGGTTCGCAGTGATAGGCAGAGACGCGCCTAATCGCAAGCTGTGCTCATTACACTCACTCTCCTCAGAACATTGCACAGGGTTTGTCCTCATGTGGCTCATGAGCCCTGCAAACCCTTTCTGTACCATGGGCCCAGGGTACCCCCCCAGTTCACATGTAATATATTGCCCCCAGCACACACATGGATATATTGCCCCCAGCCCACATGGATATATTATCCCCAGCTCACATGGATATATTTGTCCCCAGCTCACACATGGATATATTGCCCCCACCTCATATGGATATATTGCCCCAGCTCACACATTTATATATTGTCCCTAGCTCACATATGGATATATTGACCCACCTCACATAGATATATTGCCCCAGGCTCAGCTCACATGGATATATTGCCCCCAGCTCACATGGATATATTGCCCCCACCTCACATGGATATATTGTCCCCACCTCACATGGATATATTTCCCCAGGCTCAGCTCACATGGATATATTGCCCCCAGTTCTCACCTCCTCTGCCAGGCCCCTCCGCTCCGAGTACCCACCGGCTGCAGACTGATTTTCCCCTTTCGAGCAGCCGCCAACATGCAGCTTGGCCGCTCACCTGGGAACCACCTGACCAGCGTAGCCGCGTTCTTGCAAGATCCCGGAATTCACGTGAACCCTGCGATCTTGCGAGATCGCGGCCTGTGGATCCCAGGCGAGCGGCCAAGCTTCATGCCGGCGGCCACTCTTATGGAGAAAAACAGTCGGCGGCCGGCAGGTCAGTAATATTTCCTGGATCTGCCCCTGCCGAGGGCCTGTTTATTCGTCAAGCTGATACTACAATCTAAATGTTACACAGTGCAAAGCATGGTGTCACCCCTGCCGAGGGGCAGAGCTACAGAAGTCTCCTAATGCTGCTCGACTCGGGTTGTCACAGTGGTGATTTCAGGACTTGGTCTGAGGTCTAAGTGTGCATGATATGGTCTTGGCATTATATGGTCTGAGTGGGCGTGCTACGGTCTGAGTGGGTATGATATGGTATGATATATATTATCTCTGAGGTCTGTATATATATAATGGAGTGCTATATGATTAGGGTTACCTTTTTTTCTATATTTTTTTATACTATTCTGATTAAATTGGCAGTAATTTAAATGTATTTTATTCAATAGAGGCTTTCTAAATGGCCGTAATGTATCAGTGCAATCGGGCAGCTTATATACAGTAAGTAGAGTTTAGACCTTGCCTATATGACATGCGCTTTGTGAAAATAAAGTTTTGGCATGTACATTGTAATTTAAAAGCTGTTTTACAATAAACTTATTTTTTTTCTATGAAATGGGCTTTGCTTCATTTGATGAGAAACAAACATTTCTCTAGTTTGATCTGCGGAGTATTGGATTCCTGTCCAGTGCGGAGAGAAGCAAACGCGGAGGGAAGTCAAGCCTGCAAAATGTTCGCTTCTCTTTGTGTCGCTACGCGCTCAGTGTATCTCAGGCTTTACTCTATAGTGATTTTTGGAGAATTACTCTGGTTACTAACACGGCCTTATTTCTCCTGTCGTTATACGTTTTTTACCCTCCTTATGTGACTGTTTAGTTTGTATTGGGGGGGAGCGGTTTTGTCTTTGTATCAAATTTTGGAATTACTGTATAACAATACAGTAATTCCAAAATTTGACCTGAATCTGTAAATAAAGATAAAATATATATATATCGGGGCATGAGGTGGCCCAGGAGTACCCTTTGCACCCACTACGAGCGACTTGGGGAATGTCAGTCTGCCCTGTACTGTGAATTACGCTCAAAGAAAATACTGCTGTTTTAAATAAGTGCTTGTGCTTATTCCTTTTTTGGCCAACCACTTATCACAGAGTGCCACATGAACAGGGAATAAGTGTTTAAAAATAAACTGTTATCGTATTTTGGCTGCTGAGAGCTTGTGTCTGTATATACAAACTACACCTCCATCCCCCATAGTCTGCTACAACATGTGTACTCTGGCTCCAGGATCAGAGCTATTTGGAATCATAGATGTTCACAGTGAATGCAAATTACATTAAATACTGGGCAAAGGTGAGCGACATCATAAAAGACAAATGCGACTTTGACTTGCCCTTTACCCCAAATGTTTTCCTACTTCTCACCATTGATCTCCCTGTTAAGACTTTGAAGAAATCCCTACTGCTTCGCATCTTGCTCTGTGCGACACTCCTGGTTCCGGTCCACTGGAGATCGGCGACGATTCCTTCTCGAGCAGAATTGGTGGCTAAGGTGAATTGGCTATGTGACTCTGAAGAGACACTTGTGCTGAATGAGGGTGAAAGAGAAAACTACTTGGTTTTATTGGCTTCCCCAACATTCTGTCGTTGCGCCCCACCTGTTGGCTGTGACATCGTGACTGCCGGGGTGTTGCTCCCTCTGGTTGGGACCACAACTTCATTCCCCCCTGTCCCTTTCCCTTGTGTGTTCGGTGTTGTAGATGACCTTATGCCCCCCCCTCTTCTTTTCTTCTCTCCTTTTCTCATCCCCTTTCTTCCTGCTGCATCTCTCCCCCATTTCTTCTGATCATCTTCTTCCACTCTTGGAAGACATCGCCGTCCTTTATGATTTGAACTGCCTATTATTTTATTATTATTCTTTATTTATAAAGCGCCAGCATATTCCGCAGCGCCTACTTCTTGCAGCAGTTATGTGATCCTCTATCTTGCTCCCTGACCATTTTATTATGCCATTTGCTAGTGATACGGTATTGTACATGCTAATGATGCTCTCTTACGCTCACATGATGTTATACGCTATGTATCGTTTAATCTATGGTCTGTGTAACTTGAAAATTTTGATTTTAAAAAAAAAATGCTGGGCAAATTCAGTAAACTAGAGATCCCATGAACTAAATTTACTATATGGGGGTCAGACACAAAACGCCATTCGTTATTATTGTGATTGCAACAATGGTGGTTTACATCTTTGTTTATGACAGTGGTAAAGACTGGTGTTTTGTGAATATCTCCCCATGTTGTGCTATTCAAGTAGATGCTGGGCACTCGATCCAACAACAAGGTCTTCAACCCAGTGCCACACAGACCATGGTGACCCAAACCAACTATTTACTCACAGAAACCAACAAAAATGGAACCGACACTCTGGTAAAGGCTTGTGGTCTTTTATTATGGTAACATTATCATCCCACACAATGTTTCGGCCTTGGGCCGAAATGTTTCATGGGATGTTGTGTCCATTATAAAAGACCACCATGCTGCGCCTTCACCCAAGTGCCTTGTCCATTTTTGCCATTTTCTACCTCTGTTTGTGTAATATTTTTGGGTAGGTAGCACTGATAGGTACCGTTTACCCTTCAACCTGCGCTGATTTGATTTGATACGTATATATTTGCCTATAGTTCTCTCTCTTGGCCTCTCACCACTGTCGCTGATACTTTAATGTCATTTAAAACTATTTGTTTTTTCATGTAACAGAAACACAAACATCTGGGCACATTCCGATAGCATAAAAAAATGCACGTTTGTGAGAATTTTGTTTTGTAGTAAACAGAGTTAAAAATCTGACATGTTTCATCCTTATAACCATAGGCAGACCTGCCAACTTTTGTCCGGTAAGACCAGGAAAGAAGGGCTGTGGTCGCTGAGGAGGAGGGATTGGTGGTGAAGGGATTCGATACCGCCAAAAAACAATAGAAAAACCAAAAAGCACCTATAAAGAAGAATGCCTACTGGACCCAAATTAGGAAATAATTTTTTGATATTTAATATCCACAGGACCATCTGACAACTGTGTGGGAGCTGAGGGAATCACACATTTCTTGCATGAAAAAAATATGAATAATAAAAAATTCCATCCTGATTTGTATAATTTATTTTCAGGCCCCTACAATTCCCCAAAGTCTACTGGTCTCTGACGTCAAGTCCTGACATAATGAAATAATGAATAGGCCCATTGAAAGTTTAGCAATCAAGGGCAATAATATAAAAGTTGGGGCTAATTTAACCAGAGCTGTTGTAAACCTAACAGAGCCATTGTAGTCTATGGAGTTGTTAGCACCAACTTTGTAATACAGCCCTAAGTAAATAAGAGCTATATAAAAATAAAAACCCACAAATCATTTAGCAGCTTTGTATATATACAGCATTTATTTTTAACTTGAATCCCTGATGACACCAGCAAGAACCAAGTCCTGAGAGAATGCTGACTTTAACGCCAAAGTGGGTCAACTCTTTTCTGTATAGTGGTTTGGTGACCTTGCGGACTTATAAATGCAGAACAACACTGAACATTGTGAAAACACATCTTTAGAGATTTGGAGTGGAGTGTTAGACTTATAAATTATTATATGCAGAAGAAACAGGTTTGCGCCTGTTCCCAATCCCTATCAGGGCGACTGCGTGAACCAAAAGTATCCAGCCTGCATGTATAAATGTATAAAACATAACAAGAAAAAAGGTGGGCATTTGCACTCACCCCTGTAGCTCCATGCGAAACAAAACACAGAGGTTTTGGTTTACTTGAATGGCCATTAAAGTGTTAGCCCACCCGCCACATCACGGCACCTCTGGGTCAGGTGGTCCTAGTTAACCCTTTTGCTGCTGAGCCTTTTCACACCTCTGTGCTGAGCTCATTTTTACCGATTTCGCTCATCATGTTTAAACGCGTTTTTAAGCCTTATTTTAATATATGACCCAGACATATTATATATCGTTCTTTCCGTCAGACTCGGTAGATTCATAATATGTCATTATTATATGTATACGTTATGTCATGTCTGTATATTATAACAAAAAATGCAATAAAATTTGAATTTTCAATAATTTACAATGTGTAAAGTATTTTTTTTTCACATTTTAACATGCGAGCGTTTGCGGTTACGTTTTCTATGGGTTGCGCTTGTTAAAAGAATTAGAAATGAGGAATCGTTACTTTTTTTGGGGAAAATTACGTGTTTTTTAGCAAACGCCCCCCATAGAAAAAATAGTTAGTGCAGCATCATTGTTCACATTATAATTGAAATGGGAACAATATTGTTGCACTAATAAAACGAAAAAAAACCAAAACAACATTTTAATTTTTTTTAATTTTTTTTTTACATTTTACATGGTCATGTTTGGTATCATTGGAAAGGCCACGCTATGGCCGTTCCAATGATAGCAAACATTAACCCCTAGCTATCACGGATCGGGAGATAGGGGGTTCATTGGAACCCCCTATCTCCACTATAGGTGGCAGCAAGGGGTTAATTTCAAAACTGGCGCCATCGCGCTCTGCGCGATGATGCCAGTCATTAGGGGGATATCCCGGAAGCTTGGCCGACATCCAAGATGTCGGCCAGCTCCGGGAGGGGACCGCGATACGGCGCATGTTAGCGCCTTATCGCGATCCAGCCCCCTAGGGGTTAAAGACAGGACATCGATGATGTCAGCCCGCACCGGGGGGGTCGCGCGATCGGCCGGAATACCGGCCAATCGCGGCTGCAAAGGGAGGACGCGCTCAGCGTCCTCCGCAGCGAAGTAGCAATGAGCTACGCTGAGCTACGCTGAGCGCGTCCACCGCATTGAAAGGGTTAATGAAACCAAGAGCTGCCTTTCTAAGCAACCACATATCCCCATGCTGCTTATCAGCCAAGAAGCAACTGATGGGTTTTTATTACGTTGGCGGAATGTCGGTGCTCCATGAATAACCCCCATAATCTTATTATGATCACTACAAATACCCATAACCAGGTATACCCAGCACATCTGACCATTTTTATTATCTACCTTTATCGCATTTACTGGATTTGAAAGGCTATTTCTGCCTGTATGCTGATAATGCTAACCCTGGGTGAAATCGTGTAAGCTAAAGGACACTATCTCAAGTTCATAATCTTGCATTCCAACAATATCTCTGCAATGGATAAACGAATAAAGGAAAACTTAAAATGAGCAAATTTACTCCCACATGTATCCATAGGGCCCTGGCTCAAGTGTGGCATAACATATTTACACCATCTATTTGGACAAACGGCCATCCTGTCCTTCAAAGAGTTGCAGACGCGATACGGGGTATCAAACAATATGTTCTTATCATATATGCAACTGCACTCAAACTTGAAACAGAGTCCGATCTCCTCATCCTTGTCCTCATTCCTTCCCCTACTCTCATCGACGGAACTGTTTTGCTTAGACCCGTTATCCGCGATCAAACCGATTTCAATGTTTTACCGAGTGCTAAACACCCCACAAAGGGCAGAACGGTGGTCCTTCCAGCGAAATTGGGAGCATGACCTCTCTCACATTTACTCTATCTCAGTGGGCGACTGCATACATGTTCGCGGTGGGGGCATCTAGATGCGCAACGTTAATGGAAACACAAAGGAAGGTTATGTACCGGTCCGTTGGTACATAACGCCAGACTAAATACACCGGTTCTCACCACTCGCCTCAGACCTGTGCTGGAGGTGTGGTCTGGCGACAGGAACAATGGGACAAATCTGGTGGCACTGCCCCATACTCTCCCCACTGTGGAATGGTATGGCTACGGAAGTCCTGGGTACTCTGATTCCGTGCTCTCCTAAGGTTTTGTTGCTGGGTATTATCCAGCTCCCTCACACTCACCTGAAGATGCTTTTTATCACTGTTTCCACCACGGCCTTATTGATTGGAAATCTGCAGTGATTCCTACGCAGAAACAAATTGTGGACACACTGGACCAATACCGCCTGTTTGAGTCCCAGGTCACATTTCCGTGCGGTCTCACCCCGCCTGCCGCGGACCCCTGGACGCTATGGGATATCCACAAAATTTACAAATCGTGCGGCCTATAAATATTAGATGTTCTTGCATTCTGTATATGGTACAAATTGCTGTTCTGCCCTGCCCCCTCCCTTTTCTTTCCTAACTGCTGTTTTCGCTTGCTGAAACCCTTAATAAAAATCTACTTTTAAAAATGAGCAAATTTACATTATTTACATTTTCTAACTCTCGGAACAACAATCTCTGTGCAAAATTTCTATTTTATCCTATATGTAATTCTTAACTTTGCGTCCAGTGTTTCAAATAACTATTAGCGTACCGCGTCACTGATGCAACTCATCCCTCTGCTCACCTACTCACACATGATTGAAGCCGCTTCTATGGCCCCACCATTCCCAAAACCACTGGCACTAATGATCCTGCTATCTAGTGTAATTCCTCTTGTCTTCCTCAACCCCCAATCCCTCTAGACTGTAAGCTCCTATGAGCAGGACCCTCTACATGTATTTCGTTCCCTTTGGTTATTGTAAAGCGCTGCGGAAACTGTTGGCGCTATGTAAATGATGACAATGATAATAATAATAATAAATAAGTGATATTAAACATTTTGTTTTAACAAAAAAAACGGTTGGTAGTGTCTAGTACTTTTCGTAATCCTCTATCCTTTTTCTCATTGTACTTACAGTGTCCCGTACTATATGTGACGCAAACAGATAAACATGTAACAATTTCTTGCGTTAAAGCACAGCACTGGTTGGTCTGTAAAATGAGAGTCTGGGATCTGAGACATTGTATACACGTTTATTTGAACTGTTATCCTATGCAAATCTTAGCAATCTCCTTTTTCCACCCAGTAAATCTAGCCTATTTGTTTATGGAAATCAGGCGATTGACACAGTTAGTAGATAGAGAAGAAAAAAATATATAATTTATTATTTGAATGAATACCACCATTGATTCAAGTGACTTTTGTCACGATGCATTGATGCTTTGGATTCAAGGTCGTGTCACAGCTCTCTGCAGAACTAATCCAAGCAGAAAGTTGATTTTTAAAGCATTTCTAATTTAAAAATGATCGGAGTTTGTTTTGGGATGCAAAATTTTTATTGTCGATATAGCCATTCATAATACAGTGGACATCACACCATGGGTCTCTCTCAGCCAGAGCACCTGAGCTGTGGTCTACATCATTGGGAATGGCAAATGTTGCAAAAGCATGGACTACAGTAGTGACAACTTGGCCAGGCACAAAGTTTTCAGAGTTACTTGTCCTTTAAGCTTGATAGAGCTACATATCCCATGATGCACAAAGAGATCTGGGGCCCTATTCCATGGTTGCCGTTAAGCAGACAGGGTTATCCAAAGAGATTCGAAAAGTCACCGCACGTTCGGTGACTTTTCGTTCTCTTCAATTCGGTTCCTTTTGCCGATTGCATTTCGGTGACCCTGCGGTGTATTCAGCGAGCACCACAGGGTCCCCGAATTGCAGGGAAAAGCTGCCGCAAACCTGACGAAAACTAACCGAATGCACGCTGAAAACAAGCAAAAACATCTGGATTAACCTTCGAAAAAGCCGAAGAGGAGCCGAACAGGAGCCGAAAAGGAGCCGAATCACACAGAGCCGAAGCAGCTGTGACGTAGAGGAGGCAGTGAATAAATTAGAAAAACCATTTGTATGAATCTGGGAAAAAGAAACGCTGTTTGCAAAGAAACTACTGAGCGAAAATGTCTGAAATTTTCACAGGAGGTCCAGGGAATGATAATAAAGAGGGCTGTTACAAAAAAATAAGTAAACTGAAAAAAAAAAAAAAAAAAAAAATCGGACTTTAAATTTTTTTTTAAAAAATTCAGAAAAATGCTTAAAGTATCCTAAAAAATCTATAAATAAAGAGACTTTTTGCTGCAGAATTTTATAATGAACGGTTTATTAGATATTGAATTAAAACGGAATATTTTTAACATTGAAGTCTATGGGATTCTCCTGAATAAATTTGCCGAATGAAACCACCGAATGGCAGGGCATTTCGGGAACCTTTCACTGCTGGTTTGTGTTCTCTGAATAGCCGAAGCAGTGCTTTTTCATGGGGATTTCACTGCCCTCGAACAGGGACCGAACAGGCACCGTATGTGCAGGCAATTCGCCAGGATTTGGCGAATTGCCTGCTCTCTGGATAGCCGAATGGCCAGGAAAGGTAACCGAACGCTGATTTTCAGCGTTCGGTTACCTTTCTCAAGCAATTCGAATCTCTTTGGATAACCCTGTATGTGTCTGAATCGTACAACATAGCAGCTCAAGCACTCTGCTTAATTTTTTTAATGTCCTATCCAGACATCGAAGCTGCTTACTGCAAATGAATGTCTCCTATATTTTATATGGGTGTCATTAATGTGCAACTAGCAGACGAGAAGCTTTTCCAGTCACCTCATTCTTCAAATGCGCCTGACGTTGTTCAGAAATGAATAAAACCTTGTAAACTCTGATTTTGAGGGTGTAACAGATCTTAGTACCCCAACAGGGTTACATCTGCCAATGCCGCTTCCTTGCTGGACCCCCGTGCTCTCCTCATGACTCGCGTGCCTTTCTCCCGATCCTTAGCCGCAGCTTAAAGACAGGTACACAGAGAGCCTTCCTAGCATTCCCCAGAAATAAGCCATGCTGTAGATCTGAGTTCTTTGTGTTGGAACAGCAAACAGAATATAGCTGCTACCCAAACCATGAGTCGTGACTGCATGTAGGGTCAGAATAGCACTGGTTTAATCAGGGACACTCACATACATTTATACGGTCACACATGGGTCAGTTACATACACAAATCCCCCCCTAGAAACCGCGGGGGGCCCAACCAGACCGAAACAGACATTGTACAAACATTTGCCTTTTGGAAGGTGAAACATAAATAGATTAGGTAGACAGTTAAATTACACATTACGTTACATTTCTAACAAGGCAGGACAATGAGAATTGAGATAACAGATTACAGTCAGCAGATTTACAACCTATCCAACTAGAAACAGATAAGATATACAAAACCAGACAATAGACAGATAGACAATAGTATTCTTGCATAATCACAATTATACCAACATTCTGCACACAAGAGAGGGCAATGGGCCAATATTGATTAGTCCTGCACCCTACAAATATGCCTCAATGCCCATGCACCCCAAGTTTGAAGTGACTTACATCACAAATGGATTGTGCTTTGAACATGGGGAACAAATAGTTCTCAGTGTTCCTCAGCAGATTCCTATTTCCATCCCAGCTGGACCTTGCTAACGCTAGCTCCTGCAGAGCTTCAGCAGGATCAGACCTGGCACCTTGGAGTCCTGTGGACTCCTGAAGCTGATAGCACCACTGCCATTATTATTTAACGCCTCAAAAGTATTGTGACTCGAGCTAATGAGAAAGCGGCTCGGTCAGAATATGGCTATTAAAAGTCAGACATTAATGGAAAACAGCTGGTGGGCTGATGTTAGCCGTCACCAGTCTGCAGTATATGACGAAGCACTGTGTAGTTTATGAGGGGTTAATATTACATAGTTGCCAAATGGTCACTTAGAAAACCCAAAGAAAAGCCTCAGACCGCAGCCTAATATGGAACAAAATATGTTTCAAGATATCTGTAGTAAAAGAAAAACTGTCTGCCATCATTGAATGATTTATATTGTAAAAGAGTATTCAACCTTCCAATGTCTTGGTTCCTTGAATGCTGGTTAGTAATTGTTGGTGCCTGGCCTGCCCGCAGCTCTGATACCGTTTAATAATAGACTGGTATTTAACACTGTGTTTGTAACCGAGATTGAGAATTTGTTTCACAGCTATTACAATTCCTGGACACTGGCAGAGATATAAGAATTTGCGGGAAGTTTGTTAAGGCTAGGGTCAGACAAACGCATTTTTCGCGTTGTCCATGAAAAAGTGCGTTCGAACGAATGGACGCATTTTTTCACGGAATATGCAATAGCGGTCATACGATGCGCATTTCCGTCCGTGATTTTGTACGGATCATCAATAAAACACTTTTTGTGTCTGGACGTTATGTTGGCCGGACATTAGCAGCGTCTGACGTCTCCTAATCACGCACACACGCCGCTAGCGGACGCAGCGCACTCTGTACGTCAGTACTAGCGGTTTCACGTTCTCGAAAAAATACTAGCGGTTTCACGTTCTCGAAAAAATGGGTTCGTTTGCCACTTGCGTTGCGCAGCCGCACTTTTGTGCGGCCGTTCTTCGTATGCTGCCCGGCATTGGACGTCATTTGCTGCTAGCACGGCCGTTAATACTGCGTTAGTCTGACCCTAGCCTTAGCTTTACCTGCCCTGGATTGTAAATTAACCCTTATGATTCTTAATCAAAGTCTAACCCTAGGCAGCTTTTTTGGACCAAGCACCTAGCCAGGAGCTCCCTAAAGCTGCAGACTGACCACATTGTAGTACCCAGTTTCATTACATATCAATACATTTCAGGGTTATCCAAAGAGATCCGAATTGCTTGAGAAAGGTAACCGAACGCTAAAAATCTGCGTTCGGTTACCTTTCTTGGCCATTCGGCTATCCAGAGAGCAGGCAATTCGCCAAATCCTGGCGAATTGCCTGCACATTCGGTGCCTGTTCGAGGGCAGTGAAATCCCCATGAAAAAGCACTGCTTCGGCTATTCAGAGAACACAAACCAGCAGTGAAAGGTTCCCGAAATGCCCTGCCATTCGGTGGTTTAATTCGGCAAGTTAATTCAGGAGAATAGCATAGGCTTCAATGTTAAAAATATTCCCGTTTTAATTCAATATCTAATAAACCGTTCATTATAAAACTATGCAGCAAAAAGTCTCTTTATTTATAGATTTTTTAGGATACTTTAACCACTTCAATGCTGAGGACGCGCTCAGCGCGTCCTCAGCATTACCGCTGGTATGCGGAGGACGCGCTCAGCGCGTCCTCTCATTGGGGTCAGCGTTCGGCCGGGTTCCGGCCGATCGCTGGCCCCCCCGGTGCGGGCTGACATCCTCGATGTCAGCCCGTCATCCGGGACCGCAGCCGCCGGAATTAGGTGTCATCGCGGCAGCGCGATGACACCTAATTCAGGCCCCCCCACCATGTGCGGAGGAGGCGCCTGAAAGGGAGGGGGGAGGTCCTTCAGACCTCTCTCCTCCCGATCGGCGGCTCTGCGGGGGTTAACCCAGGCATCATTTGGAAGGGCACAGCCTGCCCTTCCCAATGGTGCCTGGCATTAACCCCTGGGGAGCTGGATCGCGAATCGGCGCTGAAAAGCGCCGGTTCGCGATCCTTTCCCGGAGCTGGCCGACATCTTGGATGTCGGCCAAGCCTCCGGGAACTCCCCCTGAAGACTGGCGTCATCGTGCGTAGCACGATGACGCCAGTCCTGGACTTAACCCCTAACTGCCACCAACGGTGGAGATAGGGAGTTCCAATGAACTCCCTATCTCCAGATCCGTGGCAGCTAGGGGTTAAAGTTTGGTATGGTTGGATCATACAGAGCATGGCCGTTCCAACGATACCAAACACTACTGTGAAAAATTTTGTCAAAAAAAAAAAAAAAAAATGAAAAATAAAAATAAAAACAAATTAAAAAAAATTATAAAAAAAAATAAAACACTTTTTTTTGGTTTGTTAATGCAGTAATATTGTTCCCATTTCAATTATAATGTGAACAATGATGCTGCACTAACGATTTTTGTATGCGGTGCGTTTGTTAAAAATAGTGTAATTTTCCCCAAAAAAAAATGTAACGAGACCCCATCTCTAATTTTTTTAACAAGCGCACCCCATACAAAATATAAACGCAATTGCTCGCATGTTAAAATGTGAAAAAAAACACTTTACACATTGTAAATTATTGAAAATACATATTTTATTGCATTTTTTGTTATAATATACAGACATGACATAACGTATACATATAATAATGACATATTATGAATCTACCGAGTCTGACGGAAAGAACGATATATAATATGTCTGGGTCATATACTAAAATAAGCCTTCAAAACACGTTTAAACATGATGAGCAAAACCGGTAAAAATGACCTCAGCACAGGGGCGGAAAAAGCCTCAGCAGCGAAAGGGTTAAGCATTTTTTTTTTTTTTTTAAGTTTACTTATTTTTTCTGTAACAGCCCTCTTTATTATCATTCCCTGGATCTCATATGTAAATTTCAGACATTTTCGTTCAGTAGTTTCTTTGCAAACAGCGTTTCATTTTCACAGATTCATACAAACGGTTTTGAGAATCTATTCACCTCCCTCGTCTGCGGTCTCGGCTGCGATCGGCTCCTGCTCGGGCTTTTTCTGTGGTTTTCGCAGGTTAATCCAGATGTTTTTGCGGGTTTTCTGCGTGCATTCGGTGGGTTTTGCGGTTAGTTTTCGTCAGGTTTGCGGCAGCTTTGCAATTCAGGGACCCTGTGGTGCTTGCTGAATACACCGCAGGGTCACCGAAATGGGATCGGCAAAACGAACCGAATTGAAGAGAACGAAAAGTCACCGAACGTGCAGTGACTTTTCAAATCTCTTTGGATAACCCTGATTTGTGTCACGACCCCTGCCAGACGCCCCTTAGGAGTCGCAGTAAAACTCGCCGCCGCCGCAGGAAGGCCCAGATGCATGCTGCTTCATAGTTTAAGCCTTGGCAGCAGCATTCCTGTGTTGACCCTGGTCCAGCACAGGTCATGGAAAGACCTGACCATTTACCCCAGATTCTGGTTCCAGTCCTGGTCTGCCAGGCCAGGTTACATTACCCCTTGTTGTTATCTAGCAGCAACAAATAGGAGCCTCACCCAAACCCCAATGCATCAGCATTTTGGCCTTCACGCCTGCTAGTAGCCTGCTTAGGCTGGTGTCAGACGAGCGTAGTGTTCACGTCCGTGATTGCGCCTAAAAGTACGTCCGTGATAGCATGAAAGTAAGTCCATTGGAGCCTGACACATGAAGTACGTCCGCACTGAACTGCGGACGCACAACGGCCGCGGCAAACGGACGCAGGTTAGGCAAGAACGTAATACTGCTAGAACGGACGTGCGGAGTGCGCCACGTCCACAACGTCTGCATAGCTTTGTGTGTGAGTGATGGAGCGAGGTCAGACGGACTGCATTTATACGTCCAGCATTTTTGACGGACAGAATGTTTTTTCATTGTAATTTATTTTTCCCTCCTACATCCGTCAAAAATAACTTCAGTGAAAAAACGGACTGTGTGACCACTACTGCGTCATCCGTACTGACGATGTCCGTACTGCACGGACGTACAGTCCGTAGAAATCACGCTCGTCTGACCCCAGCCTTACCTGTCTCCTCTTGGAATATAGTTGTATACAGACCCTTGGCTCACCCTTCAGACACTGCTTACTCTCCACCTGCCCATGAACTATGGCTTGTCCCTGGACTGTTACCAGATCACCCTCCTGGATACCTTGCCGAAAGATCCCCTCTGTGCCAAAGACCCCCGCTGTGCCAAAGATCCTTGCTGTGCTAAAGCAAACATCCCTGCTATACCAAGAACCTGTGTATCTACAGGCACACCTTCCCCTGCTAACTGGACTCCTTCTCCCAGCACCTCTGGACACTCGCCTATAGTCATCCCAGCTACTAGGGATGTGCGTTTCGGGATTTCGGAATGTTCACGAAATTTCCCGATTCGTGTTTTCGGATGCGGACGATTTTCCGAAAATTTTTAGATCCGAAAACGGCAGATCCGAAAAGTTTTCCGAGCCGAAACGAAATATTTTCGAATGGACTTGAAATGTGTCAAATCGAAATTTATTGCTTTGAAACGAGGAGAACAGAAGTTCCGAAAAAACGAAAATTTCCGAAATCACGAAAAGTCGATACAAAAAACGAGCTAAGTGACACGAAAATACGAAAAATGGTCGATATTCGGAAAAAAAAAAATGTACACGAAAAACGAATCGAGCCGAACCGAATCAAAACAGAAAATCGGTCGAAACGAGCCGAATCGAAAAGTTTGAAAATCCGAAAAATCGAATCGAACCAAAAAAAAACAAAAAAAAATTAAAATCGGTGCACAAGCCTACCAGCTACAGCCCTGTAACCGGTGTCCCTGCTACCTATTCCTCCTACTTACCCCTTGTATTCTGCCTTCCTCCGTGTGTGTTTAGCAAGTCTCCTTTTAGTCTTTGTATTCTGTTTTCCCGTGTCCAGCTCCATTCCTGCCTTGCCCCTTGTTAGTGTTTACTAGTGTAATATTGCACTAAACTCCCATTTGGACTTTAAACTGAACGTTTGCCTCTGCTTCACTGCATACTGGGTTCATACACCGCTGTTGCCCCCGCAAGCCCTGACAATGTGTATGAGCAGTGTTGCAATGTTGAGTTACCTATAACCGCTGCCATGCTATATTTTTAATTTAACATTTTCTATTTACGATACATTATACGCTACCTGGCCAAAAAAAAGTCACACGCTCTTAATATTTCGTTGGACCATCTTTTGCTTTGATTACCACACGCATTCGCCGTGGCATCATTTCAATAAGCTGATGCAATGTTACCCCATTTATTTCCACAACAAATAAAATGTGTGCTCAACTCCCATTCCCATCAAGAGGAGCAATGCAACTCTAGCAGCCAGCCCCGGAGTTGCACAAGAAAAAATATGTGCTCAAACCCCATATCGTGCCTACAATAAATTAGATTTTTGGTTTACTTTCAATGGTCATTCCAAGCGTAAGCCCACCCGTCAAGAAAAAAGGCAAATCTCGTGTGTGAAATAAAAAAAAGGGCAAAAGCAACAAAGAAATGTGAAAAATACAAACCCAATGTGTTTCGTATGGAGAAAAAAAAAATCTCAACTAAATAGTGCTTTCTTCTTATTACATTTACCGTTACTTTTACAGTAACAGATTCCGTAGCGCTTTATAATGGGGGTAAGCACAAATGAGAGACATAAAGATACATTAGGTGAAGACGACCCTGCAGTAGGATAATTGTCCTGTTAAGGCTGGCGTCAGACGAGTGCACTAGGTGCGCCCATACTGACATGCCTTCTTACGACTGTCGCAGCATTGAGACGCCGCAATGGGGCCAGCCACACGCTGTTGCGAGTGCACGAATTGCGTGCGTAACAGTGGCCGTGCTGCGTCCGTGCAGCAGCCCTCTCCATCAAAGCGCTAGGACGCGCGTTGACTGAGCTGCAAAACGCGATCCTTCATAGGAGGATCGAGCCTTGCAGCGTTGAGCGCACTAAGTGCTCTCAGCGAGGTGGCCAGACGGGCATCGATTGGAAGGAAAGTCCACTCTCACAGACGTTCCTTCTCTCTTCAAATACGCTCGTCTGACGCCAGCCTAAAACAGAACTTGAAACAAGCGCTCAGCCAGACATCCCGTGGGATGGGTCAGAGGTATGTGAAACAAGAGGGAGCAGGGGGAGTGTGGAGTTGGTAGCCAGAAATAAGATTTCATGGGAAGTGCAAGAACCTTGGGCTAGTTAGGGTGATTGGCCAAGTGGAAGTAGCTGGAAAGGAAGCTACAAATTTTAGACCAGGACTGCGTGGGAGGGTGAATGGGACAGCATGTGGAGTAGAATTGCAGAAGACATGTTGATCTTATTGATTTCTCAAAGAAATACTGAGTCCCAACATCTGGTTTTAAGTGATTCTGCGTTTGAAAAATCACTTGACACACTAACAAAAACGCTTCAAAAAATCCATTACTCACCTCTCATACCGTGGTGGAGGGGTGGCACGATTATCCCTTACTTTCACCCAGAATGGCAGGAGACTGGCAAAAATTGTTTATTTGTAAAGTATTTTACCAGGAAGGATACATTGAGATTTCTCTTGTTTTCAAGTATGTCCTGTCTCCCTCCATTGCTCTTGTGTGATTCTGCGAGAGTGAGCTACAACAAAGCTCGCGTCTGAGACACAATGGACTACATGAGCCAACAGCTTTGGTATCGCACATTGCCGCTGCAAGTATCAGTCTTTGCCTCCACTTCCTTCCAGGGCCTGGTGCTAATAACGCACCTACCCCAGAATAGGTACATTAAAGTGAGATGGTAAGTAAAACCTGCTCGTGTAGATTTTTTCAAATACCGTCTCTCTTCTTGTGATAGCCATGGAACAGGACCCCAAATATTTCTGAAGTACACGAGTACACCAACAACGATTTTCTGGCCATCTTTTTGCATTGACAGAATTCTGGAAATTGTAGGCTGTTCACATCTGGGAGGCCATAGTTTGACATCCCTATTGTATTAATTTCATTCATCAATTCCAAAACATTTATTGTTCGTTGGATTTGAAGAACAAATCCCATATCTCCTTCCCTCAAACAGCCAGCAACTGCTATGGAAACCCGACATGCTCTTATCTACAGTGGCAAGAAAAAGTATGTGAACCCTTTGGGATTACGTGGAGTTTTGCATGAATTGGTCCTAAAATGTGCTCTGATCTTCATCTAAGGCTAGGGTCAAACGAAAGCATTTTTACACGCGAACGTAAAAAAGTGCGTCCGAACGAATTGACGTATTTTTTCACGGAATTCGCGAAAACGGTCATACGATGCGCATTTTTCGTGCGTGATTTCTTTCGGATCGTCAATAAAACTCTTTTTGCGTCTGGACGTTATGTAGGCTGGACATTAGCAGTGTCTGACATCTCCTAATCACGCAAACACGCCGCTATGCCGCAGCTGCGCACTCTGTACGTCCGTACTAGCGGTTCGGCGTTCTCAAAAAATGCGTTAGTTTTCCACTTGCGTTGCGCGGCCGGACTTTCGTGCGACCGTACTTCGTATATTGGCCGTCATTGCCCGTCATCTGCTGCTAGTGTGGCCGTGATTAAGTGCGCCAGAACGCACGTTAAAAGTGCGCTGGTCTGACCCCAGCCTAAGTCACAACAATTTGAAAAACACAGTCTGCTTAAAATAATACAACACAAACATATGTTTTCATGTGTTTATTGAACAGAACATATAAACATTCACAGTGCAGGGTGGAAAAAGTATGTGAACCCCTAGCCTAATGACTTCTCAAAGAGCTAATTGCCAGGAGTGAAGCAACCTTGAGTCAAATCTGTGTGATATTATTGGATGTGTTGCTGAAAGCTGTCCTGCCCTTTAAAAACACACACACCAGTTTTGGGTTTACTGGTTTCAAGAAGCACTGCCTGATGTGAACCATGCCTCGCAGAAAAGAGCTCTCAGAAGACCTACGATCAAGAATTGTTGACTTGCATGAAGCTGTAAAGGGTTACAAAAGTATCTCCAAAAGCCTTGATGTTCATGTGTCCATGGTAAGACAGACTGTCTACAAATGGAGAAAGTTCAGCACTGTTGCTACTCTCCCTAGGCGTGGTCGTCCTGTAAAGATGACTGCAAGAGCACAGCACAGAATGCTTAATGAGGTAAAGAAGAATCCTAGAGTGTCAGCTAAAGACTTACAGAAATCTCTGGCACATGTTAACATTTTTGTGACACATCTACAATAAGGAAAACATTAAACAAGAATGGAGTACATGGGAGGACACCACGGAGGAAGCCATTGCTGTCCAAAAAGAATATTGCAGCACGTTTGAAGTTTGCAAAAGAGCACCTGGATGTTCCACAGCACTACTGACAAAATATTCTGTGGACAGATGAAACCAAAATGGAGTTGTTTGGAAAAAACACACAACACTGTGTGTGGAGAAAAAAAAGGCACAGCACACCAACATCAAAACCTCATCCCCACTGGAAAACATGGCGGAGGGAGCATCATGGTTTGGGGCTGCTTTGCTGCCTCAGGGCCTGGACGGGTTGTTGTCATTGCTGGAAAAATTAATTCCAGAGTTTATCAAGACATTTTCCAGGAAAACGTAAGACCGTCTGTCCGCCAACTGAAGCTCTGCAGAGGATGGGTGATGCAACAGGACAATGACCCAAAGCATACAAGTAATTCAACAAAAGAATGGCATCAACAAAACAAAATACGCCTTCTGGAGTGGCCCAGTCAGAGTCCTGACGTCAACCCGATTGAAATGCTGTGGCCTGACCTTAAGAGAGCGATTCACACCAGACTTCCCAAGAATATTGCTACACAGAAACAGTTTTGTGAAGAGGAGTGGTCCAAAATTACTCCAGATCATTGTGCAGGTCTGATCTGAAACTACAGGAAACGTTTGGTTGAAGTTATTGCTGCCAAGAGGAGGGTCAACCAGTTATTAAGTCCAAAGGGTCACATACTTTTTCCACCTTGCACTGTGAAGGTTTACATGTTCTGTTCAATAAAAACATGAAAACATATAATGTTTGTGTTGTATTATTTTAAGCAGACTGTGTTTTTCAAATTGTTGTGACTTCGATGAAGATCAGAGCACATTTTATGACCAATTCAAGCAAAACTTCACGTAATCCCAAAGGGTTCACATACCTTTTCTTGCTACTGTAGATATTGACTCATAGCATTGTAAAAGTGCTGATCAAACACATTCACAGCTGGTGTATACAGAGCTATCTTTATGATAAGATCAATATATTGGAGAAAGAACACAGCACATCACAGATGCTAAGGCGTGTACCCAAGTTGTGATTGTATTGTGTGCTCATCTCTGATTGCATACCTACCAAACTTTTAAAAGGCCAAACAAGGACACTTGCCCTTTAGAGAAGGACTCAATTGGCGGGACCAGCAGTGTTATTTTCTTCAATTTATTTATTTATAAAAGGATTTTACCAGGAAGGATACATTGAGATTTCTCTCGTTTTCAAGTATGTCCTGGGTTCAAGCACATGGTTACAGAAATACAAAGTAGTAAAATGCAAGATATTAACACAAAACAAATATACAGATTAACAGAAAATAAATATGTAGGAAATAGTCACTATGTTACATGTTTACAGGTGCATTCCGTATTGAGGTATGTTAGTAAGGAGCTCTTAAAGGGACACTCTACTCAAAAAATCCCCCCCCCCCCGTTTTTTTATCCTAACCTATCCCTATTCCCTTAATAAATCTTTATTATCTTTTTTTTGTAACTGTAATACTTACCCTAAAATCCACTTCTTTCCAGCGGCGTCTTTTTTTTTATATACTCACCTCCCTCCTCTTCCGCTCCCTTTCAGCGCGATGACTTCTCCTACTCAGCAAAAGTCGGCAGAAGTGGGAAATATGATTCCCGCTCTGCTGACTGACAGCTGGGAGGGCGGAGTAAACTCCTCCGCCTCTCTCAGCTGTTTTCAGCTTTTTCAGCTGAACTGCCGAGCGGAGGGAGGGGAGACAGAGGGCAGGATACTCCGGGCATCATGACCACCTAAAATAGCTTAGGTGGTCATGTTGCCTAGAGTGTCCCTTTAAGGGACTTTAGACTGGGGGAAGATTTGATGGCGTCTGGGAGGTTATTCCATAATTGTGGTGCTCTGTAGGAAAATGAGGATTGAGACACTTTCTTTTTGTATTGTGGTATTGCAAGTAAGGTGCTAGTCCTGGATCGGAGGTTATAGGATGAGGGAACTGCTGAGGGAAGCAGCCTATTCAGGTAGGGTGGTAGCTTCCCAGAAAGTCTCTTAAACACCAGGTTGGAAAGGTGAAGAGTGCGTCTAGATTCCAGCGATGGCCAGTTTAGTTCTTTTAACATGTCACAATGTGACAATGGTGGGTCATGTAGTTACATTGTAGCACAAAGTGACAGAATGAGTTATACAATGTAGTAGGTTTCTGGGGGTGCATTTGCGGGGCGGCTACATACACTACATCTCCGTATTCAATAGCTGGCATAAGCATTTGTTGTACAATCTGCTTTTTTACCGCGTGGCTCAGGCAGGATTTGTTTCTGTACAGGGCACCTAGTTTGGGGTAAAGTTTAGATGAAAGTTTTTCGATGTGGGGGCCAAAGGATAGATTTGGGTCTAACCACATACCTAGATATTTGAGAGAAGTGACTGTGGTCAGCGTGCCATTTGATTTTGTCCTGACACATAGATGGGGTGTTTGCAATTTGTGTAGTTTAGGTGCTGTTCCAAAGAGCATCGTTACAGTTCTGTCAGTATTTAGAAAAAGTTTGTTATCTTTGATCCACTTTTCTACCTCTGTGAATTGTTCTTGCAGCACGGCCTCCAGCTGTGGGAGATCTGGTTTGCTGGTATAGATTACAGTGTCGTCTGCGTACATGTGAACAGTTAAGGCTTTGCAGACATTGGGCAGATCGTTTATGAATATTGTGAATAGCAGGGGGCAGAGTATCGAGGGTTGGGGCACACCGCACGTGACTGGGAGGGGGAGGGAAGTGCGGTCAGAAATGGACATATATTGCGACCGATCAGACACATGATTGAAACAAGGTTAGCGTGCGAACACCAATAGGTATGAGCCGAACACCCGAGTTCGGTTCGTATTCGAACCCGAACTTTCCAAATGTTCGAATCCGAACTCAATACAAGTCAATGGGGCTGAAAATTCGGTTTTTAGAGTGCCCTCCAAGAGGGCATATATGCTAGATATTTGCCATAAAAGGTGTATGGGGGTCCGGGTAGTGCCCTGGGGGTCAGGAAACAAGGACAAAAAGTTAAAAAAAAAACGTTAAAGGGACAGCGAGTTTTCCATGAAATAAGGGTTAAAAATAAAAACGAAAAATTCCTTCAAATATCGTGCCTAGGAGGTCCCCATAACCTGCCCGTGAAGTGGCGGATTTCTAGGATGTATAGAAACATTTAAAAACAAAAACAATTACGTTTCAAATGACGGTAAATGCTTTTCCTTTAATCTATCCATAAACAACTGCTTGGGGCGGCAGTCTGTATGAAAAGGAGACATTTTCGGACACGTAGAAAAAGTTTAGTGATTTTTTGGCTAAATTATTGTGAAACTTATGCAGGCTTTGGATGAAAGTAACAATAGGTGCTTTAAAATTGGTCCTTTAGCGTCAGCAACAGTGCCGTCACACCGTAACCCCTCTGAGGATATGAATCTGATACAGGCGTCAGTGGCAGTGCACCCAAATATTGTGCTTTTGGTGCCAGGTAGGGATGAGCTGTTCGGGTTCGGAGCTCGACCCGAACTTTGGCAGTTCGAAAGTTCACGAACTTCGAACTTTTTGGGTGTGTTTGGTTCGAGTTCGAAAAAAAAAAAGAAATTTTGAAAAAAGTATAGAAAATGCTTAAAAAAATACTAAAAAAAAAAAAAAAAAAATCAAGAAATAAAGAGACTCTTTACTGCAGAATATTATAAGCAACGGTTTATTAGATATTGAATTAAAAACTAATGTGTACGTGGAAAGATTATCAACTCTAAATGACCTCTGTTCACAAACGGGCATAACACCAGGTGTTTTTAGTCTGGTAATTAATTTGATACATTGCACAGTATACTGAGGTACTGAGGGGGTGGGGTGGTGTCTGCTTTTGATTGAGATTTGAGAATTCTGTATATTATAACAAAAAATGCAATAAAATATGAATTTTCAATAATTTACAACGTGTAAGGTGTTTTGTTTTCACATTTTAACATGCGAGAAATTGCGGTTATATTTTGTATGGGGTGCGCTTGTTAAAAAATTTAGAGATGGGGTCTCGTTACATTCCAACAACACCAAACATGACTATGAAAAAAGTTTTTTAAAAAATAATAAAAATTAAAAAATATTTTAAAAAATTTATAAAAAAAAAACAAGTTTTTTCTTTTTTTTGGTTCGTTAATGCAATATTGTTCCCATTTCAATTATAATGTGAACAATGATGCTGCACTAACGATTTTTGTATGCGATGCGTTTGTTAAAAATCGCGTAATTTTCCCCAAAAAAAAATGTAACGAGAGCCCATCTCTAAATTTTTTAACAAGCGCACCCCATACAAAATATAACCGCAATTGCTCGCATGTTAAAATGTGAAAACAAAACACATTACACGTTGTAAATTATTGAAAATACATATTTTATTGCATTTTTTGTTATAATATACAGACAGGACATGACGTATACATATAATAATGACATATTATGAATCTGCCGAGTCTGACGGAAAGAACGATATATAATATGTCTGGGTCATATACTAAAATAAGCCTTCAAAACACGTTTAAACATGATGAGCAAAACTGGTAAAAATGACCTCAGCACAGAGGCGGGAAATGCCTTAGCAGCGAAATGGTTAAATGCAGCATATTAGGAGGATGTTTTAGGAAGGACCTCCCCCCTCCCTTTCAGGCGCCTCCTCCGCACATGCGGGTGGCGCCTGAATTAGATGTCATCGCGCCGCCGCGATGACATCTAATTAGGCCGGCGGCGGTTCCGGGTGCTGGGCTGACAGCGAGGATGTCAGCCCGCACCGGGGGGCACAGCGATCGGTCAGAACCCGGCCGATTGCTGTCCCCCCAAAGGGAGGACGCACTCAGCGCGTCCTCCGCAAGGAATGCTACCTGCGGGTGGACGCGCTGAGCGCGTCCACCGCAGCGAAGGGGTTAACTGGTGTTTGAAAAAAATTCAAAGTAACATCTAAAGCAATGTTATTTTTCACCTCGGGATTAAACATTCACAGGGTTATTCAGAGAGCGGTGAAAAGCAGGAGAATAACTGGAGAAGTGAAAATTCTAGGTCAAGTTCACCTGGCTTTCACCTCTCTCTCAGGGTTGTTCAGAGAAAGGTGAAAACCAGGAGAATGGCAGGAAAAGAGAACAATCTGGACCAAATAGCCAATTTGGAAAGTGAGATAAGGCTAGGGTGAGACTAACGCATTTTTCACAGCGACCGTCAAAAAGTGCGTCTGAACGCATTGCCGTATTTTTTCACAGAATGCGCGAAAACGGTCATACGTTTGCCGGACATGAGCAGGGTCTGACGTCTCCAAATCACGCCGCTAGTGGACGCAGCGCACTCTGTACGTCCGTACTAGCGGTTCTGCGTTCTCAAAAAAATGCGTTCATTTTCCACTTGCGTTGCGCAGCCGGACTTTCGTGCGACCGTACTTCGTATATTGGCCGTCATTTGCTGCTAGTGCGGCCGTGATTAAGTGCGCCTAAACGCACGTTAAAAATTCGCTAGTCTGACCCCAGCCTAATTGGGAGAATTTTTCTGGTTTGGCTATTTTGACCTAGAATTTTCCATTCTCCAGTCATTCTCCTGCTCTTCACCACTCTCTGAATAACACTGACAGGGTTATTCAGAGAAAGGTGAAACTCAGGAGAATGACTGGAGAATGGAAAATTCTAGGTCAATATAGCCGAACCAGAAAAATTCTCCCATTTATCTCACTTTCCAAATCGGCTATTTGGTCTAGAATTTTCCATTCTCCTGCTTTCCACCGCCAAAAAATCAGTAAACTTTTTCTGCGTGTCCGAAAATGTCTCTTTTCATACAGACTGCCGCCTCAAGCAGTTGTTTATGGATAGATTAAAGGAAAAGCATTTACTGTCATTTGAAATGTCATTTTTTGGGTTTTACATATTTCTATACATCCTAGAAATCATCCACTTCACGGGCAGGTTATGGGGACCTCCTAGGCACGATATTTGAAGGAATTTCTCATTTTTATTTTTAACCCTTATTTCATGGAATACTCACTGTCCCTTTAAAAACTTTTTTTTTTTAAACTTTTTGTCCTTGTTTCCTGTCCCCCAGGGCACTACCCGGACCCCATACACCTTTTATGGCAAATCTGTAGCATATACGCCCTCTTGGAGGGCACTCTGAAAACCAAATTTTCAGCCCCATTGACTTGCATTGAGTTCGAGTTCGGGTTCGGATCCGAACATTTGGAAGGTTCGGGTTCGAACCGAACTCGGGGAGTGTTTGGCTCATCCCTAGTGCCAGGCCTGCAAGTACTATCATACAGTAACCCCTCTGTAGTATTGTGGAAGAATGCAGGGGTGGACCATGTGGTCCTAGATTAAAAAGATATGAATCTGGTGATGGGGGTCAGTGCACCCAGATATTGTGCTTTTGGTGCCAGACTGCCAGGCCAGCATGTACTATCATACAGTAACCCCTCTGTAGTATTGTGGAAGAGTGCAGGGTTGGACCCTGCGGTTCAAAAAATTAAAATGATATAAATGTGGCACAGGCGTCAGTGCAGCCAAATATTGTGCCTTTCATGCCAGCAAGTGCCTTCACACCGTAACCCTTTTGTGGTATTGTGGAAGAGTTCAGTGCTGGAGGTTTTGTGAATGCAGAAGACATCCCCGATCTATTCCGTTACTTCAGCATCAGGGGATTGATAGCTGCTGATCCAGGACTGATTCATTTTTAGAAATGTCAGCCGGTCTACAGACGCACTTTTGTCTGTGACAAAACCTCCAGCGGCACTGAACGTCCTTTCAGAAAGCACGCTAGATGAAGGGCAACCTAGTAGCTGCATAGCATATTGGCTAAATTCTGGCCAGTGATCCAATCTCAACACCCAGTAAGCCAGTGGATCATCTGCTGGAAACGTATCCAGGTCTGCCCTTGCCCCTAGGTAGTCCTGCACCATATGGTGAAGACGCTGGCAATGGGTGCCTACATTTGACATCCCTGGGCATCGTGGACTAAATTTTTTTAAAAATGCATCAGTCAAGTGGCCCTGGCCTTCACCACTATTCCTCTGATCATCCACAGCCTCAGAAGCATGTGTGTCATCACTTGGTAACCTACCAGTGCCTGGAAAGGTGTTACACAAGTGTCGCTTTAGAGCGTCCAAGTTTTTTCATCCTGTGGTCCCTCTGTGCGGGCAAGATGAGCTCTGCAACTTTCCCCTTGTATCGTGGATCAAAAAGGGTTGCCAACCAGTAATGATCCCTCTCCTTGATAGCACGAATCCTGGGGTCCTTTAGCAGGCTTTGCATTATAAGGGAGCCCATGCAGCGTAGGTTGGAGGTGGCATTAGCTTCCGAGTCTTCCTGGTCAATGAGGATGAACCCATTGTGCACTTCCTCCTCCCAGCCACGCACTAGCCCTTGTGTTTCTGGGCACACGAAACCCTCCCTTGAGGAATCCCCACCTTCAATGCCCCCACTACTTAAATATTCCTCCTCCTCATCCTCCTCCTGTCTGATCTGAGTAGGACCCGCTGGAATGCTGTCTGCGGAAAGACTGGGGCCTTCAGAGCTAGGGAAGGCCTCCTCTTCCTCCCACTGCTCTGCCTCTAGAGCCACATCTATAATTCCCCGCAGAGTGTGCTCCAGCAGGAACACTAAAGGAATTGTGTCACTGATGCATTGCACTGTCCCTGCTCACCATCCTCGTTGCCTCCTCAAATGGTGACAATACATCCTTGATCAGCCACTGCGGGGGGGGGGAAACAAGTTGACCTGAACCCGTCCTTGTGCCATACTCACACAGGTACTCGTTGATGGCCCTCTGCTGCTTGTGCAGACGCTGCAGCATTGCTAATGTCGAGTTCCACCTGGTGGGCATGTCACAGATCAGACGGTTTGTGGGAAGGTGGAATTCTCTTTGAATTTCTGCCAGGCGAACGCTTGCTGGGAATGACCGTCTGAAGTGGCTGCAGACTTTTCTGGACTGGCTGAGAAGCTCTGCCAGCCCTGAGTACTTGGTTAGGAAACGCTGTACCACTAGATTTAGGACATGTGCTAAGCATGGTACATGCGTCAATTTACCCTTGCGTAGGGCAGAAAGAAGGTTGCTGCCATTATCACAGTCGATCATTCCCAGCTGAAGCTGGCATGGTGTTAACCATCTCTGCACCTGGCCCTGCAGAGCTGACAGAATTTCTTGCCCGGTGTGGCTCCTGTCCCCTAAACAAACCAGCTCAAGCACAGTATGGCTTCTTTTTGCTTGAGCCATTGCGTAGACCCTGACAGGTGTCGGTTTAACTGCCACTTTGCCATAGACACAGAAGGAGGAGGAAGAGGGAGAGGTGGTGGTGGTGGAGCAGACAGACCTCATACAAGCAGCTTTCTGGAGGCGTGGTGGATGAACAAGCTCCAGCACAGAGCCCCATCTTGGATCCCTCCCAGCTGCAATCAGAGTTACCCAGTGTGCCGAGAAGGAAATGTAACGACCCTGTCCATGCTTGCTGGACCATGTGTCTAAAGTCACATGCACCTTGCTGCTGACTGCCTTTGCCAATGACTCGATAACATTGTCTTCCACGTGCTGGTATAGTGCTGGAATGGCCTTGCGTGAAAAATAATGGCGTTTTGGAACCTGCCACTGTGGTACAGCAAATTCAGCAAATTCACAGAAGGGAGCAGAGTCCACCAGCTGGAAAGGCAGCAGCTGCAATGCGAGTAAGTTTGCTAAGCTGGCATTTAGACGCTGTGCTTGGGGATGGTTGGGGCTATATTTTTTTCTTACGCTGCAGCAGCTGCGGCAACGTAATCTGACTGCGTAAATCTTCAGCTGATGGGATGCTGTCACATTGTGAGGAAGGACCTGGTACATCCATTACTGTAGCATCATCCCTGTCAGTGGAGGTTGTAGGCAATGACATGGCAGGACATACAGTGGGGTAGAGACAGATGAGGAGGAGGAGGAGGACCTACGCCAAGTTTTGCGCCAACGGGATGTGTGGCAGGAGGTAATTTGTTGCCTCAAGCACGTGGTACCCAAGTGTCCGGTGTCTTTCCCACGCTTAAGCCTCATCTGACATAGATTACAAATAGCAACGGCGGGGTCTGCTGCACATTTCTTAAAGAACTTCCAGCAGACAGCAGAGTTCCTGCGTGTGTGCTTTGAGACAACAGCGCTCTGCACCGGAGCAGCTCTGACATCTGATGCCTTGGACTGGCTAGTGCTACGGTTGGTCATAGAGGATGTTGTGCCTCGTGTTTACTGTGCCGCCTCCTCCTCACTTGATTCCTCTGTTTGATCTGTCACCCAGGTGGAGTCCGTGACCTCATCATCAATGTCATCTTCACCCCTATCTCCTCTTCACTGGAGCCAACTTGGCAGTATGCTGCAGCTGCTGGGGCAACATGATTGCCAGTTATTTGTGTGTCATCACTGGCACCCCCTTCCTCTAGGTTGATTATACTCCCTTCTTCAACCTCAGAGATTGAATCAGAGCACTGTACTTGCTGTGCATCCTCAAGCAGCATGTCACTGTCATTGTAGTACAATTCAGCCGACTCCTCCATGTGTGATAGCGAGGCTAAGGCAGCAGTAGCTGTGGACATGGAGGCTGCATTAGATGCTTTGGCAGCTGAGGTGGACTGTAAAGCACTACAAGCCTGGCTGGCAGAGGACTTGGAGGATGAGGATTGCCTGGTTAGCCAATCCACCAAATCCTCTGTATGTTGCTGCTGCTTAAGAAGACGGCCAGCACCAGTTAGAAAGGACAAGCGTGCCCCTGCAGAAGATGCACCACGTCCACCACAACCAGAGGCACAGCCTCCCGACACAGGGGCTGCTTGCCCTCTTATCTGTGTCTGGGAGCGTCTGCCTGTCCTTTTTGTTCTTTCAGACATGGTGAGTGATATATATAGATTAAATATATACAGAACTCTGATTCAACTCTGGTATAAAGATTAAAGATTTACAGAACTCTGGTATAACTCAGTGAGACACCCTGATAGCTGGCAGCCAGTGACAAGACACAGATTACAATTCCCTCCTATAAATCAGTGTGACCCCCTGATGGGGGGCAGTGAGAAGCCACAGATTACAATTTGTATAAATCTGATAGAAGTATGTGGGACCCCCTGATGGGTGGCAGTGAGAAGCCACAGATTACAAGTCTCAGAAACCTCCTATAAATCAGTGAGACCCCCTGATGGGTGGCAGCCAGTGAGAACACACGGATTATAATAATTCCCAAATATTTTGTAGAAATTTGTGACCAAAATACTTGCTGGCAGTGACAAGACACATCACCTCAATTATCAGATATTTGGTAGAAATGAGACCCCCCAGACCCCCCCAGTAGCGTGGCAGACCAGCAGTAAGAACACACAACAACTATCTCCTATGAAATCTCCTCTCAAATGCGTGCAGAAGTGCTGCGTGGAAACCTTATCTAGTGTGCTGCGGGATTTAGCTCTGTGAGCCCATGACTGGGCAAAATTTGCCCAATCAGGACTCTGAGCCGTGATTGGCATAGTGTTGAACCTGTCTTGCACCAGACCTGTGGTTAGGTGCAAGGCTGTAGCCAATTACGAGCTTCAGGCCAGTGGGAAAGTGCATTGTGGTCAAACATGCGGCGAACACCCGGAAATGTTCGGAGTTCGCGAACAGAACGAACAGGCTAAGTTCGGTCCGAACTCCGAACCGAACAGCTCATCCCTAGCCTTGAGGTCTCTCACCCATCTGGCGAACAATGTGTCCAGAATCGATGACTCAACCAAAGGATCTCTCTCTGCCGACTGGAACCCGTTGCCAACGAATCCGCTCTACCGATGCCGAGTCTCCGCAACCGGAACCGATCTGCGGCCTCCTTACTCGAGGTCCTTCTGGAACCTGGTTGTCCTCAGAGCTGCTCAGCGGAATGTGGTACGTGATGATGCACACTCCGTCCCCAATCTCCAGCACTGGATACGCCTCGGTCCACGCTCCGGCCTGGTTGTGATCCCGGACAATGTACTGCATGCGTCTCACTCGTCCAGCTGCTCTGCTCGTTCTGCCCATGCCGTGCACGAGGCTCCTGATGTCTTTCCTGGCACCAGCACGCCCACTTCCTGTGCTCTCCCCATGGGTTTCTGGGAGATGGAGTCCTGAAGTCCAGCATAGTCTCTTTCACATGTTATACTCTGGTTCCCCATAGTGGCAATATCAGTTTAGTCCAGAGAGCCAAATCAAACACAGCGCTACACATAGAGCGGCTGCAACAGCCCAGTTCATGTATAAAACCTAACAAGAGAAAAAAAAGATGTCATCTGCGCTCGTTTCTATACTATTCCATGTACAACAAAACACTGAGGTTTTAGTTTGTTTTAATGGCCATTGAAACGTACGCTCACTCGCCCCATCAAGGCACCTCTTTGTAGAGTGAGTCCTAACTAATGTACCACCAAAAGCTGCTCTACTGAGCAGCTCCATGCCCCTCCTGCTGCTTTTCAGCTAAGGAGAGGCAGAAAAATGGTGGGTTTTATTTATACATGCACCAAGCACTTCCCATTTGGGGTTGAAAACAAAAACATGGAAAAAGGAACAGCAGCAAAAATGACTAACTGGTGTTACAGCATAATATAAATACATACAGAAAAAATGGCTTTGCGCCTATACTAATTTTTTCTGTATGTATGTATATTATGCTGTAACACCAGAGTTAGTCATTTTTGCTGCTGTTCCTTTTTAAATGTTTTTGTTTTCAACCCCAAATGGGAAGTGCTTGGTGCGTGTATAAATAAACCCACCATTTTGTCTGCCTCTCCTTAGCTGAAAAGCAGCAGGAGGGGCATGGAGCTGCTCAGTAGAGCAGCTTTTGGTACTCGCTCTACAAAGAGGTACCTTGATGGGGCGAGTGAGCTTACGTTTCAATGGCCATTAAAAAAACTGAAACCTCAGATAGTGTTTTGTTGTACATGGAATTGTATAGAAAACGAGCGCAGATGACATCTTTTTTTCTCCCATTACATTTTAGTTTACCTTAGATCTGAGGCTGGGGTCAGACCAGCGCACTTTTAACGTGCGTTCTGGCGCACTTAATCACGGCCGCACTAGCAGCAAATGACGGGCAATGACGGCCAATATACGAAGTACGGTCGCACGAAAGTCCGGCCGCGCAACGCAAGTGGAAAACTAACGCATTTTTTCGAGAACGCCGAACCGCTAGTACGGACGTACAGAGTGCGCTGCGGCCGCATAGCGGCGTGTGTGCATGATTAGGAGATGTCAGACACTGCTAATGTCCAGCCTACATAACGTCCAGACGCAAAAAGAGTTTTATTGACGATCCGAAAGAAATCACGCATCGTATGACCGTTTTTGCGAATTCCGTGAAAAAATACGTCAATTCGTTCGGACGCACTTTTTTACAGTCGCGTGTAAAAATGCTTTCGTTTGACCCTAGCCTTAGTTTACCTTAGATCTACAGGGTTATTCAAGAGAATCGAAAAGTCACCGCACGTTCGGTGACTTTTCGTTCTCTTCAATTCGGGGCGATTTGGCGATCCCATTTCGGCGACCCTGCGGTATATTCAGCAAGCACCACAGGGCCGTTGTAGTGCAGGGAAAAACCGCCACAAACCCAAAGAACACTCACCGCAAAACCCGGCGAATGCACACCGAAACCCGCAAAAACATCTGGATTAACCCCGCCGAACACGCCGGAGAAACACGAGCAGGAGCTGATCACAACACAGAGCAGCCGCTGGAAAAAGCCTACAACCGCAGACGAATGGAGTGGAAAAAACCCCCAGTACACTTGAATGTTTGAAAAGTGAAACTCTGTTTGCAAAGAGACTACAGAACGAAAATGTCTGAAATTGACATAGAAGATCCAATGAATGATAATAAAAAGGGCTGTTACAGAAAACAAATTTACAAAAAAAATGGAAAACAAATGTAGCGATGTGTTAAAGTTTACTGTGGCAGTACCCATTTTTGGCCACAAGATGGAGACTATCACGATTAAAGACCCTGGACACTTGAACTACATGTCCATGCATGCTTTGCGAAGAAACAGGAAGTGGGTGGGTTTGTGGAGAGCTGTACATCCTGCACCTCGTGGAGAACAGGCAGAGCGCGCCAGGGAGTCAAGCAGAGTGGATGCACAAAGTAAAGAGAGAGACCAAGATAGGCCGGAGCGCAGACAGAGTGGATCGGGGCCTTCAGGATTGGCTCACTCAGCTTGCGGGACACAGACCTCACCCTCTATGCTATTCAAGTGCAGCTGAAGGAGAGAAGACCCCAGGAGTGAGGAGTACCGCGGTCGATCGAAGCGGGGAGCAGGCGGTAAGCTGGATGAGTCGCGGCTGACAGACAGAGGGCCAGACAACAGATCCGGTGGTCGGCATCCCCCGCAACATCGAGCGGAGAGGCGTCCTGGGCCAGCCGAATCTAAAGCTTGCGCTGGATGGGTGAGAGGCCCCAAGGCCGTGTTTAAATAAGAGCGTACGCTGCTGTTTCCTTCTAAAACCCACAGGGCCCCAACTGACTAGTCGAAGACATCGCTAAAGTAAACTCACTGGCCAGTTGAGAAGTACCCGGGTACCCTACACACACAAATACATATCACCTCATGTTCTGGGACTTAACCTGTGCAGGACTCATTTTCCTTTTTTCGAATCGGGACAAGGGGGCAAAGTTAAAGCTACGTTCCGAACATTTTTCCTCTTTTTGTTCCCGCTGCGCGTTTACCGTGATACGAGAACTGTGTATTTTATTGTGTCCCGCTACGCGTTTTTTCCTCGAATTTCGTATCTTTTAAATTTCTGCTCGGTCGGGGTTTTTTCCGAAAATACGAAGCCCTTGTTTTCGTTTCTTTTACCGCTACGCGTTTATCGTGTTACGAAAGTACTGTAAATTTTCCTGCATATACCGTGTCTTGAGAGCTGCAAACCTTTTAGTAAACCTTTTAAAATATAAAACTGTTCAGCGTGTTGGAGTATATTTATTCCCTAGTGCGGGGAGACTGACCCGTGGTTCATTTTCAGCGGCTCCTCCGGGAGTGAGCGCTACACGTGGGGGCTCGTTTCCGGGATTCAGTCTCTGGAAAAACCGCATCTAAAGGGTTAAATATGGATCCAGACACTGCTGCCGAATGGTGTGGGGAGCACAGTAGTCAGTTAGCATGTTGCATAGTCATGGATATTCCCGCAGACACTTGGGCCGAAGATCAGATTCGCCAGGCCGTGGCCACGCTAGCACCAGATCATCGGGGGTTAATCCTGGACATTAAGAAAAAACCCAGATACCTCTCACACGCATGTTCTTCTTGAATGGAGAAAAGGTATTCCAGCATGTTTTCAGGGCGCGAGCGTGAAGCTGACCGGTGAGGTGGAAGTCCAACTGATACAGCCAAGTACGCCACGTGGTGATCACGAGAATGTTCCCGATGTTACCCCAACTACAGGGTTCCCTCCTGCTACATTTTTCACCACTATGGGGAAACTGGTGGAAACACTAGCGAAAAACTCTACTGCGTCTCCAAATTACGGATATCGCAAGTTACGGTTTTATTCTGGTAAGGTCCCCGTGCCAACTGGAGAAGAGGACTTTGAGACCTGGATAGATCAGGCAGTGCAGGCAGTGGAAGAATGGGAAGTGGCTGACACCGTGAAGAGACAAAGGCTGATCGAGAGCCTAAGAGGTCCTGCTTCAGAGGTCATTCGAAATCTGAAAAGGGACAAGCCCGGCTGCACTGCTGCGGAGTATCTAGAAGCTTTACAGGAAAATTTCGGGGGAGTGGAGGATTGTGCCGAGCTTATTCACAAGTTCTCTCACACCTATCAAAAGGAAGGAGAAGAATTGTCCACATATGTCTGGCGGCTGGATAAAATCATCCATCAGGTCATTCTTAAAAGAGGCATGGAGCCGAGTCGTGCAAGCAAAGCGTTGCTGGATCAAGTTTTCAAAGGTGCACTCCCACTGGATCCCATAATGTTGAAGTTTCAGACTAGATACCAGAACACAAGGCTGACCTATTCCAAACTAATCAAAGCTATCCGAGAAGAAGAGGCCTTGATTCAGGCTAAAAAGGTTGCAAATGCTTCGCACACAGTTTTCACCGCAGAAGTAGGAATTCTCTCGGTAGCCGATGCAGCAAACATACAGACTGAAGTGCTGGCCTTAAAAACTCAGATGTTGCAAATGATGGAGTTAATGACGTCACGGTTGGCCGAGGACCCCAGAACTGAAGGGGTTGCTGTAGCCTCAAACAGGGGGTCTCCAAGGGAACTGCAAGAAGGAAATATGCCCACACTCCCGAGGAAGAAATGTTTTGGCTGCGGGGAAATCGGCCATTTCAGGGCTCAGTGCCCACAAGGGAGGGTTGAAAAGAAACCGGTCGAAGAACTTCTAAAAGCTGTGGAGAAACTGTTGTCCGCCCTGCAGGCGGGAAACTCCAGAGGGTCCTGGTAAGGGAGCAAACCAGGGGCCCGAAGATTGAAACCCGCTCCAAAAATCAAGCCAGGACTAAGAGGGCGAGAGGGCCCAAAGTCCGACCAACTGCTAAGCCTGCCAGGACTGAAAGAGTCATTCCTTTAGCATCTACGTCATGGGGAGGCAATGCACACCCAAAACCTACACGGGCCAAGAAAAAGGCCAGGGTACAGCAAACTGGGTCTAAGCGTCCAGATACCGCACCAAGTTTCCTGACCAACTGATAGGTCCTTCTCCTATTGTGCCAATCCGAGTGGAGGGAGTCTACACTAAAGCTCTGTTAGATTCAGGGGCTCAAGTGACATTGATCTACAAAGACTTCTATGAGAAACACTTAAAGCACATTCCTCTGCAAGAATTGAAGGATTTGGAAATATGGGGTATCGGCACTGAGAAACTCCCTTATGACGGGTACCTGCAAGTGAAGTTGGAGATCGGATCTGAAGTCATCGGGCAGTCTGGGGGTTGTGATGCATTGGCCATTGTGTGTCCTCGACCCCCAGGCGCGAACAGAAGCTCCCTGATAGTGGGACGAATACTGACCTAGTGCGGCGTCTCCTGACACCTATTGTAGTGGAAGAAGGGTCAACTCAAGGAGTGCACCCCATGTTACGACCGGTCTATCAGAGGATGGTTGAAGAACGGAAAGCACCTGCTGAGGTGGGAAGACTGTGGAGACTGGGTGGGACAGAGAAGGTTCTGCAAGCAGGAGAAGTAGCGAGCTTCCGGGTTTCAGTCAAGTTGAACGGATCGCAACCAGGCCCCTATGTGGTGCTGGGAACCGATGTCAGTCATGGGAGTGAAATCGGAGTCGAAATAATTCCTGAAATAATCTCCACAAAAGCCTTGAAGAGAACACGAGGAAGAGTCTCGGTCAGTGTGTGCAATGTGACAGATTCTCCAGTAGTCCTTAAAGCACGAATGCCTATCGGGCAAGTAGAGTCTGCTACACCCCTCTCCACTGATTTAGGAGGGGGAGTGGATAAAGAGATTTCGGATGAAAGATTCTACCCTAAAGACGCCCCATCTCACCTGAGTGGAAGAAACGTCTTCAGTCTCAAGTTCTAAAGTGGAAAGAATTATTCTCGAAAGATGAGTTCGATGTGGGCCTGGCTAAGAGTACGGAACACCGCATTCGGTTGCAAGAAGACAAGCCGTTTCGTGAAAGGTCAAGGCGAGTTCCGCTGGGAGACTTGGATGATCTGCGAGAACAGCTAAATGAGTTGCAGAGAACCAATGTGATTCAAGAGTCCAGGAGCCCATATGCATCTCCAATAGTGCTGGTCCGGAAGAAGAATGGTTCTGTCCGCTTGTGCATAGACTATCGCACCCTGAACCGAAGAACCATCCCCGACCAATACGCCACTCCTCGGATTGAAGATGCCTTACAGTGTTTGTCTGGAGCAAAGTGGTTCAGTGTACTAGACCTTCGAAGCGGATATCATCAGATACCGATGCACCCTGAAGACAAAGAGAAAACTGCGTTCATTTGTCCACTGGGGTTCTTTGAGTTCAATAGAATGCCTCAAGGTCTGACGGGAGCTCCAGCCACGTTTCAACGGTTGATGGAGAAGACAGTCGGGGATATGAATCTAATCGAAGTGTTAGTGTACCTGGATGACATAATTGTGTTCGGGAAGACTCTGGAGGAGCATGAGCAACGTTTGGAGAAGGTCTTGAAGAGGCTCCATGAAGAGGGGTTGAAATTGTCTCTGGAGAAATGCCAGTTCTGTTTACCCTCAGTCACATATCTGGGACACGTAGTCTCGCAGAAGGTGTTTCGACAGATCCTCGAAAGTTGGAGGCCGTAGCTTCTTGGCCTAGACCTCGAAACGTCACTGAACTTAGATCTTTCTTGGGATTCTGCTCATACTATCGAAGATTTGTGGGAGGATTTGCAAAGATAGCTCAGCCGCTGAACAAACTCCTACAGAAAGAAACCACCGAAGAAGGCTGTAAGGTCTCTGACCGAAACCCCTCCGCTCCAGGACCAAGGAAAGCTAAAGAGTCCATACAAGGTGAATGGACTAGTCAATGTGAAGGTGCGTTTGTGAAGCTGAAAGAGAATCTAACCCGAGCTCCTGTTCTGGCCTATGCGGACCCTCACAAGCCGTATGAACTACATGTGGATGCCAGCCGAGAAGGTCTGGAGGAGTCCTATATCAGGAGTATGATGGATTGCTGAGGCCTGTGGCGTATGTGAGCCGGAGCCTTGCGCCTTCTGAGAAGAACTATCCTACTCACAAACTGGAGTTCCTAGCCTTGAAGTGGGCAGTGGTGGACAAGTTGAAAGACTATCTGTATGGAGCTGAGTTCGTGATCAAGACGGATAATAATCCTCTCACCTATATTCTTACTACTGCGAAACTGGACGCAACGGGACATCGGTGGTTGGCCGCTCTGTCAGGGTTTCGGTTCAGCCTGAAGTATCGCCCTGGGGTGAACAATCGAGATGCTGATGCTCTGTCGAGAAGACCCTACACTACAGAATGGACTCAGGTAACTCCAGACGGGGTGCAAGCTTTGTGTCAAGGAACAGAACGCCGGGTCAAGGGAGGAGTTGAAGCGGAGGCCATAGGAGTCATGGCCGCGGCTGTTCCTGAGTTCTACTGTAACCCTACGCAATTGAGGGATGAAAATCTACCTACCTTTTCCAAGCAGGATTTGAAAGCGGATCAAGCTAGAGACCCTTTGATTGCATTGACCATAAAGGCCCTGACTACAAACCAGCGAGAGATTCTGTTAACCAATTCCCCGGATGGAGCCAGATTGGTTTACAAACAGTGGGAGCGGTTGAAGATGTTGGATGGGGTGGTCTACCGAAGGGGCCCCTCGACCAATTCCGAAGAGATTCAACAGTTATTTCTCCCCACTAAACACAGGGAGAGTGTGTTGCGATCATTACATGATGAGCATGGACATTTGGGTGCGGAGAGAACTTTTAAGTTGGTGCGAGATAGGTTTTATTGGCCTTGCATGAGGGCTGAAGTTGAGAGTTATTGCCATTCCTGTCTGAGGTGCATTCAGAGGAAAACTCTACCAACCCGAGCTGCTCCAATGAGCCATCTACAGAGTCAGGGACCCATGGATTTGGTGTGCATTGACTTCCTGTGCTTAGAGCCGGATGCTAGTGGGCAAGGGAACATTCTGATAGTGACTGATCACTTTACCCGTTATGCCCAAGCTTTTCTACCAAAGACCAACGCGCTCCGACAGTGGCGAAGGTGCTGATGGAAAAGTTCTTTGTTCATTACGGCCTGCCAAGAAGAATACACTCTGATCAGGGAAGAGACTTTGAAAGTAGATTGGTCGGGCAATTGCTGGAGTTGTTGGGAATTCAAAAGACTCGAACTACGCCATACCACCCTCAAGGTGATGCTCAGCCTGAAAGGTTTAAATCGCGCTGCGCTAAATATGCTGGGGACCTTGTCTAATGTGGAGAAGCAGAGTTGGAGTCGTCACATAGCTACTCTGGTGCATGCATATAACAGTACGGAGAGTGATGCCACTGGATATTCACCGTACCGTCTTATGTTCGGAAGAGAAGCTCGACTGCCGGTTGATTTGGCATTTGGGTTATCTCTAGACCAGACGTCGGTAGCTTCTCATAAAAACTATGTGGATAGACTTCGGAAGAATCTGGCTTCTGCGTTTGAACAGGCTCGTTTGACGTCAGGTAACAGGGAGCAAAGGAACAAGAAGAACTATGATCTGAAAGTTCGAATACAAGATCTACAACCCGGTGATAGGGTCCTGTTGAAGAATTTGGGTGCTGCTGCAAGACACAAGTTGGCGGATAGATGGAGTTCCCAGGTTTACATTGTCTGCAAGCAACTGCCGGGTCTGCCGGTGTATCAAATCCGCCCAGATGGAAAGGCTGGGCCTCTTAAGAACTGGCACCGAAATCATTTGTTACCTTTGAGAGAGGCTGTGAGGATACCAGTTGGGGATGAACTCCCTCCGCCGAATCCGCCTGTTCCATGTTTACCTCCTGTTACTCGGTCTCAACAGACTCGGGCTGTCGAAGAGAGCGAAAGGGACAGTGAGGAAGAAAGTTTCTGTCTGGACTGGATACGTTCACCGGAGCCTGAAGAGATTACCTCAGTTCCGGAACGATGGGAGAGTAATTTGAGGCCTGAGGCTCCTGAATTCTTGTTGGAAGTCCCTGAGACTGTTGATATCTCTGAGCCGCTTGAATTTCAGTGGGAAGCCCCTGAGGCTGTGGGGATCCCGGTAGCTCCGGAAGCTTATTCAGGTGATTACGGTTCTATGCCTTCACTGGAGGGATCATACTCTGAAGAAACGTCTGCTCCAGTGATAGAAAGAGAAATTGAGCCAACGCCCATAGTACTTCCACCTGAAGAGGAACGGAGGGAGCCTGAACAAAAACGCTCTATTCGGCCGCCCCAGCGTCTTACCTATGACTCACCCGGACATAGCACTGAAGAGGCCATCACCACTGTGCAGAGATTGCCCGAAGTGTCTGCTTTGTTAGCTGAGGTAGCCCAGAACATGAATCAGCTTGAGAAAGTGTTTCTAACCCACTGCATGTATGCTGTATAAACTGTGTGCAAATTGTAAAAAGATAATGTAACTGTTGTACCTCCTTGGAGAGACCCAAGAGTTCTTGGAGGGGGAGAGTGTAGCGATGTGTTAAAGTTTACTGTGGCAGTACCCATTTTGGCCACAAGATGGAGACTATCACGATTAAAGACCCTGGACACTTGAACTACATGTCCATGCATGCTTTGCGAAGAAACAGGAAGTGGGTGGGTTTGTGGAGAGCTGTACATCCTGCACCTCGTGGAGAACAGGCAGAGCGCGCCAGGGAGTCAAGCAGAGTGGATGCACAAAGTAAAGAGAGAGACCAAAGATAGGCCGGAGCGCAGACAGAGTGGATCGGGGCCTTCAGGATTGGCTCACTCAGCTTGCGGGACACAGACCTCACCCTCTATGCTATTCAAGTGCAGCTGAAGGAGAGAAGACCCCAGAGTGAAGGAGTACCGCGGTCGATCGAAGCGGGGAGCAGGCGGTAAGCTGGATGAGTCGCGGCTGACAGACAGAGGGCCAGACAACAGATCCGGTGGTCGGCATCCCCCGGCAACATCGAGCGGAGAGGCGTCCTGGCCAGCCGAATCTAAGCTTGCGCTGGATGGGTGAGAGGCCCCAAGGCCGTGTTTAAATAAGAGCGTACGCTGCTGTTTCCTTCTAAAACCCACAGGGCCCCAACTGACTAGTCGAAGACATCGCTAAAGTAAACTCACTGGCCAGTTGAAAAGTACCCGGGTACCCTACACACACAAATACATATCACCTCATGTTCTGGGACTTAACCTGTGCAGGACTCATTTTCCTTTTTTCGAATCGGGACAAGGGGGCAAAGTTAAAGCTACGTTCCGAACATTTTTCCTCTTTTTGTTCCCGCTGCGCGTTTACCGTGATACGAGAACTGTGTATTTTATTGTGTCCCGCTACGCGGTTTTTCCTCGAATTTCGTATCTTTTAAATTTCTGCTCGGTCGGGGTTTTTTCGAAAATACGAAGCCCTCGTGTTTGCGTTTCTTTTACCGCTACGCGTTTATCGTGTTACGAAAGTACTGTAAATTTTCCTGCATATACCGTGTCTTGAGAGCTGCAAACCTTTTAGTAAACCTTTTAAAATATAAAACTGTTCAGCGTGTTGGAGTATATTTATTCCCTAGTGCGGGGAGACTGACCCGTGGTTCATTTTCAGCGGCTCCTCCGGGAGTGAGCGCTACACAAATTTCGCCAAAAAATCCCAAAAATGCTTAAAAGATACTAAAGAAATCTAAAAATAAAGACTTTTTACTGCAGAATAAAATAAACGGTTTATTAGATATTGAATTAAAACGGGAATATTTTTAACATTGAAGCCGATGGGATTCTCCTGAATAAACCTGTCGAATGAAATCACTGAATGGCAGGGCATGTCGGCAACCTTTCTCAGCTGCTTTGTGCTCGCTGAATAGAGGAAACATTGCTTCTCTATGGGGATTTCACTGCCCTTGAACAGGTACCGTATGTGCAGGCAATTCGCCAACATTTGGGGAACTGCCTGCTCTCTGGATAGCCGAATGGCCAGGAAAGGTAAGCGTACGTTGAATTTCAGCGTTCGGTTACCTTTCGGCCAAAATTCTGAGCTTTTTGTATAACCCTGTTAGTCTACTAAAATCTTGTGACATTTAGGCTAGGGTCAGACGAGCGTGATTTCTACGGACTGTACGTCCGTGCACACGGACGTACGTCAGTACGGAAGACACAGTAGTGGCCACACAGTCCGTTTATTCACTGACGTATATTTTGACGGATGTAGGAGGGAAAATAAATTAAAAAACAAAACCATTTTGTCCGTGAAAAATGCTGGACGTATAAATGCAGTCCGTCTGACCACGTTCCATCACTCACACACAAAGCTATGCAGACGTTGCGGACGCAGCGCACTTTGTGCGGCCGTTCTAGGGGATGTATGTTTTTGCGTGCCTTGCGTCCGTGGGCCGCGGCCGTTGTGCGTCCGCAGTTCAGTGCGGACGTACTTCAGGTGTCAAGCTCCAATGGGCTTTCTGTCATGCTATCACGGACGTACTTTTAGGCGCAATCACGGACGTGAACACTACGCTCGTCTGACCCCAGCCTTAGGTCGACTAAAACCAAAACAAATCAGACATCTGAAATATGACTAAAACTAACAGGGTTATTCAGAGAGAGGTGAAAACCAGGAGAATGACTGGAGAATTGAAAATTCTAGGTCAAAATAGCCAAACCAGAAAAATTCTCCCATTTATCTCACTTCCCAAATCGGCTATTTGGTCTAGATTATTCATTCTCCTGCCAATTATCCAGGTTTTCACCCCTCTCTGAATAACCCTGTATATAAAAAAAAATTCTGGCAAAATTAACATTGGGGACCAGCTACTAGGCTACTGCTACACATTGCAAGTGCCATTACGACCTATCAGGGGCATTAGTGTAAATAAAAATACCAATCAGTATTTGGAAGAAGAGCAATGAATAGTATGTACTCTAACAATATGTATTACTATAATGATTCATTGCTGAGAATTTTATTACATTTCAATTCTTTTATACACCCGCACACTCAGAATATATGGAGGAGGACCTAAAAAGAGGGATATTAGGAGAGAAAGATTAACAGAGGGATTTGGGCTAAAAATAGGGACTTTCCATCCTAACTAGATACACTTGGGAGGTATGCTATTTCTCTCTCGTTATTGTGTCATATCCATTTCACAATCACTTTCTAATAAGCCATGACTCACCCCATGATGACCCACCCATCGCCGAAATCACTGCTGTCACTGCATTTTGCAATCTGCAGCCAGGCTCCAGTCAATAGACAGGCCTCTATCTGCATGATCACACCCCCATAGGAAGCAACACCTACAAGTGCCTGGAACTTCAGTCTTGAGATCATTAAGTTCAGCTATGGCTGCGGTCACATGAGCGCACTAATTGTGCACAGTGAGTCCGTTGAAACAGACGCACTTTATAACAGATGAGATTGTGGTTAACATAGTATCAGTTAGTTATGACTGACGTTAAGAAAAAAAAAAGCTGTATAGTATCAGTTATGACTGACGTTAAGAAAAAGAAAAAGAAAAAAAGCTGTATAGTATCAGTTAGTTATGACTGAAAAAGAAAAAAGCTGTATGCAGGGGATTCTCTACGTCCGTTGTAGCTTTTTCAGGTCGATGCCATTCCGGCGTCCATTGTAAAATGTGTTGCCTGTGCGTGAAGGAGTGCGCACTTGCTTCGTGTGTTGTTCTCTATTGACTCCTTTGAAAAGCTACGATGGACAGCAAACAGTGCGGTCAGACAGACACGAAAAGTGCACTCGTCTGACCCCAGCCTATATCTGTAAAACTGTAGATACTCGAGTATACCGCTAGATTTTGGTGACAAAAATTGACCTTAAAATTGGAGGGGGTCGCGTTATATTCGAGACATCTGCAGCACGTGTTAAAAGAAACTTGCCTTGCTCTGGATCCCAAGTCCCCAGGAAGTTCCGGTAAGTTCGCTGAAGTGAATGTTGTCTCCCTGATGCTTGCAAACACTTCAGGAACTCCCAGATTCAGAAAATGTGGGCTCCATCACAGCCAGAGGGCACGCTCGGTTTAAGCCAATCTTTCACCTCGCTCGCCTCCGCCGGCCATCTAATCACTAGTAAAGATGGGTGGCCGGCGTCTTCATACTTCGTAACAACTGCAATCATTCTAGAGCAGAGCATCCTGGCCTGAGGGGGAGCCTGACTGTGTTAAGAGAACCTGGAAGGATCTTAATTGTTTACCGGTACAGTGCTCCTTGCGTTATATTCGAGTCTTGAGTATTCTCTAATTTCCATAATAAATCTCTATCCATCGCGTTATATTCGAGTATCTACGGCAAGTCTCTCATCCTGATAAATAAACACTAACAGAAAGGCTGAAATTAAAGAAAAATAACTGCTTTGTAAAGGTGGAGCACATGTGAAGTAATAATAAGGAGGTTATTCACTGCTGAATAGGTAGAGAATTGCAAAATAGTTAAATTCAATGAGTTGAAAATAATGATTTCAAATTTAGCTGTTTTTATCTATAAATTTGCAATCCCCTCTGAAACTATCTAACTATTAATATGATTATTGTAAGCTCTCGAGCAGGGTCCTCGCTCCTATTATTCTGTGTGTTTAACTTGTATATATATTTGTTATTCTGTCTCACCTATTGATAGCGCTACTTAACTTGTTAGGGCTTTATAAATACTTGTAACTGTAATTATTCACCTCTTAAAGGGTTATTCAGAGAGCCCTCTCGTTTACTGCACTTTGGCGAGTTAAATTCGCCAACCCTGCGATGAATTCAGCATTCACTGCCAAGTCCATGAAATTTGTCAAATTGACCCGCCGAACGCATCTTTAAACCGCCGAATCGAATGCATAAATCGCCACAAAACCGCCGAGTCGATTACTAATAACCGCTACTAATAACCGCTGCAACATCGCCGAACGCAGCTGCAAACCTGCCAAAAAATGTCAACGACCTGCTGAATCGATCCTCAAAAAGCCGACCAGCCACCGAGTAATAAAAAGAATAAAACACCCCGCAATTTTTAAAACGCATTTTAAAAAAAACTAGTGCATTAAAATTCCTGGAAATAATATATAAGGTCCTATGAATAACAATAAAAAGGTCTGTAAAGGAATAAAAAAAAAATACGCCATTTAAAATAAAATAAAAATAATCGGAATCAAAAAGTTCGCCAAAAAAAATCTAAAAAGTAAATTAATAAAAGACTTTTTGCTGCAAATGAAAAGAATAAACGGTTGAATAGATAGAAAAACAGGGATTTTTTTTACATTGAAATTTATGGGATTCATCTGTTTAAATCTGTCGAATTAAACCACTGAAAATCTGGGCGTTTTAATGACATTTCGATGCTGTTCGGTTTCCCTGAAACCATTACTTCTCTATGGAGATTTCACTGGCGTCAAAGGTCATCGTATTGCCAATATTTTTGCGAATCGCCAGCTTTCGGAACAGCCGAATGATCACGAAAATACGTACGGATAAATTCACTGATTTGGTGCACTTTAAATAACCTACAGGGTTATCCAAAGAGATTCGAATTGCTTGAGAAAGGTAACCGAACGCTGAAAATCAGCGTTCGGTTACCTTTCCTGGCCATTCGGCTATCCAGAGAGCAGGCAATTCTCCAAATCCTGGCGAATTGCCTGAACATACGGTGCCTGTTCGGTCCCTGTTCGAGGGCAGTGAAATCCCCATCAAAAAGCACTGCTTCGGCTATTCAGAGAACACAAACCAGCAGTGAAAGGTTCCCCTAATGCTCTGCCATTCGGTGGTTTAATTCGGCAAATTTATTCAGGAGAATCCCATAGGCTTCAATGTTAAAAATATTCCCGTTTTAATTCAATATCTAATAAACCGTTCATTATAAAATTCTGCAGCAAAAAGTCTCTTATTTATAGATTTTTTAGGATACTTTAAGCATTTTTCTGAATTTTTTTAAAAAAAATTAAAAGTCCGATTTTTTTTTTTTTTTTTTCAGTTTGCTTATTTTTTTTGTAACAGCCCTCTTTATTATCATTCCCTGGACCTCCTGTGAAAATTTCAGACATTTTCGCTCAGTAGTTTCTTTGCAAACAGCGTTTCTTTTTCCCAGATTCATACAAATGGTTTTTCTAATTTATTCACTGCCTCCTCTACGTCACAGCTGCTTCGGCTCTGTATGATTCGGCTCCTTTTCGGCTCCTGTTCGGCTCCTCTTCGAAGGTTAATCCAGATGTTTTTGCTTGTTTTCAGCGTGCATTCGGTTAGTTTTCGGTGAGTTTACGGCAGCTTTTCCCTGCAATTCGGGGACCCTGTGCTGTTTGCTGAATACACCGCAGGGTCACCGAAATGCAATCGGCAAAAGGAACCGAATTGAAGAGAACGAAAAGTCACCGAACGTGCGGTGACTTTTCGAATCTCTTTGGATAACCCTGCTAGTGAATTATTTGAATTGACAGAATTCTGACAATTCCTGTATTTTCCACATGGTGGCAGCAAGGATACACTGAAGGCCAGTAGGTTTATTGGACGTTGTACCCATAGCTGAGCATCTTGTTCCTCAGTTTGAAAGTAATGCTAAATGACCTCTAGAGAAATGCACAGGTTTATTCACTGGCCGCTGTAGTTTACTGTTGTTGCAGCAAGATTTTCAAAGGGAAATTCAAACAGTGACAGGAGAAGATTCGTTAATGTCGCTGTATGAATTGCTTCCTTTGGGAAATGTTGACGTTTAGTGTCACTGCAATAATGATGATATTCACAGTCGTCTGCAACAATGGTAAACTAGAGTGGTTAGTGAGTAACTCCTCCCATAGTTTAAACTGAAAGGAACCAGTCTGTATAATTGTGTAATTAAATTCCTACCAGCATTAGAGGGGTTTCTTGGTAGTACCTGAGATATCTGGGGAATCTGCTAGAATCAACATTTGAATCCAGGCAGATTCCTTAGGTTTGCTAAATATAAGGGGCCCTATTACAATCTTTGCAATAAACGCTCGCGCAGCGTGTTAATTTGTGCGCGTAGCATTAAGGCTGGGGTCAGACGAATGCAGTGCGAACGCGCGTGCAGCCGCACTTGATTACGTAGTAGCAGCAAATGACGTCCAATGACGGCCAATATATGAAGTACGGCCGCACGAAAGTCCGGCAGCGCAACGCAAGCGGCAAACGAACGCTACAACCGCTAGTACTGAGGTACAGAGTGTGCTGCGCCCGCATAGCGGTGTGTGTGCGGGATTAGGAGACGTCAGACGCTGCTAAATGTCCGGCCTACAAAACGTCCAGACACCCAAAGTTTCCTGGTTTTGTTGGAGTGTACCTGGAACTGCTGCAGACAATGTCGGGCGCTGAAATAGATGTGGTGAGGCTGATCAGCGCTGTGGGGGAGCATCCCGAGCTATTGGACATGGCCTGCGACAGGTACAAAGACAAGGTGATGAAGGCCAGCGCATGGGTCTTGGTGTCCTGAGTCCTGTACCCAGAGTATGATACGTGGTCTGAGAAAGCAGAAGCTTCAGAGTGAGTATATGATTATTTAATTCATAATCGCATACAAATGAAAGGTACAATAATAATAAAAGCCACAAATATTTATTGTCGTCAAATCTTAAATGCTGTCCAGCTGCCACGGCACCTGACCTGCATTGCTAGTGAAATTATTAGACAGCGCATCGCAAAACCTGTTGCTGTGTCTATTCACAGGTATTATGTCGTTTGCATATTCTTCCAGACCTATAACTGAGGGTATCAAAATTTACACCGTCCCTGGCACAAACATAATTATGTAGGATGCAGCAGCATTTAACAATATCCACACAAATCAACATTTACATCAAGCGGCCTATGAAAAATCCTCCACTTGTTGCTCAGTATGCCAAAGGTACACTTGACATACCATCTCGTCCGCGACAGCCTGTAATTAAACACCCGCTTCTTCACATACAAAGTGTATGGCCGCAGGAGATGTGTGGATAGGCTGAATGCCTCATCCCCCACAAAGGCATAGGGGACTGCCACATCACTGCCAGGCAAAGGTGCGGGTCTGGGGATGTTCAGGGTCCCTGTCAGGGCTGGATGTAAGCCCAAGGGTGTGCTACGGTCGGTTCTATACGTAACAATAAGTAACCCTTAACCTAGGTGCGATACCAGTCCTTGAGGTGGCTGGGTTACGCAATAGCGAGAGGTGAACCTAGCAGGCAGGGATAACAAGCAAGGAGGACAGAAACCAGTCCTTAGAGTGGCTGGTATGGAGACAGGTAAGTATGGAACAATATGAGGTGGTAACCAGAGACAGTACGAAGTACCAGAGGGGGTCTAACACAATCCAAGGTCGAAGGGAAATAACAGAATACTAAGTCAAATTCCAAAATCAAGTCAAAGGAGTATAGAGATACACAGGTCAATATCCAAAAGCCAGGTCATACACAGAAAATCAATCAGAGGTATATAGAAATAAGCACTAAGGGTTTAGGCAAGCAAAACCACGAAAGGGCAATGAGAAAAGGCAAAAAGCACTTTTAAATATCGCGCCCTGCAATCTGATTGTTCATCAGGGTCACATGGTGCAGCGAGACCCACGGTGGAGGCGTGATGACGTCACACGCGACGTGCAGCCGGCAGAAGCTTAAAGCCGTTGAGACCGGCGGCACGCGCGCATAGGGCACGAGGAAGGTGCCGCGGGGAAGCCGCAGACCCTGAGGCCGGAGGGAGGGACGCGGGAGCCGCGCCAGCCTCCGAGGACTGACAGTCCCACTCTCAATTTCATTCCACAGTGTGGAGTTCCTGAACAGTGTGGAGTCAGAGTCCTTGCCGTATGATCCCACATCCACATACACAAAACTATAGTTGGCATCTGCCACCGCCAGTAGGCCTATTGAAAAATAATGTTTATAATTTTGATACAGTGAGCCACTCTGCAGCGGCTTCACTATGCGGACATGTTTGCCATCCACGGCTCCCAGGCAGTTTGGAAAGTTGGCTCTCCCAAAATCCTACTGCAATTTCTACACATGCCTTGTCTGAGGGTGTTGGCAAACATTGGTCCTTCATGGTGTCCTATATTATTTGGCACACCGCAGACGATCTCGCCAGCTGTTGATCTGCCAATGCGGAAGTTGTAATGCAGTTCCTTCAAACTGCATCCACTAGCAAGATACCTAGAAGACAAAATTACAATGTTTTATGATGATCACATCTGATGAACCCAAGCTAATGTCACTCATCATGTTTTGCAGCACAAGAGGCCATGAACAAATGGAGCACAGCACGGGACAATTATACGCGGGTACAGAAGAAGCAAGCCGTGGTTGCACGCTCTGGAGCTGGGTCAAAGAAAGTCCGTGGCTATATCTACGCAGACCAACTGTCTTTCCTTCGAAGGACCCAGGAGCCGCGAAGTACTGTCGGCAGCATTGAGCGGCCATCGACCTCTGGCTCACAGGACCAAAACCTGTTGCCAGGAGGAGGTCGACCGGGGTGGTGCAGAGTCGCAGTTGGAGGAGGATGTGGAGACAGGACAGGTGCCAGGTACAGCACCATCAGCCAGCACCAGACCGGCACATAAGAAGGGCACCAGTTGCAGAGTTGGAGCAGGCCATGGTCACCTTCATGGAGGCGCAAACTCCACAACCACATCCACGCTGCATGCTTGCCGACTCAGAGGACATGTCGTTCTTTAATTCATGTCCCTCCTCAACCAGATGACCCCGGCTCAGAAGGTGGAGTACCGCCGCAGATCCCTGGCGACCATAGATGACATCCTTTCACGTCCCCAACCGGCACCTATTTATTACGGTACTGTGCCACAATCGGCCCATGGCAGTGGATCTTCCCACCCCAGTCAGGTGCAGTCTACCCACCCACCCACCCATGTCCCCTGTAGCTAGGCCACACAGAGTCAGGGTCCCGCCGCAGCCACATGACCGGCCCTCATGACCCTTTATGCTCGTCGGTATTATTGTATATCTTTTTGTTTGTACAAATTTATTCTGTGGTTTGACGATTAATAGATTTTGACCTTCAGTTTACAAACAATAATATATGTGTTGAATATATTATTGTTATTTTATGTGATATGTTTGCTACAATATAATTGTTTTGGTCCATTGTTGTCGGTGTCATGTATTATTCTGTACTTGTGATGTAATGTGATGCCCGCGTGTGTGTGGGTATGCATGTGCCAGTGGGCATATAACTACAGACCAAGAAAAGGGTCTCTGCACTCCGAGCACATGTCTGGTGACTGGCAGCGAATCAATGTCATGTATGCAGTTGTGTGATAGTACATACCGCAAAGTGATGACCAGCATCTCCTCCGGAGGTATGGCAGCCCTCATGTTGGTGTCCCTCTTGGTCAGCGGCTCACGTAACCTCGACAACAGTTCATCAAAGGAGGGGATGGACATCCGCATGTAGTTGAAGAACTTCACGGGGTCCCTCTCTCGCAGTGGCCTGTACAGCGTCAAAGTGGCCATGTGTATCTGGCACCGTTAATTTGATGAACCCAGGTTCGCCGCTTTCGCTTCTTAAGGTACAGGTACCCCATTGCAGCAAACACAAAGACTGCATCCATCTTGGAAAAACGCCACCATCCACAAAATGGCTTTTAATACCCCTTACCCTTATTTTTTCATTCAGCAATTAATTTGGTTAATCAGATTTCTGCCTTTTTACAAAGCTCCTTCAAAAAATACAACCGAAATTGCGCATCGTATGACCGCTATTGCGTATTCCGTGAAAAAAATGCGTTCGGACACATCGACGCACTTTTTGACGGTAGACGTGAAAAAACGCGTTCGTCTGACCCTAGCCTAAACGTTAACGCGCGTAAATTAACGCTGGTATTACAATCCACTCGCATTTTTTCATCCGTCGAAAAATTGCGCGCGGAAAACAGATGCGCAAAAACACACACGTATTAAGGTTGCGCGCACAAATTGGTGTGCGGACTGTTTTTTCACGCGATTCAGCCAATCAGAATTAAGAACCACAATTGTCTCCTGTTAAGTTTTTGCGCCTGTCAAAATCAGAGTATATATGCTGCAGCGATCATAAAAATACGCACAACTTCTCAATTTTATTGTTTGGGTATGTGTAGAATGTGTAACTATACTGTGCTGGTTTTTTTTTTTCGGGCTGGTGTATTTGGTGTCAGCCAGGACGTTCAGATTTGCCGTTACCACCAGCTTTTAGGAGTCGTTAAAATTATGCACGCAAAGGCTGTGCGTTAAAAACTGTGTATAGATTGTAATACCATCCGCATACCAGTGCACAAACGCATTTGCGCTCACAATGTTAAGTACAGGACGCGCGCAGTACAGTACGCTCGCAAAGGGTTCGCGCAGGTCCACCCGCATTAGATGAATGCGCACGTTTGTTGCGCTGACTTTGTAATACGACGTTCTGCGCAAAGGGTTTTGTCCCTCAAGTTAACGCGTGCGCAAAAACGCATTTAACGTTTGCGTGAAGAATGTAATAGAGCCATAATGTCCCTACCAATGGGAGCCCACTGAAACTATACTTTTTTTGGGACACAAAAAAAAAAAAAAAAAGGAAATGATTTTCTAAGGCTCTGAATGCTAACCTCATCGTGCAAATACCTACTCTGCCATGGTTTCATGTGAAGTATAGCTGCTACATTTGTGAAATGTATATGGTTGAATGTTATTGTTCCAATCTACAGAAAAGAGAGCTGTTCTTTACTAGCAGAGCCATCTCCCCAAACATTTGCTGGAGTTGTAATGGAATCTTTTATTACATTTAAAGGGAGCAATCGGAAAGAACATTAAATTTGTTTCCATGTTATTTACCGTGTTATTGTTTTACGACTTCCCACAAAACTGCTCTTTATGTACTAAACATTTATACTTATTCATGGCATTAGGGTTGCCAGATCATGTTTGCATGTATTTGTCTGTGTCTCTACATGTTTCTGTCAGTGTGAATCTCTTATTTGTATGACTGCATAAGACTTTTAGATATGTCTATCAATCGATTAGACAAGCGCACAAACCAAAATTTTGTTTCAGCATATTTTGGAATCCAGAATTTTCAGATTTCTGAATTTTCTGATTGAAAATTTCAGAATTTATCCAAATTCGCGGATCAAAAATGTTGGAAATTTTGGCGTTGTATGTATTTTTAATCTCTATAACCCATTTATACCTCGCTCTTTACACCTACCCACTTCTATATCCCCCATCTTTACCTCTTCCAACCATACTGCCTCCTATATTCCCTCTATACCCCTGAATGTTAGATAGAGTTAACACTAGGGTTACTTGTAGGGCTGGCTTACTGTTAGGTTTACAGGCTGTGTGTTTGGATTAGGTCGAGGGTAAGGATTACTTCTAGGGATGGGTTACGGTTATCCTTACTGGTTCTGTTTGTTTTTAAATTTAGGGTTATTGTTAGGGTAACAGGTACTGTTTCTGCTTGGATTAGGGCTACTTCTAAGGTTGGGTTATTGTTAGGGATATGGTTATGTTTACAAGTGGCAAGTAGAATGGGAACACCTGGGAATGCAGTTACACCACCTTTTTAACAGGGGGATTTAAGGGTCTATTTACTAAGCACCGAAATTTCAGCGCTTTTCACTTCTGCGCAGTTCGGCGATTCCATTTTGCTGACAGTCAACATGGAGTCGCTGAAGCTTCACAAAAAAGTTGTAGAATGTCACCGAAGAGACCTTGGGGAAATACAAACTGCAAATTTGAACTAATAACTATTTTTCCTAATAGGTGTTTAAACCAGTAAAAATGTATTAAAATGCGTCTAAATAATAAAGTGTTATATTACAAAGTGGGTGCTAACTAAGGCTCGGGTCAGACGAGCACACTTTTAACGTGTGTTCTGGCGCACATAATTACGGCCGCAGTAGCAGCAAATGACGGGCAATGACGGCCAATATACGAAGTACGGCCGCACGAAAGTCCGGCCGCGCAACGCAAGTGGAAAACGAACGCATTTTTTTGAGAACGCTGAACCGCTAGTACTGACGTACAGAGTGCGCAGCTGCGGCATAGCGGCGTGTTTGCGTGATTAGGAGACGTCAGACGCTGCTCATGTCCGGCCAACATAACCTCCAGACACCCAAAGTTTCCTGGTTTGGATCCATAAAAAAAAAAAAAAATCACGCACGAAAATGCGCATCGTATGATCGTTTTCGCGAATTCAGTGAAAAAAAATACGTCAATTCGTTCGGACGCACTTTTTTACGTTCGCGTGTAAAATGCTTTTGTCTGACCCTAGCCTAAGGCTGGGGTCAGATGAACGCTGTTTGAACGTGTGTTTAGCTGCACTTTATTACAGCTGTGGTAGCAGCAAATGATGTCCAATGACGGCCAACATACAAAATACAGCCGCACGAAAGTTCGGCCGTGCAACTCAAGCGGCAATTGAACGCATTTTTTGCAAGATCGTCGAACCGCTAGTACTGACGCACAGCGTGCGCTGCGTCGACATAGTGTCGTGTGTGCGTGATTAGGAGACGTCAGACGCTGCACATGTCCGGCTAACATCACGTCCATTTGTTTTTTTTAGCTCCGTCAAAAATCACGGCTGTAATTGCGCACCGTATGACCGCTATTGGGTCTGCTGTCAAAAAGTGTGTCCAGACGCACTTTTACGGAAGACGTGAAAAATGCGTTAGTCTAACCCTAGCCTTAACCAGAGCTGTTGCAGACTACACAACTCCATAGACTACTATGGCGCTGGTAAATTTACAACAGCTCTGGTTAAGTTAACACCAGCTTTGAAATATGGCCCAAGGTCTTTTAAAAAAGAAACAAAACATTTAGTAAAAAAAAAAAAAGGGTGTTCTAAAAAAATAAAGACTTTTTGCTGAAAAAAAAAAAAAATTTTGTTAAAAAAATGCTTAAAGAACATTACGTTTTTATATTGAAACCTCTGTGATTCGCCTGTTATTACCTGTCAAACTGAAACAAAAAAAAAAAACAGGGCTTGGTTCACTAGCGCAACCACATTTATTTGAAGTGAAGAACACCGATGTGTTCACTTCAATGTGGTGGCAGTAGTGCACCAAAAATAACAGCGCTGGTGGTGTCTTGTCTTCCCCATTGTTAATTTTTTTCTCCCCATCTGACACTGCCGGATCCAGAGAGGGGGGCATTTACACCCCCCCCCCCAGCTGCAGTCTTATTGTAGGTGATACAGGGGACCTCTGGATGTTTGAAAAACACTGTCAGGGTAGGAGAATGACTGGACAATGGAAAATTCTAGGTCAAAAATATCCAAACCAGAAAAATTCTCCCATTCATCTCACTTTCCAAATTGGCTATTTTGACCTAGAATTTTTTCTCCAGTCATTCTCCTGCTTTTCACCACTCTCCGAATAACCCTGAGTATCTCCGGTTTTACACATCCTATATAGACCATTGAAAAGTCATTGGAAAAGGCCAGATTCTGTCCTTTCCAATGATACCAAAACATGATTATGTGTACTGTACAGAGTAAAAATAAATGGAAAAGAGATAAGTGTGTGTTTTTTTCCAAATTTCTTTAAAAAATGTATTCTTAGAAAAGTGCAGGATGGAAAGTGAAATGGCTCAAAAGCAAAAGGAGTTAATTTCAAACCTCTGGAGTTCACTTGACAAGGCTATTTCCTGGATACACTCTCTGTATACAAACTCTGGAGGTTTATATATTTTATGTCCAAGCCTGTGTGTATCTGGATAGAGATATATATATATTTCTTTAGAATGTACAGTATGTCAATGAGTGTGTGTCTGTATACGGCTGTGTATCAGTTTACCTGGGAGCATACCTCGCAAATGTCCCTGTTGTTGGGGGACAGTTCCTATTTTGTGCCCAAATTCCCCTTTCCATCTTTTTTCTAATGTCCCTCCGATTAGGAACTCCTGAATATATTCAGGGAGTCCAGGTGTATAACAGAGCTGCATTGCATTAAAACCCATCAATGAGTCTGTAAACTATAATAAAATGTAAATAAAGATACTTTGCATTGAGATTTTAGTTAAAATTTTCATTGATATAAGGCTAGGGTCAGATGAGCGCATTTTGTACGGACTGTGCATCCGTGCAGTACTGACTGACTACAAGGTAGTGGCCACACAGTCCGTTTTTTTCACTGACGGATTTTTTGACTGATGTAGCAGGGAAAATAAATTAAAATGAAAAAACATTCTGTCCGTCAAAAATGCTGGACGTATAAGTGCAGTCCATCTGACCTCGTTTCATCACTCACACACAAAGCTACACGGACGTTGCAGACGTGGCGCACTCCGCACGTCCGTTCTAGCAGTATTACGTTCTTGCCTAACCTGCATCCATTTTCAGCGTCCGTCAGCCCCCGCACCTCTGTGCAGACGTACTTCGTGTGTGGGGCTCCATTTAACACAATTGTATGCTATCTAGGCTTGTGCACCGATTTTTTCTTTTTGATTCGATTTTTTTTCGGATTTTTAAACTTTTCGATTTGGCTCGTTTCGACCGATTTCTGTTTCGATTCGGTTCGGCTCGACTCGGTTTTCGTGTACATATTTTTTCAGAATATCGACCATTTTTCGTGTCACTTTGCTCGTTTTTTGTATCGACTTTTCGTGATTTCGGAAATTTTCATTTTTTCGGAACGTCTGTTCTCCTCGTTTCAAAGCAATAAATTTCGATTTGACACATTTCAAGTCCATTCGAAAATTCCGAAAATATTTCGTTTCGGCTCGGAAAACATTTCGGATCTGCCATTTTCGGAAATTCGGCCGCATCCGAAAGCACAAATCGGGAAATTTCGTGAAAATTCCGAAATTCTGAAACCCACATCCCTAATGCTATCACGGACGTACTTATGTGCGGGCAACACGGACGTTAACACTGCGTTTGTCTGACCCCAGTCTTAAGGCCCCCGGCACACGAGCGTTATTTTTGCGTCCGTCTGTGCGCAAAATTTGATGTCCGTTACAGGGGCGGATCCAGAGACTAGTCTCGGGAGGGGCACTGACAGAAAATAAGGTGTTTTAGCAGAGAGTCCGACTCACGAGAATTTACAGAGGGCCCGGCTCACAGGAGCTTACAATCTAGAGGAGCAGAGGGCCCGGCTCATAGGAGCTTACAATCTAGAGGAGCAGAGGGCCCGGCTCACAGGAGTTTACAATCTAGAAAAGCAGAGGGCACCCAGGAGCTTACAATCTAGAGGAGGAGAGGGCACCCAGGAGTTTACAATCTAGAGGAGCAGAGGGCACCCAGGAGCTTACAATCTAGAGGAGCAGAGGGCACCCAGGAGTTTACAATCTAGAGGAGCAGAGGGCACCCAGGAGTTTACAATCTAGAGGAGCAGAGAGCCCCCAGCTCACACATGGATTTGCCCCCAGCTCATGGATTTGCCCAGCTCATGGATTTACCCCCAGCTCATGGATTTGCCCAGGTCATGGATTTGCCCCCAGGTCATGGATTTGCCCCCAGCTCATGGATTTGCCCCCAGGTCATGGATTTGCCCAGCTCATGGATTTGCCCCCAGGTCATGGATTTGCCCCCAGGTCATGGATTTGCCCCCAGCTCATGGATTTGGCCCCAGCTCATGGATTTGCCACCAGCTCATGGATTTGCCCAGGTCATGGATTTGCCCCCAGGTCATGGATTTGCCCAGCTCATGGATTTGCCCCCAGCTCATGGATTTGCCCAGCTCATGGATTTGCCCCAGGTCATGGATTTGCCCCAGGTCATGGATTTGCCCAGCTCATGGATTTGCTCCCAGGTCATGGATTTGCCCCCAGGTCATGGATTTGCCCCCAGCTCATGGATTTGCCACCAGCTCATGGATTTGCCCAGCTCATGGATTTGCCCAGCTCATGGATTTGCCCCCAGGTCATGGATTTGCCCTCAGGTCATGGATTTGCCCCAGGTCATGGATTTGCCCAGCTCATGGATTTGCCCCCTGCTCATGGATTTGCCCCCTGCTCATGGATTTGCCCCAACTCATGGATTTGCCCCCTGCTCATGGATTTGCCCCCAGGTCATGGATTTGCCCCAGGTCATGGATTTGCCCAGCTCATGGATTTGCCCCCTGCTCATGGATTTGCCCCCTGCTCATGGATTTGCCCCCAGCTCATGGATTTGCCCCCAGCTCATGGATTTACCCCCAGCTCATGGATTTGCCCCAGCTCATGGATTTGCCCCCAGCTCATGGATTTGCCCAGCTCATGGATTTACCCCCAGCTCATGGATTTGCCCAGCTCATGGATTTACCCCCAGCTCATGGATTTACCCCCAGCTCATGGATTTACCCCCAGCTCATGGATTTGCCCCCAGCTCATGGATTTGCCCCCAGCTCATGGATGCCCCCAGCTCATGGATTTGCCCCCAGCTCATGGATTTGCCCAGCTCATGGATTTACCCCCAGCTCATGGATTTACCCCCAGCTCATGGATTTGCCCAGCTCTCACCTGGATATTGCTCCAGGCCTCCAGCTCCGGTGTTCAGGGGACCCAGATGCCGCCGGGCAGCGCCTGCCCGGTCCTGAAGAGTGCGTCCTTGTAAAGGGGATGCGGCTGCGTGCGTGCGCAGGTCACGCGGTCCGGCCAGTCAGGTGGTACAGAGACTCAGTACCACCTGATTAGCCGGACCACGTGACCGGCTGCGCCTGCACGTAGCCGCATCCCCTTTACAAGGACGCACTCTTCAGGACCGGGCAGGCGCTCCTGCGCTGCCCGGCGGCATCTGGGTCCCCGGCTCAAATCTCGGGGGGGGGGGGCAATTGCCCCGTTGCCCCCCCCCTGGATCCGCCCCTGGTCCGTTATAGATTTGCAAAGAAGTTAATCTGAACACCACACGATGCACCTGCGCACTGTTTCACGCACGGCATTCGCGTACTGCAACGGACGTCAAAATGGCATGGACGTAAAAAAGCTAGACGGATGTGGGAAATACGTGCTGCTTCCTGGGGGCTCCAAACTCCAAAATACTTATTTTTTTCACTTTCCCTCCTTTTTGTTTCAACGTCCGTAATTATTAACTTGGCCCTGTTTGAACACATTTATCTCCCGTCAAAAAGTGCGTCCGTAACGGACGCACTGTGCGCAGTACCTATACGCTCGTGTGCCGGGGGCCTTAAGGTCCAAAATTTTGCAATGCCGCGTGAAAGTCTGGGAATAGTCATGCTTTTGAGCCTGCCTTTAACAACTTCCCTAAAAATGGTGTGTGGTGTGTATAGCTATGTACAGGGCTGGACTGTGACAATAAAAAAAATCTGCCCTGGACTTCATCCATGAGACCGGCCCAATCCGATTATGCAAACACACAGGGCTGGATTTGGATCGCTATGGACCTGGAGCTAAAAGATTTGGTTTGGATTTTTTTGGCATTTAGTGAAATGAAAAACATATTTTATATTATTTAAAATTTCGTGCAAGTTCGGTGCTATGTGTTGCCTTGCATGTCGGTGCTCTTCAGTGATTCTATTTCACCAAAAATACAATTAATTCACTGTTTATTTCGTCAAAACATGGTGAATGTTAACTAGAGTCAAAGCAGCTGTCGGACGTCGGCGACAACTGCCCAATTGCATCAATAACCACCAAATTGGCAATGGAGAAATCCTCAACTGAAAGAAAAAAAAAAAAAAGCTCCTATTCTCCTAATAGGAACTTAAATCAATAAAAAGTGTCTAAATAAAAAGGTCCTTTAAAAATAGCAAAGAGATCTGTTACAAAATTAAAAAGCCTTTTAGAAAAAAAAACCCAAAAAAAAACAGCATGAGGACAGACCCTGCGCGGCAATGTTTTGGGGAGAGTGAGTGTGATGAATGCAGCCTTCAATTAGGCGTGACTTTGCCTGTCACTAGTAGGGCCCTATTACATTCTTCGCGCAATAGCGCATTAACGCAAGGGGAAAAACCCTTCGCGCTGAATGTCGTATTACGACGTTGGCGCAAACGATGAGCGTTAACGTTTAACGCAAGTGACCCTATGCGAACGAAAGTTCATGCGCGCATCCCATACTTTGTGAGCGCAAATGCGTTCGTGCGCTTGTACGCAGATGGTATTACAATCTATGCGCAAACTTTTTACGAACGAAGTTTGCACGCATAATTTTAATGTCTTTGAAAAGCTGATGGTAACTGGAAATCTGAACGTTCTGGCCGAAATGAAAAACACCAGCACGAAAAAGAAAAAAATAAATAAATAAATAATACAGCCAAGTATAGTTACACTTTCTACACATACCCAAACAATAAAATTGTGAATTTGTGTGTGTTTTCATTATTGCTGCAGCATATATATACTCACGTTTTTGCGCCTCTCAAAGTAAATCTAAGGGAGTCAATTAAGAACCTTAAATTGACAATTTACCTTAATTCTGATTGGCTGAATACCGTGAAAAAAAAACCAGTCCGCACACTGATTTACATGCGCAACGTTACTGCGTGCGTACTCTTAGTTTTGCGCGTCGCTTTTACGAACGTTATTTTTTTACGGTTGAGAAAATGCGTTCGGATCGTAATACCACCGTTAATTTTCGCAGGATAACGCTTGACGCTGCATGGAAATTTAAAAAAAAAAAAAAAAAAAAAAAAAAAATTGCGCCGGACAAATTTGCACGAAGAATGTAATAGAGCCCGTAGAGTGCCACCCCCAAAACCTGTGTCTGGATCCGCCCTTGCCATTTGGATGCATTGGAGAGGAATCACTTTAGCTACAGCTGATACTTGATTACTTTCCTATTAGGGTGTTTCAGACACCCTAACCCCCCCTTATATTCTTAGGCTTACACGCTAGGAAGCTACAAAATTCAAACACAATTTCAAAAATTGTCTATATTTATTCCAGGGAAGAAAAAAGGTCTCTGTATTTGAGTCATTTTGTTCTAATATATAAATTAGCACTGCAGCGGCTACGGCTTCCAGGAATCAGTGTTATAAGAAGAATCATGGGTGGACAGAAAAATATTGGAGAGTTCTCAGTTTCTCACACTTATTTTTTTAGGACGTGGAGGATTGATGGGGAGTTGCAATTGATAGGCCAAGAAAAAAAAAGTTTGACATTTTTTTCCAAATCTGATGTTCATGCAGCTTTATAAAAAAAATTTTTTTACCTAAGGCTGGGGGTCAGACGAACGCAGTGCGAATGTGCGTTGAGCCGCATTTTATTACAGCCGTAGTAGCAAATGACGTCCAATATACGAAGTATGGGTGCACGAAAGTTCGGCCACGCAACGCAGGCGGCAAACGAATGCATTTTTTCGAGAATGTGGAACCGCAAGTACTGAGGCATAGAGTGGGCTGCGCCGGCATAGCGGCGTGTGTGCGTGATTAGGAGACGTCAGACGCTGCACATGTCTGGCCATCATCACTAGGGATGAGCTGTTCAGAGTTCGACCCGAACTTTGGCAGTTCGAAAGTTCGTGAATTTAACTTTTTGGGCGTGTTTGGTTTCGAAAAAAAGAAATTTTGAAAAAAGTATAGAAAATGCTTAATACTAAAAAATCTAGAAATAATATTATAAGCAACGGTTTATTAGATATTGAATTAAAAACTAATGTGTATGTGGAAAGATTATCAACTCTAAATGACCTCTGTTCACAAGCGGGCATAACACCAGGTGTTTAGTCTGGTAATCAATTTGATACATTGTACAATATTTGTACTGAGGGTGGGGTGGTGTCTGCTTCTGATTGAGATTTGAGAATTAATTTCCCTAAAAACATTCTAATATGCTGCATTTAACTGGTGTTTGAAAAAAATCTAAAGCAATGTTATTTTTCACCTCGGGATTAAACATTCACAGGGTTATTCAGAGAGCGGTGAAAAGCAGGAGAATAACTGGAGAAGTGAAAATTCTAGCAGGGTTATCCAAAGAGATTCGAAAAGTCACCGCACGTTCGGTGACTTTTCGTTCAATTCGGTTCCTTTTGCCGATCCCATTTCGGTGACCCTGTGGTGTATTCAGCAAAGACCACAGGGTCCCCGAATTGCAGGGAAAAGCCGCCGTAAACCCACCGAAAACTAACCGCAAAACTCACCGAATGCAGGTTGAACAGCCACAAAAACATCTAGATAAACCCGTCGAAAAGCCCGAACAGGAGCCGATCACACAGAGCTGAAGCAGCTGAGACCGCAGACAGAGGGAGGTGAATAAATTAGCAAAACCGTTTGTATGAATGTGAAATTGAAACGCTGTTTGCAAAGAAACTACTGAGCGAAAATGTCTGCAATTTGCACAGGAGGTCCAGGGAATGATGATAAAAAAGGACTGTTACAAAAAAATAAGTAAACTGAAAAAAAAATAAATCTGTAAATAAAGAGACTCTTTACTGCAGAATTTTATAATGAGCGGTTTAGATATTGAATTAAAACAGGAATATTTTTAACATTGAAGCCTATGGGATTCTCCTGAATAAATTTGCCGAATTAAACCACCGAATGGCAGGGCATTTCGGGAACCTTTCACTGCTGGTTTGTGTTCTCTGAATAGCCGAAGCAGTGCTTTTTCATGGGGATTTCATTGCCCTCGAACAGGGACCGAATAGGCACCGTATGTTCAGGCAATTCGCCAGGATTTGGCGAATTGCCTGCTCTCTGGATAGCCGAATGGTAAGGAAAGGTAACCGGACGCTGATTTTCAGCGTTCGGTTACCTTTCTCAAGCAATTCGGATCTCTTTGGATAACCCTGTAGGTCAAAATAGTCGAACCAGAAAAATTCTCAAATTTATCTCACTTTCCAAATCGGCTTTTTGGTCTAGAAGTTTCCATTCTCCTGCTTGTCACTGCCAAAAAAAAAAAAAAAAAATCAGTAAACTTTTTCTGTGTGTCCGAAAATGTCTCCTCTTTTCATACAGACTGCCACCCCAAGCAGTTGTTTATGGATAGATTAAAGGAAAAGCATTTACCGTCATTTTTTGGTTTTTACATATTTCTAAACATCCTAGAAATCCGCCACTTCATGGGCAGGTTATGGGGACCTCCTAGGCACGATATTTGAAGGAATTTCTCATTTTTATTTTTAACCCTTATTTCATGGAAACACTGTCCCTTTAAAAACTTTTTTTTATAAACTTTTTGTCCTTGTTTCCTGTCCCCCAGGGCACTACCCGGACCCCCATACACCTTTTATGGCAAATATGCCCTCTTGGAGGGCACTCTAAAAAAAACGAATTTTCAGCCCCATTGACTTGCATGGGAGTTCGGGTTCGGTCCCGAACAAATGGGAAGTTCGGGCTCGAACCGAACTCGGGGGGTGTTCGGCTCATCCCTAATCATCACGTCCATTTGTTTTTTATAGCTCTGTCAAAAACATACAGCCAACATTGCGCATCGTATGACCACTTTTGCGTCTGTGAAAAATGCGTTCGTCTGACCCTAGCGTAAAACCTTTGGGCCAAATTACATACTTTGTGCTAACGTTAGCCCAAGTATTTTCCACATATTACAATGCAAACACTAACAGGTTAAGTAACCCGTTAGCGTTTGGTAGCTTGCGCTTTTCAGTGCGAGGTTACTGTACTTTGTGCTCCCTATACTTTGTAATCCTAAGTCTTAACACTGATTAACGTCCAGCCGCGGTTAACAAAAAGTTAACCAGAGTAAGGACTTGGTGTTAATGGATTCCGCTTCTGCAGAATCCGTTAGCACCAGCCCAAAAAATTAAAAAGAATCGTATACTCACCTCCTGTCCTGCGGTGAGGACCGTGGCTCTGCCTCCTCAGTCTGGCGGGAGCAGGAAAAGAGAGTCTCTCCAGTCTCCCCCTGCGTATCACTACACTGACCGGCCGGATTTTGCAAGGTGAGACCCGGCAGGTCATGTGACCACTGGCGTCTGGCTCAATGGAGTCTTATTGACTCCATTGAGAGGATGCGTGTGGCTGCGCTCACCGCTGCTGCGCGAATCCTGGGGCTTTGCGTGCGGTAATGCAGCTTTTTTAGCACCTGCATTGTAATCTAGCGGTAAAATGGGCACGCTAGGGGGAAAACTGCGGGTGCAGTTTTTCCTCCCTAGTGCCCGTTTTAGAAACATAGAAAAATGTCGGCAGATAAGAACCTTTCGGCCCATCTAGTCTGCCCAATTACATGGATACTTTACCTGGATTTATCTTTTGTTTAGGATAGCCTTATGCCTATCCCATGCTTGCTTAAATTCAATTACTGTTTTGGCCTCTACCACTTCTACTGGAAGACCGTTCCATGTATCCACCACCCTCTCAGTAAAATAATGCTTCCTGATGTTACTTTTAAACCTTTGCCCCTCTAATCTAAGACTATGTCCTCTTGTTTTGCTACTTTGTTTCCTTTTAAATATACTCCCTTCCTCTACCTTGTGGATTCCCTTTACGTATTTAAAAAAGGTATTTTACCGCTAGGAATGTACTTAATTTGGCCCTTTGTCTCTTCACTAAGGCTAGGGTCAGACTGAGGCAGTGCGAACGCACATGCAGGCACACTTAATCACGGCCGTAGTAGCAGCAAATGCCGGGCAATGACGGCCAATATACGAAGTACGGTTGCACAAAAGTCCGGCTGCGCAACGCAAGTGGCAAACGAACGCATTTTGTCGAGAACGTAAAACCACTAGTACGGTTGTACAGAGTGCGCTGCGTCCGCTAGCGGCGTGTGTGCGTGAATTGGAGATGTCAGACACTGCTAATGTCCGGCCAACATAACGTCCAGATGCACAAAGTGTTTTATTGATGAGCCGTACAAAATCACGTCCAATCGTTCGAACGCACTTTTTCACAGACAACGTGAAAATGCGTTCGTCTGACCCTAGCCTTATTTAGCTTAGGCAATAACCTTTATGAAATTACAAATAAAGATTATAGAATAATGAAGTACAAAATTCAGATAAAATGGTGATAAATATTGAAAGAATAAAACACCGTAAACACATACAGTACATGAAAATCCGACTCTGAGGAAGAAGATAGACCTTCATAATGTCACTAGGAACTGGGATTGGAGGAGCCTCCACATCAAACATCTCATGGATACATATGAACTAGGTCAGGACTCCTAATGGGGTCGGAAACGGCAGGCTTAGTCATTGGACAGTCCTCCCTCCTGTGCGATTCCAAATAAAGTCTTAAAGAATTCAGGGTCACCAGCATCCATAAGCGTAACTAGATTCCCATCATGAGAAACAGATAGAAGTCAGGAAGGGCAAATTCTGACGTAGCGTGCTTAGCGTCCCCCAATGTGATGGAGTATTATTAAGGAAGCTTCAAGTGGCTATAATGTAGACACATGAGAAACGGAAGAAGTTAAGTCAGAAGGAATCCACATTAGACAGTTGGCCTATATTCACAAGAATCAGGGCTGAAAGTGGATAAAAGATTTCCTTTCCTGGGAGAATTTGAGCAAGGACATCGGGCCCTATTTTGAGGCAATATCCCTTAGACGCTCTCTGTCACTGAAACTATTCTGACCGAGCTTCTGTATTAAAAGGGACACTCTAGGCAACATGACCACCTAAGCTATTTTAGGTGGTCATGATGCCCGGAGTATTCCCTTGCCTGTCCCTCCTGCCTCCGCTCAGCTGATCGTCAGGTAAGGCTGAAAACAGCTTTACTCCGCCCTCCCAGCTGTCAGTCAGCAGAGCGGGAATCATATTTCCCGCTTCTGCCGACTTTTGCCGAGTAGGAGACGTCATCGCGCTTTCAGCGCGATGACGTCTCCAACTCACCACAGAAGCTGGCGGCTCCCTCTGAGGGTTAGTGTTGCGCGCATCCTCTTGCGCGCAACACTAATCCTCCGAGGGAGCCGGGAGGAAGCCTGCCGATTGGCTGGCTTATGTGAGAGGCCCGCATGCGCGCTTCTCACGTAAACCAGAAGCCAAGAAGCATCAAGAAAGACGGGAGCGGAAGAGGGAGGGGAGTATAAAGAAAAAAAAAAAAAAAAAAGCCGCTGGAAGGAAGAGGATTTTAGGGTAACTACAGTTACAAAAAAAAACCCCGAAAGATTTATTAAGGGAATAGGGATAGGTTAGGATTAAAAAACAGGGGGTGATTTTTTGAGTAGAGTGTCCCTTTAACTACCTGAAGGCTTGAAAAAGGCTGATTACAGCTGAAACGTACATTCCTTAATGAAAGCTCCCTTTGGTTTTATCTGCTTTTCGGAGTGCCTGGTTCCTCTATTTTCGTTTGACTGTTTAAGACGCTGACAGTGATAAAAATTGACACACATGCACTTCAGCCACACTAACAATAACAGACATTGACAGAACCATGCACACAGACACCGACAGAAATGCATTGAGAGATACTGGCAGAGTCGGATACATTGACAAAGACACAGGCACTGACAGATGCGCACAGTCACAGGGGCAAAGACAATCACTAGCAAAGATGCTTTTAAAGAAAGTAGAAACATTGACACAGAAAAACACGAAGACAATGACATAGATGCTGACAATGAATGACTGAATACATAAGCTACAGTAACATATCTACTGTACATGGATACATTTTGTATTTTTTCATTCAAAAACAAGGTGAAGTGAGGTGTCATTGGACAGGTCAAAGTCTGGTCTTTGCAATGATACCAAACATTACCATGTAAAATTTAAGCTTTTTTTTAAATCTATTTTTTGTTTCAAAGCGATGACGTTCATTTGTCGCACATAAGATGAAAAATACCACTGCCATTACGCACCTGCTCATTTCCCACACTGGGAGCAAGTGCATCGTTTTATACAGTCATATTATTCATAACACAAGTGAAAAAAGTTTCAATTTTGGTTAAAATTGTGTATTTTCCCTCAAACAGGTTCTTCATTTCAATCCCCCCCCCCCCCCCCAACGAATGCCCTATAGAATATATATCCAAAGGTTCGGATTACAATTTTTTTTTTTTACACGCTGTAAATGGATTGAAAACTGAATAGAAATTTACTCACAGTAGCTGCACTACCTAATATGTTTTAATTTCACTAAATTCCAAAAAAAAAAATCAAAATCTTCAGCTCCAGGCCCATAGTGATCTGATCCAGCCAGGACCATGACACAGGAGAAGAGGGTGGTTTAAAGGGCCCATGTAAGCTAGAAACTTACAGGGTTATTCAAAGAGAATTGAAAAGTCACCGCACGGTCGGTGACTTTTCATTCAATTCAGTGCGATTTGGCAATCCCATTTCGGCGACCCTGCGGTGTATTCAGCAAGCACCACAGGGCTGTCGTAGTGCAGGGAAAAGCTGCCGCAAATCGGACGAACACGCCGGAAAAACCCAAGCAGGAGCTGATCAGAGCAGCTGCCGGAAAAACCGACACCACAGATGGAGTGGGAAAAAAATAAAAATAAAGTGTAATTTTACTGCAGAATAAACTAAACAGTTTATTAGATATGGATTTAAGACGGGAATGTGTCAGGTGCGCCGTGTGTGGGGAGCAGGGGAATCCGGTTTGCAGCAAATGCAGGAGACCATACAGGTTGAAGGGCACGGTTTGGTTTATTTTATATAAAAGAGAGGGCAAAAAAGGAATATACAGAAATAGAACGGATACAGAAGATATGACTAGGCACAGGAGCAATACAAGAAAAGAGCTGACCGAGGACCAAGAGGAAACTAGAGGGGGCACGACACCAACGACACAGAGGGGGCACGACACCAACGACACAGAGGGGGCACGACACCAACGACACAGAGGGGGCACGACACCAACGACACAGAGGGGGCACGACACCAACGACACAGAGGGGGCACGACACCAACGACACAGAGGGGGCACGACACGAACTATACACTGGATACAAAGGGGTACTTACACAGAAACAGGATGTATACAGAGGCAGATTGCAGGACACAGGGCAGATCTAGAACTGAACTCAGGAATAATGACTTGCAGGGATAATGTAAAAGTCCAGGTGTATTCTGATATAAAGTCCACGAAAGCAGGGTTCCTAGGCATAAAGTCCAAGGGGCAATTCCATAAACATAAGTCCAGATAACTAAAGCAAGGGTCTTGAGAAACCAGGAGTCCGGGAGGGAAGGCAAGGGGTCTGGAATCCAGGTATAGCCAGGCAGGCTCACACAGCGTGTGACACAGAGGTCAGACTTTAATGCTGAAGCGGGGAGCATTGGGTGTAGTCTCCCTATATGGAGACCTGGGCAGGTGAAGGATAATTAACCGCAGGGTTACACATATGGGAATTGGGAAACACTGGGCTGGAGGATGGGGAACTGGATGACAGCAAGGGCTAAATGGGAAACCTGGAATGGGACATAACAAGGAAATTGATGGCTCAGACCCACATCAGGGCCTTTTGCGGCAAGGGACCTGACAGTATGTGCAGGCAATTCGCCAACATTTGGCGAACTGCCTGCACTCTGAATAGCCGAATGGGCAGGAAAGGAACTGTACGCTTTTGCCAGAAATTTCGGATCTCTTTGAATAACCCTGATAGGGTTGGGGTGCCTCCGCTCACCCTCTTTTTGGTTTAGTATAGTGTATCAATTTTATTGCAACTGCACTTAGTAAAACTAAAGGCTCACTTGCTATGAAATGTCGAGGGGTAAATTCAGTTATCACTCCACAGGTCCTCTAGGTTGCTGTGCTTATAGACATCCTATATTCCAAATAGGACATGGAAAAATAGTGGGAGCTGCTGAACGGCGAGTGATTCTGTGCCCTTTATATTCTATTAAAATAGAAAAAGAAAAAGGTTATCTGCTCCCAAAAGCTGGTATTCAGTGATTTTGAAAATACAAAAAAATAAATGCTGCAGCTTCATCCAGAATATGTGGTCAGACTAGATCTGAGTTTCAGCTTACCCGTACGAAACGTCTTGGTTTGATTTGCAATCTTTGTGTTGATACAGAGTGGCATTTCAAGGATATTACCTGTTCTGAGAGAGTTAGGACGACTGCCATCTGCTTCATCCAAATTCCCACAGTGATATGTGCCCAATAACCCTTTCACTACCAATATAGAATTATCTTGATTGTGCATTGTATTACATTAAAAAAAGCAGTTATTAGCATATAAAAAACAAATGTACACACCTTTTTAACCCTTTCACTGCTGAGGACGCGTGGGGAACGTCCTCATTGACTCCTAAGGAAAGATAGGGGGTTCCTTTCAACCCCGATTACTCCCGACTGTTGGCAGCTAGCAGGGTCATGTTTGGTATCTTTGGAAAGGCCAGAGCATGGCCTTTCTAATGATACCAAACATGACCATGTTTAAAGTAAAGAAAGGAAATAATAAAAATAATAATAAAAAAAGAAAAATTTGTTTTTTTAAAACGTGAAATGGCTCAACAGTGAAGGGGAGCAGGATTAGCGTACCCTCTGTGGAGAAATTAAATCCACTGCTGTAACTCTCTCCAGGCACCCTGCAGAGAGATGAAACAAGCTACAAATAGCAACCCCAATCCTCACTGTAACAAAATGTTCAAACACTTTACTGGAGCATTATAGCAGTCACGGAGAGGGCAGAATAAGGCTAGAGTCAAACGAACGCATTTTTCGCATCGACCGTCAAAAAGTGCGTCTGAACGCATTGACGTATTTTTTTACGGTGGACGCGAAAGCGGTCAAACAATGCGTATTTTCGTGCATGTTTTTTTACGGATCGTCAATAAAACTTTTTGCGTCTGGACGTTATGTTGGCCGGACATTAGCAGCGTCTGACGTCTCCTAATCACGCACACACGCCGCTAGTGGACGCAGCGCACTCTGTACGTCAGTACTAGCGGTTCGTCGTTCTTGCAAAAATGCGTTCGTTTGCCGCTTGCATTGCGCGGCCGAACTTTCGTGCGGCCGTACTTCGTATATTGCCCGTCATTGGCTGTCATTTGCTGATACTACGGCCATAATAAAGTGCGGCTCAACACACATTCAAAATGCGTTAGTCTGACCCCAGCCTACAGGGAGAGAGCCAGGGTCACTCACTGCTATACAAGGATAAGGTTCAGGAGGTTATGATGACTGAAGATCCCTGTACAGTACAGATACAAGGTGTTACTGTAATTTACATATACAGGCAGTATGTCACAGATATTTTTTATTTTATTGGTATTTTTTGGAAGCTTCATTGCTAATAATCTGACTGTGATCCCTACAAATACCCATAAAGCAGGAAATCTGAACATTTTTATTATTTATCTTTATCACAGTTACAGTATTTGACACAAAGGCCATTTCTGCCTTTATGATGATAATGCAGACCCCGTGTAACATTGTAGAAGATAAAGGACACCATCTAGAGTTCAGAATCTTTCATTCCAACAATAGTTCTGAAATGAATAAAAATTCAAATGGCTTATTTTTACATTAACTATCTCAGAACAACAATCTCTGTGCACATTTTCTATTTTACTCCATTTTAACCCCTTCACTACCAAGTGATTAAAAAAAAAAAAAACATTGTCGGAACCAGTAGATTTTGTTTGAAAAATCATTTTGAATTAATTATACTGTAAGAAATATTTAGAAATACTCCCAATGAATTGTTTTTACTGTACTAACATATTTGGCCAGTAGATGGTGCCACCAACTGCCAAATTGAGTTACATTTCTGCTGCAACTGTATCAGCTTGCTAAAATTTGGGGGCACCTTCTGCAGCCCAAAAGCAAACGAAATTGGTTTGCAGCAGATCGAGATATCTCGACAACGGGCACCGGGCGGTGCCTTTGAAGCCTGAGATATCTTGATCTTGGTAGTGAAGGGGTTAATAGATAACTTTGCATCCCGTATTTCAAATAAATGTTGTGAAAACAAATCTTTCAACAAAAATCGCTTGGTAGTCAAAGGGTTAAACAGGTAGAACAGGCAACTGAGCTCATTCAAACCTTTTTATACTAATACAAAATCAATGGCCTTGCTGGCCAGTCACCAAGGAGGATGCCATCACTGACAGTGCGCATCATAGGTTCAACAGTGGTCTACAGGAGAGAACTGCTAGAGGTTGTCCATGTTAGGGATGTGCGTTTCGGGTTTCGGAATTTCGGAATTCACGAAATTTCCCGATTCGTGTTTTCGGATGCGGCCGATTTTTCCGAAAATTTTTAGATCTGAAAATGGCAGATCCGAAAAGTTTTCCGAGCCGAAACGAAATATTTTCGGAAATTTTCGAATGTACTTGAAATGTGTCAAATCGAAATTTATTGCTTTGAAACGAGGAGAACAGACGTTCCGAAAAAACGAGAATTTCCGAAAATACGAAAAGTCGATACAAAAAACGAGCTAAGTGACACGAAAATACGAAAAATGGTCGAAATTCCGAAAAAAAATGTACGCGAAAAAAGAGTCGAGCCGAACCGAATGGAAACAGAAATCGGTCGAAACGAGCCGAATCGAAAAGTTTAAAAATCCGAAAAATCGAATCGAACTGAAAAAAAAATCGGTGCACAAGCCTAGTCCATGTGGACCTTATGGGAGTTGCAAAATGACTTTGCACCAGATTCTGAGAGCCGGTATTACTTCTGCATAGCGACTTGAGCTGAAAACCGCTCACTACAGTGGAATAGCTTGCTGTTCTAGAGCTGGGCTGATATTAATGGTGCCCATATAACGTATAGGAGCTGTTAATATACAGTAAAGAGCCGCAATCTCCAAGCCACAAACACAGCTTGTGGCTCGGTTGCAAGAAAAGCTTGAGCCATTAAGCTAAGGCTAGTCTCAGCCGTTATGTGCAATGGCTAGCGACATTAGCTTAATGGCTCGGATGGAATTGGGACATGAAAAGTCCGGTTTAGAAGAAATGTTTTGGAATTCAGTTCCACCACTATTTTTGCAGGTGGAAAAGAAACCCCACTCGGTCCACAAACATTAAAGTACTGAGTGACCACTGCCGTTTTGATCCCCCCTAGCAGTGTGTAGACCCTGGGGAGACCACCCAACTGTATATGGGACTATGGTTTGGGCTGGCTGTGACAGTCGCTGTATGGGCAGCTACACTGTAACTGTAACTTTGTTATGTTGTTCTGTGAATATTTCTTACATAATAAGCAAATAAAAAAATATACCGGTATATGTACACTTTTCCATTTTTTCTGATTTGACAGATACGTGGACGAACACTTGCCCTGTTTTGGGTACATTTAATAGAAAAATTGTACATCTTTGTCTGCAGAAACTGGTACATGTTGTATATTCCTCATTTTCTGTACGCTTCTGCGGGACATTTGTCATCAGTATATCACTTCTTGGTTATATTGCACTTCCTCATTGTTAAGTAGTGATCTGTGCTCTTTTGGTTTCTTATTGTCCTGCAGATATTGTCTTGTACCTTTTCTCATAAATAAAAATAATGGCTAATAAAAACGATATTGAATAATAATAAAAATAATAATAAATAAATGTAAAATAAATAAAATAATAATAATAATAAAAAAATAAAAAAAATCTGCCCTGGACTTTATCCAGACCGGCCCACTTTAAGTATGAAAACACCAAACATGCACAAAAAAATAAATAAATTTTAAAGTTTATATTGAGGTGTCCAGTTGCATGTTTCCTTATCAGGGAAGAAATAATATATATCCTATTTGATATGACAATCCAAGTGATTTCCCGAAACCTGCCCCAGATACGTACTGTAAATGTAGTCGTTAATGTCAATTTTGCACGCAAGGAGGGGGGCTAAGTACAAGATGTCAATGGTTGATTGGGGACAGCAATCGTGGTGACTTCCCACACTTATTTTTATTTAAGACTCGACTCCTGCTTGAAAGGCTAATAATGTCACCATGCCAGATGTTTTGGAACTGAGAGGTTATCCAATAAGCGCCAGCGTTTGCTGGGATTTTGCAAACACAAGCTAATATTGCCAGTATTGCAGTGCCAAGAAACGCTGGTGCTTCTCAAGATATAATTTGAACAGCAGAAGTTGCCCATTAAACCCCTAAGTGTCCCATGCTACTGTTGCCGCCTTAAAGCTGGCTGTGCATCATGCAACATGTAGTTCTGACACATGTAGGGCACTATTACGTGCCTACAGCTAAAACGGAGACGCTAAGGGGAAAAATTTGCGCTCCCTTAGCGTCCCTGATTTACAAGTGGATTATGAGGCAGGCGCTGAATTTTTGGGGGATTCCAGCTGCTGCTGATTCTGCAGAAGTGGGATCAGTTAGCAGCAGCAGCATAGAGCCGTGGTTAACTTTTCAGTTAGCCGCAGCGGTTCGTAGAGTTAGGACTTTGTGATCCTAACGCTAATTAGCTGAAAAGCGCTAATACTGATGCGCTAACAGTTTTTTTAACCCGTTATCAATAAGGGGCTGATCTGTGCGGCACGCTATCACCTCAATTAACCTGTCACGGTCGCTGTCCCGCTCACCCCTCACAACCATGGTGGGAATCCTTTTGGACAGACTTCTAGACCCTCCGATCCTTGAATGCCAGGGAGAACAGACAGACCAACAATAATGAGAATAGTTTAGTCACAGCAGGTTTTGAGATCACGTTATCGCTGAGCCACAAAGGGTTAACTTCACTGATAAGCGGAAAGCAGTCAGGAAGAGGTTTAGGCAGTAAACTCATACACCAGGGGTTAACAGAAGCGTGGTCATACAAACGTTCCGAGTTGACAACAGAGAGGCTTTTCGTACAGGCAGATTTGGCAACAAACAAGGTCCTCATACACTCCGATTTGGCAACAGGGCAGATCGATGGATTATCTGAGTCAGCGCTATGCTGGGCAGACTTACACTCTGTATTAATGTTACGCAAGATAGTTATACACTCTGGGTCAGCGTGGTTCAACGCAACAAGCACTCTGAGTCTGCTTTAGGCACAACACACAGGCTTGGTCAGTAAGAGAATGGTCAGGAAGGCAGTCCGAGTCAGCAACAATCAGGGTTCATAGAGTCATACAATTCGGTTCAGCAACAGAGCAAAAGAATCAGTGAATCAATGAGAGAATACACCAGGCGATGCGTGAACTAACTCCACGTCAGGGCGATGAGCCGTCTCGCGCGCCCTGCATTTAAGGCCGACGGCTCCGCGTCATCACGCCGCGCCCCTCCGCGTCATCACACCGCGCCCCTCCAGGTGCACGAACAGCCAGAACTTCTGGCATCCGGCCAGCCAGCGATGTTGCCAGGTGCCCAGACCCCCCGAAGGCCTGCAGGTCCCGAGGATGTGACATAACCTAGCGCTAATGTTCACTTATGAGAGCGCAACTGCTAAGGAGGTGATACGACCCGTAGGGTCAGGGTGTTGTGGTTCACCATCACTGGCCTAGAAGGTCAAGGTTCGGAATAAGAGGAGTGCACAGAGTCACAGTGGGAGCATGGTGGCAGCACAGTTGGTTAATGGTTGAGCATGAACAAGCAGTTACTATCAAAGTCTCATCATAATAGGAGTGCAGTAGAACGAGGTTTGAGGTGACCAGAAGTACAGACAAAGGGTACAGACAAAGGTTTGAGGTTTCAGAAGGACTGAGGGTGAAGGTCTAAACATGATGGGTCTAGCAAAAAGAAGTGCGAGCAGGACTGACCCAGGACATTGTGCTGCCTGGGACCACGAAGAAGATGCTGCCCTCTCCTAGTGATCATTCATCAAAATATCTACATACTGTATAAGCCCATGCCAAAAATCAACCACCCTACACACTCAGTCCCCCAGCAGTACCCAAACACCCTCATAAACCATATCAGCCCCTTACACCCTCAGAATCAGGATAAGCCCTTTACACACTCAGTCTCCCAGCAGTACCCAAACAACCTCATAAACCAGAGCAGCCGCATACACCCTCAGAACCAAGATCAGTCGCTTATACCCTGAGAGCCAAGATATACCAGCTACACCCTCAGTACCAAGATATGCCACTTACACCTTCAGTGCCAAGATAAGCCGCTTACACCCTCAGTGCCAAGATCAGCCGCTTACACCCTGAGAGCCAAGATCAGCCGCTTACACCCTCAGTGCCAAGATCAGCCGCTTACACCCTGAGAGCCAAGATATACCAGTTACACCCTCAGTGCCAAGATATGCCACTTACACCTTCAGTGCCAAGATCAGCCCCATACACCCTCAGAACCATGATCTGCCCCTTACACCCTCAGAATCAGGATAAGCCCTTTACACACTCAGTCTCCCAGCAGTACCCAAACAACCTCATAAACCAGAGCAGCCGCATACACCCTCAGAACCAAGATCAGTCACTTACACCCTCAGTGCCAAGATCAGTCGCTTACACCCTCAGTGCCAAGATCAGCCGCTTACACCCTGAGAGCCAAGCTCAGTCACTTACACCCTCAGTGCCAAGATCAGCCCCTTACACCCTCAGAATCAGGATAGCCCTTTACACACTCAGTCTCCCAGCAGTACCCAAACAACCTCGTAAACCAGATCAGCCGCATACACCCTCAGAACCAAGATCAGCCCCTTACACCCTCAGAACCATGATCTGCCCTTTACACCCTCAGAACCATGATCAGCCCCTTTCACCCTCAGAACCATGATCTGCCCTTTACACCCTCAGAACCACAATCTGCCCTTTTCACCCTCAGAACCACGATCAGCCCTTTCACCCTCAGAACCACGATCAGCCCCTTACACCCTCAGAACCACGATCTGCCCCTTACACCCTCAGAACCATGATCTGCCCTTTACACCCTCAGAACCACGATCAGCCCCTTTCACCCTCAGAACCATGATCTGCCCCTTACACCCTCAGAACCATGATCTGCCCTTTACACCCTCAGAACCACGATCAGCCCCTTACACCCTCAGAACCACGATCAGCCCCTTACACCCTCAGAACCATGATCTGCCCCTTACACCCTCAGAACCACGATCAGCCCCTTACACCCTCAGAACCATGATCTGCCCTTTTCACCCTCAGAACCACGATCAGCCCCTTACACCCTCAGAACCATGATCTGCCCTTTACACCCTCAGAACCATGATCTGCCCCTTACACCCTCAGAACCACGATCAGCCCCTTACACCCTCAGAACCATGATCTGCCCCTTACACCCTCAGAACCATGATCTGCCCCTTTCACCCTCAGAACCATGATCTGCCCCTTTCACCCTCAGAACCACGATCAGCCCCTTACACCCTCAGAACCATGATCAGCCCCTTTCACCCTCAGAACCACGATCAGCCCCTTACACCCTCAGAACCACGATCTGCCCCTTACACCCTCAGAACCATGATCTGCCCTTTACACCCTCAGAACCATGATCAGCCCCTTACACCCTCAGAACCACGATCAGCCCCTTACACCCTCAGAACCACGATCTGCCCCTTACACCCTCAGAACCATGATCTGCCCCTTACACCCTCAGAACCACGATCAGCCCCTTACACCCTCAGAACCACGATCAGCCCCTTACACCCTCAGAACCATGATCTGCCCTTTACACCCTCAGAACCATGATCTGCCCCTTACACCCTCAGAACCACGATCAGCCCCTTACACCCTCAGAACCACGATCAGCCCCTTACACCCTCAGAACCATGATCAGCCCCTTTCACCCTCAGAACCACGATCAGCCCCTTACACCCTCAGAACCACGATCAGCCCCTTACACCCTCAGAACCACGATCTGCCCCTTACACCCTCAGAACCATGATCTGCCCTTTCACCTTCAGAACCATCATCTGCCCTTTTCACCCTCAGAACCATGATCAGCCCCTTTCACCCTCAGAACCACGATCAGCCCCTTACACCCTCAATCCCCCTGCAGTACCCAAACAACCTCAGAAAGAAGATAAGGTTCAGTCCCATATTCACTAAAACCTAAGATCAGTTCTATATACCCTCATACCTCAATCAGTCCTGAAACACCCTCAGCCCTAACCTAAATCAGTCCCCAAATACCCTCAGATTCTAGATAATCTCCCATATTATTTCACATCACTCTCAGATCAAAAACCAGCTTCCATAATGCATGCTGGGAGTGGTGGTTCTCGTGCTGTGCATGCTGGGAGTGGTGGTTCTCGTGCTGTGCATGCTGGGAGTGGTGGTGCTCGTGCTGTGCACGTTGTGGATGGTGCTGCTTGTGCTGTGCATGCTGGGAGTGGCTGTGCAAGCTGGTGACGTCGATATGTATGCAGGGAGTGGTGATGGTGCCCGTGGTGTGCATGCTGGGAGTAGTGGTGCCTGTGCTGTGCATGCTGAGATTGGCTGTGCATGCTGGGAGTAGTGGTGCCTGTGCTGTGCATGCTGAGATTGGCTGTGCATGCTGAGATTGGCTGTGCATGCTGGGAGTGGTGGTGTCTGTGCATGCTGAGATTGGCTGTGCATGCTGAGATTGGCTGTGCATGCTGGGAGTGGTGGTGCTCGCTGGGGAGGGGCCATGCTGAGGTGTGTGGCCGCTATGTGAGGAATGTGCCGGGGCAGGATACTCCCCACATACAGGTGGAGGCGCCGGGTGGAAATGTGACGGGAACACAATAAAATAAAGCTGATAAAGTGCCATCCCACGCGGGGAGAGACCTGCAGAGCACCGTGAGGGGACACAGGGGGGAGGAGGCCCGGACATTCCCCATTCAGTGTGTGTGAGAGACTCCCGCCCCGGGGCTCCCTGCCTCCTCCTCCTCCTCACTATCTGTGTCTCTCCTCCTCCCTCCCCTCCCTCCATCTCTCCCGGTCAGTCCTCTCCTCTCTCTCGTGCAGTTTCCTGGCCCTGCTCGGTGGACATGGCAGGGGCCCGGCCCGGGGTGCACTCCCTCCAGCTGGAGCCGGTCCGGGTGCCAGAAACCCTCCTGAGGGGCAGCAAGTTCATCAAGTGGGATGAGGTAAGGGTGGGGGTGAAGTTCATGTAAAAAGGGGGGCCACTCACCGAGAGCATGGGAGACACTCACTGAGTGAGAGCAAGGGGGCACTGAGTGAGTGAGAGCATGGGGGGCACTCACTGAGTGACAGAGAGAGGGGGGGACACTCACTGAGTGACTGGGGGACACACTGAGGGACTGAGCGCGGGGGACACTCGCTGAGTGCCAGGGATCGAGCGCGGGGGACACTCGCTGAGTGCCAGGGTCTGAGCGCGGGGGACACTCGCTGAGTGCCAGGGATCGAGCGCGGGGGACACTCGCTGAGTGCCAGGGATCGAGCGCGGGGGACACTCGCTGAGTGCCAGGGATCGAGCGCGGGGGACACTCGCTGAGTGCCAGGGATCGAGCGCGGGGACACTCGCTGAGTGCCAGGGATCGAGCGCGGGGGACACTCGCTGAGTGCCAGGGATCGAGCGCGGGGGACACTCGCTGAGTGCCAGGGATCGAGCGCGGGGGACACTCGCTGAGTGCCAGGGATCGAGCGCGGGGACACTCGCTGAGTGCCAGGGATCGAGCGCGGGGGACACTCGCTGAGTGCCAGGGATCGAGCGCGGGGGACACTCGCTGAGTGCCAGGGATCGAGCGCGGGGGACACTCGCTGAGTGCCAGGGATCGAGCGCGGGGGACACTCGCTGAGTGCCAGGGATCGAGCGCGGGGGACACTCGCTGAGTGCCAGGGATCGATGGACTGACTAATGTAGACTGAGTGACTGGGTATAAGGGACGGCGCTGGAGCAGTTGCTGCGAGTGAATGGGTATAAGGCTAGGGTCAGACGAATGCATTTTTCACGTCGTCCGTGAAAAAGTGCGTTCGAACGAATGGACATATTTTTTCACGGAATACGCGATAGCGGTCATACGATGCGCATTCTCATCCGTGATTTTGTACGGATCATCAATAAAACACTTTGTGTCTGGACGTTATGTTGGCCGGACATTAGCAGCGTCTGACGTCTCCTAATCACGCACACACGCCGCTAGCGGACGCAGCGCACTCTGTACGTCAGTACTAGTGGTATCACGTTCTTGAAAAAATGCGTATGTTTGCCACTTGCGTTGCGCAGCTGCACTTTTGCGATAAAGTGCGGCTGCACGCGCGTTCGCACTGCGTTCGTCTGACCCCAGCCTATGTGTTCATTGGTTTCTCTTGGTAGATTTGCCAGGTTTGATCCTGCCAAGCTTTGTGAGGAGTATCTGCTCCGTTTTTGGAAAGTGGGGGCAGGCATTACTATAGGAATACCTGACTTGCTGTATGTCCTCTTTGCCTTTCTTACGTCCCCACAGACTATGTTGGTGCTTCTCCTAGTGTCTAGCTGGGGATTTGACCAGATAGCCATTGGGGTATTTCCCAGGGGGCTGTGCACACGTGAGCTGTTCTTTAGGAACAGATGTTTGCGGCGAGGGTCCATGTTTCAGGACCAGATGTGGGATGTTTGGGAATGGATTTAGTAGCTGGTTTTTGTCCCTTTTTTTATTTTTTTATTTATATGCTAGTAATGACCCTTTGCAGTGACTCCCTCAGAACAGTGACCGTAGGCAGCACCGAAAGGAAGTGTCTCTTGCTTAACCCCTCCTATGCCATAGAACAGCTGGGGGTGGAGATCTATAAATGTCAAACTGTCACAAGTCAACTGATGTGTGTGTGTGTGTGTGTGTGTGTGTATGTTTACGTATGTTTTCCTTTTTGGCCAGCGGATGATATCTGTAATTCAGTCAGCATGTGAAAACGAAGGAGTGTTATCAAAGTGCTGCGATCAGAGAAGTGATATAAAGCATAAACCGGAGCAATCGCCCGGTCCTTTCCGATGACGTCTCATTTTTATGCATTTTTTAATATATTTTTTTGCGGCACTTGCCTGATCATTCCCAATGAGCCCCCTTTCCGAGGTTTGTACAAACGTAACCAAACAACTCCATAGACTATAATGGCTCTAGTAAGTTTACAACAGCTCTGGTTCAGTTAGCACCGACTTTGGGTTAGGGCCCAAGTTTGCATCGATTTTTGTCCTGTGTTGCTCAAAGGCCGTCTCTTCTGTGTGTAAAGACTATGCAGATCCAGCCGCTATCTAGTCATCGATTTGGCTCGAAACCTGCAGTGTAGTAAATGTTAAATATTTAGGAAATGTTTAACTAGGAAGCGCACGCTGAGATTTCTCAAGTATGTCTTGGCGAGAGCAAGCAAGAGAATGTAGCTGCAAAGTCACATTTCTAGCACGCATAAAGCCTACGCGTGAACCTGATCTCCCATGCTTGACGAATTCGGGGGCCAGGTGGCCACAGGCGCTGACTATCTTACCTCTGACCCCTGTGTTTCGGGACTGTTCTATGCTAATTTGTTTGTGTAAACCATTACCTGCTTCCTATTGTTGATATAAATCTGTCAAGCTCTGCGTTTGGGTGTTTGTTCACTAGAATTCACCCTTTAAAAGTTGTTTCAGGTACGATTTGTACAGAGGTGCCTTCACATCATCTGGAATTGGGGTCCCAAAGCTGCATTGAAAATGATTCAATCTCAATAGTTTCTCTTCTTTCATTCCTTTTGTTTTCGGAGTGATAATGGAAGTGATCTGGGTGTTATCAGACCCGTAGAGCTGCTCTTGGCATTGTAGATTAGAGCTGCTGAACCTTGGCCCTCCTGATGTTTCAGAACTACGTTTCCCACAAGGCACTGTTGACCTAATGATTGTCAGAATATCATGGGAGATGTATTTTCATTTTTATTATCCTTTTATATAGCGCCAAAAAATTCCGCAGCACTTGACAAGATCGGTGTACATGGGGTTGATACATTAGAATACCTCACATGGATGATACGGCCTGATTCAGGGGTCCCTGTTCCCAAGGGAACTTACAATCTATGAAATCTACAAGTATTTTGTGAGGCAGGCGCATCCATATCATTAGGCGATTTGCCCAAGTACACTCGGTGGTGGAGTCTTCTGAATGGGATCGAGTCGTCTATCCATGATTGTAGAGCAGCGACCTGGTGGTTAGGCTGGACCCACTTCTCGTAAAGTCAAAACTTGCTTCTCCACAGTTGTATTGGAGGGATGTGCTGAACGGGATTGTGTCCAGTTACCACTGGACTCCATAGCCAATATTGTGTGGTAGGCAAGTATCTACTGTTAGTTGGTGTCCTTGGGCAAGACACCTGAAGAGGTGCTCTGACCGGGATTGAAACCTGTGTCTCCACAGTTAGAGCAGTGCTGATGCCTCTTCTCAATCCTGCCGGTACAGTTATTAAATATATGAAGGTTTAAGGTTGAGCAGTCCTGTTGTAGATCGAGGGCATCGTTGGTCCTGTGGGAGGACATACCTTGCCCTATAAGACTCTTTTATTCTTTGGTTTTGAGGGGTTTCTTGAAGGCCCAACTCTTCAGACTAGTGTATCACATGAAAGATGCTGTCTCATCCCTCTCCTCGCCGATCCTCCCATCATGATATGTCCTTTTTTATGTCACCATTTGTGGAACACTCGCGCTAGTGACCCTGATGACCAATAATATTCCTCTCGTCTTGCTCCACCCAAATTCCTCTAGATTGTGAGCTTCTGTGAGCAGGGCCCTCTACACCTCTTGATTCAGATCCTGTATTTATTCATTTTGTCTCCTTCCCCTTCGCTTATTGTAAAGCTCTGCGGAAACTGTTTGGGATAAATAAATGTTGATGATCATAATATTAGATGCTCGGCAGGAACTCGTTTTGTCTTGACTAGACTTTGTTCAGCATTACTCTCGTCGTAGGCGTGCTTGAACGTTATTCTACCTTTTTTGGAGATTTTGGGAGGCGAGGATGTGCCTACGCTTTGAATGGCAAGAAGCTGAGATCTTCCAGTGCATGGTTGAACAAATTTCTATACAATCCTAGGAGCAGGCAATGTTTTGAATGTAGAATAATAAAAGACCAAACATTTCCTTTTAAATGTATCAAATCTTTATTGTAAATATTACATACCAATAATTATTTCTATCCAAATGAAGGGCAACAAAGAAGCAATTCTGAATGAATATTTATCACCTATAACTATACTGTCTGTTCAATGCTTTGAATATAGACCTGTGTTTAGGTACATTTAGGTATGCTGGGGTTTACCTGGCCTCTGGATTGGTCAAGCTTTGTTTTACTACATTAAAATGTTTGTTATTGTAACCACATTACAGGAGAGGACTGGTGAATTATTACGCAGTAAGTTGTGCTTGTGGTGAAGACACACACGCGTTACACCCCCATAGAGCATGACAAGGTTGAGCCTTCATTGCGCAATCAGGCTCCTAACCACCGACTTAAACGTAATTTTCTTTTCTGTTTCCAAACGTATCTCTAATGTTAGGTTAAAGCCAGGATTATCGTTTATCGACGTAACCTTCAAAGCAGGCTGTCACGGTCTAGCCGCATACCAGGATATTTTTAGGGCCAGCTTGTAATTTGCGTCTGTTTTCATATTTAACCAGGGACTGTTTAATTTAAGTAAATTGCTCTTTGTTCCAAACACCATTTGAGATGTGTTCTTCTTTTTTTATTTTTTTTTGGTCTGTATTTAAGAAGAGCTTTGTTTATGCTAGCATTTCTCATGTTTCTTCAGCCAAGTGCCTCTGTATCTTTTTTATAGAGACCTGCACCTTCTTGAATTTGTTTAATGGAGATCTTGCTTTCCAGGACACCCTTAAAACCAGAGAAATTTAAAGTAAAAGCCTTGCACTTTGACTGTACGCCGTGTTTTCCGAGCCCGTATTCCTTTTTTAATACAGCCTGTGAAAGAGAATAAGGAGCTATCGTGGAATAGTTTGTTATTCTAGGGTTCAATGCTAGTTAGCCCTTCCTATATAAAGTATAGGAAGCATTCACATAAGGAGCCATTAAAGCCTAAAGATTGTGGCTCGGCTAGAGTAGTGATTCAAGCAGTGTTTGCGGGTGCAGCCATAATGGTTTTCGCACGAGCTGTTGTTGCTTCCTGGCTAGAATGGAATAGGGCACGTGATCTCTAGAGATTGAAGCAAAGATCCAGGACCGTGATGGCTATCCATGACACCCCAGACATACTTGAAAACGAGAGAAATCTCAATGTATCCTTCCTGGTATACTTTATAAATAAATAACTACATGTCCCATGATGCTCTAAAGCAGTGTTTCCCAAACCTGTCCTCGGGACCCTCAACCAGGTCAGGTTTTAAGGATCACCTTGGGGAAATGCAGACTGAATCCTGCAATCGTTGAGCAGCAAATCCTATCACCTGTGCTGTGCTTCAGATATCCTGCAAAACTGGCCTGTCAGCAGGTCCTGAGGACAGGTTTGGGAAACCCTGCTCAAAAGGACAATCCTTAATGTTGATGGGGCTTGCCATTTTAACCTGAATAACCCAGTGAAGTGTGTGCCCTCCTTATGTATGACTTAAAAGGACGCTTAAGCTCTCGCTTTGGTTGGCACACAGCCAATCAGTGTGTGAGTCAGAAGTAGCCCGTTACCAGCACTGATTATCCAATGCTAATAGGAGTGAGTGCCAGGTTGGCAAGTGTTTTTTCTGTAAACTTGTCACTTTTCTAAATAAGGCGAAACCTGTCTTTGGAAATGGGTATTTAAATGCGGTGCCTGTATTGATAAGATAAAGTGAGGTGGGTGCCAGGACCTCGTTAAACAGAAGTGTAACTGTTGAGCTTGAAACCACAGAAAAAAAGCGGGATAGATGGGGGATAACCCTTAGAAAGCTAAATGTCAAAAAGGAAAAATATTGAACAGTGGTATAAGTGAATTTAAAACTTTATTCGTAGCCAATTGGCACACATAGACCCAACATAAAAAATAAACGATTAAAAAACCTGAAAATGAATGAAATCAGTTGCTGCTAGTGTGCTTGATAAATCACAAGCACACTAAATAATGAGATACATAATATACTCAAAAACAAGTGTTGTTAGGGCCAGTGCGTTTGAAGAAAAAAAAAAAACCCCTATTAAGGGTGTAATAGCTAGACCACAAAAAACAATAAGTGCTAAAAATGAGGATAAAGGCAGTAATCGCCAAAAAGTCCAAAGAACCCTTTAAATGAATATTGCCAAAATAAAGAGTAGACACTAATCAGGGTTAAAGGTAACACCATAAGGCCAGCAGATAATGGCCAAAACAGTGGTGAAGCAAACAATACCTAGAACGCCCTCATTGTTAGGGGGCAAAACACCACTAAAAATCAAACCGTCAACTAGCCATACGAAAAAATACACTATTAAAATACATTGTCATCTCGACGCATTTCGCTGCTGGCAAAGTGCAGCTTTATCAAGAGATGACCTCTCCTTGCTTAGTTTGCTATTTTTTTTCTTCATACCCACTGGCCCTAACATCACTTGTTTTTGAGTATATTATGTATCTCATTATTTAGTGCGCTTATGATTTATCAAGCACGCTAGCAGCAACCGATTTCATTCATTTTCATGTTTTTTTTTTTTTAATCGTTTATTTATGTTGGGTCTATGTGTGCCAATTGACTACTAATAAAGGTTTAAATTCATTTATACCAGTTTTCAATATTTTTTCTCTTTTTGACATTTAACTGTTGGAGTTGTTTTGTTTTTACTCTCCTGGTATTATCCAATAACATCGTAATGTGAGTGTCCTCCTCATTGCCAAAGATCCCGCTCCCAATGAGTTGACAGTATCTGTCGTACTGTCAGCCCAGAGGTGGCTCTAGAGTTAGTAAGGCTTTAGGCTGGTCTCAAACAGGACTGTGCTCCTCCAAAACAAAAATTTTTTTTAGATAGATATAGATCTAGGCAGGTGGGTGTATGTGAGTGCAGGAGCGTGTTTGTGTGGAATGCAGATATTGGCATTCCCCATATGTTCCATCGTGTGAGGCCTTGGAGGGCTCCTCTGTTCAGCCCTCTTTGGCCTCTACTGTTTCTTCACATGGATCTATTTTATCCCATCCAGGACTGGGTAGTAATAATAAAATTCCAGATCTGGTTTATGACATCACAGGGTGCATGTAAATATACATGATGTACCTGAGCGGCCCTTACACACTTCTCCATAAGAGCAACATCCAAAGCGAATTGTAATGCCAACGCTATTTTGTGATGGTGCTATGGAATAATTCTGATTACAATCTAGTCACATTGTGATTCTTTCACTGAAGAAGCCAGCAGCTTTGGCATGGGGATCCAAGCCGCTCACTAAAACAAAAGCAGACTATACAGAGTTTTTATAAAAGGAAGGAATTGAGGTCCTTTGCCGATATTTGGTGGCAGACAATTTTGCTGCAGAATCAGCATTTTTCTGAAACCTTTTTATAGCTTTAGACTAGGGTTGCACCAATACCGATACTAGTATCGGTATCGGGGCCGATACTGGGTACTGCAGGAGTACTTGGTACTCGTGCAGTACCCCCCGATATTTTTTACCGATACCGGAAGCCGGCATTGAGCCGGCTTGCCGGCATCCGAGGGGCTGCAGCGGCTGTCCGAATGCTCTATCAGCATTCGGACAGCCGCCCCTGGAGCTGCTCACACAATACTTACCTTCCTGGGCGCCGCCGGGAATGTCTCCGCGCGTGCGCTCGTTGGAAGGACCCCAGCCGCGACCACGTGGGACCTGTGATCCCGGCTGGGGTCCTTCCAGCGCGCGTGCGAAACTTTCCCGGGGGCGCCCAGGAAGGTAAGTATGAACACAGTGACCAGCTGCAGGGCCTGTCCGAATGCAGATAGAGCATTCGGACAGGCCCTGCAGCTGCTCTCCGCGACGATACTTACCTTCCTGAGCGACGCTGGGAAAGTTTCCCCGCGCGCGCTCGTTGGAAGGACCCCAGCCGGGATCACATGGTCCCACGTGGTCGCGGCTGGGGTCCTTCCAACGAACGCATGCGCGGAGACATTCCCGGCGGCGCCCAGGAAGGTAAGTATCGTCGCGGGGGGGAAATCCATAAGCTGGGGGGCAATATCCATGTGTGAGCTGGGGGACATATCCATATGTGAGCTGGGGCATATCCATATGTGAGCTGGGGCATATCCATGTGTGAGCTGGGGCAAATCCATGTGTGAGCTGGGGCATATCCATGTGTGAGCTGGGGCAAATCCATGTGTGAGCTGGGGCAAATCCATGTGTGAGCTGGGGCATCATATCCATGTGTGAGCTGGGGCAAATCATAGGAGCTGGGGCTATATCCATGTGTGAGCTGGGGCATATCCATGAGTGAGCTGGGGCATATCCATGTGTGAGCTGGGGGCATATCCATGTGTGAGCTGGGGCATATCCATGAGTGAGCCGGGGGCATATCCATGAGTGAGCGGGGGCATATCCATGAGTGAGCTGGGGCATATCCATGTGTGAGCTGGGGCATATCCATGTGTGAGTGGCGGGGCATATCCATGTGTGAGCTGGGGGCATATCCATGTGTGAGCTGGGGGCATATCCATGAGCTGGGGCTATCCATGATGAGCTGGGGCATATCCATGAGCGAGCTGGGGATATCCATGAGCGAGCTGGGGCATATCCATGTGTGAGCTGGGGGCATATATCCATGTGTGAGCTGGGGCATATCCATGTGTGAGCTGGGGGCATATCCATGTGTGAGCTGGGGGCATATACATGAGCTGGGGGCATATCCATGAGCGAGCTGGGGCATATCCATGAGCGAGCTGGGCCATATCCATGTGTGAGCTGGGGGCATATCCATGTGTTAGCTGGGGGCATATTCCATGAGCTGGGGGATATATACATGTGAGCTGGGGCATTTATATGGTCTGTTCTTATTGGAAAGCGTCACATGACATTAAAGAAAAGTATCGGTACTCGGTATCGGTGAGTACTTTTTAAAAAGTATCGGTATCGTACTCGGTCTTAAAAAAGTGGTATCGGTGCATCCCTACTTTAGACAGTACATCATGTTGCCTTTCCCTGCCTGTAACTCACTTTCATTTTATTCCTTTGTGGAAGTGAAGAAGTGAGACTGTCAAAGTGTCAAGCTTTGTAATAAACATTTCCATGGACGCTGGCAAGTGCTACTGTTACACGTCCAGCTGCGACCTGCTTGGACTGTAGCCTCCAAACACACCGTGACCCACTCAATGGATCTGCTCTGCCTTTCTTTATTTTTATAGATCATGTGTACCTTACATCACAGTTAAACAAGGGACCAGGTTTAATTACTAAAAAAAAGCTTAAAAATAATCCTGCATATATATTCTGTGTATAAATCAGGACAAAACATTTAACCTGCTAAATTGATCGATTTGTTGGGTTCAAATAGAGTTAATATGTACTCTTAATTGGTGGGTTGAAGTCCAGTTGGTCCCCATACCACCAATGGGAAGAAATGGGGGCTAATTGGAAGAGGACTTGGCAGATCATGTCACTGTCCTTCACTCAACAAAGTTGCATGTTTTGCTCTGCGAGTCACGTTTTATCACCTTGTGTGTTGACATTAGGCACAACTGGTTTCCAAATTACAAGCTTGTCATAAATTCCAATTTTGTCAAGCTCACGATTTGCAGGTTTTGTGGCAGAGGCGCTGGTACAATCCCATCTCATAGTAGATTTTCAGGCAGGTGATTTTATGACCGATGTACCTTGAAGGTCTGGTTTCCCCTGGATTCCTTTTATAGGTTTATAACTGATAGACCTTCCATGACGCTTTGGCCATGTGATGAGCGGGATTCAAAGGTATCCTATTACCTAATGTAATTAAGATCGTCAACGTAACTGTTTTTTGTTTGCCCCTATATGTTTTGATCCTTTCACCCCTGTAGGTTTGTTTCCATTGAACAAACCTGGCCTGGTCACCCTCGCTTTTTACCAAATAACAAAGTAGCCCCGATACACAACTGTTACCAACGATACAAAGCACTTTATTGAGAAATAATCTACAATAATAATAATTTATACAATAATATTACAAAGACAATGCATGTGTAAATAAATAAGGACGGGAGCAATTTTACAACTTCGGCACTCTTTGGGAAGTGAAGTTTGCGGGGCTCATTTTGACCGTTTTTTGCTCATCATGTTTAAACGCAGTTTTAAGTCACATATTATTATACCACCCACCCAGACACCCTGGCAGACTCGGCAGATTTACAATATATCATCATTATATGTATATGTCATGCCCTGCCAGAATGCTGTAACAAAAAATGTAAAATGTGAATTTTCAATAAAATTTCAATCATCCACAGTGTGTAAAAGTTTTTTTTTTTCGCATTTTATTATTCGAGCCTTTGCGATTATATTCTATGGGGTAGACTTGTTAAAAGAATTAGAACGGGGAACCCATATTTTTTTTTCTGAGAAATTAGTGGTTTTAGCTTAAACCCCCCCCAAAAAAAATTCATTAGTGAAGCATCATTGTTCACATTATAATTGAAATGTGAACAATAGTGCTGCATTATAAAAAAAGACAGTTTTTTTTATTTTATTTTTCTAGACATTAATTTTACTTGTAACCTGGTCATGTTTGATATCATTGGAAGGGTCATGCTCTGGCCTTTCCAACAATATCAGACATGACCCCTAGCTGCCACCGATAAGGGGGTTCTTTGAACCCCCTTATCTCCTTATCTTCTCCATGGGATTTCCTTAGGAAACCCCTTTGCAGCTAGGGGGTTCCCCGGTTAACTGACATCATTGCCCATTGTGCGATGAGTCAGTTGACACGGGGGGGGGGCCCAGAGGTGGGGATAACATCCAAGACGGCGGCTCCCACTGGAAATAGGCTGCCATCCTGCACCGATTGGTGCCAGATCGTGATCTGGCAACTAAGGGGTTAACTCCATACATCGCTGGAAAGGTCAGGCTGTGACCCCCCCCCCCACCCAAAAAAAATTACTCTCATCTCATTCTGCGGTGAGAACGGCGGCCCAATCTGCCGCTTCTGCAGAGTCAGACTGGGGGTAAAAGCCCCCAGTCCTCTTCAGCGACTCACTCGTCATGTGGCCAGGCAGATCCAGAAGGGGATTCTTGCGATGGTGCGTCAGCATTGATGCGAGTATCCTAGAGGCTAGCGGTCGTTATGGCCAGGCTGCTGGACTAAGCGCCTGTGTTGTAATCTACTTGTAAAACGGGGACGCTAAGGGGAAATTTGAGACAGCAATTTATTTCCCTTTTTAGCATCCCTGGTTTAGCTGCAGGCACGTGATAGTGCCCGCGTTGTCTTTGTGATTTTTTAAAAAAAAAAATTCTAAAAATATTGTTATTGTTGTAGTTTCTTTGTTAACAATTGTGTATTGGAGTTTGGTATTTTGTTTATTCGTTGTGAGAGCACAAAATAACCTCTAAACAACACATGGATTGTTTTTAATGAAGACATAACATATATACCGATGTCCTCGATCAATAACATAGTATGATTTTTGCTTTCACACAGCGCGACTGCTTGAGGTTGATACCTTTTTCTGGATCAATTTAATTTCGTATTGACCTTTCTATCAGTGACTTGAACAGGCAACGTTCTACAACCTCCCACCCAAGTCACATCTTGTTCTGATGGAGGTTTTTTTTGTTGCTATTAGAGCAGGATTTGACAGATTTTTATTGCACCATTTACAGCTTTTTAGGATCCAGGCAAAGTTTTGTCTATACATTTTCAAATAACAATCCATTAGTTTAGGAGCCAGAGACAAGACTTGTGGATTTTTTTGAGCTCTTTGTAGTAGGGGACACAACACCTATCAAAGAAAACCATTAACTTGCAAAGAGCAAGTTTCATGTTTATGTCCAATAATAATGTATCTCAGGAAGTCAAATTCTCGGATTGTGTAGAATAATTAATTTAACACGGGAAGAATACTGGAATCGGGGATACAGTGTTCCTGATCCGTGCACTGTAGCCTTAGATTCTATCAGACGTTTAACTAATACTTTTGTAATATTTTCCTGAGAAGATAAAGCTAGTATCTGGATACCAGCGCTCGCTCTAGATAAGGACGCCTGCGTTCTGGCTCTTATGGGAGACCAACAGGAGAGCGATTCTATCTTCAGCAGACTGTCGCCTACGCTGCCTCATAACACATTATCTCGACTTCAATTTCTACTTCTTAAAAAGGAAATCCTGTACAAAATAATATTACATTCTAATATAATCCGCTTGATTGCGGTATATGTAAGAGGAACACACTGGGTCTGCTGTCCAATGGTTCAGGATCAGACGCAACCCGTTACTTCATCTGTCCCGTTCTTTATACCTCTAGGGCCCTCTAGAAAGAGCACAAAGCAAATGTAGCTTTCTTCCCAAACACCAAGACATGATTTATTGGGAGAACTGTGAGATTTATAAACACATGCAATTTAAACCCAAAAGTAAAGGGCAAATAATTGCAACACCTGCCGCAAACACGCCTTGGGCACCAGGCTGTCTGGATTAAGTGTAACAATGGGTAGATATAAATTTAATTAGTAAGATAAACACACAATAGGCTGATTTAAAGGGAAATGTTTCATCAATAAACAACCACCTCACCACGAGAGTCCAAAGATACAAATGATCAAATCTGTGACACCTGTAAAATAACCCCTTTAACTGTGAATCCAAAAGAGCTTCTGTCACAATAGGATTGTGTTTTGTATAACTGTTTGTATATACAAATGGTTCTCGCATTACCATGACAGGACTGTTCACTATATCAGATGTTTCTCTAGGAACAGAACGATCGGTCACTCAAGGCTGGCTTGACAAGAAGCTTTATTTTGGAGCCACAGCATTTCTGCACAGAGGACCTTTATTAAGTGATAATGATAATTATCGCTTGAGAAAGGTTTCCTGTGCAGGACCGAAACTTTACGGCTCCATAATAAAGCTTCTTGGCGTTCCATGCCTTGAGTGACCGATCGTTCTGTTCCTTTGCAGAAACATCTTTGATATAGTGGCACTAATTTAACATCTAATTTAGCGGAGTGACTTTATTTCTCCCACTCAGTGACCACTTTCTAAACATTGAGTGGTCGCTCTGCCTAGCCTAATGTTTGAATGAGCTGTATTACTAATAAAGAGTTCTGGAATAAACAAAAAATAAGTTGACAAATTGTATCAGTTTGGGAATCTCACTGTTCATACACAATTTTAAAACCAGTCCTGCTTGTTTTACAGTACTGGCAGTTTTATAGTACCGGCTAGGTGGAGTAGAGGTAACATCACTGCTCTATAACTGTGGCGACACAGGTTTGAGCCCGTCAAGAGCACCTCTCCAGTAAGTGTCCTTGGGCAAGACATCTAACAGTACATACTCGCCACCCAGGACATACTTAAACGAGAGAAATCTCATTGTATCCTTCCTGGTAAAATACTTACGTAAAAAAATTGTTTTCTTTTCTTTTGTCATGTCTTGGTGAGAGTGTAGGCCGTGGGCACATGAGCGTTTTTCAGAGCTGAAGGAACGTCAGAGAGTGGACGTTCCTTCCACTCTGCCGCCCGTGTGGCCACCTCGCTGACTGCAGTTAGTGCGCTCAGCGCTACAAAGCAAGGTCCTCCTATGGAGGATCGCGCTTTGTAGCCCCGTCAGCGTCCATTGTAGCATTTTGGCGGGAGGGCTTTTTGACGTCCGGTGGTAGCGCACACAATTCGTCCGCGAGCTACCCTGTGTGGCCCTCCCTGTTGCTCCGTCACAAAGCTGCGACGGATGCACTCAATGCGCTCGTTTGACCGCAGCCTTACCTGGCAATAAGTGTATCAGGTTATTCAGAGAGCGGTGAAAACCAGGAGAATGACTTTAGAAGGGAAAATTCTAGGTCAAAATAGCCAAACCAGAAAAATTCTCGCATTTTTATCTCACTTTCCAAATCGGATAGTTGGTCTGGATTGTTCTCTTCTCCTGGTTTTCACCTCTCTCTGAATAACCCCTTTTAAGTTGCACAAGCAACTTCATTCAGTGGACACTATCAGAATCGGTCTATATAACACAAGCTGGCAGTTGCAGTGAGTTTCTCTCCCCACCTATAATCCCCGTAGGCACAAACCTCCTTTAAAAAATACATTTCTGGATGTAGGTGACCCCCATTCTTATGTACATCATAAACCCTGGGTTATTTTTTCTGTGCCTCATCGTCTACAACATCCTGTTCCCTGACTGAGGAGAATACAGCATCTGATAATAAACTAATACATTTTATAAATGTGTTTTATTTTGGCATGCACCTCTTCCGAGGAAGTATTTTTTTACTAGTTTCCAATATGTAGGTTAGCTTTGATCATAAGTATTATGACGGTGATATCCCTCCTATATAACTGCCTATAAACTTCTCTTGCCAACAGTCGTGTGTGAGTGTGTGGATTGTGCATCATTTAATAGTTTTTATTTTTTTATCCATTTACTAGCACAATGGGGGATTTAAATCCTTATGAACATGCGCAGATAAACTAGTCATGGTACACACACTAGTTTAAAACCTAATCTATTCTCTTATTCCTTTTTGTTTTATGACTATTTCTAAAAATGAATATATTCCGATGTGTCCTGGTTTGTTCAACACCATGATATTGTCTTTTGTGGTGCTATAACATGTATGTAATATAAATCGGATAGGACACATATATAATATATATCTGTGTCCTAAGCATAGTGTGTACATGTATTGCAGCAGCTGAATGCTACAGTGATATATTGGCGTACAATCCATGCGTAAATCCCATGCGCCAGGTGATATCTCGGAGACCTTTGATCCTTGTATCTAGAACAAATGGTTCAGGGTGTAATGCTGAGATTTCTGACCTGTTGGAAACCTCCTGGATTCGGATGAGTGTGTGATTACTCAGCAACCTGCTTTTTACCTCCTCCTGTTTCTGACGCCGGTGCGGGTTTGCACATCATATTTTTCACCTTTTTACCTGTAATTTCTTTTAATTACGCAGAATAAAACCAGCTTTCCCGTTAGAGGGATCAATTAAGACGTGGGGGAGAAAATGAGCTCCTCCTTGAAAAGTAGCTTTTAAATTCTTTAGAAATCTCTTTGTCTGATTTTGATTCTTAGTTTGATTTTTATTTTATTTATTTTAATCCAAAATATAAACCCAGAAATTAGACGCATGAAAAATGTCAGAAAAGGTTTAATGAGGCATAAGGCGACTTTACAGTCACTATAGCAACCTTTTGTCAAGCCCAAAAACCATGGTCAACAGAAATCTGTGTGTATATATAGTATAAATCAATGAAAGTTTCAACCATTAATCAATTGGTACAATGGACAATAAATGACAACGGGAGTAACTAAAACCATGTGACTGAAAAAGGTGTGGAGATACTAAAAAGACGTACATTCCCTGAATTACACGCTACAAATATTAAGGCTCGGGTCAGACGAGCGCAGTGTTCACGTCCGTGTTGCCGCACATTTTAATGTCCGTGATGGCATAAAATTATGATCAAGTTATGCAGGAACATAAAACCGCTAGAACGGACGTGCGGAGTGCAACACGTCCGCATAGCTTTGTGTGTGAGTGAAGGAACGTAGTCAGAGGGACTGCAATTTTGACGTCCAGCGTTGTTGACGGACAAAATGTTTTTTCATATTTTATTTCCCATCTACATCTGTCAAAAAAAACGTTAGTCACAAAAACAGACCGTGTGGCTACTACCTTGTCGTCAGTCATACAGTACGTCCGTTGTGCACGGACGCACAGTCGGCACAGAATGCGTTCGTGTGACCCTAGCCTAAAGGCACGGGGATTTCTCTTTGCTTTTTTGAGGTCACGAGCTGAAAAGATCCAGGAGACAGACAGATCTTTTTCCTCCATATAAGTATCTCTCTCTATATTGACTTTAATATCTGGGAATTATATCATTATGCCTATTTACAGAAAGGACATCACAAACGATTTTTTTTTAATGTTTTTTTATGAACAGCGATTACACACTGTTTCCTTCTAACTACATTTGAGTAGTGAGCACGAAGGATGCCTATTGCGCATATATATGTATATGTATGTGTGCATGCATATATTCATGAATAAGTTTGATATTGTTTGCTTTCTTTGTGCCTTATGGACCACAGCCTTTTCTTGTACACAGGGCTAGACTATTTTGCGCCCTAGGCAAGACCAGCTAATTGCACCCCCCCAAAAAAAAGCTCACATGGGTATATTTGCCTCAGCTCTCACATGGATATATTGCCCCCAGCTCACATGGGTACATTTGCCCCCAGCTCACATGGGTATATTTGCCTCCAGCTCACACATGGCATGGAGATATTGCCCCAGCTCACACATGGCATGGAGATATTGCCCCAGCTCACACATGGCATGGAGATATTGCCCCAGGCTCACACATGGCATGGAGATATTGCCCCAGGCTCACACATGGCATGGAGATATTGCCCCAGGCTCACACATGGCATGGAGATATTGCCCCAGGCTCACACATGGCATGGAGATATTGCCCCAGGCTCACACATGGCATGGAGATATTGCCCCAGGCTCACACATGGCATGGAGATATTGCCCCAGGCTCACACATGGCATGGAGATATTTGCCCCCAGGCTCACACTTGGATATTTGCCCCCAGGCTCACACTTGGATATTTGCCCCCAGGCTGACACTTGGATATTTGCCCCCAGGCTGACACTTGGATATTTGCCCCCAGGCTGACACTTGGATATTTGCCCCCAGGCTCACACATTGATATTTGCCCCCAGGCTCACGCTTGATATTTGCCCCCAGGCTCACACTTGGATATTTGCCCCCAGGCTCACACTTGGATATTTGCCCCCAGGCTCACACTTGGATATTTGCCCCCAGGCTCACACTTGGATATTTGCCCCCAGGCTCACACTTGGATATTTGCCCCCAGGCTCACACTTGGATATTTGCCCCCAGGCTCACACTTGGATATTTGCCCCAGGCTCACACATGGCATGGAGATATTTGCCCCCAGGCTCACACTTGGATATTTGCCCCCAGGCTCACACTTGGATATTTGCCCCCAGGCTCACACATTGATATTTGCCCCCAGGCTCACACATTGATATTTGCCAACATAACGTCCAGACGCAAAAAGGGTTTTATTGATGATCCGTACAAAATCACGGACGCAAATGCGCATCGTATGACCGCTATCGCGTATTCCCGTGAAAAAATACGTCCATTCGTTCGAATGCACTTTTTCACGGACAACGCGAAAAATGCGTTCGTCTGACCCTAGCCTTAAACTTGATCATTTTCCTATATATGCCAAAATAAAAATTTTGGTGTAAAATCCAAACAGCTGCAGGAGATGCTTCACGGCAAATCTTCTCGACAGCGGGTGCACATGATGCCAGACCTGCAAACCAGAGCAGGAAAAATTATAATGGTCCAGCACAACAAGCTCCCCTACATATTCAGGTTTTCGTGACGTTCTTGTTCATGGACCTGACCATTTCAGGTTGGTTGCTTTTAGATGCTGGCTCTCTGTTACACTTTGGGTCCGTTTGTCCTGTACTCATTTAATAGAACTTCAAAACTGACATTTGCGATAGCAGACCACTCAGGGGATCCCACATGGCCTAGTTGCGCACCCCCCCCTACCAATTGCTCCCGTGACCGAGGACACTTACGCTAGTCAGATACAAAATAATGCTGCTGGGTTTGTTAGTAATATTTTTCGTTCATGGAGTGACACAGAATTGTGCATGTAAAATTGCATCTTTTGCATGATTTGTCATTTTTTCCCCTCTGTAACCCAATGCCTACCAGCTCACCAGTTGAGTTCTGCATGGCTGTGCAGTCACTAATCGACTGCATTAACAATTTTTTTAAATTCACGTTTATCTTGATTTCTTTGCTTCTGGTTTCTTTTATTGATTTGCAAAATGAATTCTCAGAAACATGTAAATGTACAGCCCCATGCCTGAGAAATGTAAAATATCAGTGTGTCTACATTTCCGTTGTTTATCTTTAACCCCTTAACTGCTGAGCCATTTCCTGGTAAAATCCTTTTATAAATAAATAAAATCAAAATAAAATTTCACGTCGTTAAACATGTTTTTCTCTTATTTGTTTTCTTTACTTTAAACATGGTCATGTTTGATATCATTGGAAAGGCCATTCTCTGGCCTTTCTAACGGTCTAACATGACCCTGCTTGCTGCCAATAGTCGGGAGATATTGGGGTTCAAAGGAACCCACTATCTTTCCTTAGGAGTCAATGAGGACGTTCCCCACACATCCTCAGCAGTGAAGGGGTTTAACAAGCTGTCGGGTCAAATGCTCGGCTCTTGTGCAGCGAGCAAACCTGCTTCATATGATGCGAGAGCAGCTGTGTGACTACTCTCCACTTTCATGGCTAATCCATTATTCTTCTCTGTTCAAAAATGGAATTATTCCATTCATCAGATAACTAGAAAATCCTGCAAAGCAGAGGTATGCGCAAAGCCCCCTTAGTCCCGAGTGTTTCCTGATTGGTTGAGCCATTTCCTGGTCTGTGTGGCGGATGCACCATCACTGTAAATTGCTGGAATTGTGAAAATTTTATTTATTTTAGCTATTTATAATGAATTCAAAATAGGAGTTCCCATCCTAATCAGTTCTACACCCACTGTGTCCTGATCAGCTTTTAATGTATTTTCTATTTGGCACTAGGGATATTTTTATTTTTTTATCCTTTTTCACTTTCTCCACTCTGAAATCAGTTAATTCTCTATCTTCACAAGGGAAAAAAATGTTTAATAAATGGCGATCTGTCATCAAGACATCCTAATCAGCTGTATTTGCCATCGTAAAGACCATGAATAATTTGAATATACCAGAATGTGAGCTCAAGCAAGGTCAAGTAGGCCCAAAGACGTTATCATACGAAACAGATTTGCGTATTGGATAAAAGGACTCTTTCATTGACAGATGGTAAAATCCCTTGAAAAAGCATAGAATAAAGTATATAAAGTTTGCCATGTTCTGACTTGGAGGCCACGGCCTTGCTGAGTGTGCGAGGCTCAGCTCATGTGGTTTCCACCGTCTCTGAAGCGGAAATGCATGGCTTGGGCTTTCCATGTGATGAAGTTTGTTAATCAGTGTCAAGCCTGCAAAAACAAGATCCGCATGGCTATCACCGCACGATTCAGACCTGTAAATTCCACCACGATTGCTTCTAGTTCATTCGTTGTTCAACAACACTTGTTTTCTTAAGTAAATCTCGTGTACCCGGCACACCCAGCATGCTGCTCCTAATCCCACCGAAACCCATGGGGTGTGCTGGGCAGAGGATCTAAAGGAAGCTACAAAGGCGGAAAGACATGAGCTATAACTTGAAAATGACACAACTGAATCCTTTGTGGGACCCTAATGTATCAAATGCTCTATTCCTAAAGGGAATTTGTAGTATTTGTGTGTGTGGTTTAAACCATAACACTCGCTCTCCTCTAAACTCCCCCTTCCCCTTTTAAGCTTTTTTTGGTTGTTTTTACCTTTTTTTTTATATTTACCTTTTTTAATCCAGTGCCGGGCTCCCACGGATGTGCCCTGCTGCCACTTCCTGTAAACTGCAGCATGAGGGAGGATCAGGCGCGTAGCAATGAGGGAAGCAGGGATAATCCCCGCTCCCGCAGTCCCTTTACTTGACCTCGGCGAGTAGTAGCATGAGGGAGCGGGCATTTAAATAAACCCTGCTGTGGCACCGTGAGGGCCGGACCAAATGATTCCACAGCCTGCTGGCCGGATGTTCCCCACCCCTGCTCTAGATAATAGGTCTGCAGCATTGGGGGGGGGGCAGATATTTTTTTGAACCACATAGCCCTTGATGTCAAGTCTTCTCAAAGAGTGCCTAAACATTACGGGAAATGTATTTTCAAAACATCTGGGGGCCATTTAAACTGACCTCTGATCTAGCTTGCGCTCATCTGAACAGGGCCCTTTAAACTTCACGACTCTGATTCCAAAGTTTTTTGATAATTCCCCCCCCCCTTTTTTCTTTTCATTTCAAAGTGCTGAGGAAACTGTAAAAGTAAGGTCAATAATTACTTTGTAAAATGTTACAATATCCTATGAGGGGTTTAAAGGCTGGGACGGAGTTTTCTTGACGCATGGCTGAAAACCACAGGAAGGCGAGATGACGGTGTACAAGAATGTAAGGAATCTGGAGAAGTTATGGGGGAGTGAAAGGTTCAATATTTAGGACACAGTGATAAGCTTCTCGGAACAGGTAAATATTCACATTACGTTTAAAGTTGGGCATGAAGGTGCAATTCATCACTATGGCTACTTCAATATCACTAGAGGGAAATAATAATGTATTGAAGGGATGAAATTCATGTGCTAGGAGGTGGAAGTCAAATATCATAACCTAAGAAAAAAGATGTCATCTGAGCTTATTCCCATTATACCGTGTGAAACAAAACACAATTAGAGACTTTGGTTTCTATAAACGGCCATTAAGAGCGTAAGCCCACCCGCCGAACGTCAAGGCACCTCCAGTGAGGGTGAGTCCTATCGAAACATAAAGCCACAGGCTGCTGTGTAGCAAATCATAACTGCTCACACAGCTTTTCAGTGATGAGGTAGACTGGTGGGTTTTTATTTATGCCCTCCCAGAAACAAAAAATATCCCCACCTAAACACGGCAGAGATGTAGAGGAGAATGGCAAGTATGTGGTAATGAACCTGGGAGTGTACCTCACCCGGTACTTGCAGGGCTTAACCCAAGTTTGACATAATACATATGAAACAAATCCACCTTGGGATCAAAAAACAAAGACATGTGCATCATTGCAGCATGTTCTGCTCCGTGTCTTTTTGTTTTTTGATCCCAAGGTGGATTTGTTTCTGGGGGGCATTAATAAAAGCCCACCAGTCTACCTCATGACTGAAAAGCAGCATGAGCAGTTATGGTTCTCTGCACAGCAACCTGTGGCTTTGTTTGGATAGGACTCACCCTCACTAGAGGTGCCTTGACGTTTGGCGAGTGAGCTTACTCTCTTAAAGGCCATTAATAGAAACCAAAGCCTCTAATTGCGTTTTGTTTCACACGGTGTAATAGGAATAAGCGAAGATGACCTCTTTTTTTTCTTATGTTTTATACATGTTGCTGGGCTGGATACATCTGGTGGTTGCAGCCGCCCCATTGGGGAATAGGCTCGACCCCCCCCCCCCCACCCCTCAAATATCATAACCGCCTGTGTATATATACATTTTATGTAAAATACGCAAGTCGTTCAAAAGAAAGCAACACGTGCCCAAATCACTGTTATTTTGTAGTTGTTGGGGTGCTACTCAGTGTCACACAAGTTTGACACTAACTTCAGGAGTCTGCATGACCCAAACTTCACCTTTTGCCTTGTCATGTCGTCTTGGCAAAAGTTTGCTTCCTCTTTCTCAGTTCGGGTTCTTGCGTGGACGTGACCTTTCCACCGGGCTGATAAATCGTCCTGTATCGCTGCCTTTAAATCTGATCACTGCACGGCTCGACCAAGAGTGCAGGAACTTTAAGAACAAGGGAGGTGCAAAGTCAAACCCCTCTGATACTGCATATGTTATCTTGACGGCCTACCCCTTTGAAAAGCATCAGCAGTTATGTGGCGTCTGGGGTATCCCACAAATACAGGACTAGTCGTGAACATGATTTTTACTTTTTCTGCAAGACACCTGCTCTGAATCAGGAATCCCAGGACCTCCACGCTAGAATCTCTATGTTCATTGCCATTACTTTATTATGCTTTGACTGCCACACACCTCTTAACATACTAGAGACATCTCAATATTTTTTTTCCTTCTTACTATCATTTTTTGTTGTTTGTGTTCTACATCTGCAGACAGTCCCTCTAATACACATTACAGGCATTGATACTATTCTCTGTGGCAAAATATTGTATTAAATACATATTTGTGTTTTAGTTATTGGGTTCCACTTTGCATGCTTGTTGCAGTTGACCCATTTTTGTTTGTTTTTCTTTTTGTTGTGTCTCCCCTCCTGTGTTTTATAAGCGCCACAACGTTGTTTACCTTTATTGTTCTGTGGCATGTTAGATATGAATGGCTGCAGTCTACTTATATACTTCTTTATGTTGGGGAATTAGTCAATGGATAATGTTGGGTGCTTGTATACTTTTACCAAGTGCTCTATAAATCCTTGGGCAGAGCCAACAATAACCTCTAGGGTTATTATATGAGAAGCTCCTCCATTAGTCATTTCCCAGGATATGCTTCATGCAAAAATAAGGATGTTCTTCACCACCACTATCTGCCGCATTATGATCTTCCAGATGCAGCTTTGTACCGTTTGGCATAAAGTAACTCTTAGAGGATTATTCAGAGAACGCTGAACTGGCCCCAAAATTGCACCGAACGGTGAATTTATCCGTTTGGTGCAATTTCGGCACTATTCAAAAATCAGGCAGTTCGCCAAATTTTGTCAAAATCCGGTGGCTGTTTGGCAGTGAAATCCTCATAGAGAAGCAATGGTTAATCTATTCATAGAACACCGAACAGCAGGGAAATGTTAATGATGTTTGGTGGTTTCATTCGGCAGATTTAATCAGGCAAATCCCATAGGTTTCAAACCGTTTATTCTTTTAATTTGCAGCAAACTGTCTTTTATTTTAATTTTTTTCGGCAATTTTTAAAAACTTTTTTTTCATCGCATTTCATTTTTTTTTTTAATAGTGCTTTTTTTTTCTGTAACAGACCTTTTTATTATTCATAGGACCTTTTTTCTATGTTAATTCTAGACATTTTCGTCTTGTAGTTGTTGTTTTTTTCCCAAACAGCCTTTCAGCTGGGTGGAGAGAGCCTGTGGAGTCATGGGTTCGATTCCGACGAGCACCTTTTCCAGTAAGTGTCCTTGGGCAAGACACCTACTCCCCACCCAAGACATACTTGAAAACGAGAGAAATCTCAATGTATCCTTCCTGGTAAAAATACTTTCCAGGAAAAAAAAAAAAAAAACTTTCAATCTTTTTTTTTTTTTTCTGGCTCCAGACAGCTCCCTTGGCTCCACACTTCTTCTTCCTCTCAAAAGGTTATCATGAAATTAAAAATAAAACTTTAACTGAAACGCAGGGTTTTCAAAACCTACAGTTAGCGAATCTTTTGCGTCCGCTGAACGTCTCGGTCTCTTTTACATCAGATTTTTGATTTGACCTACTAAACCTGTGTTATTTAATGAATGCTTCTCTCACTCTGTCATTTTTGGAAGTTGTGTAATTGATTGCGTGAAGTAATAACACACAGACTGACCTGTTTTTCCTGCCTACATTACCCAGGCAGGAATTCTTGCTTGATAATTTTGGTAAACAGCAATTTCCATGAAAAGGGGAAAAAAAAAAACAAGTTTCTGTCAAAGAATCATGTTTGTAGCAAACACAGATCTTCAAGTTGCTGCAGGCCCATAGAGACACGGGCACAAATCTGATGTTTTGACTAAATACTGAATCAGCTATTCTTGTGATGGGTTTTTTGTTTTTTTTGGAAAATTTGCAGGTCAAAAAAAATACACATTTGTGTTGAAAGTCAACAAAAAGATTGTTAGACCAGCTACCCAATTATAGGGAAGGTATTTATTTTTTTGACATGAATGCCCAGAATTCCCCGTTTTTAACCCTTTACGGACCAAGGGTCTATAGAGTCAATGCATTTACGAAGGAACCGTTAAATCATTGGTCCTTAAGTGGTTAAAGGGGTACTCTAGGCGTTGAGTGGTCACACTACCCTGAGCGTCTTCACTCCTTTTTTTTCTTTTAGGCTAATGTCAGACGAACGCAGTCTGAGCGCACTCTGCATGCGTGCATAACGGACGGACGTACTGACGGAAGATACTCTAGACACCACAGTCTGTTTTTTTTTTTTTTTTTTTGACGGATGTAGAAAAAAAGGGAAATATGGGAATCAAAAATTAAAAGACCGGTACAGTCAGCCAGACCAAAAAAACTTCTGAGCGTCAGTGTGATGAACGGCGCAAATGCGCTGCATCTGACGTCGCCGCTACGCGGACGCGGCGCACTCTGGGCGTCCGTCGTAGCGCTTTTATGTCGAGTCCTAAATGGCATCCATTGCCACCTGCGCACGTACTTTGTGTATTGGTCTCTATTGATCACAAATCAATGCTACGACGGACGTTAAACTGTGCGGCGACACTGATCTGATGACTCCGTTCGTCTGGCGCTAGCCTTAGCGGGAGTGCCGATTCAGCCTTTTGAGTGCAGGGGCTTAGTCCATCATGAGCTGACTTGAGCTTTAGGCATCTGGGTCAGGTAGGCTTGTACCTTCTTGTAAAAAGCCGGCAGCATGTTAAAGCTGGAGGATTGGAGACCCAGCGCTGTGCTGAAAAGAAGGTAAATGTTAAAATGAATTTAAGGGTTAAAACAGTAGGGTAGGAGTAGAGGGTCAGGAGGGTTTAAGGTTCAGTTTCTCCTCCTGGTATAAGGCTAGGGTCAGACAAACGCAGTGCAGCCGCACTTTATCACGGCCGTAGTAGCAGCCAATGACGGGCAATATACAAAGTACGGCCGTAAGAAAGTGCGGCCGCGCAACGCAAGCGGCAAACAAACGCATTTTTTCTAGAACGTGATACCGCTAGTACTGACGTACAGAGTGCGCTGCGTCCGCTAGTGGCATGATTAGGAGACGTCAGACGCTGCTAATGTCCGGCCAACATAAGTCCAGACGCAAAAAGGGTTTTATTGATGATCCGTACGAAATCACGGACGAAAATGCGCATCGTATGACCGCTATCGCGTATTTCGTGAAAAAATACGTCCATTCGTTCAAACGCACTTTTTCACGGACAACGCGAAAAATACGTTCGTCTGACCCTTGCCTAACTCTAGAGTGTCATGTTTTGCACTGTTTGCGTTTGTGTTTTTCATCACTGTAGCTATTATTTTTTTTATTTGTTCTATTTTTGTTAGAGAAAAAAAATTCAGTTTTGTTGGTATCAGAAGATAATCCAAGAATTTGATGTACGACACTGATTATTATAGACGCAGATGTTGTTCCCATAATAGTCCTGTGGGTAAAGAAAATTAAAATCCCTACTGGGGTCTTCCATTTATTGAATTCCTTCCAAAGTATATACATATACATGTGTTAATGGAAAGCCATGCTAGAGATTATGGTTGCTGTTCGAAATGAGTTGTGTAATCTCAAAGGTTTAAACGGAATCTATTTTCCGCAGGTTCACACTCCCTGTGATGTCTCCTCAAGTGTTTATGCATTTTGACATAAAAATCAATGGGATATATTATCCCTTGGTATCACTAATGGCTACTTACCCATTTCCAGTACCAGGCATCACCATGTTCTGTGTTTGATTGCATTGAACCAATCTGAGTGAGTGACCCTCTGTGGTGACGTTGACTCGACTCATTAGTCAGCTTGGTGCGAGGAATGAGCAGAGAGAGGGCTGTCCAGGTGTAAGGATATAGAGTCACCCAGCACGCAGACGAAACCCAGAAAGACAAGAAAAAACCCTAATCTGAGAAGCTGGTCCTTAGAATGGCCAGGTACTAATCTAAAATACATAGAAGTACAGATCAGGGACAGGAGAGATATCGTAGTAATAACAAGCCAGAGGTCGGTACATGAGATAAACATATGCCAAGGGATAAACACAGAAATCACAGTCAAATATACAAGCCAGAAGTCAAACCAGAAAAACAATATGCAGAAGCTATAGACACGCGCTGAGGGCTAGAATAAACCACGTCAGGGCTCAGAGCACTGATATTTAAAGGCCTAGATCCCTGATCAGGTGCAGCATTCAAAGTGGCCTGATTCAGAGACTGGCGCCCTCTCTGTTGGGAAGGCCGCACTGCAGGAGCACCAGCAGGCATGACCCCAGGTGGTTTGCCAATGGAAGTGGATGCAAGCTAATTTTTGATAGGAAACTGCTCAAGAATAGTGTTGGCGCCCCAATTGCTAGCAGATCTATTGGAAGTGATCCCCTATCAAATATGTTGTTGTTGACAGGTGCACTTTTCGATGCCTACCATGAATATTTGTCCACATCCTTACAATGTGGGTATACAGTGGCAGACTGTATCGATAAATTGAATCTGAAAGCTTAGCCAATTATTTCAATACAGATTAAGCAGTCCGCAGTGCTGAATCTCGTGAGCGAATGCCGGGTGTTTCATAAACAGAGTGGCATGCACCATTTATCTTCTACAGCTTGTTTAATTTTGTGGCCTTGTCGGCACCTAGGTATTTATTGAGGGAGGTGAAATGCTTCTGAAATGTGTTTTATCTTTCTGAGATTACACAAACCTCCATTCATACGTGTCGCATACATAAAAGTTTAATGCATATTCAAAGGTACTATAGATTTGCAAGAAGGCCACATTTCTTTCTTCAAGGAAGTTTATACCACATTTTAACAATGAAAATGATGTACTGGTTCATCTTTTTGTTTGGTTAACGTAATGCACTGTTGTCAAGTTAGTTGATTTTGGTCACTGTCGCTAAGTCACTAGTGTGACACTAGACTCTGTTGCTCAGACTGCTGATTGACCGCGACCTCTAACTATGGCTGTGGATGGGTTTTGGTCAAAGTTGCTAAGGTGATGGATTGACCTTGAAGTCTGTGGGTTAAGCTGCAGATCGACCTTGGCCTATGTTTGCATCCAAGGCCCCCAGATCGACCTTGGCCTCTGGTTGCTTGCGTCCAAGGCCCCTGGATCGTCCTTGGTCTCTGCTTGCGTCCAAGGACCCTGGATTGACCTTGGCCTCTGCTTGCGTCCAAGGGACCCGGGTCGACCTTGGCCTCTGTTTGCTTGTTTCCAAGGACCCCCCCTGATTGACCTTGGCCTCTGGGTGCTTGCATTCAAGGCCCCCCGATCAACCCTGGCCTCTGTTTGCATGCTTCCAAAGCCCCCCGGATCGACCTTGGCCTCTGTGGACTTGCTTCCAAGGACCCCAGATTGACCTTGGCCTCTGCTTGCGTCCAAGGCCCCTGGTTCAACCTTGGCCTCTGTTTGCTTCCAAGGACCCCAGATTGACCTTGGCCTCTGTTTGCTTGCTTCCAAGGCCCCTGGATAGACCGTAGCCTCTGTTTGCTTCCAAGGACCCCGGATTGACCTTGGCCTCTGTTGGCTTGCTTCCAAGGCCCCCGGATCGACCTTGGCCTTTGTTTCCAAGGCCATCTTGTAAATCTTCAAAATAAATAACACAATGATCTTAAAAAAGCATGTCACAGTTGATGTTTTACCAAGAACCCTATCTTAACAACCCATAAGTTGGTCCCTTTATATAAAGCACTTTAAGAGCAAACTTGGCAGGCAGAATTATTGATCCACCCTCCTCGATGTTTAGATTAGAAAGTATGTAAGGAAAAAAATAAAGTGTTTTTGACACCATAACTGTATTATGCCACAGCATTACACACATGGTTTCCATAAATAACAGTTATAACCATATCTACAAAATTATCCTATAGACAGAAGCTGAAAGAGCATGTTGGAATACACCCCCCCCCCCTGTTTTCCCAATAGAATGCAAATTAGAGTCAGACTCCTTACTGGATATAGTATGCTAAATGTATTTATATATAGAATTACTAAATTGTACAAACCTACATATGGAGAGTTTGAGGAATATGGTGAGAGCCCTCCTTGAATTAAGGTGAAGGGTCTGCTTGGCCTCTTTCTTGGAAGTTGCTTCGCATAATAAAGGGTGAAACTTGTATACCTTTAAATTGGGTAAAAAAAGAAACGTCCTTTCAAATTCAGCTGCTTTTATTTCCAGCAAACTTAACATATGTAAATATTTGTAGAAGCATAAAAAGATTCACCAACGGAGACATAAACTGAACAAGTTTCACAGACATGTGACGAGCAGAAATGGAATAATGAGTCTCTGAGCGGGGGGGGGGATGTAAATATCAAATATTATTAGGGCTGCAACTATCGATTAGTTGGCCGATTATTATGTCGCTTAATCGATTCATCGGATAGAAAAAAATACAATAAAATTTGTTTACTTAGAAGGAATTTTATGTAAAAAAATAACCACAACCCCTCTCCCTTTTTTTCAGAAGTAATTTGGGTACTTACGTAACTTTCATACGTATAATATGCAAAATGCATATCTTGTGTACTTTTTCACACAAGGTATGCGAGTGCTTGGTCAGAGGGATGGGTTGATGCTGCATGCGCAGCTTAAACCCATGTTTGCTTTCTCAAATGAACGTGGCTACAAGCACTTGGTCATAGATGATGATGTCGGTATGAAATCAGGGTTAATAAGCTAAAGTGGTCAGGGTGCGTAGAGTGTCCCTTTTTAAAAATTTCATGAACAAACTGATTGGGAGGAGGGACTGGAGGTGGAAGGGAGTGACTTTGCTCAAGTGACTTGACCTGAGTGTGAGAGGGAGTGGGTATGGACAAAAGACTGGATCTGAGTGTGGGAGTGAGTTTGGGGAAAGGGGACCAGACCAAAGTGAGGGAATGGCAGTTCCAGACCAAAGAGGGTGTGGCAGGGAGGGTGGGGTGGTGGCACAGGTCTCCAGCTACAAGTAAGGATAAAACACAGGCATACAGCTCCTTCAGTGGCAGTATCCTGTGTTTTGTGTTCTAGTTCTGCTACTGTTGTAAACGGAATAAAAACAAATTGGTTGTGTCTGACATAACCCTAGAACTAAATCACACCTAGTAAAGCAGCGGCGCGTCTTCTCCAATCAGCTCCGAAGCTGAGGTTATTTACGTTTAACTCTAAACCGTGTGTGCGGTACACAGGATGATTAATCGACACTGATTAATCAATAATGGAAATAGTTGACAACTATTTTAATTGATTAGTTGTCGATTAATCGCTTAGTTGTTTCAGCCCTAAATATTCTAGATTAAAATACCAGTGCCAGCGGGTAAAAAACTCAGTTATAATCTCAAAATTAACAGTATCCGGTGCGGCCTTCGAGCATTCCGTTCAGCATAGTGCGGAGAGTCTGAGCAGTGATGGAGGTGTTGTGCATTTCTGATGTATCGCGGGCACTTTTTGTTGTCGTCCTGTGTCTGTCCTGCAGATGGACAGACGGATCGATCTCATGTAAGGTCTATTTCACGTGGTTTGCAATCGGAGAAAGGATAATCAGCCGTCTGTCTTGTCTCCCAGTAGCGTTGTCTTGGACCTTGCATGATGCAGATATCGCCGTTTATTATTGCCCTGGCCTCCTTGCAGCAGGCCTATGGCACGCTCGCCTTCCTCTCCTACATACACTGCGCTGAAATGAACATTAAAGACCTAAAGCAAATGGATGTAAATCCACCAGCTTTGTTCTTACGTCGCCTCTAAGAAAAGAATCTCTGGAGAAAATGTCAGATTGATATTTTCCATTACACATTCCTTCTGTCTTACGTTAATTCTCTTCTCGTCGTCTTTCCTTTTTTTTTCTCTTTGTTTTCTTCCTAAACAAAAGCTCCCCCGCTACTCCTTTTTTTTTTCTTTCTTTCTAACTTTTCCTCTGAAATCCAGTAATCCACTACACTTTCTTGTCTCATTTTGTGTTCGACAGATCCTCAATTAAAAATGAAGCCCTCTTTTCACGCCCTTACATAATTGGACAGATTCTACTGACAGCCTCTGCCCAATTATTTTTCTTTTAGGTGCTTTTACTCGCCTTTTGTCCCTCGGCATGCACAGGTCCTCCTCTTTAGGACAGGAGCTCCGTAGTCCAGAAGTCCCTGAAGCTTTTCTGTGCAATTTAGGCTAGGGTCAGACGAGCGCAGTGCGAACACGCGTGCAGGCGCACTTAATCACGGCCGTAGTAGCAGCAAGTGCCAGGCAATGACGGCCAATATACGAAGTACGGTCGCACAAAAGTCCGGCTGCGCAACGCAAGTGGAAAAAGAATGCATTTTTTCGAGAACGTTAAACTGCTAGTACTGACGTACAGAGTGCGCTGCGCCCGCTAGAGGCGTGTGTGCGTGAATTGGAGATGTCAGACACTGCTAATGTCCGGCCAACATAACGTCCAGATGCACAAAGTGTTTTATTGATGATCCGTACAAAATCACGGATGCAAATGCGCATCGTATGACCGCTATCGCGTACTCCGTGAAAAAATGCGTCCATTCGTTCGAACGCACTTTTTCACAGACAACGTGAAAATGCGTTCGTCTGACCCTAGCCTTACACTCCAACGCATTTTGCGTAGCGTAAGAACCGCAAATTGTGCACAGCTGCGGATTTACGCACTTTACGTACACGAGTTCCGTAACGCTTCCACAGAATGATGGATTGGAGCTATGCGCATACGCTGATCTGATCCTTTGACTGTCTCTTTGAGACCGCTTACTATCGTGGACGTTCTCGGAGAGGGGGACGTCAAAATCCCAGCTGCTGGTGACGCCGGAAGAAACCCCTCATCTACACCCAGATTTTCTGCCAGATGGGGGCAGCAGTGAGTGAAGTGGACAAGGAGGGGGGTACTCCTCACATCCTGACAACTTTAAAAAGTGGTCAGGATGAGTAGAGCGTTCCTTTTTAATCATACTTGTAACGAAGAATCTTTTCTCAACAAACACCAGCTTCCCAGAAGCCTCCGTGTGGTTCTGAAAAATGTTCATGCCTTTAGAATGGATCTACTTGTATCATTTTACCTTTTTTTTTTTTCTTCTTGTACATTTTCCCTTCTCCCTCCCCGATGCTAGAATTAATCTCTTGGCTTCTGGTTGAGTGACTTAATGTTCATCTATTTGTTTTTTCTGTCTGAGGCGATCGTTCCTCAGCTCCTATCTGTTTGGCACTTGCTCTCGGACCATTGGCAGTCAATTTTGTATAACTTCTTGAAATAATCTTCTCAAATACCCAGCGTCTCTATATTTGGAAATCTACAGTTATCACAAAGCTCGTTGGAGAACGTTCTGAGATGTTTTATGTGGCTTGCAGAGCTCGTGCTCTTAATTGTTGGCATTCGGACTAATTCACTCCAATGTCCGGTTAATGGATTTTCTTTGCCTACCCAAATTAGGCTGTTTTTTTAAAATTAAACCACCCATAGCATAATCTTCCTGTATTATCCAGCCAGTTGATGAATACCATCATAATGATCTGTAATGGCAACATTGTAGTCGGTCAGTCTTTCCCAATGATGATGTTCAGAAGATGTTGGATCAGGTGAAGAATGCCATGCAATTGAAGAAAAGGAATAGTTAAAGGGACACTACCACTTACATAAACTGTAACCAGATTACTCGTGCATTACAGGCAAAACCACTTTATAAAAGACACGCAGCTGTTTTCTTTTCTTTTGAAGGAATTGCATTTAGAAAGGAAAAATTTAATTTTTTTTTATCGGTTTCCATTTAACAAAATCTGTGCAAACGTTTTTTTTTTTTTTTTGACAGCTGCGGTTTACCTTCTGCAGTATTTAACGGTCTGTGAGGTAGAGGAGCGAATGTTTAGATAAGGCAGCAGGGGGACTATTGTGCTGCCGAAATAAGAGGTGGCAACTAAATGAGATAAGGCAGACTTTTTAATCTATCACCTGGTGATGTTCTTGGAATACATCCCACACAATACAATGATGTGAGCAGGTGACTGACCCCCTAAAATGGATAGAATAGGTCAGTGGATCCCAACCGCGGTCCTACAGTACCCCCAACAGGCCAGGTTTTAAGGATTACCTTGGGGAAATGCAAACTGAATCCTGCAATCACTGAGCAGCAAATCATGTCACCTGTGCTGTGCTTTGGATATCTGGCAAACCTGACCTGTTGGGAGTACTGGAATAGGTCAAAGCCACACAGTGAGGAGCAAGTGATGTTGAGATACTTTGGGGGGGGGGGGCGCAGTTAAAACTCAAAAGATCACACAATGGATGCACCAGTGACACACATAGAGTAAAATCTTTTCTTAACTAAACACACGAGAAGAAAACCATCACATGTAAGAAATCAACAACATAAAATAAACACAATAAGGACATTTCATTTTTTTGGTGGTAGTGTCCCTTTAATGAAAAGACATGGTTTCAAGAAAAAGTCACAAACTCTTTGGAATTACCTGGGTTTCCGCAATGAATACTCCGCGTCTTTAGTAAAAGTTGTGAGCGTTACAGCTGTTTATGTTCAATTTGTTGGCTTGTGTTTTACCACAGTTATGATGAAGATCAGACCACATTTCAGGTGTAATCCATTCATAAAGCCAGGTAAACATATTCTTCCAATTGTAGCCATGAATGCCGTGCTTCAGGAACCAGGAGAAAAGCCATTGCATTGTCTCTGCTGTAAATATTAGGCTGGTAACTAGCGTAGGTATGTGTGTTTTTGTTTCTGGAATACAATCCCGATTTTCTTCTCAACTTTTTTTTATGATGGAAATTTTCTTTTGCTTTACATAACTAAACTCCCTTTTGAAATGTCACCGGTTTAAACGTATAGGGAGCGGAGATCTTTTGGGAAGAGGGTATAATGCTATGTCATTTGCTTTTGTTTGTCTTTCTTTACTTTTCCTTCCTTTCTTCCCCTTCTGTCCTTCTTAGTGCGCTTGTCTGACCCCAGCCTATGTGCGCCCGTACAGAGGTGCCTCCTGACGTCCGTCGCAGTGTTGTGATGCTTCGGGGCCAGTCACACGCTGTAGCGCACGCACTACAAGCGTCTGTGCACATCCTCCCTGTCAAAACGCTAGACGCGCGGTGACAGGGCTGCAAAGCGCGATCCTCCATAGGGGGATCGAGCCTTGCGGAGCTAACTAACTGCGCTCAGTGAGGTGGCCAGACGGGCGTCAGAAGGAACGTCCAATCTCACGGATGTTCCTTCCGCTCTCGAAGACGCTCATCTGACCCCGGCTTTTCTTTTAGCCAAACTAGGGGCTGTATCTCAACCCTGGTATAAACCTAACCAGAGCTGCTGTTAACCTTAATCGGAGCCATTAAAGTGCATAGAGCTGGCAATTTATAACCTCTCTTGTTAGGTTTACACAAAGGTTGGAATACAGCAATAGATATGTTTCCCTCACAAATAATTATCTTTACTTTTGTCTATAGCAGGGCTTGACGGATCCAGGTAACTCATGGCTTCTTGGATTTTACCACTGGCATGAGATCCAGAGCGATTTGGAGTCCTGATCCGTGCCATTCATATTTTTTATTTTTTTTTGCTTACCTTAAATTTGTTTAAAACAGGTCTATTCAGTAAAGGTGAAACTCAGGAGAATTGGCAGAAGTGAAAAATCCAGGTCAAAACAGCCAAACCAGAAAAATTCTCCCATTCAGGCCGGGGTCAGGTGAGTGTTTTTACGAGCGTAAGGACCGTCTGTGAGAGTGGACGTTCCTTCCACTCTGACGCCCGTCTGGCCACCTCGCTGAGCGCACTTAGTGCGCTCAGCGCTGCAAGGCTTGACCCTTCTATGGAGATCGTGCTTTGCAGCCCCGTCGAGCGCGCGTCGTGGCGCTTTGACTGGGAGGCTTTCAGCACGGCCACAGCACGTCCGCTGTAGAGCATGTGTGGCCAGCCCCGTCGAAGGGTCACAACGCGGTGACGGACACTGGCAGGCACATAGTGAGCTTGTCTGACCCTGACCTTTCACTTTCCTAATCTATTTGGTCTAGATTGTTCTCTTCTCCTGCCAATTCTCCAGAGTTTCACCTTTTACTGAATAGACCTGAAAATCGAAAATCTGAAGGTTTCAAGGTGGTAAAAATGAAATCAAATTGGGTGCTGGATCAGGGCCGTGGTAAATCTAAAACCGATAATAATACTCTTTACATGGTTGAACCTTAACCGGTCACGAATGATGGATTGTTTTTACTGTAAAGAAAGTCAAGAAAAACTGGATTTCTTTAGCAAAAGCTTCTCTAGGATTAGGTGAGCAAGAGCTAGCTTCATCCTAATGGCTGGTACATTACAAAGGACATCATTTAGATTCAAAGCCTCCCCTGCAACAAAGGTAAAGACTTAGCAGAAAGCACAGGTTACTGGTAAGGGTGCTCGGGTTACTCGATAAAATTAATAACGTGGGCTCTGATAACAAAAGGATATTGAAAAATAAAGGCTGCTTTCCAAACCCCCATAATTACAGTTCAGCATAGAAACTGGAGAACCTGTCGTCCTGTCCCCAAACATAAATTAACTCGTTAAGGTTTTAATTTCCATCTATACATTGTCCTGGTTGTACATATAGAAATTGTGTTCTTGTGTTTAATGTTGAACAAATTGACTAATCCCTCCTATGGCTGTCGTTTATCAGGCACTTTGGTGTCAGCACGGTTTTGCTCTCCATGGGGTCTATTGAAAAGCACCGAAATCGAGTTAAATATCCCTGGATATTGGCGAAAAGCGCCAAATTAGCCGTGGCGAATTCCACTGAACTGAGAAAAAAATAGTGTCCTTCCTATTCTCCTAATACGAATTTAAATCAATAAAAATATAGTAAAAATGCATCTAAATAATAAAAGGTCCATTAAAAAAATAAACGTCTTTTAAAAAATACAAAAAAGGTCTTCTAAAAAATATTTATGTAATAATGAATGGTCTACTCTTAACCCCCTGCTGCCAGGAGTGGCACTTTTTAATGCCACGGTGTGGCATAGCTCACACTGCTGGCGCTGAGGCCGGCTTTTGACCCTACTACATTGCGTGCACTGATCGTGTCTGTTTTTCACGTGACAGCGGTTCTCCGGCAGTCACTTACACGATTAGCGCAGGCCACGTCTATGGGAAGGGTGCGGAGCATGCATTTAGGCCCACCTGTCGCGGGGATGGCATAGCACTCCGTGACGTGAAAGGGTTAAAATATTTATCGGTTTTATTGTAATGCTTATTGACACACCTGAAATCCGGTCATTTTATCAAACTTTCTGTGAATAGATGAATTGTTGGCTCTTTATGGGACAGTTTGCTGCCGAATCAGAATCTGCATTGCGGCAAATTGCACCATATTTCTCTAAACGTTACCCTGTATTTAGTGAAGTGACCGCTTCATGAATACATGGATTGCCCCGAAATTGCACATAGGGTGAATTCACCGGTTCAATTCAATGGCCAATTTGGATATTTGGTGAATAACCCCTCCATGAGTCTTTCTGTGACTGCCGATGAGCTGGCAAAGTAGCCAACATGGCAGAAGTCACTTAGTATGTGAGTCCTACTTATTGACGTGTTTCAGGGCAGGACTGATCACCTGTGACGTAGCAGGGCAGGCTAGGTTGCTGACAGGGAAGGGGTTGCTTGCAGACCTCGGAGATGCTGATCTTGGGTTCGTCATGGCTAGCAATGAGATAATCTATAAATATTATGTGTTAACAGTGTAACCACAAATAGCGCTAATATTTGTATTTACAATGTAACCATGATATGTCACATTGACTTTTATGATCAGATTTATATTTGGGGCTTCATGGGGTTCGGATATAAATCACAACAAGCCTATCATCTTCCTCTTTGACCGTTTCAAATAGATGCAGGATGTCATTGTCTGGTTCACTTTTCTTGTGATATCTCATCAATGAATGAACCTAAAGATTAATGAGATATCTCCTCTTTTTTGAAGATGCCAGACCACTTCATACTTGATTCCAGCACTGGAGAATCCCTGAATGGGGGGGGGGGGTCTTCCTGCCGCGCTGCATGATTACTCCTCTACTATGACTGCCGACACGCTGATTGAGTAAATTTTGCAACGTCGATCACCTTCCAGCTGTGAGAAAAGTGGTCTTTTCCACTTTCATCAGACACTCTATTTGCAGATCACCGGAATGAGTGACAGACAACTTTTTGATTGGGTATTACTCAACTCAACTCTAATTCATTGAGCTCAACATTTGTTGAACATGACGGGTTCACTACTATCGTATCATCTGTCAAGATGTTCATTGAGAGAAAAGACCCGTGACCTAAGGCTAGCGTCAGACGAATGTAGTCATCACGTCCGTGTCGCCGCACAGTTTAATGTCCATCGTAGCATTGATTTGTGATCAATAGAGACCAGCACATGAAGTGCAGGTGGCAATGGACACCATGTAGGCTTCGACGTAAAAGCACTACGACGGACGCCCAGAGTGCGCCGCGTCCACATAGCGGCGTGTGTGACGTCAGAAGCAGCGCATTTGCGATGTCCATCACGTTGACTCTGGTTTTTTTTGGCTGGCTGACTGTACCTGTCTTTTAATTTTAATTGATTTTGTTTCCTAGATTGCCTTTTTTTTTTTATTTCTACATCCGTCTAAAAAAAAAAAAAAACACAGACCGTGTGGTGTCTACAGTATATTCCGTCAGTACATCCGTCTGTTATGCACGCACACAGAGTGCGCTCAGACTGCGTTCGTCTGACATTAGCCTAAGAGCTGATATCCATATGGACCTGAAGCGATTCATTTAATCACCTCTCAGCTTTTGTTGTGAACCAAAGGGGATTTATTCCTGGTGGTCAGGCTTTGACCATGGTCTTTTTAATGATCTGCACATAGATGAAATTATTGTTATTAACTACCATTACTCAAATCACTTGAATATGGCTGGACAATTTCCTTGATTGATATATTTATTTTTTTCTTCCACAATTTGGGATCGACCGACCTCAAACTCCTAATTGTGAAAATTTTAAGGCAACTGCCCAGCTGTACATTTGACACAACATAACTTTCATCTTTTTGTCACCTGTACTGTCTTGCAGTGTCTGCTCTAGTCTCCAGGGAATTATCTCCACACTCCCTCTGCTCCCTCTTTGTTTCACTTGCCTTGGTCTCTTAGATTGTAAACTCACGGGATGTCTGGCTGAGCACTTGTATAAAGTGCTGCATTTGCAGGACTTTTATCCTATGGGCAAGGCCGTCTGTCCCTTATGTTTTATTATTTATTATGTCACCTGTCTGTTTCCCCATTGTAAAGCGCTACAGAATCTGTTGTCGCCGTATAAGTACTTGTAACCGTATTCCTCAACATCATGAATAGTGTCAAAACCCCTCACTTCTAGCTCCTGGTGCTGTTTCACTTACCAGTTTCCAATGACAGGTGCCAAAGCCACCCCATATCTCCAATACATCTTCATCAGTGGTTCCCAACAGCGGTCCTCAAGTCCCCCTAACAGTGTTTCCCAAACCCGTCCTCAGGACCCTCTGCCTCGCCAGGTTTGCAGGATATCTGAAGCACAGCACAGGTGTTATGATTTTCTGCTCAGTGATTGCAGGATTCAGTCTGCATTTCCCCAAGGCGATCCTTAAAATCTGGCCTGTTAGGGGGACTTGAGGACTGCGGTTGGGAACCACTGATCTACATCATCTCTTTCACCTCCTGTCATTCTCATAGACCAGGGATCAGCAACCTTAGCTCCCTGATTTTTTGAGAACTACACTTCCCTTGTGTCTCAGTCAGCCTGGGTGACTGAGCATCATGGGAGATGTAGTTCCCAAAACATCAGGGAGCCAAGGTTGCCTACCCCTGTCATAGACGTTGGGCCTTAAGTGCAAGATGAGGACATTAGTTTACCTCACAATTGCAGATCTAGGCTTTGCCAGTGATGTAGACTTGGGAGATATTTATACATTTTCTTAACACCTTTTAATTAAAATATATATATATATATTTTATTTTTTGTGCATGCAGGTATAAAGTGCAAAGCGAAAAGAAATGGAAAGAAGTATTGTCACATAACACTGTCAAATACCAAGCACAAATGTATTTCGTCAAGCCGAATAGACTGCACAGTGACATTCATAATTACTGCCAAACTGCAAGACTGTTATAACGTGTATGTGTTTCACGTGATACATTATAGCAAAAAGGTCAAATTGGGGGAAATGCTAGGGAGATGAGAGCACCAAAAAGAACAAGGGACCCTCTTAGGCTGGTGTCAGACGAGCGTAGTGTTCACGTCCGTGATTGCGCCTAAAAGTACATCCGTGATAGCATGAAAGAAAGTCCATTGGAGCCTGACACATGAAGTACGTCCGCACTGAACTGCGGACGCACAACGGCCGCGGCAAACGGACGCAGGTTAGGCAAGAACGTAATACTGCTAGAACGGACGTGCGTAGTGCGCTGCGTCCACAACGTCCGCATAGCTTTGTGTGTGAGTGATGGAGCATGGTCAGACGGACTGCATTTATACGTCCAGCATTTTTGACGGACAGAATGTTTTTTCATTGCAATTTATTTTTCCCTCCTACATCCGTCAAAAATAACTTCAGTGAAAAAACGGACTGTGTGACCACTACTGCGTCATCCGTACTGACGATGTCCGTACTGCACGGACGTACAGTCCGTAGAAATCACGCTCGTCTGACCCTAGCCTTAGGGGGAGCACAAACTATTGTATGGTCATGGTTTCAAAGGAGAGAAATTGGGGTACCTATGTTTTTGATAATGTCCTCTTTAGCTATTGTAAAGCATTAAGTATGTTTTCACTGGCTGTGCATAGGCGTAGAGAGCGATAAACTTGATGGTTTCTGGTTATCATTTTATATCTTTCTTGTTTACTATGCTTATTTAACTGTTGCATAGAGACCACATCTCTAAAACGTGCTTATGTGTGTATTTTAGCTGCCGTTTATTGTATTTTACCATTTTATTACCCACATCCTGCTGTTTTACCTATGATTAGATCATTTGTGCTCATGTAAGACAACCAAAAAGGCCCTCCGGTTGAACTGCTCATTTGTTAGTTCTCCGGGAGAACTATTTTTAAATTTGGCTTCTTTCACAGCATCTGAATTTTGGAAGATAGTTGGCCTATTGTATTAGTCTTTGTATTTCCTTGCTTGCACGACATGTACTACCAGGCCTGTTTTGGAAACCCACTTAAGGATCACTTGGGGAAATGGCCCTTAAAACTGACCCCAGATGTTGCTTAATAAGGGCCATATTTACTGTATCACTTAAACTACCTTAGTAATTGGAGAATGTCTAAAACAGAAAATGGGCTGACCTCCAGTGGGGCTCAATAAGCCAGATGCTTTCTCTAGCCCAGATCTAAAATTGCCCCATTTCATGTGTTTTCCAAGGGTGTCCCTAAAAAAAAAAAAAAAGTCTGTCTGGACTGAAACCTCGATAATTGCACAATAAAGTCTAAAGTTTAACTTTTAACCACGTCCCTGTATGTGCAATTTCATTCAGATCGATTGTGTGTTGGGCTGATGGTGGCACCAAGGCACTTTTCTCCAAGATGTCAAGTGTGGGAATGTTATTTTCTGTTAAATTTAGTTTCCTATCCAACCTCCTCCTATTTCAGGAATTGATAAACGTATGTTTTAACCTAGGAGCCAATCACACATTTTTAGCTGCGAGGAAACCTTTTGCATATATTGAATTTGTGTATAACAATTCAGAAATTTAAGAGCTACAGTTCTAGGAGATGGTGACCGCCTGGGCCTTGGATGTGTCGAGCAATGTTGAAACTTTGACTCTGCATGTAGTAAATGTTAACTCTCATAATGATTAAAGGGATGCTCTGCCACCATTTCTAATCCATGGTGCTGCCAGACTGGAGGACCTTAGTCCACCTAGAAGACTGTCACCCAGCTCCCAATGAACAGCTTTCAGGGATTTGGTCAGCTGAGGAACCACTTTTTATTGATCTTGCCAAAGCCACTACATTTCTCCTGGCCCCTCTGACCTTTACTACATTGTTCATTTCCAGGCTATTATTCCATACAGACCTCACCGGTTCACGCTCATTTGTGGTGAACTGTCTGGAACATACTAATGCTGTAAAGATACCAAGCCTACAAGAAAAACACATTCTGGATACTCTTTCCTTCTAAAGACCTTTCTCTGTAGCGGAGCCTGTCTGGCGGTTAAGAAGACCGCGCATTCAATCTAGGTCCAATAATTTGCAAAGCCCCAAAATCATCAGGAACTAATTATATGAAAAATGTTCTCGCTTCAAATGGTAAATGACCTTTAACAATTGATGCAAAATATAGAAGGCAACCTCTTAGATTTCCCCTTTCCATAAAACCAATCAAAAGGGTTTTCTGACACTTATATTCTCCTCCAAATCTACAGTACATGAGATAACAGACTGGGGCTTTGAAGTCAATATCATACTTTATTCTTTTTGCTTTCCTGTTGGACTTGCCTCATTCTTGTTTTGGTGAGAACAGAGGAACCAACCACACTAATCTGTAATTCCACTGTCTGATGTTTTGTAACCATATTATGCCAGAACCTTGTCCCTTCATCTCAACACAAGTCAACTCCACATACAACTATAACCAAAGGCTATGTTGACGTTTGAAGGATCTTCTTGTACCTTACATCTCCTCCGTCAAGGCTCTAAACCGTACGATTATGGAATGAACTTGCATCCATATACTTCAAAATTCATGGCCAGAGAACCGAAATGATCAGTGGTGGTGGTCTTTATTATCAACAACTCTCTACATGACCAAACCAGCAAGAATGTTAATTGGTCATCAGATTAGTTTCCGTTATAGGAAATATGACTTCTTGTCATCAACATATGTGTTCAGGTCTTGCATGATCTCTTAAATCCACCCTTTCCTGCATGGTTTCGAATGGTATATTTGATGTTACAGCAGGCCGTTCTTCACACTTCGATAATGACTGTGCGAGGGTTTAGTGGCCGTGGAGCTTTCATGATATGTGGTGACTCTGACCTGGATTTTGCTTTTTCGCAGCCTGTGGGCCCAAATAAAATCTGGCTTTATGGATGACTGTAATGAAATATTTCTTAAGAAATTTCTGCAATAAACACAAAGTATTTCCTGTTGTCTTAAGGTTATCTGTAAAGACCCAGATACAGGCAGAGCTAGTTTGTCAGTCACAGAATCTGTAAATGCGATGAACCAAAGGTGTGGCAACTGTTCCTTTTTGTGGCTGACATGGAGTTAACCCTCTGATTTAACGACTGAGGAGTCTTAGATGTCCCTCTGACAAGTCGCACATTAAATATTGTATTACTGCAGCTTCTTCTTCAAACTGAAGCGGTAAGAATCTGAACAATGATTCAAGAATCGATTGGCAAGCTGTGGCTCTTTTGGTCTTTTTTAAAATTATGGGGACCTGTCCACACACAACCCGACATGGATTAAAGTCACAGACGTAGACTTGCTGTCTCGGAGTTACACTTGACTCGGCTCTTTCCTTCATCCCCCACATCCAGCCTCCTTTCTCCTCCTGCCGCTACCAACTACGTAATATTTCCAGAATTCAGCCATTTCTTACCGCTGACACCACAAAGCAACGCATCCACGCCCTTGTAATTTCCCGACTTGACTATTGTAATAATCCTCTAGTTGGCCTCCCTCTCTCCCACCTTGCCCCCCCTCCTACAACTCATTCTGAATGCCTCTGCCAGGCTCATCCACCTCACCCGTCGCTCTGTCTCTGCCTCTCCTCTCTGCGTGTCCCACTGGCCCCCCATCCACTGCAGAATTTAAATCAAAATCCTTACCCCGACCTACAAAACCCGCACTAACTCAGCTCCCCACTACCTGTCCTCACTAATCACCAAATACACCCCAGCCCGCTCCCTAAAATCAAACAGTGCCCTGCGCCTAGCTTCTCCCGCCTCACCTCTTCCCATGATAGACTGCAGGATTTCTCACGCGCAGCCCCCACTCTCTGGAACGCTCTTGTACTGGCAGACTTTCCCCTAAAGACATTCCTATTTCGGGAAGCCTACCACCCGACTCACTGACGCAACCAGTCCATCGCTCTCACCTTGCAGTCCATCGCTCTCACCTTGCAGTCCATCGCTCTCACCTTGCAGTCCATCGCTCTCACCTTGCAGTCCATCGCTCTCACCTTGCAGTCCATCGCTCTCACCTTGCAGTCCATCGCTCTCTCCTCCTGTTTCCACCCACAACCCTTCTATATTGTAAGTTTCCACGGGAATAGGGCCCTCGTTTCCTCCTGTACTGGTTTATCAAAATGTTGTTCAATGTATTGTAACCCTGTTTACATTGTGCCTATTGTTCAGCGCTGTGGAATATGCTGGTGCTATATAAATAAGAATACTATATCTCAATCTACACTGGCATTCAAATGTTCGGAGTCGCTCTGAAATTTTCCTATTTTTCATGAGAACCTACATGAAATTAGTTTGAATATGAAAAGTAGTTATTGAGGAGATTCGAAAAAAATGAATTTTAAGTGAAATAATAATAATTTGTGTCCTTCACACTTTGCTTTCGTTAAAGACTCCTCCATGTGCTGCAATTACATCCGGTCAGACCTCTCGGCATTCTAGTGGTCAGTTTGTTGAGGTGATCTGAAGCGATTTCACCCCATTATTCCTGAAGCTCCTCACTCAGGTTGGATTGGCTTGATGGGCGCTACTTCCGCACGCTTTAGTCAAGCTGCTCCCACAACGGCTCAATATGGTGGAGATATGGTGACCATTAAAGACAGACGACCAGCTGTATGATTCTTCCCTGAATAGTTCTGGCATAGTTTAGAGCTGTGCTTTGGGTCATTGTTCTGTTTTTGGAGGAAATTGGCTCCAATCAAAGTTGGCCAGAAGGTGACATGCCAAGGCAAAATGGAGTACTTCTTCAAGGTCCCTTTTACCCTGTGTAAATAAAATTTCCCACATTATCCGTACCATCCATACCATCACATACACCCTGCTTGACAGAGGGCATCAAGCACTCCTCCAGCATCTTTTCATTTGTTATGCATCTCACAAATGTTCTTCTATGTGATCTGAACACTTCAAACTTTGGTCTCTCACAGTGTTTCTCAACCTGTGGCCCCTCAGGACCCACAATTGTCCTTGGTCATTAAATCGCGACCCAAAAATAATTGAATTTCTGAAAAATAATAATTTATTCCACAAAACAACATGTGCAATATTCTACAATGTATTCACTTTTTAAACAATTTTCTAAACAAACGGGGATTCTTTCCAAAATGGATAGTGCAGTAATCACAGCACTAGTGAAAACGAAAAGTGCTGTTGAGGCAACAACTCAATAAAATAAACTGTAATTGAAACATATGGAATTAATTAGAACTTAAGGGAAACTGGGGAAGCTGATTGAATCGATGGATAACCCACCGTGGGAAGGGCTAAATAGAATAGGATAGTGATTAACCACTAGAAAAAATATTGATTCAAATCCCCTGACGAGGAATAGACCTATTTCTTAATTAAAACAAATATTTATTGAACACAATTAAAATTGATAATTAATAAGATAGTTGTCAATATCATGTGGGTTAATATTTAAATTATCAGTGAATTGAAAATTGAAGGATTGTATATATATTGCCAATTCAAAGTAAAAGGTGCGTCCACCAATTACAAAAGCTCATATTGCATGATTGGTATATAAACATACATATCACCTCAGAATTAATAGTTGAGCAGAAAAATATGTTTGTGCTCGCTATATAACTTCTGGCTAATACACTGGAGGCTCAAAATGGTGAAATAACCAATAGACACTCAATAATCCAATTAGGCTCGAGGGGTAGCAATTGTCTAAACCCCAACGAGTGGAAAATTTAAAGACAAGAATTGGAAAAATCAACAAAGATGAGCTCTCAATAGTGGGATGAGAAAAATTAGTTCACACCTATTGAAGTAGGTAAAAAACATAAACAATTAGATGCCTATTCAGGCATAATAGAATATCTAATTGATGTGCAAGTGCAACAGTTCATATCACCCTCAGACAGAGTGTCTTTGTACAAGAAACACTTGTTCACCGTGATTATCAGTGCTGAGAAAGGTTGGTGTAGAGACACCTTACCATTAGGCTGTAAGCCTATTACACGATTATAATGAGTCTGTTTAGGAAACCTCAAAAATAGTACCGTCTGCAACCACTCAAACGTCAGGATGAATAGCACTAAAAGGACACAGTTATTCGTAGCTGTCAAGTATAATAGTAAATAGACATCAATTGCGATTCATCTTGTGCTGCTTTACTGCGTTTGGTGATGGGTAAATACAATGATTGAGGTGAAAATTGTGGTGCTAAATGCAAGCTAAATTGGGCCTGCTTATGACCCTAAGGGTACCTTTATGAGGCTGGGAGCTTTTGTAATTGGTGGACGCACCTTTTACTTTGAATTGGCTATATATTTACAATGCTTCAATTTTTCAATTCACTGATAATATCATGTGGGTTAATATTTAAATTGACAACTATCTTATTAATTATCAATTTTAATTGTGTTCAATAAATATTTGTTTTAATTAAGAAATAGGTCTATTCCTCGTCAGGGGATTTGAATCCATAAACTGCGGAAGCATCTTGCTCTTAAGTCTCTCAAAGTCTGGGGAGATGATAGACAAAGCAACTCTAATTAAAATCACTACTGAATGAATAATAAAACATTCTAAAAAACTTAAACCCGTCTGTCTCTGCCGCTGCGCTCATTATTTTTTTGAGGCAGCCTGCCCTCCCTGAGCCTAAGCAATTTGCGTAGCTGAACACTACGCTAATCGCATAAACTCAAGCTGGCAAAGAGATTGAGAAGTCTGCAGCGTGCGTCTGTCGCTGCCTACGTCCTGAACCTACACTCTTCCGTGCCTCAGACACTGAAGAGCAATGGAATAGCTTGGACCAATGGGAAAGCACCATTGGTCCAAGCTATTTAAAAAACGCCTCCATGGGAGGCTGGCCTATATAATTATACTTTGCTTCACTGAGGTGTGGATTCTGCACAGTGGCTCCTGGTGTTGGGAGTACAGAGCGTGCCACCAGTCACTGAGTCTCACCCCACACCTCCCATTTCATATCCCCCCCACCTTGTCAATAGAGTATCTTACCTGATGCAGCGGGTCCCAGGTGGCGCCTGGGAACATTCAGAGGTAACCGCGCCACCTGGGACCTGCTGCCGCAGGTAAGATGCATCAGCGGGTCCCAGACATTAGAGAGGCCTGGGGGCACTTGCTCCGTGACCCAGTCCGCCCCTGGTCACGACCCACTTTTGGGTCGCGATCCACCACTTGAGAAACCCTGCGTCTAGAACACATTTTTCACCCATCTTCCTCTGTCCATTGTCCGTGTTCATAACCCCATCTTAACCTTTTCTGTTTATTGGCCAGTCTGAGATGTGACCTTTTTCTTTGCAACCCTGACATTGGAGCTCAGTGCAACAACGAGCCATTGGACCACAGGATAGATGGTGGCTTATAATGGACCTCTATATGTCTATGCAGATATTCCGTTCAAAACCGTCCATTTGCAGCTACTATAGTCATTTACAGATTGAACAATGTCTTCTACACAGTATTTCTACTTTGAAGTTATTTCAGTGGGAAAAAAATCCGCTTTTGCTAAGTGAACCCAACCTTTCAACACTAGTGTATATTTAATAAATGTTTGTCCTAGCAAGATGCCTATGATGAAATCAATGCTCACGTAAGAATATGTGATCTAAAGGCTGTTTAAAAACACCTGAAAAGATGCATTTTTTGTTTTATTTAGAAGCACATTTTGGATCTGTCATGTGAAGCTCAGCACTACGACATTGTACTCCAAAGCGATCGGGCCCTAACCTAACGGGCCCTAACCTAAGATTCTTGTAATCACTAGATTACCTGCAAAGCTGCTTAATCTGCTTCTGGCATCTCCCCTACAATTTATATTGGGTTATGGCCTCTTCATATAGGGGACATGTGTTGTGTCCAGGGACGGAGGGGGCTTGCCAAATGCACTTCAGTAATTCGTTACGGAGTCAATTTGTTCTTTGATCTTTTCAATGAAATAGCAATATCTCTGACTGTTTTACACAATGGCCTCAACACAGCGCTAAATGTTGGCATGTATTCTATTAATAATGTATACACTTGCAAAGTATGCTGTAGGTTTTGTTTTCGAAAGTGAACAAGTCAACAGATAAGCCCCGAGGGAGTTATTAAATAGCAGGATTGCCTCAGAAATATGTGCCTATAAAGCAAGTGTCATGCAACGAGCCCTGTTCTATTGAGCGCTTTGTTATGGAGACCTCAGGAATGTTTTTGTGCTACCGCCCCTCCTACTGCACCTCCCCCCCCATTTATATATATATAATTTACATAATTTTGAAAATAAAGTGCCCAGTAAAATTATATATATAATTATAATATATAGGAGATATATAGATATATGAGATATATAGATATATATAGATATAGATATATATATATAGATTTTTCAAAGTGTGTGTGTCATATATATATATATATAATCAGTTGCAAGAAAAAGTATGTGAACCCTTTGGGATTACGTGGAGTTTTGCATGAATTGGTCATAAAATGTGCTCTGATCTTCATCTAAGTCACAACAATTTGAAAAACACAGTCTGCTTAAAATAATACAACACAAACATATGTTTTCATGTGTTTTTATTGAACAGAACATGTAAACATTCACAGTGCAGGGTGGAAAAAGTATGTGAACTCCTAGCCTAATGACTTCTCCAAGAGCTAATTGGAGCCAGGAGTAAGCCAACCTTGAGTCCAATCAGTGTGATATTAATGGATGTGTTGCTGAAAGCTGTCCTGCCCTTTAAAAACACACACCAGTTTACTGGTTTCAAGAAGCACTGCCTGATGTGAACCATGCCTCGCAGAAAAGAGCTCTCAGAAGACCTACGATCAAGAATTGTTGACTTGCATGAAGCTGGAAAGGGTTACAAAAGTATCTCCAAAAGCCTTGATGTTCAGGTGTCCACGGTAAGACAGTCTACAAATGGAGATAGTTCAGCACTGTTGCTACTCTCTCTAGGCGTGGTCGTCCTGTAAAGATGACTGCAAGAGCACAGCGCAGAATGCTTAATGAGGTAAAGAAGAATCCTAGAGTGTCAGCTAAAGACTTACAGAAATCTCTGGCACATGCTAACATTTTTGTTGACACATCTACAATAAGGAAAACATTAAACAAGAATGGAGTACATGGGAGGACACCACGGAGGAAGCCATTGCTGTCCAAAAAGAATATTGCAGCACGTTTGAAGTTTGCAAAAGAGCACCTGGATGTTCCACAGCACTACTGGCAAAATATTCTGGACAGATGAAACCAAAATTGAGTTGTTTGGAAAAAAAACACAACACTGTGTGGAGGAAAAAAAGGCACAGCACACCAACATCAAAACCTCATCCCCACTGTAAAACATGGCGGAGGGAGCATCATGGTTTGGGGCTGCTTTGCTGCCTCAGGGCCTGGACGGATTGTTGTCATTGATGGAAAAATGAATTCCAGAGTTTATCAAGACATTTTGCAGGAAAACGTAAGACCATCTGTCCGCCAACTGAAGCTCCGCAGAGGATGGGTGATGCAACAGGACAATGACCCAAAGCATACAAGTAATTCAACAAAAGAATGGCTTCAACAAAACAAAATACACCTTCTGGAGTGGCCCAGTCAGAGTCCTGACCTCAACCCGATTTGAAATGCTGTGGCATGACCTTGAGAGCGATTCACACCAGACATCCCAAGAATATTGCTACACTGAAACAGTTTTGTGAAGAGGAGTGGTCCAAAATTACTCCAGATCGTTGTGCAGGTCTGATCTGAAACTACAGGAAACGTTTGGTTGAGGTTATTGCTGCCAAAGGAGGGTCAACCAGTTAAGTCCAAAGGTTCACATGTTCTGTTCAATAAACACATGAAAACATATGTTTGTGTTGTATTATTTTAAGCAGACTGTGTTTTTCAAATTGTTGTGACTTAGATGAAGATCAGAGCACATTTTATGACCAATTCATGCAAAACTCCACGTAATCCCAAAGGGTTCACATACTTTTTCTTGCAACTGTGTGTGTGTGTGTGTGTGTATATATATATATTTGTTTTTATGAATGGGCAGCGCTCAATCTAAGCATGCATTCTTTGTGCTGCGGAAACCAGTTAATAAAACCTACCACATGCAGTGCAATCAACTTTAAAGCTAGCTTTTAAGGTTTTAACACCACCAGAACAATGTGGCTTTAGTCACAAGATCTGATCATACATTGCATAAGCTTACCACATCGCCAATCTGTTAGGACCTTTTCTAAAACGACAAAATCGGGACAATGGTTAATCCTCATTAATAATGCAAACCTGTCAAGTCACAATTTCATAGTAGGAGACGCTATATATTCGAAAAGCTTTATGAACACAATGTCACGCTATGGGGAGGAATTTCTAAATATCGTATAATGCTTGTCCGCACATGTTTCCACACTGATACCGCCAGCACTAGGTCTACAGCTGAGGGTTAATCTGGTAATGTAAATTTGTTCTGTTTTTTAACTTTTCATGTTTTCGTTCATCCTCTACAGAAATAGTGTTGGGATGAAAAGTTCTTAACTCTAGATGGTGTCTTTTTATCTTGTACAGTTTCAAATGGGGGTCTGTATTATTTGCATCCAGGCAGAAATTACCTTTTGTGTCAAACACGGGTATTAAAGATGGTGAGATATCCTGCTTATCAGCAGTGCAGCTTCCAGAAAATACTGATGTTCTATAGAAATAATGCATAGTTCCTGCATACAATATTACACCCATGTATATGTACTGTAAGGGACATCTTAACCTTATGGAGCAGTGAGTGACCTCAGAGCGGTCTATGTATTCTGCTCTCTCCCTGGCCGTTGTAATGCAGTAGTATTTTTTGTTGCAGTGAAGGTAGGGGCTAAACCTTGTAGCTTGTTTACTGTAATGCAGGATGACAGGAGTGAGTTCTCACTGATAATTTTGTTTCTCACTAGGAAAAAGCTAACCTTGCACTTAAAAAGACATGTATTCAAGAGACACAATTTGTACTCGTCTTACAAAGCAAAATCATGTATGTTGTTGTGGCAGCGCATGGATTACAAATGCAATGTAGCTGCAAACTTAATTATTTGGTCACTAGTTGTAAAGCCTGCCCAGAGGGCAGTCTATTGTGGATATACTGCCCCTGCTCATGTATACTGCCCCAGCTCGTGGATATTGCCCCAGCTCGTGGATATTGCCCCAGCACGTGGATACTGCCCCAGCACGTGGATATTGCCCCAGCACGTGGATATTGCCCCAGCACGTGGATACTGCCCCAGAACGTGGATACTGCCCCAGCACGTGGATACTGCCCCATCACGTGGATACTGCCCCAGCACGTGGATACTGCCCCAGCACGTGGATACTGCCCCAGCACGTGGATATTGCCCCAGCACGTGGATACTGCCCCAGCACGTGGATATTGCCCCAGCACGTGGATATTGCCCCAGCACGTGGATACTGCCCCAGCACGTGGATACTGCCCCAGCACGTGGATATTGCCCCAGCACGTGGATATTGCCGCAGCACGTGGATATTGCCGCAGCACGTGGATACTGCCCCAGCTCGTGGATACTGCCCCAGCTCGTGGATACTGCCCCAGCACGTGGATATTGCCCCAGCTCGTGGATACTGCCCCAGCTCGTGGATACTGCCCTAGCACGTGGATATTGCCCCAGCACGTGGATGGATACTGCCCCAGCACGTGGATATTGCCCCAGCTCGTGGATACTGCCCCAGCTCCTGGATATTGCCCCAGCACGTGGATATTGCCCCAGCACGTGGATACTGCCCCAGCACGTGGATACTGCCCCAGCACGTGGATATTGCCCCAGCTCGTGGATACTGCCCCAGCACGTGGATACTGCCCAGCACGTGGATACTGCCCAGCACATGGATATACTGCCCCAGCACGTGGATTGATACTGCCCCAGCACGTGGATATTGACCCAGCACGTGGATACTGCCCCAGCACGTGGATACTGCCCCAGCACGTGGATTGATACTGCCCCAGCACGTGGATATTGACCCAGCACGTGGATACTGCCCCAGCACGTGGATACTGCCCCAGCACGTGGATTGATACTGCCCCAGCACGTGGATATTGACCCAGCACGTGGATACTGCCCCAGCACGTGGATACTGCCCCAGCACGTGGATACTGCCCCAGCACGTGGATTGATACTGCCCCAGCACGTGGATATTGCCCCAGCTCGTGGATACTGCCCCAGCTCCTGGATATTGCCCCAGCACGTGGATATTGCCCCAGCACGTGGATACTGCCCCAGCACGTGGATACTGCCCCAGCACGTGGATACTGCCCCAGCACGTGGATATTGCCCCAGCTCGTGGATACTGCCCCAGCACGTGGATACTGCCCAGCACATGGATATACTGCCCCAGCACGTGGATTGATACTGCCCCAGCACGTGGATATTGACCCAGCACGTGGATACTGCCCCAGCACGTGGATACTGCCCCAGCACGTGGATTGATACTGCCCCAGCACGTGGATATTGACCCAGCACGTGGATATTGACCCAGCACGTGGATACTGCCCCAGCACGTGGATTGATACTGCCCAGCACGTGGATTGATACTGCCCCAGCACGTGGATATTGACCCAGCACGTGGATACTGCCCCAGCACGTGGATACTGCCCCAGCACGTGGATTGATACTGCCCCAGCACGTGGATATTGACCCAGCACGTGGATACTGCCCCAGCACGTGGATACTGCCCCAGCACGTGGATTGATACTGCCCCAGCACGTGGATATTGACCCAGCACGTGGATACTGCCCCAGCTCGTGGATACTGCCCCAGCACGTGGATACTGCCCCAGCACGTGGATACTGCCCCAGCACGTGGATACTGCCCCAGCACGTGGATACTGCCCCAGCACGTGGATACTGCCCCAGCACGTGGATATTGGCCCAGCTCGTGGATATCGCCCCCCCCCGCTCGTGGATATGCCCCCCCCCGCTCGTGGATATGGCCCCCCCCGCTCATGGATATGGCCCCCCCCGCTCGTGGATATGGCCCCCCCCGCTCGTGGATATACTCACCTACATCGGCCCTCCAGCGATGGCGGTCCCGCGTCCCGCTTCCAGCGTCCTCTCTCGCTCCGTTGGTCGCCGGGATGACGTCACGAAAGCCTTTGACCCCCGGGGTCAAAGGCTTTCGTGACGTCATTCCGGCGAACAACGGAGCGAGAGAGGACGCTGGAAGCGGGACCGCCATCGCTGGAGGAGCTAAGAGCCGATGTAGGTGAGTATGTGTTAGGCAACATCCCCCTACATTGGCCCGGAGCCTCAGCGGTGGCTGTCGTAGGCCGCTCGGCCGGCCTCCAGGCTTAGGCGAGCCCCCGGCTCGGCTGGGCCTGTAGGCCCAAGCCAAGCCGGGGGCTCGCCTGAGCCTGGAGGCCGGCCGAGCAGCCTGCGACAGCCGGAGGACAGTCACCGCTGGAGCTCAGGGCTAATGTAGGTGAGTATGTGCTCTCCACACCCACCCTGCTTACTCGGCCGGTATCCAAGCTTAGGCGAGCCCCCGGCTTGGGCCTAGAGGCCCAGCAGAGCCGGGGACTCGCCTGAGCATGGAGGCCGGTCGAGTTGCATGCTCGGCCGTCCTCCAGGCTCAGGTGAGTCCCTGGCTCGGCTGGGCCTCTAGGCCCAAGCCAAGCCGGGGGCTCGCCTGAGCCTGGATGCCGACCAAGCTTAGGCGAGCCCCCGGCTTGGCGTGGGCCTAGAGGCCCAGCCGAGCCGGGGACTCGCCTGAGCCTGGAGGACGCCCGAGCATGCAACTCGACCGGCCTCCATGCTCAGGCGAGTCCCCGGCTCGGCAGGGCCTCTAGGCCCACGCCAAGCCGGGGGCTCGCCTAAGCTTGGATACCGGCCGAGCAAGCAGGGTGTGTTTGTGTGTGTAGAGCACATACTCACCTACATCGGCCTCGAGTCCTCCACCGGTTCCACACATACTCACCGACATCGGCCCTTAGCTCCTCCAGCGATGGCGGTCCCGCTTGCAGCATCCTCTCTCCGTTGCTCGCCAGGATGACGTCACGAAAGCCTTTGACCCCCGGGGTCAAAGGCTTTCGTGACGTCATTCCGGCGAACAACGGAGAGAGAGGGGATGCTGCAAGCGGGACCGCCATCGCTGGAGGAGCTAAGGGCCGATGTCGGTGAGTATGTGTTAGGCAACATCGGCCCTGAGCTCCAGCGGTGACCTCCTCCGGCCGAGCAGGCTGCTCGGCCGGCCTCTACGCTTAGGCGAGTCCCCGGCTCGGCTGGGCCTGTAGGCCCAAGCCAAGCCGGGGGCTCGCCTAAGCCTAGAGGCCCGCCGAGCAGCCAGCGGCAGCTGGAGGAGGTCTCCGCTGGAGCTCAGGGCCGATTTTGGGGTGTTTGTTTGGGAACTTCGGCCCCGATCCTCCAGCGGTGACTTCTCCGGCTGCCGCTGGCTGCTCGGCGGGCCTCTAGGCTTAGGCGAGTCCCCGGCTCGGCTGGGCCTGTAGGCCCAAACCGAGCCGGGGGCTCGCCTAAGCCTAGAGGGCCGCCGAGCAGCCAGCGGCAGCCGGAGGAGGTCTCCGCTGGAGCTCAGGGACGATTTTGGGGTATTTGTTTGGGAACTTCGGCCCCGATCCTCCAGCGGTGACCTTCTCCGGCTGCCGCTGGCTGCTCGGCGGGCCTCTAGGCTTAGGCGAGTCCCCGGCTCGGCTGGGCCTGTAGGCCCAAACCGAGCCGGGGGCTCGCCTGAGCCTAGAGGGCCGCCGAGCAGCCAGCGGCAGCCGGAGGAGGTCTCCGCTGGAGCTCAGGGCCGATTTTGGGGTATTTGTTTGGGAACTTCGGCCCCGATCCTCCAGCGGTGACCTTCTCCGGCTGCCGCTGGCTGCTCGGCGGGCCTCTAGGCTTAGGCGAGTCCCCGGCTCGGCTGGGCCTGTAGGCCCAAACCGAGCCGGGGGCTCGCCTGAGCCTGGAGGCCCGCCGGCAGCCGGAGGACGGTCACCGCTGGAGGATCGGGGCATCTGGCCGTGTAAACACACGGGTAGCTGCGCGCGGCTCGTGCCGTTTTTTTTTTTTTTTTTTCACGCGGCCGGCACGCGCAGCTACCTGTGTGTTCTAACGGCCGCTTTCAAATGTCCGTCGCGCATGCGCAGTAGGCTTTTGGCGACGGACAGTTTTTAGCTTATTCTTTTATAGTATAGATGGTGGGATGAGTGTCCTTATCTCTGCCCACACCTATGGGCTGTGAAAGAAAGCGGGCTTCCCTCTGTATCTTTGTCAAACCGCTCCTGCTGGAGATCCATCAGAGGGATCAGCACTTCATAGGATGTATAGAGCTGACCAGCCAATGCCTCTCAATACGTCTGTGCACAAAAGAAGCAAACATGCCGTTCAGCTCAGCGATAGATGCAATCTGGCCAGGGGATGACCGAAAGGATTTAGGAGGGGGTAATATTAAACTCCTCTGAAACTTCACCTTAAATATTTATTTTTTTTGCCCGAATCCTCTTATTTGGTAAATACTCAGAGATTCTTTCTCCCAACCTTCAGTTTCCAGTGAAACAATTCTAGAATTTGCCAATACACTGCTTGTTTCTGCATCTTTGTTACAGGCCATATTGATTGGGAGGATAAAAGTTCAATCGCGCACCTAAAAGCGAGAGAATGTGAGTGGTTGGTTGGCGATTTTCTGTAATCTATGATGGTTATGTCCCCAAAAGGAGTGCGTAATCTTGGTGCTCCAGCTCAGGAGTGTGGCCTACTGCCTGACTGAGCAGCCAATCAGGTCTGTCCATATGCGATCACTGTATTAGCACTTGTGTGTGCTTTCAGTGCCTGGAGTTCAGCTATTTAACCCCTTGCTGCCGGATGAACTTCCGGCTGCAAGGTGGTCCTCAAAGCCGCAGGGGGGGCATAGCAAACCCGCAGGCTCTGAGGTCGTTCTTTCGGCCTGCCTTCCGTAACGGCGAGCAGAGTGTGTCAGGCCGTCCCACAGCAGCCAATGATGCCCTCGCCACGCATGCAGGGGGGCAGGCTATAGGTGGGGATAGGGAGTCAGCAGGGTGTGGTGTTTAGACAAGTGATGCATTGAAATTTCAGCCACCGACCTTATTGGTCGAAAATGGTGCTTTCGGCCGAAAGGAAAAATCTGCCTGAAAATCAGTAATCCGAACCTGGGCCTGGAGGCCCGGCCGAGCCAGGGGCTCGTCTGAGGTTCCGGTTCGGTTGCCTGATTTTTGATATTGGTTTTCGGCTGAGCTGATCCCGAATTTTCGGTTTCGGCCGGAAATTTTAATTTTGGTGCATCACTAGACCTACCCGCCATGAGGACGTCCTAGCACGTCCTATCACGGGAAAGGGCTAAGCACGATTGCTGTTAAACACGTGCTCCCTGTGCATTTTTCTTCGTCATCCCGTTCACCTAGCGGCCGTAACCCAGTTTTCAAAAGGACCAAGAGAAAACCGTGTGACTTGGTAGTTATGCAGTTATATTAATGAAATGTAACTCATCACGCACAGCCCACACACACACTACACTGGGACCATTGTCATACAACCACCACATACGGGAGTCGCACATAAAGTATAGATATATAAATTATAAATGCATGAAAAGGTCATTATCATGGTGAATATTCTAAAATAATACATTTAAAATTATGCAAATATCACAGGAAAAATGTGCCTATTTACATGATAAATATCTTTTATATAAAGTAACCTTTGTTTATAGTATATGTGTGTGTCTCTGGTTTATATATTAAGTGGGACTGGTCCTTTTTTGTTATTTTAGAAATACACATGTAAATACAAAAAGAAAGTGGCTTGATCCTCATTTTCCTACAGAGCACCGCTAATATGGAATAACCTCCCAGACTCCATCAAATCTTCCCCCAGTCTAAAGTCACACGAGATCTCTATTAACACACCTCAATACAGAATACACCTGTAAACATGTAACATAGTGACTATATACAGAATGCACCTGTAAACATGTAACATAGTAACTATATACAGAATGCACCTGTAAACATGTAACCTAGTAACTATATACAGAATGCACCTGTAAACATGTAACCTAGTGACTATATACAGCAGGCCTCAAAATGTCCACTCGCCTGCTCGCATTTGGCGAGTGGAAATTACATGAGGGCGAGTGGGAATGCAGAGGCAATGCTGGATAGGGGTTAGGTGGGGCAACTAGTGGCGAGTAACTCTTAAGGCCTGGCTAGTAGCTCAGGACTTGAAATTTTGAGGCCTGATATACAGGATGCACCTGTAAACATGTAACATGGCGACTATATACAGAATGCACCTGTAAACATGTAACACAGTGAATATATTTCCTAAATATTTATTTTCTGTGTTACTCTGAAGATTTGTGTTTTTTTTTTTTTAAATATCTTACATTTTATTACTTTGAATTGTTACAGTAGGTACAGAAATACAATGTTCTTGAACCCAGGACATAAGTGAAAAGGAGAGAAATCTCAATGTATCCTTCCTGGTAAAATACTTTATAAATAAATCTTGCAGTAGTTTTACTGTAACCCATGTATTTCCTGCATGTTTTCCTTTTTTTGGAGGGTTGTGCTGCCTTATCACTTGACTAGTGGGACATAAAACATCTAAATCGAACCAGTAAATATTTGCATTGTATTAACTTATTTGTAAGATCCCGGTCACAGTTCAGAGCAGGGGTCAGCAACCGTGGCCCTCCAAATGTTTTGAATCTACATCTCTCCTGATGCTTGGGTATTCATTTAGATTGGCCAAGCCTCCTGGGACATGTAGTTCCAAGACATCTGGAGGGCTAAGGTTGCTGACCCCCAGGTTTAGAGTTTCACAAAGTGCTAGATTAGCGCTCTGCAGGTTACATAATAACACAGCGGAGAGATGTAGTGCAGGGATCAGCAGCTTTGGCCCCTCAGATGTTATGCATGTCACTGGTAATGCCACGGGGAAGTCGTGTGTCGGTGACCCGGGTAGAGGGAAAAGATTGGACAAAGTAAGGCTGGAGCAGAAATGGCTGAACGTTTACATTTGTGCACCTGTAAACATGTAACATAAGCAGTATATTTTGTTTTATGTGGATAATAATGACAGTGCAAGCCATTAGTGAACAGAAGTCATGTTCCTAGAAGAGACCCACAGAACAGAACAGGAAACACATCACAGGAAACAAGTGCCATAGAGATAAATCATAGAGTTGCATATAAACAAAACATAACACTCATAACATCTCCCTCTTAATATTAATAAATGATCATTGTGAAATTTAGATGAATCCTTGTAATAACATATTTACAGGTGAAGTCTTTTGGGCGGTTGTGAATGTCTACCACTGCGGGTGAAGACTGGCCCTCGTTGTATAGAGTTTCTCAGCCCTCTCAGAGGTTACTGGGCTCTTCTCACCACTTACTGGCATGCTCTGCCATTCACTCCCGTCTGATATATCCGCTTGCTCCGGACTGTCTGTAGTATTAGTCTGTGGCATCATCTCTGCACATTCCTTACTGCCAATTGGTGAATTTGCCTTTGCAGTACCAGGCGAGTCTGGCCTGACAACTGGATGTGAATCAGACTTTTCAGCCACACGCAGATCCACACGATTGTGCCGATAGAGAGTTCCATCAATGTCCACAAGATAGGAGCGTGGTGCAACCTTTTGCAGACAAGTACCCATTCTCCAACGACTTGTTCGATCTCCAGGCAGTGGTTTCATACGGATTCGTTCCCCAATATTTAATTCAGGCAAATCTCTTGCAGATGTGTCATATTGTGCCTTGAACACTTGCCTCTTAAGCCGTAACTTTTCTGGTACCCCTTGTATCACAGAGGGTTCAAGTAGCTTGTTGGTCACAGGTAAGGAAGTCTTTAATCTTCGTGACAGCAGTCTCTGTGCTGGGCTACTATCCATGCCCACAGTTAGAGTGTTCCTCCAGTGTAAGATTGCCTTCCACTGGTCTTCACCATCACTTTGCGCTTTCTTGCATAAATTTTTTACAATCTTCACTGTAGATTCAGCTTTGCCGTTAGCCTGTGGATGACGTGGTGCGGAAGTTACATGCTCAAATTCCCATTCAAAGGCAAATTTTCTGAATTGTAAGCTTGAACTGAGGGCCATTATCAGAAATCACTTTATCAGGTTGGCCATGACGTGCAAACTGTGCCTTGCACCTCTTAACTGTAGTTTCAGTGGATAAGTCAGGAAGCAGTTCAATTTCCCAGAAGTCTGAGTAATGATCAACTAATATCAGGTACTCTTTTCCCGCATAGTTGAATAAGTCCATACTGACAATCTGCCAAGGACGTGTAGGTATCTCATGCGACATCATGGTTTCTTTTTGTTGCAAGTGTGCAAATTCATTGCAAGTGGGACAATTACTGACAAAATCTTTGATTTCACCTTGCATATTAGGCCAGTAAAGCGTATCGCGAGCTTGTCTGTAGCACGCCTCACCCCCAATGTGGCTTGAGTGAATGCGTAATAACATTTCTGCTCTCAGTGACCTTGGCACTATAACTCTTGGGCCTTTGTACAAAATGCCATTTTGTACGCTGATCTCATCTCTGAAAGACCAATACTCCTTCACAATTGCAGGTGCTGTATCCTTGTCATCAGGCCACCCGTTTAGAACAATTGACTTTAGCGCTTGTAAAGTTTCATCTCGGTCTGTGTGCTGTTGAAGCTGATGTAGACGCTGATCTGTGACGTTAAGATAATCTGCTTGATTGACTTCAGCAAAGAAAAGTTGTTCCTGCTGCAGCAAACAAACTGTATGGTGCTCATGCTCATTTCTGGGTGTCACATGATTCGTAGTAGCTCTGCTCAGGGTATCACTGATGTACATTTGACTTCCTGGCTTGTAGACCACATCGAGGTTGTAATGCTGCAATGTAAGCATCATGCTCTGCAAACGCTTGGGAGCACACAAAAGAGGCTTCTTAAATATGGCTATTAGTGGTTTGTGATCTGTTTCAGCTGTGATTGTATCCCGGCCATAAAGATAGTGATGGAAGCGCTGACAGGCAAACACAATACTTAAACATTCTTTTTCAATTTGAGCATAATTTTGCTCAGCTGATGAAAGAGCTCTGGACGCATATGCAACTGGCTGCTCGTCTTGCAGTAGACAACATCCTAGGCCATTTTTGCTTGAATCACTTTGTATTGTAACAGGCTTTGTGACATCATAATATTTCAACACCGGAGCGGCAGTGACCAACTGTTTTATCTTCTCCACTGCCTGGTCATGTTTGGGAAGCCAGTGCCACACTGCCTCCTTATCCAGAAGTCTTCTTAATGGCTAACACACCTCAGACAGGTGTGGCATGAATTTAGCTAGATATGTGACAAAGCAAATAAAACGCTGTAATGCTTTGTAATCGGAAGGCTGTGGCATGTCCACAATGGCTCCAATCTTATCAGGGTCTGCTTTTAAGCCTTGTGAGGACAGGATATGTCCATGGAAATGGACTTCTTGAACTGCAATTTCTTTACGCTGAGTCTCAGCCTCCCCTCCCTGCAACGATCCAGTAGTGCTAGTAGCTTCTCATCATGGTCATGCGCAGCTTCTTCATCTGTATCAACGCAGCCAACTATGAGAATGTCATCGGCTATTGGCTCAATTCCATGGAGCCCACATAATGGTTCATGCTGCTTTCGCTGATATACCTCCGGTGCTACAGAGACTCCAAATGGCAGTTTGAGCCATCTTTTTCTGCCCCAAGGAGTCCAGAATGTGGTCGTGTAGCTACTCTTTTGATCTAGTTTGCACTGCAAAAAGGCATCTCTAGCATCAACAAGGGTAAAAATCCGTGCTTTGGGTAGTTTTGTGCAAAACATCAAGTGTTGGCATTAAGTAGTGTGACTGTCTCAGGGCCATATTCAAAAACTTGGGATTGATGCAAATTCTGATCTTCTCAGGTTTCCTAACAACTACCATGTTGCTTATCCAATCCGTAGGCTCTGATACTGAAATAAGATGCCCTTCAGCTTCATACTTATCCAGTTGCGCTTTGACCTGCGGCTTAATGGCTACTGGCACATTGCGTGGTGCACATTGTACTGGTGGAATGGTAGGGTCAAGTTCAAAGTGAACCTCTCCTGGAACAGATATTATGGGGCCATCAAACACATCACTATAGACTTTGAGGATTTGCTGTTTTGCCAGTGGCCTAGTCAAGGATTTCGCAGACAGATTATCGACATTGTGGAGCTCAGCAGGAATGGTGAACTGCATCAGACCCAGGTGCTCACATGTTGAACCAGACAGTAGCGGTTTCTGATCGGCCTCCACAATCTCAAATTCAAGTTTGTGCATATGTCCACGTATGCAGCATTCTGTTTGGAAACGCCCTAATGATTCCATTAACTCCCCTGAATATAATTTCAATTTGGTGCCACTAGGCTGAAGAGGTGCCCTAGGTGCCAGTTTAATTTTATCTTTTAAACCCATAACATTACACGTTGCACCCGAGTCCAGCTGGCAGGGTTGGCATATATTATTTAGTATGAGATTTACAAACCATTTTTGTCCTTTTAGATTGTACAGCACCAATGCATTCCTTTTGTGTAAACCACATCAGTGCTAAGCAAGTGTGCATCCTCAAGATCTGACCTGTGCTCAAGTGTGTGCAGGTTCCTTGCTTCTCTTTTACTGGACAAACACACTCCAGCAAAATGATTTAATCTACCACATGCTCTACAGCTTTTCCCATATGCAGGACACTGTCCTTTTTCTCGTATATGTACATTGCCACAGTACTTGCATGATGTAAGCGCGCTCGCAGGTGAGTTGCGGAGGTGATTTTTGTGCTGAAGCTGGTGGTTCTTCAAGTTTGGCTTTTGCTTGGAGGCTGCATTAATACTGTCAGTCTGTTTATCCTGCTCCATAGCTCTCATATGTTTGTCAGTAAGCTCTGCAGTACCACATATCACAATTGCTGCTTGTAGATTTAAATCATGTTCTCTTAATAAGCGTCGGCGTGTGCTTTCACTAGTGATACCTAGAACTAAGTTCATCTCTCAGAGACCCATACTCACAGCTTGCAGCTTTTTCTCTTAGCCGTGTGACAAAGTTATCTATTGTTTCACCACCTTCTTGCTTGCAGCAGCCAAATCTATATCTTTCATATATGACATTTTTAGAGGGTCTGAAAAAAACTTATAATGCATCCAGGATGGCTTTAGTGTCTCTCTTCTGCTCCGCTGTGAGGTTCAGATTATGCTTGTAAACATGAAGGCATTCACTGCCCATCACTCTACATGAGAAGCCTGCAGCAGTGCAAGCAGCTACACTGAGGAATCCTGTAGCTAGTGAGTAATCCTCAAACTCAGATCTGAAGTTATCCCAGTTACTGCTGCAATCCCCACTCACCCTCATGGTCTCAGGTAGAGGAATGCTGTGTGCAGCTGCCATGATGCTGCTTTTCTTGCTTCAAGTGCTCAGCTTTCAGTACTGCAATCACTACAGGAGGCACAGTCAGCTCTAAGGTCTCTCACTGCAAGACAGGCAGCTTTCAGTGTCCCATGAGTAGAAGCAGCGCAGATTCAAGTGCTTCTGAGACCATGTTTTATGTGGATAATAATGACAGTGCAAGCCATTAGTGAACAGAAGTCATGTTCCTAGAAGAGACACACAGAACAGAACAGGAAACGCATCACAGGAAACAAGTGCCATAGAGAAATCATAGAGTTGCATATAAACAAAACCTAACATATTTCTTACATATTTATTTTCTGTGTTAATCTGTATATTTGTGTTTTGTTTTTAATATCTTGCATTTTATTACTTTGTATTTCTGTGCCTACTGTAAAAATTCAATGTTCTTGAACCCAGGACATACATTGAGCTTTCTCTCGTTTTCAAGTATCCTTCCTGGTAAAATACTTTATAAATAAATTTGTGTTGGCAAAATTCTTTTTAGAAGTAGAGGTCGTGATTTGACATATATAGCCGCTGGCTCCTAGATTTCTGCCTGTCGCTCTTACATTTATGGATTTGCATTTAAAATCGCAAACTAGGACTAGCTCTGAAAAGTGGGAAGTCGGCTCCTGGGTTTTCTTACTAGCTGCTTCCTTTGTAAATTTGTCAAGTCCTGACAAGAGAAATTTAACACCTTGATTACAGACAATAATGCATTTATTGCAGAACAGCCCAAGGCAAACCTGCTGCATGTGAGCAATAAATGCAATATTAAAAGGAAAATGTGTTGACTCTCACGTACATGTCAGCGCTGCTTGACAAATCCAGGCCCTGGGGTATTCATGGACCACTAGAATTTTTACTTCCGGCTCCTCAATATCTGGATTCTACAAAAACTCTGTATACAAAGATATGTCAAACCCTGAAAAACTCTATTATCTGCCGCCCAGCCTGGCAGATCTCCTAGATCTATAACTGTGTTTGCTGCTCTGCCAGTCTGCACACTGTCAGACTGCCTGTTGACATGTCATTGCGTATTGAATATCTTCTGGAGTTTGTACGCTGTCGCCGAGCCATTTTATTAAAGCGATTTTACTACAGATCAGTGTTTTATCAGCGTGTGTGTGTGTGTGTGTCTTCATGTTCTCCATTTACCCTCACCTAGTGTGTCACCCCTCTCTTCTTAGATTGTAAGCTCTTGAGCAGGGCCCTCTCTCCTTCTGTTCTGTGTGTTTAACTTGTATATTTGCCTCTCCCATTGTACATCGCAATGGAACTTGTTAGCGCTTTAGAATTCCTGTAACTGGGTGCATAGCTGGGTAGTTTGTGTATTTTGGTTTATTTTATTAAGACTGTTAGAATATTTGTTTAGTTGTGTATTTCATTTGCCACCACATTTCCACATTTTTAAAAAAAAAAATCTTTTTTTTTTCTTTTCCCAAGTAGCAGAAAAAAAAATCCAAATAAGGAAGTAGAAAAACAAGAGCGAGACTCAGGGATCAGTAATCGGACGTGTAAGGGAACAAAAACCAGCAGTAAGCGAGGAGGGAAAAAACTTGGAGAACAAAAACCGTAGACGGGGAAGAAAAAGTAGGACAGAGGAGTGGAAGTGTGAGCAGACAGATTGAGGAGAAAACAAGGGATTTCCTTATTAAAGCGTGGGGAAAATTAGAAACTCAGAAAAAGTGATCTAAAATTGGAGTATAAAGGAAGCACTAGGAAACCATATAAACAGTAAGTGGCCTGTTTTAGGCAGTTGTGGATTCTCCGTTTGTGTGTATATATATATATATATAATATATATATATATATATATATATATATATATAATATATATATATATATATATATATACACACAATCATTTGACGGGACACTACTCCTCCTGACCACTTTATTGTTTAAAAGTGGCAAGGATATGTAGAGCCCGCTCCCCTTGCCCTAGTCTGGTAGGGTGAAGATGAGTTTCCTCCACCCCATCAAGCGTTACCATGACCCAGCAGTCAGGGTTTTTGAATTTCCCGGCTGCCGGTCCCCAAACCTGTCCCTAGTGACTTCAGCCCGCAGGGAGTTTGCCAAAATCATTCTCTCTGAGAGCTCCCACTGTAGCGAGCGGTCTCATAGAGGCAGCCAATGGGTCGGTTCTGCACCTGCAGGCCCAGCTCCGATCAGAGGCGTAACTAGAAACCTCATGGCCCAGGTGCAGGAACCATGATGCCCCCCCTCCCAGGCAAAATATATTTTGCCCCCCCCCTCCCGTCAACATGCATCGGTCCCTTCCAGGTCCACAATGTTGACTCCAGACAATCAGTGTCACATTTTTTTCAGGGCCACTATGACTTCTTCAGTCAATCCCATTTTTAATGTAATGTGCACTATTTGTATCTCACGGAGCTCCACAGCAATAAAACTCCGTGATATGCAGTGTATGAACACTTCAGTTTCACAGCAATAAAACTCAGTAATGTGCAGTGTGTATCACAGAGCTCCACAGCAATAAAACTCAGTGATGTGCAGTGTATGAAGGTTTCACAGCAACAAAACTCACAGCAATATGTGGTGTGTATGAGTGTATCACTGAGCTCCACAGCAATAAAACTCACAGGTACAGTGTGTATCAGCGTTTCACAGAGCTCCACAGCAATAAAACTCACAGTAATATGTGGTGTGTATGAGGGTATCACCGCGCTCCAAAGTAAAACTCACAAATGTATAAAATAAATTTTAAAAATAATTGTAAAATATAGGCAAGCCCAGGCAGGTGAGTGTGGGCCCCCCAGACTCAAGGGCCCGGGTACAGTGGCACCCTCTGCACCCCTGGTAGTTACTCCCCTGGCTCTGATCCATTGTCCTGCACAGGCGCTGCGGAACTTGCATATGTAAAGTGTGCAAGTCCTGTAGTGGTGCGCAATTTGCAGTTGCTACGTTACGCAAGTTGTGTAGGAGCGCAAATTGCACAGCAAAGCTTCAGTGACATTCAGGTTCGGAAGTCCCTGACCCGAAGAGGAGATGCGCACAGCAAGGGAGAAAAGGTGAGCAAAATCACCTATGAAAAGAAAAAAATAAAATTAATTGGGCAGGGATTGTCAGCAGCCTCTTCACAATTATTTTAAGGGCAAAAAAGGAGCTCTATTTTATAATAAAGTATCCCTTTAAATAGTTTTGACAAAGTGTCATTTCTACATGAATCTAAAAACAAATCTGGTCGTGCGCTGCAGGTCACCAGTTTTATTAAGGTTTGTTCTAATTGATGTTAGTAACATATATCGTCTTGTTTACAAAAAAAAAAAAAAATACAGTCTCTCTATCGAGCCATTTAGAGTGGCAGCCATCATTACAGAGCTGGGTACGTTTGTGTAGTCATATAGTGTAGAGCTGCGTGCCCCATGAAGATGATTTTGAGGCTGTGTTGGGTGATCTAGGCCTCAGAAGTAGCTGTTGATTCATAGTTTTGTCTGGCTCCTGAATTTCTGGATTATTACATAAAAAATATATATGTATACAAAAATAGAGTATCACTGGAAGGGTTTTTAACCCCCCCCCACTTTCCTGTTTTACCTCTTTATAATGTAATGAGAACATACCTTTTTTTCACATGCCGCCGTCTCCCTTGATCTCTTGTGGTTGTCTTCATCTACTTAGACTGGTCGTCTACTGGGTCCGTAGTCCTACGACTCACTTGGTCATCAGACTAGGGTCGCCCACTGCAACAGACTATGGACAACCCAGGTTGGACATTTCTGGTCATTATATTAGCGCAGGGATCTCCAAACTCTGCCCCCCCAGGATGTTCCTGAACTACAACTCCCAGAAATCTAACTGCATTAGATGGATGCAGAAGCATGGGGTTTGTAGTTCAGGAACATCTGGGGAGCCGGAGTTTTGACATCCCTGCATTGGTGTATTTATTTGTAGGAAAAATGCAGTACCCCATAGAATAAATCCGAGTAGAATCATAGACTATATGAGTACCCCATAGAATATACCAAAATAGGAGTTTGAATGTTGACTTGTGCCTAAATATACACTTGGCACATAAGGGGTTAGGGGTTTGCACAGCTGCAAAAGGTCCTGCGTATGTTTCTCCTACCCTCAAAAATAGATGAACAAAACAGGGCTTGTCCCATCTGTCTCCCTTACACAATAAAATATATTTTTTCAGCTTCTCAGCATCCATATCGTGTTGTATCTTGTAACCGGTCACCCGACTTTGTACAACAATCCCATTCGGATAGGAAAGGTGGCTAGTCTTGTTAGAGATTATTGACTTCTTTAATAGGTCAGGGATATATTAATTATGACATATATTTTTCTTATTGTAGATATATATATTATTGACAGTGCCTCCAATACCAGTGGTATAAATTGGTATTTTACCCTTAAGAAACTAAGATAATAACCAATCAATGAATATACGTCTTAACAAATATGTGGCACGTTATCCCGAGTTCTTTTGATGTTATCTAGATATTTTTAAACACAATAAAATCAATAAAGATGATATGAGACTGCGTAACGGTAAAACAATTCAAACCAAAATTTATTCACACGTCAAGTCTCATACAACCTATGTTATCAACAGATTAGCAAAATACAATTTACAAGTGATTATAGATCGTGATTAGTAGAGATACTGCGACACGCAATAATCTAATGGGCAAATATTTTAGGTTTATAGACCGCACCACAGATATACACGTACCACAGATATACACGCCTCAGTTCTTAAACACCAAGCTCTATTCTATTCACTTAAACCTTTCTCATTATAAACCAATCCTCCACCTGGCTAAAATAAACACGCAGTTACTGGGCATCACCTGCAGCACAATTTATTATTGTGGGGGCCTATTCACTAAATGCAACTTCCTTCAGGGAGATACATAACACACTCGATAGGTAGACTATCTCTTCCACAGATCAATCACAGCACTTCATTCAATATACGTTAACCCAACGCTTCTTATTGACTTACAGTACATGCATTCAATCGAAAGGGCTGCAAGATTGATATGGAAGGAGTTATGCTAGTTTTACGAATGGGGCTGACGGCACTTGACATATAAAAGCTATTTCACGGTCCCAGCGTATCTCACTATAGGTACACAATTGATCTTTAGATGTCCACAACCAGTATTCTTGGAATATAAATAATTTCACTAAATTATGGCTCAAGTATTTAGCCGGTAACCGTTTTCTCTCTTGGCATTCCTCTGCAGTGGAATGTAAAGGTTGATTACTAGTCTACTGATTATTAGGCTTCAACAGCGAAATAATTCATTTATATTCCTTTAATTTGTGATGGACATCTAAAGTAAGGACTATGGGGGGCGTGTCCGGCAGGCCATTACGAGCGCACGCGAGTGAGCTGAGCTCCGCAGCGGCGCCCGGCCGTTTTAACAATCCTGCAACTTTACCTCACTTGTTGGAGGCATCGGAGACCGCTGAACCCTCAGAGAGGCAGGAGGGAACAAGATGCCACCTCCTAAGGCTCCAAAAGCCCCAGACCAAGGCAGATCGGTACAAAAATTTAAACGCTGCGAGATCCAAGATGGCGGCTCCCCGGGATCCTCATCGGACTGCATGGGCGATGCAGAGGACGTGCAGCTGCGAGACAGCTCTCACTCTGTCAGGCACGCTCACGTACCTGAGGGTGGACGAACGGTTAACCCTAAGTGAAAACAGGAGCCCGAGTACGTAGAAGAGAAACCAGTCCTTGTAGTGGCTGGTTAACACAAATAATGAGGGCTGCCTGTCTTCAGGCCAACACCAACCAAGGGTACGTAACGGCAGTGCCGGTAAAGCAAGATAGAGTCACAATGCGGTACCAGTCCTTATAGTGGCTGGGTTTCGCACAAACAGGAGGTGAACCTATAAGGCAGGGACACAAGGAGGACAGGAACCAGTCCTTAGAGTGGCTGGTGTAAACGCTGGTAAGCCAGGAACGTATATCAGAAAGCAATAGGGTATAAGGCGAAACAGAGTCGAGTAACAAGCCGGGTCAAGGGGTATAGAGGTACACAAGTCGAGAGAGATAGCCAGGTCATACACAGTAAGTCAAATTGAGTGAAATACAACGAGCACTTAAGGGTCAGACAGGCAAAACCACGAAAGGGCACTGAGGAATGGGAAAGCAAGTTTAAATCTGGTGCCTTGCCTGCTGATTGGTCCTTCGCGGTCACATGAAGATTGGTGACGTCGCGCCGCCGGGAGGGCTAAATCCGGAACTGCCGGCGCGCGCGCGCCTACTGCGCGCACACAGGACTCGGAGAGGACGCCGACCCGGAGCCGGGAAGAAGGATGCCGGGTCGGCGGCCCGGCGGGACGGCGAGCCGGCGGCGCCCGCCGAGCCCTGACAGCACCGCCTTGAGGAACGCCCACCGGGCGGCTGGGAGCCGGGCGATCGGGAAAACGACGTTGAAAGGCGGAGACCAATCGAGGAGCATGAACGTCACGTGACGAAACCCATGTGCGATCCGCGGGACCATAGCCAGTCCAATGAACCAAATACTGCAACCGATTGCGGACATAACGGGAATCCAAGATGGACTCAATTTCATACTCGGGAGTCCCATCAACCACCACAGGGGGAGGAGGGGAGTCAGGGCGAGTAAAACGTTGCAGGAGAGCGGCTTCAATAAAGAGACATGAAAGGAGTTGGGAATACGCAAAGAGACAGGCAATTGCAGTGCGTACACTACGGGATTGATACATCGGAGTATTTTATACGGACCGATAAAACGAGGCGCGAATTTCATAGACGGGACCTTCAGACGAATGTGGTGTGTGCTGAGCCAAACCCTGTCACCCACATGGTACACTGGTGGAGGTCAGCAGGACAAAGGCGGGAGGATTTGGAACGGGTACAAACAAAACAGGTGGTTACGTAATCTTTTACATCCTTAGTAAGTGTCGGCCACCAAAGGTGTCGTTTAATCAAGTCAAGAGTTTTATTTACCCCAAAATGTCCAGCGAATTTGGATTCGTGAAAGAGCTGTAAAGCAGTGGGTACCTCTACAGAAGGAACGAATAGCTTATTCTGTGGTTTAGACGGGGAGCCAGAGCCTGTTTAGAGAGTAAGAGGTTCCAGAAAGGAGACTCGACTCGTGTACTCAGAGAGGCTAAAATTTTCCTTTCGGAACTATGGACACAGGTACAGACACTGGAGTTGCTAGGGGTTCATATTGTCTGGAGAGTGCGTCGGCCTTAACATTTTTAGACCCGGGTCTGTACGTAATGAGGAAGTCAAATCTGGTGAGAAAAAGGGCCCATCGAGCTTGTCTAGGGTTCAACCTTTTAGCCTCGGACAGGTAATCAAATTTTTGTGGTCAGTGAGAATGGAAAACGGACAGGTGGAGCCCTCCAAGAGATGGCGCCATTCTTTTAAGGCAAAATAATGGCTAACAATTCCTGTCCCAATGTCGTAACGGGCCTCGGTAGGGGACAATTTCCTAGAATAAAAACCACAGGGTTGCATAGGCTTGTCATCAGCTGGACGTTGGGACAAGACGGCTCCTACCCCGGTTTCTGATGCGTCAACCTCTAAAACGAAGGGTCTATTGGGATCAGGGTGGTGTAGAATGGGAGCAGTAGAAAAGGCCTCCTTTAACCGTTCGAAAGCCTCCAGGGCACTGGAGGACCAATTCTGAGTGTCACCTCCTTTCTCGTCAATGCTGTAATGGGTGCAATAATGGACGAAAAGCCCTTGATAAACCGTCTATAGTAATTAGAGAAGCCAATAAACCTTTGAATGGCCTTGAGGCCCTTGGGAAGAGGCCAGTGACTGATGGCCTCCAGTTTTTTGGGATCCATCATGAAACCAGAGGAGGATATCACATAACCAAAAACTGTACCTGTTGGACATCGAATAGGCATTTTTCTAGCTTGCAGTAGAGGCCGTTGGCCAAGAGCTTAGATAAGACGAGTCGTACATGTACGTGGTGGGTGTTCAGATCAGGGGAATGTATTAACACATCATCAAGGTAAACCACGACAAAACAAGGGGTGTACTCTCGTAACACATCATTAATAAACGCCTGAAACACTGCTGGAGCGTTACATAAACCGAAGGGCATAACCAAGTACTCGTAATGCCCTAACCTGGTGTTAAACGCAGTCTTCCACTCATCCCCGTGTTTGATTCTTATTAAATTGTACGCTCCTCTGAGATCCAGTTTCGAAAAGATTTTGGAATGTTTCAGGCGGTCAAACAGCTCGGGGATGAGTGGAATGGGGTAGGCATTTTTTACGGTGATCTTGTTCAACCCTCGAAAATCGATACAGGGTCTAAGATCACCCTCCTTTTTCTGCACAAAGAAAAAACCCTGCCCCAGCGGGTGAGGAGGAAGGACGAATAAACCCTTTTTTAAGGGAATCTTTAATGTACTCCTCCAAAACCTTATGTTCTTTCACGGACAAAGGATAGACAGCCCCTTTAGGAGGCATGGTACCAGGAAGAAGGTCGATGGCACAATCGGCCTCTCTTTTGTCAAACACAGGTGCCAAGTCCGAGTAGGGGACAGGAATGGAAGTCGTCAGAGGAGGGGCCGTGGGCAAATTCAAGACATTAATGGATAGTGGAATCTCAATACAAGAAGCCATACAATCATTATCCCACTTCGCGATCTGACGAGCTCGCCAGTCAATAACAGGGTTATGGCGGGTTAACCAGGGGTAACCCAGTACGATAGGATAGGAAGGGGACGAAATAGCATGGAAGAACATACTTTCTTTATGACACAGTCCTATCCCAACAGTAATATTGCGAGATTCAAACAAAACAAAAGGGGTTTCGAGAGGTCTGCCATCGATGGCCTGTACAAGTAATGGGGTTTCTTTTTCAACCAGGGGTATGGCATGTTTGCGAGCAAAATTTATGTCAATAAAGTTATCGGCAGCACCAGAGTCTACTAAGGCATAGAGTTTGTACCGGGTTACGGGAACTCTCCCAGGATAGAGTAACCGGAACCCGGAGTCTATTTTCCAGTTTTGGGGACGAAGGAAAAGCGCCTAAGAGCTGTCCCCTAGAGGCACTTAGGCATGAGAGTTTCCCGATGGACCCTGGGGGCGTTTGGAACAGCCTTAAGGAAATGACCCCAAACCACAGTACAGGCATAAACCCTCACGTCGTCTGCGTTGTTTTTCACTATCAGGGATCTTGGTGCTATCTAAGGCTGGGGTCAGACGAGCGTAGTGTTCACGTCCGTGATTGCGCCTAAAAGTACGTCCGTGATAGCATGAAAGAAAGTCCATTGGAGCCTGACACATGAAGTACGTCCGCACTGAACTGCGGACGCACAACGGCCGCGGCAAACGGACGCAGGTTAGGCAAGAACGTAATACTGCTAGAACGGACGTGCGGAGTGCGCTGCGTCCACAACGTCTGCATAGCTTTGTGTGTGAGTGATGGAGCGAGGTCAGACGGACTGCATTTATACGTCCAGCATTTTTGACGGACAGAATGTTTTTTCATTGTAATTTATTTTTCCCTCCTACATCCGTCAAAAATAACTTCAGTGAAAAAACGGACTGTGTGACCACTACTGCGTCATCCGTACTGACGATGTCCGTACTGCACAGACGTACAGTCCGTAGAAATCACGCTCGTCTGACCCCAGCCTAATTGCATGGGTTCGGGGGGAGAATGAGACTCGGGAAGCAAAGGTACAGAAAACCGGGGAGGCTGCCTAACCGGTGGTCTTTTAGACCTCTCCTTAGTAAGTCGACGATGCGAAGGCGTTCATCGATAAAGGACAGGTAAGTAATCAAGTCTTCCAGGTCCCCTGGGAGATCTCTGGCCGCTATCTCATCTTGCAACTCATCGTTCAGGCCCTCAGAAAACACGGCTATCAAAGCCTCATTGTTCCAGTTCAATTCAGAAGCCAATGATCTAAACTCCAGAGCATATTCACCCAGCGATTTCGCACCCTGGCGCAAGCGTAACAAGGATTTTGCGGCATTGGTTTTACGCCCGGGAGGGTCAAACACCCTACGAAAGGCCGACATAAAGTCACGATAATTATAGACAATCGGTTTATTGGTATCCCAAAGAGGGTTAGCCCAACTCAACGCTTTGTCGGTAAGATGGTTGATGACAAAAGCGATTTTGGCACGATCTGTAGGGTAAGACCACGGGGTTAATTCGAAATGAATGGAAATCTGGTTCAGAAAACCTCGACAGGCGGTAGGATCGCCCCCATAACGTACTGGAGGTAGCAAGTTAGGGTACGAGGTGGGCACAGAGAATGGTTCGGAAGGGAGAGGATTCACGGGAGGGGAAACCTCTACCTGGGTAGGGGCGGTACGGGTGAGCAGCGTTTGGAGGGCCTGGGCGAACTGATCAAGACGGTGATCTTGCTCCTCCAAACGGCTTTCTAGACCAGAGAATTGCTGAGCGGTCCCTGCAAGGTCCATGGCCCTTTCGTGATGTCAGGCACGCTCACGTACCTGAGGGTGGACGAACGGTTAACTCTAAGTGAAAACAGGAGCCTCGAGTACGTAGAAGAGAAACCAGTCCTTGTAGTGGCTGGGTTAACCCAAATAATGAGGGCTGCCCTGTCTTCAGGCCAACACCAACCAAGGGTACGTAACGGCAGTGCCGGTAAAGCAAGATAGAGTCACAATGCGGTACCAGTCCTTATAGTGGCTGGGTTTCGCACAAACAGGAGGTGAACCTATAAGGCAGGGACACAAGGAGGACAGGAACCAGTCCTTAGAGTGGCTGGTGTAAACGCTGGTAAGCCAGGAACGTATATCAGAAAGCAATAGGGTATAGGCGAAAACAGAGTCGAGTAAAAGCCGGGTCAAGGGGTATAGAGGTACACAAGTCGAGAGAGATAGCCAGGTCATACACAGTAAGTCAAATTGAGTGAAATAAACGAGCACTTAAGGGTCAGACAGGCAAAACCACGAAAGGGCACTGAGGAATGGGAAAAGCAAGTTTAAATCTGGTGCCTTGCCTGCTGATTGGTCCTTCGCGGTCACATGGAGATTGGTGACGTCGCGCCGCCGGGAGGGCTAAATCCGGAACTGCCGGCGGCGCGCGCGCCTACTGCGCGCACACAGGACTCGGAGAGGACGCCGACCCCGGAGCCGGGAAGAAGGATGTCGGGTCGGCGGCCCGGCGGGACGCCGAGCCGGCGGCGCCCGCCGAGCCCTGACACTCTACCCCGGCCACGGAGAAACAGATTCAGGCGCTCCTGCAAGACCTTAGGACAACTATTCAAGCGGACTTCCGAGCCATCACAGCTGACATCCACAGGAACATAAGGGACCTGGGCGAGCGCGTTGAGCAGGTAGAGACTAAAACGGATGAGTTGTCTAGCTCACAACGAGCTGATAGACGCACACACGTCCCTGAAACAATCCCATGAAAAGCTTTTTCTGAAGGTGACTGATATAGAGGACAGATCAAGACACAATAATGTTAGAATAAGGGGTATACCTGAAACAGTGCGACACGAAGCCCTAACGGATTATTTGTATGAACTATTCCAGGTGCTTCTGCCTGACCTGTCCCGTGAGCAATTCCAGCTCGATAGAGCACATCGTCTTCCTAAACCAAAATCCCTGCCACCCGCAGCACCCAGAGATACCATCTTACGTGTACACTTTTATCACGTAAAAGACGCATTGATGGCTGCGTCCCGTAAACTGTCACCGTTGCCGGCCCCCTATACGCCGACCTGTTATTTTTCGCTGATCTCTCGGCATATACCATGGCCCAACGCAAGGAATTTCTCCCGGTTACGAAAATACTGAGGAATCGTCAAATCCAATATCGGTGGGGCTTTCCGGTAAAACTTCTTGTCTGGCACCAAGGAGCTCTTCATGTCATGTACACGGCTTCGGAGGGGATGAAAATGTTGGTCGAGTGGAACCTGTTGGAGGAATATACCCCGCCGCAGAAAGAGACCTCATCTCCATTGAAAGTCTCCCCAGAGTGGCACCGGGTTAAGTGATATCGGGTATGGAATAATGGTGGCATGTTTCTGGAGATCTGCCTTGCCTTTTTGGCCTTCCCTACGATCTAGTCTTGGAGGACTCCTAGAGGTATTTGTTTTTAGAAGGTTGGGCGCCGTGGCGTTCTTCACTGAGTAAATACTTTGGAACATGTTTGGGACTGCTCGCTGGGTCCCACGTACTGCACCGGACATGTGTATGGAGACTCCCCCTCTCTCCCCCCTATCCGAAGGGGTTGACCGTACGGTTTTCTTGTTACAGGTCCTGTTGACTTGGTCTATTTTGATTCTCTCTTCCTTTCCCCTTGTCAGCTGTAGAGCGTGTGCTGCTCATTCCTTCCCTTACAAAACTCTGGATAGTAGAACGATATCTGTAGGCTCTAGGAGTAATAATACCATTAAGCCACATTTCCCCTTCATAGAGAGTGATTTTATCTTTCATGAAAATAATCTCCCTAAATGTTAAGGGGCTGAATGCCCCCCATAAACGGCATTCCCTATATGCAGATATTAAGAAGGAGACGCCCGATGTACTCTGTCTTCAGGAGACCCACTTTAGGCGACTTGACCATCCACGATTGAATGTCCCTCATTATAAGACCCAGTTTCATGCCACGTCCCCAACAAAATCAAGAGACGTATCTATATTAATACATGACGGGGTTTCATTCTCATTGCGCCGCGTGATTCTGGATAGTAACGGGCGTTATGTAATATTGATTTGTGACATTAACCATCAGCTTTACACATTAGTGAATGTTTATTGTCCCAACACTGACCAGACCCAGTTTCTTAGACGCCTGTTGATTAAATTGACAGAGACTCAAATGGGCAATCTCGTGATGTGCGGGGACCTTAATATCGTCCTGGACTCTTCTTCTTCTGCCACTAACCGACAAAGGGCGCAGCTACGAGCCCGGACCAAATTGCTTTCGGAATTTGGGCTTTATGATGTGTGGCGAATGTTCCATCCGGGGGAGACTGACTATTCTTTTTTCTCTCAAGCGTATAAGACATACTCCCGGCTGGATTACTTTCTGACCAGGGGGGAGGGGTTATGTGGGATTCAGGACTGTATTATAGGACCGATATCCTGGTCAGACCATGCCCCGGTGACTTTACAGTTGGCGGACTCTTACTCCACAAGAGATAATTCGACTTGGCGTCTGAATGATTCCCTGCTGTCGCGTCCCGAGGTGGTGGAGGATGTGCGACACACTCTGACTCACTATTTTTTCTGAAAATCTCACACCGGAGATTAGTCCTCCCATATTATGGCAAGCACACAAAACAGTAGTTAGGGGTGTGTTGATGAAATGGGGCTCCCACTTTAAACGCCTGCATCATTCCCACAGATTGGACCTTTTGCAGCAGATAGACCAGAAGGCTACCGCGCATAAACTGCAGCCTACTGATCAGCTGTTGTCTGAATTAATGGACTTGCGCAAACAACTAGTAGATTTAGATAAGCGGGATTACGTGTGGGCTGCGCGCCGACTCAGGGCCAAATACTATATCTATGGCAATAGACCTAGTAAGATGCTAGCGAATCGACTGCGAGCGGCAGCGTCAAGGATTGGTACCATGGTAGATGCAGCGGGTGGTTCTCGCCATCAACCGCAACATATTGCGGATTGCTTCGCGGAGTACTATCTTAAACTATACAACTTGAAAGATGATGAAAATACTCATCAGCCCACCATACGGGCAGAATAGCTAGAATGAGTGTTTTTTTTTTTTTTTATACACGATTTTATGTGGTGTTCTAACTAGGATTGCCAATTCTGCCATGGTTTCTTGGGCACACATAATGCGGGTAGACGGCTCCTAAATTATCCTGCCGCTCTAACACTTGTAACTGTATGCATGTTCACATTTGCATCAGGAGGGAAAACCATTAGTCGAGGCGCAGTACCTTCCTCAATTTTAATTAAATGATTTCCTTCCTGCATCTTGAAAGTTCTCCACGGACCAGCGTCGGCAAGCAGCATTGTCGTATCTTCGAGAGAGCTTGGCGGGTTTGGCATTTCTAAGTTTAATGCACGCCGTGAACTGACAATGGGCTCCTGAGCTGTTTGTAAACAGCGCTGCACATGTTTGAAAACGACATTAAAAATCCTATGCATTTGATGGGAGAACGATTTAATTAATTGGCGGGACTCTGCGCACGTTACAAGAGGAGGAGGAGGTGGAACACGGCCTTCTATTTCTCCTTGATCGTGGAGGCTGGGAAGCGGTTTGTTCTGGTTCTGTGAGCTGCTCTGCAGGGCATAAGGTTAATTAAATTACAGGATTATCTTCTGCTGATCAGTACTCAAGCTAATGGGATTAAGCCAGTACATTACCCGCTTCCAGTATGCTGCTTCACATTCGCAATGTATACCATGCGGACCATTCCCATCACCACAGGGCTACATATCTTTATAGAAATGTGCAAAAACAAAATAAAAATAAAACCTCCCGTGTACTGTCGTGCAGGTGCTGAAGCGTTTCCCAGCAGAATAAAGATTTCATACGCTGCAGTGCATGGTTAATCAAAGAGGGCTGCCAAAAGAACCGTTTTTTTGACTAACCTCTTCATTTATTGTTTGTTATAAAGTATCAATTCTTAATCTTGTGCAAAAGTATAGGTGGTTATTCACCGATTTCTGTCGCTGCAAACAAAAATGAATATTGGTATATAAAGGGGAGGAGTACAGTGTAAGGGAAAAGCTAAAAATGTGAGAAATAAACACATTCCACCACTACAGCAGTGAGGGCTCCCAATCGGACCTCCTTATCCCCAGTGAATCGTACAATATGGCACCAAAAATAAAACCGGGAATAGCCAGATGTGCTGTGAATTAGCAGCTCGCGAAAACCAAACGTTTTTATTGAGAAGCAAGAGTTAATACAAACGTTTCTGGTTGAAGAGCACCTTCTACGTTGCAAATTGCTTCATGTTGGGCCGGGGTCAGACGAACATTTTGCAGAGCAGAGGAAACGTCTGTGTGAGTGGACTAGGGCTGTAACAACTAATCGATTAATCGACAACTAATCGATTGATTAAAATAGTTGTCCTCTATTTCCATTATCGATTAATCGGTGTCGATTTAATCGTCATGTGTGCAGCACACATGGTTTAGATTCAGACTGAGTTAAACGTAAATAACCTCAGCTTCAGAGCTGATTGGAGAAGATGCGCCGCTGCTTTACTAGGTATGATTTAGTTTTAGGGTTATGTCAGGCACAACCAGTTTGTTTTTATTCCATTTACAACAGTAGCAGAACTATAACACAAACAATAGGATACTGTCACTGGGTGAAGGAGCTGTATGCCTGTGTTTAATCCTTACTTGAAGCTGGAGTCCTGTGCCACCGCCCCACCCTCCCTGCCACATCCTCTTTGGTTGGGAACTGCCATTCCCTCCCTTTTGCCTGGTCCCTTTCCCCAAACTCACTCCCACACTCAGATCCGGTCTTTTGTCCATACCCACTCCCTCTCACACTCAGGTCAAGTCACTTGAGCAAAGTCACTCCCTTCCACCTCCAGTTCCTCCTCCCACTCCGCTTGTTCACAAAATTATTTAAAAGGGACACTCTACGCACCCTGACCACTTTAGCTTATTAACCCCAATTTCATTCTGACATCATCATCATCTATGACCAAGTGCTCCTAGCTGCGTTCATTTGAGAAAGAAAACATGGGCTTAAGCTGCGCGTGTAGCATTAACCCATCCCTCTGACCAAGCACTCGCAGCATTAACCCATCCCTCTGACCAAGCACTCGCAGCATCAACCCATCCCTCTGACCAAGCACTCCCAGCATCAACCCATCCCTCTGACCAAGCACTCGCAGCATCAACCCATCCCTCTGACCAAGCACTCGCAGCATCAACCCATCCCTCTGACCAAGCACTCGCAGCATCAACCCATCCCTCTGACCAAGCACTCGCAGCATCAACCCATCCCTCTGACCAAGTACTCGCAGCATCAACCCATCCCTCTGACCAAGCACTCGCAGCATCAACCCATCCCTCTGACAAAGCACTCGCAGCATCAACCCATCCCTCTGACAAAGCACTCGCAGCATCAACCCATCCCTCTGACAAAGCACTCGCAGCATCAACCCATCCCTCTGACCAAGCACTCGCAGCATCAACCCATCCCTCTGACCAAGCACTCGCAGCATCAACCCATCCCTCTGACCAAGCACTCGCAGCATCAACCCATCCCTCTGACCAAGTACTCGCAGCATCAACCCATCCCTCTGACAAAGCACTCGCAGCATCAACCCATCCCTCTGACCAAGCACTCGCAGCATCAACCCATCCCTCTGACCAAGCACTCGCAGCATCAACCCATCCCTCTGACCAAGCACTCGCATACCTTGTGTGAAAAGTACGCAAGATACGCAATTTGCGTATGTATGTGTGAAAGTTGCCTACACTACGCAAATTGCTTAAGTATGCAAATTTTTTTTAATTTTTTTTTATCCGATGAATCGATTAATCGAAATAATAATCGGCCAACTAATCGATTTATGAGAATAATCGTTAGTTGCAGCCCTAAAGTGGACGTTCCTTCCACTCTGACGCCCGTCTTGGCACCTCGATGAACGCAGTCGGCGCACTCAGTGCTGCAAGACTCGATCCTCCTATGGGGAATCACGTTTTGCAGCCCCGTCGAACGCTCGTCCTAGCGCTTCGACAGGGAGGCTTTCAGGACGACCGTAGCACGTCCACTGTTGTGCGCGAAATTAGTGCGCCCGATACAGTGTGTGGCCAGCCGCGTTGAAGTGTCACAACACTGCGACGGATGCCGTGGGGCACGTCAGTACGGACGCACATAGTGCGCTCGTCTGACCCCGGCCTTAATCGTCACTGCATCTCTCTTTGGGGTTATAATCCGTAAGGCTTTGGCGCTGGGTAAAGGATTTAATACGCTTTTGGTTTATGTTGCGTTACTCGGGGATACTTGTAACTCATTTTTGTAACTGTGGATTTCTTTGTACTTACGACAAACTAAAAATATTTTAAAAAAACCTAAGCTCGACAAAAAAAAATAGATCATAAACTTTATATAGTATCTTTCTGTATATAGAACTCTTATAAAACCATTTGCGTCTGCTTACCTGCTCTCAATGGGTTTTGTGATTGCTCTCTGCCCAAGGGATCAATTTCATGGTGGTTTATGTGGTTTTTGTTTTTTTTTATCTTCTGTCCTGCCTGGATTGATGCACATTTACCTGTTATATTGCTGTACTATTTCTAGACAGGATGCTTCAAGTATAGATGTTTCATTTCTTGTTCTTTGTTCTCTATCCATGTCAGCAGCAGCCACAAATAGAAGAACCAGACCTGCTTAAAGACAGTACATTTAACTGTTGCCTTGCTACTAGAAGGCTGCAAAATCCATGTTTAATATAATTTTCCGTAGCGGTATAATTGAGTTTTGGAATCATATTTTATTGGCTTTGTGTGTGTGTGTGTGTATATAATTCTTTTCTCAGTAATTTGTAGTGCAAGCAGATTATAAGGTTGTTCTGAAGAAAGCATTTAACATCTTCCTACATGTTTTGATCTAATTATAAATAATGAACAAAAACCATTAAAAGGAACATAAACTTCAGAGACTGTAAGCCCAGGTGGCCCATTGCTATTGGAAACATACCTTATGTCCTATTCATTCGCTATACAAAGCCCTCCCTAACTCCTCTCCTTATAAAATACACCCCAGCCCGCTGGCTAAGGTCAAACAGCGACCTGTGCCTTCTCACCGTATCACCTATTCCAATGCTAGACTGCAGGACTTCATATACGCAGCTTTCACTCTCTGGAACCCTGTGTCGTCTGACTTTTCCCTAATTTGCCTTTCTTCAAATGCTTCTAAAGACATTCCTGGTCAGAGATTCTGACCACCCAACTCACTAGTAAATTTCACTTCCCCAACCATTCCATCGCTCTCACCTTGCGGCCCATCGCTCTCTCCTTGCGGCCCATTGCTCTCTCCTTGCGGCCCATTGCTCTCTCCTTGCGGCCCATTGCTCTCTCCTTGCGGCCCATTGCTCTCTCCTTGCGGCCCATTGCTCTCTCCTTGCGGCCCATCGCTCTCTTCTTGCGGCCCATCGCTCTCTCCTTGCGGCCCATCGCTCTCTCCTTGCGGCCCATCGCTCTCTCCTTGCGGCCCATCGCTCTCTCCTTGCGGCCCATCGCTCTCTCCTTGCGGCCCATCGCTCTCACCTTGCAGTCCTCTCCTTCGGTTTTTTACCCCCCAACCCTTCTAGATTGTAAATTCCCAGTGGAATAGGGCCCTCGTTTCCTCCTGTGTTGCTTTGTCAAATGTTGTTCAGTCTCGATGCATTGTAACACTGTCTATACTGTGCCCATTGTTCAGCGATGCAGACTATGTTGTCGTTAGAACAATGTTGTTTCAATTAAGTTTTATTATTTATTTATATAACTGATAGAAACATTGTCTGTCAGATGGGGAGTTTCAAGCTCGGAGCATGGAGGTTCTTTGTTTTAACTGAATAAATGCGTTGATGCTTTTGAAGCACAACTTGACAGAGGGGAGTCTGCCGAGCTGATACCTCAATCACCCAAGATTACTCTTTATTTTATATGGAAGGCAAATTATTACTTTTTTATTTAAAAAAGGATAGATTCAGGGGCTTGGATAGCTTTAGTAAATATGTGGGTAGATGGTGTTGTGATTTTATTTAAAAAAAAAAAATTATATATATATATAGTTGTTGAAGTAGATTTTAGAAAAGGCTTTCCAAATAATGACATTTATTTAACGTCTATAGTTCAGTAGAAAAAAATAAGGACTCCTATTCCAACCGAGCTGTATGCCTAATGACTGGAGCCGATATTTGACCAAACCACAAGCTTTGTTTACGGGACGGATGTTGCGGCTCCTTACTGTAATTTAATGGCCCTGATGCTTTGTATAGGAGCTATTACGTTTTTTGTCTAATGGAGAAGAAAGAACGAGTTATTCCAGCATAGCTCTTTCTTTTTGGCTTGAGCTGGTATTCTGCCGAAATACTTGCTTGGCAGCTAAATTCTTTGCCTCTGATGCCTCAGGCAGAGGGCATTGCGATGCTCCATTTCTTCTGTCTGCATACAGTGTCCTTAAGCTGCTTCCGTGTGACCCTGCTCAGGTGTGCTCGTTCAGGACTGTACTTCTCTCTATGAACTGCAGGAGCGGATACCAGCTACGGCACCGCTGCCGGTACCAATCCGCAGCTCCCAGCTATCATGATGCGAGCCATTAATAGTGAGCCACTTACAGCTAACGACTTGTGCACAATTTTGCCATTAGCGAGTCATTAGTAATATACGGTAGCTTCTTTTGGAATAGGGCCCAATATAATTAACTTTTGGGAAATAACTAAATGGTTTCAAGTACCAAAGCGCTTATTTTACCCGTATGGATTTTATATTTTGATTTATTATGGCTTACAGAAACAAAAATCGAATGTCCCTTGCCTTTATGGATCATGTGGTTTTTGAACAAGTAGCCATGTTCTAATTTGTAATTGATAAATATTCGTGTGTCTGTCAAAATGGAATGCACTATACAGGCTGAAGTAGGTTCCCCTGGTGGAGTTTTACACTTTCACTCTATACCCGTTGAGAGAGGAAAGGCGTCAGCCTTTTCACTCCTCTGGAGTCACCCTACCTGAACAGACCCCCCCCCAGCCATTCCCTCATCCTATAACCTCCGATCCAGGACCAGCACCTTACTTGCAATACCACAATACAAAAAAGTGTCTCGATCCTCATTTTCCTACAGAGCACCGCAGTTATGGAATAACCTCCCAGACACCATCAAATCTTCCCCCAGTGTAAAGTCACTCAAGAGCTCCTTACTAACATACCTCAATACAGAATGCACCTGTAAACATGTAACATAGACTATATACAGAATGCACCTGTAAACATGTAACATAGAGACTATATACAGAATGCACCTGTAAACGTGTAACATAATGAATATATTTCCTACATATTTATTTTCTGTGTTTAATTTGTATATTTTTGTTTTTCTTTTTTAAGATCTTACAGAAATACAAAGTAATAAAATGCAACGACTGTAACCATTCAATGTTCTTGAAAACAAGAGAAATCTCAATGTATCCTTCCTGGTAAAATACTTTATAAATAAATGTATTTAGTTTAGGTAATGTTTATAATTTTTTCTTTCTGCCAATCAGCAGTTGTTCTTCTTAATTTTGCTTTTGGCTTTACCTTAAATATATTTTTGTTTCCGTATCTCTTTTTTTCCTCATTTTTTTCTTTTCATGCTGTCGTCGTCTAGCTAGCACACACTTATTCTCTGCTCCTCTCCCTCCTGACAGTCATTCACACATTGGTGCTCTTTGTTAAATAGGATTTACAACATGGTGCGACCTGTCACGGATCTGGCTCTTACCGCCTAGAACCTTTTTGTTGTTTAGTTCAGGGATGTACATTGCTAATCGGTCCATGAACCCGGGTATTGACTTTCTTGGTGGTTTTATATTTATTTTTAATCCTTTGAGTATTTGTCATACAGAATCTGAAATGTAATAATAAAATAATAGACTTGTGCAATCAAGTCAGATTGTTGTAATGTTTATAAACAAGTAGGGAAAACATTTTGCAGGAGGGAATATCCACAAAAAACATGATATGGCGGTGACCGCCCTCCATGGGAACATGCGCAGGAGTTGGTGTTTTTATTCTGACGGCCATAGTGCCACAGGAGATCTGCTCAGGGATCTACAGTCTGCAAATCTGTGGAATTACAAAAAAGCATTAATGTGAATTTAACCATTTTCCTACCAACCATTTCACTTGCACGAACTGGTGATACTAGTTTGACAGGAATGAATAATACAGTAAATTCATGCCAGGGCTTGCACAGGCTGGGGGCGTAAATTTAGATAGGGGACGCAGCCTTCAAAATGCATGTGGGTGGAAGATGGTACAAAGTACATGGACATGCAGGAGTATTAATTATCTACAAGCTCTAGTGTTTTATGTTTTGTTTGTTATAAATCTTTCTGTCTTAAAAATTCTGAACATCTAGAGCAGGGGTCAGCAACCTTGGCTCCCTGATGTTTTGGGAACTACATTTCCCACGATGCTCAGTCACCCATTAGGCTGACTGAGCCACATGGGAAATGTAGTTCCCAAAATACCAGGGTGCCAAGGTTGCTGACCCCTGCTCTAGAGTAACCTTGGTAGTCCCATATCCTAATAAAGACCGTTGTGCTTTATGGCATTTTTAAAAAAATAAAAAATTGTGAGGTTATCAAATGACGGATACTGTAACCAATGAGGTGTTTGGTTATTCTGACAGGCCACAAACACTTTGGTTCTCCTTTTGCTGTGATGGTTTGATTCTTGATTCTTTTATATATAATGTGATGTTTGGGGAGCACTCAGAGCACTTGCACAACGTCTTAGATTAAATAAACAGCTTTTATTTCTCCATTCAGGGCAGCCAAAACGGTAAACCTAAAATACATGCTTATCCTTGGCGAAAATAAAGTCCAAGCTTTCAGCAGCACAAGGAACAGAGAATAAGTGTGGCTCACCGACTTGTAAAAGAAAGTCCCAAAACTGGGGGAATACTTTCCCGGAAAATAGAAGTCCTTCTGGCAAGGCACAGCTCTCAGTCTCCTGTTTGCACACCGCTACAGCTGACCACTTTCTCCTCAACTCCCACACTCCTCTCTGGGAGTTACTGACCTTTAAACCTCTTCCTGGACAGGAAGGTCGACCCTGCGATTGTCCTTAAAGGGACCCCAACCCGAATAGGGGTGAAACATGGCACCCACCCAGGACCCAGCCTTGCCGTCCTCTACAATAATTATTTTTTTCCTATAAACCACCAATACTCAATGTTGCTTTAGGGCCCAGTCGCACTGAGCGACAAGAAAATTGCGGATTTTTTGCGCGATTTTCATATTCGCGACATTGAGCGATAATATCCCGCAATATCACTGTTATGCGCGATATTGCGCGGCACCATGTTAAATCAGCAAATCGCGGAAAAAAGGGTCATGTATCCGTGACGAACTACAGGCGATATTGAGTGACATTGAGATGTGAACAGCTCCATTAGAGAAGCTACATCGAGCGATATCGCAGCAAAAATTGCGCGATAAATCGCTCGGTGTGAATGGGCCCTTAGAGCTGAGGCTGATGGTGATGCGCATAAACAACCTCTGGATTGAATTTTCAGAGTTGCTAATAACCAGCATCCACAGAGTCCCTGCGCGATGTCTTGAAATGAGAAAATATGAAGGTTTTAGACTTTCAATAAAAAAAAAATAGAAGCTCTATTTAGAAATGATAATCTCAAGGGTCTGTATCTAAATATATATTGTACGATCCTTGAAGGAATACTCTCGTTCAAAAACCTGTTCTATTTTGATGGCAAGAAATAAAACATGTTTCACACTTAAACGAAGTTTACTCAACTGCTGTTTATTTGGATGCTTGAATTAAAAATACCCTTAATTTATTTATAAACTGTTAAATTGCTACCACTTGTTTTAAATTCTCTTTCTGACGTTGCATTGCCCTATTTGTTTCTCTTGGTGGGACGCAGCGCTCACAATCGGTTGCTTCATTGGTCTTTCACGGTATTGGCGGGACGCTGATTGGATATATTTGCGGAATGGTAAGAGTTGGTAGAGTTCTCTTTTTAATCATAAAACCCTGCTTTTTCTCACCCTCTGCTTGTGATGCCATGAATGTGCTGGGCAGTGTGCCATTTAACTAAAATGAGAAAAAAATAAGCGAGATCCTGCTTAACGAGCATTCAGCAAGCGAGTGAAAATGCATGAGAAACGCTGAATAATATCTGATGGAGATAATACCAAATAATCATCTAGAAATCCTTTCCTTTTATAGCATTCACTCTTGGAGAAAATACACGGTGATGTAAACACTGGTTAATTCGACTATCTGCGGCTCCGAAGTGCTGCCATCATCCCGGTGGTGTTTCCCCTTCCTCGCCACAACAGACGCTTTACCAGAATTTTTCCCATCATGCTCAGCCAGTCTTGTTGAAGACCGACTGAATTGTATTTCCGAAACTTCCAGGGTGCAGAGGATGCTGAACTAGGGTTTTCAGATTACCCATGGTTTCCTGGGTGCACATTAGCTTCGTGCAGAGGGACTGTTACGTCCTCGGCCCCTGCTGTGCTCCCTGGTGGGGACGGGCACGTTTCTGTGCCACTGGCTGGTCGAGGGCCAGCATTCCATGATGGCTGATCGGCGTCTCAGGGGGCGGGGCCTGGTGTGGTCACGAGGAGCCGCCGGGTTTGAAGCAGGGCGCGAGGAGTTGCCTCGTCGCCCTGACGTGGAGTTTAGTTCCCGCATCCCCTGTTCATTATGACGCTTATTTGCTGCTTTGTTGCCAACCGATTTCTGTCTGAGGACCCTGATTACGTGTTTTGACCTGGCTTACCACTCTGACGATTCTCTGGATTTTCCCCTTTGATGTTTGTTTGTACGATTTGATGTTGCGCTGTCTATTTGCAGAAGTGAGGTCTGCTCGTCTCCTTGTATAATCTATCTCACGCTCCTGGCCTCTGATAGCTACCCATTCCATCCTAAGTCCTATTCACAAGACAACTTATTGTGGGTCTATCTATCATATTGTGAGTTCTGCATATAGCACTTACGATCCGGCATTTGCATGATCAGGTTTATTTACGAAAGTAAGGTTTTTCTCTGTGACTGCCCTGCAGCCTGCACAACTCATATGCCGCAATGAACTTTTGTGTACGAACAAACGTGAAAATCCTCATACTTATGATTCTGAGTTCTGTCTGATTCCAAGAATTGTTCCTCTGTATCTCGTTATTATGTTACAACACTAAGCAGTCCTTTGGTCACGAAACCAAACGAGCTTCAGTGTTGCTCCAGATTGTCTACCTGCTTCCTGGCCTGGGAGATCAGGTTCTTGTATACATATTGCCTTGTCAATGTTGGTCAGAGGAATCTGCTTTCTATGATCCTAACAACGCTACTTCAGTGCACGCTATACAGTTCGTTACAGGGACAGCACAGTGAAGGTGCTGCCCTTTAACATGTGTAGTTCATATAATTCAATGTTCTTGAACCCAGGACATACTTAAACTAGAGAAATCTCAAGGTATCCTTCCTGGTAAAATACTTTGGTAAAATAATGAAATATGCTGCAGGAGGGAAAACTACTTCAACAAGGCAGTTCATTTGGGATTCCTCTTGTATAGTCTAGGCATGAAATCTGAATTCTACATACTACAGTTTTTCATACATTGCCATTCACCATAAATAATGTGTCTAGGAAAACATGGAGGTCAGGCAATCCTATTCTCAACTGAGACTTTTTAGACAGTCGGCTCATACTGTAACATATCTACAAATATATATATATATACATGCCTTGTTATATAGTGCCAATTATGGGAGCACTCACGGTCTTGTTAAATAAAAATCAATACGTTATTAGCGATGCAGTAAACAATTCCCACGTTTCGGCTTATGCAAGAGCCTTTATCAAGGATCCTTGATAAAGGCTCTTGCATAAGCCGAAACGTGGGAATTGTTTAATGCATCGCTATTCATGTACTGATTTTTTTATTTAAGAAGACCGTGAGTGCTCCCATAATTGGCACTATAGAATTTTTCTCCGGGATATGTTGCACCATGGCAGAACTGGATGAGATCCAAAGCATTGGGCTAAAAGGTGGGAGTTCATTTCTTGTTCTGATCTACAAATATATTTGTGGGTATTTTTTCCCTAATTATACACTGGGCCTGAATTCCAAACGAGCCGTTACACATGTTGGCTCCAGCCATTGGCTTAACAGTTCAAGACTCTATTCTGACAGAGCTGCAAGCTTTCCTTGCGGCTTGGCATCAGCGTCTCCTCACTGTACATTAACCACTTCTATACTTTGTATAGGAGCCAGTAATAACGGCTCAACGTTGAAGAATCACGAGCTGTTTCATGGTGGCTTGTTTGTCATGTCTCGAGACTGTCGTTTGGAAAGCATACCAGCTGTCAGAGCCTGTGCTAATGATTTTTGTTTTCCACCAAATCTCTGAACACAAATAAATAGAAAATAACATACTGACCCCCCCCCCAGGTGCAGAACAATCCATCACTTCTTTCTCTCATCAAAAGCAGTGGAACACCAGAATGAATAGTTGCTAGTGTCCTGCCGCATCTCCTGCGTAGCCATACATACATACGTGCGCTCGCTCCTGGTTGCCCTCTGTGGAGTCCTCTTGCATGTTGCACCACAGTCTCTACGAGTGGCTCGAAGATATTCTGACTCAAGTTTCTGATACAACATCTAGGTCGGAATAAGGCCACAAATGGATAACCTCTCAACCACAGTTTATCCATGTGCGAGCGGCTATTATTGGCTGGGTTGTAATTCAGCCCTGGATTTGCACACCTGTTTAACACTGATGCCTCGGTAGTTGTGCTCCTCACTGAATTAATTGGGTATAGCTGTGCCCGATGCTTGTAGCAATAAGGGGTTATTCAAAGAGGGCTTATTTGGCCACCGAATTGCACCATATGGGGAAATTCCCCGTACAGTGCAATTTCGTGCCAATTCAGCTTTTCAGAAAGAAGGCAATTCCCCCAGAAAGAAGGCAATTCCCCCAGAAAGAAGGCAATTCGTTGACTGCGTTCGGCTTTTTGGTGGGTGACAGCTACGCTCAGTTAGTTTGGTAGGTTGCGACTGTGTTTGGCAGGTTTATCGTCGGCGTTCTGCGGGTTGATTCGCTGCACTTTGGGGAACCTGCAGTGAATGCTGAATTCACAGCAGGGTCAGCAAACGTGACTCGCCGAAGTGCGGCGAACGAGCGGACACTGAAATTTAGGTGCTCTCTGAATAACCCCTACAGTGTTATGACCATGGCCATGATAACCTTAACTCTGCAGTGTCCATTCACAGGATCAACAAGCCAGGTAGAAATCCAAGGAGCCAATCTATATATTTTTAGGTGTTTTTTTTTGTGTAGAATAATCTATAAATTTAGGAGTCAAAGGTAAAATTCTCTTTTTTCGAAGATCACCCTGACTGCTCGTTGGGTACTGGCTGAACACTCAAATAATCAAACTGCACCTTCCTTCTCGCATTTGTTCTAAGTCATGGGATGTTCAGCTCATGGATGAACTCACTGCCATATCTAATGACACTTTATCCTCCTACTATAAAACATGGACCCCATGGTTGGAACAGATGGTCGTGTATGGGTCTGGGCCATTTGGGGAGGATTTTTGTAACCAATTCTGTCCTTTTGGGCGTTGTTAATGCTTGGTCTGTCTGCTGTATGTCTATCTAGATCAACCACGTGCTTTTTTTTTCTCGGGAGTTGCACCTTTTCTTTCTGTGTCTTTTTCTCTAAGGGGGCCTGGGCACCCCATTCCTCAACTTTCTCTTAACCCTTTTCTTTTTTTCCTCTTGAAACAATGGTGTTTTATTTGTGATCCTTTCATAAGTTACTTGTGATTTTCTACACTATACAATAAAAATGATATTTACAAAAAAATAAAAAGGGTAAAATTCTGTGAGCCAGTGATCACCTGACTCCAGGGCCTGTCAAGTCATGTATTCGATGCATATACATTGCTACACAATAGTCTAAGGAACCCACGTCCACTTCACACATGAATACTACACATTCCGCCATAAAATTGTATCCACATACAGTATCTCTCAAAAAAATTAATTGTATGTTTGCATAGCAACACACGTGATTGGCCAGTCACAATGACACGCACACCTCATCCCCAGACTACTCTCACGACCTCTATTCGGCGTTCCACCGATAAGCCATAGCAATGAAATCTTCATGCAAAGAATGCTGACGCCATCTACATCAATCTCCTAATGCTCAACGTAACAAGTTAAACCAGTTCTTTCTTTTTGAAGACTTTTTTTAAAGTATTCTATGACGTGAAATCTGTGTGGGTTATTCGCTAAGAGGCAAAATATAGTATAGGTCAAACGGATGAATTGGAACTCCCCTCCCCCTCCCTCTTTGCGTTCTCTCTTCAAAAAAACTTTTTTTTTTTTATTATCTGGTTTCTCAACTCTCACAGAGACATGGGCATAAATCATAAAGAAATAAGGGCAGGAAATGCTATGTGTTTTTTTGTTTTTTTTGATGATTTATCTCAAGTTTTGTTTTGAGTATAAATTCCCCTGAAGGATTGCACCAGTATGGTGTCATGGGGTGAATGGTGGGGAGATTGGGAATAGCTGGGTTGAGTAGAGGTAACATCACTGCTCTGCATGGAGAGGGCCTGTGGAGACACTGGTTCGATCCCGGCAAGAGCACCTCTCCAGTAAGTGTCCTTGGGCAAGACACCTAACAGTACATACTCGCCACCTAGGACATACTTGAAAATGAGAGAAATCTCAATGTATCCGTCCTGGTAAAATCCTTTCTCAAAAAAAATAAAAAGAATATCAAACAAGGGAGGAGATACAAACCTATTTGGTGTAAAAAAAAAAAAAAAAACCAGACTGTTTTATCCAAAGTTGTGTTTCAGAGCAAGCAACCCACCGCATTCACACTAATAAACTGCAGAATGGCAAAGGTTTTCCGTCGAAACGTTGGGGTACCTGGTCTCTGCAGGCTGTCATATTGCCTTGAGCGTTCATATATTCTGGTATATTTATTCCGTTGTTTATCTATACCGACTGTTATTTGTGTAAGTTAAGGGCTCTAAGGCCGGAATCAGACGAGCGTCATTGGAGAGCGGAAAGGAACGTCCGTGAGAGTGGACGTTCCTTCCACTCAACGCCCGTCTGGCCACCTCACTGAGTGCAGTTAGTGCGCTCAGCGCTGCAAGGCTCGATCCTCCTATGGAGCATCGCGCTTTGCAGTTCCATCAACACACGTCCTAGTGCTTTGACGGAGAGGCTTTCTAGACGTCCGCTGTTGCACACGCAATTTGTGCGTGCACAGCAGCGTCTGGCCTGCCCCGCGACGCTGCGACGGACGCCGAAAGCCACGTCGGTACTGGCACATAGTGCGCTCATCTGACACTGGCCTAAGCTGTGCAGTTTACGTTATGGTTTATTATGCATATATTTTGTGATGGGGTTATTTTGGTAGGCTTTTCTTTTCTGCAGTGTATTTGGGTGAATGCAGTAGGTTATTTGCCCTGATACACAACATTTATTATAACAGTCTGTTTCGTTTATGTAATTGTTTTGCTATTTGGTTTTTAAACAGTTTATCCGTGCGTAGTGATGCCTTTTTTTTTTCTTTTTTTTTATTGGACTAACGTTACATTCAAAAGCCAATCTTTGGAGAGTATGCTGCTCTTCTTCAGGTCTGGAAGCTAAACTGAACAAGATCATAGAACAATAAAGAGCCAAGCAGAAGGGTGTGGGGGGGGGGGGGTAGAATGGGTGATGTAAATACTGCATTGTGGAACAGTATGAAAGAGAAGTTCGTGTGGGGTCCTGAGAACGACCACTAGTGGCCTGCTTTACGGTGGGGCCCGCTCAGGTCTCACCTTTTGACAACTGGTTTGACAAGTGAAATAGTATGGTCAAGAAGGATAAACAATCGGGACGGATCATAGGCCCATAAAACAACAGAGAGAAACATTTCATGATGTGCATTAATGATTTTGCCCAAAGAGGAAGAATTCAATGAGAGAACTTCCAAAACAAAAGCACATAAACCAGGCACAATTCTGAATGTTACGTGACGTTCTTTTCTTGTTTTGATATTGTCTAGGGCAGTCACGGGAAAGTCCTATTTGACGATAACACCCCATGTATAAATTGTATTAGTTGGAAGAACAACGAGTTGTTTTTTTTTTATTTATTTATAAACTGGGAATACACACATCTAGCTAAACGTGTGTGTGTCATATATCCTAGTCTTCCACAATTATAAACTTGATTATTTGCTGTGTGGAGGCTTTTAATCTCACTCTTAGCCCTCTTATAACTTAAATGAGTATTGATTTGATTGATATTGATTTCAAGCATCAAATGGCAACAGGTCCCGACCTATACCCTGCTGATGAGGGCATAATAAGCCACAAACAGCTGTACATGAGTGACTGTGACTCGTTGCATAACCTGACCTTTGCTAAAAAGCCATCTAGTACGGCATTGCACTGGCAAGGAGGGTTCTGCATGAAAACAGACCCAAGATGCAAAAAAGTGGGGAATTGTGGACATTATTTGCATGTCCTTCCCAGAGTTCTTTGCTGCATATGGGGAATGTAGCACATGAGCTCTGTAAAGCAGTTCTATGAATTGCTGGGATGTGTAAATGTCTTTAAACAATTAGAATATATATAAATCAAGTTAATATCTTTCCACATAATACAAGGAAATATCAGGAAATCTTGTGTGATGGGTTATGTTTCTGAATGGTCTTTACCTCTGTTTTTGAGATCGAGAAGGCTTAATGTACATTTAGCAGTTTCTTTATACTTACAAACCCTTCTTATCTGTCGTTTTCCCCAGGAACCCAGCAGCAAGTCCCTGGTCACCTTACGTGTGGATCCCATGGGGTTTTACCTTTACTGGACCTGTCCAAATATGGTGAGTTAATTGAAGAACAAATCAAACAGGACAAACCAATGTTTCCAGGGGGGGTAACTGTGAAGAATCAGAATATCTGTGGCGCTTTGTGCTAGATTCCCTAGATCTCCCCGCTAGATCTAGAAATGAGCTGTGAGATCTCATGGGGATCTATTAGCCTTAAAAAGTTAAAACCACCAAGGGCTGGATTCCCTAAGGATCACACTTTTAAAGATGCGACCTAATAGGGAATCCAGCCCTTGTTGACGATAACGTTTTAAGACTGATAGATTCTAATGAGTTCTCACGGCTCATTTTTAAATCTAGCGGGGAGATCTACCAAATCCAGCCCATTTGAGCGGTCATTTATTTATTTATAAAGGATTTTACCAGGAAGGACACATTGAGATTTCTCTCGTATGTCCTGGGTTCAAGAGCATTGAAATGTTACAGTTGTTACAGAAATACAAACTAATAAATGCAAGATTCAGAACACAACACAAATCTACAGATTAAGGCCGGCTGCACACTAGACGTTAATTTTTGCGCACTAACGCGCGTTAAAAACGACGGACCCGTGCGTTAAAAATGACGGAAGAGATGGTAGATGTCAGACGATGCGTTAATTTTGACGCACGTCTTAAAAACGTGAATTTTGTGAGCTGGAGGAAAAAAAAGCTGGCCATAAAATTAATTTTAATAAAGTTGAAGACAATTATGTCTACGTTGTGCGTTGTGCGCATGCGCGATGAATTTGACGCGCCAACGTCGCGTCGATCCTAGCGCACAAGCTAGGTGTTTCTGTAAACGCACGTCCCACAGCGCGCGTTATGCGCAGCGCGCGGTAGCGTGTGTTGTGCTCTATCGGCGTTAACTGTAGGCAGTAACGCACGCCGGTAACGCGCGTTAGAGCGCAGAATTTAACGTCTAGTGTGCACCCGGCCTAACACAGAAAATAAATCTGTAGAAAATATAGTCACTATGTTACATGTTTACAGGTGTATTCTGTATTGAGATATGTTAGTAAGGAGCTCTTGAGTGACTTTAGACTGGGGGAAGATTTGATGGCGTCTGGGAGGTTATTCCATAATTGCGGTGCTCTGTAGGAAAATGAGGATCGAGCCACTTTCTGTTTGTATTGTGGTATTGCAAGTAAGGTGCAGGTCCTGGATCGGAGGTTATAGGATGAGGGAACTGCAAGGGGAAGCAGCCTATTCAGGTAGGGTGGTAGCTTCCCAGAAAAGCTCTCTTAGGCTGGGGTTAGACGAACGCAGTGCCTACGTGCGTTTAGCTGCACTTTATTACGGCCGTGGTAGCAGCAAATGACGTCCAGCGTAGGACCACAGACGAAGTACGGCCGCAAGAAAGTTCGGCCGCGCAACGCAAGCGGCAAACGAATGCATTTTTGCAAGAACGTCGAACCGCTAGTACTGACGTACAGATTGCGCTGCGTCCGCATAGCGGCGTGTGTGCGTGATTAGGAGACGTCAGACGCTGCTCATGTCCGGCCAACATAACGTCCAGACACCCAAAGTTGCTGGTTTGGATCCGTAAAAATCACGACCGAAATTGCGCATCGTATGACCGCTATCGCGTCTTCCTTGAAAAAATGCGTTCGGACGCATCAACAAAGTTTTTGACGGTAGACGTGAAAAATGTGTTCGTCTGACTCTAGCATTAAACACCAGGTTGGAAAGGTGAAGAGTGCGTCTAGATTCCAGAATCACTAGAAAAATTTGAGTGCGAAGCCAATATTGCTTAAATTTTATTTTTGTAGTAAAGCGCGGTATTCCCTCAGCTTAAAATTTACAATTTTTCATCAATTTACCACGTATCCGTAACGCAGTAGAAGGTTCGATGTGTTCTATTGATTGCTTATTCTTTTATTTACTCTTCCTCTGTTCTTCCTTAGTTATTTTTTCTTTGTTTTTAGTATTGGTTTCCCATCCTGGGGAGTGTTTATCTAATGAATTCCTGTATCACTTTGTTTACTTTCTTGATCTTTCTATATTTCACTTCCATCTCACGCTTGATGTACTTTGACTTTTTATTTTTTGTATGTGTTAAAGACTTTCAATTATCTCCTGTACTCAAGTGCTCTCAAGCTGCTCCTTCCCATTTCTCGCTTCACTTCCCCCGTTCTCTCCCTGGTTATCAGTCTCTAATTCTTGTGCTTTCCCTTGTGTGTTTTCTCCGGCGCACGTGAATTTTTCCGTTTTGCATTTTCTCTCGCTTTTGTAACTATTCCAAGAAGATGTATTATCTCACACTTGCAGCTGCTCTGAAACCCCTGTGCCTGTCTCCTACCCCTCCTTTTCCTTTTCTGCTCTTTCTGTCCAATTCACTCCCGTTCTTTCTCTGCCATAAATGCTCACTCGCTTGTGTTATCAATTACACTTGCTTTTTCAGCAGGCCCTCCCGCCCGTTCTTGTGTTTAACGCTCTCTGTGCTCACCAATGTATCTCATTCTTTCCCTCTATTCCAGCTTATCTTTTATTATCTGCTTTATGCTCCACATTTCTGTTCTTTTGCACATATGCGCTCTCCAGCATTTTTTTCACCTGGTCCATGGGCCAATTATCATTGTCATCATTTACATAGCGCCAACAGTTTCCGCAGCGCTTTACAATAACCAAAGGGAACGAGATACAGATAAACAGACATAGGATGGAAACGTTAGGTATATAGGGCCCTGCTCATAGGAGCTTACAGTCTAGAGGGATTGGGGTTGAGGAAGACAAGGGGAATTTTACTGGATGTCAGGATCATTAGTGCCAGTGGTTTAGGAATGGTGGGGCCATAGAAGCTGCTTCAATCGTGTGTGAGTAGGTGAGCAGAGGGATGAGTTGCATCAGTGATGTGGTACACTAATTTGAAGAGATGGGTTTTGAGGGATTTTTTTAAGGCATGAAGATCAGGGGAGAGTTTGATAGGGCGAGGCAAGTCATTCCACAGGACCGGAGCTGCCCTTGAGGTCTTGGAGGCGAGAGTTGGCCGTGCATGTGTAGCCAGAGGACAGGTGGAGATCACCTGCCGACTGGAGTTGTCTAGACGGGACGTGCTTGCGGAGTAACAAAGACCTTTCTCAGAGACTTAACAAAGACACGTGAGGGTCGAAACGTCGTCCTTCTGCTGATGGAATAAACCCACATGTTGATATTAGAACAGAGTGCTGGAATATTTGTATTGCTCTTTGAATACATCCCACACACAATACAATGATGTGAGTTGGCTTCCTGACCAATAGACTCCATTCTATGGCCATTGCCACACGGGGGGGGGGGGCAGTTAACACCAAAAAATCACACAATGGATGCGCCCAGGGACACATATAGAGTAAAATGTTTTCTTAACAAAACCTAAAAGAGAAACAAAGCGTAGTGTGTATGCAAAATGATGGATTGGAGGCGCGGAACTAAGCCGTTCTCCACTGGCTCCTGTCTCCCAGACTGTTTACTGCTGCAAGTGTTGGAGACAGGATGATGTCAACATGCAGAGTGCGCTGACATTATCGGTGATCAAGATTTTCAAATCCTTTTCGCCTGGTGAGGCCTGTGTGGGCAGGAAACTCCTCCACTTCACATAGTGCTATTTCCAAAACCGCACGGGGGGGGGGCGGCACATTCCCACTCCATGCAGCCTGACCTCCTTAAAAAAAATTAAAGTGATTAAGACGGATGTGTAGTGTGTCCTGTCCCTTTTAAGCCTTCCAGTTAATGGTTCCTTATGCCCTTTGATTTATGGTCAATCATTATCTCCAGTTTGCCAGTTCACAATCATTCAGTATCTTCGGTTCACCGTCACAATTTCTGGTTCATCGGGCTCTAGTCAGTGTTGTGTTTAAGTGCAACTCAAGTGAAACTGTGCAATTACACTAATCGGCATCTTCCCTGCTAATCGCTTAGAGCAGGCATGTCCAAACTCCGGCCCCCCAGATGTCCCTAAACTACAACTCCCATGCTTCTCCATCCATCTAATGCAGTCAGAGATTTCTGGGAGTTGTAGTTCAGGAACATTTGGGGGGGGGCCAGAGTTTGGACATCCCTGGTTTAGAGAAATATCGACAGGGTTTGCTCATCCTCAGCCCTACACATGTTTTGGAGCTACACTTCTCATGCAACCCAACCACTCATTAGGTCGAAAGAGTGTTGTGGGAAACGTAGTTCCAAAACATTTGAAAGGCCAAGGTTGAGCTCCAATGCTGAAAACTCTGATTGCAGCCAAATTGCAAATGTTTGTGCCCTCTCGGTGTCCAGTGAATGGCACCTACTGTCACCCTCGTCTCTGGTTTCCTATTTCCTCGTTCATTCTTCCTCTCATTTGCTTTGGTCATGACACCTTTTGACTTTCTCAGGTCTTCGCCAATTGCTTTTGCTTTTCTTTTTTCTTATTCCCTTCTTTCTTCACTTCCGTCTTTCTTTTCCCCTCGCTGGGATTCGCAGGAACTCTCACATCTGGATTTGTCCTGCCTGGTCCCCCCCCCCTACCCCTCCTCCACATCTGTAAACCGGATGACTGCACTGGCTCTCTCCCATCAATTTTCCCACGGCTTCTCCCCGTACCCTCTCCTTTACCTTTTCTCTCCCACATTGAGTCTCCTTTTCTCTTTATACCCATTCACCTTTCCATCTGGGGATTTATAATGCTTGGAGCCAGAATAATACTTCTTCCTCTCCTGTCTCCCGTCTTCTTCCTCCCCCATCCTTGCCCCTATACCCCCCCCCCCCCACACAACTCCTTTCCTCTATCTTCTCTCTTGTGACATGATGGACCATGTGAAAATCTGGACAGAAGGAAAGAGAGGGGGTTTGGAATTAAATGTTTACATTTTTTTGAGATTCTCCCTTCTCCGCTGGGAACTGCTCCACCCTCTCAACACAGTGCTGTATGTGTGCCTTTTTCAAATCGACACATTTAAATACACGCTCCAATAACTCTTCTTTTTCTTTTTGCAGAGTAAAGGCCCTGTTAAAGTAAAAGTGATACAATAATCATCCTTATCGCTGCCATGATTTAATGGCAATGGTTTACTTTACTGCAACAAAGTATCTTGACTTGATTTGGCAAATGAAGATATATATATATATATATATATATGTATATGTATATATTTAATTTTTTTGAGAAAGGATTTTACCAGGAAGAATACATTGAGATTTCTCTCGTTTTCAAGTATGTCCTGGGTGGCGAGTATGTACCGTTGGGTGTCTTGCCCAAGGACACTTACTGGAGAGGTGCTCTTGCCGGGATTGAACCCATGTCTCCACAGGCTCTCTCCACGCAGAGCAGTGATGTTACCTCTACTCCACCCAGCCGGTTTATATATATATATCAGTTCTCTGAATTGCTGGGATTTGTAAATGTCTTCTACAATTATATACTTTATTATTTGCTATGTGGAGGCTTTAATCTCACTCTTTGTCCTACACCATAACTTAAATGTGTATTGATTTGCCCTCGGGGTAAAAGCATCAAACAGCAACAACTCATGGCCTATCTCCTGCTGATGAGGGCATAAAAAGCCAGAAATAGCTGTCCAGGAGTGGCTGTGACTTGTTGCATAACCTGACCTTTGCTAAAAAGCCATCTAGTATGGCATTGCACTGGCAAGGAGGGTTCCGTGTTAAGACAGGCCCCGGATGCAAAAAAGTGAGAAGTTGGAGACGTCATTTGCATGTCCTACCCAGAGTTCCTTGCTGCATATGGGGAATGTAAGACATGAGCTCTGTGGGTAAAGCGTTTTTCTGAATTGGTGAGATATGTAAATGTCTTCTACAATTATAAACATGATAAATTGATATATATCAATTTATTATTATATATTTATAGTAGAGCAGAAACGTCCTTTAGTCTGGAAGGGTATTGTTACATCCGTAAACTGTTCAGTATATTAAACAGGGACACATGGCTGCCTGTGTATACATGACAATCATAAGGCATGGGACAGCTATTTACCTAGTTCCTGGATGTGACCAGCCCTGGCAATGGGTATTGCTAGTCACCGGTTCTTACATTTCTTGATTATTCCTCAGAAATTCAACATCAAAAGTGTATCTGGCTTCTAAAAATGGGCAATTGGCTACTACATTTAGGTTTTATTCCTGTCCAAGATATGTCAAGTCCTGTGTACCCTCATCGATACATCTTTTATTCTTCCTTTAGGTCAGTGTTTCCCAAAGCTGTCCTTAGGACCCGCTGACAGGCCAGGTTTGCAAGATAAAAGTATAGCTCATTGATTGCAGTATTCTCTCTCTGTTCCCAAGGTGATTTTTAAAATCCAGCCAGTTAGTGAATTCGGAGGACAGATTTGGGAAACCCTGCTGTAGGCCAGTGTCACACGAGTGTTTTTCAGAGCAGATGGAACGGGAGAATGGACGTTTCTTCCACTCTGACGCCCGTGTGGCCACCTCACTGAGTGCAGTTAGTGCGCTCAGCGCTGCAAGGCTTGATCCTCCTATGGAGCATCGCGCTTTGCAGCCCCATCGAACGTGCGTTGTAGCGCTTCGATGGGGATGATTTCCACACGTCTGCTGTAATGCGTGCAATTCGTGCGTGCGCTGAAGCGTGTGGCCAGCCCCGTTGAAATGTCACAACGCTGCGACGGACAACGGAAGGCACGTCAGTACAGGCGCACATAGTGCGTTCATTTGACACTGGCCTTAGATTGTAAGCTCTTCTGAGCAGGGCCCTCTACATCTTTGACTGTTCCTAAGTGTGTTGGCAATTGTATTTCATTTCCCCAATCCTTATTGTAAAATGATGCGGAAACTGTTGCTGTATAAATGATGGTCATAATAATAATAATATTTAAAAATAAATGACCTTGACAAGGCTGATTACGTTCAATCCCACAATCTGTTTCCCTGTGTTAACGTCTCTTAGCACCAATAAATTATTTGCAGCAGTTTTTCTGGTGACCAACCGCTCTCTATTTCTTGCAGGAAGTTGATATTCTGGATATTAACACAATACGGGACACACGGACAGGAAAATATGCTAAAATACCAAAGGTGAGCATTACGGAACATCGAAGTATGTGAATTGAGGTGTGATTTGAGCAAAAATCTAAATAACCTAAGGCTGCCTTTCTCTGCTTTCTATTTTACCCTTAAGTTCCATAAAATCCTGATTTAGAAACCATGATTCAAACAATACAGAATGTTCTTTTCTTACTATACTGGAACCCCAGGGACATATGCAAGAAGTGAATGTCACATGCAGGAAATTATTGAAGTCAGATAGCTTAACTCCTCCTCTTTGAAAGCACGTAAAGTCCTTTATGTTTTTCTTCACTTTATTGAGAAAGTAACAGCAAGTAAAAGAGAGCTTCTCTTGGTGTGCGCTGTAGGAGGAGGAAGATGGATAGAGCGATCTTCTCTTGGTGTGCGCTGTAGTAGGAGGAAGATGGATAGAGCGAGCTTCTCTTGGTGTGCGCTGTAGTAGGAGGAAGATGGATAGAGAGCTCTTGGTGTGCGCTGTAGTAGGAGGAAGATGGATAGAGAGAGCTCTTGGTGTGCGCTGTAGTAGGAGGAAGATGGATAGAGAGAGCTCTTGGTGTGCGCTGTAGTAGGAAGATGGATAGAGAGAGCTTCTCTTGGTGTGCGCTGTAGTAGGAGGAAGATGGATAGAGCGAGCTTCTCTTGGTGTGCGCTGTAGTAGGAGGAAGATGGATAGAGAGCTCTTGGTGTGCGCTGTAGTAGGAGGAAGATGGATAGAGAGCTCTTGGTGTGCGCTGTAGTAGGAGGAAGATGGATAGAGAGCTCTTGGTGTGCGCTGTAGTAGGAGGAAGATGGATAGAGAGCTCTTGGTGTGCGCTGTAGTAGGAGGAAGATGGATAGAGAGCTCTTGGTGTGCGCTGTAGTAGGATAAAGATGGATAGAGAGAGCTTCTCTTGGTGTGCGCTGTAGTAGGAGGAAGATGGATAAAGCGAGCTTCTCTTGGTGTGCGCTGTAGGAGGAAGATGGATAGAGCGAGCTTCTCTTGGTGTGCGCTGTAGTAGGAGGAAGATGGATAGAGAGAGCTCTTGGTGTGCGCTGTAGTAGGAGGAAGATGGATAGAGCGAGCTTCTCTTGGTGTGCGCTGTAGTAGGAGGAAGATGGATAGAGAGCTCTTGGTGTGCGCTGTAGTAGGAGGAAGATGGATAGAGAGCTCTTGGTGTGCGCTGTAGTAGGAGGAAGATGGACAGAGAGAGCTTCTCTTGGTGTGCGCTGTAGTAGGAGGAAGATGGACAGAGAGCTTCTCTTGGTGTGGGCTGTAGTAGGAGGAAGATGGATAGAGAGCTCTTGGTGTGCGCTGTAGTAGGAGGAAGATGGATAGAGAGCTCTTGGTGTGCGCTGTAGTAGGAGGAAGATGGACAGAGAGAGCTTCTCTTGGTGTGCGCTGTAGTAGGAGGAGGATTGATAGAGCTCCTCGCGCTGCGCTGCTGAACTTGTTAGCGCTTTAGAAATACCTGTAACTGTAGTGCACTTTCTAGTAGGAGGAAGGTAAAACAGAATGCAGTTGCCCAGTATAAACAGGATGCTACTCCTAAGCCTCCATGGATAGAATGAGGAAGTGAAGCTTTGCTGCACAGGAAATGGGACTGGGCCAAACTATCTATGCGACTTAGGGAGAGTAGACCAATCCATTCTTAAGTAAATGCATAGGGGGAACAAATAAGGAATCTGGTTCCATGATAATTACTATTATTATTATTATAAGGTATTCAGGTTGTGCAGTGCATCATGGAGAAGGATTTGCGCATTAGTTGTATTTGAATGAGATGCAGCAGAAAAATTATCACTATTTGTAGATGTAATATCGGGCCTTTATGGTGATATGTATAAGGTGTACTTTTGGTGTAGAAGAGCTGTTTTAAAGGTCAAATGAATGAAATTATGATGTTTTGGGCTCTGCTTGGTAGTCTTGTCTTTTAAAACTCCACCCTTGATCTCTGCTCTCTCCCCTGGGTTTTCTTGCATCTTACATTCTTAAATTAAATTACATTCTTAAATTCTTGCATCTTACAGTCACGTAACCTGTTTTTCCGCATTGGACCTTTTAGCTAACCTATCCTGATGAATCCTGAATAAGCCTGACTCGCTGTGCTACATTTTGCCAGGGTGACCTGTTTCACTGCTGTCTGCGTGACCTGCTGTACCACAGTGTGACTTAGCCAGGCTACAGTAGATCCTGGCCAGGCCTCTCTGCCTGTTCATTCAGAAATCAGGCTTAACATCTGATCTGAATAAACCTGGTTTGTTGTCCTACAAATTCTAGAGCAGGGATCTCAAACTACAGCCCTTGAGATGTTTATGGACTACAAGTCCCAGAATTCTCTGACATTGATAGATGGGCAAAGAATCATGGGAGTTGAAGTCCAGAAACATCAGGGGGAGAGGGTGTGTGGCAGAGTTTGACATCCCTAACTAGACGTATACTGCCTATATCTGATCTTCACGACTTTGTGCACAGCTACACAGTATGCCTTGACCTATTGCCTAATGGTCATCACTCTTAAGGGGTTATTCTCAAAGCGGCAAAGTTGCCATTGAATTTAGTTGGTCTATTCACTAAATTGTCAATTTGCCAAATAATGCCGAAAAACAGTCAGGGTTATTCAAAGCGATCCGAATGGCTGCCGAAAGGGACCCGACCGCTGAAAATCAGCATTCGGTTACCTCTCCTGGCCATTCCGCTAATCAGAGAGCAGGCAATTCGTCAAATCCTGGCGAATTGCCTGCACATACGGTGCCTGTTCTGTGCCTGTTCGAGGGCAGTGAAATCCTCATAGAGAAGCAATGCTTCGTCTATTCAGAGAACAAAAACCAGCAGTGAAAAGTTGCTGAAATGCCCTGCCATTCGGTGGTTTCATTCGACAGGTTTATTCAGGCAAATCCCATAGGCTTCAGTGTTAAAAATATTCCCGTTTTAATTCAATATCTAATAAACCGTTCATTATATTCTGCAGTAAAAAGTATCTTTTTATTTATAGATTTTTTTTAGATATTTTAAGCATTTTTCTGGATTTTTTTTAAAAAAAAAATAATTTTCGATTTATATATATAATATAATGTGATATGCCTATCACATGCAGCGCAGCCGCCGGAAAAAGCCGACACCGCAGACGAATGCAGTGAATAAATTCGAAAAACGATTTGCTTGAATGTTTGAAAAGTGAAACACTGTTTGCAAAGAAACTACTGAGCGAAAAATTTTGAAATTTACATATGAAGTCCAAGGAATGATAATAAAAAGGGCTGTTACAGAAAAAAGAAGTAAAGTTTAAAAAAATATATATATTTTTTTTTAAAAAAAATAAATAAATATATATATATATATATATATATATATTTATTTATTTTTTTTAAAAAAAAATATATATATTTTTTTAAACTTTACTTCTTTTTCTGTAACAGCCCTTTTTATTATCATTCCTTGGACTTCATATGTAAATTTCAAAATTTTTCGCTCAGTAGTTTCTTTGCAAACAGTGTTTCACTTTTCAAACATTCAAGCAAATCGTTTTTCGAATTTATTCACTGCATTCGTCTGCGGTGTCGGCTTTTTCCGGCGGCTGCGCTGCATGTGATAGGCTCCTGCTTGCGTTTTTCCAGCATTTTCGGTGGGTTAATCCAGATGTTTTTGCGGGTTTTGTGGTGGGTTTTTGGCGGGTTTGCGGCGACCTTTCCCTGCAATTCGGGGATCCTGTGGTGCTTGCTGAATACACCGCAGGGTGGCTGAAATGGATCGCCAAATCGCATTGAAGAGAACAAAAAGTCACCGAACGTGCGGTGGCTTTTCGATTCTCTTTGAATAACCCTGAGTGCAGTTTGCCGCAGTTCAGCGATCTTCGGCAGCAGCAAAATTGTCCCATTGAGAAGAAATGGTTAATCTATTCAGAGAACACCGAACTGCACCGACATGTCAGGGAAATGCCCTGATTTTCAGTGATTCAGTTTCGACAGGTTTAAGCAGGCGTATCCCATAGGATTCAATGTAAACAAATATCCTTTTTTATTTTTTATTTAGTTTATTCTCTTCAATTTTCAGCAAAACACCTTTTATTTTTTTAGAACATTTCGTTTGTATTTTTTAGACTAACAGGGTTATTCAGAGAGAGGTGAAAAGCAGTAGAATGACTGGAGAATGGTAAATTCTAGGTCAAAATAGCCAAACCAGAAAAATTCTCCCTTTCATCTCACTTTCCAAATCGGCTATTTTGACCTAGAATTTTCCATTCTTCAGTCACTCTCCTGCTTTTCACCTCTCTCTGAATAACCCTGTAAATGTTTGATTCCCAATTTTTTTTAAAAGTATTTTTATTATTTTTTTTTAAAAAAAACACTTCAGTAATAGACCTTCTTTCCTTTTTTTTTCTTTTTTTTTTTTTTTTTTTTTTTTTAGGACTTTTTTTATTAATTGGACACATTTTAATTATTTTTTGTTGTTTTAAAAACCTATTAGGGGAATAGGAGATTTCTGGTTGTGTTTTTTTCTTCTAGTGTTAGACGGCTCCATCTTTGGTGCACTACGGTGACCCTACGGTGAATTATCTGAAGTGTTGGCGAAATGGGATCTGCAAAGCGCTGAAATTTTGGTGTTTTGTAAATAACCCCTTTTGTTCTGCAACAGTCTGCCTTTACTTAAATCTAATCTGCTCTTTTCTTGACCTCCTTCGCTATATTGTAACATTTATCTTGCTGATAAGTATCGTATACTGACCTGATTAGATGCTGTCTTTGTCATTGTTGAACATAATTACCTTTACTCTGTATTTGTCTAACCCGAATGGATGCAACCTGCGACACCCTATTGGCCTATTTGGAAAGCAACTTGTTGTCATTGCCTGACATGCTTGTATATAGCGTGCCTCCACCTGAAATGCCGAGCTGTAGTCTTCCTTCGTCTTGACTTGTTCAAACGCAGTTGACCCGCTTTGCTACTTCCTTCCTTCATCGTGCGGCTCATCTACTCGCCGCTTGTGTCTTAACCTGCTCAGCTATTGTCTGCTTTACATGAACAAGAAACAAAGTTACACAACACGCTTTGCAATGTGCAATATTTCTATATACAAAGACGTTTCTGTGCTAGAACAGTGTTTTTAAACATGCAAAACATATACAGAGCGGTATACTTAATTCTCAAGACAAATGTTTCCACGTCTTTCTGGATCGGAGATATAAGCCAGAAAGACCCTGCTTAACACAGTGGCTGCACCATGATGTGAGCTGTCTGCTTTATATCTTTGAGGATTTCTGGAATTACAACCTTCTTTAAAGCGGACGACTGCCGTAACATAAGAGGCATCTGAGCGCGCTCCTTAGCTTGCCACTTTTACCAACTACAATGATCTATGACAGGCCTCAAAATTTCCACTCGCCTGCTTGCATTTGGCGAGTGGAAATTACATGAGGGCGAGTGGGAATGCAGACACAGGCAAGGCAGGATAGGGGATATAAGGGGCAACTACTGGCGAGTAACTCTTAAGGCCTGGCTAGTAGCTTGGGACTTGAAATTTTGAGCCCTGATCTATGATTAGTTATTCTTCGATTTGGCACAATGTATTTTCTGTGTTTTGGGGTTTTATGGTACGTTTTGGAGACCTAAGAATCCTAAACAAAGTGCATGTTTCAAAACCTAGTTACAGCACAGAGACTACTTTGTATATACAGATATTTCTTACAAAATACATTGTGTGACTGACGTTTGTTCACATGTCCAGCTTTTTAAATGCAATAAATTCTAGAGAAAAAATGGACTCCTAAACTAGCTGCACATCTACTATCCCGATCCTTCAGATATTTTACTCTCATCGACATTACAAACCTTTCCATGTATTGTTTGCTCTAACCAAGACAAGTTTCCAGAGTCTCCGTTACCTCCATATTACACAGCTTCCTGTTATCTTCCCGATTGCATATAGATGCACACACCTTGGCCAATGTCTAATACCATATGCGGCTGCAACCTGGATACCATATGCGGATGCAACTGTATTTTAGCGTTGCAAATTAGTTGGAAACCTAACTGAAACATAATAAAGTTGTAAATGTCAGCCAGTGTCAGTATAGGGTCTAGGGGTCAGTGTTTAGGATCAGGGGTTGGGGTTAGGGTTTGGTTTAGGGTCAGGGTTTACATAGTTACATAGGCTGAAAAAAAGACATGCGTCCATCAGGTTCAGCCTTTCACACATCACCTACTGCTGTTGATCCAAAAGAAGGCAAAAACAAAAATCCAGTCTGAAGCGCTCGCCAAACATGCAACATACTGGGAAAAAATTCCTTCTTGCCGCCAGAATGGCGTCAGATTTCTCCTTGGATCATGAAGCTTTTACCCATATATTAAATATTATAACCCTTAATATTATTTTTTTTCCAGGAAGTCATCCAGTCGTTTTTTAAAAGTCCGTACAGTCTCTGACCCAACCACCTTAACAGGCAGAAGTTTTAGGGGATCGGGGATTGGGGGTTGGGGTTAGGGTTAAGGTCCGGTTGGGGTAAGGGTTAGGGGTTGGAGTTTACAATGTTCAAGGCTGGGGTCAGACGAACGCAGTGCGAACGTGCATTTAGGTGCATTTTATTACGGCCGCAGTAGCAGCAAATGACGTCCAACGCAGGCCCACACACGAAGTATGACCTCATGAAAGTTCGGCCGCGCAACGCAAGCGGCAATCTAACGCATTTTCGCAAGAACGTCGAACCGCTAGTACTGACGTACAGAGTGCGCTGCGTCCGCACAGAGGCGTGTGTGCGTGATTAGGAGATGTCAGACGCTGCTCATGTCCGGCCAACATAACGTCCAGACACCCAAAGTTTTCTATTTTGGATTCGTAAAAAGTCACAGCTGAAATTGCGCATCATATGACCGCTATCACGTCTTCCGTGAAAAAATGCGTTCGGACACATCAACGCACTTTTTGACAGTAGACGTGAAAAATGCGTTCGTCTGACCCTAGCCTAAACCAGTTGAAATGAGTCACACATTATTTACATCGCTAAAATACAGTTTTACCCAAAATTGCGTACCATTTGACAATATATAGAATAACTTTTTGTTGTGACACGTGATAAACCTAATATATTGTCAGGCTTTAGAAACGTTAAACTGTGACTATAGATTCTTTTCTCCGCTTTTTGCAGTTGGCTTTGAAGTTTGGTTCCATAATTCGATGAGTTGAGTTGTGCAAACGGTCATTCTACCAAAAGGGATATAAAAAAAAACAATAATCCTGTTTTCTATTATTATTATATAAAGCACCTAGATCAGGGATCTCAAACTCCTGCCCCCATAATTCCCGGAATGCTTTCAATAGATGGCAGAAAGTTTCATGGGAGTTGTAGTTCAGAAACATCGAGGAGGGGGGGGGGGCAGAGTTTGAGACCCTAGACCTAGATCACGGGTCCTCAAACTAGGCCCTCCAGATGTTTTGGAACTGCATTTTTCCTTGCGTTTCTAAGAAACTAGTGAGTTGCTGAGCATTACGGGAGATGGCACTCCAGATGTTTTGGAACTACAAGTTTGATGACCTCTGACCTAGATGATCCCATTGTTGCAATTAAACTGAGCACTCCAGAATTAAAGTTAAATCGGTGCCCCCTGTGCCTCTTGCCTTTCCTTTCTATGTTTGTGAATCTGTCGTATTAATCACTTGTTGGTATGTATGTATGTATGTATGTGTGTATGTATATATGTATGTATGTGTGTATGTATATATATATATATGATGTACATAGTGATATGGGCTTTATACTACTGCATGTATTCTGATTGTACAAGCCTCTGTCGCCATCCGCTGGGCACCTGGAGTAATCACATCCACGCCATATACAACACGGTCTATTCACAAATGATTTTCGGCACAGTTCGGCGATTCGATTTTGCCAAAAATACAGTGAATTCACCATTTAGCTAATAGTCGCTGTATTTTGCAGAAATTGGGGTCGCCCGAGCGGTTATTGAACTATGGCGAAAACCGCTGAACTGCTAAAAACAAAAAATAAAGGTCCTTTTGAAAAAAATCAATAAAAAGGTCTCTTGCCGAATTAAAAAAATGGCTTTTTAAAAAAATTTGGGGGGGGGGGATTTCTTCCAAAAAATAAACAGGGTTTTTGCTGAAAATGTAAAAGTGTTTTTTTTAAAAAAAAATTAATTAAAAATGTTACTGATGATAGTTAGAAACACCGAAAATCAGGTAATTTCCCTGACATTTCAGTGTTCTGTGAATAGATTAACCATTATTTCACTATGGGACAATTTCGCTGCCGGCGAACTGCACCTTATTTCCCTGTCTTTTCGCCAGTATTTGCTGAATTGACAGCTCGGTGAATAGACAAACTGTCCCGAAATTACACTGAGCGGTGGCGCTCACCATTCGTTGTCAATTTCGGTGCTTAGTGAATAACCCCTTTATCTACTTCATCTCACATCTCCTCTACGGATCATTTTAAACGGGTTCGCTGATCTGAGACAATAAATCCTCACTCACATTAGTTTCCCTTTATCTGTTCCTTTATTTTATTATTTATTTATTTTAGGACACTCGGATGAGGGAGATTCTTGGATTCAATATAAACGAGCAACGACCAGAAGACAAACTCGTTACGGTCGTTTATGGCGGTGATATTGTTAATATCAACTTTATTAATTTCATGGCTGTGCAGGAGGATACCGCTAAGGTAAGAGCGTCGCGTGCGTCATTTGAGCGTAGCTTATTTATCTGTCGTAATCAATGAAAAATCACAATATAATAGCTTGTAATTTGGTTTGATCCGCTTTAAAAGCCGCTTTCTCGCTTGCCTTGTCTGCTCCTTTTCTCCCCCAACACCTCCTTTTCCTCCGGACCCGCGGCCTCATCCTTGTTACTGTGTGTGCCTCTGACTAATGTGTGTGTTTGTTCCGTTTCAGATTTGGACAGAAGGGCTTTTTAAACTGTCTACAAACATCCTTGCTCATAATTCCTCCCGGAACACATTCCTTCAGAAAGCGTACGTGTTCTTTAGGATTGTTTTCACTGGCGTTCGCAGCTCGTTGCATGAGGGGGTGCACCCATCGAACATCTATTCATTGAAAACTTAAATTTAGAAGATTTTTGCACAAAATGCAAATTTTTCATTAGAAATAACAAGCCTGTAACCAGAGATACAGACCGTTTTTATGCTATTAATTATGAAACTGATAAGTGACGATGTATCTTTTTGAGACTGGCCCTGCACGGCCCTTGTTTGTCGTTTTTGTGTGCTGCTGACATGCTTTCAAAATAAAAAAATTCAATACTAAAATGTGAATGTAGGAGGTGAAAGAAGACCTCTTTATCCAACATTAGGGTGTGCTTGGGCACAAACTGCACAGCCCCAGCACACACATATGATTGGTTTATAGGTTACAGATAATTTCATCCTTTGATTGATCTAGTCCGGTGATGGCAATCCTTGACACCCCAGATGTTTCTGAACCACATGTCCCACGTAATTAGCCAGTCTCATGTATGACCAAGCATCATGGCACCTGTAGTTCCAAATCATCTGGGGTGCCATCGATCTAGTCTCAGGGTCTCTCCTTCTGTAGCCACCATATAAATATATTGTTCCTTAATTATCCTCAACAACTATGACCAGAAAGATACAAAGCCACTGAGGCTGGTGTCAGACGAGCGTCTTTGAGAGCAGAAGGAATGTCCGTGAGAGTGGACGTTCCTTCAACTCTGACGCCCGTCTGGCCACCTTGCTGAGTGCAGTTAGTGCGCTCAGCGCTGCAAGGCTCGATCCTCCTATGGAGCATCGCGCTTTGCAGCCCCATCGAACGCGAATCGTAGTGCTTCGACAGGGAGTCTTGCAACATGGCCGCTGTCGTGCGTGCAGTTCGTGTTCGTTCAACAGCGTGTGACACTGGGAGGCACGTCAGTACGGATGCACATAGAGCGCTCGTCTGACACCAGCCTAAGTCCCCATTCACTCAGAGTGACATGAAAATCGCGCTTTTTCCCGTGCGATTTTTCCTATACGCGATATTGCGCGACTTTGCACAGGGACTTGATGGCAGCTACAGGGGGCTGTAACCAATGAAAAGGATGCCAGAGGTGACATCATTCCTCTTCCTGTTTCCTGCTCCTCACCGTAAACTTTATTGGCTGTGCAACAATGGCACCCACATCAAACTTCATTGTCTTGTGTGAAAATAAATAGCAGCTCTGTCACGCGACTTTGATTGATAATATCGTGCAATTTTGCTTTTATGAGCGATATTGCATGACACCATTGATGTCTATGGCGGCAAATCGCACAAAATACGCGGAAAAAGGGTCATGTAAGAGCGACTAGCTACTGCGCTGAGCTAAAGGCGACATTGAGCTGTGAGATGTAAACAGCTCCATTGAAATGCATTGGAGAAGCTAGATACAGCGATATCGGGTAGACATATGAGCGATATCGCGGAAAAAAAGCGTGATAAATCGCTTAGTGGGAATGGGGCCTAAGGCCGGGTGCACACGAGCGCACTCAGAGTGGAAGGAACGTCTGTGAGCGTGGACGTTCCTTCCACTCGACAACCGCCTGCCCCCCCCCACCTCAGTGCTGCAAAGCACGATCCTCCTATGGAGAATCGCGCTTTGCAACCCCGTCGACGTGCATCCTGGCGCACAAGCATGTGACCGGCCCCATCGCAGCATCACATGGCTGTGATGGGCGCCGGTAAGTGCGTGCGCACTAAGGCTAGGGTCAGACTAACGCATTTTTCACGTTGACCGTGAAAAAGTGCGTTCGAACGAATGGACGTATTTTGTCACGGAATACGCGATAGCGGTCATACGATGCGCATTTTCGTCCGTGATTTTGTACGGATCATCAATAAAACCCTTTTGCGTCTGGACGTTATGTTGGCCGGACGTGTGCAGCGTCTGACGTCTCCCAATCACGCAAACACGCCGCTATGCGGACGCAGCGCACTCTGTACGTCAGTAGTAGCGGTTTGACGTTCTCGAAAAAATGCGTTCGTTTGCCACTTGCGTTGCACGGACGAACTTTTGTGCGGCTGTTCGTCGTATGTTCCCCGGCATTGGACGTCATTTGCTGCTAGCACGGCCGTGATTTCGTGTGGCTAAACGCACGTTAAAACTGCGTTCGTCTGACCCTAGCCTAAGACTGTCATAAAGCATGCAATGCCTGCAGAGGCTCCCCTCAGAGCGTCTCTATGCAGGTGAACATACAGCCTTTCAGGCTTGCTTCTACCACCTGTATTGTCATTGCACGCCCCCTGTTCCTCTTCCACGCAGATATGTCATTACACGAAATATCTCTTACTGATCTCAAGTTTTTTTCTTCCTTTTTTTAAAATTCTTTAATTTTTTTTAGATACACCAAACTGAAGCTGCAGGTGAATCAGGACGGCAGAATACCGGTCAAAAAGTAAGAGCCGATCCTCCCATCTTTCATTCTCTCTTGCATTATTTCCCTCGTTCTTATCTATCTGCTCCTGCATATACAGCTAATTCCTAATTTTTTCTCATACATTTGCGGATCAGAATAGATGTTGCCTATGATGAACAATCTGACATTTTCTTTCTTGCTTCACGTCAGACTTTGCGCTGTGGTGTGTGTTTTATGTTTTATTGAATAACGTTTTCCTGCCAAGTCGTCCGCGTTCGTCTGCTGCTCAGTGCCTCTGTCTTCATCTCTGTTTTCTGCACTTAATTAAGTCATGAAAGATCGAATGTGCTCTGGATATTCCAGCCCCTATATTCTTTCTGGCCCCAACCTTCACCTTCCCTCTGCTCCCATTTGTTTTTACTTACCCCCCCCCCGGTCCCTTAGATTGTAAGCTCACGGGATGTATGAGCTTACACTTGGTTAAAACGCTGTTATACCTGGACAGTTATTCTATGGGCAGGTTTATCCTTTCCTCATTTATCATGTTCATCTCCTGTTTGTGCTCCCCCTTTGTAAAGCACTACGGAATATGCAAGCGCTGTATAAATGCCTGTAACTATGCAGGCCTGTGCTTAAGGCTTCTCGTTCACTGGATGTGTAGTCACATGACCAACTGGTTGATCTGCCCATACTAATTAGACATGTGCATTTCCATTTCGTATTGTCAAAATTTCATTTTTGGACGCGATTTTTTTCCCCGTTACTACGTTTTTCGGGAAACAAAAAAAAAATCTCCGCCGTCTGATATTACGAATCGGCCGAAATTACAATTTGAAGTATTTGAAAAGGATCTGAAACGATATCAAAGGGAACGAGAATGATCCGAAACAAGAAAAATGCAACAAAAGTAACCCAAAACAGAAAAAAATGATTTCAAAGTAATAAAAACGGGGATTTTTTTTTTTTTTTTTAACAGTGCAACTTGATCCGATCCGAAAACTGAAGTGATACGAAAACGATATCAGACTATCCGATATTTCGGATCTGTCCGAAATTACCGAATTGACCTGAAACAATTTTTTTTTTTTAAAAATGGCCCGAAATCACCCAAAATGAGAGGGGGAAAAAAAAACCATATGAAGGATTCCGAAGCGAAAAAAAAACCGCTGTGCACAAGTCTAATACTAATCCCCCAACATAGGATAAAGTTAAACGGCGTCCTTTGCATCCGAATTTTGGCGCATGATTTCACCAGACCACATCCTACTAGAGACTGCTCTCGTTCAAATGGGATTTTGCCACTAATAAATATATATATAATTGTACATATAACCAGCAAGCAAACACCTATACATTGCGTACATGTAGTGTGTTTGTGTGTATAGACACACAGTGTACATATATACATAGTACACACATACGATAACATTATATATATATATATTCTTATTCTTATTATTCTTATTACAAAACCATGGAGAGAGCACTCCAGACAAACACATTCAAAAACCTGCAACAGCTCCATGCATGGGTGCGTAATACCAGCTTTTACCACATGGTGAAAATTTCTTAACTCTGAGCTTTGCTGAATAAAATGGTGGAAATTTGGTCCGCAATGAACGGCCATGAATTGCTTAAGCCTGCCAACAGCGTCAATGTAATCCTCCCTCTGGCAGGTCCTACTCTACAAACCTAATGACTGCCCATCATGGGATAAACTCACTTACTGAGGAAAAGGTCCCTTCATGGAGCTCCCGCAGATCAAGGTTAAATAGGTCCTGGAGGAGGAGTACCTGTGGCAGGGAGGGGTGCATACCCAGGAAATTCATATGAAAAACACATGGGTGTGTTGCACTCAGCCTTAACTAAGCATTCAGTGCTGGTGCGTCTCAAAAATAAATACATTGCGTACGTGTGTGTGTGTATAGACACACAGTGTACATATATACATAGCACACACATACGATAACATAACATTTTATATATACATGTACTGCACACACATATACTTTGTGTGTGTATATGTATATATATTATACATCAACAGTATACATAAACTATAAAGCTTGGGGATATTAGAAGGCTTCACAAGCTCTATTAGACAAGCTAAGTGCAAGCCTTCAAAGTGAGCACTTATAGATCTTCTGGAGAAACTCTAGAGGTAGTCTGAGGTTAGACAGGAGGTAGAAAACCTACAAAAAGGTAAGATTTGCTGGTTTTAAATCCATTCTTTTATAATGGCAGGCTTGGTCCAGTGTAAGAGCTGTCATGCATTTGTTTTTAGATCCAATTTTTGGAGGTTTGGAGTGTGCCTGATATGTAGGCAGTTGTCTTTATTGCAGCAGGAAATTGCCTGTTTGAAGTCTGAGATTTGTAAATTATCTGTTAGACAAACTCAGGCTATGACTCTTACAAAGCACTGCCACAGCGGCCTCCTAGGAGCGGCAGATGGACTACTGTAGGATCTGGTAGATTTAGAGTTGTGGATAAAAGGCATGTCCCACAGTCTGTGGCTCTTCTTAATTCTTATGAGGCACTTTCAGAGTGTAGTGGTAAGATGGTTGTAGGCTCAGACAGCATAGTTGAGGAACCACCATCCCCTAGGCCTAAGGTATGCAGGACTGCAACCAAGGACAAAAAGGAAAAGGTGGGACTTGATAGAAGGCAATTGTTGCTGGGTGATTCTATCATAAGAGGTTTTGAGCTGGAGAGTAGTGGTTTGGTGAGATGTCTTCCTGGGGCTACTGCTCGTAGAGACAGACGTATTCTCAATATTGTCAAACAAGCAAAGCAGCAAGGGGAAATGGACGTTCTAGTCCATCTAGGGACAAATAACTTGGCTAGCAATGAGGTTTCTGAGATTAAGGAAGAATTTTGTGTTCTCGGAGGTGAAATACAGCAGATTGCGTCCACTGTGTCATTTTCTAAAGTTCTGCCTGTGCATAACATTCAGGATAGGCAGATGCGCAATAGGGAATTTAATTTGTGGCTTCGGGAATGGTGTCGGGAGCAAGGATTTGGCTTTGTGTCCCATGATAGCTCTAATTGGAGCAGAAAGGAACTGTATAAAAAAGATGGTTTGCATCTTACTCATAGGGGAACATATGTTCTCAGTGAGAAGTTCAAAGGTTTCACAAAGGAATATTTAAACTAGGAGGGGAAGACAAAAGGGTAAAAAACAATCTGCCCGATTGTCCCCCAAAACTAAATCTGAGGGTGCAAGCAACATGCGGGGTAAAAAATGACAAGCTCAGAGTCGTGTCAATAAAATCAATGAACTGGAGGCAATGATGGCAGCTGAAAAAGTAGATTTAGTGGCGGTTACTGAGACATGGTTCAGTGAGAAAAATAACTGGGACATAACAATACCGGGGTACTCTTTATATAGAAAAGACAGAGAAGGTAGGAAAGGAGGAGGAGTGGCCCTGTATGTGAAAAACAACATAAAAACGAACCAAATAAAAGTGAGCGAGGTGAACATAGTCAGTTTGGGTTACACTAACATTTGGCAATCATACAGTAGCACGTGTAGGTGTTATCTTTAGACCCCCTGGACAAGTAGAAGAGTTAGATAATCTGCTGTTTGAGGAAATAGCCAAAATGGCAATGAAGGGGGAAGTTATTATCATGGGGGACTTTAATCTTCCTGATGTGAACTGGAAAACCAAAATAGCTGGGTGCACCAGGAGTACAAATATTCTAAACTCCCTACTGGGATTATCTCTAACACAAGTAGTTGAGGAGCCGACCCGTAAAGAGGCCATATTGAATTTAATACTCACAAATGGAGGTTTGGTATCAGACGTTGTTGTAGGTGAAAATTTGGGATCTAGTGATCACCAGTCAGTGTGGTTTAATATAAGAACAGGGATGGAGCCGCACCACACAAAAACAAAAGTTTTAGACTTTAAAACAAACAGATTTTTCTAAAATGAGATTTTGTGTGAATGAGTCATTATCAGACTAGGGGAGTTTAAAGGGAGTCCAGGAGAAATGGGATTATTTAAAGGAAGCATTATTGGAGGCCACAGGCAATTGCATTTGGCTTGTTAGCAAAAACAAAAAAGGGAAGAAACCACTGTGGTACTCTGCAGAAGTGGCCAAAATAGTGAACAAAAAGATAGCATTCAATAATTATAAAAAAACTCAGAGTGAAGAAGATGGGCAAACCTATAAGATTAGGCAGAAAGAGGCAAAGCAATTTAGAAGAGCTTCCAAAGTACACGCAGAAGAGAAAATAGCTCAGTCAGTAAAAAAGGGGACAAAACATTTTTTACATAAACGAGAAAAGAAAAGTAAAACAAGGATTAGTTAGATTAAAAACAAAGGAAGGAAGGTACGTAGAAGAGGATAAAAGTCTCGCTGACTGCCTCAATGAATATTTTTGTTCAGTCTTAGCAGAAGAAAAGGAAGGAAAGGGACCTCAGTTAGGAGGAAACCCTAACGAGACATTTACATATGAGTTTACAGAGGAGGAGGTTCTACAGCAGCTGTCTAAAGTAAAGACAAATAAGTCAATGGGGCCTGATGGGATCCACCCTAAATTATTAAAAGCGCTCAGTGGTGTAATAGCAAAACCGTTAACAGATTTATTTAACCAATCCTTGTTAACGGGACTCGTCCCAGAAGACTGGAAATTAGCAAATGTTGTGCCCATTTACAAGAAGGGTAGTAGGGAGGGATCGGGGAACTATAGGCCAGTTAGTCTTACGTCAGTAGTGGGGAAATTAATGGAAACCATGTTAAAGGAAAGGATTGTTGAACATCTAAAAACACATAGATTACAGGATCAGAAACAACATGGGTTTAACCTCAGGAAGATCATGCCAAACTAATCTTATTGATTTTTTTTGATTGGGTAACAAAAATAATAGACACAGGTGGTGCAGTAGACCTTGCTTATTTAGATTTCAGTAAGGCTTTTGATACTGTTCCGCATAGAAGGCTTATCAATAAATTGCAATCTTTGAGTTTGGATTCCAATACTGTTGAATGGATTAGGCAGTGGCTGAGTGACAGGCAACAGAGGGTTGTGGTAAATGGAGTTTATTCGGCGCAAGGTCTTGTTACCAGTGGGGTACCTCAGGGGTCAGTACTTGGACCCATTCTATTTAATATTTTTATTCGTGATATTGCAGAAGGTATTAATGGAAAAGTATGTCTTTTTGCTGATGACACAAAGATTTGCAACAGGGTTGACGTTCCTGGAGGGATCAGCCAAATGACAAATGATTTAGGTAAACTAAAACCATGGTCGGTGCTGTGGCAATTGAGTTTTAATGTGGATAAGTGCAAGATAATGCACCTGGGACATAAAAACCCAAGGGTTGAATATAGAATATTTGATACAGTCCTAACCTCAACATCTGAGGAAAGGGATTTAGGGGTCATTATTTCAGAGGATCTAAGGGTAAGTAGTCAATGTAATAGAGCAGCAAGAAATTCTGGTAGAATGCTTGGTTGTGTAGGGAGAGGTATTGGCAGTAGGAAAAGGGAAGTGCTCATGCCACTGTACAGAGCACTGGTGAGACCTCACTTGGAGTACTGTGTGCAGTACTGGAGACCGTATCTCCAGAAGGATATAGACATTTTAGAGAGAGTTCAGAGAAGGGCTACTAAAATGGTGTATGGCTTGAAGGAGAAAAGTTACCAGGAAAGGCTTAATGATCTTAACATGTACAGCTTGGAAAAAAGACGAGACAGAGGAGATATGATAGAAACATTTAAATACGTAAAGGGAATCCACAAGGTAGAGGAAGGGAGTATATTTAAAAGGAAACAAAGTAGCAAAACAAGAGGACATAGTCTTAGATTAGAGGGGCAAAGGTTTAAAAGTAACAGCAGGAAGCATTATTTTACTGAGAGGGTGGTGGATACATGGAACAGTCTTCCAGTTGAAGTGGTAGAGGCCAAAACAGTAATTGAATTTAAGCAGGCATGGGATAGGCATAAGGCTATCCTAAACAAAAGATAAATCCAGGTCAAGTATCCATGTAATTGGGCAGACTAGATGGGCCGAAAGGTTCTTACTGTATCTGCTGACATTTTTCTATGTTTCTATAAACAAGTCAGTGCAGGTAAAAAACATGGGGCTCCATTGCAATCCTAGCGTTAAAACGCGGGTGCAAGGGAGGAAAAAGTGCGCCTTTCCCCCTTGCGCCCGGTTTTTAACGCTGGATTACAATGCAGGCGCAAAAAATGCTGCCTGCATTGTTTCTGCCTGTTACAATCCTGGATGCTCGGAGCAGCGCTGAGCGCAGCCGCGAGCATCCACTCGCTGGAGTCCATAGGACTCCATTGAGTTCCCCCCTGCCGGTCACTTGACCAGCCGGATCTCGCCTTGCGGTGTAGTGATATGCAGGGAGAGACTGGGGGGACTTTTCCCCCCAGTCTTTCCCTGCTCCCGCCGGCCGGAGGAGGCGGTTGGAGCTGCGGGACAGAGGGTGAGTATTCGATTTTTTCAAAAAAAATTTTTTTAAGGCTGGTGCTAACGGATTCTGCAGAAGCGGAATCCATTAACACCTAGTCCTGGCTCTGGTTAACTTTTTACTAACCAGAGCCGGGCGTTAATCAGCTCTGGGACTTTGTTTTCCAGCGCTGATTAACACTTTGTGCTCCCGATGTTAAGTATAGGGAGCGTAAAGTACAGTAACCTCACGCTGAAAAGAGCAAGGTACTAAACGCAAACTGTTTTTTTTAACGAGTTTGGATTGTGATATGCGGTAAATACCGCAGCAAACGTTAATGCTCACGCAAGTGAGCGTTTAACGTTTGCGTGAAGAATGTAATGGGGCCCATGGTGTATAGCAATGTCTGTAGCTCTGAGCCCTGTTCATGCAGGGCTTATACGTGAAAGTACTCTATATTATCGAGAACTCACTAACGTGGTGACTGAGTCGAGGCTGATGCACTCTCCTCCAGTGGGCGACACTCAGTCGTACTTGGTTGTATGATCTGGATTGTCCATAGGAAACCAGTCAGTGGTAAAACGACGTGTCCGGTGGATGATCAGCGTAATGGTTTGTTTTATACTATTGATGAATATAACTAGCTGTCTGGCCGCTGCTAGATTGTAGCATCGATCCCTTTCAGGATGGCTGAGAATGAGGGGATTTAGAACCTACGTCCATTGGTGCTGTGTCGGTTTTACGGTTTGCCAAGCCCTTCCTTTGAACCGTGTCCATTGTTACGAGGAATTTAGTTTGGTCACAAAGATAGGGATTCCGGGATTATTTTCCTTTCATCCTTGCCAAGAGGTTATTGATTTGATCTAAAGCCAAGTGTCCTGCGGTCCTTGCTCTGTCATGCTCTGCTTCTCTGCAGTCTCCTTTCATAGTCCTGTTTTCGCACCATTTTTTTATAAGCCTGGTATTTGCACTTGTTATTATAAAAACGTTAATATCTTTTCATAAGATTCTCTATTGAAACAGATGCGGACTGAAAGCTTGTAAGGTTGGGAGGAGGTACACCTGGCTTTTACAATGGGGGGGCATGCTGATACTCTTATTTACTCTGTCTTTCTTTCCCAGTATCTTAAAGATGTTTGCTGCTGATAAGAAACGAGTGGAGACTGCGCTGGAATCTTGTGGCCTGAACTTTAACCGGGTAACACTCAAACAAATTCCTTGCCATCCAGCACCTTCTAAAATCTTACTTCACCAGGGCGTTACTATTTTTATTATGTGTATAGTAGGGATGTCCCAAGCTAATTTTTGGGGGATTTGGTATTGACTTTTTTAAGCCAATCAGATCCCCCAAATGTCGGCATGCCAGGCTGCAAGAATCCTGGTGGAAGCCTCGACATTCACTGCAACGCTTGCCCGGCCTGCTCAAAGGAAGACTCTGCAGATGAGCGCAGAGCCACCAGTTATTATTGAAAGCTGTGCTGTGTGAAATTTGCGTACACAGCCTGCGTTCATCTCTGTAACACTGCCTATACTCAACACACTGTGGGAAGTACAACCCTAGTGTGGGGAGTATGGGCCGCGTTATGGAGTGTCATGCCCCCGCTGCTGACTGCACCATGCTCTCCATCCGTGCTCCGACAGCACATGTAAAGTGCTGCCCCATGCTCATCTCTGATCTCTGGTTCTCAAACAGTTAAGCACATCAAAAATACACCACACGTTCCTGCCGCCATAAAGGTCTACACCTCCCTCCCAGCAATGCTCCACCATTAACGTTCTAACTGTGTTACTAACCATTCTGACCCTCCGGAAGCTCCCTGATCTATACTTGAATTCCTGTGTACCAGGCCCCATGTTTTGCCCATCGATTATCTCCTTCTACCAGCCTCTGCCCAATGGACTGTCCTGACCATTCTCTTGGAATACCCACTTGTACCTTGTCTGGAGTCCCCCTTGTGTCCTGTCTACCCCCCCCCCCCCCAAGGTACATTCCCAGTGTCTGCCAAGAATCCTGGCCCCTCCTGTCTGTATACCTGTGAATCCTTGCATAACTGGGCTCAGACAACCCTTCCACCTATTACATGGAGAGTGCCAAAGGTTGTGTACACAGATATCCCATAGCACAGCTTTCAATAACAACAATGCATCCAGGAACAGAATAAAACATTTCTGAATGCATGTCTTATACACAAAAAGCCATAATAGGCAACTATAACTGTTGTGAAGTGTTTCAACAGTGAGAACATTTTTTATAAATACTTATGTTTCCATGGCAAATCCACGATCTCCGAAGTGCAGGCATGTAAGCAAAAAGCAGTAATAGTGCGATGTTGTAATTGTGAGAGTATGTGTAGCTAGCCTCACTCACATGGTTCAGAGCCTGTTTGTAACTGGCTCTGTAGCAAGCACAGTATGCCAACTAGGGGTGGTGTTGCCCATTTCTGTGGAATCCTGGAGTGTTGTTCTCAGTAATGGAAGCAAAGATAGGAACGATCATAGGGCAACAAGTTTTAAATGAACTTTGATATATCCAGAATATATTGGTCAAACACGTGAGTGTGCCACCTTGTATACAAACTAGCAGCTCTGTGCTCACCCGCAGCGTCTTCCATGCAGGGAAGGCACATGGTGAATGCCAAGGCCCCAGCAATATTTTGCAGCTGAGCCACTGGTCCGACCACAGGTTTTGCGGTATCAGATCGGGACTCTGCACTGGCCGATCACATACACCACACGACTCGGTTCGGCGAGCAAAGAAAGCCAATCGGGGGAAAAACCCTAGTGTATATAGTACTGTACTAATATTTTTAATTACTTCCTCACCATATCTTACAAGAGGTTAAGAGAATCTTAAAGAGAAACAACATGTGTAGACGTTCCTGCCCAGTCGAGTTTATAATCTATTAAAAAAATAGAGCCTTATGTTGAAGCCCAGAGATGACTGAAGGAATACTGTGTGTTAAAACGGGAAGGGGAATGGAATGGTTAAACAATAACCCTTCCTGGCCTCCTGCACCCCTTTTCATGTTTTAACCTTTTAGTCATTTTTACAAACTCACCTGAATTCAGCACGGGGCCGCCTCTGAATGCCTCCGGACGCGACCTGCTACAGTGATCCAGTGAGCCACAGCATATCAAATGACCGGGAGGAACAGGTCGCTCAAGACGGTGTCAATTCAATGGCTCTCAAAGCAAGCACCTTGAGAGCCATTGCAAAGAAGGACCTAGTTCCCCTGGGTGCCGGACAAAATCCCTACAACCAGGTTCCCTAATGCCAACATCCCGATGGCCAACTTCCAGACAGAACAAGTGCCAGACATACCAAGTTCCCTACACTGCCAACATCCAAAATCCCAGCGGCTAACCCTAATACGAACACCCTAACCCTAGGTTTAAGGGGGTTAGGGCTAGGTTTAGGGGGGTTAGGGTTAGGACTAGGTTTTGGTGGGTTAGGGTTAGGTTTAGGGGGTTAGGACTAGGTTTAGGGGGTTAGGACTAGGTTTAGGGGGTTAGGACTAGATTTAGGGGGGTTAGGGCTAAGTTTAGGGGGGCTTAGGGCTAGGTTTAGGGGGGGTTAGCGCCAAGTTTAGTGGGGTTAGGGTTAGGACTAGGTTTAGGGAGGGGTAGGGCTAGTTTTATGGAGGGTTAGGGCTATGTTTAGGGGGGTTGGGGTTAGGGCCAGGTTTAGGGGGGGTAGGGTTAGGGCTAGGTTTAGGGGGTTAGGGCTATGTTTATGGGGGTAGGGTTAAGGCTAGGTTTTAGGGGGTTAGGGCTATGTTTATGGGGGTGGGGTTAAGGCTAGGTTTTAGGGGGTTAGGGCTATGTTTATGGGGGTAGGGTTAAGGCTAGGTTTTAGGGGGTTAGGGCTAGGTTTATGGGGGGTAGGGATAGGATTAGAGGGTTAGGGTTTAAGGTTAGCCGCTGGGATTTTGGATGTCTGGAAGTTGGCCGTCAGGGAGTTGTCTGTAGGGAACTTGGTATGTCTGGCACTTATTCTGTCTGGAAGTTGGCCGTCGGGATTTTGGCATTAGGGAACCTGGTTGTAGGGATTTCGACCCAAACCCGGTTCCCCTACATTGGCCTTGCTTCCTGAAACTAGAAGCTGAGATCAGCACTTGTTGGTTGTCAGCTTCTGGGCAGAGCTAAATCAAACCAGTCATTGGGTTCATCAACTTTGAGACTGTGTCTGTCTGTCTCGGGGCTCTGTGACCATCCAAATTACGTTGAGTGGTCATAGTGTCTAGAGCAGGGCTGTCAATCTCACGCACTCCCCCCCCCCCCATTTGTTGATGCCTACATTACCCAGAACACTTTAAATACAAAAGGTGGTCAGGGAATCATGGGACTTGTAGTTCGGAAACATCTGGGGGGACGGAGTTTGACAGCCCTGTAGGGCTGCAACTAACGATTATTTTCATGATTGATTACTTGGCCAATTATTTTTTCTATTAATCTGCTAAAAAAAAAATATTTTGTTTCTTAAAAAGGACCATTATTTAAAACTCAACCCCTGCCACCCCCTTTTTTCGTAAGCAATTTGCATAGTGTACATAACTTTCATACGTACATACGCAAATTGCATATCTTGCATACTTTTTGCACACAAGGTATGCGAGCGCCTGGTCAGAGTGATGCATTGATGTTGCATGCGAAGGGGAGGCACTCCACACAGCCTGACCATTTTAATAAGGTGAGGTGGTCAGGGTGCGTAGAGTGTTCCTTAACAATAATCACTTGAACAAACTGAGTTTAAAGAGGGTCTGTAGATGGGAGTAAGTGAGTTTGGGCAAGGGACCATACCCGAGTGTGAGAGGGAGTGGGTTTGGGAAAGAGATAAGACCTGCGTTTGGGAAGGGACTGGACCAATGGGGGAGATGGAGCTGGAGTCCTGTGCCATCACCCCACCCTCTCTAAGTAAGGATAAACCACCAGTGGTACAGCTCCTCCACCCAGTGGCAGTAACCCAGGGTCTGTGTTATAGTTCTGCTACGGTTGTAAACTAAATAATGGTTATGTCTAATATAACCCTAGAACTAAATCATGCAATCAGCTCGAAAGTAGAGTCTGAGGTTATTCCGTTTGTGCTGTACACAGACCGATTAATCAATAATGAGAGTAGTTGACAACCATTTTCATTATCGAATAAGTTGTTGATTTAATCGATTAGTTGTTTCAGTCCTACAGGCCTGTCTAGAGTGCACCTTTCATTCAGTAAGATATGCTTCAAAGCAAAGAGATACCCACAGAAATAACCCGGGTGTGCTTTGCGAGCCTTTGTAACATGCATAGAAAAAGTGTATATGTATGCTGCTAGACTTGCTTTATCTATTGTATTTCTGTGAATGCATTAATGTAATATCGGTTTATATGTAAATATAACACATACAGTAGTATCTTATCCCAAGTCAATGTGTTATAAAGCAGAATGTGCAATTAAATTTTGCATTTATTCCAGTGGTAAACTATAAAACGTTTTGTAAATGTGTTTTTATAGAGAGAATCCTTGTGTAGTAGGTTTTAACCTCCTCTAGAATTCATTAAGTACATATTTCAGGTTTGCCCGGTTCAGTTACATAGTTTGCATTCCTCCCTCCCGAATAACTTTGTTCTTCACTATTTGACATTTTTTCCTGTATTCTAGGGGGAGTCCATTAAGCCAGAGGAGTTCACCCATGAGATTTTTGAGCGTTTCTTGAATAAACTGTGCCTGCGTCCAGACATTGATAAGATCCTCCTGGAGCTGTAAGACACTTGCATTTTTTTTATTATTTAATCGGTTATGAATTAAATTACACAAATACTGATAAGCTGTTTTCTCTTTCCATGTTTTATCTCATTTCAGCTGTCCCCCTTGTCGGTATACATTTTTTTTTCTTTCTTTCTTCATCCTTTTTCTGTGAATAGCCTGATTTCCCATTTCACTTTCCTATCTATTTCCTCCAATTTCCTTTTCCCATTTACTCTGCCTATTGTGTATCCTCTCCGCCTTCGTGTCCCTGCCTGCACGGATTGTTTTTATTTATTTATTTTTTTGCATGGAGATTTAATACCACATGTTTTTGTCTTGTTGTATAACATAGTATGCAAAATGTTAAAAAGAAATACTCTTAAGGCAGGAAAATGTCAAATAGGCCATTAAGGGTTGGCAGAAGAAAGTATTTAAAATCTCCCTGAGCAAAAGTCATAATCTTGTGTGTACCTGGTGACTGTTATGCACCCACCAGGTTAAGAATAAAAAGGTAACAAAGGATCCAGTCTATGTACATCAGGGATCTCAAACTCCAGCCCCCAGATGTTTATTGCCTACAGTTCCCAGAATTCTGTAGAATGCAATAGACGGCCTGAGAATTATGGGAGTTGTAGATCAGAAACCTCGGGGGGGGGGGTGGCGCAGAGTTTGAGATCCCTGATGTACATGCTGAAGATGCCTGTGAAATAGTCCAGGTAACAGATACAATGTTGGTGTTTGTTGTTAGTAGGAAGTCTCGTTTGAGCAGAGAACAAATATCACAAATTATTCACTGAGCGATAATAACATTTCCAACACGCACAGGGTTATCCAGAGAAAGGTGAAACTCTGGAAAACTTTTGGAGAAGTGAAAATTCTAGGTCAAAATAGCCGATTTGGAAAGTGAGATAAATGGGAGAATTTTTCTGGTTTGGCTATTTTTACCTAGAATTTTTAATTCTCCAAAAGTTCTCCAGAGTTTCACCTTTCTCTGAATAACCCTGACGTTCTATTGTGTGCATGTATTAAAACATCAATGTTGGAATTCACGCACCAGTGTAGCTTGGGTGTGTGATCTTAGGGTCCCTCAATCCCGCACAATGCGTAAATAAATGATCATCCGGCCAAAGGAGTGCTTTTATTCCACCCAAGTGGACCAGGCAACGTTACGATTCCAAGTGAGTGTCTGTCAAGGCTCCAGCGTGACCATCATCTATTTACTTGTCGTGTGAATATGGACCCAGATAAAGGATAGTGGGTGTTTCTGCACCTGCTTACTGTTTACTTTTTTCTGTACTCAGTGGTGCTAAAGGAAAGCCATACTTGACACTCGAGCAGTTGATGGATTTTATAAACCAGAAACAGAGGGATTCCCGTCTCAATGAGATTCTTTTTCCTCCACTGAAGAAAGACCAAGTGCGCCAGCTCATTGAAAAGTATGAGTCCAACCAACAATTCATGGAAAAGGGTGAGTGTGGAGAGAAGGAGGCTTAGGAATGGGGAGTTGACAACCGGTGCTGGTGGAGGAGATGAGGATTGCGCCCTAGGCAAGATGGAATCGCAATACGGTCGCCGTTTATCTCATCTCATTTTCCACTCTGCCCCACTAGTAGAAAACATTAATTTTTCCATCCTTCTTTCTGTTGTTGTTGTTTTCTGCAGACCAGATATCCATGGAAGGCTTTAGTCGGTTCCTTGGTGGCGACGAGAACAGCATCGTTCCTCCAGAGGCCTTGGATCTGACTGATGACATGAGCCAGCCACTGACCAGCTACTTCATCAACTCCTCCCATAACACCTACCTCACAGGTGAGTGACCAACCGGCACCGTACTCAGGAGGTTAAGCAACTCTATCGACATATAAGAATGGAAATTGGTTGGGTGGCAAAAGCAACTGGGGCAAACAAATCATTGTCCCGTTTAAATCAGATTTTCAGACTATCTCATCCCTAGCTTTCTTGAACAAAATGTTGTGTCTGCCATCTCCGCGTAATTGGTTACATTAATTTTGCTTTAATTCCACGGTTATCCTCTCGCAACGGTTTTCCTTTTGCCATTTCTTTTTTTCCTTGTTCAATCTAACATTCTGTATTCCTAATGTTTTATTCTATTTACCTCTGTAATTTGCCAAAAAACCAGAGCATACCTTTTGCCATTTTTGACGCATTCCTATAAGCTGCCGCTTTGTATTTCCCTTTTCTCCGTCTCTCCTACATTAGCCGGACAGCTGACCGGTAACTCCTCAGTAGAAATATACAGACAGGTGCTGCTCACTGGCTGTCGATGTATAGAGCTGGATTGCTGGAAAGGTCGCCCACAGGATGAGGAGCCATTCATAACCCACGGATTTACCATGACTACAGAGATACCCTTTAAGGTAACCGCCCCGCTATATGTATACATATCCACCTGAAACCAAGGCTGTTTCGTGGAGAGCAAATGGTATCACCACAAGTACTTTGCTAGGTTTTTGCGTCTGGCAGCCGTTCTATGACGGTAGTGCCACTTACAGTCAACCTATGACCTTTATCACTTTAAGTGAAAGATCTTCAGTTTCCATCTATACATTGTGCTAGCAACTTAGCAACTATTGATCTGCACTGGGGTGGAGTGGCAGGGAAAACACACCCATCTCTGTCAATCAATGCCTGGTGACAGATACGTGTTGCAGGCAGCAGAGCCTTTGTGCAGATGATTGGGTTACATTAGAGACCAGGAGAGGCCTCCTACAAATTGCTGTTCTAATTGGCTTTGCTAATTAGAGCATGCGGTTGTGCTGTCAATAAATCCAGCACCTGAATACTTGGCCTGCTTGGAGATGCTTACTGAGTAGGCCAGTCTGTTAGTAGGGAATTGAAGTTTGAGTGGTCCTCTACATCAGTTGTTCCCAACCGCGGTCCTCAAGTCCCCCCAACGGGTCAGGTTTTCCAGATATCTGAAGCACAGCACAGGTGATATGATTTGCTGCTCAGTGATTGCAGGATTCACTCTGCATTTCCCCAAGGTGATCCTTAAAACCTGGCCTCTTGGGGAGACTTGAGGACCGCGTTTGGGAACCACTGTTCTACATGGATATAGAAGTATGAATTCACCATCCTCACTGGAACTCAAGTAAGCAGTGCAGGTGTAAGATCTCATTCAGCAATGGCGCATAGCAATATCTTTATGATCCGTTGTATATTCAAAGGTTAATTTGTTCCAACACATTCACTCTCAGACCTCCAAACCTTACGTTGAAGCACAATCCTTAAAGATATCATTGCATTTTCAAGTTGGCGCCCATCGGTCCAAAGACGGCAGCTGTCTACTACTGTCCAGCTGCTGGTTTTGATGCAAAAGAAAAACGTTCATATCTTTTTATTGCAAAAAAAAAGGAAAATATTCATGCAGAATTACGCTTTATTTAACAACTGAAGATGTCCACATAAAAATAAGCCGTTGCAATGCACTTGTCATGGTCACTGTTGGGTTCTGCCATTGCCTTTCGACTATAGGACTTGGCCCTCCAGATGTTTTGGAACTACATTATCCATGAGGTCCTCCCAATCTAATGAATACCAGAGCATCATGGGTGATGTAGTTTCAAAACTTCTGGAGGGCCAAGGTTGCTGACCCCTGTCTTACTGATATGGCAGGTCAACATTTGCAGCTCTTGATGGATCTCAGAATGCTGTGCCACGTGTATCAGCACGATGGCGGTGCTCTATATAGGGTATATAGGGCACTTTAATGACAAAACTGTACCATTCTACTGTCCATGACGGAATGTTGAAATGGCCATTCTTGACCACGTGGACTCTCGTGGACAGTGGTGGCATGAAGAAATAATGCTAAAACTGTGCCTATTAGAATGTGTTGTCAGAAAAGTTACTGGAATGGCATTATTCTTTGATTGTGCTGTGTCTTTAAGCATTACACCCTCATTCCATTATTCCCTCTTCCGCTCTCTCGCACAGGAAGTCATTGAAGCCATTGCAGAAAGTGCATTTAAAACCTCTCCCTTCCCCGTCATTCTCTCATTCGAAAATCACGTTGACTCGTAAGTCTTTTTCATCCTGCCGTCAAATCTCCCAAAGATTTATATATAATTTTCTTTCTTCTACTTCCTCCTGGAACTTTATCGTCTGTCCATAACAGTATCTTTTCCTTCCCATGTCCTGCAGTGCAAAGCAGCAAGCGAAGATGGCAGAGTACTGCAGAACCATATTTGGAGACGCGCTGCTAACAGAACCTCTGGAGAAATATCCTGTGAGAAGAAGCGTTTTTCTTTCACCCTATGGGCGTTTCTATCATATTGACCTTTTTCTGTTTCTCCTTTTTAAATATTCTCTCCCGCTTATTTGATTTCTGACTTCTTCGCCTCCATTCTTCTCATTCTACCATTTTTATTTTTCCCATCACTACATCCAGAATCCTAGTCTCCCTGGGTGCAGTTATTAATGTTATTACATCTGATGCCCAGGGTTACCGTACATTTCATAGGCTCGGGACCACACAATTAAGTCGTGTGACATGATGGATGTTGCGGCTTTTTAAAATTCTTTTATACTCCCAGATCATTGCTATGAGGAATCAATCCCTGGATTCCCCAGGTAATGCAAAGAGCATCTCACAGATATTTCCTTGTCATCTTCTCCATCAGCCCCCTCCGTGACAGTTTCATTTTTCTTGAATTTATTTATTTAAAAAAAATAGTTGTTATTTTAACAAATGGAAATACCATTAGATCAAGAAAGGCACAGTTAAACGTTGAGATTGTCTTGATAGGGTAACCGGGGTATGAACCAGGATCCCTCTTACCTGGTGACAGGATAATTGGTAGGGTCTGAACTAGGGCTGAAACAACTAATCGATTAATAGACAACTAATCAATGATTAAAATCGTTGTCAACTATTTCCATTATCGATTAATCGGTGTTGATTAATCGCCCTGTGTTCAGCACACACTGTTTAGAGTCTGAGTTCAACGTAAATAACCTCAGCTTTGGAGCTGATTGGAGAAGACGCGCCGCTGCTTTACTCGGTATGATTTAGTTCAAGGGTTTGGTCAGACACAACCAGTTTGTTTTTATTCCGTTTAAAACAGTAGCGGAACTAGAACACAAACAATAAGATACTGCCACTGGGTGAAGGAGCTGTATGTCTGGGTTTCATCCTTACTTGAAGCTGGAGTCCTGTGCCACCACCCCGCCCTCCCTGCCACACCATCTTTGGTTGGGAACTGCCATTCCCTCTTTGGTCTGGTCCCTTTCCCCAAACTCACTCCCACACTCAGATCCGGTCTTTTGTCCATACCCACTTATTCTCACTCTCAGATCAAGTCACTTGAGCAAAGTCACTCCCTTCCACCTCCAGTCCCTCCTCCCACCCAGTTTGTTCACGAAATTATTTAAAAGGGACACTCTACGCACCCTGACCACTTTAGCTTATTAACCACGATTTCATGCCGTCATCATCTATGACCAAGTGCTTGTAGCCGTGTTCATTTAAGAAAGCAAACATGGGTTTAAGCTGCGCATGCAGCATCAACCCATCCCTCTGACCAAGCACTTGCATACCTTGTGTGAAAAGTACGCAAGATATGCAATTTCCGCATGTATGTATGAATGTTACGTACACTTCTCAAATTGCTTATTTGTGTTTTTTTTTTGTTTTACATAAAATTCCTTTTAAGTAAACAAATTATTTTCTATATTTTTTTTAACCGATGAATCGATTAATCAGAATAATTATCGGCCAACTAATCTATTATGAGAATAATCTTTAGTTGCAGCCCTACTCTGAACGGTAGTTCAGAAAAGGCAATGTGTGCAGGAAAATGAAAGAAAAAGATGGAAAGGAGCAAGAGAAGGTGGAGAGAAAGAAAAAAGGAGCATAAATTGTGTGTGGAGTCTGCTCTACTCACCCCTCTCCTCCTACCCCCTAGCACAGTAGCCAACATTAAATGGAAGGTCTTCTAGGTTCTGTTTTTATTTTTTCTCACTTATCTGTATCCTCTCTCCACCTGTCCCTTGTCCGTGTATTTAATTCCTTCCTGCGTTCCCTCTCTGTTCGTACCCTTGAACATTTCTTCATCTTGCCTTTATGAAAACCATCGCTTTATTGCTTTTAGACCTATTTTGACATCGAATTCTCTTGCTCTTTTTATGTTTTTAAAGCTGCAACCAGGAGTTGTTCTTCCCACCCCTCACGAGCTTCTCGGAAAGATCCTAGTGAAAAATAAGAAGAGGCACAAAGGTGGAGTGAAAGGTCCAGAAGGAAGCGTAAAGCGGAGGGTTAGCCAACAGCCATCCAACACCTATAGTGACTCGTCTAACATTTCTGACTCGCCTGCAGCAGGTACGTAACATGAGTTTGCATGCGTGTTTCAGTGAAACCGCATCAACACTGTTTGGAGCTATGGTGTATCATTGCAAATTAACCCTTTCCACGTCCTGCCGCATGGCCACTTCGCTGCGGAGGACGCGCTGAGCGCGTCCTCCCTTTTGCAGCGGCGACCGGCCGGGATTACGCGCCTGCGCGATGACGTCTATTTCAGGCACCCCCCCCGCGCCATTGCGGGGAAGGTGCCTCTCCCCCTCCCCATCCGTGCGGGCCATCTGCTAAAGACAGGTACCGCTTGGAAGGGCACAGCCTGCCCTTCCAAGCGGCGGCTGTCTTTAACCCCTAGGGGGCTGGATCGCGATATGGCGCTAACATGCGCCATATCGCGGTCCCCTCCCGGAGCTGGCCGACATCTTGGATGTCGGCCAAGCTTCCGGGATATCCCCCTAATGACTGGCGTCATCGCAAAGAGCGCGATGGCGCCAGTTTCGAAATTAACCCCTTGCTGCCACCTATGCTGGAGATAGGGGGTTCATTGGAACCCCCTATCTCCCGTTCCGTGACAGCTAGGGGTTAATGTTTGCCATCATTGGAACGGCCAGGGCGTGGCCTTTCCAATGATACCAAACATGACCATGTAAAATGTAAAAAAAGTTTATTGTTTTATTAGCGCAGCAATATTGTTCCCATTTCAATTATAATGTGAACAATGATGCTGCACTAACGATTTTTTCTATGGGGGGCGTTTGCTAAAAAACACATTTTTCCCAAAAAAAGTAACGATTCCCCATTTCTAATTTTTTTAACAAGCGCAACCCATAGAAAATATAACCGCAAACGCTCGCATGTTAAAATGTGAAAAAAAAACACTTTACACATTGTAAATTATTGAAAATTCGAATTTTATTGCATTTTTTGTTATAATATACAGACAGGACATCACGTATACATATAATAATGATATATTATGAATCTGCCAAGTCTCCCGGAAAGAACGATATATAATATGTCTGGGTCGTATAATAAAATGTGACTTCAAATCGCATTTCAACATGATGAGCGAAACTGGTAAAAATTAGCTCATTAGCGAAAGAGTTAAATTCTTTGTTGCATTCCAGAAGGTGCCCCCAAAGTTTTAGCACTTCAGACATGACATCCGCGGTGCTACATGAGGGTTAAGGCTGGGGTCAGACGAGCGTACTAAGTGCGCCCGTAATGACGTGCCTTCCGGCGTCCATCGCGGCATTGTGACGCTGTGACGAGTCGGACACACGCTGTTGCACACGCACGAATTGCACACATAACAGCGGCCTTGCTGCGTTCGTGCAGCAAGCCTCCCTGTCAAAGCGCTAGGATGTACGTTGATGGGGCTGCAAAGCGCGATCCTCCATAGGAGGATCGAGCCTTGCAGCGCTGAGCTCACGAACTGCGCTCAGCGAGGTGGCCATACAGGCGTCGGAGTGGAGGGAACGTCCACGCACACAGACATTCCTTCTGTTCTTCAAAACGCTCGTCTGACCCCAGGCTTACTGAGCTATTGCAGCTAGGGCTCTGTGCTGCAGCAAGTGAATAGCTCCATGTTACACACAGATATTCACTTGCTGCAGCACAGAGCCCTAGCTGCAATAGCTCCTTTTGGCCAGCAGGTGGCGATGCCTTTCACTTGGGACTAGAACAGGAAATCATGCACTAATTATATATTGGACCTATTCCCACCTTAACATTTAACCCCTTCGCTGCGGCGGACGCGCTCAGCGCGTCCAACCGCATGTCACGTTCCATGCGGTGGACGCGCTGAGCGCGTCCTGCCTTTGGGGTCAGCGTTCGGCCGGGTTCCGGCCGATCGCTGGCCCCCCCGGTGAGGGCTGACATCCTCGATGTCAGCCCAGCATCCGGAACCGCCGCCGGAGTAATTAGGTGTCATCGCGGCGGCGCGATGACACCTAATTCAGGCGCCCCCCCGCATGTGCGGAGGAGGCGCCTGAAAGGGAGGGGGGGGAGGTCCTTCGGACCTCTCTCCCTCCCGATTGGCGGCGTTGCGGGGGTTAACCCAGGCACCGTTTGGAAGGGCACAGCCTGCCGTTCCAAATGGTACCTGGCATTAACCCCTGGGGAGCCGGATCACGAATCGGCGCTGAAAAGCGCCGGTTCGTGATCCTTTCCCGGAGCTGGCCGACATCTTGGATGTCGGCCAAGCCTCCTGGAACTCCCCCTGAGGACTGGCGTCATCGTGCATAGCACGATGACGCCAGTCCTGGAGTTAACCCCTAGCTTAAAGTTTGGTATTGTTGGATCAGCCAGAGCATGGCCGTTCCAACGATACCAAACACGAATGTGAAAAAAGTTTGTAAAAAATATATATTTTTAAAAAAATTATAAAAAAAAAAATATTTTTTTTTTCTTTTTTTTTGGTTTGTTAATGCAGCAATATTGTTCCCATTTCAATTATAATGTGAACAATGATGCTGCACTAACGATTTTTGTATGCGGTGCGTTTGTTAAAAATCGTGTAATTTTCCCCAAAAAAAAATGTAACGAGACCCCATCTCTAATTTTATTAACAAGCGCACCCCATACAAAATATAACCGCAATTGCTCGCATGTTAAAATGTAAAAAAAAAACACTTTACACATTGTAAATTATTGAAAAATCATATTTTATTGCATTTTTTGTTATACTATACAGACAGGTCATGACGTATACATATAATAATGACATATTCTGAATCTACCGAGTCTGACGGAAAGAACGATATACAATATGTCTGGGTCATATACTAAAATAAGCCTTCAAAACGCATTTAAACATGATGAGCAAAACCGGTAAAAATGACCTCAGCACAGGGGCGGGAAAAGCCTCAGCAGCGAAAGGGTTAAAGTGACTTTTCAAAAATTCACTGGTTTCTGGCAGTTGATCTCTGGAAATTCACTTTGTAGCGAAGGGGTTAATGAATAATGTGCGCTGCCATCCAACAACCTACAAAAGTTTTCTGTTTTCCAATTCTTTTGGATAAGAAGCTTTCTTTTCTGTTCCTATACTTTGTGTGCTGTATGTTTTCCCTTATACATACTTTTTTTTTTTTGTTTACTTAAATGTTATTCCACTTTTCACTAGTCTTCCGTCCATGCATGTACTGTTAAACCCATGTGGATGCTTGCTTCAGTTATGAATTCTGAGTAAAGTTGAGACTCTAGATCAGTGTCTAGATAGGAGTACGCAGGGGGTGTTGGGCAGTTGGGTGAAGAAGTCCTCTTTCAACTCTTACATTGATATTTTAGATGTCCAATGTCTCCCGTCGTGATGAATAGCATAAAAACTGACGGTCAGGGTTATTCAAAGAGATCTGAATTGTGGCCGACAGGTAACCGAACAGTGAAATTCAGCGTTCGGTTACCTTTCTTGGCCATTCGGTTTATCCAGAGAGCAGGCAGTTTTCCAAATGTTGGCGAATTGCCTGCACATACGGTGCCTGTTTGTTGCCTGTTCGAGGGCAGTGAAATCCTCATAGAGAAGCAATGCTTCGTCTATTCAGGGAACAAAAACCAGCAGTGAAAAGTTGTCGAATTGCCTTGCTGTTTGGTGGTTTCATTCGGCAGATTTATTCAGGAGAATCCCATAGGCTTCAATTATAAAAATATTCCCGTTTTAATTCAATATCTAATAAACCGCTGAGTATAATATTCTGCAGTAAAGAGTCTCTTTATTTATAGATTTTTTTAGGATCTTTTAGGCATTTTTCAGGATTTTTTAGTGAATAATTTGTTTCTGTAACAGCCCTTTTTTATTATCATTCATTGAATCTTATATGTAAATTTCAGACATTTTCGTTCTGTAGTTTCTTTGCAAACAGCGTTTCACTTTTCAAACATTCAAGCATACTGTTAATTTTTTTTTCACTCCATTCGTCTGCGGTGTCGGCTTTTTCCGGCGGCTGCTCTGCGTTGTGATCGGCGGCTGCTTGGGTTTCTCTGGCGTGTTACGCGGGGTTAATCCAGATGTCTTTGCGGGTTTCAGTGCGCGTTCGCCGGGTTTTGCGGTGAGTGTTCGGCGGGTTTGTGGCGGCTTTTCCCTGCACTACGACGGCCCTGTGGTGCTTGCTGAATACACCGCAGGGTCGCCGAAATTGGATCAGCAAATCGCACCGAATTGAAGAGAATGATCGCGCGGTGACTTTTCGATTCTCTTTGAATAAGTCTAGGGTCAGACGAACGCATTTTTCACGTCGTCCGTGAAAAAGTGCGTTCGAAACGAATGGACGTATTTTTTCACGGAATACGCGATAGCGGTCATACGATGCGCATCTTCGTCCGTGATTTTGTACGGATCATCAATAAAACACTTCTTGCATCTGGACGTTATGTTGGCCGGACATGAGCAGCGTCTGACGTCTCCTAATCACGCACACACGCCGCTAGCGGACGCAGCGCATTCTGTACGTCAGTACTAGCGGTATCATGTTCTCGAAAAAATGCGTTTGTTTGCCGCTTGCGTTGCCCGGCCGAACTTTCGTGCGGCCGTACTTCGTATATTGGGCGTCATTTGCTGCTACTGCGGCCGTGATAAAGTGCAGCTGTACGCGCGTTCGCACTGCGTTCGTCTGACCCTAGCCTTACCCTGCATATCTCTGATTACAGATTTGTTATTTTTAATGAACAATGGGCATTTTGTGCAAAATTGTCTAAACCTAGGTTTTGAATTAATGTTCCATGGGTGCACATCCTAATGTAAAGGGCTGCGCACACCAGTGAGTGGGGAATAATCAAAAAGAATACAATATGAAACAACGAACGTTGACAGGCGAAAAGAACATGCGTGTTTAACATTTAAGCGCAACTGCCTGTGTGTCTAAATACGCTTCTCGCTGTTTAGGACTTATAGCTTCTGATGTGGCTGATATATCGCTGACACTTTCCAACGGAGAAGAAAAAAATGACGAAAAGCCTCCAAAATACACAGAGCCAAGGAAATCTATTGGTAAGCGTGATTTGGAAATCAATTTCCATTGGTTCTTAATCATGTTATACCTGTGTATGAATCCCATTTCTGAGTTTATATCACATCTCATTTTCCTAAAGCGTTCTTTTCTTTCCTTCTATCTCAGATCACGATGCTGACAGTGAGGAGGAGGAGTATGAGGAACCGGCTGATCCCAAAAAATCTGATGAGGTATGCCCCCACCCTTTTAGCACCATTGCATCAGTTAAGATGATCTTCCTTTGAGACCACTGACGGCTTAACCCTAATTACAGGGGACAGCAAGTAGTGAAGTTAATGCTACGGAGGAGATGTCCACCCTGGTCAATTATGTGGAGCCTGTCAAATTCAAGTCATTTGATGTGGCCAACAGTAAGTAAATGAACGATATGTCTATGTCAGGGAACAACGTATCCAGCAAGATCCGAGACTTGAAGTTTGATTCAGGATTAGTAGCATCAGCGTTTTAATAAGTAAGCGGGAGATTATCAATTTACATTAACCCCTTGCTGCCATTACTTAATAAATAATTATTTATTATAAGTTTCTGGTAGAGGAAAGAAGCTCTCAGACTTCTACATTCTTTCTATTACTTTGAATTTTTTTTTCACTTTATTATTGTTCTTTCTGTGTGTGTTGATACAAAATCCTATTTTTCTCATTGTCTTTTTTTTTTTTTTCCTTTTATTTTTGTCTCCCTTTTATATTTTTGCCTGCATCATTAACCCCTGACAATTAACCCACTGCTGCTCTCTATTTTTCAGAGAGGAATAAGTTTTACGAGATGTCTTCATTTGTGGAGACGAAGGCGTTGGAGCAGCTCACTAAATCTCCTATGGAGTTTGTGGAGTATCCTTAAGGTCATAGCTTCTCTAGGCTGTGGTTTAAAGTGCACCCGTCGTGCATTCTATTGGGGGGGGGGGCACCATCGCCTGTCTTTTATCTCACCTGACAGATGATCAGCAGCAGCTTTGATTTGACCTCAGAGCTGATTTGACCCCACAGCTATGCCAAAACTATCACCATGATGGGTGGCATACTGTGAGTAAGTATGACAGGTGCGTTTTGACAGGTCTTCAATTTTTATTTTCCTGGATGCCCTTCAGCAGTATATCTTCTTCTCACATTTTGGGTTTCTTCTAACCCTTCCCTAATCTCTCTTCATGTCTTTCATCTAAATAAAATTTATTTTTCCCTAGTACACCTCACTTCTGCTTTAATTTATTATGTTTCTTTGCTCCTGAACATCATCTGTGCCACCTTGCATAACTTTCCCTATCACTTTCCCTCGTTTCTCTTTATACCTTATTTTCTTTTTCATTTACTGTCCATTATAGTCGGTCCTTTTTTCCTGCCTTCCATGTTTTTCTCCTTTTTTACCATTTCTGTTGGACTGGAAATGAATAGACAGAATAAAAAAATATCCTCCTATATTTATTCATTTATAAATCCTAATTCAGTAATACATTTTACTGTTGGCGCTATATAAATTATGACAATAATAATTTAAAAAAAATAACTTCTTTCAATTTAGCAATAATGGATTTATTGCGGATCATTTGTGGTCCTTTGTGCCTCCTGTAGAGGGGGGGTGGGGATGGAGGAGCTTGAGTGCTCTGGCCTCAGTAAATTAAAGATGGCTCAAACACCATATAACATATTCTGTGTCACTGCTTTTCTACAGTAATGTAAGTTTTGCCTGTCCTCTTTGGCCTCCCTGGCGTGTAGCCCTTTTTTTTCTTTCCTGTTGCATCTACCATGTTTTTTTCCCTAACTCATCCTGCACACAGATATAATAAGAAGCAGCTAAGTCGTATCTACCCCAAGGGAACAAGGGTGGATTCCTCTAATTATATGCCCCAGCTTTTCTGGAATGCAGGATGTCAGATGGTGGCACTGAATTTTCAGACTCAAGGTAAGTCCTTTTACTAAATTAAAAATGCTATATTATAATACCGCGCTTACGGTAGGTTTTTGAGATGATAATCTAACAGATAGTCACTGTCAGACTCTCTCCTAGTTTCCCTTCCTTCAAATGCTTCCTTAAGACATGCCTATTTAGGGAAGCCTACCACCCGACTCACTGACGCATCGCTCTCACCTTGCAGTCCATCGCTCTCACCTTGCAGTCCATCGCTCTCACCTTGCAGTCCATCGCTCTCACCTTGCAGTCCTCTCCTCCTGTTTCCACCACCAACCCTTCTAGATTGTAAATTCCCACGGGAATCGGGCCTTCGTTTCTCCCGGTTACTGGTTTGTCAAAATATTGTTCGATGTGTTTTGTAACCCTGTCTATGTGGTGCTCACTGTACAGCGCTGCGTAATATGCTGGCACTTTATCAATAAAGAATAATAATAACGGTGTTGTCAGGGAAACCTAAAACTAGGTTCTTAGTCAGTGACCATCCCCACCCCACAACAAAAAAAGGAAATTGACTAATTATGTAATATATATATATATGTCCATGCTGTGTACCAGCACAATTACAACTATTTTGTAAGCACCAACATAATCTGCAGCACTGTACAATGAGTAAGACAAAACAAACATAAAATGAAAAAATACGTCTTCCACATGGAGAACGATGGGAAAAGTGGACCCTGCTCAAGTGAGCTTACAATCGAAGAGGATATGCATCCCTGACTCAAAGGACACATGTGAGAACTTCTGCTTCCATTTGGGAGAAACCAGATAAAAATCAGAGTGCTATCTACTAATAATCTTTCTAGAAAACCGAATCACTCAAAGTAGAGGTTTTTATTAAAATGTATAGCAGACCTGACGAAATACAAAGTAGTTTCCAACCCCAACCCTCCCAGATTGTGAGTTCCTACGGGAATAGGGCCCTCATCTCCTCCTGTACTGTTTGTCAAATGTTGTTCAATGTATTGTAACCCTGTCTATACTGTGCTTATTGTACAGCGCTGCGGAATATGCTGGCGCTTTATAAATAATGAATAATAATAATAATAATAATATAAACTACACATTTAAGTTATGGCGGAGGACAAAAAGTGAGATTAAAAGCCTCCACACGGCAATAAAGTTTATAATTGTAGAAGACATTTACACATCCCAGCAATTCTGAGAACTGCTTTACAGAGCTCATGTGCTACATTCCCCATATGCAGCAAGGAACTCTGGGTAGGACATGCAAATGAAGGCTCCAATCTCACTTTTTTGCCTCCTGGGCCTGCTTTACCACAGAACCCTCCGGCTTTTTAGCAAAGGTCAGGTTATGGAAGGAGTCTCAGCCACTCCAGGGCCGCTGTTTCGGGCTTATGCCCTCATCAGCAGGAGATAGGCTGTGACTTGTTTAAAAGTAACATCAGGAAGCATTATTTTACTGAGAGGGTGGTGGATACATAGAACAGCCTTCCAGTAGAAGTGGTAGAGGCCAAAACAGTGATTGAATTTAAGCAAGCATGGGATAGGCATAAGGCTATCCTAAACAAAAGATAAATCCAGGTAAAGTATCCATGTAATTGGGCAGACTAGATGGGCCGACAGGTTCTTATCTGCCGACATTTTCTATGTTTCTATGTTGTTGCTGTTTGATGCTTTTACCCTGAGGGCAAATCCTGACACCTTTTTAAGATATGGTGGAGGGCAAAGAGTGAGATTTAAAAACCTCCACAAATTACAAATAGAAAAAATGGGAATGTAACACAGAAAAACGTATTGTGGGAAGATCGAGTCAGTGGAGGATTCTGGAGATATTTACAGACCACAGGACCAAAGGTCAAGTGTTTTATGAAGGAATCCAGAACTCAAACTGGAATTAATTATTGTAGAAGAATTTTTCAAGATGGGGAAAAATGTGTATTATATAATGGTGCAGGAGAAAACAGATTAAAATACTTCACTGCAGAATTTTCTACAAGAGCATGTATGGCATAATTAAAAACATTTACACATCTGTGGGTGAAGCAAGACTTTGGTTTGCATAGAATTGTAAATGTTTTTTTTTCTGGAAGCTATAGTGAGCAAGCAATTCATAGAATTAAACAAAGAGCCAACAGAAGGGTGGGGGTTAGGATGGTGCTGTAAATACTAAGAGTGGAATAGTGTGGTCAAGAAGGGTAAACAAAGGAAAGATCATAGGCTCATAAAACCGAGATAAGCATCATGATGTGAGTCTGATGACCTGTGGCTGAAAAGGAAAAAGTAAATGACACAACTACAAAAAAAACAAGAAAAAGAGAAAAACTAGGTACAATGCTTAATGTTATGTGACATTATGATAGTGAGTTAAAAAGCCAGAGTCTACATTGAGTCCTTCTTTTATGGTGTTAAAATATGTGATCATTTTTATTTTGAATGTCCTATGTTCATGAGTCTTTAAAATTTCCTAATGAGCATTTTAATCCTGAGGTTGTGGATGGAGTGGCCTGTCAGATTGAAGCGATGTCCCACCAGGGTACAATATTTATTTTCCTGTTGGTTCTTGATGGAGTGTCTGTGCAGGTTCATCCTGAGATTCAGTTTGAGGCCAGTTTCCCCAATATAACAGCCGTTTTTACAGGCCGTGCATCCAATCTACAATATATATATATATCTTCTACACATACATACTATTGCAACATATCTGGCCGTCAACATCTTACTTTCCTTACTTTTTGCTGAATTGTGTAATAAACACAGTTCATTCCGGTTCTGTGATCATTCCTAATTTGAGCTTTCCATGTAAACACACACAGACACCCTGTTCCTTTTCATCTGGCATCTTCCTTTTATTTCTTCTGGAGCGTCAAACCGCCGCCAAACCATGTATCTCTCTAGTTGGATCTCCCTCCTCTGACTTTCAGAAAATCAATAGCACTCCTTTATTACCCTGAAACAGTCATAACAAGCATAACCGATAGATCAACAGCTCAGCCTTTCCATGGGGGTTTCAAACCCTGTTAAAACGGTTTCTATAGAACCAAGCAATATTATTGATCTCCTAAAAGTCAGATACGTGTGATTCATCCTGAGGCACATCTATATTTTTGGCAATTTGTATTCTTGACACACCGGGAAAAGTTTTGTATTCTGCAGAGAATGCTGATTGGAGCTAATCAGTTCCACGGAGGAAATCACCGGTTCTGATCGGTGACACCAGGCTTTATTTTAATAGTTCCTGATTAACTATTTACACTTCTAATCCTGAGAACATGAGAGTATTAAGAGGGTTTCAGAAGTGTACTGATTGCTTTTACTCTCTCACGTACTGACGGCGCTCATTACGGCAAAAATAGTTCTCGATTTTAGATTATACTATGTTTTAGGAGTGGAACACCTTGATGAACCTCACCCCGATAGGCTTTTTTAACATTTCCTTAATTTGTATAATTTATAACGTGCTGATGATTCTTTCTAAGAGAGATGTTTTCCCTCGTAATGTCGATTTTTATTTGTAGTGTGAATAGTTGGATAATGCTAACCTTGGATTAAATGGACGCACTTCTGTTCCCTAGATCTCCCAATGCAGTTAAATATGGGAATCTTTGAGTATAATCGCCGCAGTGGGTACCTTCTGAAGCCAGAGTTCATGCGCAGGACTGATAAGCCATTCGATCCTTTTACAGAAAATATTGTCGATGGAATTGTGGCAAATACAGTGAAAATAAAGGTATGAAATTAACAATGTAAACCATACAACTGCTGTCTTATTTAGGGTAGACCAGTCTTTGGTGATAGAAGAAGCAGGTGCTTGCCATCAGATTCCTAATGGGTCTTTCAAACCAGTTGTTTGAGGCGTGGGGGCAGTGAAGTCCCTGCAGGACACACCTCTCGTAAAAAGGTTTGTGCGACAGATAATGCAATCCCTCACCTCTTAGAGCCGACCCACTGGATCACCAGGGAAAGAGGATGTGGCTTTGAAGACCCTTAAAATAACGACACAGGAAAAAAAGTTGCATCTTTGAAAGATATGCCACAATTCAGTCGCGGCCGAAGTGGATTTTTTCCAAGTTTGCACACAGCGAATTTTTGACGCTCCGTTATTGGTCGCGGATGAATTGGATGCTCCTGGGAAATGGAGCGTCTTTTTACATGGTCAGGGTTACAAATCTGTTAGGTTTTTTATTAGAGACAGGATTTTACCAGGACGGATACATTGAGATTTCTCTCGTTTTCAAGTATGTCCTGGGTGGCGAGTATGTACCATTAGGTGTCTTGCCCAAGGACACTTACTGGAGAGGTGCTCATCGGGATTGAACCCATGACTCCACAGGCTCCAAATTAGCTGAGGCGTCAAAATCGTCGCCGACCAAATTGAAGCCTCTTTTTCAAAGATGCAACTTAATTACTGCATCATTTTTTTCACGCAGCTTTAAAGCCATGTCTTTGTCCTAGGATACCAGAAAAGGTTGATTGGAGGAGCCCTGCATACTCATATGTCCAGGTTCCTGTAATGACTGGTGTCGGTTTTGATTTGGTTTTTCCCCAATCCATGGTCTGTTCACTCTATATTTTTATGGCTGGCTTTTAATCAGTATTTACAGATCAATAACAATGGCGCATATCAGTGCATATACCATATATACCAGTGTATCAATGGGTTTCCCAGATACAGTTGGGTACCTCAATTTTATGCTTCCACTTTCACTCCAATCTGGAAGGACAAAGTAGAGAGATATATGGTGTAGCTTGTTTAATCCAATATAAATGTTAAAATGACAAAAACGACAAACTCGCAACAACAAACAAGCAAATACAAAATGTGCATATAATCAGACCTTCCGCAATTTAATGTCCAGAACTGTCCATGATCCGCCAGTCGGTCATATATTGATTTTAATCGTCCGAACCGGCATCCCCCAGCACACTGCCCAAATTCCTGAGAGGTATCTCTCGACACGTTTCGTGAGCTCAGCTGTCTCACTTCATCAGGAGAATCGGTATTCACTTTAATTTTTATAATTTTTCCCTACCTCTAGATCATCTCCGGGCAGTTCCTTTCTGATAAACGTGTTGGCATATACGTAGAGGTCGATATGTTTGGTCTGCCGGTTGACACAAAGAGAAAATTTCGCACAAAAACCTCTCAGGGAAACTCTTTCAACCCTGTGTGGGACGAGGAACCCTTTATCTTCCATAAGGTATGTTTCGTCACGGATTTACTCTTTCATCGCTTCTATTTGTGAGCGAATAGTTTTACAGAAAAGAGATTGGAAAGAACACAATAAAAGACGTATTCTGTACATCAGGGGTCAACAACCTCGACTTTCCAGATATTTGTAACTACACTTCCCGTGAGGCTCAGTGCATGAACATCATGGATGATTTAGTTCCAAAACATCTGGAGGGCAAAGGTTGCTGACCCCCTGCTGTACATGATTTTGGCACTGCAGCTGGTGAATAAGATCTATAATGTGAGTACCGGGTGATCAAGAATCACAACCTAATATCGCAGCATAGCTTGTAGAGGTTGTCCTATGGAAATTGTTTAGCTGTTGGGCAGTATTACATAGCCCCTGCTAAATGGGGATGCTAAGGGGGAAAACCCGTGCCCCCATTTTAGCTCCATATTACGGGGCAGGCGTTGATTCAGCAGCCTGCCCCGTAACGCAGCCCTAAGCCTGAGAATACTCGAGGCAGCGCTAAGCGAGATCCTGCAGGTTGGCGAAGTGATCGCGGAGGGAGACTGGGGACTCTTCACACCCCCCCCCCCCCCTCTCTCTCTCTGCTCCCGGCAGCCAGAAGTGGCGGATCGAGCCACCATTCTCGCCATGGGATGAGAGGTGAGTATGTGACTTTTGGGGGGATTTGAAGCTGGTTATAACCAGGGATGTGCATGGCTGAAAAAATTGTTTTGTTTCGTTTCGTTAAGTTTTTAAATAATTTCATTTTCGGCATTTCAGAACTAATTTCGTTTCGGATTGATTCGAAATTTCGAATCGATTCGATAGTTGTTGATATCCATTTGATAGTTCATTTCAAATTCGTTAGTTGATATCAATTATTCAAATTCATCTTTTTTGATGATGACACAGTGTAAAACGAAATAAATTTGTTATATACCGTATCGATTCGTTATTCGGAAGTACTTATCAAATTTCATTCCATATTCCGAATTTTTCCGAAACGAATGCAAATCTCTAGTTATAACTGATTCCGCAGAAGCGGTATCAGTTAGCTCCAGCTCCAAGCTGTGGGTAACTTTTGAGTTAACCGCAGCCGGATGTAATTAGCGTTAGAACTTTGTAATCCTAGCGCTAATTAACTCTCTTGCGTTCCACATCTTAAGCATCGGGAGTGCAAAGCACAGTAAACTCACGCAATCTCTGAATCGCTAATGGCTTTTTTAACCCATTAGCGTTCGGATTGTAATATGGTCGGCCCGCGCTAGGGGCACTTAACCTAATGTTAATGCTAACACAGCGAAGCACTAATGTTAGCGTTATGTATGTAATAGGGCTCATTATCTGCTCATAGGAAGAAAGGTAAAAGTAGACGTAAATAAAGAGCAAGAGCAAGGATAAAGAAACCACTTCCAATATACGTATGCACAAAGGAAATCATTTACTCATCTACTTGGTGATTGCCGGAATATGCCACCTCTCCCTGGACTCAATATGGGCCTTGAAACTCCATATTATTGCAGAATGTTGATCACTCTCTTATAGAGTCGGGCATTGCTGATCTCCTATGCTTCTGCAAATCTTCCAGGTGGTTCTACCAACTCTGGCCTCTTTACGAATTGCTGCATTTGAGGAAGGTGGAAAGTTTGTCGGTCACCGAATTCTGCCGGTGTCAGCCATCCGACCAGGTGAGAGCGGACAACACCCATCTATATTGTATGTCAATTATTTATAAAGTGTGAACACATTCAGCAGTTTTGTAGAAAGGGTAGGAAGAACAAACCTAATCAGCAAACACTTTTGACGCATGGAGACCATTCGGAAAGGATGACCCTGTTCAAGAGCTCACAATCTGAGAGGGGGGGGGTGGTGACACAGGGGTATGAGAAGTAATGGGGTGCATGGGGCTGTGTGGCCGATAGATCAGGAAAGGTGCAGTGGGGGATTATGGAGTTTGTTGATATGCCTCTCTAAAGTCATTAGAGACATTTTTTAAAGACTGGAGGCACGGGGAGAGTCGTATGTTGCAACAAATAAGGGTCTGCTCGGGGAAAAGTCCCGAATGTGGTTGTGCAAGTACAGGGAAATGGATCATTGAGAAGCCAACAGAATTAATGAAATTCACCTAGATACTTTTGTAGAATAAGCCATATCTCAGAAAATGCACTTTGTAGAATGTAGATCCTTATTAGAATAATGTTTATAATCTGGTGCCTCCTGGATATTCTTCATGGATGAGGTTTCTAATTGGCGGTGATACACAATGTAAACTAGGACACGGCTTCTGTTACCTGTGGCTAAAACAGACAAAGAATCATGATTAACATAACCAATTTCTGCGTTCCCTTTTTCTACATTATTGTTGTTTTATGTTGTTTTCTGTTTGTTTATTTTACTCTCAGGATACCATTATATCTGTGTCAGGAACGAATCTAACCAACCTTTGTGTCTCCCGGCTCTACTTGTGTACACGGAAGCAAGTGATTATATTCCCGATGACCACCAAGGTGAGATTCTATTATTTAAACTCTAAGCATGCTGTATATTCTGTTTCACCCTCTTAACCTCTCCATGTCACTAACATTTACAGGTCTATTCCCTAAAGGTGAAACTCAGGAGAAGTGAAAAATCAAAGTCTAAATAGTCAAAGCAGAAAAATTCTTCCACTTTCCAAATCGGCTATTTGGTCTAAGATTGTTTGCTTTTCCTGCCCGCACTCCTGAGTTTCACCTTTGGTGAATAGACCTGTTAGCCCCTTTTGGACTCTTTCTCTTTGAATATTCTGTGGATTAGGTCCAGGGTTTGGTTAAATTGGAAACTCCGTAGCAATTATAACAATTCTGATCTAAACTGAAAATTTCTTGGCTAGAGGGATTATTCAGAAAGAGCCAATCTGGCACCGAAATGTCACTGAACAGGGAATTTCCCTGTACGGTGACATTTCGGGGAAATCCGGCTATTCAGAGAGCAGGCAGCTCGCCAAATTTTGTCGAACTGCCAGCAAGTACGGTGCCTGTTCAAAGGCAGTGCAATCCCCCATAGAGAAGCAATGGTTAATCTATTCAGAGAACACCGAACAGCAGTGAAAAGGTGAAGTGCCCTGCTGTTTGGTGCTTTCACTCGGCAGGTTTATTCAGGCGAAACCCTATAGGCTTCAATGTTAAAAATATTCCCGGTTTAATGCAATATCTAATAAACAGTTTATTTTAATCTGCAGTAAAAAGTCTTTTATTTTTTAAGCTTTTTTTCTGTAACAGCTTGTCAGCTTTTTCCGTTGTGTTCGGTGTGTTTTTTGCAGCAGTTCCAATTGGTGGACGGCAGGTTTTCTTTGCCCTCCAGGGACATGTCGGCGACATTTCAGTGCTCTCTGAATAACCCCCTTAATTTTTAATAAAAAATGTTTTTTCTAATCGAACAGGAGAAATAAATGTGATTTAATGCGTTGCAATAAGTATAATGGTTAAATATCACATGCTGGTGTATATATAAAATTAGAACACAATGTCCCTGCAACTACCTTGTAAGTCGACTTGAACAACTCGAAGACTGTCACGGTGCTTGCTCAAAAAGTTGCATAGAATCCACGAATGGAGCCGCACACGTGTAAATAAAATAACAAATTTATTAAATCTTCTAAAACTGACCGTTTCGGCTCATGTGTGAGCCATTCTCAAGGTTGAGAATGGCTCACACATGAGCCGAAACGTCGGTCAATTTTATAAGATTTAATAAATTTGTTATTTTATTTACACGTGTGCGGCTCCATTCGTGGAATATATATATATATATGAGACCAGTGGCAACCTGCACATACCACAAGCGGAATACTTGCCTGGGTGCACAAATCCAAAAGGTAGTAGTATAGATATCTTCAAATGTAGGACGCACTCCAGGACTTAGGTAACGTGGTAAAAAAACGATGATTTATTAAATATGCATTAAAATTTTGTGCCCAATGGCACCAGCCATATATATACAGTGGCAAGAAAAGTATGTGAACCCTTTGGGATTACGTGGAGTTTTGCATGAATTGGTCATAAAATGTGCTCTGATCTTCATCTAAGTCACAACAATTTGAAAAATACAGTCTGCTTAAAATAATGCAACACAAACATATGTTTTCATGTGTTTATTGAACGTAACATGTAAACATTCACAGTGCAGGGTGGAAAAAGTATGTGAACCCCTAGCCTAATGACTTCTCCAAGAGCAAATTGGAGCCAGGAGTAAGCCAACCTTGAGTCCAATCAGTGTGATATTATTGGATGTGTTGCTGAAAGCTGTCCTGCCCTTTAAAAACACACACCAGTTTTGGGTTTACTGGTTTCAAGAAGCACTGCCTGATGTGAACCATGCCTCGCAGAAAAGAGCTCTCAGAAGACCTACGATCAAGAATTGTTGACTTGCATGAAGCTGGAAAGGGTTACAAAAGTATCTCCAAAAGCCTTGATGTTCATGTGTCCACGGTAAGACAGACTGTCTACAAATGGAGAAAGTTCAGCACTGTTGCTACTCTCCCTAGGCGTGGTCGTCCTGTAAAGATGACTGCAAGAGCACAGCGCAGAATGCTTAATGAGGTAAAGAAGAATCCTAGAGTGTCAGCTAAAGACTTACAGAAATCTCTGGCACATGCTAACATTTTTGTTGACACATCTACAATAAGGAAAACATTAAACAAGAATGGAGTACATGGGAGGACACCACGGAGGAAGCCATTGCTGTCCAAAAAGAATATTGCAGCACGTTTGAAGTTTGCAAAAGAGCACGTGGATGTTCCACAGCACTACTGGCAAAATATTCTGGACAGATGAAACCAAAATTGAGTTGTTTGTAAAAAACACACAACACTATGTGTGGAGAAAAAAAGCACAGCACACCAACATCAAAACCTCATCCCCACTGTAAAACATGGCGGAGGGAGCATCATGGTTTGGGGCTGCTTTGCTGCCTCAGGGCCTGGACGGATTGTTGTCATTGATGGAAAAATGAATTCCAGAGTTTATCAAGACATTTTGCAGGAAAACGTAAGAACATCTGTCTGCCAACTGAAGCTCCGCAGAGGATGGGTGATGCCACAGGACAATGACCCAAAGCATACAAGTAATTCAACAAAAGAATGGCTTCAACAAAACAAAATATGCCTTCTGGAGTGGCCCGGTCAGAGTCCTGACCTCAACCCGATTGAAATGCTGTGGCATGACCTTAAGAGAGTGATTCACACCAGACATCCCAAGAATATTGCTACACTGAAACAGTTTTGTGAAGAGGAGTGGTCCAAAATTACTCCAGATCGTTGTGCAGGTCTGATCTGCAACTACAGGAAACGTTTGGTTGAGGTTATTGCTTCCAAAGGAGGGTCAACCAGTTAAGTCCAAAGGTTCACATACTTTTTCCACCCTGCACTGTGAATGTTTACAAGTTCTGTTCAATAAAAACATAAAAACATATAATGTTTGTGTTGTATTATTTTAAGCAGACTGTGTTTTTCAATTTGTTGTGACTTCGATGAAGATCAGAGCACATTTTATGACCAATTCATGCAAAACTCCACGTAATCCCAAAGGGTTCATACTTTTTCTTGCCACTGTGTGTATATATATATATATATATATATATATATAATTTTTTATTTTTTTTTACATGGTGAAAAGTTTTACTCAATTCTTCTACTAAACCCCAGTCCAAAACCAGCAATTTAATCAAACTATAGCAGGCGAGTGCAGAGCCTGTTTTTCCAATTAAACATATCTTGCATAGGATAGTCTTTATGTCTCCATTAATCATTCTTTTTTTCTGTTAGACATATTAGATTTTTGCAAATTAAAACATTCAGTGTATGCAGTAAAATTCTGCCCTTAAATCCCTTAACACTTGGCCCATATTTAACCCCTTGTGATTTATGTCCCAACAGACTATGCCTTTGCTCTTACTAATCCAATCAAACACGTCAGTTTGGATCAGAGGGCCAAGCAGCTCATGGCTCTGATTGGAGACAGCGAGGTAAGAAAAATGTGACACATAATACATAAAATACATGAAGTGTTACTGTGTATGCAGGCTTAAATCAAGACCAGGACTAGCAGCTCAGGTGGCTGTCCAGCATGCACCTGCTTTGATATTGGCCACTCTGTAACCTGCCTGTCCTTGCCTGTATTTATGTGACTCTTAATCCCAACTTCAAAGCACATTGCAAGCACTCTGGTCTAAGAGCAACATAAATCGACGTTATGTCGAGCGCCGCGCCTCACGTGCTGAACACGGGGTCAGGTGGGGATGTCATGTGGCAGGTGGAGTGTTAACCTTACGATCTGCCTATGACAACTGTTCTGCAAACTTTAGTCCAGCAGGGAAAGACTTCTCCATGTGGGACTCGGGAAGTAGGACATGTTCCATCCAGCCAAACCTTGGAAATGTGCAATTTGGAAATTAAGGGTAGAATTGAAATAAGATGAAATTACTGGGGGGGGGGGACATGCAACACACCATGTACACAGATCACTATCAATATACAGCCTCCACTTACGAAACCTACCACACTCAGGCAACTGCCACAGACACGCACATCTACCATCGACCTCACTGGCCCAAACACAATGAATTCACACACGACCTGCCACATCAAGTCAAATCTGTCATGCATTCTCACACTCTTCATGCATACTGCACTCTGCCAACTCCCAGGCACTTACACACTACATTCATTCAAAGCCCCCCATGCACTCCCACAACAGCCACACTCAGCCAGCCCCTTTGCACTCACACACCTACGGCACACAGCTGGCCTTCTTGCACTCTCACAATTCTTGCCACTATAAGCAGACCCCCCCAGTGTCCCCCCAACACTTCCACAGGCTGTAGTTTAAGTGTTTGTAAATGTCTGACTGGCTGTGTGTTAACTTGCTCACCCTCACTCTCGCCCCATTTTCACACCCTTTTAAAGCAAGATTTGTTTGCCCCTGCGGAGAAACAAAACCTACTGTCTGATCTCTCTCCAGTCAACCTGGAGAGAAATAGTATTCGCTGCAAATGGCAGCCGCAAACTTCACTGTAACAAGGGGTCAGATTCAGGGGGTTATAATGACTGACAATCCCTGTACAGTACAAAAACAAGGTGTTACTGGAATTTCCATATACAGGCAATATGCAGACACATAACAAGGAGAAAAATGTCAGCTGCGCTTATTCCCATTATACTGTGTGAAACAAAACACAATTAGAGGCTTTGGTGTCTATTAATGGCCATTAAGAGTGTAAGCTCACCGCCACGTCAAGGCACCTCTAGTGAGGGTGAGTCCTATCCAAAACGAAGCCACAGGCTGCTGTGTAGCCAACCATAACTTCCAACGCTGCTCTTCAGTCATGAGGCAAACTGGTGGGTCATATTTATGCTCTCCCAGAAAAAAATCCACCTTGGGATCAAAAAACAAAGACACGGAGCGGAACATGCTGCAATGATGACCTGCCTTTTTTTTGGGAGGGCATAAATATATGGCCCTATATATATGACCCTAAATAGTTTACCCTATATTTAATTGTTAAATTTGCATCCCATGTTTCAAATAAATGAAATGATAAATGTTTTTCAATAAAAATCACTTGCTAGTGAAGGGGTTAAGCATATACTTTGCTGTCTATTTAATATCTTCTGTTTTTATTGGTTAATTTACATGTAACTGGACCTTTTTTATAAAAAATAATTATTTTTTGCACATTGTGGTAGAGCAAAATGGCACATACTTTTAAAAGGTGTACACAGTAACATAACCAATAAATAGGTCTTTTCACACGCACCAGTTTTCTTGCTGCTAATTCTACTTGATTCGCCCCAGTCCGGCTTTCGCTCCCAGCACTCCACCGAGACTGCTCAGACCAAGGGTATTAATGATTTTATTTGCTGCTAAAAGCAAAAGTCATTTCCCCCTACTTATTCTTCTTGGTCTTTCTGCTGCATTTGACACTGTTGACCATCCTCTCCTTCTCCTCACACTGCGTCAACGTGGCCTCAGTAACGCCGCTCTCTTCTGGTTCTCTTCCGATCTCTCTCTTTGCTCCTTCAGTGCTTCCTTTGCTGGAGCCTCTTCACCCCCAGTTCCTCTTTCAGTTGGGGTACCTCAAGGCTCTGTTCTGGGTCCCCTACTCTTCTCAATCAATACCGCCTCTTTTGGCCATCTCATCTCTTCCTATGGACTCCCATATCATCTCTATGCTGACGACACCCAAATCTACCAATCCTCCCCCGATCGCTCTCCTCCTGTGTTGGACCATGGTACTTCCTGTCTTTCGGCTGTCTACAACTGGATGACCACCCGTTTCCTAAAGCTCAACCTCTCTAAACCTGAACTTCTCATCTTCCCTCCCTCTAAAACCAACATTCCTGCACCCATTTCTCTTCAGGTGAATGGTGCCACCATTACTACTTCCTCTCAGGCTCGTTGCTTCAGGTCCTCTTGATCTCTGATCTATCCTTCACTCCTCACATTCAGTCACTAACCAAATTCTGTTACTTCCACCTAAGAATACATTGCACGCATCAGTCCCTTTCTAAATCAGGACTCTACTAAAATGCTCATCCAAGGTCTTATTTCCTGCCTTGACGACTGTAATCTCCTTCTCTCTGGCCTTAATAGATCAGATTCTCCCTCTGCAGTCTGTTATGAATGCCTGTGCCAGGCTCATCCACCTCACCGCTCGCTTCTCGCCCCTTTGTCAGTCTCTGCACTGGCTCCCTGTTTCCCTTTAGAATCCAATTCAAAATATTGGTGCTCATGTACAAAGCTCTCCATAACCGCGCACCTACCTACATCTCTTATTAACGGGTACATCCAATCCCGTCCAATAATCTGAAGCTATCAGCTCCTCGTATCTGCACCCCAACACCCGCATTCAGGACTCTCCCGAGCTGCCCCTTTCTATGGAACTCCCTCCCCCAGCAACATTAGACTCTCCCCGTCTCTCCAGTCATTCATGAAGTCTCTGAAAACACATAACTTCCGAGAATCTTATCTGCTCGCTCCATAATCTCCCCCAGTACTTTTCTTGCTCCATCTGCAAGTCTCCAAGTGCAAGATAATGCACCTGGGACGTAAAAACTCAAGGGCTGAATATAGAATATTTGATACAGTCCTAACCTCAACATCTGAGGAAAGGGATTTAGGGGTCATTATTTCACAGGATCTAAGGGTAAGTAGTCAATGTAATAGAGCAGCAGGAAATGCTAGCAGAATGCTTGGTTGTGTAGGGAGAGGTATTAGCAGTAGGAAAAGGGAAGTGCTCATGCCACTGTACAGAGCACTGGTGAGACCTCACTTGGAGTACTGTGTGCAGTACTGGAGACCGTATCTCCAGAAGGATATAGACATCTTAGAGAGAGTTCAGAGAAGGGCTACTAAAATGGTGTACGGCTTGAAGGAGAAAAGTTACCAGGAAAGGCTTAATGATCTTAACATGTACAGCTTGGAAAAAAGACGAGACAGAGGAGATATGATAGAAACATCTAAATACGTAAAGGGAATCCACAAGGTAGAGGAAGGGAGTATATTTAAAAGGAAACAAAATAGCAAAACAAGAGGACATAGTCTTAGATTAGAGGGGCAAAGGTTTAAAAGTAACATCAGGAAGCATTATTTTACTGAGAGGGTGGTGGATACATGGAACAGTCTTCCAGTAGAAGTGGTAGAGGCCAAAACAGTATTTGAATTTAAGCAAGCATGGGATAGGCATAAGGCTATCCTAAACAAAAGATAAATCCAGGTCAAGTATCCATGTAATTGGGCAGACTAGATGGTCCGAAAGGTTCTTATCTGCCGACATTTTTTCTATCTTCCCCCCCCCCACAACCCACATGCTCCTCACTACTTCACATACCCTATTTATCCTCACCTAGTGTGTCACCCCTCTCTTAGATTGTAAGCTCTTGAGCAGGGTCCACTATCCTACTGTTCTTTGTGTTTAACTTATATGGACATTTGTTATTCTGTCTTATCCATTGTACAGCGCTACGGAACTTGCTAGCGCTTTATAAATACTTGTAACTGTAATTATTGTATGCAGCGTTACAGGTGGCCATGGCAAGGCTTCCTCTAAAAATGCGCCATGATGGATGTTGCTTGTAATGGAATGTGAAGCTGCTGTCATATTGACTGCTAGTCTGCTACTGTTGAGCTTGATTGTGCATCAGTTCTATATTAAATAATATTGCCTGTTTGTATAATTGTAACCTGCCGTGTATCTATACTGATACATGTCTATTTTATAGCATTCAGGCTGCATCATTGTTGCCCTTTTTGACGCTCTTAAAGAAGCAGAATTTCCCCTGCAGCGGTTCTATCGATTTTTCGTGTCATTGAGCACCTTACATATTGTTCTTCTAAGTATATCTGAATTATTTTCTCTGCAGCAAGCAAACAACACGGAGAAAACACCAGGAATCCAGACGAAAGAGACACCAATAATCTCTCCACAGGTCTCCTATGGGAACCGGAAAATGTCCACTACACCTCTAACACCACCTGGTATGATAAGTGACTGGTTAGGGGGGTGCAGTAATTGATATATTTGAGGACGAGTATTGATGTCGTGGGATACTGGAGTGATGTGTTCATTTTGTGTGTATGTATGTGTTTTTGGTTTATAGATCCTTGTCTGTATGGTTGTTTTCTTTTAAGTCATTGAAGCTGTTGCATGTTGATAGCACAGCGCCTGCCTATTTAGGTTCTCTTTTGTTTAAATGGTGAATACTGCCTTTTATTTCTTTCATACTACTCCTAATCTATGTTTTTATGTGTTTTATGAATTCGTAATGCTGGTTTCCATTAAGTCTCTTAGCGGAGCTCTCAGAAACGATTACTGTAGCGGCAATAGAGGGACGGTAAACCTAAATCTGTTCAAAACTGCAAATAATGAGAATTTTTATGTTGCTTTTTGGCGTCTCTATTTACCGTCCTATCTCTGATACATAGATAGGGGTACACATTAAGATGGTAAAGTTATGGCTTCATTGATTGTATTACTTGTCACCATCAGTAAGTTTTAAATGCGTCTCATGATGCCAGAATCTTACAGCATTCCGTGTACACAAGTTTAGTATCACAGTGTTAAACCTTGACTTGTTGCTTTATTGTCAGTGTGTTATTTAATATTAACCAATGATGTTTTGTAGTGCTGTTTACCCCTCCTTGTCTCTAATAGGACTAGGTATTTTTTTTCTATTTTCATGATTAAACTGAGTTTTAGATCGATCTCGATTTTACTTATGAAAAGCGAAAAATCTTTTTTTTTTTAAATGGAGGACAGGCTGTCTGACCATCGTCTGAGCGGAGCTGACAGGTTCAGCAGGCACCTGTCGAACCTGTCAGCTCTGTCAGTGCTCAAACAGACTGTCCGCCATGTACTAGAAATCCAGCATCTTTTGGTTTTTGTAAAATCATGAGTACCCTTGAACTGAAATTTAATGGTGAGAATCGGGGGGGGGGAGGAATCACTCAGCCCTTGTATCTAATACCTCTCTGTGTTAAATAACGTGACATATTTTGTGTACAACATCAAAACGTACCAACACTTGTGAGCTTGATAAAAGTCCGTAGGCTGAAACGGTGCTGCCACCTTTTAATGTACAAGGCATCCAATAAAAACCCTTTAACAGAGCCCACTAGTACTGGTACATTTTGGTATCTTGGGCTTCATTCTGGGTGTGGCAAAACCTGAATGCACTGTGGAGCAGATCTGCCCTTCAGTGGTCTACACTTTTTTTTTCTGTATTTTGTGTATAAGTGAGCTTTGCTCTATGAACCTGCTCATACAGTAATATTAATGTATCGGTGTAACATTCCTCTCCTATAGCATTTTATAGTCTATTATTTTCCATCAGTGTATGAATGAATGTTGTACGATTTGTAGAGCTGAAATTAATCGATAATGAAAATAGTTGCCAACAATTGATTTGTGTACAGCACACACTGTTTAGAGTCAGACTTAATTTGAACGTTCTAACCTGAGATTCTGCTTCGGAGCTGATTGTAGAAGACGTGTGCCGGCTGCTTTACTCAATATAATTTAGTCTAGGGTTATGTCGGACATAACCAGTTTGTTTTTATTTAGTTTACATTTGCAGAAGCACTAGAACACAAATCCTGGGGTACTGCCACTGGGTATGGGCTCTATACTGCTGGTGTTTTATCCTATCTTGAAGCTGGAGTCCTGTGTCCCCACCTCAACCTACCTGTTACCCCCTCTTTGATCTGGTGCTGCCATTCTTTCTTTAGTCTGGTCCCTTCCCACAAACTCCCTCCCACACTCAGACCTGGACTTTCGCCCAAACCCACTCCTTCCCACACTTGGGTCAAGCCCCTTGTATTAACTCCTTACCTTCCACCTCCGGAACCTTCTCCTGCTCAGTTTGTTCATGAAATTATTGTAAAGGGACACTCTAATAAGTTAAAGGGGTCAGGCTGCGTGGAGTGCTCTCCCTTCTCACCCCACTTTCGTGCTGACATCATCATGTCTATCTGAGCGCTTGTAGCCGCGTTCTTTGGGGAGAAAACAGACATGGGCTTAAACTGCGCACACAGCATCAATCCATCACTGTGACCAGGCGCTTGTGTGGAAAAAGTATGCAATTTGCGTATGTACGTACGAACGTTATGTACACTACGGAAATTGCTTACAAAAAAAAAGGAGGGGGAGACGGGGGTTAATATTTTTTTCCTTTTTCTTCATAATGTTCCGGTTTTAAGGAAACAAAAAAAAAATATTTTTCTTTTATCCGATGAATCGATTTAATAGAAAAAATAATCTGCCAACTAATCAATTAGTCGTCAGCCCTAACGTGTTGCTGCTCTTTCTCGTGCAGCGCATTGTATAAATGAGTGTTGTCAGGGTTGATGCCTGGACCTTTTTTTGGTTTTATCTGTTGGATAGCATTTGTGTGAATAAAGACCTGCACTGTAGGTGCCCACACCTTTTTATGTGTACTTACAGTATATTCTCTCTCTTCCACAGTTCACCGAGATGATCTCATTGCAAGTATACTGACAGGTAAATGTACAAAAGGGCGAGAACCAGATTACACCGCACACTGGGTCTTGAGTAATCCTGCACCATGCTCAAAAGCCACTGTAAAACCTCTATTAGATGGAAAGAGGTGTGAGTGTTACTATTTTAGTGATCGCTTCCCATTTCTTTTCACGGCCATACCTCAACTCCGTCCAATGTCACTTGTCTAGTTATGCTAGACTGACTATACGTAGTTTTGGAGCACACACACACACACACACACTTACTTATAGAAATGTGCATGTATTAGTGTACATTTATACTCGTGAATATATGTAATCTCTTTCTCTACCCCTCCTAGATGTACCAGCACCTTCTTTAGAAGAACTTAAGTTACAGAAGAGCTTTGTGAAGTTGCTGTGTCGCCAATATCGAGAATTGCGTCAATTGCACCGCAAACACCAACGCAAGATCTCCACTCTGGTTAAAGATCAAAGCACCCGAGTCACGCAACTACAGAGTATGCGTAAAAGGAAGAGCTTGGTGAAGGCCCTGAAAGGCGGGCAAGAGTAAGTTTGCAAGCAGGGCACATGTCAGTAGCTGTCTTCTGACACCGTCCTTTTATACATTTGTGTGTTCTCAGAATGCCTAACAATTCATTGCTGGGTTGATCAGCCCTGAGAAATATAATCACTTCCCCGCGTGAAGTGTGCTCCATTTTTATGGTGGTGCTGATTAAAGCCTAGCGCTCATCCTAAAAGTAAAGCTTGTACTGTTTGCTAAGTATAATAACAGTTTTAGATAAAAAGTGGAGCTGTTTGTTTATGATGACCTTTGCATAAAACATGTGGTAAAGCTAAAAATGTGGCTTGTGTAAGTCTTTAGGACTCCATGGATAGTTGCGCTTCCTGATCGCAGAGGGAGACTGGGAACTATTTGTTCTTAGTCTCCCTCTACTGCCAGCCAGAAGAAGCGGATCAGGCCATCCTTCTCACGTGGGATGAGAGGCGAGTATGGGATTTAATGGGAAGGTTTACAGGAGATGTTAAATGATTTTGCAGTTGCAGAATCCTTTAACGCCAGCTTTTAGGTGTAGCTAAATTTTGACATTCCACATCCCGTTGGTAATTTGCGCCTGCACTTTGTAATGCCGTACTTATCGAAGCGCTAATTATTTATTGCGCTCTTCATGTTAAGTGTAGGATGCGCAAAGTGCAGTAAGCTCGCGCAAGCTCCGATGAGCTATACCCTAGTGTAGCATCAGGAAAGTAATATGAATGCCATGCGTTAAACTCCCTTATCCTAGCATGAACGATTACATATCGAGGCGCTACATTAGCACAAACTATGGAAGAGAGTCCCAAATATTCATCCTACTAGTCGTTCCTTTCAGACAAAAAGTTAGGGAACGCTTAAAAGATGGTTCTTAGTGCCCCCTCATAAAAAAGCTAAAATCACTTCCACGTTTTAGGTGTAACGCCATTTGGACCTGGCTAATAAATTAAGAATTAACATATAGAATCCTGTGTATGTAATGTCAGAATTGCCAGCAAACACACAAGATGCTATAATGTAAGACCTGTGCCTTTTTATTTACACATAAAAATGTTACAAGTTTATTTTAATGTATATAATATTAAAAATTTTCACTGGAAATATTGTCTGGATCAGATCCTGACTCCACTGGTTGACATTCAGCAAAAAGTTGTCTTTCTCTAGCCTGCGCTACAGATCTCCTCTCATGTTACAGGCTTTTTTTACAATACAGACCTATGAGTGTTTTTTAACTGCTAGCCACCTGCTTTGTTGCAGTTTCAACTCTGAGCAGGATGAGGAGCAGCAGCGAAAGTGCCAGGAGCTGCAGGGAGAGCAACAGAGGCGTCTGCTGGAGATGAGAGAGAGCCAACATGAGCAGGAGCGGAAAATCAAACACAACCACCAAATGCAGGTAAAGAGGACCTAGCTAGTCTGTCACCTTGGTTATCACTCATCCCGTAGGATGATATTACTCAATAGTTCAGCTTTCACTGTTCCAATTCCTTCCTATAGGGATCTTGGAAGTTATTCTCCATTTTCTGCACTGTGCTTTCTAATACCTGTTAAATATCAAACAATAAAACTTGTTGCTGCCCCAAATGCCATCACACGTTTACAGTTACAAGTATTTATAAAGCGCCAACAGAATAAGACAGAATAGACAAATACATATACGTTACACACAGAACAGTAGGAGAGAGGGACCCTGCTCGAGAGCTTACAATCTAAGAGGAGAGGGGCGACACGCTAGGTGAGCATGAATAGCACAGTATGTGAGAGTGTGTGGGCTGAATGGGAAGATGGGGCATGAAATGTACAGTGGGGGAATATGGAGTGAGCGGAGAGGCTTCTCTAAAGTAATGTTTTCAGAGACTTCTTGAAGGACTGGAGAGACGGAGAGCCTAATGTTGCAGGGGAGGGAGTTCCATAGAAAGGGGGCAGCTCATATTTTGGATGCTCAAAGAACGTCTCCTCCTCCAGGTGTTCAAGGCTAAAACCAGAATTAATAAAAGATAGGGCAATTCATAAAAAAAGAGAAAAGCAGGCTTATCTGAAATCCGGATGTCCTTAACTCGCCCCCTTTCGTGACCTCGACACCAGGATTGAGTCAGCTTTCCAGGAACTAGATTGAATTCCGCTCACAGATAAAAACTCCAATATTTATTATAGCGTATAAAAAAGTATATAGAATATGAAATGTCCAACACGTTTCGACCCTTCCTTACTGCATTTGGACTTCATCAGGGATATAAATAAATGCTGTCAATGGTCTGTGCTCGACTTCTCTTTCTTTTTCCAGTGTGATCTAGCAGGGAGTAAACGTTTTGTCTGACCTGACCGCCTGCATAGTTGATCTAGGATTGCTGTTGGGAAGCAAAAATATTTGCAATAATGTGTGATTATTTTATCAACTTTAACATACTTAAGAGCACTATAGAAGAACTGTAAGATGCGCTTCACTCCCTCATAATCTAAATTGTGGGGACAGCCAGCCTGTGCTTCCCATATAGCCGAATAGTTTATTAGAATTGTTGCAGCCATGGACTGTACCTGCAAATGTTATGCTATTACCCAAAAATCAGATTCACCCCGGGTTTTCTTTTTTCTTTTTACCTCCCCGGGTTTTCTTTTTCCTGCTCTTTACCTCCCCGGGTTTTCTTTTTCCTGCTCTTTACCTCCCCGGGTTTTCTTTTTCCTGCTCTTTACCTCCCCGGGTTTTCTTTTTCCTGCTCTTTACCTCCCCGGGTTTTCTTTTTCTTGCTCTTTACCTCCCCGGGTTTTCTTTTTCCTGCTCTTTACCTCCCCGGGTTTTCTTTTTCTTGCTCTTTACCTCCCCGGGTTTTCTTTTTCCTGCTCTTTACCTCCCCGGTTTTCTTTTTCTTGCTCTTTACCTCCCCGGGTTTTTTTTCTTGCTCTTTACCTCCGGGTTTTCTTTTTCTTGCTCTTTACCTCCCCGGGTTTTCTTTTTCCTGCTCTTTACCTCCCCGGGTTTTCTTTTTCTTGCTCTTTACTCCCCGGGTTTCTTTTTCTTGCTCTTTACCTCCCCGGGTTTCTTTTTCTTGCTCTTTACCTCCGGGTTTCTTTTTCTTGCTCTTTACCTCCCCGGGTTTTCTTTTTCTTGCTCTTTACCTCCCCGGGTTTCTTTTTCCTGCTCTTTACCTCCCCGGTTTTCTTTTTCTGCTCTTTACCTCCCCGGTTTTCTTTTTCTTGCTCTTTACCTCCCCGGGTTTCTTTTTCTTGCTCTTTACCTCCCCGGGTTTTCTTTTTCTTGCTCTTTACCTCCCCGGTTTTCTTTTTCCTGCTCTTTACCTCCCCGGTTTTCTTTTTCTTGCTCTTTACCTCCCCGGGTTTTCTTTTTCTTGCTCTTTACCTCCGGGTTTCTTTTTCTTGCTCTTTACCTCCCCGGGTTTCTTTTTCTTGCTCTTTACCTCCCCGGGTTTCTTTTTCTTGCTCTTTACCTCCCCGGGTTTTCTTTTTCTTGCTCTTTACCTCCCCGGGTTTTCTTTTTCCTGCTCTTTACCTCCCCGGGTTTTCTTTTTCTTGCTCTTTACCTCCCCGGGTTTTCTTTTTCTTGCTCTTTACCTCCCCGGTTTTCTTTTTCTTGCTCTTTACCTCCCCGGGTTTCTTTTTCTTGCTCTTTACCTCCCCGGGTTTCTTTTTCTTGCTCTTTACCTCCCCGGGTTTTCTTTTTCCTGCTCTTTACCTCCCCGGGTTTTTTTTCCTGCTCTTTACCTCCCCGGGTTTTCTTTTTCCTGCTCTTTACCTCCCCGGGTTTTCTTTTTCTTGCTCTTTACCTCCCCGGGTTTTCTTTTTCCTGCTCTTTACCTCCCCGGGTTTTCTTTTTCCTGCTCTTTACCTCCCCGGGTTTTCTTTCTTCCTCAATGTGTATCTCTTTAATAGAGAATGGAAAAGAGATCTTGGGGCTGGTAATAGGAGATCAACATGGGGTCTTGGAGGATTGCAACGACAATGGGATGGGTGATGTGGGAGGAGAATTGATTGTGGGATCAGGAGCAGTGGAAGGACCGCCAGTTTTTGCTTGTGCATGATAGTGTCTAGATGTGTGTCTGTCACACTCACAGATGCTCAGACATAAAGTGACAAACACACAGGAATATCCAGTGTAGCAAAGGAGTAGCAAGGCACTTGTGAGCACAGTTCACAAATCTAATACCACCATGGATTCCAGAGTGGCCACTACCAGTATAAAGACAAAAGGACAAGTAGGATTCCAGACACTCCAACAGTGGTTAGAACAACAGCTTTATTTAGATGAACAAGATGGCAGCAATGTTTAAGTCACATAATTGGCCTACGTCGAGCCAAATGATAAGCTACCAACATCTTGGTCACGTACCAAGGGACATGTGTAGGGGCTATATACATCTGAACGGTGTTGCAGGCCACAGGACTAGTAAATTTGGCTTCTATGGACAAGAATGTTTGGTTTCCTTTTTTTTTTACACACCGTGCATATCCTACAGCAGGTGTTCTGAATTTAATTATACTTAAAATATTGCATTCTGCAGTCTATCATTTTCACTGGTGTTTTGTAGTGTTTATTTTTTTTCAAGTCCTTTTCATATAAATAATTTATTCCGAACCTAAAATATATTGTTTGCTGCTGCCTGCCTTTTTTTTTTTATTTTTTTTTTAAAATGTAATCCTAGAAAAAAATATAAATTTTTGTCTACCAAACACATGAGTCCTCTTCAGTGGCATACAGACCTGAAGACAATAATCTAAAATAAAATGTGTGTCTGCAAAAACAATCCTGGGCTTCTTTATTTTTGAAGAAATAAGAATAAATGTAAACTATCAGGGTTATTCAAAGAGAATGGAAAAGTCACCGCACGTTTGGTGACTTTTCATTCTCTTCAATTCGGTGCAATTTGGCGATCCCATTTCGGCCACCCTGCGGTGTGTTCAGCAAGCACCACAGGGTCCCCGAAGTGCAAGGAAAACCAGCCGCGAAACCCTGCGAACGCTCACCGCAAAACCCACCGAACACTCACTAAATCCCGCTAAACAGCTGGATTAACCCTACCGAACATGCCTGAGAAACCCGAGCAGCCGCCGATCACAGCGCAGAAGAGCAGCCTCCGGAAAAACCCGACACCGCAGACGAATGGAGTGGAAAAAAAACCCAGTATGCTTGAATGTTTGAAAAGTGAAACGCTGTTTGCAAATAAACTACAGAACGAAAATGTCTGAAATTTACATATAAGATCCAATGAATAATAATAAAAAGGGCTGTTACAGAATAAAGAAAAAAACCGATTAAAAAAATGGGAAAAAAATCCCGAAAAATGCCTAAAAGATCCTAAATAATAGAGACTTTTTACTGCAGAATTGAACGGTTTATTAGATATTGAATTAAAACAAGAATATTTTTAACATCGAAGCCTATGGGATTCTCCTGAATAAACCTGTTGCATGAAACCACCGAAAAGCAGGAAAATTCGGCAACTTTTCACTGCTGGTTTTTGTTCTCTGAATAGACGAAGCATTGCTTCTCTATGGGGATTTCACTGCCCTCGAACAGGCAACGAACTGGCACCGTATGTGCAGGCAATTCGTCAAGATTTGGCGAACTGCCTGCTCTCTGAATCAGAGCCGTAGCTAGCTCCTTTTGCAACCGAGGCAAGAATAGAAAATTGTGCCCCCCCCCCCACACAATATTTTTAGAGGTTATTTTGATGAAAATAGGTAATAAATAACAAAATTCAGACAGCGTCTAAATAGCCGAATGGCCAGGAAAGGTAACCGTACGCTGAATTTCACTGTTCGGTTACCTTTCGGCCCCAATTCGGATCACTTTGAATAACCCTGTATGTGATCCCCTACTAGACCGTAGAGTTTGAACAAAGACGTTCCGATTTTATGGCTGAGAGCTTCTGTAAAGAATTGTTTTGAGGGCAGGTGAGGAAACTGACCAGATGAAGCACGGACGTTGTATTTTCTCTCTTGTATCTCCCCAGTCGGTTCAGAAACTGCAAGAAGTGGCTCGGGTTTGCCATTCTGCTCAGCTCAAGAAACTAAAGGAAACCAACGAGAGGTGAGTATCTCCCTTAACATTTGGTTTTTTTAATGTTTCACTTCTCAGGATGTTTGTTACAATTACCGTCCTTCATTCTACATCGAGTAGCGAGTAGAAAAATCACAGTGGCATAGACTACAACCAGGGTTAGCTTGCTAATTGGCTAGAGATCACGCGTCTGTAGGGAGAAGTGTTAGCAGAGATGCTAATTCTCAGTGTTTCATTAAAGGGAGAAGAAAGAACTGCAAAAGATACTCGACAGGAAGCGACACAACAGCATCACTGAAGCCAAGTCACGACGCAATAAAGACGTGTAAGTGAAAGCTGAGCATGCTCCTTCTTGCAGTGTCACCTGTTTTTAAGTTTTTCTTTTTCCTTTCATTTTATATGCCTCTGCTCTTTCATTCTTGTTTTACACTTTTTCTTTTACTTTTTCAGAGAAGTGACCGAAATCAACAGGCGTCACATTAATGAGTCTGTGAATTTCATACGCCGGGTGAGTTAGTTGGCACATATGTATATGTTTAATTCCATTGTAATCTATACACACTATGTAATATACATTATGTTCCAATCTCTGTATGTATGTATGTGTATATATATATATATTAAAAAAGGATGTAGCGATAACAATGTTCCTATCAGGGGGTCATCGATCCGCGAGCAGCCAACAGAAACCCGATGTGCAGCGTCGGACAGATGCTGGATGCGCGCATCCAGGAGAGCCAGAACAGCATCGCTGTCACTGGCTCCCGCGGAAAAACCTCCCTCCCTACGTGAGTTTTGGGAGGGAGATGACGCTGGGACGCCGCAAGCCCCGAATCCTCCAGCGGTGACCGTCCTCCGGCTGTCGCAGGCTGCTCGGCTGGCATCCAGGCTCAGGCGAGCCTCCGGCTTTTCTTGGGCCTATAGGCCCAGCCGAGCCGGGGACTCGCCTAAGCCTGGAGGCCAGCCGAGCAGCCTGCGACAGCCGGAGGACGGTCACCGCTGGAGCTCAGGGCCGATGTAGGAGGATGTTGCCTACACAATACATACTCACCTACATCGGCCCTTAGCTCCTCCAGCGATGGCAGTCCTACATCCTGTGCCCGCTCTGTGTCGGTCGCCGGTATGACGTTACGAAAGCCAAAGGCTTCCGTGACGTCATACCGGCGACCAACGGAGAGAGGACACTGGAAGCAGGACTGCCATCCCTGGAGGAGCTCCGGGCCGATGTAGGTGAGTATGTGTGGAACCGGTGGAGGACTCGAGGCCGATGTAGGGGAGTATGTGCTCTCCACACCCCCCCAACACCCACCCTGCTTGCTCGGCCGGCATCAAAGTTTAGGTGAGCCCCAGGCTTGGCGTGGGCCTAGAGGCCCAGCCGAGCCGGGGACTCGCCTGGGCCTGGAGGACACCCGAGCAGGCAACTCGGCCGGCCTCCATGCTCAGGTGAGCCCCCGGCTCGGCTGGGCCTCTAGGCCCAGGTCAAGCCGGGGGCTCGCCTGAGCCTGGATGCCGGCCAAGCAAGTAGCTCGGCCGGCCTCCAGGCTCAGACGAGTGCCTGGCTCGGCTGTGAAATGGAAATTTCCGACCGTTTTTTTCCCGGCTGAATTTCTAATTATATACACATATGGGGGTTACAGGTTGTATGTATGTGTATATATATATATATATATCTCCTGTAACCCCCATATATATGACTGCCCTCCGGGCAGGCTTAACTAGTCCAATATATTTTGTTTTGAGGATGACACTAAGAGAAGATTGGTCTGAAGCATCCTTGGGATATTAACATGATTTTCTGAATAATGCCAGGTACAGCCTTTCCCTTCAAAATACAAGAGCGTTAGCTACACTGAAGCGTGCAGGTTGGTGGAAGGAAAGATAATGTGGAAAAATTAAGTCTAATAATGTGTTGGGAAACATGGGTAGGATGACCACATCTCCAGCCTAATCAACCAGTGTATAACCCAACAAAAAGTGAGGATTCATTGTAGGAAAATTTGTAAACTCAGAATTGTTCACAGCTGCCTAAAACGTTTGCAACAGACGTTAATACTATAAATATATATAACCTACAAAACACAGACCACGCAACCCAAGCATACATCTAAATATTTAAAAACCCCGGACTCAGATTTTAATTAGATGGGGGTTTTGTTAAAAGATGTGATTATATACTACCTAAACCTTCTGCTATGTCAGTGTACCCAATCACGGTAGCTCTCTAACCTAGCTCAACCTAATTCCTGTTTTTATGAGATTAACTCACTAGGAACACCCATCCTCATGGAGCTCTCTGCAGTGTGCAAGGTTTAAATGAGCCCTGTGGTGAAGAATGTATCAACCTTGTGACTGGTTGTGGTGCACACCGAAGAGGGGTCTAGCCTCTCACTACAACACGCACAACAAGAGGGCTTCACGCATCCTAAATGCGAATTGCTGCTCTGACCCTGGTCTACCACAGAAAAATCTGTGTGGTTGGATGTACCCAGTAAGTGAATTAATCCCATCAGAGCAGGAATTAGGTTGACCTAAGTAGGCCCTGCAATGATTTTGTGCATTGATATCATGGCAGGCTCATGCAAAGTGTGATCGCATCTTCTAACAAACACCCATTTATTTAAAATGTGTCAAAGCTTTAGATGTATGTTTGGGTTGAGTGGTCTGAATTTTCTATGATAGATTATATATATAATTTTGCTCAAAATGTTTTGGGCAGGTGTGGAAAAATTTTTTAAGGGTTTATTTTTATCAACTAATAAAATGCAAAGTGCGTGAAGACACTTCTGAATCAAATCGAAATTGGGGTGCCTTCCATTTGCCTCGAAAACAGCAGTGTTTCCTCCTAGGTACGGTTTTTATTAAAGAGCACAACATAGGTTATTCCAAACATCATGGAGATCTAAGCGCTGTTATTTTATGGTTTAAGACTGCCTCTATTGTTACTGATCAGTTGATTAATAATTCTATTCTTGATTTTTAGTTAGAAGAAGCTCAGAAAAGACGGCAGGAGAAGCTACTAACAGCCCATCAGGAGACACTGCAAAGGATAAAGGACGAGGAGCCAAAGGTCAGCACACATTCTGACATAAGTTCACACACCATCCTATGTTAGTATTTGCATCTCGTCATGAAGTTGTAACAATCCTCATCTTCACCCCGTCCCGTCCCCCCTTTTAAATCTGATGTCTGTCCTGCAAGTGTGACTACTGTGCGTGTTGTAACGTACTGATTTCTTTTGCAGCTCCTGGCCCAACTGGATGAGGAATGTCAGGCTGACCTCGACCAACTACCCCTGGAGGTACGACGGTATCTCCAGGAAGAGGGAGGTTGGGGAAGTAGTGGCTCAGGACCTCCATCCTCCTCCCACAGCACTCCATCCTCTATAACTCGAGGGTGGGGGTCAGAGTTTGGAGAGGGAGATCAAGTACCGTCCCCGGAGGACTCAAGCGATGAAGCCACTAGACTCTGACCCCCTTCCCCCAAATCAAAAACTATTTATCCCATGCAAATACTGAATACCACCCTTTTTACTCCGAACAATGGAAATCTGTTCTAAATAAACATGGTACTCCTCAGCGTCTTTGAAGAACCTGATGGCGAGCGGAAATCCCAAACTTTGGGAAAAACATACTCAAGAAACCTTGCTGGAAGTCTATCCATGACGTTGTCCCTTCATCCAAATATGTGCTTAGGTGCATTTTCCAGTGCCTGAAAACCACAAGATATTCAAAAGTCCTTTTATTTTTAACTCCTGGTCTCAAATATTCTGCGTAGTCACTGATGAAATAAGAGGAATGGTGTGCGTTTGCCTGTGTGTGAGGATGTGGGTGCACGCTCCTGAATGACACTTTTGCACAACACTATTAATGAATTAATGAACGAGGCTATGTGTGCATGTGTGAATACTGGGCGTAATGTAATGTGTATGTGATTTATAGATTTGTTCAGAATGACTGTCTAGTATTCTTATCTCATTCTATATATATTTTTATTCACATTTTATTTCTCCAATAAAATGGAAAAAAGCAAACCTTATTGCATTCTCTGACATCCGTGAAATGGTAGGAACATCCTCCCAACTGTATTTCAACCATTGTGGCATTCAGAAACGGGCTTGTAAGGTTCATAATATACATATTCATCACTAGCATCATTCTTTATTAATGCTAATTTGGTAAAAACGAGCTCGCTTTTATTCTGCGTTCACTCCTGGACTAGATACTGGCTGGGAAGTGCTGCTAATTATTACATTTCAGTGTTAATGATTCCACAGCTCCTTAATGGTAATTATTCTAATTGGCTTTGAGTTCAGTTACTAGTTAGTAGTTCGACATGAATTTGGATACAGATGCTTCCACCCACTATGCTCACTTTCCTCCCTCCTATAAGGGAAATTGGGGGGGGAAGATGGAGAGATGGGCAAAAGGAGGAGAGGAAAATGAGACCGATGGCCTCCTGTGTAAAGACTAAAGCCACCTAGACACAACCAAAAAAAAGAACTTGTGAAGCATTCGCTCTAACAGGAATAACAATGAAAGGAAGAAGTTGAATTGTTGTGGCTTCACATGTTTTTTTTGTTTTTTCCCGTTAGTTCTAAATTAAGAGAAAAAATGGATTTAGGATTCAGATCACATAGTGGAGATGACCTAGGGTTATCTGGAAAAGTGGAAGTGCAGCACTTTGTTGTAAACACACCGGCTGTGTTCCATTTGAAGTTGTAATCTCTGACTTGGCGCATGACATCTGCCTAGTCCCAAGTGTGTGCCGCATCATGGACTCTTTCCCAATACCACAAGATCTCATAGATGAGATCCATGACCTGCAATGTCACTGGCAGGGCAGCTATCAGGGGGTGACAGCCCATAACCTGTTCATGGGCCACGTGGCTCCAGGGGGCCCTTGCCAAACCTATTACAGCTTGTTTAAGTACAAAGGATGTAAGGGTTGCTCTGTGCCACCCAGGACTGGCCCACCAAGATACCAACAAATTTCCCAGTGGGCCATGGCACCTGTGGCTGGCGAGATACATCCTCAGTGATGAGTTTGAGTTGTGTATTATCATCGGCCACCAGGTAGAGGTGAAGAGCGAATGCGCTCTCGGGAACAATTTATCCTCCTGATGGACTACCAGGAATTTAGAGCACTCCACATAAAACAAGGTAAGCAGAAGAGCAAACAAAATGTTTAGCTAATGGAAGGGGGGCCGGACCAGTGCTACAGTAAGAGGCTTCAAGATTTCTGATAGCAGCCCTGGTCACTGGTATTCCAATGCGAGCGCTGGCATTTACAACCATTTGCTTTTCCTGCGCTGTGCAGAAGTGGTGCTGGTCGCTTTTGAGATTCACGTGGACACGTTGCAGCGGAGTGTAAATGCTAAGGATAGTTTAATTTGCAGTGTTTAGAATGACGTAAAAGAATAACGAGTGACTTGGAATGTGGTAGACTATGATAATGGGAAAAACATGCACATACGAGGGCAATCCTAAAGGTAAGGTCTCCAAAGCGGTGGACGTAGAGAAACTGTTCATATGGCTGTTGGCCACTCTGTTGTGATTGGTGCTTCCTCCACTCCCAAACAAACATGCACGCGCTTCGCTGGGATGCTCAATCTTGTCTTGACAACCCTTGAAAATGGAGCTCCCATTGAACGCTACCGCCAAGTGCGACGTTCGTGCGGTTATTTGATTTTTGAACTCAAAAGGCGTTAAACCGGTTGCAAGTCATCACCAAATTACAGAAGTGTATGGACAGTCATGCTCGTACAAGCAAATATTTTTTGTGTGTTCAGTCCAGCTGCATCCATAGCCGGATCATTGAGGATTACCGTGAAAGGATCTCTGTGATAAGAAGCTGTATACACTCAGGATGATCTGGACTGGGATGGAGGAGATTTGTGGGAGTCACGAGGATTCAGAGGACAAAAGAGCGAGGTTTTTTTTGTTTTTTTTTATGGCCCCTGACCAACCTTAACAAAAAACATCCCACAGTTTGACCTTGAATTCTGGAAGCTGGCAAAGCAATTATGAGCCGCTGACAGTGTGACAATATCTGCAGGATTAGGCGGTCATCTGGGCACAGAGAACACCAGCAGTAATAAATTTTAATAGACGGAGTCAGAGTGTGATCGCCATCGTCACGTCTTGCATAGTTGGATCATTGATTTGTGAGGTCATCTACTGGTAAATCTAGCAGGACATGAAGCTCTATGAAGTTCTGCACAAGTAATGGCACGTACGAAATACCTGGAATTTAAAGTTTGAGTGGCTTTTTAAAACGATCAGAAAAGTATACTGGGATCTAGCACTATGGAAAGTGTTGGCGCTATATAAATGATCATGATAATAATAATAGATTTCTCCTTTTAATCCTGAGACAAATCATTGTATCTGTGTCTTTGTGATACTGCCATCTTTAAGAGTACCAGCATCAAACATTGTTTACTTATTAAGGGCTTGATCCTAATCACTCTGATATATATTGGCAATGATGAGCCATTTAAAAAATGAAAATATTGATCCAATCACAATCTCCATGATCAAGATGGCTCAGTGGATCAATTCAGCATCTGTTATCTTGAATGCTGAAAATCCATCCCAGCGCCAAAGAACATCTATGTTCTATATGCTGATCAGTGCAATACGCACTTGGAGAGATTTTCTGAAGGCAAATAACTTTCATACTAGAAGTGACCACCATCTGCGGTTGCAGACCAGCGTAAAACGTTACCATCACTACTGAACAGCACAGCATCTCTAGCGACGGTGTCCGCCAACGGCATTGCTTAGCAAAGAAACCCTAGGGGGTTATTCAGCGAGAGGTGAAAGCCAGAAGAAGAGAACAATTTGGAAAGTGAGATAAATGAGCCAATTTTTCTGGTTTGGCTATTTTGACCTAGGATTTTCACTTCTCCTGTCATTCTCCTGCTTTTTACCTCTCTCTGAATAACCCTGCTAGTTGTATTTTGTGAAATGGATCTTCACCAACATTTCTCTGCTATTCTTCCCACGTCAAAAAATTCTATGACCAGTTACTTTCGCTTTAAAATATTTCTTAAAGGGGCACTCTACTAAAAAAAGCACCCCTTATCTCCTTAAATAATTGGGCAGAAGCTGCAGACAGAACCTGCCCAATATTTTTTTAATAAACAAACAATAAGAAACACCTCTACGCTAAATAGCGCAACTTCTGAATCCGAGCTCAAAGACCATAAGGAATCTCGGCCTATAATAAACCTATACAAATTGGGTCCGAACACATCTCGAATAAATAAAAAATATCTCTATGGTTTTCTGATTTTATTAATGTTGAATAAATATTCATATATAAGCACATGTGTATACATTAACACTTTTCCTAAAGTCATATTCCATAGACTTCAAAACGGGCAGAGTAGTAACCCCCCCCCCACGCCACAAAAGAGGGGGGGGAAGCAAAAACTGGCAAAAAAAAAAGCTTATAATATGAACACTGTCTCTATTACTTCACTAGTGGGTGCTGACGGGGATCATCCTGGGGCACTGCCCAATTGCCTTGGGTCTTCCTCATAGGGCATCGTGCTTTAAAGTGACCCTGTGCTGACCAGGTGCAATTTGGTGGAGAAGGATGCTGCATTGGTCTTAAAGATCAATGCGATATCCCATCCCTTGATTAGGTATAGCGGCCTGTTCTTGGTCAGCCCCAGCACTGGGCATCATCATGTTTCTGTTTCATTTGTAGAACTGTGCAATGCGCGTGATTGGCACTCAGTGATGACGTCTGCCCACAAATGTGTTGGTTAGTGCACCAGTTGCAATGAGGTGCATGGAACGAGCGGAGGGCTGCCCTGTGGCACTCACTCTGGCAGCATGAAGCCCAACTTCAATTGGCATGACATGTACACTTTAAATAGAATGTACTGTATATTACATATATACCATCAAGAAGGTATACAAGGCAATGTTCTGCCAGATAGGTTACCCCTACATAAACTATGACTAATATTTTTGACTGTTTTTATTTGACCCCTATTAAAGGGACATGCATGCTTTGCTAGTGTGCTTTTAAAAATGTGCAATGCCTTTTGAATGAGTCCGTAGTGTCATTCGGCAGGCATAAAAAAGCAAGTAAATTATATTTTTTTCATATTTACCTGCTTTTCCTTCTTGGCGTTTTCCACACCCACCTCAGGAGGCACGTTAAGCTAGCCAATCAGTGCGTTTTTTATGTATACCTAGGTATGCACACTGAGTATGTGCATCTGAGTTGCTCCGCCTCCCTCCTGCACTGTGAGGGGAGGGCGGGGCTGAGTGCCTTTCCAATCTGTAACTCTTTCACCCCCAGCTACAGCAGAGATAGGGAAGGACAGAAATCCATACACACAGGGAGAAAAAGAGACGGCAGAGAGAGGGACAACAAAGAAAAGCACAGACACACAGCAAGAAATGGTAAAGAGAGAAAGACCGTAAGATAAAGCAGAGAAAAGCAGGAAAAGGTGCAGTGAGTGAGAGCGCGCACAAGAGTGTGAGTGTAGGGCTGGGGTCAGACGAACGCGCGTGCAGCCACACTTTATTACGGCCGCAGTAGCAGCAAATGACGGCCAATATACGAAGTCCGGCCGCGCAACGCAAGTGGCAAAGGAACGCATTTTTTTCGAGAACGTAGAACCGCTAGTACAGACGTACAGAGTGCACTGCGTCCGCATAGCAGCGTGTGTGCGTGATTAGGAGACGTCAGACGCTGCTCATGTCCGGCCAACATCCCGTCCATTTGTTTTTAATTGCTCCGTCAAAAATCACGGCCGAAATTGGGCACCATATGACCGCTATTGCGTCTTCCGTGAAAAAGTGCGTTCGGACGCATCGACGCACTTTTTGACGGTAGGCGTGAAAAATGCGTTTGTCTGAACCTAGCCTTAGAGTGAGTGATGGTGTGAGGGAGGTTGAGTGAGACGGTATGTAAACCATAAAAGCGCGCAAGTGAGCGTGTCGGCGGGTGAGTGAGTCTGAGAGCGGGTGAGTGTGTTTTGCTTTCACAGTTCCACAGATGCTAATATTTAGTTCCTCAGTTTCCCCAGCCTGAGGTCCTGAGCGTGCACAGGGTTTCACGTGCACAGCTTGTGCTAGTTCATGTGAAGCTTTGATGGGTGGAGTAGTGGGCGGGGAGGAGGCGGGGAATATTCAGGAAGTGGGAGCTGAAGAAAAAGCCCTAGCTGAGGGGCGTCGCCAGAGAAAATGAAACGACAGGGTTTAAAGCAAGAAAATACCAATTTTTTACACATTTTTAGAACTTGTATAGATTTATTCTAGTTTGACATTTAAGACTTTTTTATACCAATAGACAATTTAAATCTTTTTTCCCTAGATATGCATATCCCTTTAAGATTAATAGCAGTTCTGTAGCTGAGGTATATCCCCGGAGAGATCTCAAGGCATCACTGTTATATTAGACAAGGATGAATGAATCGCTGTGGACAGTAAACGCAGCTTGTGGTTACTATTGTATAATAATGTGCAGCCCTGGATGTGCAACCTCAACAGAACCTATAAAACTTCCGAGCCTCAGTGGACAGATTGTACGAAAAATTCAATATTCTCAGGGGCAGTGCTGCAGTAATTTTGTATCCTTCAGCGAGCTACAGTGCAACCCTCCTTGGCTGAAGCATAGATCCAATATTAAATATAGAGAAACCAATCAAATTGGCATATGGTTTAATGACTCTCCAGAGGTGCTTAACGGCGCTTTTGTGGAACAAAGAGGTAATTTCAGGGCTGGGTGCTGCTTATTATAAATATCTGTACAAAACAAATGAGAAATAAATCAAGCATATTGTGAGTGTGGAATTTACATAAGCATAATTCTTACATTGTTTATGATTTACAATGCGGATATTTAAACTACCAGGGGTGTAAAATTCAGTTCTCAATATGCCCCCCCCCCCAACATTCATGTCCAAAGCCCAAATTTTCAATAGGATACTTGAAGGTGCTCCCCGATTCCAATCAATGATTGATTGTAAGCAGCTATTCATTAGAAAAGAAGGACAGATGATTGAAGTTTTTTGAAAAACTTTCTTTTTCTTTTTTTTACTTTAGGGTAACACAGAGAAATGAAAATGTGGGAGAGATAAATAAAGTGAGGATGGAAGAGAAAAGAATTGCAATGTACCACAAAGTGGCAAAAATTAACCATCGCTGCTCTACAAATGACCACAAAAATGGTATTTAAATGTTGTATTATTTTAACTAGGAGTAGAGGTAACCTCACTGCTCTATAACCGTGGGGAGAGACTGTGGAGACATAGGTTCAATCCCGGCAAGAGCACCTCTCCAGTAAGTGTCCTTGGGCAAGGCACCTAAGGCTGGGATCAGACGAACGCAGTGTGAACGTGCGTTTAGCCGCACTTTATTACGGCCGTGGTAGCAGCAAATGACAGCCAACATACAGAGTACAAAAGAAAAAAGGGGGGGTGAAGCGCCCACCGGAAAAGTGTCTATCCCACTCGCTAAATGCTGTGTATGGGGGTTTCTCTAAATACCCGAGTGACAATTATGTGAACAGGAATACAACACAGCGCTTTAAGAGACCGAAGTCCAAAAAAGACAGTGGGGTAGACACCCAATATGTCCGTAAACAGAAGTCGCTGTCTTTACTTTAGGAGTGGATCTTCTCGAAAATGCAGATGAAGTGTGTACGGTATATCAGAGGTAGGAAAGTTCACAGGAGGGTTCCAGATGGGTGGTCCAGACGGTATGACCGGTATCAATTCCAGAGGGTCTTCAGCACAAGAGGTTTCCAAACGCAGGTCAGCTAGGTACAAAGTCCAGACTTCAATGAGGAAGTGACTTCCTCATTGAAGTCTGGACTTTGTACCTAGCTGACCTGCGTTTGGAAACCTCTTGTGCTGAAGACCCTCTGGAATTGATACCGGTCATACCGTCTGGACCACCCATCTGGAACCCTCCTGTGAACTTTCCTACCTCTGATATACCGTACACACTTCATCTGCATTTTCGAGAAGATCCACTCCTAAAGACAGCGACTTCTGTTTACGGACATATTGGGTGTCTACCCCACTGTCTTTTTTGGACTTCGGTCTCTTAAAGCGCTGTGTTGTATTCCTGTTCACAACATACAGAGTACGGCCGCACGAAAGTTCGGCCGTGCAACGCAAGCAGCAAACTAACGCATTTTTTCTATAACATGGAACCGCTAGTACTGACATACAGAGTGCGCTGCGTCGGCATAGCGGCGTGTGTGTGTGATTAGGAGACGTCAGACGCTGCACATGTCCGGCCAACATAACGTCCATTTGTTTTTTATAGCTCTGTCAAAAATCACAGCTGTAATTGCGCACCGTATGACCGCTATTGTGTATTCCGTGAAAACGTGCATCCATGCGATCAGACGCACTTTTTGCCGGTAGACGTGAAAAATGCATTAGTCTGACTCTAGCCTAATGGTTCATTCGCCATCCAGGACATACTTGAAAATGAGAGAAATCTCAATGTATCCTTCCTGGTAAAATCCTTTCTCGAAAAACAAACTAGAGATGTGGAATTGCCCTAAAACAGCATTTCCCAAACCTGTCCTCAGGACCCCCTAACAGGCCAGGTTACCAGATATGTGAAGCACAGCACAGGTGACATGATTTGCTGCTCAGTGATTGCAGGATTCAGTCTGCATTTCTCCTTAAAACCAAGCCAGGTAGGAACTTGAAGACAAGGTTTGGGAAACACTTTGCTAAGAGATGCACATCTAACTTTATCCTGTATGTGAAGGGTGACCATATCGGCCATTTTTAAAGGGACACATATAATTTATTCATGCTGATGGGCAGCGTATGAAGAATGTGACCCCCACAGCATGCAGAATCTATATGCTGCAGGTAAGAAATCAAAGAGTTCCCAGGTGACCTTCCTTGATTTCATTCTTGCAGTATATGAATTATACATGTTGCAGGGCAGCAATTTTACCTGTGTCCCCTTCCCCATGAAATAGCAATATGTGTCCCTTTAAACATGGCTGTTATGGTCACCCTATATATGTGTCATTGAGGTTCTAGAACAGTTTATACAACTATTATCACAATGATCTTAGAACATCGGGTAATCTAGGACAGTACTTCATGTCGAAATCTGTGTTTCCCAAACCTGTCCTCAGGACCCGCTGACAGGCCAGGTTTGCCAGATATCTGAAGCACAGCAGATTTGCTGCTCAGTGATTGCAGGATTCAGTCTGCATTTCACCAAGGTGATCTGCAAAATCTGGCCTGGTTGAGTGTCCCGAGGACAGGTTTGGGAAACACTGATGTAGATGCTCTCATCTACTAATCCTGGAGGTTTTTCTAAAAACCCAAATTGAAAATAATCTCAATATCCGGAATGATAGGTGGTCATTGACTGCTGGTTTGTTTCGTGCGATCTGGTATCTACAAATACCACAATATTACACATGTACAACTATATTATGCTTTTTATAATGAATTCCCAGTTGGCTCGGTGTGGTTGAGCTCTTTCATCATTCTTGGTGGGAATTAATATGGATTAGGTGGCTTTTTAATAGCATTTTTACTGCTTAACAGCAGAAAACGTCAGGATCTCCATCTACTACACATTTTACAGATTCCCCAGGGAAATCACTCCCAATATCAACAGCAAACTAATTATGCTTCGTGTTTCCCTACCCAAACACAGACCCTTTCCCTTTTTTGAAATTCCAATATTCTTCTGAATAGTCAATATTATGTCTTGAAAAGAATATTACAGTGCGATATTCGCTGATATCCAGTTACCCTGGGGGAAAGATGTGACCTGCTAAATGGCTGTTGATGTTTACGGTTTCATTCGTTGAGTTCTATATGTAGGTATAATGGTTTTAGAGGCAAAAAAATGAATGCTTTGCAACAGAAGGGAAACTATAAAGCGATAAATACAAGAAATACATAAATAGCCGGGACGAAAACACTATAATAAACTACTAAAACAAGCATAGGAGGTCACATTGACACAAGGTTACAGTAATACAGTAGATGAATGGATTAACATGCTCATCTGTGACCTCTACCTACTCTTCGAAGGCCTAATAAACTTCAATCTGATTTATTGCTGTGTGATTGAGAACTTTATTATAATATTCAAGGGTGAAAAGTTATTCATAGTTTGAAAGGACTTTCTTATTGCTGTGTGATTGAGAACTCTATGAATAACTTTTCACCCTTGAATATTGTAATAGTTTGAAGGGACTCTCTTATTGCTGTGGCCACAGTGACCTGAGTGTCCCACACCACCTCCCTCCACAGGGATGTTGAAGGGCTGATCAGCTCTATGAGTATAGTGTGAGGGATTTGCCCCAGCCCAGACAGCTGGCTCTTGGCGCTTGGCAATTGACCTTGTATGTGCTCCAATTTAGGCTGGGGTCAGACCAGCGCATTTTTAACGTGCGTTCTGGCGCACTTAATCACGGCCGCACTAGCAGCAAATGACGGGCAATGACAGCCAATATACGAAGTACGGTCGCACGAAAGTCCGGCCGCGCAACGCAAGTGGAAAATGAATGCATTTTTTCGAGAACGCAGAACCGCTAGTACGGACGTACAGAGTGCGCTGCGCCCGCTAGCGGTGTGTGATTTGGAGACGTCAGATCCTGCTCGTGTCTGGCCAACATAACGTCCAGACGCAAAAAGTTTCCTGGTTTGGATTCGTAAAACATCACGCACGAAAATGCGCATCGTATGACCGTTTTCGCATATTCCGTGAAAAATACATCAATGCGTTCGGACGCACTTTTTTACGTTCGCGTGTAAAAATGCTTTCGTTTGACCCTAGCCTTAGAGCCACTGGATTGGCTGGACACTCACCTCTTAGGCTAGCGTCAGACGAACGCAGTCATCACGGCTGTGTCACGGCACCGTTTAATGTCCATTGTAGCATTGATTTGTGATCAATAGAGACCAACACACAAAGTACATGCGCACCCAAGTGTGCACGCACCACGCAGGTGGCAACGGACGCCATTTAGGCCTCGACGTAAAAGCGCTACAAAGGACTCCAGAGTGCACCGCGTCCGTGTAGCGGCCTGTGTGCGTGATGACGCAACGTCAGACGCAGTGCATTTGCAGCGTCCATCACGTTGACGCTCAGACATTTTTTTTGGTCTGGCTGACTGTACCTGTCTTTTAATATTAATTCATTTTGATTCCCATAATTCCCTTATTTTTTTTTTCTACATCCGACAAAAAACACGGACCGTGTGGTGTCTACGGTATCTTCCGTCAGTACGTACGTCCGTTATGCACGCACGCAGAATGCGCTCTGACTGCGTTCATCTGACATTAGCCTTATAGTCACATGATGACTGCTGCCGAGGGTTTCTGGCACTGGATTAAAGGTGAGTATTCTGCCCAGTTTAGGATTAAAATGGAAGAGTGAGAGGTGCTTAGAGGGACAGGAGTTGTTCATTTAAAAACACTGTATTTCCCACCTTATGTTTTAACTCTAATGTATCTTAATCGGTGTCTGTCCCGTTTTAACACCACAGCTAATCCGAAGGCTCTTGAGGCGGCTAGAGACAGGAATGAACTGGTGTTCATTCCTGACCTGTGCCCAGAAGGCAGATCTGGGAGAGAATATCTCAGTTATTCTGAGCAGGGCTAATCCCCAGACTCGGAGAACCGAGTCAGACCTTCAGGAGAGTGCTGGGGTAGGACACTCCAGTCACTGTCACCGTTCACTTGTCATTGAATGATTACAGTGCATGGAGCTTTTAAGATCCATTGTGTTACTAATGCTAATTTGCTTTCTCCAACTAGATTATCCAATTAATGTTGATACCTGGTTCTCTTGATTCAGCATAACCCTTGCTTGGTTTTTATTGTTTACCCTCTGACCTCCTACTCCTTCTACAGTGATTTGTCGATGCCCCTCACCAAACTCTGGTGCAAATCCATTTGTGCGTATTTCCAGTACTGGTGCCATATACAACATATTCGACGGATATGAAGCCGTAACTATTTCACTTCTGGATGTAATTATGACTAGTTCTATACAATTTGGGTGGTCACAATGCTACGGATCTGACACCAGCTGAGCTCACTTACTGCACCTGTCTCTAAAATGATTTTCCTGGGATCGCCCTTTTTAGTGATCGAAAAATGTTTTTTTTATACCATGATTATCAGCCGCCAAACATATATATTTCCAGTAGCTCCTGCACTCTCTGACTCTCGATCAAATTTGTTGCCTGGTGCTCAGCCAACGTTGAATACAATGAAGATAATGCAGGGCCAGTACTGCAGGGACTTAAATGAAACATACACTTTATTACATTGTATTAAAATAAAACACCGGACGACGTTTCAGCTCCAACACGGTGCTTTCATCAGGACATAAAGTCTGATGGAAAACATATATAATATAATGAGTACACAAGGAGGGCAGAACTCAACCTTAACTAAGCACAGAGAGTGGGTGCTTCTCAAGACAATCAGGGTAATTCAAAGAGAATCGAAAAGTCACTTTTCATTCTCTTCTCTTCGGTTCATTTTGCCGATCCCATTTCGGCAACCCTGCGGTGTATTCAGCAAGCACCACAGGGTCCCCGAATTGCAGGGAAAGGTCACCGTAAACCCGCCGAAAACTAACTGCAAAACGTGGCGAATGCACGCCAAAAACCCGCAAAAACATCCCAATTAACCCGCCGAAAAAACCCGAGCAGGAGCCGATCACACGCAGCGCAGCCGTCGGAAAAAGCCGACACCGCAGATGAATGGAGTGAATAAATTAGCAAAACAGTTTGCTTGAATGTTTGAAAAGTGAAACGCTGTTTGCAAAGAAACTACTGAGCAAAAATGTCTGAAATTTACATATGATCCAATGAATGATAATAAAAAGGGTTGTTACAGAAAAAATATGTAAAGTTAAAAAAAATCTGAATTTTTTTAAAATAAAATAAAAATTCAGAAAAATGCTTAAAATATCCTAAAAATCTATAAATAAAGAGACTCTTTACTGCAGAATTTTATAATGAATGGTTTATTAAATATTGAATTAAAACGGGAATATTTTTAACATTGAAGCCTATGGGATTCGCCTGAATAAACCTGCCGAATTAAACCACCGAATGGCAGGGCATTTTGGGAACCTTTCACTGCTGGTTTGTGCTCTCTGAATAGCCGAAGCAGTGATTTTTTTATGGGGATTTCACTGCCCTCGAATAGGCGCCGTAGTTGCAGGCAATTCACTAGGATTTGGCAAATTGCCTGCTCTCTGGATAGCCGAATGGCCAAGAAAGATAACCGAATCGGTTACCTTTCTGCAGCCATTCGGATCTCTTTGGATAACCCAGAATGTAATACAACAAACCAAGAAGAGAGCACTCCATTAACACATTCAAAGACTTCAACAGTAGCTTATAAAAAGTTTAAAGAGTTTACCAAATTTTAACCTTTCAGGCTGGGGTCAGACCAGCGCACTTTTAACGTGTGTTCTGGCGCACATAATTACGGCCGCACTAGCAGCAGATGACGGGCAATGACGGCCAATATACGATGTACGGCCGCACAAAAGTCCGGCCGTGCAACGCAAGTGGAATTTGAACGCATTTTTTGGAGAACGCAGAACCGCTAGTACTGACGTACTGAGTGCGCAGCTGCGGCATAGCGGCGTGTTTGCGTGATTAGGAGATGTCAGACGCTGCTAATGTCCAGCCTACATAACGTCCAGACGCAAAAAGAGTTTTATTGACGATCCGTACAAAATCACGCCCGAAAATGCGCGTCGTCTGACCGTTTTTGTGCATTCCGTGAAAAAATACGTCAATGCGTTCGGACACACTTTTTCACGTTCGCAGGAAAAAATGCTTTCGTCTGACCCTAGCCTCAAAGCTTCTAACAACTCTTTCAGGATTACAACAGTTCTTAACCCATTCAAGACTTTTTACAAGATTTAAAGGGTTAAGAGTTGTTAGTAGCTTTGTAAGGTTAACATTTGGTAAAATCTTTAAATGCGTCCATGTATAAGCTACTGTTGAAGTTTTTGTGTTAACTGGAGTTCTCTCTTCTTGGTTTGTTGTATATATAATGAGAATCACAACTAGAATGATGAGTTGTGTGACACGTCGGTGATGACATTTCATCTAGATGGGCTCAACAGCCAAAAAGAACACATGAAAACATCAACTATAAAATAATGATGCACACATTATAAAGATGGTGGGTTGTTTTTTGTTTTTTTTTGATGGGGTACATCTGAATTAGGAAAGAAATTAGGCAGCCGTTGAGGGTCAAATTTGCAGTGAATTAGGTGTTTGCATGTTTTGGTATGCCACTATAATCTCCTGACTTGACTATTGTCATAATCTTCTAGGTGGCCTCCCTCTCTCCCGGCTCGCCCCCCTACAATCCACTCTGAATGCTTCTGCCAGGCTCATCCACCGCACCCGCTGCTCTGTCTCTGCTGCTTCCCTCTGCAAATCCCTTCATTTGCTCCCCATCAACTGCAGAATTTAAATCAAAATCCTTACCCTGACCTACAAAACCCTCACTAACTCAGCGCCCCACTACCTGTCCTCACTAATCACCAAATACACCCCAGCCCGCTCCCTAAGGTCAAACAGTGACCTGCGCCTAGCTTCTCCCCGCATCACCTCTTCCCATGATAGAATGCAGGATTTCTCATGCGCAGCCCCCATCCTCTGGAACGCTCTCCCTCGTACTGTCAGACTTTCCCCTAACTTCTCTTCCTTCAAACGCTCCCTTAAGATATTCCTATTTAGGGAAGCCTACCACCGACTCACTGACGCAACCAGTTCATCACTCTCACCTTGCAGTTCATCACTCTCACCTTGCAGTTCATCACTCTCACCTTGCAGTTCATCACTCTCACCTTGCAGTTCATCGCTCTCACCTTGCAGTCCATCGCTCTCACTTTGCAGTCCATCACTCTCACCTTGCAGTCCATCGCTCTCACCTTGCAGTCCATCGCTCTCACCTAGCAGTCCATCACACTCACCTTGCAGGCCTCTCCTCCTGTTTTCACCCCCAAACCCTTCTAGATTGTAAATTCCCACGGGAATAGGGCCCTCGTTTCCTCCTCTACTGGTTTATCAAAATGTTGTTCAATGTATTGTAACCCTGTCTATATTGTGCTTATTGCTGCGGAATATGCTGGCGCTTCATAAATAAAGAATAATAATAATGTGTTTTGGATGTGATTTTCAGCTTTTTTTCTCTACTTATTGTTCATGAGGAATTGATAGGGTTGACATATAGCACTGATAGATGGCTTTGTATGGATTGACTTTATTGACAGGTTGCTTTGCAGCAGTGAGAGCATGTGCACATCCCAGTCAGTTTTATACAGGGTAATTCAAAGAGATCCGAATTGCTTGAGAAAGCCTTTCTTGGCCATTCGGCTATCCAGAGAGCAGGCAATTCACCAAATCCTGGCGAATTGCCTGCACATACGGTGCCTGTTCGAGGGCAGTGAAATCCCCATGAAAAAGTACTGCTTCGGCTATTCAGAGAACACAAACCAGCAGTGAAAGGTTCCCGAAATGCCCTGCCATTCGGTGGTTTCATGAGGCAGATTTATTCAGGCGAATCCCATAGGCTTCAATGTTAAAAATATTCCGGTTTTAATTCAATATCTAATAAACCGTTCATTATAAAATTCTGCAGCAAAAAGTCTCTATTTATAGATTTGTTAGGATATTTTAAGCATTTTTCTGGATTATTTTTTTTTTTAAAAAAAAAGTCGTTTTTTTGGTTTTTTTTAAGTTTACTTATTTTTTCTGTAACAGCCCTTTTTATTATCATTCCCTGGACCTCATATGTAAATTTCAGACATTTTCGCTTAGTAGTTTCTTTGCAAACAGTGTTTCACTTTTCACACATTCATGCAAACTGTTTTCCTAATTTATTCACTTCATTCGTCTGCGGTGTCGGTTTTTTCCGGTGGCTGCGATGCGTGTAATCGGCTCCTGCTCGGGTTTTTCTGTGGTTTTCGGCAGGTTAGTCCAGATGTTTTTGTGGCTTTTCGGCGTGCATTCGCCGGGTTTTGCGGTTAGTTTTCGGCGGGTTTATGGCGACCATTCCCTGCAATTCGGGGACCCGGTGTTGCTTGCTGAATACACCGCAGGGTCACCGAAATGGGATGGGCAAAACGAACCGAATTGAAGAGAACGAAAAGTGCAGTGACTTTTCAAATCTCTTTGAATTAGTGTCAAATCAGATTTTTCCATTTAAATAGATTTTTCTACATTTGCTAATATATAATCAGGAAGAGTGTGATCAAAGTCAATAATTTTCATGGAGGTTATATGTGTTATTTCCCCACAAATATCCAGTGCACTCCTGTTATTATTGACTGGATTGCAATCACTTTGTAACACCTCTGAAGGTGAATACGAGTGTTTTTCAGCTTCCGAGAAATGTTTTGTGATTTTAAATCAATCTCATAGTAAAAATAGTATTTCTGAGGTAATTGTATCACCAGGCTTTACCCTATAAATTGTCATACAGGTCTATTCACTAAAAGGTGAAACTCAGGAGAAGAGAACAATCTAGGCCAAATAGCAGATTTGGAAAGTGAGATAAATGGGAAAATTTTTCTGGTTTGGCTATTTTGACCTACAGGTCTATTCAAGAAAGATGAAAACCAGGAGAATGACTGGAGAAATGAAAATCCTAGGTCAAAATAGCCAAACCAGAAAAATTCTCCCATTTATCTCCCTTTTCAAATCGGCTATTTGGTCTAGGTTGTTCTCTTCTCCTGATTTTCACCTTTCTCTGAATAGCCCTGGTAGAATTTTCACTTCTCCTGCCAATTCTCCTGAGTTTCACCTTTGTTGAATAGACGTGATACTGTCATCCTACTTAAACTGATTTTAATGCCTTTCACATAAAACGAAATGTCATAAGTGTGTAGTTTTGATCAGCATCGTCATTAATTTTCTGTTAAAAAACATAAAAAAACAAAATCTCTTCGCTAAAGAGTAAGTTGAAGCGTGCTTTGTGTCAGCTCACTGCATTGTATAAGAAAAGTAAATTTGCTGACTCTCCCCATTTCAATCCACTAGTAGTGGCTGACTCTATACCTTCAGGGCTCTATTACATTCTTCGCGCAAACATTAAGGCTAGGATCAGACTAACGCATTTTTTGCGTTGTCTGTGAAAAAGTGCGTTCGAACGAATGGACGTATTTTTTCACGGAATACGCGATAGCGGTCATACGATGCGCATTTTCGTCCGTGATTTTGTACGGATCATCAATAAAACACTTTTTGCGTCTGGACGTTATGTTGGCCGGACATTAGCAGCGTCTGACGTCTCCTAATCACGCACACATGCCACTAGCGGACGCAGCGCACTCTGTACGTCAGTACTAGCGGTTTGACGTTCTCGAAAAAATGCGTTCGTTTGCCACTTGCGTTGCGCGGCCGCACTTTCGTGCGGCCGTTCTTCGTATGCTGCCCGGCATTGGACCTCATTTGCTGCTAGCACGGCCGTGATTAAGTGCGGCTAAACGCACGTTAATATTGCGCTCGTCTGACCCTAGCCTTACGCGTGCTCAAAAACGCATTAACGCGAGGGGCAAAAACCTTTGCGCTGAACGTCGTATTACAATGTCCACGCAAAAAATGCACGTTGACGTCTAACGCGGGTGGACCTGCGCGTACTCTTTGCGAGCGTACTGTACTGCGCGCATCCTATACTTAACATTGTGAGCGCAAATGCGTTTGTGCGCTGGTACGCGGATGGTATTACAATATATGCGCAAAATTTAACGCACAGCGTTTGCGCACATAATTTTAACGTCTTTGAAAAGCTGGTGTTAACGGCAAATCTGAACGTCCTGGCCGAAACCAAATACACCAGCCCGAAAATAAAAATACAGCAAAGTATAGTTACACATTCTACACATACCCAAACAATAAAATAGAGAGGTTGTGCGTGTTTTTATTATTGCTGCAGCATATATACTCAGATTGATTTTGACAGGCGCAAAAACTGAACGGGAGACAATTGTGGTTCTTAATTCTGATTGGCTGAATTGCGTGAAAAAACAGACCGCACACTGATTTCTGCGCGCAACGTTAATGCGCGCGCGTTATTTTTTGACGGATGAAAAAATGAGCTCGGATTGTAATACCAGTGTTAATTTACGCATGTTAACATTTAACATTAAACACTTTGCGCACAAATTAACGCGCTGCGCAAGCGTTTTTGCGCAAAGAATGTAATAGAGCCCTTAGTGTTTGGGCTGACAGACAAGTGCTACTCACATCTAAAAGCAGACAGATTATTAAAAGCATCCTTTAATAATTTTTAGCTCTAAATTGAGCATTTTCCTTGAAGAGAAAATTAGTGTTTTCTAGACTAAAACTTGTGAGATCTGAGTGTGGACACATTAAAGGGAAGTAGTACAGAAGGGGTGAGGTCGCGCCTATTCCCCGATGGGGCGGCTGCAACCACCAAATGCATCCAGCCCAGTATCATGTGTAAAACCTAACAAGAAAAAAAATAAAATAAAAGCCTACCTCATGACTGACAAGCAGCATGAGCAAGTTATGGTTGGCTACACAGCAGCCGGTGGCTTAATTTTTTGGATAGGACTCACCCTCAATAGAGGTGCCTTGACGTGGCGGTGAGCTTACACTCTTAATGGCCATTAATAGAAACCAAAGTCTCTAATTGTGTTTTGTTTCACACGGTATAATGGGAATAAGCGCAGATGACATATATTTTTTTTTTCTTTTTTTTTTTTTCTTTCCTTGCTATGTTTTACATTAAAGGGAAGGACACTTATGCCGGTGCCCATTCTCAGTACTCTCATAAACATGACTCTACAGACTAGTTTCTATATTATAAAATATATTTTCCCCGAAAAGGTTTTGCAGTTAAATAGAGAAATAAACCTGCAATGATATTGGTTATGAGATCACTTGCTCATGTTTTTGGTAGATATTTTTCAGATCACGTCATTGGATCTCATTTGTTCTCATTGGGATAATAGAGGCTGAAAGACTCAAGCGTAGAAAGATCCATATCTACTAATGTTTTATTAAACGTTTCTCACCAAGTTGCAAGTTAGAGAAGCAGCTGCCTGTTGTGAGCCGACATGGAACTAATTGAATGGATGCTGGCATGGCACTAACAGTCTTCCCCTGAGGAGGTCAGAGAACGACAAGGCCGAAGTCCAAGACTTCATTCTCCAAAGACCTTTGAGTAGTATCCATGGTCGCCAGGATTAACCCTTGGGTTGAAAATAGACAGCCTTGGTTACCGATGGCAACATGTGCGGTAATGATTTATAGCGAATCGGAATTATTATTATTAGACATTACTACATGGTCCTGGAGCTGCGACATCTATTTGGCCTCTCCTCTTCACCCCTTGTGCCTCCAATTCATTTCATACCTATTGCTCTTCGGCTCCATCTCTCCCACTTCATTTGTACATTTTAACAAGCTATCTCTTTCTTTGCTTTTCTGTAAGGTCCCTCGCAGTCGCCGAAAGACCAAACCCAGTGGTACCTCTTGTTAAATTTGTCTGGAAAACCTTGCTAACCTCCCTGGCGGTCTATTTATTTCAAATTTTCATGTCCCAAAGCGCTCAATTTTTTTTTTTGTTTTGCCCCCCCTAGCGGTATCCCGAGTGTAGTTCGGGGTTAAATTCTTATGTTGGAAGCGGTAACTCCGAGCAACACTCGGGATGCCGCTGGATACATCACCTCTACCTGCGCTCCCTCGATGTCTCCCACAGCCTCCTCCGACGATCGTGACCTCATACTTCCTGGTTCCCTCCTCGCAAGAAGGAATCCAGGAATTAAAACGTCATGATTGCCGGAGGAGACTGCGGGGATCAGTGAGGGAGCGCACAGAGAGGTGTTGTATCCAGCCTGAGTGTGTCTCGGGGTTACTGCTTTCAGCAGTGAAATTTAACCCCGAGACACACTCGGGATAACCGTCAGGGGGGTTAAATACAGGTTCCTGGTTATGTGTCAATATTCTGTGCTGGTTCCAGAGAGGCCTCAGGTTCATCTCATCCTACACTATCGAGGCCTCCTTAAGAGGAAGCAACACCCTTTGTTCCTCACTTCGTTATTGAAGTCTGAACTGTGCTAACCAGAGTCTAAAGACTACCCCTGGAAAACCTGTCCGTCTACCCTTCAGAATACCCATCTGCAACCCTCTGTGACTATCTGAAATACCCATCTGACTTCCCCTTCGAGTACCCATCTGTCTTCCCTTAAGTGAACTATATATCTGGACTCCATATTTACCAGTACCAATATTTGTTGTTCCCCACCTGCTGGATTATATGTGTATTAGACCCTTGTCTATGGAAAGGGGCGGACTGACCCATCGGGCAGTCGGCACTGCCGGAGGGCCCGCGGGTCAGTAGGGGCCCGGTTTGGGGCGACACACTGGGCCCGCACCGGTTTCCCTCTGCCTCTGTTCAATATTAACAGGCAGCTAGCGGCGCAGTGTAAAAACGCTGCGGTGGTGCCTGCGCTGCCCCTCATGTGTCGTGTCACGTGAGGGGGCGGCGCCAGTGCAACGTGCCTACTCCAGTGTTAGACTGGGATGCAGGCATACTACTGGTGCCACCGCGGCATTTTCAGAGAGCGCCGCTGGCTGAATGTTAATTTCTAGTACAGAAGGAAACCGGCAGGGACTTACTGTGTCGCCCCAAACCGCATCCCGACAGAGCCGGTGAGCAACGGGGGGGGGGGGGATTCATATCCATGTTTGAGCTACTGGGGCAATTCATATCCATGTTTGAGCTACTGGGGGCAATTAATTACCATGTTTGAGCTACTGGGTCAATTAATTACCATGTTTGAGCTACTGGGGGCAGTATATATCCACGTTTGAGCTACTGGGGGCAGTATATATCCACGTTTGAGCTGCTGGGGGCAGTATATATATACGTTTGAGCTGCTGGGGGCAGTATATATCCACGTGTGAGCTGCTGGGGGCAATATATATCCACGTGTGAGCTGCTGGGGGCAATATATACCCATGTGTTGCTTTATAGGGGATGGGATTTTTATGGGTGTGGCCTCCTGTGGGGGCAGAACAAGGGGGCCCCATGACCTCCTATTGCCCAGGGGCCCAATTAGTTGTCAGTCCGCCCCTGGCTATGGACTTTGATTATGCTTACATCTGACTACTACGACCTATGCCTGCCCCCCTGTCTGGATACCTTGCTATGGATATTGCATTAGTTTACCTTAATTAATCTGTTTCTCTCCTGTGTCTATCCTTTTATCTGTTTAGTTAGCATTCTCTGCTATTACCTATCCAGTGTCTGCCCTATTAGTTCTGTGTATATTCAGTTTCCTCCTGTTTCCTATTTTCATCCTGTGTTTAATCCATTCATCTGTTTATTCTGCTCTTTGCCTCCCCCTATCTTTAGTTCCCTATATCATCGTTCCTCATCTCTACTCTTACTCTCAGCCATCCTTTTAATAGTTCGGCCCTTTTCATGTGTCCCCTCTCTCCCTCTCTGGTTTATTTCATCCCCTGTCCTTCGCCCACTCCTCCTCTAATACCTCATTGATTCAGTTCTGTTTATTTGTTTCTGCTCTGTTTGTTATTTAAATAAATATCTTGTTTAGCCCTGCAACCGGTCTAGCTCATGCTTCACTGCATAATGGTCTCACACCGCATACTATGTGCAGTTCGCCTGACAGTTCCTGCCTCATCCCACTCACACCCTTTGTGCCACCCCTCACTCCATTCCAGTGGTGGACTGTCAAGACGGTCAGTCGCCCCAACAATAGGAGATCATGTCTGGGACCCTCCATTGTGTGATTCTGGCATGCAATGGGACCCTCTGCAAGACTTTCACATGCAGAGCTCATTACCTGTGTGGGGCAGGCCTGAGCCTGGCTCAGTCTTAGGAGGGCTCTCATGGGGCCCACCTCCTAGGCCAGGGCCCTCGGAAAGTTCCCTATTGCCCTAATGGTCAGTCCTCTCCTACTCCATTCACCTCGTTTGTACCTCTGCGTCCTAACTCTCACCATTCTGCCTTCCCACTCTGTCACCCTACTGTGCTTTCTGAATCCCACACCCTCCTTTTGTACCTTTTTGTCTCTGTCCTCTCACCCCGCTGTGACTTCACCTCATGCCTCCTCACATTTTTGCCAATCTGTAGTGCACAGATAGCTGAGATTCATTGTCCCTGAAAAGGACAATCCTGCAGGCTTCTCTCATTCAACTGGAGGCACTTGGTTTCCAAGTAGTTAATTAGTTTTTTCCTGGGCTTATTTTGGGGTACGTACCCAGAGTTCTAAATTAGAACTTCTAATAGCACTAAGTATCGCTTGCGAGTAGGTGCTCCACTAGTAATGGAGCTCATTTTTATGAGTGGATTAACAGTGATGCTGGCAATTATCTGCTAGGTCAACAGATTCCCATCAAAGTGAGGAATAAGAATGCCAATAAACAGCTCTGAGCGGAAAAAAAGCAAGCGAAGCCCAAATAAAAGTGTTAATGCAGTCTCTCTAATGTTTGTGCTGCGCACAGCTGAAAGTAATAAACAGCAGGGAGCTGAGACTTGAAATGTTCCTGGGTGATTACACCTGAACATAATCACGTCTGATATATCCATGTTGGTATAATTTCACAAGCAATGGTATTCAGAGCAATTGTTTTTCATCTAGCCTGGAATAACAGTGTTTGTTTTTATACAGATAGATTCAAGATGGCTGCTCCCTGCAACCATTGTGTTGATATATTTAATAATTATTAGAATATTTCATTCTTAACAGAGGCATCTTAATACAGAAGAGGACAGATGTAAACGCTATAAGTGGAGATGTGTGCTGCATACAGGTGTAATCCAGACATGGGACTAGAAACCATTAGGAAGGGGTAGCCGATTTTTCAGCTGGATTTTTCTGACACCTGTACTTCTGAGGCACCTGTCAGTCTCCATACACCCTCAGACACCATGCCATTTCATATATACTGCTCATACCTAGGGTTTCCAGATGGGCCATGTTTTCGTGGACACATATTACTATTTCATACAGAGGGAAGCACAGGGAAAGTGCTGCCCTGAAACCTGTATAATTCAAATGCAGCAGAAGGGAAACCAATGCAGGTCACCTGGGATTCCTTATCTGCTACATATGGATCATCTATACCAGGGCTCAAAATTTCAAGTCCCAAGCTACTAGCCAGACCTTAAAAGTTACTCGCCACCAGTTGCCCCACCTACCCTGCTCTGAACTCCGCCCCTAAACACACCCTCTTAAATTATCTTATGAAATTACACTGTTAAAGGTTTTATTCAGAATAAAGTTACAAAAATAAATAACTTTAACCAGACCGAGACTCCAGATACATGTATACCTAGACATCAGATGCCAGATACATGTATACCTAGACATCAGATGCCAGATACATGTATACCTAGACATCAGATGCCAGATACATGTATATCGAGACATCAGACGCCAGGTACATATATACCCAGACATCAGATCCAAGTAATATCATCCATTAAGTACAGACTCCTCACCAACAGTTTTTAGGACCAAATTAATTTGGGGTTTATGCATCCGATATATCATGTGGAACCGAATACTCTCTTTTAACCCTTTAACGCCGCAGGACGTTCCATGACGTCCTGGCGGCGGGCGGGCTTTGAAGACGTGGGGCGTACAGGTACGCCCCGCTGTCTTCAATGGGGCCGCCTCGGCCCCTCCCCGCAGCCTGCGCGCGCTGACTCGCGGTGCGCGTCATTGGCTGCACAGGGACGGCCTGAAATCAAGCCGTCCCCTGCAGCCAATGACGCGCACTGCACGTCGGCTGCGGGGAGGGCCCAAAATTAGTGCTGCGCGACGGCACCTGTCGGCGAGGCGTACCTGTACGCCTCACCAGCAAATTTAAACACCTTAAGGGCGCCACCCCTACGTCCTTAAGGGGTTAATTGTTTGTATGCCAGATTATCATAAGAATTTAGAAGACCCCATAGTCAGTTTTCCCCCTTGGATGCTAATACAGATGAATCCATTAAAATTCGTGTGCGATACTTCCATCCCCATTTCTTTTTTTTGCACCTTCCGTATCACTCATCTTTCTTTATAGATAGATATATTTAATTTTGCTGAACCTCAAACGCCTACGCCACCATTTCACCAATTATGACCCCTCACGGGAGAGGTTAGTTCTGCCAAGGGCCCCCTTTAATTCATTTCTCTCTCCCCCTGTAATTCATTTCTCTCTCCCCCTGTAATTAATTTCTCCCCCTCTCCCTGTAATTCATTTCTCCCCCTCCCCTGCAATTTTCATCCCCCCACTCCCCTGCAATTCACCCCCTCCCACTCCCCTGAAATTTTCACCCCCCTCCCACTCCCCTGCAATTCACCCCCCCTCCCACTCCCCTGCAATTCACCCCCTCCCACTCCCCTGCAATTCACGCCCCCCACTCCCTTGCAATTCACCCCCCCACTCCCCTGCAATTCACCCCCCTCCCACGCAATTCACCCCTCTCCCACTCCCCTGCAATTCACCCCCCCTCCCACTCCCCTGCAATTCACCCCCCCCACTCCCCTGCAATTCACCCCCCCACTCCCTTGCAATTCACACCCCCCCACTCCTGCAATTCACCCCCCCCACTCCCTTGCAATTCCCCCCCTCCCCTGCAATTCACTCCCCTTCCCACGCAATTCACCCCTCTCCCACTCCCCTGCAATTCACCCCCCCCTCCACTCCCCTGCAATTCACCCCCCCCACTCCCCTGCAATTCACCCCCCCTCCCACTCCCCTGCAATTCACCCCCCCACTCCCTTGCAATTCACCCCCCCTCCCCTGCAATTCACCCCCCTCCCACTCCCCTGCAATTCACCCCCCTCCCACTCCCCTGCAATTCACCCCCCCTCCCCTGCAATTCACCCCCCTCCCCACTGCCGCAATTCACCCCCCTCCCACTCCCCTGCAATTTTCACCCCCCACTGCAATTTTCACCCCCCTCCCACTCCCCTGCAATTCACCCCCCCACTCCCCTGCAATTCACCCCCTCCCACTTCCCTGCAATTCACCCCCCTCCTTTTACCTGTCCTTGCGAGTAGTAGAGTGAGGGGGCGGGGATAATCCCCGCTTCCCTCACTCGCTGAGGCATGCTGAGTCCTCCTTCACGCTGTGCCCGGAAGAGGAGGAGCGCAGCGTGAAGGGACATCCAGCGTGTAACAGGTAAAAGGGGGATGGGAGAGGGAATTTGCACCCCCCCCCTGTTGTGACACTTTGAGGACTAATTGATTCCTCACGCCGGATGTTTTCCATCTCTGGTCATGCTGTACCCGGCATGTCCTCTGTCTCTCCATGCTACACTCTCACTGATGCTGCTTTGGGGAGACGGGATGAACCTCTTACTGATTCAAGATGTTTGCTCGGTGCAGTTTCCCGTTCACATGGTACAGCAAACGGGCGAGTGCGCCGAGCAAATCTCTGAGATCAGTAAGAGGTTCAGCCTGGTCTCCCTGAAGCAGCGTCAGTGAGAGTGAAGCATAGAGAGACAGAGGGCATGCCGGGTACAGCATGAAAACCAGAGATGGGAAACATCCGGCGCGAGGAATCAATTGGTCCTTAGAGTGCCACAACAGGGAGGTGCAAATTCACTCTCCCGCCCCCCCCTTTTACCGGACGTGGCTTCTGCCGGCTGAAAAAAAAAAAAAAACCTCTGCCACTGGAATACGCAGCGCAGGCAGAACGATATACTTTATCGTGCTGCCTGCTTGTGCATCTCCACTTGCCCACCCTTAATTTCCACTCGCCAAATGCGAGCGGGCGAGTGGAAATTTTGACCCCTGATCTATACTATGGGTTTTCATTTTTCATGCACTGCCCTTCAACATGAATAAATTATGTGTCCAGGAAAACATGGAGGATAAGGCAACCTTACTCATACCCCATGTCAATCCCCATAAACCCTTCAGACCCTATATTTCCCTTCCTCCTTTTGTTCCCCACCACTAACAGTACCCTAGCTGAGTATCTTAAAATCAAGTGTGAGGCCTAGTGTATGAAATCGCACAGTGAGGTTTCCCCATGATCCAGCTCTGTTGTTCAACAAGACTCAGGGATTGGGAAAACGGGGCAAAACACAAACCCTATTCCAGTTAGTAGGAGGGCTCCACTCATCAGCTTAATGTCTCAAAATGCTCTTCCAACCAAGCCACAAGCTTTAACGGCTGCTTACTCTGAGCTAACAGTTCCTATACTTTGTATAGGAACTGCTAAATATTGACCAGAAGATATTATATCGTAAAGGGAACGTAAAGGGAATCCACAAGGTAGAGGAAGGGAGTATATTTAAAAGGAAACAAAGTAGCAAAACAAGAGGACATAGTCTTAGATTAGAGGGGCAAAGGTTTAAAAGTAACATCAGGAAGCATTATTTTACTGAGAGGGTGGTGGATACATGGAACAGCCTTCCAGTTGAAGTGGTAGAGGCCAAAACAGTAATTGAATTTAAGCAAGCATGGAACAGGCATAAGGCTATCCTAAACAAAAGATAAATCCAGGTAAAGTATCCATGTAATTGGGCAGACTAGATGGGCCGAAAGGTTCTTATCTGCCGACATTTTTCTATGTTTCTATGTTTCTATATTATTCTCTGGTTTCTCATTATTCTCTGCTCGAGTCTTTATCTACAATGAATAACATCTTAAAGACCTGGTGTTAAGTGATTTTGCAAAAAATCCTATGCTCCCGATTCCAGTTTGCAGAGTGTAGCACGATTAGCTGCCACCCCTTTCCATATGCAGAGGAACACTGGGAACAAATAGTTCCCAGTGTCCTTCCATGACCCCATCATGACCTTGCTTACGTGAGCTCACGCAAGCTTGAATTGTCTGCAGGAAGTCCTATGGTCTACAGGATCCAATACCATCTGCAGCGAAACTGCTGGTATTGCGTATCGGCTCCTGACTGTTACGATTTGAGTGGCTAAAACAGTGGCTCGGTCGTAACAGCGGCTCCCTGTTACCAGCTCGAACGGTTTCTGTCTTGTGCGAATATTTTGTTTGCGTTGCTCCCTATAACCCACAAGCGTGGAATAGGAGCCATAGTTAGTGATGGGACCTGAACTGTGTTGGGAACATAAAAAGAAACACTTGGAGATATGGAGAAGGTTAAACAAGGAGGTTATAGAAACACCACTCTAAAGCAGGAGATGGTGGTGGGGAAGTAAGAGGAGATGGTCCTGGACAAGACAAGGAAAAGAAAATGCTTCCAGAATCACAAATATACACAACTGCATGCCAATATAAAAAAATCTTTATTCAGACATATGAGACATAGTAAAAGCTCACAATATTACTTTGTGTCAATTCCAGTGAATAATGCATGAATCTATTACCCTGTATTTTCAGGTGCACTAGCGGCACACAGATATGTTACCCCAAATCCAAACAAATTTGCACTACAGAAATACATTCACCCAAACCATAACACTACACAAATGTACTTCTGCCCACACAAAAACACCGTGCTGCATTCACACGCAGGTACAGTCCACGGAGAAATACACTTGGGTTTATACATTCAGACTAGGGATGTGCATGGCTGAAAAATTTGTTTAGTTTAGTTTCGTTACGTTTTTAAATCATTTCGTTTTTGGAATTTCGTAACTAATTTTGTTTCGTATTTCGTTTCGTTTCGGATCGATTTGAGATTTCAAAAATTGCAATCGAATTTCAAATCGATTCGACTTTCATATATCAATTCGATAGTTGATATCAAATCGAATTTTAGATCACTAGATAAAACACCAATTAATCAAATTTTGCTGTTAAAAGATAGGGTTAAATTTTAAGCTGTGTCACAGATTTACAGGGTTATTCAAAGAGATTCGAAAAGTCACCGCATGTTCGGTGACTTTTCGTTGTCTTCAATTCGGTTCCTTTTACTCATCCCATTTCGGTGAGCCTGCGGTGTATTCAGCAAACACCTCAGGGTCCCGAATTGCAGGGAAAAGCTGCCGCAAACCTGACGAAAACGAACCGCAAAACCCAGCGAATGCACGCCGAAAACCCGCGAAAACATCTGGATTAACCTGCCGAAAACCACGGAAAAAGCCCGAGCAGGAGCCGATCACACGCAGCGAAAAAGCTGACGCCGCAGACAGAGTGAAGTGAATATATTAGCAAAACAGTTTGCATGAATGATTCAAAAGTGAAACGTTGTTTGCAAATAAACTACTGAGCGAAAATGTCTGAAATTTACACAGGAGGTCCAGGGAATGATAATAAAAAGGGCTGTTACAGAAAAAATAAGTAAACTTAAAAAAATAAAAAATAAAAATCGGACTTTTAAAAGAAAAAAAAAATTAAGAAAAATGCTTAAAATATCCTAAAAAATCTATAAATAAAGAGACTCTTTACTGCAGAATTTTATAATGCACGGTTTATTAGATATTAGATTAAAACCAGAATATTTTAACATTGAAGCCTATGGGATTCTCCTGAATAAATTTGCCGAATTAAACCACCGTATGGCAGGGCATTAGGGAACCTTTCACTGCTGGTTTGTGTTCTCTGAATAGCCGAAGCATTGCTTCTCTATGGGGATTTCACTGCCCTCGAACAGGCACCGTATGTTCAGGCAATTCGCCAGGATTTGGCGAATTGCCTGCTCTCTGGATAGCCGAATGGCCAAGAAAGGTAACCAAACGCTGATTTTCAACGTTCGGTTACCTTTCTCAAGCAATTCGGATCTCTTTGAATTACCCTAATAGTATTTGAGTCAAATTAAACAGTGAAACAAAATTAATTTGTTTCATAAAGTCCTTTGCTGACTATTACTTGTATTGTAAATTAAGATCAATTCGATAGTTCATTTCAAATTCGATAGTTGATATCAGTTATTCAAATTTTTCTTTTATGATGATGACACAGTGTAAAACGAAATAAATTTGTTATATACCGCTTCGTTTAGTTTCGAATTCATACCGCTTCGTAATTGGAAGTAATTCCGAATATGAATTATCAAATTTCGTTCCAAATTCAGAAATTTTTCCGAAACGAATGCACATCTCTAATTCAGACTTTACACACGGAGGCTCTACTACTTCTCACTCCTCACACATCTACCTGAATGTGCACACATGGGTTGGCTCCACTACATCTGACTGGTCCGACATAGATTTCAATGTATGAGCCTGCGCTTCTGCTGCCATCAACTCTAATTGTGAAAACCATGAGAGGAACTATTTGACAAGGCAAAGAGTCGGACCTTGGCCCTCCAGATGTTTTGGAACTACATCACCTATGATGCTCAGCCAAGCTGAGTTCCAATACATCTACAGGGGGGGGGGTCAAGGTTGCTGACTTCTGAACTATTCAAACTGTGAGAAAGTTTAAATATACACCTCGTTCCCTCCTTTTTTTTTTTTTTTTCCATATTCCTTCTTTTAAAGGTCTGAAATATATAGGGTGTGCTGTTGAATAACAAAGCTGTAAAGGCCACAAGCCTCCCTGCAAAGAGTCTTTAAACTATAATGAATGTTCATGAATCATTTGGTAAAAATAAGATACTTTCTATTGTTCTAAATGACATTATTATTGATATAAATGGTCCCGATAGGTTGGGTGTATTTGTCGTAATTTCATGTTGACTAATCTATTTGGTATGGGGGGGGAGCATCATAATTTGGAGTCTGCAGGGCAGCTCAAATCCTAAATACACCCCTGGATAAGCATTATTTTTTACTTTGAGTTTCACTGTATTTGTTTTTACCTTCAATGAATGCATAAACGTTACAAGATGCTTTTACATACAATGGTACGACATTAAACCAATGGCATTTTATGGATCAGAACTTTCTAAGAGTGACTATAACTTAAAATATTGACCTTATAGTGCTTCATTTACACAATGCGTAATAACCATTGTATGACATATGCAATATAAGTTATTATATAATGTACCCAGACTTCAGGACATTGAGTTCACTATGCGGGAAAAAAAATGCATGCTGATGAGAACACGATTTTAGACACTTTAGGAAACTGTATAGCGCGGTACATTCATTCCATGTGGAAGTGCAACTTTACCACTATAACTCAATACAGGTGACCATATAATACATGTGATGTAAAATCCAGGATCCGTACAGCAATTAAAATGCAAAGAGATGCTTGAAATCCATTAAAAGCTAAGTGAGGGGTACAATGTAAAAAATAAAACACTGAACTCTGTCTTTGTTCATTATTTTATGTATGTTTTAGATGTACAGCATTGAAGCTCATCTGAGCAGGGCCTACAACTCTTCTTTAAAATCTATTTATTAGATCAGGCAATCACATACATATCACCAGCTTATAAACAGTATTAGATAACAGAGAGTAGACCACGCAGGGTCACAAAAAAGTAAAAGAATAGGTACAGAAGAAAAATATAAAGTCCCAGTGTAAAAACAAAGTCCCTCAAACAGAATTTCCTCCATGGGCACAAGGTGAAGTATTGGATCTGCGCCTCGCAGCCGTCGGAGGAAGTACCACTCCATTCATTTGAGGTCCTTTAAAAGAGGGCCCAACATGGGTATCCAAACAGAATGGAACATATCAATGTACCTATCTTTATGTAACATGTTTTAAAACATGGATGATGAATGGTCATAATGACCAAGGTGAAGCGCCCACTGGAATAGTGTATATACCCTGTTCACTAAATGTTGTATACTGAGGTTCCGCTAAAGACCTTAAACAATGTACAGATTAACAAGCAACGTAGCGCCAGTATACAAAACAGTTCGCGGTTGACAGGATCATACACCATACATGTCCATAGAAATGTTATCTTTCTTTTGATTTTGATATTCAGCAATACTGCAAGAAAAAACAGAAACCAAAATAGCGCAGTATGTCAATCCAACTAAAAAGGTGTATTAGTAAGGATATCCAACGCACATTTTCCAGAGCCTATCTCCGGCTCTGGGATGAATCTCTTTATAGGTCTTAAATAATGTTTTCAGGTGCCCGTTCACCTCTCCGTGGATCCTTATCTTCAGCAAACTTCCCCTGCAGTGGGATAAAAGTATATACCAGGCGTATCCCTGGTGTAATACAGTTTTGGGCAATCAGAACTACATAAAAGGCTGATTCAAGACTCACACTTTCCCGAGCCCCAACTAGCTCGGAAAGTGTGAGTCTTGAATCAGCATTTTATGTAGTTCTGATTGCCCAAAACTGTATTACACCAGAGATACGCCTGGTATATACTTTTATCCCACTGCAGGGGAAGTTTGCAAAAGAAAGATAACATTTCTATGGACATGTATGGTGTATGATCCTGTCAACCGGGAACGGTTTTGTATACTGGCGCTATGTTGCTTGTTAATCTGATGAATGGTCATAGACCATTTGAATACCTACGATACATCTTTTATTTCTGTAATCTAAGCTATTGTTTGTCATTTTGTTACTTCCCCGCTTCGTATTGTAAGCCATCGTGGAATGGGTTGGAGCTCTACAAAAGCTGCTAATCAATAACAAATACAGTATAATGATTTTCAAAGTTATTTTAAAGGAAATATTCCACGTGTCAACATTTTTCCATCATTGATTACAGATTACACAATGTTTCTCAAACTAAAAACCCCTACAGAATTGAAGTGCATGCTGTAAACATTTCCCAGAATGTCATATTTATTTCCCACCGCATACCTTTAACTAATAAAAGATAGAAAAAAGTGAACAACACAGTATTTCTTGTTTTCACATCTTTATGTTCAGCTGTAGGAAACCTTTTTTTTTCTTATTAAATAAAATTTTAAAATATTATCTGTAAATGCCACGTACATCAATCCTAATGTTATCTCTGGCTTAATACTCTTAAAACTGCAGTAAACGTGTCATTTCATAGACGCATAACACTTTATTGACCAGTGATGGGTAACTGTTGACACCACATCTGTTTTGGACGATATTTCCCTTATTTGATGAACGTATAACAGGAATCTTCACAGCAGCTGAAGTGTCATTGTTTACTCGTCAATGGTGTAGAACAGTGCACGTGGTATAATTGGCATACAGCACAGAAAACGCAGGACACTGTTTAGGAAATACACACGGAGTGAACAACACCAAAGGTACTGTATCAAACATATATCGACACACAGCAAAGAACACCCTGACTTAAAAACTGTAATAAATATACAAACAATATAAAACACCCTAATCTATGTACATAAACATAATTTAAAGACTCCATAAACACATGCTGAAGTAGAACACTCAGAACACATAGGAACACCGTAGAACACTCATAACACTGTGTGGCAAACGTATTGATGGTTTAGAACACTAGGCAACAAAACAGAATAAGAACTTTGGACACTTAGGGCCCTATACCGGTTGAGTTAGTTATCAGGAACAGTAAATAAAAAAAGATGGCACAAGTTGTTAACCATTTCCAGCTCCCTATTACCAACACTAATACGACTGAGTAGCTGTGCTATGGAAGCGATTTTGCGGGATTGTGCAGGGCAGGTGGAAGGGTACTAGGACGGTACTAGGTACTGGGACTGGAGCAAAATCACTTAAAGGTACATTATAGTGGTTCCCATTGTATTGCCAAGAACTAGTACTGCCAGCAGTACTTGAAATAACCCTAATTTCTGGTTGAAGAACAACGGGGTAGTATTTGGCCTCGGTATTCTTCTTCAGACACAAAATGATGTAACTGTTTTTTGTAACCAAAGTTCCCTCCACCTTTGTGCTTCAATATTCCAAGTCTCAGCCTTGCCCACACTATATATGGCCTCCGTGCCCACTGGAGAAGTGTGGATAACAGACAGTGTGCATAAGTGGACATATAAGGGTTAATGTTGTTATATTTATTGAGGTCTTAAAACTGATTGTGTCTTAAGAATTTGGTTTGTGTAAGACTCAGTGTTTCCCAAACCTGTCCTTGGGACCCTCAACCAGGCCAGATTTTACAGATCACCTTGGTGAAATGCAGACTGAATACTGCATTCACTGAGCAGCAAATTATATCACCTGAGCTGTGCTTCATATATCTGTCAAACCTGCCGTGTCAGGGGGTCCTGAGGACATGTTTGGGGAACACTGGTTTAAGTGATGCTTTTTAGAGCTATTGTTGATGCTATCTGCCCCTTGTTTTTGAGATTATTTGTTTTTAGATTGAATTGATGTTGTTAATCTGCTAATCCGGTGTGTTGTATTCTGATCAAGGTTTCTGTATCTCCTGAAGGAATTCTCTCCCCCCCTTGTGTAGACAATATATTCTGTTGATTGTGTCATTTTAACACCACCCCGTTTCCCATATAAACTGGTCCCCATTTCAAATTAAACATTATTATTCTTCCCTGCACTAAACTGTGTCTGGTGTTTTGGGGAGAGATACCAGGAGTTATACCCCACTTCAAGTTCTAGCTGACGGTTGTGGAGAAAGGAAAGCAGTTGTAGATCTGCTTGACCTGCGAGAAAAGACAGACGTAGCAGGTCCAGGTCTGGTCCTCAAGCCGGGGTAATGTGGTTCCTGTTACAGTTTTAAATTAGTTTTACCACTGTATAATGATTTTGTATACACTTCAATTTAATTAAGAATTTGGTAGCCTTTTTTTTTTTATTTTCTAGTATGAAGCAGTGACCTGCGGTGAGGTCAATGGCTGGTGAGGCACTGTCTAGTATCAGAGCCAGATATACACAGGTTACATAGGTTCAGGTTCAGGGCTCCCCAGGAACTGGCTGCTCTCAGGGCTCCCCAGGAACTGGCTGCTGTCATTGCTCCCCAGGAACTGGCTGCTCTCAGGGCTCCCCCAGGATCTGGCTGCCAAAGTGCTCCCCAGGAACTGGATGGTCAGGGCTCCCCAGGAACTGGATGTTCAGGGCTCCCCAGGAACTGGATTCTTAGTGCTTAACAGGATCTGGATGTTCAGGGCTCCTCACGATCTGGCAGCTTTCTGTGATCACCAGGATCTCTGTGCTGTCCTCCAGGCAGCCGGCCCTAGTGTGTCACTGAGGCCACACCCCCAGCACAGTTCCACGCCCACTGATTGTGTGAGACAGGACAGTCACATGACTGTCCTCTGTCAATCAATGCATGGGAGACCTGCATCCCATGCAGGCATTTTTTGAATGGCTTGGACCAATAGCGCTTTCCTATTGGTCCAAGCTATTCCATTGCTCTCCAAGGGCCTCTGAGGCACTGGGAGAGCAATGTTCAGGAAGTGGGCCGCGCTGCACACTTCTTGGCAGCCTACATGATTTGCGTAGCATCTCGCTATGCAAATTGCATAGGCTCACTACTGCAAGAAAAAGAAAAAAAAAAGAATGTGAGAAGATGGACGGAGCCGCAGGGGAACGTGAGCAGATGAGTTTGTCTTTGATTTTTCATTTTATTATCTGTGCGGCTGCAGCCCATTCAGCCCTTAATGGCAGGTGAGGCTCTGCCTCACCTACCGCCACCTGACCGCACATCCCTGGTGTGAAGAGTATGAAATGACTTGGAGTCTCGCTCTAATACCATTTTGTTGAGGATACCCAGTGTACTGTATAAGTAGCACACAAAGTTGTCAGAGAAAATTTCTGCACTTTGTATAACAAACACACACGGCAGAGTAACCCAGGCCAGTGGGTTACAAACACACAATCCATGTAGACCATATACAACACATATACCCCCAATGTACTGCTAGAGTCACCCGTTTTTAACTATCGTTTTACATATATGTAGACATTTCACATAACCACAAGGTAGCTGCAACATACATGTTAGAGGATGCTGAGTACTCAATGCAAATCAGAATTTAGGTAAACATAAAGCATGCAGGCAACCAAAGTTGTGTTCATGAGCTGGAAAATACACATGAATCGTTTAGAATTTCCATTTTTAGATAATTCAATTCAAAAGAGGGAGATTGAGCTTCAGTTCTACACACATGTCACAGTATAGACCACTTTGCCTTCAATACATGGAAACCTGAGGATGGGGCAAGGGGAGTATTAGGGATGGGGCAGTGGCTCAATTGAGGAGAGTGAAAGGGACGCGACAGAGGCACAATGGGAAAAGATGAAAATGATGCTTCAGAGATACAAGGGCGATGGGAGAGATAGAGTAAAAGCAAAATGGGGAGAGGGGGATGAGCAGTGGCCAAAGCACACCAGAAATAAAACGGACGGTTAGGAACCTACACAGCTCTAGGCCCATGAAGCCTTATTCTGGAAGTGCAGGATATTTTTTCGTTCTGAAAGTTCGTAAGTGTTTGAAAGTTGTGCTCTATGGGAAAGTCACCACCTTGTGGACACAGATAAGAGTGATACGATGATTAAGTGCCGTGTAAAAAAAAGACACTTGAATTTGTTAGTAAGAAAAAGATTGTGTTTAAAGTGAGAACTCAAATTTGATCATATTTGAAAGAAAATATTTGTTTCTAGTCCCTTGCATTGTCTTCCTTTTAATCGGTTTACTTTTAGGGTTAAGGTTTGTAGTTAGGGCTTGGTTACGGTTTGTGCTTGTTATGGGATTACTTTTAGGGTTAAGCAATTGATTCTGCTCCATTCTTGCTTTCTTTTTAGGCAACATATTCTGCTCCTGAAGCAGAATCTGAGGGTTACGGTTAACTTTAACCCTAAAAGGAACCCTAAAACTACCACGTCCATGGTTTTGGCATCTTACTTTATGCTCTGAAAAACAGTGTGTGAGGATGTAGAATTAGAATTTTTGCATCAAACACGACATCAAATACTGCGCTCCTGCCTACATCTCCTCTCTTATTAGCAGGTATATCCCATCCACTTTGCTCCTTTTTATGGAACTCTCTCCCCTTGTAACGTTAGACTCTCCCCATCTCTACAGTCTTTCAAGAAGTCTCTGAAAACACATTACTTTAGAGAAGCCTATCGACTCACTCCATAATCCCCCACTGTACATTTCTTGCTCCGTCTTCCCCACAGTCCATATACACCCTGCTACTTCACATACTCAGCTAATACTTTTACCTAATGTGCCACCCCTCTACTCTTAGATTGTAAGCTCTTGAGCAGGGTTCTCTCTCCTACTGTTCTGTGAGTTTAACCTGTATGTATGTTTGTTTTTCTGTCGCACCCATTGTACAGCGCTACGGAACATCCTAGTGCTTTAAAAATACTTGTAACTGTAACTTTCTTTTACCAACATCCGACTCAGGGCATCTTTTAGCACTCGGCGACTATGAAGTTGTGTTTATCTGCTTCTACAAGGTGGGAACCTGATGATAGGAGACTGGGAATTATCCAGGACTCAAAATTGTGCCTGAACAGAGAATGGAAATTCGCCAAGATCTATTACAAACGGAAGTTATAACGGACACTATAACGAAAATGCACGAAAACACAAAAAGACCATCATTCAGGATTCAGTGTATCACACATGAATATGTAGAATGCTCACCAGCCTAGTGATCTAAAAGAACCACATCACTTCCATTTCCTTTTGTACAAATTAATGCATGTTCTAATAACTGTTGTCATCTTTACAATGTCCATAAAACAGATGTAATAGCACCAGGTCTAAATGAAAACAAACAAAACTCACAGCACTGCAAAGACGACACTCACCTCTCAAATCTTGTGTTTAATCGCAGACGTGCATGACTTAGCTGCAACTACCACAAGCTTTTTATTGTAATGATTTGTAGATTTTGTCAACGACATTCAAACTTCCCAACCCACACAACCCCAGAAAGCATACCGTAGGGTGTTCTGACTACTGTACCTAGCACACTCATTCACCCCTACACAAAAACACACCTTACCATAGTGTGATACTCACAGGTAGTTATACATGATCTGAAGATACCTTACACTTTACTTGACAAACTTAAAACATATTGTCAATAGCACACATTACACAGCACTGTAAACATGTCACACGACACAAGCCATCAGACACACTAGGTAAAAAAAGGAATATACAGTAAGTTGACGTGCAAAGAACTCACAAGACACAATCATATTGATACCATGACAACCTACACTTTTACTTTGCTAGATCCTTTCTAATGCTTCCTCCAGTCATTAAGGTTTGTTTCTCCCTTTCCCTTCATTACAGCTTTACAAATCTCCTTTGATTTCTTTCCCTCTTCTTCGTTAATCCTGGTTCCTGTTCATCAATGTTGCCTTTCACCTTCACAAATTTACTAATCCTTACTCTGCACTATAATCCTTTTTTTAATAGTGTTTAGTAAACCTGTCTCAGGATTCGGTTTTGGTCCCTTTCTGTATAGCTGCTTTCCAAAATCCTTTCTCAATCTTACTCTTGCCACAATACCTAAAGATCCTTTCACTACCGTTCTTTGCTCACCACTTTCCTTCAATTCCGGCTGTCATTTACCCCACTTTCGGCTTCACTGTCGTTTTGCTATTTTTATCATAAGATAAAGTACATTCTTTCTGTGTCTCCCCGATACTGCATTTTAATGTCCCGTGTTAAAATATCTTTAATTGCCTGCGCCATGTCTTCTTCTGGATCTACTGAGTGCCCTTAGAAGACAGACCTCTTTTTGCCCAAAGAGGACAATGGAAGCCCTGGAAGTTATTTTTATTCTGGATAAATTGTGCTATTTGAAATTTTGTCCCCAGAAATTGCATTGTAACAGATTCCTGGGGTCCTTGGTAGTGATTCTTCTGTCTTGAGCATGGGTGTGAAGATTAATTGTCCTTGGCTGAGGCATTTTGTTTCATGTCATTTGTGAAAATGTCAGTTATTGCCTCAAAAAGTGTTGATTATAACAAAAATGACTTGTCTGATATAACAGTTGTCCATGAAGCTAAACTAAAACTGTGCTCTTTATCATTGAAGTGGTGGTGATGACGTTCTCCAGATTGTGGCTACTAAACTTCAATATTAAATGTGGTTGGGCCAATAGGCCCAGGGAAGACAACATTGTGATGATCAATGGATTCTAGTTGCTTAGGGCTTGGAAACAGCAAAGTATTTATCTCCAATTTAGTCATTGTTGGATCTAAAAAAAATAGTCTTTGTGGGAATTAATACATTTTAGTGTAGATCCTAGGAAGACTATATGTTTGAAGAACCAGAATACTTCAGAAACCATGGATGTGGCAATAGGCCTCAAGTGAGGCAACAAGGATATACAACAGCCAAATCCCCAAGAAAATGAGAGAAGTAATGATTTTGGATAACCGAGGGCCTCCCAATTCACCCCCTATGCTTGGACGGCGGCGATACATAAGGATACAAAGACAGACAAGGGAAAGTCCTGTGAACAAAGTTACTGAGAAGGCCAGGCTCCCAGGATCAACATGGAAGGTTTTGCCCTTTCCAGCCCAGTATAGTGCAGCAATACTCCATGCGACTCCCAAGCCCAGGAATACATTCACTGCGTTACTTCCAGTCACATTACCAATTGAGGCATCCGCATAGGGGTCCTGTACTGCTGCCACCTTGCTGGCAAAAGTATCTGAAGGGATGATAACAAAAGAGACAATGTCACCTGCAATTATTCCATCCTTATAGAAACATAGAACATAGGTTCTTATCTGCCTACATTTTTCTTTCGGCCCATCTAGTCTGCCCAATTACATGGATACTTTACCTGGATTTATCTTTTGTTTAGGATAGCCTTATGCCTATCCCATGCCTGCTTAAATTCAATTACTGTTTTGGCCTCTACCACTTCAACTGGAAGACTGTTCCATGTATCCACCACCCTCTCAGTAAAATAATGCTTCCTGATGTTACTTTTAAACCTTTGCCCCTCTAATCTAAGACTATGTCCTCTTGTTTTGCTACTTTGTTTCCTTTTAAATATACTCCCTTCCTCTACCTTGTGGATTCCCTTTACGTATTTAAATGTTTCTATCATATCTCCTCTGTCTCGTCTTTTTTCCAAGCTGTACATGTTAAGATCCTTATCCCTGACAAAACAGCTTTGAACTATTCATAATATAGTCTGAATTTCAGGATTTCATTTCCATCAAAACCTATTCTGCTCTTATATTTTTAAGCATCCAATGCTGCATCTCGCCTTACAGATAATGACCAGTAACAATCAATGAGCAAAATGCTCTTGAAACCAGTGTAAATCAGTGACTAAGTTATGCTAACTTTTTAATTCCCATATTCATGCTTCTCACAGCTAAAACTGTATGAGGGACCTGTATGTGGACCCAACGTAGGGTAGGCCAGTGGTACTACTGCCCGTCCTTTAAAACTAATACATCATTGATTTGCTCAACAAGTACTGATTGTAAGGTGCAAGCTTCTCACCAAAATAAAATATTAATACCAAACTTTGCATCCTAGAATCTGGTGCACTGCCAAATCACTGGTGGCAAGAAACTGATATCAGGAAAAAAATGTCTCGGGCGATAATTATTATGTTTTTCCATAAATACTATACATTGTAATTGAAGCTTTCCAAATGATGGCAGTTGACTTTCCCTGGTCCTATCCATTTGGTGTACCAAACCATTTAAAGGTATATTTCCTATAGATTTAGAAAGGCAAGTAACACTTGGGTCCCCTGATTCCTAGTGGTGGCCCTGTTGTGGAGCGCATAGTGTTTTAGGAGGTTCACTTATATATGAAAGAACACTCACATGATTGATGTCAGTTCTTGGAAGCTATTTATCTTTCGGTATTGAAGTAAGTGCTTCTGTCCTTCAGATCTGCTTTGTTTTAATTATATATCTTATACTTAACTACAGTAATCCCTGGAAGGTTCCTGGGTGATGGAAGTACAAATGCACATTAAAAGTGTCCATGCAGAAACTGACATTTCGTATAAAGACAGCTCCCAATGCCCTTTAGGTTAGACACGCAACCAATAAGCCGAAGGAAATCAATTAAATTTAAAACAAAGGGGGGGAAAAAAGAAAAGGTTTGCTCTGAAATGTCAAACTAGTTAAGTGCAAAGCAAATGAAAGAGTTAGAGGGGAGCACCTTAGAACTTTGTTTCCTATCTCGGTGTGGCAATAGTGGCGATCCTCTATCATTCTGAGTGGGTGTATATAGCCCATTCTCCCACATATTATCCCGTCATCCACAAAAAGTGTAACTTCCACTCTCTACGTATCTTCCATACCTGGTACTGATGTCCCCAAAGCAACAAAGACCACAGCAGTGACGGAGTCCTTGAGCCCCACAGTGCAGCCAAAGTGAGCAGCCAGGTCGCCAGTAACAGCAGTGAGGATACCAATGATGACGATGGAGACCAGGAAGCAGGCCCAGCCACCCCAGTACTCAGTTGGTGGAACAAAGGCGAAGAGGACCTTCCAGAAGACGGTCAGGAAATGCATGATGTAGTCACAGCAACTGGGCAACCCTTCCTCACTGCTCTCCTCATCATCATCATCTCCTGTCCGATGGTGGCAGGGCATGCAGAAAGGCAGCAGGAGAGGGAATGTGTGGAGGATAGAAGTGCAAAGAAGACAGAAATAAAATAGAAAAATGTGTGTTGTGTTGGTGCCCAGAGAATAATGGAGACAGGCAATAAGTAGAATGGATGCAGATAAATTGTTTAAAAATTTTAATGATACAAGGGAGGAAATAAGAGATTAAGAGAAGAGAAATAGAAAAGGAAGGAAAGATTCTAAAGAGCGTTTAAAATGAAAATATAAAGTTAAAATAATCTATAAAAAAGAAAATAGGTAGGAAGAGGAGCAGCGAGAGATGAAGCAGAAAAGTAATAATTCAAATGTGAAGTTTGGAAATGAAAGAGAAGGAAAAGTAGACAATGGACAGAGCCAACGTTGGGAGAAAAGTGTAAAAACAGAAGGGAGTAGTAGTTTAAAAGGATCACTAGTGATGAAATGCTCATTCATGGGTGACCTTTGCAAACATTGTGGAAAACAGAGTGCACAGATAAGCTTACAATGGCTGGCATTGCCAGAAACAAGTCAGGAAAGTGATCATGCCAATGTGGGATACGCTCACCTGCGCTTACAGTAACCGCACTCACAAATTGTTCTCTCCAGCTACTGCTTCCAACTACAAGAGCCAGATTGGCTTTCTTAATCAACTTGTCCACTGTGCTCTGTGTAAACAATGGGACGTCAGGAATGGGGGTGACAAAGTTGGTGAAGATTAGTTAGTATTTAACAATATTAAGTCCTATTATTCTGCTCATCATTTGCCTTGTTTTCCTCTACACCAGTGGTTCCCAACCATGGTCCTCAAATATCCCTAACAGGCCAGATTTTAAGGATCGCCTTGGTGAAATTCAGACTGAATCCTGCAATCACTGAGCAGCAAATCATATCACCTGTGCTGTGCTTCAGTCATCTGGAAAACCTGGCCTGTTCGGGGGACTTGAGGACCAGAGTTGGGGAGCACTGCTCTACACCATCTATGTTCCTGATTCCTATATACCACACTATCCGTTTGGGGGATTTTAGCGAAAGGTGTGAAATCAATTACATTCACCATGGCTTATTGCAGGAGTCAAAAAACTTGGCGCTCCAGATGTTTTGGAAACCCATGATCGTTAGTTACTCTTTAGGTTGGCAAAGCCTAATAGAAACATAGAAAATGTCGGCAGATAAGAAGCTTTCGGCCCATCTAGTCTAGTCTAGTCTAGTCTTCGGCCCATCTAGTCATTACATGGATACTTTACCTGGATTTATCTTTTGTTTAGGATAGCCTTATGCCTATCCCATGCTTGCTTACATTCAATTACTGTTTTGGCCTCTACCACTTCTACTGGAAGGCTGTTCCAAGTATCCACCACCCTCTCAGTAAAATAATGCTTCCTGATGTTACTTTTAAACCTTTGCCCCTCTAATCTAAGACTATGTCCTCTTGTTTTGCTACTTTGTTTCCTTTTAAATATACTCCCTTCCTCTACCTTGTGGATTCCCTTTACGTATTTAAATGTTTCTATCATATCTCCTCTGTCTCGTCTTTTTTCCAAACTAATGGGAAATGTAATTCCAAAACATCAGGAGGGTGAATGTTGCGGACCCTGGTTTAAAGTATTGGGCTGATTACAATCGTCCGGATCTAAAACCGGTGTTATTAGTTAGTCAAGTCCTTCTCCAATCGAGTATTTCTGGTGTTGCTCCTTTAATGTTAGAAAACCTCCTCCGCTAATCACTAAACTAATAACTGACATGAAATCATATATTGTGAGTGTGACACACTCAATCTAACAGTGAAGACGTGAAAAGTGATAAAAGCTGTGTAACAATGTTGTAGGCTATATGAAGTCACAGGAGATTGTTTGTCACTGTCGCAAATTAGTTAAATTCATGTGTGGAAACCAATTAGACAGCAAACGTGTTTGCAGATAATCGCCTAAAATCCAGATGTTTTACACATTACGCTGCAACCATGGTGTCCTCCTATACACCCCCCTATCTCTTGTGAGCCATTTTATTTTCATTCCTTACTTTTATTTGTAAAAAGTATGTGTGTGTATATATATATATTTACACTGTATCTGTATGTGTGTGTTCGTGTGTGTGCTTGTTCCTCTTCATTTTTATCAGCTGTCTGCCCATCTTACCTTGAATTCATAGGATTCCTCTATAATAACTTCCATTTTTTGATGTTCCCCTAAACTCGGGCTCCCAGCAATGTCCTCTACTTCTTTGTTGGGTACAACCCATTTCTCACCAACATCCCCTACGCAAAAAATATTGGGAGAGAGGACATAAAAGTTCAAATTGAAGAGCCCAGTGCACATGATGCTTTCTTCGTCCCTTTTCCTATACTGAAATCTCACACTTGCTATGCCACCATAATATGGCCAAACAATGGAATATGTGTGGCCTTATGATTAAATGGTTGTTTCATGATGGATATGTAATCAGTTATGTACATAAAATTGCTTATGAATTGAAAACCTACCCAAAAAGGACCCGTTTTGTCTTAGTTGAGCAGAAGACATTTCATCTTGACTCCAAAGACAATCTGATCTAACTCTCTGGGCCCTAACACTAGCACGTGAGCATTAGTGCTAGGTTAAAAGAGGTTATAGCGGGACGCCCAGATCAGATCCCGATCGTTAACGGGTTAACGGGCTTTCTAGCGCGAGCTTACTGTACTTTGCATTCACTATACTTAACATGGGGAGCGCAAAGCACAAGAATAGAGTAATTCGCATTCGGATCACAAAGTCCTAACGCTAATTACTCACCGCTGCGGCTAACTTAAATGTTAGCCACAGCTCTTAGGCCGGGTGCACAGGAGCGCACTCAGAGTGGAAGGAACATCCGTGAGAGTGGATGTTACTTCCACTCGACACCCGTCTGCCCCCCCTCAGCGCTGCAAAGCGCTGGGTGGAGTAGAGGTAACATCACTGCTCTGCGTGGAGAGAGCCTGTGGAGACATGGGTTCGATCCCGACGAGCTCCTCTCCAGTAAGTGCCCTTGGGCAAGACACCTAACGGTACATACTCGCCACCCAGGACATACTTGAAAACGAGAGAAATCTCAATGTATCCTTCCATGTAAAATCCTTTCTCAAAAAAAAAAAGCGCTATCCTCCTATGGAGGATTGCGCTTTGCAGGCACGTCGACACGCATCCTAGCGCATAGACATGGAGGATCTCTAGGCGGACGCATGCTACGCGCGCACAAAATCAGATACTACCCTCTCATCTGAAACAGTGGCCCAATCTACTGTTTCTGGCTGCCTGGAGCAGAGCAAGACTGGGGAAAAATAGTCACTAGACTCCCTCCATGATCACTCTGCAGCCCTATACGATCTTGCTAGTGCAAGATCATGCAGGTCACAAGGCCTGGGAACCACAACCCTCCACAACCCTCCATGTTGGAGGTGATACTCGCGTTAGCGCTCGTTACGCAGCCGGCTGCTAAATTAGGCTAGCGTCAGACGAACGCAGTCATCACATCCATGTCGCCGCACAGTTTATCATCCGTCGTAGCATTGATTTGTGATCAAAAGAGCACAACACACGAAGTACGTGCGCACCGAAGTGCGCACGCACCAAGCAGGTGGCAATGGACGCCATTTAGGCCTCGACATAAAAGCACTTCGACGGACGACCAGAGTGCGCCGTGTCCGCGTAGCGGCTTTTGTGCGTGATGAAGCGACGTCAGATGCAGCGCATTTGCGACGTCCATCACGTTGACGCTCAGAAGTTTTTTTGGTCTGGCTGACTGTACCTGTCATTTAATTTTAATGAATTTTGTTTCCCATATTCCCCTTATTTTTCTACTTCCGTTAAAAAAAACGGACTGTGTGGTGTCTACAGTATCTTCCGTCAGTACGTCCGTCCGTTATGCACGCACGCAGAATGCGCTCAGACTGCGTTCATCTGACATTAGCCTTAAGCGCCTGCCTCATAATCCGGTTGTAAAACGGGTACGTTAAGGGGAAATTTGCGAGCTCAGGTTTTCCCCTTAGCATCCCCATTTTAGCTCAAGGCACATGATAGTGCCCTCCGTGTGTCAATAAAGTATTAATCCTAAAATTCACAGAGGGACCAGGCACTCCAATGCTGGGTATTTAACCTGGAGGGTAGCACAATGTTTTGGCCGTCTTTGCACAGTCGTGCATACTGTTCTGCTTCCTACCTGCAATCTGCGGTCCTTCTCACCTCCTCTCTGCATTTCTGGCTCTCCCAGCTCAATGAAGAAATTCTTGTTCTTCTCATATTCTTCATCATCAATAATCTGTATCTCGATAAATCTCCTACAAACAAAATATAGTGTTAAAACAAGAAGGCATAGCAGACAAATTCATGTGTTTTAAGTGGGTTGTAACAAAGAAGAATAGTTTAGCTTGTGCACTAATTGTACATTAACCCCTTCACTGCTGTGCCATTTCACCTCTGTGTGATAAGCAAATTTTTTACCGTTTTTGCTCATCATGTTTAAACGAGATTTGAAGCCACGTTTTATTACACGGCCCAGACATATTATATATCCTTTTTTCGGCAGATTCATAATATATGATTATTATATGTATTTGTCATGCCTGAATATAATAACAAAAAATACAATAAAATACGAATTTTCAATCATCTACAGCGTGTAAAGTGATTTTTTTTTTTCACATTTTATCATCCAAGCCGTTGCGGTTATATTTTCTATGGGGTATTATTGTTAAAAAAAAATAGCAAAGGGGAACTCGTTACTTTTGGGGGGGGGATTATGTGATTTTTAGCTAAAACGCCACAATAGAAAAAATCATTAGTGCAGCATCATTGTTCACATTATAATTGAAAAAGGAACAATATTGCTGCATTAATTAAAAAAAACACACACAAGAAAAAGAAGTTTTTATTGTATTTTTTATTTTATTATTTTGTTTTCATTATTTTATCCCAGGATGTCCCCCACACGTCACCCGCAGTGAAGGGGTTAATGTGTAGATTTGTGTATTAAAAAATATAATAAAGAGATGCAAAGACCTTCGGTGCCACCATTTTTGCTTGTTTGAGAACAAAATGGTGTTGGATAGATGGTCCTGGAATCATAATTCATCAGGGCCCCCATCAGAGGGGTGACAGTCCATGATAGGTTCAGGGGCCCTACGGCAACAGGGAGTTCTGGCCCTTGTCAAACGGTGTGCAGCCTGTCTAAGCGTTGCTGAGGCAGCGATTAGTATAGTCCACTCTGCACCAGGCAGAGGTGCAGATTAGACGCTCTCCCGCCAAGGAACACTTTTTATCCCCTTGCTGGATCACCAGAGATTTAGCCCACTCCATGTAACCTAATGTACGCAGAAGAGGGAGAAAAAAATGTTTTGATTTTGATTACATTACTGAGAAGAGCAGCTGATGGAAAGGGGCCCCTTGGCGTAAATTACCGTCGAGACGCGCAAGCCAAGATTTTAACACCTTCTAAAAGTTAACCTTAAATGATTCTGCAAATGCAAAATCATTTAACACGCTCCAAACTGCCTCCTAAAAATCCCATACTCACTTCTCGTCCCTCAGTGAAAAGGATGGCCAGATCCACCACTTCTTCTCACCGGGAGCTGAGTGAGAGTGGGAACAAATAGTTCCTAATCTCCCTCCGCAATCACTCCGTGGCATGGTGTAAGGGACTCAAGCCAGAGGATGACCGCCATCTTGAGCCAGGCGGCCATCTTGTTCAGAACATTGGTTCACGTGAATATAGATAACGAATATTAGCTCAATTTAGGATTTAGCTTGCATAGATTCTTAGGAATGTTTTAAACTAACAGGCAGAGCAATTAAACTAACGAGATCCAGGCAGATGCTGGCACGAAGAGACAGGACGAGAAAGTGGTTACTTCAAGGTCAGAAAGCCAGGGCCTGAACAAAGAGAGATGTGAAAACCAGTCGAGGCCTTATCTAGAATAAACAATAAACAAGCTCTAGGGAGGTAGGCATGAGCAGGATCCCAAAGAGTGGTAAATTCTCGATTCTCAAAATACCATGAAGGCTGCCAATTTATGACCAATGTATGGAATGTCTTTGTGTTCAGCCAGGGGAGGTACGGTCCCACGTGGAGTGGGATAGTGTCACCATGGGGTGGGTTAATTGGGATGTACCTAATTATGTATTCGGGGTATAAAACCTCATGTTTCAATGTGCTCGGGGCTCAGTCTAAGCGATTCAATCCTGTCTGAGTGGTGACGTCACAATAAAGTTTGCCTTTCCTGAAGAGACTCGTGTCCAGTCAATCCTTGTCCATGCCGGCCCGGTCTTCTCCCGAGTGAACCAGGTGGATTCCGGTAACAGTGGAGCAATCTCACGAGAGCTCATGGCCTGGAAGCGCAAGCCTCCATGGAGTCCTATGGATTCCAGGAGCTGATAGTCACATTGCCGTGGAATTGCTACTGCTGGTCCCAGGGAGGTTAGCGCTGTGTACCAGGCTGTGTCCCTGTAATAGGACGTTAACATGGTGACGGTAACGGAAAATCTGCAAGCGCACACTATCCTGCTTACCGTCTCCATGGTAACACCCACATTGGAACAGGGCCCTATGTCTCTTTACTTCTTCTCATGAAAGCTATTTGTAGGAGATTCAGAGCATGGGAATTTATACCTTCATAACAAGTAGTTATCTATTTACTGAAAATTTCTGTATATTGTTATACTTTTTCTGCCATTATCCATGAAGCGGGGGTCAAACTCCAACCAGTAAAACGAATATCTACTAGTATTTCCGTAAAGGTAAAAGGAATTGAGATGGGTAGATATAGGAAGAGGCCCAAAATAAGTATGTTTACCCTTTGATGCGAGCTTGTGAAGTATCAGAAGACCATTTAGACCAGTATTAGCAACAGACTTGAATTGCACGGTTTGTGTAATCTCATTTCTTTTTATGTACACGTAACAGGATTTTAATATTTATGTAGAGCACTGAATTATAGATGGGCGAATGGAAAAACAATATTATAAACACAGAATAATAAAGAACCTGTACATGCTAAAAAGACTCATATGTGTCTGTTTCAACCTGCCGTATTCTTTTCCCTATATCGTTTGTGATCTAGAAGTAGGTGAAAAATAAAATGCAAGCAATTTCCAAATATATATCAAATTCCTTCTCGACTCTAATGTCAATGGGCTCTATTCCATAGTTGTTGCTACTGTAGGCCCCTATTACATTCCTCGCGCATTTGGTTTTGCGTGCGCAAATGCGCATTTGCACAAAGGGCAAAACCCTTTGCGCTGAACGTCGTACATGCGCAAAACACATTACGTGTGCAAACGATGCGCGTTATCGTTTAACGCAGATGGACCTGCGCGAGTGTGATGAACTGTACGCGTCCTATACTTAACATTGTGAGCGCAAATTCAGTCGTGCGCTGGTACGCGGTGGTATTCAATCAATGCGCATCTTTTTACGAACGACTTTTGCACGCATAATTTTAAAGTTTTTGAAAAGCTGGTGGTAACTGCAAGTCGGAACGTTCTGGCCGAAACGAAAAACACCAGCACGAAAAAAAAAATACAGCACAGTATAGTTACACATTCTACACATACCCAAACAATAAAATTGTGAATTCGTGAGTGTTTTTATTATTGCTACAGCATGTATACTCAGATTTACTTTGACAGGCGCAAAAACTTAAGTGAGTCAATTAAGGTAAATTGATGTCAATTAAGGTTCTTCGATCTGATTGGCTGACTCCGGCAAAAAAAATAGTCCGCACACAGATTTACGTGTGCTACGTTACTGCGTGCGTATTACTCTTCGTTTTGCTCGTCGTTTTTACGACCGTTATTTTCGGACGGATGAGAAAATGCATTCGGATCGGAATACCATCGTTAATTTTCACGCGATAATGCCGGATGATGTGCACAAAAAAATTTGCGCTGCACGAACGAAATTGCGCAAAGAATGTAATAGGGGCCGAAGTGTCTTGATATGGAAGCGTTAGCGCTAGCATTCGTATATTTAATGTCTGGCAATGATATTACATAGTTGACGCTAAACTGGGGTGAAATCAGTCTGCACCTCACAGTTTGCGCGAGCTTACAGTACTTTGGTCTCCTATATTTAACATGGGGAGTGAAATCATTTTTTAACGTCTCGAGGCAGGAGGTATTACAAAGTGCAGGAGCAAATTAACTTCGGGACGCAAATTGACAAATTTTAACAACCCCACTCTAGTCATCCTGACCACTTTATCTTTTTAAAGCGGTCAGGATGTGATGTGTGGAGTGCCGTGCTTCTCCCCCCTTCTGCCCCGATTTGGAGATATTGCTGGGTAAAGTGGAGGAGTTTCGTCCACCCCAAACAGCATCACCAGCAACCAGAGCCGCTTTCAATACCTCAGCAGCTGCTGAATTGATGCAGCGCAGCAATTCAGTTTGCTGCAGCAGTGTCATTGAACGCTTTGGATGCGAATTGCGAAGCAAACATGGCCGACAATGCCCCCAGCTCATATTGAAAAATTGCCCCCAGCTCACACACATGGGTATATAGTGCTGCTAGCTTCAAATTAACTTTTAGCAGAGCTGAGCGCCTCAGCATAGGGGAAAAACATATCAGGGGATATAAATTTGACTATTACAGCTCCATTTCTTTTTATATTACCACTTAAATGTAAATAGTTAGCATTTTCCAATAAATATTTGGTGCTTTGGTCAACAAACACCTTGAAACGGACATTGCCGTACTGGATAATAACTTGCTCCATGGCAGCGGCCATCTTTACTAAGTCACACTCAGCTACTCGCAGCATCTCTCTGAGTCGCTGCAAGTGCTAAGTTAGCAGGGCTGAGCGCTGAGCGGCAGAACGGCGTTCAGTGACAAGTTGCTGACTTAGCACTTGCAGCGGCTGAGGTATTGAACGCGGCTCAGGATTTTGTGTTTCCTGGCTGCCGGTTACTAGATCAGTCACTAGTGGCGTCAGTACACAAAGAGTGTCACCCTCTGAGACTGCCCGCGATAACAAGTGGTCTCAGAGAAGCAGCCAATGGATCGGAGCTGCACATTCACACAACTCTGATCCACTGCCCACGCAGGCACTAGGGAACTTGCATAGGTAAAGTGCGTAAGTCCTGTAGTGGTGCGCAATTTTAGGTTTATGCTACGCAAATTGCATAGGAGCACAAATTGTGCACAACAGCTTCCGGGACTTCTGGGTTCAGGAGTTCACACTCATTATATGCTGCTGGAGGAACATCAAATCTGAAAATATATAATTCATCATTTCTCTCTTACTGGAGATAAGTTCTGATTGGATCTTCCCAAATAGTCCCTCCCTAACATTTTAGTCTAGTTTTTATTTGTCGACTAAAATGTCAATGGGTTTTCATTATAGTTTTAGTCGTCATAACTTCGTTTTTATTTAGTTTTAGTCACAAAACTAACTTAGTCGACGAAGTCTCTGACGAAAATTATTAGTTGATGATATTAACATGGGTTGCAACATCTCCTTTCGTTGAGCTGGAATGGACACTGACCGGCTGTAACTCAGCTGAATCAGAAGGGAACCTTGTCCAGCTCACATCTTCCATCGGGTGTCAACAGAGACCCATCTGTCTGATTAGGATGCTTTTTGGACTGTAGCCGGAAACTGAGATGAGCAGGGGTATAAGGGGGGGGGGTTGTGTAGCGAGTTCATTACCAGGGGCCATGGCATCCCGCTTTAATAGTGTTCCTAGTTATGGTGGGAAGGGGGATATCCCTACTGAATGTTAATGAGGGTAAGAAACATTCTGTTCTTTGTATAAATATGCTGTGTGTGGCAATAATCCTGGTCGTCTATGCCTTGCAAGGGAGCTGACATACAGGGTTATTCAAAGAGAGGTGAAAAGCAGGAGAATGACTGGAGAATGGAAAATTCTAGGTCAAAATAGCCAAACCAGAAAAATTCTCCCTTTCATCTCACTTTCCCAATCGACTATTTTGACCTAGAATTTTCCATTCTCCAGTCATTCTCCTGCTTTTCACCTCTCTTTGAATAACCCTGTTGGTCTTGCTTTGGTCCAGAGCTCCAACACAAACACGTATATGAAAAAAACACAAAAAAAGCTTACACAGAGGCCATACATATGAGCTATGTATACAGTGACATGTATAGTGAGCCCTATATTTTGCCCTCCTACAATGCTTCCCATACACTGCATGGCCAACATACAATTTAATTTATACATTCATCAAACTGATGTTTCGGCTATTGCTTTCACAATTCAGTGCTTCTAAAGACCTGGGTGTCATCATCTCACACGTACATCCATTTATCCATTCAGGACGACATTTTTTTTTTTTTATTCCAAATAAAAGCATTTTATTTTTTATTATTTACGGGGGAAGGGTTGCACTGGAGATTTCTTTGCCCACGGGCGCATGCGATGCTTTTTAAGATGTGTCAGTAACTTGTTCTTCTGCCTGGAAAATCAGTTCTGTTTCTCCACGCCTTATAACGATTATAGCAATGAAAATAATACATCAAAAGAGTAGACACTCAATTATCTGGTTTTGGAGATGGGTCGAGGGTACGGTAGAATAAGCAGCATCGTTGTAGCAGTCCCGAGGTTTGCAGTACTTGTCGCCTGTGTGTGTGAGGTGGGGTGATGATTCTATGGTGATTAATAGTAATAAAAAGATTCTGTCACACTTCGTTATCCCACATGATGGAAAATCAGGACTGACTTGAATTGCCTCTAACTCAAAATAAAATAAAATTCTTCAGCGCTGCATAGCTAGAACAAAAGGAAAGACTACCCCCCCTTAAAAAGAACAATAGCAAAAAAAGATTGAATGGAGGGAATATCAGTGCGACAAAGAAAAAAAGAAGAAAAAAAGTTAACGTTAAACAAAACCAAAAAACAGAAAAAATTCAAATACCACAATCTATTTGGCTTACAATTATGGAAAAATCATCTTATTATTATTATTTATTAAGTGCCAGCACGGTCCGCAGCGCTGTACAATGGTGCAATAAGTAAAGACAGGACAATTCTACAATACATACAGGAGGCAGGTCAGTATTCCTGCCAGCAGATACAGGAGGACGTGAGGGCCCCATTTCCGTGGGAATTTACAATCTCAATGGGTGAGGAGATTAGAAACAGGAAGGGGGGGGTGCAGTGATGAGTTAATGTAGGGAGAGGTGAGGACCGTTTTTGGGTCGGTCAGATGTTATACGGAGTATGTGGGCAGAACGAACAGACCTCTCAACCTCTGTATTCAGGAACACAATAGGAACATCAGAAAAGGGATTGAAAGTCACAGTGTGCCGCTACATTTTAAAATTAAACACGCGCAAAACCCAGAAGGATTTAAAGGAACACTCTACTCAAAAAACACCCCCCCCCGTTTTTTTACCCTAACCTATCCCTATTCCCTTAATAAATCTTTAGCTTTTTTGTTTTTTTTTGTAACTGTAATACTTACCCTAAAATCCACTTTTTTCCAGCGGCGTCTTTTTTTTTTTTATACTCACCTCCCTCCTCTTCCGCTGCCGTCATTCTTGATTTCTGGTTTACGTGAGAAGCGCGCATGCGCGCCTCTCACATAAGCCAGCCAATCGGCAGGCTTCCTCCCGGCTCCCTCTGAGGATTAGGGTTGCGCGCAAGAGGATGCACGCAACACTAACCCTCAGCCGCTGCCGCCAGCTACTGCGGCGAGTTGGAGACGTCATCGCGCTGAAAGCGCGATGACGTCTCCTACTCGGCAAAAGTCGTCAGAAGCGGGAAATATGATTCCCGCTCTGCTGACTGACAGCTGGGAGGGCGGAGTAAACTCCTCCACCTCTCTCAGCTGTTTTCAGCTTTTTCAACTGAACTGCCGAGCGGAGGGAGGGGAGACAGAGGGCAGCATACTCTGGCATCATGACCACCTAAAATAGCTTAGGTGGTCATGTTGCCTAGAGTGTCCCTTTAACTTCATAGGCATTAAAAAAGTAGAAACACCATGGAGAGGTGGTAATTTTGAAAAAAATTATTTATAAAGAAGAAATGAATTGGATTTTCAATTTCGGCTCATTACAACCACAAGGCCTAAATGCCGATATTGAGTTATGTCACTTCCTGAATTAATAAACTGTATTCCTTTCGATACTGCTGTACTGCGCACAACACCCCTATTATGCCACATACACTATTAAATAGCCCCTTATAGTGTAGAATTTAGCTATATATATAGATTGCCCCTGTTTTATGAGATATACATGTAGATATATTCTTAAATTGGTTTACGCTGCACTCACGCCCATATTCAGGCCCTTGTGAATTGATATGTATACACATTGTACTATCAACTTCCCCAAACATCTCACTTCTGTCTGTGCAACATATATATATACACACTGCATACCCATACGTTGCAATCCCCGTCCATTCACAGACCCAAATGACTTCTTATATATTTAAAAATTAGATAAAGTATAAGAATTAAATATCACATTTAATTCAATTAATCTTATCCACCCCCCCCCCCATATGCTTTACTCTCATGAAATATATGCATTACGATCCCCTAATATGTCTCACTCCTGGATAATAATCCGTTACTTAATCCACTAGCACATAGATTTATGTTGTATTCACAACTATTTTTAGGTCCTTGAGTCAGATAGATACGCACATTGCACTATCAACCCCACCAATTCCCCAATATGTTTTGCCCCTGTACATAATCCGTCTTAGTCCACCCATGGACCAACATATTTTATTTATGCAGGTTTTATTTTGTTCTTTCATTTTATTCTTATTTTTAGTCATCACATTTACCTCAATTCATCTTATCAACAACCCCCCCCCCCCATGCCTTACTCTTGTACAAAACATACACACTGCATTATTAATCCCCCAATACGCTCCACTTCTGGATAATAATCCATTTCCTAGTCCATTCATGGACCCCCATCTTTTTCAATTTACTATAATAGCCAGTAAAAATACTGATTAGGGGGGGCATGGCCGGCACCGCATGGAAGCAGACGTGCTTTGGTGGAGCTCCGCAGGACTTTTCTGAAACCAGCGATTTTTACTGGAGTCTCCACCTAGAAAGCCCACTAATGGAGTTCCTGTGGGGCTGGCTACTACGTGGATTGCACCGAGGCCCGTTTCTGCCCCCCCCCCGGTGCACAGCGGAGAATCCTTGTGGTTTTGTTTTTTAAGGCCTGGTCAGCTGTCGGCCATTTTGCAGCCTCCCCTGAATTGCCTGTCGGGTCTCCAGCTTCCCCCTGTGGTGTGTACTTGCTGGCTGCGAGCAGTGAGGATGGAGGGCCCCCATCTTCAGGCTGCGCCCAGGATCCCCTTGATGGAAGGGACAAAGGAGTGTACGGCGTGGCTGGACTGGGAGCGCCCCTCCCCCCCGGTGAGTGGAATGGAGGCTATGTTTGCAGCCATGAAGCAGTGCTTGCTGTGGACACCTGAGGAGGGAGAACCGCTTCTGTGTGGCTCTTGGCATCGGCTTCTGACCACACTGACAGCTGGCCTGGTGACTGCGGACCCGGAGGGTGAAGAGGAGAGGGCCGGGATGTTTGTCGGGCGTTCGGCGCATAAAGAGGATATCGGGGGGAAACGTAACGCGCGGAGCTGATCCGGACTCGAGATGCCAGATTACTGAGGAGATCTCTGACTCACGAGGAGATGTTGTGGGACATGCCTGCGGGGACCCTGTGGAGGTGGCGGTCGCCGAGAGAGCGGCAGTGGCCGCGTCTGTGCTGGTGGCAACGGGATATGGAGGCCTAGAAGTCGAGGGGTGAATGTGTTAGCCTGGGTCCCGGTGGTTGGTTTGTACGACTCTGGGAGAGCCCTGGAGACAGAGCGCACACCGTGATCCGTGTACTTCCCGATGCGCCATTCACGTGAATGGCGGGGCCCTTGCATTGCCTGTATTACAAGAGGTAACATTCCGGGACGCAGGCTGAATGGATTCTTGTGAAGTAGTTTCTTTTGTAATTTCACGTTCCTTTTTCCGATCGCCCGTCGACAGCCCTCCCTTTTTGACTTTATTTACCTTTTATTCAGCTCCGTTTTCTGAGGACTCTTTTCTATCCCCCTCACCCCCCCCTATTTTAATTTAGAATTTTGAGAAATTTTCTGAGGACTCTTTTTCCTTATTTGCTGAACTTATGACTTCATTGAGCCGTAATATGTGATATATTTTATTTTCCCCCCACCTGCTGAGATATATTGATTTATTGGTGCCATACCCCCCCCCCCCGATTCTGTGTATCTTACAGTTTTCCCTTGAGACACCCTTCCCCCCTTTATTGTCTACGTCGTTATTTATGTCTGTTTTTCCTTTAGGTCCTGCAAGACCATTTATGCTGGTCGGTCTGTGACTTTTCGTACAAAATAAAAACTTTAAAAAAAAATACTGATTATGGTACTTTACGTGATATTTCTAACATCTTTCATTCTAATCACTTTCCAATTGATTGTCATAAGCCAGTATCCCTGTCAATAAACAGTGTTATATAAGTATACCACCATTAACCCCTCCCTCATCCTATAACCTCCGATCCAGGACCAGCACCTTACTTGCAATACCACAATACAAAAAGAAAGTGTCTCGATCCTCATTTTCCTACAGAGCACCGCAGTTATGGAATAACCTCCCAGACGCCATCAAATCTTACCCCAGTCTAAAGTCACTCAAGAGCTCCTTACTAACATACCTGAATACAGAATGCACCTGTAAACATGTAACATAGAGACTATATACAGAATGCACCTGTAAACATGTAACATAATGACTATTTCCTACATATTTATTTTCTGTTAATCTGTATATTTGTGTTTTTTTTTAATATCTTGCATTGTATTACTTTGTATTTCTGTAACTGTAACATTTCAATGTTCTTGAACCCAGGACATACTTGAAAACGAGAGAAATCTCAATGTATCCTTCCTCGTAAAATACTTTATAAATAAATAAATAACCCACATGCTATAACGTTCATGGTCAATTAAAAACACACACCGCTGTATTAACCCCCCTTTTTTTTTTAAATTTTCTCAATCCTTAACCTGATGAAACAATACCATTCTACCAATTCTGTCTTTGTAAATTTAAAACGACCTTTTTTAGCTTGTATTTATGCTCCACTGCTTTTGCCATTATTTTCATAAGTGAAACCGCCATAAACAAAAAGCAGAAACCACCACCAACGAAGTGGAACGCAAACAAACAGACTTGGAACGCACGCCCAAGATTGCAGCGATGCAATGTGATGACGCGGCACGTGACCGCAACACCCGCAAATCCATAAGTAAGCCACACGTGAAGTGGATGCTGGAACAACTGATTGAAAAGGCGGACTACATAAAAAGCAGATTTATGAGAGACTCAGGCCCCCTTATTTTCCACAAGATACTGACTGAAAATGGCACGTATATAGTGCCGAAACGCATCTCCGTTTTTATCTTTGTTTTATACTATTGCTCCCCTTAGGGCTATATTACAAAGTTGGTGCTAACTTAACCAGAGCTGTTGTAAACTTACCAGAGCCATTATAGCCTATGGAGGTTTTAAGTTTACAACAGCTCTGGTTAAGTTAGCACCAACATTGTAATACTGCCCTTAATCTTTTGTTTTAATAAATATTGATTTCTTTTTTAATATCACTTAGGAATTTCTTCATTATTTCCACTAATATTCATATATCCCATTCCCAACACGCACCCAGAGTTACAGGCAACAAGAAGCCCATTTGACCCATCTCACTCCATACACTCAGCGGCTGACTCAGGAGGACAGCGACAAGGAGAAAGGTCGGGTACTCAACCACTAAGTAGTAGCGCACGCGGCCTGAGCCTGGAAGAACAAGGCTCCAACACTGGTGAGTGAGACCAATTGCATTACCCTTGCCTTTTGTTCATATACTAAATTAAGCTATGAGAGCACCGTCTCTCTATTTTTTTGCTTTGAGGTGACCTGAATGACATAAAGAAGGGCAACGCCACCCTCTATTTGGCTAGATGCGATTCCATCCAAAGTGGATAAGTTCTGCAGATACCCCTGTCTACTACCGCACTACGCAGATCGGTGCTCCTGCCGCTGTTGCTTACTGCTAGGTCCCTGGTGGCTCTGCACTGGGCGAATGGGTCCAGGCCGAGGGGTGTGGACTGGGTCGCCCGAGTGGAGGAACTTAGAATACATGAAAGCCTGCTGGCGTCAGCGAAAGGTCGGACACCGCAGCATATACGGAAGTGGTTTCACTGGCAGGATTACGTGTCCTCTCCTGAGGGACGTGCATTACGGGTTTAGGGTTCCCCTCACATGGACTTCGTAGGGTGGGGTACTGACCCCTCCCCTCTCGGTGTGCCCTACTATTCTTTCCTGCCTTCCTCTAAACTAATCTCTTTGTGTACTCTTTCTTCTCTACATTCCTACCCACACACTGTTCCTATCTTCCCCCCCCCCTCCCCCCCCTTTTTTTTTTTTTTTTTTTTTTTTACCCCTCCTCCCTTCCCCAAATGCCTTTCTTCACCGATCTCCCCCATGTAGTCTGTATATGTCTTTGCCCGCCTGACTCAGCAGCCGTAAAGGGGACTTTTTGTTGTGTCTCCCAATTTTATACTTGTCCACCACATGCTTTAACATTTCTGCCTGTGACAAAGGCTGTGGACGTTTTGGCCTCTGGGCACTTTATAAAAACAGAATGTTGATATGCTTTTGATTGCTACCTACATATATGTATACTTGTTGCACTGTTATACTTGTACGTATTCATATGCTTGAATGAATAAAAAAAAAAAAAAAACAAAGTGGATAAGTTGCTTGCTGGTGTTGGCAGTCAGAAAGGGACGAATTTTGGCAATATTGCGAAGGTGATTGCGGCAAGATGAGGAGAATGATTGGATGTAGGTGCTGAAGGAGAGACTGGAGTTGAGAGTCACTCCGAGGCAGCACACTTGAGCTGAGGGAAGGATAGTGATACCATCCACAATTATATAGAAGTCAGAAATCGGAGTAGAGTTACAGAGCGGAAGGCGTTATTAGAAGGCGCTCGGTTTTGGACATATTGATCTTCAGGTAGTGAGAGGCCATTCAGACAATGATCCCAGACAGACAGTCACTGACCTGAGAGAGAACAGAGGGAGAGATTGGAAGTGGAGACGTAGATCTGAGTGTCATCAGCCTTTTGATATTATAAATTGATGCTATAAATGATCATAGTCAGAGCTTTTGATTTTTCTTGACATTAAAGGGATACTCTAGTGGTTTTTAAATAAAATTCTGAATAAATCCAATTTGGTAAAAGAAGGATTTTAGAAACAAGATCTATATATTTTCTATATACAAGTAGTTATTCCTACTTATTCAGCAACCTTCATCATACTGCAAACTCAACTGTAACGTGGGTATTTCTGTCCACATGCAGAATGCTCCCCTTGCTTGAAGTCAGTATTCCGCAGAAGTACCGCTTCTGGTCCAGAACGCAGGCAATAACACACAGGAGATCCTTGCAGTTTCAACCAAAAATGGAGACTGAGTTTATTTTACATTTTGCAACTGGTTCAAACAAACACACAGGGAAGGTACAGAAACAATTGAAACACGCCCAGCAGTGAAACAATGGCTTAGGGAGTAGTAATCTGGTTACACCTGTTCCCACAGGGGAGGGTGATGCAAGCATGGCCAAAGGAATCCAAACTCACAAAGGAAAAGAATAACACAGTATATACAGTTATATCACAGGAGACTTCACAATAAATACATCAGGGAATATTAATATAACACAGACATCAGGGAATAGGGCACAGAACACAAACATCTATAATTGTAGCTACAGGGTGACTTTAACAAATGAAAGAGCCGGAAATCAATATAAAACATCAGGCTTGCACCTCTCAAATACATTCCTAGGCCCATGTACTTCAAGTCCAAAGGGATGCACATCACATCAACTTTCTGCAACTTATTTCCCTTGCTTACAGTAGATTGATGAGGGTTTTGCATTGATATCAGGTTACAAAGGTAAGAGCCAGGAAAAAAGACAGCTCATCTGTTTACCCCTTCACAACAATGGGATTTTACAGAAAACCACTTTCAGGAACCAGTGATTTTTTTTTTATTAATTTGACAATTTTTATTGAGACTGCATTAGAAACCATAAACAGCTTCAACAGATAAATGGAATCAAACATAAAACAGGAGTAAGTTCCTGAAAGAGTTCAAAATTCCTTTGTTTAACCCCTTAAGGACGCGCGGGTGGCGCCCTTGAGGGGTGGCTTTCGCCGGCAAGGCGTACAGGAACGCCTCACTGGCAGGTGCCGTCATGCGGTATTAATTTTGGCCTGTGCAGCGCGCATCATTGGCTGCAAGGAGACGGCTTGAGTTCAGGCCATCCCCGTGCAGCCAATGACACGTGCCTTGAGTCGACGTGTGCAGGCTGCGGGGAGGGGCCAAGGCAGCCCCAGTGAAGACAGCGGAGTGTACATATATACGCCCTGCATCTTCAAGGCCCTCCCGCTGCCCGGATGGCCTGGAACGTCCTGCAGCGGGAAGGGGTTAAAAAACATCTTCTGTAGAGAAAATATTTGCTTACTTCTTTCTTTCTCTTATATATCCTAAGGCAGAACAAGATAGTCAATTGTTTCATTGACCTTGGGAGGATGTAGCTTTTTAAGTATTAATGCCATTTTTTCATGGTCAGTAGTAAAACATATTCGGCTAAATTACATTCTCCACGCTAAAACTGCGCCCGCAGTTTTTCCCCTAACGCCACGGTTTTAGCGTGGAATTACAATGCAGGCGCTAAAAAAGCTGCCTGTATTGTTACCGGGCGCACGAGTACCGGGTACTCGTGCAGATCCTAGTATCGGTGCATCCCTATTTAACACTACCGTTAGCGTTAGGATATGTGAGTTTAACGCATTCCCTCATATTTCATACCTGACGCTAAACCCGTTTGTAATCCGTTAGCGCATCGGTGATTGAGCGAGCTTACTGTACTTTGTAAATCCTATACTTAACATGGGGAGCGAAATAAATTAGCAGCATTTCGATAAGTAAGGTATTACAAAGTTCTAGCGTTAATTACTGCAGGGACACACAAACCAAAATATTAGCACCTTCTAAAAGCTGGCTCTACATGATTCTGCAATTTGCTAAATCATTTAGTACCCACTAAAAGGGGGGGGAAGGTTCACGGAGAGGGAAGTACCGGTTGGGTGAAGTAGAGGTAACATCACTGCTCTGCGTGGAGAGAGCCTGTGGAGACATGGGTTCGATCCCAGCGAGCAAACTCTCCAGTAAGTGTCCTTGGGCAAGACACCTAACGGTACATACTCGCCACCAAGGACATCCATGAAAACGAGAGAAATCTCAATGTATCCTTCCTGGTAAAATTCTTTCTCAAAAAAAAAAAGTGGAGAAGAGAGAATGAACATAGAATAGCCCATGAAAATAGTCTCTGTCATCGCAAGTCTTTTGACATTTGGCGAGAAACAGAACGCAGGTTAGTACACAGAAAAGGAATATGGGGGGTGCTAAGGGATGACTTGCCCCCTGGGCGCCTCATGCCCTTTTGACACCTATGGTGTCTGGTCTTCATATCTATGGAGCATACAGAATGCTGAGTTTGATTCTTGCATGATTATGTTTATTATTATTGGCAGGTGGAATTGTGTGTGTCAGTCTGAATGTTTGATGACAGGAAATTGAGTGAGGTCACTCACTAGTCACTAGATCACTTCTAACAAGCTGATTTCCTGCTTGTGATGGAATCTCCTATATAAAAATACAACTCATAGTTTGTCACTAGGAACTAAATGTTTCTTAGATACTCATTCATAAGATCATTTTACTTTTGTTTCTTTTTTTACTTGGATACACTTGACACACAGAACGGTGATTCGCGGCATTTCCGACAGTAAATAATGAGAGCAGCACCCTTGTATCCCTCAATACACAACTCAACATTTCGACCCACAGAGGCATTTATATCAAGCTATGCTTGAATTATTCATGCGTTCTGACCTCATTTATTATATATCAATATATCATATGCAATAAATAATATATTTGGACATCGGCGGTCATATGTGAGTGCATGCTGATTGACTTTAATTTAAATTCTCTCCTTGGAGTTTGTCATCTCAGAAAAATTTCTGTTTTCACTCACCCCAAAAATCTCATATTGTGCAAACAAGATCATTGGCACCTTTTTGTTACATTTGTTGTTATTATTACCCTTGTAAAAGCTATGATACAGTAACTGAGGGTATATTAAGGTGATTCATTGCACATACTTTAGAAAATAACCACTCTGGTCCCACAAAACCATTAAAAAAAATTTGCCGAAAGACTCCGTTCTTGGTGTACCCCCAATCCAATGCATAATTTAACATATAAGTAACTATATTCTCCTTTCAAAAGTGCCAAAAGGCTGCATTTTGATTTCAAAGACCTGACACGTGATGGAGGCCTCCTGTATTTAGAGCATTAAAGGTGCATTGTAGTGGTTTATAGGGGATTATTCAGAGAGCACCAAAAATGTCGCCAACATTTCGGTGCGCTCTCGTGTCACGTACTTCTGGGAATCAAATTTCCCCACCCTGCGATAATTCAGTATTCACTGCGGGATCCCTGAAGTGCATGGAATCGGCCACCGAATGCTGCCGCAAACCCGCCGCCGGTCGCCAGCCTGCCGAACATCAGCTGCAAACCCGCTGGGCTGCTAAACGCAGCCGAGAAGCCGCTGGATGGGTACAAAAAAACGGTAAAAAAAATATGATTGAAACAGGGTTATCCAAAGAGATCCGAATTGCTTGAGAAAGGTAACCGAACGCTGGAAATCAGCGTTCGGTTACCTTTCTTGGCCATTCGGCTATCCAGAGAGCAGGCAATTCGCCAAATACTGGCGAATTGCCTGCACATACAGTGCCTGTTCGGTGCCTGTTCGAGGGCAGTGAAATCCCCATGAAAAAGCACTGCTTCGTCTATTCAGAGAACACAAACCAGCAGTGAAAGGTTCCCCTAATACCCTGCCATTCGGGGGTTTAATTCGGCAAATTTATTCAGGAGAATCCCATAGGCTTCAATGTTAAAAATATTCCAGTTTTAATTCAATATCTAATAAACCGTTCATTCTAAAATTCTGCAGCAAAAAGTCTCTTTATTTATAGATTTTTTAGGATACTTTAAGCATTTTTCTGATTTTTTTTTATTTTTATTAAAAGTCCGATTTTTTTTTATTTTTTTTAGTTTACTTATTTTTTTTGTAACAGCCCTCTTTATTATCATTCCCTGGACCTCCTGTGAAAATTTCAGACATTTTCGCTCAGTAGTTTCTTTGCAAACAGCGTTTCTTTTTCCCAGATTCATACAAATGGTTTTTCTAATTTATTCACTGCCTCCTCTACGTCACAGCTGCTTCGGCTCTGTGTGATTCCGCTCATGTTCGGCTCCTGTTCGGCTCCTGTTCGTCTTTTTCAAAGGTTAATCCAGATGTTTTTGCTTGTTTTCAGTGTGCATTCGGTTAGTTTTCTGCAGGTGTTCGGCAGCCTTTCCCTGCAATTCGGGGACCCTGTGGTGTTTGCTGAATAGACCGCAGGGTCACCGAAATGCAATCGGCAAAAGGAACCGAATTGAAGAGAACGAAAAGTCACCGAACGTGCGGTGACTTTTCGAATCTCTTTGGATAACCCTGCATGTGTCAAAATTGAAACGCCGTTTGCAAAAAAACTGCTGAATGAAAATGCCTGGAATTTACATATAAAGTTCTATGAATGATAATAAAAAGGTCTGTTTTCTAAAAAGAAAATCCGCTATTAAAAAAAAGCCTAAAAAATGCCTAAAAGATCGTAAAAAATCAATAGACCTTTTACTGCAGATTAAAATAATTATTGTTTCTGGGGGAGCATAAATAAAGGCCCACCAGTCTACCTCATGTTTGACAAGCAGCATGAGCAGGTATGGTTTGCTATGTAGCAGCCTGTGGTTTCATTTTGGTTAGGACTCGCCCTTATAGAGGTGCCTTGACGCTGGCGGGCGAGCTTAGTCTTATATGGCCATTGATAAGAAACCAAACCTCTAATTGTGTTTAGTTTCACATGGTATAATTGGAGTAAGCGCAGATGACATTTTTTTCTTTGTTATGTTCTACACATGTTGTTGGACTGGATGCATTTGGTGGTTGCAGCCAACCCTTCGGGGAATAGGCGCGACCCCTCCCCTCCTGCACTAAAATAATTATAGGTTTATTAGATATTGTGTAAAAACAGGAATATTTTTAACATTGAAGTCTATGGGGATCGCCGGAATAAACCTACCAAATGAAAATAACCGAACAGCAGTGCATTTCAGCAACTTTTCTCTGCTGTTTGGTGTCCTCTAAATAGATTAACCATTGCTTCTCTATAGGGGATTTCACGGCCGTCGAACAGGCACTGTACTTGCTGGCAGTTCACCTAAAGTTGGCGAACTGCCTGCTCTCTGAATAGCCGTATGGCACCGAAATGGCACTGTACGATGAAATTCCCTGTTCGGTGACATTTCAGGGCCAGAGCGGCTCTCTCTGAATAACCCCTTAATTCTTATTAGATCGAGTCTGGGGAAAAAAGTATTTTAGTAACTGAAAATATGAACTCAGTTTATGTCCAAAAGTTGTTAATCCTATTAAGTCTTCGAGCCCAAAGACCTCATATGTGATCCCTATCTTCATGGTTCACAGCAGGGTTGAGGCAGGAGATTGAGATAGGGTTACAAAGGGATAGAGGTAGACAGATGTTAAACTGAAAGGAAGCAGAAGCTGTTCCGAATTCAACTGAATTCTTAGGCAAGACTTTTCAAAGTCTTAACTTCTTCACTGACATGATCCAGTAGACTTGATGTCAAAACCACATGCAGCCACTCTGTGATCAAGTAAGCTTGATCTGGTCTTTTTCTGGAGCAATGCAAAGGATTTTTTTTTATTATTGTAACTATAAACAACAATTTATGTGCAAAATGTCTCCATAAAATGTTACTAAGGTTGCAGCATACAGGACATTACAGATGATGTGCTGAAGCTCACGGAACTGCTTTCAATGTCTACAATGGACACTGGCTCTTCTCTGTATGTGTCTCACTGACACGTGCAGCAGTAGCACATTTTAACCTGCAAATGGAGCGCTCTGCCTGTCAAATGACCGTACAGTACTGCATTGCAATGTGAGAATGTTTGAATTAAATACATTGTTACAGTTTGGGTAACAGAAAGTAGTATTTGGTTTTTGACCGTAGGATTATAGAAAAATACTTGGTATTGAAGGGGTTAAAGAGATGATGCAATTGATAGTGGACAAAATATATTTGGGTACCACTGAGCACAGCACTACAACAATATCCAAGTAATAGCAAGAGGGGAATAGGGCTCTTAGGGTGGCTCATCGTGACTTCAACTAGTGAACCAGCCATATCCATAGAAAACGGAAAGGATTTCTCATAAGCCGAATTGTTTGATTTTAATGTTTAAAATGGCAATGTTACACCTACATCCAACCAACCCTAATTAAAAGTCTTAAGTTGAAGTTATTCTTAAGCAAAATATAGAATTACAAGGGAACAACATGACACGATACATAAATGTAATTTAGTTTTTATTCAGCAATAATAGACTCTGTTGTCACGTAAATTGTATTAAACGCCAAGCGCTCTATTAACTTCTTCGTGCAAATGTTAACGCATGCACAAAAACGCATTAACGCGAGGGGAAAAACCCTTTGCGCAGAACGTCGTGTTACAATGTCCGCGCAAAAAATGCGCGTTAACGTCTACCGCTGGTGAACCTGTGTTAACCCTTTGCGAGCGTAATGTACATTGCACGTCCTATACTTAACATTGTGAGCGCAAATGCGTTTGTGCGCTGGTACGCGGATGGTATTACAATCTTTGCGCAAATTGTAACGGACAACGTTTGCGCGCATAATTTTAACGTCTTTGAAAAGCTGGTGTTAACGGCAAATCTGAACGTCCTGCCCGAAACCAAATACATCAGCCCGAAAAAAAAAATACAGCAAAGTATAGTTACACATTCTACACATACCCAAACAATAAAATTGAGAGGTTGTGCGTGTTTTTGTTATTGCTGCAGCATATATACTCAGATTGATTTTGACAGGCGCAAAAACTGAACGGGAGACAATTGTGGTTCTTAATTCAGATTGGCTGAATCGCGTGAAAAAACAGTCCGCCCACCGATTTCTGCGCGCAGCGTTAATGCGCGCATGTTTTCGAGCATCTTTTTTACGCGCGTTATTTTTTGACGGATGAAAAAATGCGCTCGGATTTTAATACCAGCGTTAATTTACGCGCATTAACGTTTAACGCTGCGTGCAAAAAATACCCGCTGCGCGTGCACTTTTGCACGAAGAAGTTAATAGAGCCCCAAATGTCTTCTGTCCTGCTGGCTGGCCTCCATTCGTTTTTCCCAAATCTTGATATCTAGCGAGGCCTCAGTTGCCTCGTGTCCAGTCAACTTGAATTTTCCTGAAAAGGCCAAGCTACTGTGGGGAACCCCGGCGTCCCAAATGCTCCCTCCCAGACGGCGAGCAAGATGCTGGAGCCCTAGCCAATCCGCTCTGTAGGTGGGGCTAGCAGTCACCGGTCTCCCCAGGTAAGCACAGAGCATCTGTCCCTGATTGGACTTCACACAGCCACCCTATTTGAACCCCAGCCTGCCCTGGATTCATTGCTTGGTTGTCCTGTGCCTACCTAGCCCTTTCTTGCCTATTCTCCTACTTAATTGCTGTGATACCCTGTGTATCGGACCTCCTGCTTCGTTTATTGACCTTGTATGCCAGTTCCTGGTATATTAAGTCAATGTCCTGGCAGGTGGCACATCCCCGTGCTTCAAATAAATGTTTTGATTAAAAAAATCAATAAAAATCGTTTGGTAATGAAGGGGTTAATAAAAAAGCCCCCTCCCATATTTTGCCAATTCTCGACCAAAATTAGGTAATTTTTCAGTTCAGCATATTATGTTTGTTTTTTTTACTGTTGCTTTTATTTGTTTTGGAAACTATTGAAAAGTGACCACTCCCACATCCTCTTCCTGTAACAAGAAATATAAACTATTAATATTATTATTATTTATATAGCAGTAACATTTCCTGCAGCGCTGAACAATTATGATGGATTAAACTCCCCTCTAGCCTCTAATCCCCCCCAAAAAGACACCAAGGTCTCCCGCTTCCTTTTACTGCTAATGGAAGGACACAAACGTCCCTTAGAACTTGGAATACAATCTGTAATATAACCAAAGGTGTTTGTAGATCACCTTTCCACTTAGAATAGGTCACGAAAGATTCAAAATCTTTGACAGAGAAATAGAGAGATACCATCCATTAAGAATACACAAGATGTGAAAAATAGGAGGTAACTTACTAACAACAATCTACTGCCTTAAAGTAAAGATGTCCATGAGTAAGCTCTGTATCTTGGGCTTGGGTGGATTCACCGGAAGGACACAACTGGAAAGCTGCAGCTTTTAAAGTATATGCTGAGAAAGCACAGCCACTCACCCTGACTCCCCATAGATTTGCTACTAGCTGTAAATCATTGGTATAAGAGGAAACATGACAGTTGACATTAAGAGCATTGTAAAAGAATGTCTTTCAAATAGATGCAAGGGAAGGTCAAGAAAGAAAGCTTGGTCACAGATTTAGAGATATAACACTTGTATTTTTTCTTATTCTCTTTTCTCATGTTTTTTTAAGTTATGGGGGGTTATTGAAAAAGCTCTGGTGTTTGCCGGATGGATTTGGTGGATTTGTTTCCGGGAGGGCATAAATTTAAAGCCCACCAGTCTACCTCATGACTGAAAAGCAGCATGAGCAGTCATGGTTCGCTATACAGCAGCCTGTGGCTTCATTTTTTTGGATAGGACTCACCCTCAATAGAGGTGCCTTGACGTGGCGGTGAGCTTGATCTTTTAATGGCCATTAACAGAAACCAAAGCCTCTATTTGTGTTTTGTTTCACACGGTATAAGGGGGAATAAACGCAGATGACATCTTTTTTCTTATGTTTTATACATGTTGCTGTGCTGGATACATCTGGTGGTTGCAGCCGCCCCATCGGGGAATAGGTGCGACCCCACCCCTCCTGTATGTTTTGTTGTACCTCCAGACAGGTCATCATTGCAGCTGTTCCGCTCCGTGTCTTTGTTTTTTGATCCCAAGGTGGATTTGTTTCTGGGAGGGCATAAATAAAAGCCCACCAGTCTACCTCATGACTGAAAAGCAGCGTGAGCAGCTATGGTTCGCTACACAGCAGCCTGTGGCTTCATTTTTGGATAGGACTCACCCTCACTAGAGGTGCCTTGACGTTTGGCAGGTGAGCTTACAGTCTTAATGGCCATTAATAGAAACCAAAGCCTCTAATTGTGTTTTGTTTCACACGGTATAATGGGAATAAGCGCAGGTGACTACTTTTTTCTTATGTTTTATACATGTTGCTGGGCTGGATACATCTGGTGGTTGCAGCCGCCCCATCGGGGAATAGGTGCAACCCCACCCCTCCTGTACAATGAACATGGGTGATTCTAGTTCTTTTTTTTGTTGGGAACTCAGATATCTGCTTAGAAATTCTCCATCACGTAACGTTTTGAAGTGACATCTATTTGAAATTTACATTGTTTTGCTATATTTTTATGATAGATGTGTACAGATGTATATACTAACGTAATGTGTCCTAAAAGGTACTTGTATACAATTTTCTGCTGTATTGTTCCTCGGGAACATCCCTCTTAAGGGTCCAAAAATAGTCTGCAAGCATACTGTAGCTCCACTTGCCGTGATACCTATTTTCTATTACCGAAATGTCCTGAGGAAACCGTTCCCCATGTTCATCGTTGACTGCTCCTAGATTTACTGAGAAAAAAAACAGGTGTGAATCCAAGAAGTGCATTTTCAAAGACATGATACATCTGTAACAGGAGCTATATCGCTTACCCAAGAGTAGCGGAGTTGGGATCTTTGAGGACAGAAGTATCTGCTTGAATAATACAAAAGGTTTATAAACTACAGACTGTAACAAGGAGACACAAGGACTAACTGAATTGTCTCTAAGCTCTGAAGGTTTCGAGACCAACAGATTACCTAGGACACACTCAGAAACAGCAGACGTGGAATGACAGTCCGTGAAGTATTCAAGGTGCAGGGCAGTCAGAGATGCAGAAATAACATAAAACAGAAATAAACAATAGTTTGTTATCGTGGTCTTAGCAAAACCATAAACCTAAGTAGTAACCTGGGTAAAGGGAACCCCGGAGGGTTGCAAACGATACCCCTAAACGTGAAGGGATAAAACCCAAAACAGCAAGTGATCAACCCAGTAACCAGCAGGGGGTTAAATCACTAAAACAATTGATACTGCGTAATAAACACGATAGAGAGAGAGTAGTCTAAGCCAAGCCGGGTCAATTAACAGGAGAAGGGATCTCATACAAGCAGGGTCGTCAACAGTAAAGTCAAATAGATATTAGACGTAGCGGTGCGTGAAATAACTCCACAACAGGGCGATGAGGCCATTCCTAGAGCCCTGTTTTAAAGCCTGTGGCTCCTGGTAACCACACCTGACCCCGCCCCCTCAGATGCTGTTCTGCCAGCAGCAAGTGCTGGCACCCGACCAGCCAGCGGTCCCCCTTCTTGCCCAGACCCCCCAGGGGGCACAGCGGGGGCTGAGGATGTAACAACATCCCAGTTTCTGGTAAGATTTCAGTAGAGTATTCACTAATTCTGCATATCTGTCTGCCTAGTTATTTCCCAAGAAGTCGCGGCAAACAGTCGTAAAGGACTCCTATGCAGCTCTTTCAGATTCATTCAACTGACCGTCAAAGTTCTCATCTGTCATCAATTTTCTAACTTCGGGTCCAACGAAGATCCCTTCTTTGATCTTCGCCTCACTGATCCTTGGAAATGTCTTTCTTAGATATGCAGATCCAAGTCCACTTCTATCCACCGCTTTTACAAAGTCCTTCATAACCATGGAATTTTTCCTATTAAACCACTGTTGCACTAAACAATTCTGCAATGGCTTATTTACAGCAATGTACAAACTTTACTAGAGCATAACTCCTGACGTATGGGTGATAGGGAAATTCTGATACCATATCTGTAAACAGGAGGAAAATTACACGTGGAACAGGTTAGAGTGGGTCTGTGACAAAAATTGTCTTGACTGACCAGTGTAATCAAAACTTTGGCAAACACCAGCAGTCCTTGAATTTTCCCTGCCACGTTCTGGTTTTCTCTTTAGTGAAAATTCTGAGTTTTCGCCATCTCAGCAAAGGCAGTTTTTGCCAGTGTTTGTTTGCTCTTTGAATAAACCCTATGTGATGGGAGAAGTATTTATTCATTAATATACATTAGCTGTATATCACAATAGCTACAGAACATTTATGGTGTAATCATGTCCATTAAAATATAAAATGCCAGTACTATGTGTATTCCTTACAACTCCAATTAGGATTAAGCATCTTGGGCTCGATTTAATTGAGCTCGATTCTTTTAATTCACTAAATTCTCGACCAAAATTGGGTAATTTTTCAGTTCAGCATATTTGATTAAGTGGTTACCGGGAGTTCGAATCGGTACAGTTATTGGCACACGCATCCATACTCAATAACTGAATCGCTACGTCAATGTTTCCATTACGTTTTGTCACTATGCGGATATTCTAAAATATATAAAAGTGCTGGACGGGAATGATAAATGTCTCTTTGTGCAGAAAACCAGAGAAATTCACATTGAAACGTCATTTAACCACTTGCGGGCCGGGCTAGGTTACGAAGTTCATGCCTCAAAGGGGAGAACCTGGCTGCAGGTGTCCCCATAGTGTCCTCATTTTAGTGTGAGATCCAGGGCAGGCGCTAACTCAGCACCTTGCCCCGGAACCATGCACTAGCCTCAGTAGCGCTTCCACCATGCCTTGAGGATCAACAGATGGTATAAGGAAGTTGGTGTTTCAGACAGTGTCCATATCCTTCCACTGATCAGGTACCGAACGGCTGAATCGGTATTATACCATCTGCCAAGTAAAGGTTGAACCCTTCATCACACTGGAAGAGTTGCTCTGGAGATCCACATCCGTTTACCCGGCGAATCCAGAGATCCTCCAGGCGATTTCGAGTGGGGTAACAACGTATTATTGATGTGCCTAATTATATTAAATATCCTGTGAGTGTCACTCTCAGGGGGCCAATAATTGAACACAACATTTTATGCGGATTTACGCTATGTTTTAAATGTTTTCTTGTATCTAGATTTGCTCAAGTTTTTCTTGATTATTTCTGTCTTTCCTGAACGTCAAGTGGAGGAGATGTTTTTTGAGCAAGAAAAAGATACGTATATTGTGTTGCAATCTTGTTTGTGAAGGGTTTTCACATTTTTTATCAGCTTGAGGATCAACTCCTGAAAACCATAGGACTCCATGGGTTGCGCTACCAGGCTGTGAGCCCTGAGGGAGTGCGATCTCGCAAAATCGTGCAGCACGGCAGAGTTATCACGGAGGGACTGGGGATTATTTGTCCTCAGTCTCGCGCTACTCCTGGCGGCCAGTAGCAGCAGATCGGGCCGCTGTTCTCGCCACAGGATGAGAGGTTAGTATTGGATTTATTGGGGTGTGTTTTAGGTGGTGCAAAAGTGGAATCATTTAGCACCAGCTTTTAGGTGACGGTAAAAATACAATTAACCCATTGGTGCGGTAATTAGCTCTAGGAGATCTTAGGAGATCTTAAGAGATATTGGGAGATATTGGAAAGTTTAAGGCTGAGATACAATGATAGGACATCCAGCTAGCCAGATATATTGTAAACCAGCATCCCAATACGCCTGTTACTGCACATAGGAGTTGAGAGCAATTGCAAATCTTGTGAATTCCGGTCTCTTAATTGATATGTGCAAATAGTAATGAGGATACTTACTCGGAAAAGGACCATTCCAATCATGGGGAGATATTGATTGAAGTTGTTGGCCAGTCAGAAACAATGGTAAATTGGAGATTATTTAACCCTTTCGCTGCGGAGGACGCGCTCAGCGCATCCACCCGCAGGTAGCATTGGCTGCGGAGGACGCGATGAGTGTGTCCTCCCTTTGCAGCCAGCGATCGGCAGGATTCCGGCCAATCGCTGTGCCCCCCGGTGCGGGCTGACATCCTTAATGTCAGCCCAGCATCCGGGACCGCCGCGGGCACCAATAGATGTCATCGCGGCTGCGCGATGATATCTATTGCAGGCGCCCCCCTACAAGTGCGGAGGAGGTGCCTGAAAGGGAGGGGGGAGGTCCTTTGGACCTCTCTCCCTTCCCTTCAGTTTGGGCCAGCGATCAAAGCCAGGCACGGTTTGGAAGGGCACAGCCTGCACTTCCAAACAGTGCCTGGCTTTAACCCCTTGGGGATCGGATCGCTATTTGGCGCCAAAAAGCGCCAGATAGCGATCCTTTCCCAGAGCTGGCCGACATCTTGGATGATGGCCAAGCTTCCGGGATCTCCCCCTGATGACTGGCGTCATCGTGCATAGCATAGTTTTGGAGTTAACCCCTAGCTGCCACCAATGGTGGAGATAGGGGGTTCCAATGAACCCCTATCTCCCGATCCATACCAGCTAGGGGTTAATGTTTGGTATCGTAGGATCGGCCAGAGCATGGCCTTTCCAATGATACTATGACCATGACCATGACCATGTAAAAAGTTAAGAAAAATATAAAATAAATAAAAATATAAATAAAAAAAATATTTAAAAAAACAGTTTTTTGTTTTTGTTTTGTTTTTGTTAATGCAGCAATATTGTTCCCATTTCAATTATAATGTGAACAATGATGCTGCACTAACGATTTTTGTATGGGGTGCGTTTGTTAAAAATCGCGTGATTTTCCCCCCAAAAAAAGTAACGATTCCACGTTTCTAATTTTTTTAACAAGCGCACCCCATATAAAATATAACCGCAAACACTCGCATGTTAAAATGTGAAAAAAAAACACTTTACACGTTGTACAGTCATGGCCAAAATTGTTGGCACCCCAGACATTTTTCCAGAAAATCAAGTATTTCTCACAGAAAGGTATTGCAGTAACACATGTTTTGCTATACACATGTTTATTCCCTTTGTGTGTATTGGAACAAAACAAAAAAAGGGAAGAAAAAAAGCAAATTGGACATAATGTCACACAAAACTCCAAAAATGGGCTGGACAAAACTCTTGGCACCCTTTCAAAATTGTGGATAAATAAGATTGTTTCAAGCATGTGATGCTCCTGTAAACTCACCTGGTGCAAGTAACAGGTGTGGGCAATATAAAAATCACACCTGAAAGCAGATAAAAAAGGAGAGAAGTTCACTTAGTCTTTGCATTGTGTGTCTGTGTGTGCCACACTAAGCATGGACAACAGAAAGAGAAGATGAGAACTGTCTGAGGACTTGAGATCCAAAATTGTGGAAAAATATCAACAATCTGGTTATAAGTCCATCTCCAGAGATCTAGATTTCCCTTTGTCCACAGTGTGCAACATTATCAAGAAGTTTGCAACCCATGGCACTGTAGCTAATCTCTCTGTGGGTGGACGGAAGAGAAAAATTGATGAAAGGTTGCAACGCAGGATAGTCCGGATGGTGGATAAGCAGCCCCAAACAAGTTCCAAAGAAATTCAAGCTGTCCTGCAGGCTCAGGGAGCATCAGTGACAGCGCGAACTATCCGTCGACATTTAAATGAAATGAAACGCTATGGCAGGAGACCAAGGAGAAACCCACTGCTGACACAGAGACATAAAAAAGCAAGACTACAGTTTGCCAAAATGTACTTGAGTAAGCCAAAATCCTTCTGGGAAAACGTCTTGTGGACAGATGAGACCAAGATAGAGCTTTTTGGTAAAGCACATCATTCTACTGTTTTCCAGAAAATGGAATGAGGCCTACAAAGAAAAGAACACAGTACGTACAGTGAAATATGGTGGAGGTTCAATGATGTTTTTGGGTTGTTTTGCTGCCTCTGGCACTGGGTGCCTTGAATGTGTGCAAGGCATCATGAAATCTGAGGATTACCAAAGGATTTTGGGTCGCACTGTAGAGCCCAGTGTCAGAAAGCTGGGTTTGCATCCGAGATCTTGGGTCTTCCAGCAGGACAATGACCCCAAACATATGTCAAAAAGCACCCAGAAATGGATGACAACAAAGCGCTGGAGAGTTCTGAAGTGGCCAGCAATGAGTCCAGATCTAAATCCCATTGAACACCTGTGGAGAGATCTTAAAATTGCTGTTGGGAAAAGGCGCCCTTCCAATAAGAGAGACCTGGAGCAGTTTGCAAAGGAAGAGTGGTCCAAAATTCCAGGTGAGAGGTGTAAGAAGCTTATTGATGGTTATAGGAAGCGACTGACTTCAGTTATTTTTTCCAAAGGGTGTGCAACCAAATATTAAGTTAAGGGTGCCAATAATTTTGTCCAGACCATTTTTGGAGTTTTGTGTGACATTATGCCCAATTTGCTTTTTTTCCTCCTTTTTTTGTTTTGTGCCAATACACACAAAGGGAATAAACATGTGTATAGCAAAACATGTCTTACTGCAATACTTTTCTTTGAGAAATACTTGATTTTCTGGAAAAATGTCTGGGGTGGCAACAATTTCGGCCATGACTGTAAATTAATAATGATATATTATGAATCTGCCGAGTCTGCCGGAAAGAACGATATATAATATGTTTGGGTCATGTAATAAAATACGGCTTCAAAACGCGTTTAAACATGATGAGCGAAACCGGTAAAAATTACCTCAGCACACAGGCGTGAAATGGCTCAGCAGCGAAAGGGTTAAACATCCTTCTCAAGGTGGTCTTTCTATATATATTTATTTGTAAGGTTCACTTGTCAATGATGGGAATGATACGTGCTGTTAAGTGAATATTATTTTTGGATCGAATTGATCTTTATGGAAGAATTATTGAATAATATTGAAGGATACGTAGAACTAGGGAGAACATTCTTCCCAGATTGAACTGATCTCCACTGAATTAGGGATGTGCGTTTCGGGATTTCGGAATTTTCACGAAATTTCCTGATTCGTGCATTCGGATTCGGCCGATTTTCCGAAAATTTTCAGATACGAAAACGGCAGATCCGAACAAATTTTCGTGCCGAAACGAAAACTTTTCGGAATTTTGAATGGACTAGAAATGTGTAAAATTGAAATTCATTTTCGTTCCATTCGTGATTTCGGCTCCATTTCAGTAATTTCGGACATCGTATTTATATCGCTGATTCTGTAATTAAATTTTGTATTATTCCCATGTCAATGTTTCCTTCCTGGAAAACCAGAGAAATCTCAATGTATCCTTCTTGTAAAACATGAGAAATCTCAATGGCAGAATTATCGTATCGGCAGAATTATCGTATCGTATAATTATCGTATCCGAAAAACCATTAGTTTATGTCAAAACGAATAGACACTTTGAAACGAGGAGAACAGACGTTCAAAAAAACCACGAAAAATTCCGAAATCACGAAAAAAAAGTCGATACGGAAAACGAAACGAACCGAACCGAAACGAAAATCGGTCGAAACGAAAATTTACAAAATCCGAACGAGCCGAACCGAACAGGAAAAAAAAAAAAAAAAATCGGTGCACAAGCCTACACTGAATCCAATTCTATATTTAAAGCACAATGAATGATTAAACCCATTGTCAATATTAGTGGATAGGCGAATGATATATTAACTATAGTGAATACCTCGTTCTGATTTAATTGATCCTTATCAAATTCAATTAAGCATTTAGAACCAAAAATCACTGAATGATATACGATTGCTATGCAAATCACACGTCTTTAGGTTGAACTGACTTTATTGAACCCAATTGGGTAATTAGAGCATAGCAAATGCTTAAATTTTGATATCAGTAGATCGGTGAAAAATATATGTACGATTATGAATACATCTTTATGACTGAATCAGTTTTTTTCTGAATTAAAGTGGGCATTGGGAATACAGCTAATGCCTAAATTAATTGTTGATTGCAGCAGATACCTTTGATCGTCCATGATGGGGGATGTTGACTAGAAATTATCCCTGCAAATAAATGATTAACTTGCACAACAACAGAACTCCAAAAAGATACGTTTACCTTTTATTCAATCAGCTTTTTGGTTTCTATCAATTGAAATAACATATATTGATTTCTTTCTCCCCCTGGTGGTGCTATATTGTTAATTAACTATCTTATAGAAAAGAAACTTGAATTTTGGAACAATATGTATAATAGATCTTAGGCATCAGTTGGTCCTGTGCAAGATTATTAAAAGTGATTCCACCCTTCCAGCAATATATCAATTGAGTAGATTTCCAATTAAGGCTAGGGTCAGACGAACAAATTTTTCACTTCGTCTGTGAAAAAGTGCGTTCGAACGAATGGACGCATTTTTTCACGGAATACGCGATAGTGGTCATACGATGCGCATTTTGTCCGTGATTTTGTACGGATCATCGATAAAACCCTTTTTGCGTCTGGACGTTATGTTGGCCGGATATTAGCAGCGTCTGACGTCTCCTAATCACGCACACACGCCGCTAGCGGACGCAGCGCACTCTGTACGTCAGTACTAGCGGTATCACGTTCTCGAAAAAATGCGTTTGTTTGCCGCTTGCGTTGCGCGGCCGCACTTTCGTGCAGCCGTACTTCATATATTGCCTGTCATTGGCCGTCATTTGCTGCTACTACGGCCGTGATAGTTCGCACTGCGTTCGTCTGACCCTAGCCTTAAAGAGATTGTTTACTACAACAAGAAATCTGCACTTGGGTTAATCATCAATCAATTCATGAATGAATTTAAAGTCTTGTACTTGTATGAAGGGATTACCCATAGCGAATGCAAGCAGTGGTTGATATAACAAAGGTGTTAAATTACCTGAACATAATACATCTGTACTAATGATTTAAAAAATGCAATGTCTTCTGACTCCTCCTTTAAAAACACATGAATTTGTATTAAGACAGATATCATTAAATTCTTTCGATCAGAAATCTAGTGAATTAACTTTACCTTTGGTTAAATTGATTGATTTGATTGAGATTTTGTATTGCACAAATGAAGCGATGCACGTCAATCGATCCAAGGTATAATATGGAAATTAAGACTAGAAATTGACTTTTGCTTAATTCGTTTAATTACCCCTTTTAGAGAATTGTGTGCACACGTTTTCTAATTTTGTTTTGGACACAATAAATGTTGGGCTAAATTACAATCTTTGCGCAAACGTTTGCGCTGGCGCAAAAAACTATTAACACGAGGGGTGAAACCATTTGCGCCGAATCCCGTATTACATAGTCAGCGCAACAACCGCACGCAATCTTCTACCGTGGTGAACCTGCGCGAACCCTGCGCGAGGTTACTGGACTATGCGCGTCCTATACTTAACATTGTGAGCGCAAATGAGAATGTGCGCTGGTACGAGGATGGTATTACAATCTATTTCGTGGTAATTACCGCACGGCCTTTGCGCGCATAATTTTAGCAACTCCTAAAAGCTGGTGTTAATGGTAAATCTGAACAACCTGGCCGAACCCAAATACACCAGCCCAAAAAAAAAGAAGCAGCAAAGTATAGTTACACATTCTATTCATACCAAACCAATAAATTTGAGAAGTTATGTGTGCATGTATTATTGCTGCAGCATATATGCTCAGATTGACTTTGGCAGGCGCAAAAACTTACAGTGCGCACACTGATTTTGCACGCGACGATACTGCGTGAGCATTTGGGTGCGTCCTGATTGCGGGCGCTATTGATAGCAGGATGAAAAGACGTGCGAGGATTGTAATTTCAGCAGTGATTTGCGCGCGCAAAAGTTTAACGCTTGGCGCAAAAATTAACGCTTTGCCCGAGGGTTTTTGCGTGAAGATTGTAATATAGCCCGTTATGTTTTATGATTTTTTTTTCACCTAGTTAAGTTTCCTAGTGGGGCTTTTATTTTTGTAGGGTACACAAAGCACAGTAAGCTCGCCCAAACTAGCGCAATCACTGATATGCTAATGGATTTTTACCCTGATTAGCATCAGGAAGTTATTCAGGGGGGCGTGCGTTAAAGTTACTTATCCTGATGTTAATGCTTACATATCCAAGCGCAACTAAGGCTGGGTTCGCACCTCAGCGTTTTTCATATGCGCGTAATATGCGTGTTTGTGGCGCGCGTATCGCGCAAACGTGAAAACCGCGCATTGCAGCACGTTCACGCTGCAGTCTATGGGCGCGAACGTGCTGCAATACGTCCCAAAGAAGCTCCTGTACTTCTTTGGGCATATGACATTTTACAGCGCGTTCCTATAAGCTGTAAAACGCCCAGGTGTGAACGGGCCCCATAGGAAATCATGGGATTTCTGTGATTGGGGCGTTTTACAGCGCACAGGAACGCACTGTAAAACGTCCAGGTGTGAACGGGCCTTAGCCTTTGGTATGTAATCTAGCCCTGGATTTTCAAATGCACATGTTCAGTACCCATTATCAATATGATGCTGACTATGGCAGATGCAATGTCTTTATGACTTCATATCATTGCAATATTTAATGAATCATTAATATAAATTAAGTGAAAACAAACACAATATACCAAAATATCAAAAATAGCCACATAATGGATTTTTCTCAAAACATGATCATAATTTAGTTTTCAGTTATGGCCCAATCTGTTTAAATGAGTTTTTAAGTAAAAAATATCAGGTGAAATTTGCAACTAGTAAAAAAATGAGGATGATGGAATTTAATTGAGTCCTTTGTTCATTTTTAAGAATTGTCCAAATTATGAAACAATAAATTGCCAGATAGATGAAATGAATTAATACTGAATCTCGGCACTGCCTCATCCTCAGATGGACAGGTAACAACAGAAATCGAGGGGGGGCACCCTACACATCAAACTCATGCTGGGTGGGTGAGAGCAGTAATGGTTTCCAATTTCCCTGTGCAAGCGGTGAGAGGTGGCAGATTGATAAGCCCCCTGAACCATGGGACCATAAGTAAGGGATTTTTTGTTAGTTCTGTTTTATTTATTGTGTCTGGAATAGGGATGAGCTGTTCGGGTTCGGTCAGTTCGGAGTTCGGCCCGAACTTTGGCAGTTCGAAAATTCACGAACTTCGAACTTTTTGGGCGTGTTCGGTTCGAGTTCGGAAAAAAAAAGAAATTTTGAAAAAAGTATAAACAATGCTTAAAAAAATACTAAAAAATCTAGAAATAAAGAGACTCTTTACTGCAGAATATTATAAGCACCGGTTTATTAGCTATTGAATTAAAAACTAATGTGTACGTGCAAAGATTCTTCTCACCTCTAAATGACCTTTTTTTTTCAAACGGCATAACAACAACAGATGTTTTAGTCTGGTCTAATCAATTTGATACATTTTATGTAGAATGAAGGTGTGGGGTGTCTGCTTCTGTTCTGAGTGAGTGTTAATTTCCCTCCTAAAACTTCCTAATATGCTGCATTTAACTGCTGTGTGAAAAAATACAAAATTTCCTCATTGCCTGCTTTTAACATCTAAAGCAATGTTATTTTTCACCTCGGGATTAAACATTCACAGGGTTATTCAGAGAGCGGTGAAAGCAGGAGAATAACTGGAGAAATGAAAATTCTAGGTCAAAATAGCCAAACCAGAAAAATTCTCCCATTTATCTCACTTTCCAAATCGGCTATTTGGTCTAGATTGTTCTCTTCTCCTGCCAGTTCTCCTGGCTTTCACCTGTCCCTCAGGGTTGTTCAGAGAAAGGTGAAAACCAGGAGAATGGCAGGAAAAGAGAACAATCTGGACCAAATAGCTGATTTGGAAAGTGAGATAAGGCTAGGGTCAGACTAACGCATTTTTCACAGCGACCATCAAAAAGTGCGTCCGAACGCATTGCCGTATTTTTTCACGGAATGCGTGAAAACGGTCATACGATGCGCATTTTTGTGCGTGATTTTTTACGGATCCAAACCAGGAAACTTTGGGTGTCTGGACGTTATGTTGGCCGGACATGAGCAGGGTCTGACGTCTCCAAATCATGCACACACGCCGCTAGTGGACGCAGCGTACTCTGTACGTCCGTACTAGCGGTTCTGCGTTCTCGAAAAAATGCGTTCATTTTCCACTTGCGTTGCGCAGCCGGACTTTCGTGCGACCGTACTTCGTATATTGGCCGTCATTGCCCGTCATTTGCTGCTAGTGTGGCCGTGATTAAGTGCGCCTAAACGCACATTAAAAATTCGCTAGTCTGACCCTAGCCTAAATGGGATTTTTTCTGGTTTGGCTATTTTGACCTAGAATTTTCCATTCTCCAGTCATTCTCCTGCTCTTCACCGCTCTCTGAATAACCCTGACAGGGTTATTCAGAGAAAGGTGAAACTCAGGAAAATGACTGAAGAGAAAATTCTAGGTCAAAATAGCCAAACCAGAAAAATTCTCCCATTTATCTCACTTTCCAAATCGGCTATTTGGTCTAGAATTTTCCATTCTCCAGTCACTCTCCTGCTTTTCACCGCCAAAAAATCAGTAAACTTTTTCTGCGTGTCCGAAAATGTCTCCTCTTTTCATACAGACTGCTGCCCCAAGCAGTTGTTTATGGATAGATTAAAGGAAAAGCATTTACCGTCATTTGAAATGTTATTTTTTTGTTTTTAAGTGTTTCTATACATCCTAGAAATCCGCCACTTCACGGGCAGGTTATGGGGACCTCCTAGGCACGATATTTGAAGGAATTTTTCATTTTTATTTTTAACACTTATTTCATAGAAAACTCACTGTCCCTTTAAAAACTTTTTTTTTAACTTTTTGTCCTTGTTTCCTGTCCCCCAGGGCACTACCCAGACCCCCATACACTTTTTATGGCAAATATCTAGCATATATGCCCTCTTGGAGGGCACTCTAAAAACCGAATTTTCAGCCCCATTGACTTGTATGGGGTTCGAGTTCGGGTTCGGATCCGAACATATGGAAAGTTCGGGTTCGGGCCCGAACCGAACTCGGGGGGTGTTCGGCTCATCCCTAGTCTGGAATACTGGCTTGAGATGAGAATAACAAGTAACCTTAGAATCGATCATTTTTGTCCAGCTACTGGCAAAGCATATGTCAATTTTGCTCCAGTTGAAGCCGACATTGTGTCAGTGAGTGACAACCTCTTTTTCTTTTAAAATGTTACGTCTGGTATGAATGTATGTGTAGGGCAAGAGCAGAAAATCATTAGCATTAGGGCCAGATATGTATCTTGTTTCCAGAATAAGCCTATCTACATATGACAATTGTTTGTGCTGGACCTATGATGGGATGATTTGCACCCTTTAAGCACTATTATAAAGCATGCTTCCAGTAGTGATATAGGCATTGATTATCCAGTCTACGGGCTCTATTACATTCCCAACGCAAATCTTAACGCGTGCGCAAAAACGCATTAACGCGAGGGGCTTGACCCTTCGCGCAGAACGTCGTACTACAAAGTCAGTGCCAAAAATGCGTGTTAACGTCTAACACGGGTGGACCTGCGAGAACCCTTTGCGAGTGTACCGTACTGCGCGCGTCCTATACTTAACATTGTGAGCGTAAATGCGTTTGTGCGCTGGTATTACAATCTATGCGCAAATTTTAACAGACAACGGTTGCGCACATAATTTTAACGTCTTTTAAAAGCTGGTGTTAATGGCAAATCTGAACGTCCTGGCCGAACCCAAATACACCAGCCCAAAAATAAAATACAGCACAGTATAGTTACACATTCTACACATACCCAAATAATAAAATGGAGAGGTTTTGCGTGTTTTTATTATTGCTGCAGCATATACTGTATACTCAGATTGATTTTGACAGGCGCAAAAACTGAACGGGAGACAATTGAGGTTCTTAATTCTGATTGGCTGAATCGCGTTAAAAAACAGTCCGCACACCAATTTCTGAGCGCAACGTTAATCAGCATGCGTTTTTGCACATCTTTTTTACGCGCGTTATTTTTTGACGGATGAAAAAATGCACTCGGATTGTAATACCAGCGTTAATTTACGCGCGTTAACGTTTAATGCTTCACGAACAAATTAACGCGCTGCGCAAGTGTTTATGCACAAAGAATGTAATAGGGCCCTACATATTTTGTCCGCCTCTATAGCAAACCATTTGCTATGTCCACCACTATGTTTGTATGACTTTTTTAATAATTTGCCCTCTTACAAGTGTCTCTAATAAAAGGTAAATTCAGAGGAGGAGACAGAGAAACAGAGACAGAGAAACACAGAGACAGTGTAAGACACACAGTCAGAGACACACACAGAAACACAGGCAGAAACAAAGAGACACACAGACACTATTTCAATGCCACTGGCAGACCAAAACATACTTACAAGAGACACACAAAGACACAGACAGATAAATAGACACTGACATAGAGACACTCAGAGACCCTGACTCTCTCCACTGACACACACAGTTACACATACCAACCCAAGACACCCCATACACACACTGATCCCCATTAACACAAACACGGATACCCCATACACAACACTGACTTTTCCACACACTGACACCACCCAGTAGACACTGAAACTCCATGCACAAACACTGACACACCAACACAGACATTGAAACCCCCATGCACAAAAACTGACCATAAAATAGACACTGAAACCCCATACACAAACAGACACCTCCTGCATAGACACTGAAACCCCATACACAAACCACGCCATAGATACTTTGACCTCATATACAACACTGACATCCAAACACATTTGACATTCATATAGACCCCAATACCTCCATTCACCCACAGACACACACTTTTGTGTATTTCTTACTGTGGCTGGCATTGGTGGTGGGGGCCTCTTTTACAGAGGGAGCGCTGGTAATGCGACACCTGGGCTAAGCACTTTTTTGTGTAAGCTAATAGGCAACCACTCTTCTAGTGTGTTGCGTACTGTGACTGAGCTGATGATGTAGCAGGGGAGCAGCTTCATGAGGCACGTGACCAATTGGATCGCCATGGAGACGCATTGTAACATGTTCCCATGTTACATAGTTACATAGGCTGAAAAAAGACATGCGTCCATCGGGTTTAGCCTCTCACACATCACCTACTGCTGTTGATCCAAAAGAAGGCAAAAAACCCAGTCTGATGCGATCGCCAATATGCAACACACTGGGGGAAAATTCCTTCTTGACCCCAGAATGGCGTCAGATTTCTCTTTGGATCAAGAAGCTTTTACCCACATATTAAATATTATGACCCTTAATATTATGTTTTTGCAGGAAGTCATCCAGTCATTGATTAAAAGTCTGTACCGTCTCTGACCCAACCACCTCAACAGGTCTCTCCTTGATGAATGGTTTGGTAGCAAGTATGTCTGAGCAGCCACCGTTATTTGTGCAAACATTTCACACGTACCAGTGGAACTCCCCCTGGTGAGGGCTGTTATTAAAAGAGGGGGGCATGTTATTATATCCTGACCCCCACATGTATCAGTCCGTAATTATAATAGCTGCTCAGTCACTAGTATTTCAACCCCTGCAGCGCTGGTTAGGTAACGATGACCAGGCAATATCTGCCCACTGCTTCAGTTATATTCCCCCCCCCCCTGTACCATGTCTGACGGGTGCATGTTATGGGGGTCATTATGACCCTTTCAGGGTTATTCAAAGAGAATCGAAAAGTCACCGCATGTTCGGTGACTTTTCGTTCTCTTCAATTCAGTGAGATTTGGCGATCCCATTTCGGCGACCCTGCGGTGTATTCAGCAAGCACCACAGGGCCGTCGTATTGCAGGGAAAAGTCGCCGCAAACCCGCCAAGACACTCTCCGTAAAACCTGGCAAACGCACACCGAAACCTGCAAAAACATCTGAATTAACCGCGCCGAACACGCCAGAGAAATCCGAGCAGAAGCCGATCACAGTGCAGAGCAGCCGCCGGTAAAAACCCGACACTGCAGACGAATGGAGAGAACAAAAAAAAAAAAAAGAATGCTTGAATATTTGAAAAGTGAAACGCTGTTTGCAAAGAAACTACAGAACGAAAATGTCTGAAATTTACACATAAGATCCAATGAATGATAATAAAAAGGGCTGTTAAAGGAAAAAAAAAACGGGGAAAAAAAAATTCAAAAAAGATTCCCGAAAAATACCTAAAAGATCCTAAAAAAATAAATAAATAAAAGAGACTTTTTACTGCAGAATATAATAATGAACGGTTTATTAGATAGATGCTGAATTGAAACGGGAATATTTTTAACATTGAAGCTTATGGGATTCGCCTGAATAAACCTGTCGAATGAAACCACCAAACAGCAGGGCAATTCGTCAACTTTTCACTGCTGGTTTTTGTTCTCTGAATACATGAAGGATTGCTTCTCTATGGGGATTTCACTGCCCTCGAACAGGCACCGAACAGGCACCGTATGTGCAGGCAATTCGCCAACATTTGGCAAAATGCCTGCTCTCTGAATAGCCGAATGGGCAGGAAAGGTAACCGTATGCTGAATTTCTCTGTTTGGTTACCTTTCGCCAGCAATTCGGATCTCTTTGAATAACCCTGTTTATTTATTGATATTAATGTACAATGACCACAGGCTCGCAAGTGTTGCTCAACCACCACTAGATTACACCTAACACCATTGCCATGTATTCGTATCTAATGGTGCAGGCAGGCAAACACAGTTCATTTCACGATCTGGTTCATCTGGGCTGAAGTTTATGGTTGATCCAAATTGCTGAAAAAAGATTCAGACAAGCTATTCAGAAGAACCAATATTTTATGCTGTGCATATGTCTATAACAGAGAGGTAATTTGTAGTAATTTACCCTCATAACCCATGTTGGAACTAAACATAAAAAGCAGTGTGTCTAACCTTACACTCCATTTTCCGATTAAAATGTAATGTGTGTCATTGTACTGAACCTCACTGCTGCCTGTAATGCATTTCTACCAGACTCTCTCTGTGAAAGTGGCTTTTCAGGCCTTTTACTGCATATATATTTAAACCATGATTGCTTGTCAGTACTGACTGAGCATGATCAAGCGTGTCCTATTTTGAGATTAGCCGCACTCGCATGGTTGTTTGCATACGTTCCTTTAATCTTGTGATAAAATGTGCTTGTGCATGGCCAGTAGTGCCGATAAAGGGCTTCAAGAAGATTTCAATGCTACTGAAATTTCTCCGGAGCTGTGTTTCAAAGCAGGACATTTTATATCTGCGAGCACATCAGGAACCCTGAGTGTATCCAATGGAATATGTAGTATAATGAGTAAAAAAAAACAACAAGGATTTTCAGATTTCGGACTTCAAAAGGCACCATCCGGTGCCCAATAACGAGGTATCTCGACCTGCAGCCCAAAAGCAAATTAAATTAGTTTCCTACAAACAAATTTTGTTTTATTTTGGGATGCAGAAGGTGCCCCCAAAGTTTTAGCCCTGTGAGTATAATGCCCAAAGAGCTAAAACTGTGTAAAATCGGCTGAAGAATGCCCTAACATCGACCAATCAGCAGCCGATGCAGGGAAAAATGAAATAAAATCAAACTGCAGCTGTAACTCAATTTGTCAGTAGGTGGCGCCATCAACTGGCCAAATAGGTTATTTACAGTACAAAATACAATGGGAATATCCCCAAATATTTCTTACTGTGTGATTAAATATAATTGATTTTACAAAAAAACACTGGTTTCTGACAATGTTTTTATTTGAAAATCACTTGGTAGTGAAGGGGTTAAAGGAGGAATGAACCAAAATAAAAACATTCTTTTATTTGCGTCAAATCGTCGATTTGCACGTATGGAGCATTTTGTTCTCACAAACAGCAGTATGAATGACTAATGCATAAATCGGTCTCTAACTGGGAATCAGAGTTGACCTTTTGGCACCACAGAGCACTTTGTGTTACAGACACATTTGTGCAGTGGGCTATTCCTTAGATCAGTGGTCAGCAACCCTGGTCCTCGGGCCCACTAACAGGTCACGTTCAAGGATTACCTTGAGGTAATGCAGACTGAATCCTGCTATCACTGAACAGCAAATCATGTCACCTGTGCTGTGCTTCAGATATCTGCAAACCTGGCCTGTTAGGGGGCTCTGATCATCAGGGTTAGATAAACTATTAACTTGGTGTATCTGAAAATTCATATAAAGAAAGAGTGGAGAGTAACGAATCAGAGTTTGCGTCACTTAACAAACCCTAGAATTCATTATTAAAAACGAAAAATTGATATTCCCTTTCTGTATTATTTCATAAAATACATCAGGAAATGCCTCTCAGAGGTAATGCCTCTACTGACTTACCCTTGCTACATGGGAGCCGCCATCTTTAATCTGTCTGAAGCCCTTTTGCAGCTTTGAACTGCTGAAAAATGATATTAGGGTTGATGAACGCCTACTTGCTCTCATTTCCTCACTTGCAGGTCTATTCAAAGAAAGATGAAACTCAGGAGAATGACTGGGGAAGTTACAATTCTAGGTCAAAATAGCCAAACCAGAAAATTCTCCCATTTATCTCACTTTCTAAATCGGCTATTTGGTCTAGATTGTTCTCTTCTCCTACCAGTTCTCCTGGTTTTCATCTTTCTCCGAATAGACCTGATGGTTTTAATTGGAAAAAGTTGAGGTGGCAATGTTCTGTATAAGATATAGCTATCGTTGCTTTATTTATTTATTTATTTTCATAAAGTATGCTTGTACTAGACTTGTGCACCGATTTTTTTTTTCGGTTCGATTCGGTTTGATTCGTTCGGATGTTTAAAATTTCGATTCGGCTCGTTTCGGCCGATTTCTGTTTCGATTCGGTTCGGTTCGGCTCGTTTTTCGTATACATTTTTTTTTCGGAATATCGACCATTTTTCGTGTTTTCGGGTCACTCTGCTCGTTTTTTGTATCGACGTTTCGTGATTTCGGAAATTTTCATTTTTTCGGAACGTCTGTTCTCCTCGTTTCAAAGTGTCTAACTCTATTCGTTTTGACGTAAACTACTATGGTTTACTTTTTTATACTTTATATATTTTTTTATAATTAATTTTTGGTTCGTTTTTCGGATCCGATAATTAATTCTGTCGATACGATAATTCTGGCGATTCTATCGTGTTTACTTTTTATTAAATAAAGATCCTTTTTTTCTTATGAATATACATTTCACAACTTTATTTAATCATATTAAAATGGTATGAAAGCCAAGGAACAAAAAAATGAACAAAACGATTTAAAAAACGCTAAACTGACCCGAATGCCACAAGAAACAAGTGATACGCATTTACAAATACAAAATTTACAGAATCAGCGATATAACCGATAATAGTTAAATATACGATTTCCAGAATTACCGAAATGGAACCGAAATCACGAATGGAACCGAAATCATGAATAGAGCAAAAATAAATTTCGATTTGACACATTTCAAGTCCATTCGAAAAATCCGAAAAATTTTCGTTTCGGTTCGGAAAACTTTTCGGATCTGTCGGTTTTCGGGTCCGACCCGATTCGGAAATTCGGCCGAACCCGAAGACACGAATCGGGAAATTTCGTGAAAATTCCGAAATTCCGGAACCCGAAACGCACATCCCTAGCTTGTACACCTTGGAAAGTGCAATGAAACATGCCACTTTAGTCACATTGTTGAACGGATATTTTGGATGATGCATCAATTCAATCACTATTTTTTACTTCAAGACTTTTATAAAAACCAAGGGCCATATTCCATGACTGCCGCAGAAATGGAGGCGGAAAATAAAAACAAAATTGTGCCTGCAGATTCTCCTTACCTTTTTAGAACAGTTATTGCAAGATAGGTGCTTTGTAAACGCCTAACCCCTGAAGGAAGCGCAGGGTATTCCGATATCGGCTTCCAGAATCCGAGGACTACACGGAGCACTGCGCGTTCGGGATCAAGCGTGCTCTCATGAGATCACACTGTGTTAGGGATAAATCGCAGAGGGAGACTAGGAACTATTTGTTCTTAATCTCACTTTACTCCTGGCAAGAAGAAGCGGAAGATCGCACAGCCCTTCTCGACCGTGGGATGAGAGGTGACTATGGGATCTTTTTGCGGGGGGGGGGGGTGGGGTTCACAGCATGTTTAGTGAGTTTGCAAATGCAGAATCACGTAACACCAGCTTTTAAGAGTTGATATTTCTATGAGAAATACCACCTCACGAACAGAAGAGCAAGCTACCTTGGAATAACTTGCATTTCCATTTGTAGATGCAAATTAACACCTCCTCTGTTAACTCTTCACTCACTGACCATGAGCAGGGGCTATAGAGATGCAATACTGCCGGCTGCCTAATTCTTAACTTCTTTAATCCCCATCCCATGAGAAATGGGGGCAGCATCTCCATTTTAGCCACCCCCCCCACACATTGTTAGAGACTGTTTATACAGGGTGCTACAGTATTTTAGGTGCTGTTTTATTATTAGCAAAGCAGGTGACATTTTATTCCATAAAATGTTGCAAATGAATTAGCATTTCACAAATAGTTTATTTATTTATTTTTTTTACACATGAACAGCCGGACTTTAGACGTTGTCCTACCTCCGTGTCGTGGATCCCCCTTGGGTCTATGATGCTGGTCCATGTACACAGTATACTATCTACCCCTCCGATCCTTAAGGCTGCTGTCAGACGAGCGTAGTGTTCACGTCCGTGATTGCGCCTAAAAGTACGTCCGTGATAGCATGACAGGAAGCCCATCGGAGCCCGTTACACGAAGTACGTCCGCACTGAACTGCGGACGCACAACGGCCGTGGCCCACGGAGGCAAGGCAGGCAAGAACGTTCAACCGCTAGAACGGCCGCACAGAATGCACTGCGGCCGGCTAGCGGCCTGTGTACGTGAGGTGGAGACGTCAGACGCACCTGTTCTGTGGCCTACATCACGTCCAGACTCCAGAACATTCCTGGCGTGGCTGTAGTATATTCTAGGGGCCGGAGAGTTTATCCTGGACACTGGACGCTGCAGGTGACATGGACGTCGAGAGGCTGATCACCGAAGTGGGGGAGCACCCCGAATTGTGGGACACTGCCAGCAACCTATACAAGGACAAGATCAGCAAGGCGAACGCATGGGCTGATGTAACGAGAGCGGTGTACCCTGCATACGACACATGGTCTGAGCATGAACAGAAAGTACAGAGTGAGGACATGATTATTTTATTCATAATGAAATGCACATTATTAATCCAAACAAAATGTAAATGGCTAACAAATTCATGAACGTCACATGTCAAATGCTCCCCATCTGCCAGGGCACCTGTCCTGCTTCGCTAGTGAAATAGTTTGTCAGTGCATAACGATGCCTGTTGCTGTGTCGATTCACAGGCATAACGTCATCATTAATAAATTCCTCCAAACCACAAACAGACAAGGAGTCATCAAAATTAAAACCATCCCGCGCACGAACAAAATTATGCAACACACAACAACATTTCACTATATCTACAGAAAAATCGATGTGCACATCTAGCGGCCTATGGAAAATCCTCCACTTGTTGCTCAGTATGCCAAAGGTACACTCGACATACCGTCTCGCACGCGACAACCTATAATTGAACACCCGCTTTGTCACAGTCAGGTGTGTCCCAGAGTATGGCCGCAGGAGATGCGTAGAAAGTCCAAAAGCCTCATCCCCTACAAAGGTGTAGGGGACTCGCACATCTGTGCCAGGCAAAGGTGCGGGTCCGGGGATGTGCAGTGTCCCACTTTCTATTGCATTCCACAGTGTGGAGTTCCTGAACAGTGTGGAGTCTGAATCTTTCCCGTATGACCCCACATCCACACAGACAAAATTATAGTTGGCATCTGCCACTGCCAGTAGGCCAATGGAAAAATATTTTTTATAATTGTCATACAGTGAGCCACTCTGCAGTGGCTTCACTATACGGACATGTTTGCCATCCACGGCTCCCAGGCAATTCGGAAAGTTTGCTCGCTCCAAAAATGTTGCAGCAATTTGCGCCCATGCCGCATCTGTGGGTGTTGTCAAACATTCTTCCCTCATCGTGTCCCAAATTGTCTGGCACACCTTGCGGACGATCTCCCCAGCTGTAGATCTGCCAACGCGGAAATTATAATGCAGGTCCTGCAGACTGCATCCACTGGCAAGATACCTATCAAAAAAGGAGAAATAAATGTGAGTTATGATCAGATTCCGTGAGTCGCACCTAATATCATTCTGCTGTTTTGCAGCACATGAAGTCATCGCAAAATGGAGGACAGTCAGGGACAACTACACAAGGGTCCTCAAAAAAGATGCGGGAGCGGCACGCTCTGGATCAGCGGCGAGGAGGGCCAGCAGTTACATTTATGCTGAGCAGCTGTCATTCCTGCAACGGACCCTGGAACCAAGACCTATGGTGGGCAGCATCGATCTCCCATCCACATCCAGGGCACAGCAACACGTGCAGCCATGTGCTACTGCCACCTGCTCACAGGAGATGGAAGAGGCCGGAGCAGACTCGCAGTTGGAGGAGACCGCTGCCCAGGAGCTGCCTACTGCAAGGGCTGACACCACCAGGCCGGGCCAGAAAAGGAGAAAGTCACCGGGTGGTGAATTTGAGCGTGCCATGGTGACATTCATGGATGGTCACCATCCACCACCGCCACCACCACCACCACCTCCACGCTGCAGGTTCTGGGATGACGATGACATGTCGTTCCATCATTCGTGTCTCCCCATGTTGCACCAGATGAGCCTGGCTCAGAAGATGGAGTACTGAAGAAGGACATTGGACACCATACACAGCATCTTGAGCCAGCCTGCAGTACCACCTGTGCCTCCCAGGGCACAATATGCTGGTGGTTATTACCGGCGGCCGGAGCCTCCACACCAACCCATGTCCCCTGGTGCCAGGTCACAACCACCCTATCAGCCTGCATACCAAGGTTACATGCCCGATCCCTATGATGAGGATGCTCCTCATTATGAGGATTTGTAGTTAGTTTCGTGCTCATGCACTTGTTTTATGCTCTGCATTGTTGTTTGCCACATGTTCGCGGACTCTTTATTTTATGTCTGATTTATGTTATGTTCAGCAACATATGGTGTGTTAATGTTATTTGGTTTAGTATTACCATTTCTTGTGGATAAAAGATTTATGTTGCTGTCACTGTTGTCTGTCATTCATTATTGAGTATGTGTGATATTATGCAATGTGTGTGGGTATGCTTGTGCAAATGGGCTGGTGGGCATATCACAACACACCGAAAATGGGGGCTCTGGACATCAAGCACATCTCTGCTGGCTGGCACCGAAAATATGAATGCTGGTGTTTGCTGTTACTTACCGCAACGTGATGACCAGCATCTCCTCGGGTGGAATGGCGTCCCTCATATTGGTGTCCCTCTTCATCAACGGCTCACGTACCGTCGACAACAATTCGTCAAAGGAGGGGATGGACATCCGCAGGTAGTTGAAGAACTTCGTCGGGTCCCTCTCTCGCAGTGGCCTGTACAGCGTGACAAAGTGGCCATGCGTGCATCTGGCAGCGTTTATGGGACGAACCCATGATCGCCGTTTTCGCTTGTTCTTCAGGTACAGCTACCCTGTTGCAGCAAACACGAATACTTCGACTGCATCCATCTTTGGAAAACCCCACCTTCCCCAAAATGGCTTTTTATACCCCTTCCCTTGGTTTTTTCATCTGCAATTGATTTGGTTTCTCACATTTCACTTTTTATATTGATCCGTCACTAATCACGGACGTGATCACTGACGTGATCACGGACTGTGTGACCACTACTGCGTCTTCCGTACTGACGATGTCCGTACTGCACGGATGTACAGTCCGTAGAAATCACGCTCGTCTGACCCTAGCCTAAGTGGTCAGTAAAGCTATCTATCTTCAGGGAACAGAACCACACGTACCCAGCAAGGGTTAACAGATACCAGAATACAATGATATATTTAGTTGGCATCACAGAGATCTTAATACCAGTAGAGATAGTCAGACTTTTCTCAATATCGATACACAGAGCAGGATCACCAGGAATTACCAAATCGGTACACAGAGCGGGTTCGTCAGTAAATGCCAGATCGGTACACAGAGCGGGTTCGTCAGTAAATGCCAGATCGGTACACAGAGCAGGTTCATCAGTAAAAGCCAGGTCGGTACACAGAATGGGTTCATCAGTAAATGCCAGATCGGTACACAGAGCGGGTTCGTCGGTAAATGCCAGGTCAGCACAGAGAACGGGTTCATCAGTAAATGCCAGATCGGTACACAGAGCGGGTTCGTCAGTAAATGCCAGATCGGTACAAAGAGCGGGTTTGTCAGTAAATGCCAGGTCGATACACAGAGCGGGTTCGTCAGTAAATACCAGGTCGGTACACAGAGCGGGTTCATCAATGATTGCCAGGTTCATACACTTAGGATAGCCAAAAAAAAACAGAAAGCACCGAGGGATGTGAAAACCGTAACTACAAGGGTCGCAGCGGTCACACTTGCAACCGGGCCCTGGCATTCCACCACTGGAGGGGGGGCCCAGGCAGTGGTGGAACCACTGGTAACCCTTTAAGGACCGAGGGTCTTTAAAGTCAATGCATTTATGACTGAACAGTTCTGTCATTGGTCCTTAAGAGGTTAATTAGGCAGTAGAGGCCTTCTTATTTTTCCTCTGGCTATCCATCATGAGTCTGAGACTTCCTGGTGTCTCATTGCAGGTCTGGTGGTCGGCTGCTTGTGATCGCTCAAGTGTTATGCGTCCATATCTGTCTCTTGAAACAAAGTAGTTCTTCTGCACACTGTTTTCATAAAATAATCACAAAAAGGGTACTAGTTACGCCTCTGACGTCAGGGCACAGGAGTATGTGAGACGCTGGGTTTTAAACATCGAGCCACGCCCTGCCTCTGTCTTGGCATCTCACATGACCACAATGCTTTTGCTCTTCACTCGGCGCCCAGCCAGCGAGCAGGATGCTTGCGGGCGCCGGGTACTGTGGGACGTGACACTCCGTCACTGGTAATAATACTGGTGTATAATCTTACCTGTGGGAGCGAGGGAAGCAAAAATTCAGGAATTGCTAATTTTTTTCTCACTTCTAGAAAAAAAAGGGGTCCCTTTGCGCATCTTAACTCTTTAACCCTTCCACTATAAAAAAATATGCACAAGCGATATTGAAATACAATTAAACAATTAACCTGAATACATAAAACCCAATTTACAAACCTTTTTAAAGCAGGATTAACCTCCCTGGCGGTATTCCAGAGTGTGACTCAGGGTTAAATTTCGCTACTGCGAAAGGTAACCCTGAGCCACACTCGGGCTGGATACATACTCACCTCCTCCTGGCTCCCTCGCTGTCCCCGCAGTGTGATCGCGGCGAGCTGCTTCCTGGACGGCTCCCTGCGAGTCACACTATGCAGGGGGCGGGGCTAGCATAAAAGAAATCTTTTTTACAGTTTACAGCACTTTGGATTATACAGTGTAATGTTTATGAACGGCCACTAGGTGGCAGTACAGGATAAGGAATAGACCATACATCGTCTCACCCTTGCTTGCAGATAGATTTCAGTGTTTTTTGTTGTATTTTATTGAATATCATTTATTTGCATTATTTTGGATATTTATTTTTGGGATAATAAATTATTATGTCGCGTTTCAAACTTTATCGGACTCAGTGTATTTACTATTTATTTTTTATTTATTTATTAATTTATTTATAAAGGATTTTACCAGTAAGGACTCTTGATTGCACGGATTTCAGTGCGTGATTCCTAATTATTACAGGCTAACTACGTACAAAAACACGTTTCCTTTAAAAAAAAAATTGAGACGCTTTTAGACACGAAATTTTGAAAAAATTAGACCGCCAGGGAGGTTAACGTTCTCTCTGGGGCAAAACAAAAATCTCATCTAAACTTCATCCTTGTAATATGTATTACTCTATCAAAGGCAAAAGGTGCAGAACCCACCCTCACTGCAATGAAAAGTTCAACAAACATTACTTCTGCATTACAACAGCCAGGGAGAGGGCAGAATACAGGGAGAGCGCTGGGGTCACTCACTGCTGTACAGGGATAAGATTCAGGGGGTTAGAAACTTAGAATTGGTGAAATCCCTGTACAGTACAGATACAAGGTGTTACTGTAATTTCCATATCCAGGCATTATGTCACACACACATATTATTTTTACATTCCGCTGGTATTTTCTGGAAGCTGCATTGCTAATAGGCTCATAATGATCCCTACAAATACCCATAAGCATGGAGATCTGTTCATTTGTATTACCTATCTTTATTATGTTTACTGTATGTGTTTCAAAGACCCTTTCTGTCTTTGTTAATAATGCAGACGCCATTTGAAGTTGTGCAAGATAAGGGACATCTTGAGTTTAGAACGTTTCATCCCAGCAATATTTCTGTAAAGCTTTGTTGAACACATGAAAAATGAATGAGCAATTTTACACTGTTTTCTTTTTTTAACTGTTTGTAAGTGTCTTCATTGAAACATTTTATTTTACCGTGCATTTACACACTTACTATGCATCCTTGGATTCAAATACACGATAAGATTTTTTTTCCAACAAAATGTGCTTGGTAATGAAAGGGTTAATTTGAATTATTAAATATAGGGTATACAAACAACTGTTTGTTTTTCATTTAAATTGCATTTCTGTGATTTTCATCCAGGATCTCTCTCTCTGTCGGTAATTAGATGTTGGATTATAAACCACTCTCACGTAACAGAATTATGATTTTCACACTTGCAGTCGTAAATAAAAACCCTATTGAAATTGTACAGTGTTAGGCTTTCTCAGTTTCATCACGTCTATATTTAGATGTACAACGTCTTGGAGACATACATGGTGCTGTACACTACAATTCACTGCCTGATATCATTGGTGCCTGCCCATTGTTTGTCATTTAAATAACATTCCTTCTTGCGCACCATTACATTAATAATTTGGTGTGCTCAAAAATGCTCTGGTAATATCAACCTTGACCTAAGACATTGGACCCTGTTCCATTCAAGTCGTTAATAGTGAATGGCTAATAGATAAATTGCATGAGCTGTTATCAATTACTTGGCTCACTATTAATGGCTCTATACCAGGGATCTCAAACTCCGATCCCCCAAATGTTGATTGCCTACAATTCCCTGAATACGTTGAATGCAATAGATAATCACGGGAGGTGTAGTTCAAAAACACCCGGGGGGCAGAGCTTGAGATCCTTGCTCTGTACCAGGGCTGGACTGGGACATAAAAAAAAATCAGCCCTGGACTACATCCAGACCTGCCCACTTTAATTATGTGAAATAATCGATTGGGTAAAGCAACACAGCGGCATTGAGGTTGAGTGCGCACCATGTCTTAAGGTAAGGCGGATGCGCACGGGTCTCACCGGCACGTTGGCCCCAATATGAGACTGTGGCAAACTGCGTCCGTTTTACAGATGGTGAGGAAGTTCTCACCTCACCCATTAAGAACAGTGTGTATACCAGGGTATACACTAGAAACGATACAGATAGTACAGACAAGGAGCATCCAATAGAAACGTCAAGAAGGAAAGCCAAGAAATCAATAACCAGAACGTGTACCTCATACAGTAGCCAGGGATCCAGAACCGGGAGAGTAGTAGATACTGTAGATACTGACCTCTCTGGTCCAGGTCCCGCGGCGTTCTGACTTCCTTGAAGTCAGACGCCGCTTTTATATACCCTTACGCCGTAATGACGTCATCACGTCAGAAAAAAAAAGGGAGATCGCCTGAAAGGGGGGGGGGGGTCCAGGCGGTGCCTGGATTTAACCCCTTAAATGCCGGACAGCGATCTGGCGCCATTTGGCGCCAGATCGCGGCCTAGATCCGGTGGGGGCCGCCATCTTGGATGGTGGCTCCACCTCTGGGCCCCCCTCGGCAACAGACGTAGTTAGCCGGGGAAACTCTAGCTGCCCAGGGATTTCCCAAGGAAATCCCCTGGTGGAGATAGGGGGTTCCATTGAACCCCCATATCTCCCGAACGGTGGCAGCTATGGGGGTCATGTTTAGTATCATTCGAAAGGACTGAGCATGGCCTTTCGGATGATACCAAACATTACCAGGTTTGCTAAAAATCATGTAATTCACCCCAAAAAATTGTAACGAGTCCCAATTTCTAATTTTTTTAACAAGCGCACCCCATAGAAAATATTGACGCAAAAACTCATGTAGTGCTCACTCCCAGAGGAGCCGCTGAATTTAACCTCGGGTTAGTCTCTCCGCACTAGGGAATAAATATACACCAGCACTGTTGTGGATTTTATAAATTATATACTTTACTGGTCTCAATAAAGCGGCATATATAACGTAAGCACGGTATATAGAAAACAGGATTTCGTATTGCGGGAAACGCGCAGCGGTAAAAGAAAAGTTTAACCCCTTCGTTTCTGGAGTGTAAGTCCCGTGCAGGTTATGTCCCAAAAAGTGTGTGTGTGTGAGCTCAGGTACCCAGGTCCTATATTTCAACTGGCCAGTGAATGGATTTAATAAATCTTCGACTAGTCACGTTGGGGCCCTGTAGATTTTAGCAGTGCTGCAGTGTGCTTCTTTAAACTTTAACTGTGGCCTAAGAGGCCTCTCACCCATCCGCCAGACAATCTGTTCCGCTACCCGATCAAGGACGTCTCTCCGCTGAATAATGCTGGGACTCTGTGCCACCGGATCCGCTTCTCTTGCTTGTCCGTCTTTACAACAAGATTTACAGCTTACCGCCTGCACTCCCAGTGGATCATCGCGGTCTCCTAACTCGGGGACCAATCTGCGACTCTGTGTCTGTGTAAAAACTCTCAGCGGTGGATTACTGGGTCTCTGGCACGTCACTGTATCGATTCCCAGCGTCGGCAATGCAGCGTCTGTTCTCCGGCCTGGTTACAATCACTCACAGTCACATGTCCGTCTCACTCGGTTCACTCCTCGGCTCACACTGGCTCTCCTTCCACGAGGCTGCGGATGTCCTCCCCTCCTCCCCACCCACTTCCTGTCTCTGACCCAAAGCATGCTGGAAAATGTAGTCCCATTGTCCAGTATAGTTTACATGCGCTTGTCTCCCTCTGGTGGCCAAAACGGAACATTACAGCAACAGAGTTTTAAACAGTGCTACACTCTCCCCCTCCTAGAACTCTTGGGTCTCTCCAAAGAGGTATAACAATTACATAACATTAGGCAATGTATACAGGTTCATCAGCAAACATACAACGGGTCAGATATACGTCCTCAAGTTGACTCATGCTCCTGACTACCTCAACCAACATAGCAGACACTTCGGGCAACCTTCGCACTGTGGTGACAGCCTCTTCAGTGCTATGTCCTGGTGAGTCGTAGGTAAGTCTCTGGGGGGGTCGGATAGAACGTTTTGCTTTGGGCTCAATCAGTTCCTCTTCAGGTGGAAGTACTACAGGTATGGGTTTGCTTCTTTCTTCCACAACTGGAACAGACATCTCTTCAGAGTAGGATCCTTCCAATGAAGGCATAGAACTGTAATCATAGGACACGTTTTCAGGAACTACAGGAATGTCTAAAGTTTCGGGAACTTCCAATTGGAACTCCGGAGCCTCAGGCCTCAGATTACTTTCCCACCCCTCTGGAACTGGAATGACCTCCTCAGGCTCTGGCGAACGCACTCAGTCCAGACAAAAACTTCCTTCTTCAATATCCCCTTCACTCTCCTCGACAGCCCGTGTCTGTTGAGACCGAGTAACAGGAGTCAAGCGTGGAGCAGGCGGGTTTGGCAGAGAAAGTTTGTCTCCAACTGGTGTCCTTACAGCCTCCCTCAAAGGTAACAGATGATTTCGGTGCCAGTTCTTAAGAGGCCCAGCCTTTCCATCCGGTCGGATTTGGTAAACTGGCAAACCCAGCAGTTGCTTGCAGACAATGTAGACTTGAGAACTCCATCTATCTGCCAACTTATGCCTTGCAGAAGCACCCAAGTTCTTCAACAAAACCCTATCACTGGGTTGTAGATCCTGTACCGGGAACTCTCAAGTCGTAGTTTCGCTTATTTCTCTGTTCCCTGTTTCCTGAGGTCAAACGGGCCTGTTCAAACGCAGAGGCCAAATTCTTACGAAGTCTATCCACATAATTTCTATGAGAGGCTACAGACGTCTGGTCTAGAGATAACCCAAACGCCAAATCAACCGGCAATCGAGCTACTCTTCCAAACATAAGACGGTACGGTGAGTATCCAGTAGCGTCACTCTCCGTACTGTTGTACGCATGCACCAGCGTAGCTATGTGACGACTCCAGCTCTGCTTCTCTTTGTTCGACAATGTCCCCAAATAATGAGCAGCGTGCGATTGAACCTTTCTGGTTGAGCATCCCCTTGAGGGTGATATGGTGTAGTTCGGGTCTTCTGAATCCCTAGTAGTTCCAGCAATTGCCCAACAAGCCTGCTCTCAAAGTCTCTGCCGTGATCCGAGTGTATTCTCCTTGGCAGGCCATAGTGAACAAAAAACTTCTCCATTAAAACCTTCGCCACCATAGGAGCACGTTGGTCTTTCGTAGAAAAAGCTTGGGCATAACGCGTGAAATGATCAGTCACTACTAGAATATTTCCCTGCCCACTAGCATCCGGCTCTAAGCACAGGAAATCAATGCACACCAAGTCCATGGGTCTTTGACTTTGCAGGTGGCTCATTGGAGCGGTTTAGGTTGGTAGGGTTTTCCTCTGGATACACCTCAAGCACGAATGACAGTACCTTTCAACTTCAGATCTCATACAGGGCCAATAAAATCTGTCTCTCACTAGCTTAAAAGTTCTCTCGGCACCCAAATGTCCATAGTCGTCGTGTAACGACCGCAGCACACCCTCTCTGTGTTTGGTGGGAAGGAACAATTGTTGGGTCTCTTCAGCATTGTTTGAGGGGCCCCTTCGGTAGACCACCCCATCCAACATCTTCAACCGTTCCCACTCTTTGTATACCAATCGGGCTCCTTCTGGGGAATTTGTCAGTAGAATTTCCCATTGGTTCGCGGTTAGGGCCTTCACGGTTAGTGCAATCAAGGGGTCTCTAGCCTGATCGGCTCTCAGGTCCTGTTTCGAGAAAGTAGACAAACTTTCATCCCTCGGCTGCGTAGGATTGCAATAGAACTCTGGAACAGCCGCAGTCATAACTCCTATGGCTTCTGCTTCAATCCCTCCCTTGACCCGGCGCTCCGCTCCTTGACATAAAGCTTGCACCCCATCTGGAGTTAACTGAGTCCATTCCGTAGTGTAGGGTCTTCTTGACAAAGCATCGGCATCTCGATTATTCACCCCAGGGCGATACTTCAGGCTGAACCGAAACCCTGACAGAGCGGCCAACCACTGATGTCCCGTTGCATCCAGCTTCGCCGTAGTAAGAACGTAGGTAAGAGGATTATTATCAGTCTTTATTACAAATTCGGCTCCGTACAGATAATCTTTCAGCTTGTCCATTACCGCCCATTTCAATGCTAAGAACTCCAACTTGTGGGTAGGATAGTTCTTCTCTGAAGGCGTAAGACTTCGGCTCACATATGCTACAGGCCTCAGCAATCCACCATATTCCTGGTATAGAACTCCCCCTAGACCTTCTCTGCTGGCATCCACATGCAATTCGTACGGCTTATGAGGATCCGCGTAAGCCAAGACAGGAGCTCGAGTTAGACTCTCTTTCAGCTTCAGGAAAGCACCTTCACATTGAGTAGTCCATTCTTCTTGGATGGATTCTCGAGCCTTCCTTGGCCCTGGAGCCGATGAATTTCGATCAGAGGCCTTGTGGCCTTCTTCTGCGTCTTCCTTCTGTAGGAGCTTGTTCAGTGGTTGAGCTATCTTGGCAAATCCTCCTACGAATCTCCGGTAATAGGAGCAGAACCCCAAGAAAGATCTGAGCTTGGTAACATTTCAGGGTCTAGGCCAGGAAGCTACGGCTTCCAACTTCCGAGGATCCGTCGAAACGCCTTCTGCTGAGACAACATGTCCCAGATACGTAACGGAAGGCAAACAAAATTGACACTTCTCTAGAGACAGTTTCAACCCCTCTTCATGGAGCCGCTTCAAGACCTTCTCTAACCGTTGCTCATGTTCTTCCAAGGTCTTCCCGAACACAATAATGTCATCCAGATACACCAACACTTCGATCAGGTTCATGTCCCCAACTGTCTTCTCCATTAACCATTGGAACGTGGCTGGAGCTCCCATAAGGCCTTGAGGCATTCTGTTGTACTCAAAGAACCCTAGTGGGCAGATGAACGCAGTCTTTTCTTTGTATTCAGGATGCATTGGTATCTGGTGATACCCACTACGCAGGTCTAATACACTAAACCATTTTGCCCCAGACAAACACTGCAAGGCGTCTTCTATCCGAGGAGTGGCATATTGATCCGGAATGGTTCTCTGATTTAGTGTGCGATAGTCTATACATAGACGAATGGAACCATTCTTCTTCCGAACCATCACTATTGGAGATGCATACGGGCTCCTGGACTCTTGAATCACCTTAGTTCTTTGCAGTTCATTCAGCTGTTCTCTTAGATCATCCAAGTCTCCCAGCGGAACTCGTCTTGACCTTTCTCGAAACGGCTTATCTTCCTGTAGTCGAATGCGATGCTCAGTACTCTTAGCTAGGCCCACGTCGAACTCATCTTTTGAGAACAAGTCCCTCCACTTTAGGATCTGGGACTGAAGACGTTTCTTCCATTCAGGTGAGATGGGAGCGTCCTTAGGATAGAACCTTTCAGCTGGGATCTCTTTGTTCACTCCCCCTCCTAAATCGGTAGGAGAGAGAGGCGTAGCGGACGCTACTTGCCCAATAGGCATTCATGCTTTCAGGATCACTGGAGAATCAGACACATTACATACACTAACTGAGACTCTTCCTTGTGTTCGTTTCAAAGCTCTTGTGGAGATTATTTCAGGGATTACTTCTACTCCGGCTTCACTCCCATGATTGAAATCAGTTTCCAGTACCACATAGGGACCCGGTTGTGATCCGTTCAACTTGACTGAAGCCCGGAAACTCGCCACTTCTCCTGATTGCAGAACCTTCTCTGTTCCTCCCAATCTCCACAGGCGCCCCACTTCGGCAGGTGCCTTCTGTTCTTCGACCATTCGCTGATAGACTGGACCTAACATTGGGTGTACTCCCCTGGTGGAACCTTCTTCCATTACTATAGGAGTCAGGAGACGTCACACCAGATCAGTATTCGTCCCCACTATCATCGCACTTCTGTTGGCCCCTGAAGGCCAGGGACACACATTGGCCAATGCATCACAACCCCCAGACTGTCCGATGACATCGGATCCGATCTCTAACTTCACCTGTAGGTATTCGTCATAGGGAAGTTTCTCAGTTCCGATACCCCAGATCTCAAGGTCCTTTAGTTTCTGTAAAGGTATGTGCTTCAAGTGCTTCTCATAGAAGTCTCGGTAGATCAATGTCACTTGAGCCCCTGAGTCCAACAGAGCTTTGGTGTAGACTCCCTCTACTTGGATTGGAACGATGGGAGAAGGACCTATCAGCTGGTCAGGAAACTTTGTCGTAGCAGCAGGAAATTTAGACCCCGTTTGCTGTACCCTGGCCTTCTTCTTGGCCCGTGTAGGTTTTGGACGTGCATTGCTTCCCCATTACATAGAACCGGATGCTAAGGGAGTAACTCTTTCAGTCCTGGTAGGCTCAGCAGATGGCAAAACTCTGGGCCCTCTCGGCCTTTCAGTTCTGGCTTGATTTTTGGAGCGGTTTTCAACCGTTGGGCACCTAGTTTGCTCCTTCACTTGGGCCCTCTGGCATTTCCCGCTGGCGAGGTAGATAGCAGCCCTTCCAAGGCTTTTAAGAACTCTTCTACCCTATTTCCTTCAGACTTTTGACTTTTGCATTGTGCTTGGAAATTACCCATTTCCTCACAACTAAAACATCTCTTCTTTGAGAATGGAGACGCACTTGCTTGTGCTGATTTGGTTGAAGGACCCTGGCCAGACACCACAGCAACTCCAGTTGTCCGCATATCAGTAAGGAACTTCTGCATATCAGTCTGTGTCTTTGTCACCTTCAGAAGTACTCGGCACAGTTCAGTGCGTGCTTGTTTCAGCTCAGCTTGAGCTTCTTGTACCTTCTTAACGGTTTTGTGTAACTCACTATATGCAGGAAAGGTTGGTTCTTTGGCATTTCTCTCTGTGGATATAGGAACTAGCAGATGCTCTTGTCCGTCAACTTCAGATCCATAGGTGTCCGACGAATCATCTTCAGGTTGCAAATATTCGTTATGCCTTACTGGTTGTGAGTAAGCTCTTTCTCCTCTCCTTAAGGACTTTTCCTCTAGCAGAGCCTCTTCCTCTCTAACAGCTCGAATCAGTTCCAGGTATTTCAACTCTCGGTTACCATCTCTGGTTCTCAGCTGTAGCATCACCGGGTCTAGAGGTTGAGCGCCCCTCAGTATCTGCTGCATTCGGATTTTATCTATCGTGGCTGGTTCGGCCACTTTCTTAAGAAGTATCTGGTGCAGAATCTTATCTAGGCGCCTCATGTATTCAGTCATTTTCTCACCTTTTCATTGGTAGGTATGTTCTTACTGGTACATAAGCTCAGCAGCCTTTTCTGTTCGCCCAAAGACTTCCTGTAATACGTTTAGGTAATCTAAAGCAGTGCAGTCTTGTTTACTCAATTTTAGGTTTCTGACAGCCTCTGACGCAGGTCCCTTTAAGCTCTCAGTAATCCTTTGCTTCTTCTGCGCTTCAGGGACTTCCCACTCATCCAGAGCCTGCATCGCCTGTTCTACCCATTCTTCGAAGGTTTCTTCTCCCGCCGGAGTTGGTACGTTTCCTGTAAAATTTCTCAACCGTCGATAACCAAAGTTAGTGTGTGGAGGGTTTGTTCTTTGACATTTAGCCAGCAAATCTCCAATAGCCACTATAAATTCAGGCCCAATCATGGCCAGCGGACTGGGCGCGGGAACACTCGCGGGATCACCACGTGGCGCACTTGGCTGAATCAGTTGAACTTCCACCTCATCGGTCAGCTTCACGCTCGCGCCCTGAAAACACACTGGAACACCCTTTCTCCACTCAAAAATAACATACGTGTGAGAGGTATCTGGGTTCGCTTTAATGTCCAGGATTAACCCCTGATGATCTGGTGTCAGTGCGGCCACGGCCTGGCGAATCTGATCTTCGGCCCAAGTGTCTGCAGGAACATCCATGACTATGCATAACTCTATCTGACTACTTTGCTCCTCACACCATTTGGCAGCAGTGTCTGGATCCATATTTAACCCTTTAAATGTGGTTTTTCTAGAGACTGTATCCCGGAAACGAGCCCCCACGTGTAGCGCTCACTACCGGAGGAGCCGCTGAATTTAACCTCGGGTTAGTCTCTCCGCACCAGGGAATAAATATACACCAGCACTGTTGTGGATTTTATAAATTATATACTTTACTGGTCTCAATAAAGCGGCATATATAACGTAAGCACGGTATATGGAAAACAGGATTTTGTAATGCGGGAAACGCGCAGCGGTAAAAGAAAAGTTTAACCCCTTTGTTTCTGGAGTGTAAGTCCCGTGCAGGTTATGTCCCAAAAAGTGTGTGTGTGTGAGCTCAGGTACCCGGGTACTATATTTCAACTGGCCAGTGAATGGATTTAATAAATCTTCGACTAGTCACGTTGGGGCCCTGTAGATTTTAGCAGTGCTGCAGCGTGCTTCTTTAATCTTTAACTGTGGCCTAAAAGGCCTCTCACCCATCCGCCAGACAATCTGTTCCACTACCCAATCAAGGACGTCTCTCCGCTGAATAATGCTGGGGCTCTGTGCCACCGGATCCGCTTCTCTTGCTTGTCCGTCTTTACAACAAGATTTACAGCTTACCGCCTGCACTCCCAGTGGATCATCGCGGTCTCCTAACTCGGGGTCCAATCTGCGACTCTATGTCTGTGTAAAACCTCTCAGCGATGGATTACTGGGTCTCTGGCACATCACTGTATCGATTCCCAGCCTCGGCAATGCAGCGCCTGCTCTCCGGCCTGGTTACAATCACTCACAGTCTCACGTGCATTTCACTCGGTTCACTCCTCGGCTCACACTGGCTCTCTTTCCACGAGGCTGCAGATGTCCTCCCCTCCTTCCCCACCCACTTCCTGTCTCTGCCCCAGAGCATGCTGGAAAACGTAGTCCCATTGTCCAGTATAGTTTACATGCGCTTGTCTCCCTCTGGTGGCCAAAACAGAACATTACAGCAACAGAGTTTTAAACAGCGCTACACTGGTATGATAAAATGTGGAAAAAAAACACTTTACACTCTGTAGATTATTAAAAATTCTAATTTTATTGCATTTTTTGTTGTACTATACAGGCAGGACATGACGTATACATATAAAAATTATATATATTATTAATCTGCCGAGTCTGCCGGAAAGAACAATATATAATATGTCTGGGTCGTATAATAAAACGTAGCTTCAAATCGCGTTTAAACATGGTGAGGAAAAGCAAATTAGCTCAGCACACAGTGGTGAAATGGCTCAGCAGTGAAAGGGTTAAAATCAGGGTCTTACAGTTGGTATTCTTTGCAGAATATCGGCTGGAGCCGAGAAAAGTATTACTAGAGAGGTACATTTTGTTTCATTCCGAATCAAAATTCGGATGAAATTTACTGATTCGTGTTTCGAAAGAACATCTGAAATAATGAATCAGTTCCATCTAAAATGGAACAAAAACGAAACAGATTATAACGAATTGATTATGTTTCTACAAATCAATTTGTTATTTTGTTTCAAAGATTCAGCGGCACCGTGTCCCTATCTAATGGCCTGTGGTGCTAAATCTGTTGTATTCAGCACCACAGGCCATGGACAGCGCCACGGTGCTGTTCTGTGCAATTCGGCAGCAGTGAAATTCCCCAAAGACAAGTAATGGTTAATCTATTCAGAGAACTCTGAACAGCCTGTAATGACAGTGAAATGGTGTAAGGAGCGTCGTCGCCGGCGTAATAAAAAGCCTAAACCTTGTGCTGGCTCATAGTAGTGAGACTTTCAATAGCAGTACCGCTACTCACCTCTGCCTGTGCAATGCTCAGGTGTTATCTAGATCATCTAATACTCCTGCATAAAACGGGACCACACCTGTTTTCCAATGCTTCCACATTGTCTTGGAAATATCCAAGCTGCAAGGAGCTATCTGCTGTTCCTCCAAGAATCCTATGACCCATACTCTGCAGGATCCTATCCTCTCAAGGCTATCCCTGTTATAACTCTCCTGGACTTATTATTTGCAAACCTCCTGGATCTCCTATTTACTTACAGACCTCTGGACTTCTTATCCTCCTGGATCTCCCAAATTTACCTTACCTGGATTATAAGGACTTGCCCATATCTCTAAGGACTCAGATATATTCATATATATATAATTTAAGTATTCTCTGCTTCTGTTTTTCCATTGTTATGATCTGCAGTTTCTCCCTATATTTAGTATGTTCTGCTTTAGTCTGTTTATCCCTCTTATGTATAGTTTAATGTTCCTTATCCATTAATATTATTCTCTGCTTTAGTTCTGACTCTAGGCCTGTAACTTGTGTATACATATATATAATATATATATACAATCTCTCCTTCCCTATTCCTTAGCTTTTCTTCTCTCCTAGAGATACATATATCTATTTCTCCTCTATTCAGTATCTGTGTCTGCATCGCTCTTATTTTGCCTTTCTATCTTTTGTTCTAGTTTATATCCTTATCTATTGTTATTACTTATTCAGTATTCTCCTACGTCTCTCACTTACCCCTCCTAGATTCTGTTGTCGCCTCTGCCTATTTCTTTTGTGCCTTTACAATAATTCATTATATATATAATATATCTGGTTTGCTAGTCTTATTCATTGCACATTGACTCGCACCTACCGCCCCGGAACCTGTGTCGTGACAAATGGCCTGATTTTTGGTAATTCGTTCGACAGGTTTAAACAGGCGAATCCCATAGATTTCAATGTAAAAAATATTCCCAGTTGTTATTAAATATTTATTCAACTGTTTATTCTTTTCATCTGCAGCAAAAAGTCTCTTTACTATTTAGGATTTTGTTAGGCATTTTTCAGGATTTTTTGGGGAAATTTTTGGATTCCTAATTAATTTAAAACAACAAGGCTTTTTTCTTTGCCATACGCATAGTTTTTTTTCTTTCCTTCAGTCTGGCTGCATTCATTGGGTGCTGTCTTTGGTGCTGAAACCTATTCAGCACCAAGGACAGCGGCACTGTGGGGCTCCGGAGCCCCGCATAGCTGCTGTCCTTGGTGCTGAGTAGGTTTCAGTACCAAGGACAGGGGGATTACGTATAGTTTTCTTTCTTTTTTTTACCCTAATCTAAGTAATTTAATTCATCCATTTTACATTCTGAAATAACTAATAAAAAGAAAAACTATTAAAAAGGAAATAAAGAATCGATCCAAATTACGAAATAACTCATAAAAACTAAATATGAATCGATCCGAAATATTAATTACTAATAAAAACGAAATAACAAATCGATCTGAAATACGAATTACCGATCTCCGGAAATAAAGAATCAATCCGAAATACGAATCACAGTAACATAACGAATGTGCTGAAAGAACTAAAAAACGTAACGGATCGTGCCGAAACAAAATTTTTCATTGTGCACATGTCTAAGCATTAAGTTGGTATAGCTCATTCATATCGAGCTATCCACAAACTGACATCTCCGATACAAAGTATAGGAGGCTGTTATTTACAATAAGCTGCTGAAAGCATCCGAGCCACAAACTCGTTATAACAGTTTCAGTGATTAATATCGCAGCTGAAGCCACAATCATTAATCAATCAATCAATCAATCAATCATTAATCAAGGCATTGCTCTAATGGCTGTGTTGGAATAGGGCCCCTTCATCTTTTTTTGCCACTGACAGTAAATAATGCTGTTCTCTGTCATGTTTGCCCTTTATTTGCTATGGAATTATCCTTCCTCATATTGACACCATCTGAGAGAACAACATTTTCACCTTTCAGAGACCACTGATGGGACACTGACCGACAAGGTAGTCAACCCTCCCTGTTACAAACCCTCTCAGTCAGTGTTCAGGTCTTCGTGTCCATATCTCCTACAACCAACGTGTGTTTTCCTGTGCATTGAGATTTTTGGCTCTTACTCCTGGCAATGTTGATTTTGGCCTTCTGAGTTGGCTGGTTGCATGTGTTTACCTTGGGTTGGCGACAAAGCCGTTTTTGACCAGGAGTTTTAATCTTTTCACCTCATGAGCTTTATGTTATCACAATGAAGTGCGATTAACTGCTGGAACTCTGACTCGGGCACTTCTAGACTCAATCCGAGTATCTGGACTCCCCTGGACTCATGAGGAGTTTTTGGAATTTTTACATCTTAGAGCCAGGAAGCGAAGATCACAGCTCTCTGATTGACGGGGCTTTGGGATAAAAAGAAAGGATTGATAAAAGGGGTTACAACAACTTAATTAAGTTGAAATGGTTGTGGTATCTGGTCTTCCTTGTTTTCCAGTGCTTAATCTTGAAGTGAGATACCATAACTACTACTATTACTAGAACTAATTATAATTAGTATTATTAGTTATAGTAATAGCAGTAGTTATGGTATCTCCCTCCCTGGTAATAATTATCATTGTCCATATATATTGCAAGTCTTTGCCAAAATGTTCAGACTATAGCAAACCTAACAATACAAGCATATTAAAGATGTCCTTTGGTTGATGAAACTGTTATTACTTATATATTAATATATTGAAACGGTTTTACTTATCATATTTGGGTACAACAATGGGACTCTAATGTGACCTGTGAAACGTTATTTATTCACTAGGAACTTTGGGTAAGCAGCAAAACTGATAGTGCTGCACTCGGTCCATATAATTTACAATGAAATGCAAAAACATATATAAGATTTTAGGGTGCTCACGGTTCGGGGATGGCCCATTCCAGGTTCAGGCAACAAAAACCACAAGGACCAGGCACTCCAATGCTGGGTATTATAATAAGGAGAAAAACAATGTTTCGGTTGCCGTCACATAGCCTTTATCATAGCTTGCTTTTCACCCAATTAAAATACCCAGCATTCAAGTGCCTGTTCCTTGAGGGTTTTTAGCATAGTTTGGTAGACCTAACATATATAGCTTATGCTATAAAATTCTATTTTTTCAAGTACAGCAGCCAACAAAACACTGAGATCAGTTACAAATAAAGTGTGAATGGGGACGCAACTGAGGGATTCCTCACAAAGAGGAATTTATATCCTATAGAAAAAAGATAGAAACAATGTGATAAAAAAGTTGCCGATTTAAAAAAAGACTTATATTTAAATGTTGGTGAAATAAAATAGTATATGATGTAAAAAAAGATACATTAATTATTATTATTATTCTTTATTTATAAAGCGCCGGCATATTCTGCAGCGCTGTACAATAGGCACAGTATAGACAGGGTTACAATACATTGAACAACATTTGACAAACAGTACAGGAGGAAACAAGGGCCCTATTCCCATGGGAACTCACACTTTAGAAGGGTTGGGGTTGGAAACAGGAGGAGAGGACTGCTAGGTGAGACGAGAGTGGTTAATGGTTGCATCAGTGAGACGGGTGGTAGGCTTCCCTAAATAGGAATGTTTTAAGGGAGCGTTTGAAGGAAGAGAAATTAGGGGAAAGTCTGACTGAATGAGGGAGAGCGTTCCAGAGAATGGGGGCTGCACGTGAGAAATCCTGAAGTCTATCATGGGAAGAGGTGATGCGGGGAGAAGCTAGGCGTAGGTCACTGTTTGACCTTAGGGAGCGGGCTGGGGTGTATTTGGAAATTAGTGAGGACAGGTAGTGGGGAGCTGAGTTAGTGAGAGCTTTGTAGGTGAGGATAAGGATTTTGAATTTAATTCTGCAGTGGATGGGGAGCCATTAAGTTTTTAGTCAACTTAGCACTTTAGCCTGTGCAAAAATACTCCTAGTTTTTGGGCTCAGGTTTCTAATCCAATAGGGTTTATAAATTGGGTTAGGATTGCTATTCGTGCTTGTTTTAGGGTTACTGTCAGGGTTAACCCTAACCAACAGATTCTGCTCCATTATCACTTCACTTTGAGCAACAGATTTTACTCCTTCAAAAGAAGGAGCAGAAGCTGTTGCCTAAAAATGAATTGAAAATGTAGCAGAATATGTTGTGTTAGTTTTAGGGTTTGGTTAACCCTAATGCCTAACCAAGTGTAATTTATTCCACATACAATGGGAAACTAATGTGAATATAGCGCTAAGGAGCATCAATAAACCACATGTATCTTGAATCTTTTTTTACATCAAATATGACTTTTTTTGCTAGCATCTAACTGTGAGTGTCATTTTTATATCAGTGACGACTTTTTCACTTCATTTCCATTTGTGTCTAAAAGGTGGCAACCTGTGATGATGAACCAACTGACAGAATGTAAATGGAAGGACTCAATGCAAGGTGCAACAGAGGACACACGGGATAATTTGCAGAAAACGTATACTGATTTAATTAATTGTAACTTGGAGAAAGGTATAATGGAAATCAAGATGAGTGGCAAAGGTAACCTGGCAAGTTAAAAAAAACATTGTCATAAACCAGTGTTTTTTAAAAAAAAAAATCTGAATTATACAGTAAGAAATATTTTGGCATATTCCCAGTTTATTTCTTACTGTAATAACATATATGGCCAGTAGATGGTGCCATCTACTGCCAAATTGAATTACGGCAGATACAGTTGCAGCACGTGTTCCCTGCAAGGGCACCTGGATGTCCGATGTCAGGATATTAAGTTACTCTATTTTACACAGTTTTAGCTCTTTGAACATTATGCCCACGAGGCTAAAACTTTGGGGGCACCTTCTGTAGCCCAAAAGCAAATGAAATTCATCTGCAGCAAACAAATTTCATTTGCTTTTGGGATGCAGAGCTACAGAAAGAGATATCTCGATATCAGGCAATGAATGGTGCCTTTGAATCCTGAGATATCTCGATCTCGGCAGTGAAGGGGTTAAAGCAGAACTCATTGCCAAATAAACATGAAGGTATGCTTTCAAAGAGTTACATTTTTAGTATGAAGTAAAACCATCTGATGATGTATTAAGTGAGTGTCAATGCCAAAAAAGGCAGAGAAGAAATGTTTGACCAGAACCCTCTCCCTTTCCCTAAATACTAATGGTGACCCTGAGTGCCATTAAAATCCAGGGTAATAATCAGATCTAGTTCATGCGGCATTAGAAAAAAAATTGTAGAGTGACAAATGATAATACCGTGATCCCATGAACCTAGCAAGTGCATTAACTCAAAGCAAGCAGTGATAATGAGCAGATGTCTGAAATCAGCAGAACTATAAAAGACAGATTTCCCAGCAGAGAACAAGGATTGAACATGGAAACACTGCATACCGAGACAATGCTATGTGCAGATGGGAAATGAAAAGGATATACACTACAGTGGTTGTTGTAACTGTGTCTGTTGGGGGAAAAAAGTCCAAAACATTTGAGGTCATTTGCAGGGAAAACACAAATTTTAAGACAAAATTGCTGAATATGAAACTGTTTACTCAGGCTTTCCTTCTGGATTATTATGGGCTAAAATATTAAATTCTGTACATACATAATTCACCGTTTTGCAAATAACCCAACATCCGCTATCTAGCTGTGCCTGGAGCAATCCATTCGACGTGGTCATCAATTTAGCCATCCAGCAGTCCAATGGCCAGTAGAGTATTATACATTTGCAAAATCGAAGCAATTTTCCCCAAAATTCTCAACTACTTTAATCCAAATAGGATTTTAACGCAAAAAGGTAATACCAGCAGAATTTTAAGTTTAGCCCCTTCACTACTAAGTGATTTTCCAAAACAACATTGTCAGGAACCAGTGTTTTTTTGATTAATTATACAGTAAGACATATTTGGGAATATTCCCAGTGTATTTCTTACTGTAATAACCTATTTGACAGTCAGATGGCACCATCTACTGGCCAAATGGAGTTTTACTCTAGTTTGAGCTGCAGCTCGTGGTTCCCTGCATCGGCTGGTGAAAACCTGATATCTCAGGGCATTCATCAGCCATTTTTAATCAGGTCTAGTACCTTGGGCATTATGCTTACAGGACTAAAACATTTTGGGAACTTTCTGCAGCCCAAAAGCAAACAAAATTTGTCTGCAACAAAGGAAATTCATATGCTTTTGTCCTTCAAAGCTGCAGATCGAGATAACTTGATATGGGGACTTGATGGTGCCTTTGAAGTGCTGAGTTATTTCAATCTCGGGAGTGAAGGAGTTAATGATTTTGACAAACCTCATTCATCAGAGTTGGCAGCCCAAAAGGACAAATTAAGTATGTGATAAAAAAGTAATAAGATCTGATGTCACCATCAGGAGTGCTACTTAGGAGGCGTGTTATTCTGAAATATTCAAAGAAATATAATCTGAAAAGCTCAGGTTCAGGGCAAACCCAAATAAACCAGAAAAGAGGCGACTGGGGAGACCTACTGAGACCTACCTGGTCATCAGATAGAAGAAGGGAAGAGGATATAAAATACATGGCCTAAACCCTGCCACTTAAACAAGTCCTAAATCATAAATAAAAAATGTATGGGCTAAATTACACAAATCGCGCTAAAACGGGGGCGCAAAGGAGAAAAACCTGCGCTTGCAGGTTTGTCATTTCCGCCCCCGTTTTAGCACGATATTACAATGCAGGCGCTTAAAAAGCTGCCTGCATTGTTACCGGGTGCTAAGCCCCGGGATGCGCGCGGCAGCGCTATGCACCGCCGCGAGCATCGAGTCGATGGAGTCCATAGGACTCCATTGAAGCGGACAGCGCCGGTCACATGACCTGCCAGATCTCGCCTCGCGAGATCCGGCAGGTCGGCGTAGTGATCCGCTGGGGGAGACTGGGGGACTTTTTCCCCCAGTCGCTCCCTGCTCCCACCGAACAGAGGAGGAGGATGGAGCCATTGGCCTCGCCGCCGGATAGGAGGTGAGTATCTGGATTTTTTTGGGAGGTTTTTGGCTGGTGCTAACGGATTCTGCACCAGTGGAATCCGTTAGCACCAAGTCCTGGCTGTGGTTAACTTTTTGTTAACCACAGCCAGGACGTTAATCAGCGTTAGGACTTTGTAATCCTAACGCTGATTAACACTTTGCGCTCCCCATGTTAAGTATAGGGAGCGCAAAGTACAGTAACCTCGCGCTGAAAAGCACAACATACCAAACGGTAACGGGTTTCTTAACCCGTTAGCGTTTGGATTGTGATATGCGGTGGCTACCAGGGCTAACGTTAACGCTCACTCATGTGAGCGCTAATGTTAGCACCAACAATGTCATGTAGCCCTATATGTTTTGATCTGCTGCAAGTTAATGAATACGTACGAAATACAGAGCACTCCACTTTAATATAGTTTATTGATTATAAAAACACCTAACTTTGAGAAACATTATGGGGATTTGGTTACAAAATCTGATCCTACATTGCATAAGCCTGTCACAACATTAATGTACACCAACACCATCACAGCAGGTCCCATCTGTCCTAACCCAAAGACTGCTCTTATGTGATTAACCCACTTTGGAAATACATCCTCCTGGGGTTCTCTGCTGTTCAAGGGGATATGTCTTATGCTGCTCAAATTGTCAGGTTCCATTGCCTGAAGCTTTGTGCTAGGTTTCGATGCAACCACTACTACTGATAACTACTTAAAGACAAGTGATATACCAAGGACTTGTTATTTCCTGTAGCTTCATTTTACTGCTTTTGTTACCCTTTTACTATTCATTGTATAATTTATCCGTAATGTGTATTTTATGGCTACATGGATAAAATTGTTCAGCCCTTCAATCAGATTTTTGTTAATCTCGACCTTTTATTGAAAAAACAATAACACTTTAAATATTAAATTTGAAAAATGAAAAGACCTCCAAAACACACACAGAACTGAACTAAAATAACATATAATATTTATTGATAAAGGCCCTGCTTGAACCAGAAGTAAGTTGCTTTACATGTAGATCAAATAAATATTTGTTGTTTTATTCAAGACCCTGAGTGCATCTGTAGTGATATTCAGACATCTGTCCTTTTGGATTTAACTCAGGACACCTAAAGATTAAGCACAGGTGTTTTTTGTTTTTATATATATATATATATTGTGACGAGAGGAGAGGAGTGGTGTTTGAGGGACGGTATGTGTCCCCTCGAGTTTTGTCATATTGTTGGGACTAGCACTCCAGGCCGGAGTTTGGGTTCAGCTCGGGGCACACAAATCTCCGGGTTTTGCGGTTTTCCCTGGGAGGCTTAATTGATTGATGGGTGCTGCTAGAGGAAATAAAAGCAGGAAGTGAGGCTCATTCAGTCTCCACCTGGGACTCAGACCAGCTACTGAGGGAGCAAAGCTGAACCAGAGATCAGGCTGCAAAAGGAAAGGTTGGAATACACTTTGTTTTCTGAAACGGTAGTAAGGGAAAACCTTAAATGTTTAGTTAGCGCCGGACAGGCAAGGGTATTGTTTTGTTTTGTTTTGTTTTGTTTCTTGACCTGTATGCAGCTCTTAATAAAAGTACAGAGGGCTGTACATTATAAAGAAATCCTGCGATTGGGACTACCTTTTCCTGGGAAGGTACCCCCCATTTGAGCTGTACCCCACATAATACACAGGGCTCAAAATTTCAAGTCCCAAGCTACTAGCCAGACCTTAAAAGTTACTCGCCACCAGTTGCCCCACCTACCCTGCTCTGAACTCCGCCCCTAAACACACCCTCTTAAATTATCTTATGAAATTACACTGTTATGGTTTTATTCAGAATAAAGTTACAAAAATAAATAACTTTAACCAGACCGAGACTCCAGATACATGTATACCTAGACATCAGATGCCAGATACATGTATATCCAGACATCAGACGCCAGATACATATATACCCAGACATCAGATGCCAGATACATGTATATCCAGACATCAGACGCCAGATACATGTATATCCAGACATCAGACGCCAGATACATGTATATCCAGACATCAGACGCCAGATACATGTATATCCAGACATCAGACGCCAGATACATGTATATCCAGACATCAGACGCCAGATACATGTATATCCAGACATCAGACGCCAGATACATGTATATCCAGACATCAGATCCAAGTAATATCTTCCATTAAGTACAGACTCCTCTCCAACAGTTTTTAGGACCAAATTAATTTGGGGTTTATGCATCCGATATATCAAGTGGAACCGAATACTCTCTTTTAATTGTTCGTATGCCAGATTATCAATAGAAGTTAGAAGACCCCCAGAGTCAGTTTTCCCCCTTGGATGCTTATACAGATTAATCCATTAATATTCGTGTGCGATACTTCCATCCCCATTTCTTTTGTTGCCCCTTCTGTATCACTCATCTTTCTTTATAAATAGATATATTTAATTTTGCTGAACCTCAAACGCCTACGTCACCATTTCACCAATTATGACCCCTCACGGGAGAGGTTAGTTCTGCCAAGGGCCCCCTTTAATAAATTTCTCTCTCCCCCTGTAATTCATTCCTTTCCCCCCTGCAATTAATTTCTCCCCCTCCCCTGCAATTCATCCCCCCTCCCCTGCACTTCATCCCCCCTGCACTTCATCCCCCCTCCCCTGCAATTAATTTCTCCCCTCCCCTGCAATTCATTTCTCCCCTCCCCTGCAATTCATTTCTCCCCCTGCAATTCAATTCATTTCTCCCCCTGCAATTAATTTCTCCCCCTCCCCTGCAATTCATTCCTCCTGCAATTTATTTCTCCCCCTCCCCTGCAATTCATTTCTCCCCCTCCCCTGCAATTCATCCTCCCACTCCCCTGCAATTCACCCCCCTGCAATTCATCCCCCACCATTCCCCTGCAACTCATCCCCCTCCCTTTACCTGACATCGCGAGTAGTAGAGTGAGGGGGTGGGGATAATCCCCACTTCCCTCACTCGCTGAGGCACGCTGAGTCCTCCTTCACGCTGTGCCCGGAAGAGGAGGAGCGCAGCGTGAAGGGACATCCAGCGTCCGGTAAAAGGGGGGTGGGAGAGCGAATTTGCACCCCCCTGTTGTGACACTTTGAGGACCAATTGATTCCTCACGCCGGATGTTTTCCATCTCTGGTCATGCTGTACCCGGCATGCCCTCTGTCTCTCCATGCTACACTATCACTGATGCTGCTTTGGGGAGACGGGATGAACCTCTTACTGATTCAAGAGGTTTGCTCGGCGCAGTTTCCCGTGATCCGTTCACATGGTGCAGCAAACGATCCGGCGAGTGCGCCGAGCAAAACTCTGAGATCAGTAAGAGGTTCAACCGGTCTCCCCAAAGCAGCGTCAGTGAGAGTGTAGCATGGAGAGACAGAGGACATGCCGGGTACAGCATGAAAACCAGAGATGGGAAACAACCGGCGCGAGGAATCAATTGGTTCTCAGCGTGCCACAACACGGAGGTGCAAATTCCCTCTCCCACCCCCCTTTAACCGGACCTGACTGCTACACGCTGGATTTCCCTTCACGCTGGCTGCAGCATGAAAAGTGACGGACAGTAAAAAGAGCATATGGAGCTGTTAGCGTGCCGGAAGTGGCTTCTGCCGGCGGAAAAAAAAAAACGTCTGCCCCTGGAATACGTAGCGCAGGCAGAACAATGTACTTTATCGTGCTGCCTGCGTGTGCATTTCCACTCGCCCACCCTTAATTTCCACTCGCCAAATGCGAGCAGGCGAGTGGAAATTTTGACCTATATATATATATATATATATAGGTCAAAATTTCCACTCGCCTGCTCGCATTTGGCGAGTGGAAATTAAGGGTGGGCGAGTGGAAATGCACACGCAGGCAGCACGATAAAGTACATTGTTCTGCCTGCGCTACGTATTCCAGGGGCAGACGTTTTTTTTTTCGGCCGGCAGAAGCCACTTCCGGCACGCTAACAGCTCCATATGCTCTTTTTACTGTCCGTCACTTTTCATGCTGCAGCCAGCGTGAAGGGAAATAAACAGTATATATATATATATATATATATACTGTATATATAGGGTGAGCCAGTCAAACCTGCATTTTTGAAAAGGGCGGGAGAGCCGTGAAAGTGGGCGGAGCGAGTTAGCAAGGTTACCATTGTGTCCCCCACAACTAAGCATTTCAGTCGACATGGAGCAGTGGTCTAAACAACAACGTTCACTCACTGTGAAAGCGTTTTACCAAAGTGGTAGTTATGCAGCCGCTCAGCGTCGTTTCCGGAAGAATTTTCAAATTAATCGAAATAAGCCAGTGCCGTCTGTTAATTCAATCAAATTGTGGGTGACAAACTTTGAAGCAATTGGTGAAACGAGAAGCAGAAGGGGTGGCAGTGCAAGATCAGTGCGAACTCCCGCGAATATTGACCGCGTGAGAGTTGCTGTGGAAAGAAGCCCTCGCATGAATGTTCTCAACAATGTTTTTCCAAATCGGGTGATATCCCGAAATGGAGCAATTTCTTGGCCTCCCCGATCGCCCGACCTCACAGTGTGCGATTTTTTCTTGTGGGGGTACCTGAAGAGTAAAGTCTTTGAACAACGACCTCCAACGCTTGGGGAACTCAAGAGGAGAATCCGGTTGGAAATCGAGAGAATTCCTCAGCGTATGTTCCGTGATGCGAAGTGCTGTTTCAGAAATCGCCTACAAGAATGTCTCAATCGGGAAGGACACCATCTTACTGGAGTTATTTTTAAACAGTGAATGTTGTTTCTTAAATGCTTTTTAATGTACATTAAGATAGTAACAATAAAATTTTGAAAAATCCATCCGTTTATTTTTTACAGTCATTTCAAAAATGCAGGTTTGACTGGCTCACCCTGTATATAGATTAGGTAGGCCGTGTTAGTCCAGATGCCAAAATCACGTGTATAGCAGTCTGTAGTGATACCTTTTTTATTGGACTAACATTACATTTAAAGTACAAGCTTTCAAGAGGATTCCTCCCTTCGTCAGGTATAGAAGCTTACTGATCAGAATAACAGAATTAAACATTGGGACAGTCATAGGGCTCACAGTTGGGGGTGTTAGATGTTATACATCGCCAAATGGCATGGTCAGAGGGGAAAAAAAAAGGAAACATTTAATTGTCTCAGGCAAGATGCAATCATGTCCACTTCAAAGGGAATGTGAAAGGACAGAACGAAAGAAAGAAAAGAAAAAAAACACAACACAGTGAGTATGGGGAATAATAATAATAATCTAGTTGTCAAATCATTTCAACTATGTGGGCCATATCACGTTCTTGCAGGTTTCTCCTTAGCGTCCCCGTTTTAGCATGATATTACGGTGCAGGCGCTAATCCAGCAGCCTGCCCTGTAACGCGACGCTAAGCCTCAGGATGCTCGCGGCAGCGCTAAGCGCTGCTGCGAGCATCCCCTCCATGGAGTCCATAGGACTCCATTGAGGCTTCCACTGCCAGTCACATGACATGCAGGATCTCGCCTCTCACGAGATCTGGCAGATCGGCGGAGTGATCGTGGAGGGAGACCGAGGGACTTTTTCCCCAAATCTCCCTCTGCTCCTGGTGGCAAGAAGAAGTGGATCAAGCCGCCGTTCTCGCCGCGAGATGAGAGGAGTATGTGATTCTTGGTGTTTTTTTTAGCTGGTGCTGACTGATTCTGCAGAAGCGGAATCAGCACCGGCTCTAAGCTGTGGTTAACTTTTCAGTTAGCCGCAGCGGGGTGTAATTAGCGTTAGGACTTTGTAATCCTAACGCTATTTAACACTTTGTGCTCACCATGCTAAGCACAGGGAGCGCTAAGTACAGTAAGCTCGTGCAGAAAGACGCAAGCTTCGATTCGCTAACTTTTTTTTAACCTGTTAGCTTTCGGAATGTAATATGGTCGGCCCGCTATGGCTGCTTAACCTAACATTCACGCTAACACAGCTAAGCGCTAACGTTAGCGTTAAGAATGTACTAGGGCCCTTAGTGTTTAGCGTTGCTTTTTATAAGTACATTCATTTCCTTTTTATTTCTGAAATCAGCGCCTCCATCAATCATTCTCCGTCCTGCATATGCGACACTCATGCGTTCCTGGGTGGCACTGTGTTTGAATATATAATGTGAAGCTCTGTCTGTACAGACAATGTTGTGGCAATCAAGGCAACACTTTACTCATTGAGCTTAATATACTAAAAGTACACCTCGTTACACCTGCCTGCAGTCTGATGGATGTCAGCATATAGGCTTATGTCAGAGCTAGGTGCAGATACAGAAGATTTCTTGCAGTGAACTGCCCTGGATGGAATTCCAGATTGGTTTTCAGAGACACATTTTGCATAATGCCTGGATGATGTGAAGTATCTGCACCTAAATTAAAATTGAAGACAGAAAATAGTGGTGGGGGGAGGCCGTGCTTGCCAAAACTGGATTTTTAGAAATAATACAAGTTCTCCCTTTCAATTTCTGCTTCTCATGCCCTCTGTCTCCAGATCCAGTCTTCGATGTTCTTTTAGGCTCGTGTCAGACGAGCGCACTGATCACGTTCGTGTTGCCGCACATTTGTACGTCCGTTATAGCATATAATTATGACCAATGGAGCCCCACACACAAAGTACGTCCGCACCGACTGCGGACGCATAACGGACGCGACAAACAAACGCAGGTTAGGCAAGAACATAAATCCGCTAGAACGGACGCACAGAGTGCGCTGCGTCCGCAACGTCCGCATAGCTTTGTGTGTGAGTGATGAACGTGGTCAGACGAACTGCATTTATACGTCCAGTGTTTTTGACGGACAAAATGTTTTTCATATTTAATTTATTTTCCCTGCTACATCCGTCAAAAATAACGTCAGTTAAAAAAACGGACTGTGTGGCCACTACTGCGTCTTCCATCAGAAAGTGCGTCCGTGCTGCACGGACGCACAGTCCGTACAAAACGCGCTCGTCTCACACCAGCCTAAGAATTCTGGTGAAGTCAGGATTGAAACAAATCTCCAATTAAGAACCTTAAAGGCAGATATGATTTGAAAACCTCTGCTTCATAATTTTTAGACTTGATCACTTTTTTTTCCCTCTGTCTTATTCGTCCCCCTTCCCATCACCCCAATTCACCCCCCTTCTTCTCTCTGCGCAGCTCCTGAATACTGAACAGCATCTCTAGGCAAACAATATACGTGAGGTGCCTACTAATGGATCCCACCACCTGACTGACCAGCAGACAGTGACAACAAAGCTCTTCTACTTCTCACCATCGTTGTTACAAAGCGTCTCTTTGTCCTCCTACGTTTCTTATTCTTATGCTCCTCACTAAGCGCATTTCTCGATTTCATCTTCCTTTCCTGTGCTTTCTTTTATTATTTAACCCCTTCAGTAACAAATTCTTCGAAAAAATTAATAACACTAACATAAACTGTGCAGAACCAAAAGTGTTTACACTAACAGGGTTATTCAGAGAGCGTGAAAAGCAGGAGAATGACTGGAGAATGAAAAATTATTCTAGGTCAAAATAGCTGATTTGGAAAGTGAGATGAAAGGGAGAATTTTTCTGGTTTGGCTATTTTGACCTAGAATTTTTCATTCTCCAGTCGTTCTCCTGCTTTTCACGCTCTCTGAATAACCCTGTAAGTATTACCTAAAATGGGAACAAATGCAAGACCGATAATAACCCATGTTAAAAGCATAAATAAAAAATATCAAAACTATTAAGAGTACTTCAATGCTTTTTGGCCCTCTGGTCCTGCGATTACTTCATAGCGTCCCAGTACCAGAGGGATGAAACTCATTGAAGTGCGATGCTATGTTTTTATGTGTTTATTTTTGCTCATTATCTTCTTTTTTCTTCTTCTATTTTGTGAATAAACTGGATTTTCTGCCACACTCGCTCATGTTGCATTTTGAGTGCCTCCTTATACTGATGGTCTTCTACTTGGGACTTTTCGAGGTTGCCTCCTAGTTCTTCTTTAGGTCTCCTCAGTGGTCCAATCCTATAAAAATGACCGTGGGAACACTCGAAGATTTCTGTTCACCCTTTAATCTTTTACGTTGGGCCCTATCGGGTCCCCTGAGCTAAAATCAGGACGCTAAGGGGAAAAATTACCCATCGCTAGTTTATCTTTTACAACATAAGTGGCCACTCACAAGAGGTATAAATACTAGCATTACTAATATATATATATATATATATCTATATATATATCTATATACATATACTATATTGCCAAAAGTATTCGCTCACCCATCCAAATAATCAGAATCAAGTGTTCCAATCACTTCCATGGCCACAGGTGTATAAAATCAAGCACTTAGGCATGCAGACTGTTTTTACAAACATCTGTGAAAGAATGGGTCGCTCTCAGAAGCTCAGTGAATTCCAGCGTGGAACTGTGATAGGATGCCACCTGTGTAACAAATCCAGTCGTGAAATTTCCTCGCTCCTAAATATTCCACAGTCAACTGTCAGCTGTATTATAAGAACATGGAAGTGTTTGGGGACGACAGTAAATCAGCCACAAAGTGGTAGGCCACATAAACTGACGGAGCAGGGTCAGCGGATGCTGAGGTGCATAGTGCCAAGAGGTCGCCAACTTTCTGCAGAGTCAATCGCTACAGACCTCCAAACTTCATGTGGCCTTCAGATTAGCTCCATAACAGTGCGCAGAGAGCTTCATGGAATGGGTTTCCATGGCTGAGCAGCTGCATCCAAGCCACAAATCACCAAGTGCAATGCAAAGGGTCGGATGCAGTGGTGTAAAGCACGCTGCCACTGGACTCTAGAGCAGTGGAGATGCATTCTCTGGAGTGACGAATCATGCTTCTCCATCTGGCAATCTGATGGACGAGTATGGGTTTGGCGGTTGCCAGGAGAACGGTACTTGTCTGACTGCATTGGGCCAAGTGTAAAGTTTGGTGGAGGAGGGATTATGGTGTGGGATTGTTTTTCAGCAGCTGGGCTTGGCCCCTTAGTTCCAGTGAAAGGAACTCTGAATGCTTCAGCATACCAAGCATAGGCGTGAGCACGGGTTGTGCCGTGTGTGCCTGGGCACACCCTAATGACGGCCTGCAACACATTCTGGGTCCCGGCTGGCCGCATCCGAGGGATAGCCGCCGGGACCCACTCATCTCCGCATGCCTGGCAGCAGTCTCCACTTCCCTGGTGATCCCTGTTGTTTGCGGGGTGCTGCACTGCGATCTGTGCATAGAGCACAGACAGCGGAGCACGTCCCACACTGACACGAGCGGCCGACGATCGCTGATGACCTGACACCTGACCGCTGGCGCTATGACACAGTCAGTGAGCGCCGGCGGTCAGGTGACAGATCATCAGCGATCGCCGGCCGCTCGTGTCAGTGTGGGACGTGCTCCGCTGTTTGTGCGCTATGCACAGATCGCAGTGCAGCACCCCGCAAACCACAGGGACCACCAGGGAAGCGGAGACTGCCGCCAGGCATGTGGAGATGAGGGGTCCCGGTGGTTATCCATCGGATGCGGCCAGCCGGGTTCCCCCTCCTCGACCCCCCCCCCCTCTGTGCCACTGGACCACCAATGATTCGTATTCAACCCCCTCCCTGCAAGCAAAAAAAAAAAAAGAAGGTAAGCAGGAGAGGGGGCAATTTTTATATATTAAAATATATTTTAATAGTGTATATATAATATTTAAAAAAAACAGAAAAGGTAGACACCGGCTACCCAATTAAACTTTATTAAACGATTACAATGTACACAGTATTAAAAACACTGAAAATGAAAAGATGTAACCTCCCTAAAGGGAATGGGAGGCATGGTTTACTATTCCCTTTAGGGAGGTTACATCTTTTCATTTTTAGTGGTTTTAATACTGTGTACATTGTAATCGTTTAATAAAGATAAGTGGGTAGCCAGTGTCTAACTTTTCTGTTTTTCCAATATACATTAGGGTTATGCCCACACCGGCACTGGCTTTTTTCTATATCCCCAGTGTTCTATTTCTGTTTTGTTATTTATAATATTTATATGCACATCACTGAGTTTTATTGCTGTGGATTCTGTGATACACTCATTCACACTGCACATTGCTGAGTTTTACTCAGCAATGTGCAGTGTGAATGAGTGTATCACAGAATCCACAGCAATAAAACTCAGTGATGTGCATATAAATATTATAAATAACAAAACAGAAATAGAACACTGGGGATATAGAAAAAAGCCAGTGCCGGTGTGGATTGCTGTGGATTCTGTGATATGCTCATTCAAACTGCATACTGCTGAGTTTTATTGCTGTGGATTCTGTGATATGCTCGTACACACTGCACATTGCTGAGTTTTATTGCTGTGGATTTTGTAATATGCTCATACACACTGCACATTGCTGATAGTTTTATTGCTGTGGAGCTCTGTGATACGCTCATACACTCCGTATATTACTGTAGGTTTTATTGCTGTGAATCTCTGCTACGCTCATACATACTGCACATTACTGAGGGTTTTATTGCTGTGGTACTCTGATATGCTCATACACACCACATATTACAGTGGGTTTTGTTGCTATGGAGCTCTGGGATATGCTCATACACACCACACATTACTGTGGGTTTTGTTGCTATGGAGCACTGGGATATGTTCATACACACCAGACATTACTGTGGGTTTTGTTGCTATGGAGCTCTGGGATATGCTCATACACACCGCACATTACTGTGGGTTTTGTTGCTATGGAGCTCTGGGATATGCTCATACACACCGCACATTAATGTGAATTTTATTGCTATGGAGCTCTGATACGCTCATACAAAATGCACGTTACTGTGGTTTTTATTGCTACATACCCCCGGGGTGTAGGGGGGAGGATATAGTTTTGTATGTATAAATGCATGTATTTGTCTTTAAACAGGTTGCTGTGTAAAATTCTGCGTCTGTTTCCTTGTCGCAGTCCGGTGTTGCCCCCTTGCCCTGCACCCAAAAGGCTGGTATTGCGCACAGAAATCGCCACAATATCTGCTGCCTGCACTCCACAAAAAGAATTACAGCAAGCGTCTTGGCAGCATCGTGAGGTACAGATAGGACACTGTATTGGTGCAGGTCAGCAAGAGGTTAAGGGCAGTATTACAAAGTTGGTGCTAACTTAACCAGAGCTGTTGTTAACTTAACAGCTCCATAGGCTATAATGGCTCTGGTAAGTTAACAGCTCTGGTTAAGATAGCACCAACTTTGTAATATGGCCCTAAATGGGTCACTCTACTCAAATTTCACTCCCTTTTTAACATTTAACCACTTTGCTGCTGACGACATGCTGAGCGCATCCTCTGGTTTCATGTTTGTGTGCAGAGGATGTACTCGTCACGTCGTTGAAGTCCTTGTGAGATCCGGCAGGTCGGCATAGTGATTCCCAGAGAGAGACTGAAGGACTTTTTCTCCCAGTCTCCCTCTGCTCCAGGAGGCCAGAAGAAGTTCTTACCGCAGGATGAGAGGCGAGTATTTGATTTTTGGGGGGGTTTCAGCTGGTGCTGACTGATTCTGAAGAAGTGGAATCCATTAGCACCAGGCCCTGGCTGTGAGTAAATGTTCAGTAACCGCAGCCGGACAGTAATCAGCGCTAGTATATTGTAATCCTAACGTTGATTAACACTTTGCGCTCCCCATGTTAAGTATAGGGAGCGCAAAGTACAGTAACCTCACGCTGAAAAGCGCAAGATTACAAACGGTAACAGGTTTTTTAACCCATTAGCATTTGGATCGTAATATGGTGTGCCCGCGCTAGGACCACCAGAGCTAACATTAACGCTCACTCAGGTGAGCACTAACGTTAGCGTTAGGAATGTAATATGGCCCGTAGAAAATATAATTAACAATCTTTTGGATGAAAAAATGTGGTGAAATAAATTTACACGCTACATGTGATCGAAATTCAAATGGAAATTTTAATTTTTTGATCTAGCATTTTGACGTGGCATGATGTATACCGGGTCAATGGTCCTCTAGCTGTTTTGGAACTATATAACATATGTTGCTCAGCCACTAATTAAGTTAGTTGAGACTCATTGGAAATGTAGTTCCAAAACTTCTGGGTATCCAAGGTTGCTGAACCCCTGAATTATACACATAGTAATGATATATTTTGGCTGAATGCGTGAGTGTGTGTGTCTGTGTATGTATGCATAAGGGTGTGTGTGTGTGTCAGTGGCGGAAGTACCAGGGTCGCAGTTGCGACCGGGCCCTGGCATTCCGCCACTGGAGGGGGGCCTGGCGCCGCCCACCAGATTCCGGCAATCAGCGCCGGAATCGGAGCCGCGCGCTGGCCGTCCCTCTCCCTGCGAGCGGCCACTGACATGCAGCTTGGCCGCTCACGTGGGATAGGAACCACCTGACCAGCGCACGAGATCCTCTCGCGAGACCTCTGCGCTGATCAGGTGGTTTCCGGCGAGCGGCCAAGACGCATGCTTCCAGCGGCCGCTCGCCTCAGAGGAACGGAATGCCGGCGGAGCCTGCCCGGGGCCAGCAGAGGTGAGAGCTGGGGGGCAATATATACCCATGAGAGCTGGGGGGCCCAATATATACCCATGAGAGCTGGGGGCCCAATATATACCCATGAGAGCTGGGGGCCCAATATATACCCATGAGAGCTGGGGGCCCAATATATACCCATGAGAGCTGGGGGGCCAATATATACCCATGAGAGCTGGGGGGCCCAATATATACCCATGAGAGCTGGGGGCCCAATATATACCCATGAGAGCTGGGGAGCCCAATATATACCCATGAGAGCTGGGGGGCCCAATATATACCCATGAGAGCTGGGGGGCCCAATATATACCCATGAGAGCTGGGGGGCCCAATATATACCCATGAGAGCTGGGGAGCCCAATATATACCCATGAGAGCTGGAGGGCCCAATATATACCCATGAGAGCTGGGGGGCCCAATATATACCCATGAGAGCTGGGGAGCCCAATATATACCCAAGAGAGGTGAGGGGGCAATACTATCTTTGTTTTATTTTGCAGTGAAAAATGCTATAGGCTGAGCACGCCTATGATACCAAGACATTTTGGACAATTCAATGCTCCCAACTTTATGGGAACAGTTTGGAGCTGGCCCCTTCCTCTTCCAACATGACTGTGCACCAGTGCACAAAGCAAGGTCCATAAAGACATGGATGACAGAGTCTGGTATGGATGAACTTGACTGGCCTGCACAGAGTCCTGACCTCAACCAGATAGAACACCTTTGGGATGAATTAGAGAAGAGACTGAGAGCCAGACCTTCTCATCCAACATCAGTGTGTGACCTCACAAATGTGCTTCTGGAAGAATGGTCAAAAATTCCCATAAACACACTCCTAAACCTTGTGGACAGCCTTACCAGAAGAGTTGAAGCTGTTATAGCTGCAAAGGGTGGACCGACGTCATATTGAACCCTATGGATTAGGAATGGGATATCACTTAAGTTCATATGCGAGTCAAAGCAGGTGAGCGAATACTTTTGGCAATATAGTGTATATATTATAAAGTTTATTATTGTAGAGGCTTTTTGGAGGCTTTTAATCTCATTTTTTATCCTCCACCACAACTTAAATAAGTATTGATTTACTCTACAGGTTAAGCATCTGCCATCAAACTGCAACTGGTCATGCCTAGTTCCTGCTGAAGGGGGTCCAATAAACCCGAAACAGCACTGTCCATGAATGGCTGTGACCAGTTGCATATACCTGATCTCTGCTAAATAAGTCATCTAGTATAGCACGGCATTGATTAGAGCAGTGGTTCCCAACCACGGTCCTCAAGTACCCCCAACAGGCCAGGTTTTAAGGACTGCCTTGGGGAAATGCAGACTGAATCCTGCAATCACTGAGCAGAAAATCATATCACCTGTGCTGTGCTTCACATATCTGGAAAACCAGACCTGTTGGGGGTACTTGAGGACCGCGGTTGGGAACCACAGAATTAGGGGGTTCTGTGTGAAAGCAGACCCAGGATGTAAAATTTTTTAGAAATTACAGATGTTGTTTGCATGTCTTACCCAGAGTTCTGTGCTGCATATGGGGAATGTAGCACATGAGCTCTGAGATGCAGTTCTTAGAATTGCTGTGATGTGTAAATGGCCTCTGCAATAATTAACTTTATTATTTGAGTTGTGGAGGCTTTTAATCAAATTTTTTGGCCCTCCACCTCCACCACAACTTAAATAAGTATATATATATATGTAAACAGTTACAGTTACCAAATTGACCCATCATAGGAGAAAGAAAATCCCTGAAAACACACGCAAACGTAAGGGCTCATTGTTAAACAAAATTAGTATTTCCCACAGTGAACTTCCAGTTCCTAGAGTTGAATGGTGACCTAACTTATGGAGTATCTAAAAAAAAAGCACTCGGGGCTTCACCAGTCAAACTCTGACAAGTGCAGCACACGTGGGCTTTGATAATCATGAAACGAAACATCGGCTGATATCCCTAAATCCTCCATTTCTATTAGCAATATTGACATTTATCTGCAGCAAATTGCCGTTTAGTGATTGGAGCTTGTAATAACTGCTGTAGGTGTGTGCACACTGCATGCAATCTATTATGGTGCATATATACGGAATATTTTTGTATACATATATGAATATATGAAGTTTCTGCACCCACACAACACAAAATACAGAGCATGCCACCAAAACATACATCCAAAGGGAAGTGCTCATGCCACTGTACAGAGCACTGGTGAGACCTCACTTGGAGTACTGTGTGCAGTACTGGAGACCGTATCTCCAGAAGGATATAGACATCTTAGAGAGAGTTCAGAGAAGGGCTACTAAAATGGTGTACGGCTTGAAGGAGAAAAGTTACCAGGAAAGGCTTAATGATCTTAACATGTACAGCTTGGAAAAAAGACGAGACAGAGGAGATGTGATAGAAACATTTAAATACGTAAAGGGAATCCACAAGGTAGAGGAAGGGAGTATATTTAAAAGGAAACAAAGTAGCAAAACAAGAGGACATAGTCTTAGATTAGAGGGGCAAAGGTTTATAAGTAACATCAGGAAGCATTATTTTACTGAGAGGGTGGTGGATACATGGAACAGTCTTCCAGTTGAAGTGGTAGAGGCCAAAACAGTAATTGAATTTAAGCAAGCATGGGATAGGCATAAGGCTATCCTAAACTAAAGATAAATCCAGGTAAAGTATCCATGTATTTGGGCAGACTAGATGGGCCGAAAGGTTCTTATCTGCCGACATTTTCTATGTTTCTATCCTATGATTTAAAAACACCTGATGTAGGTTTGAAATTGAGGTTTTAGTTACAAAATATAATCATTGCGTCAGCCTGCTACAATATCAATGTACCTCACCGATGATTGTAGCAGTTATTTGTAGTGGTTGGAATAGAAGCCTCAAGTCAGGGGTAATTATTATTTACCCCTTTTTAAGCCTAGAGAGTCCCTTTGAAACCAGGCAAACAAAAAATTAATTAACAAATAAAGGTCCCAGATAGGAAAAAATATATCAGAAATGCATGATCTGGTAGGACTTGCGACAAAACATTAAGGGATATATTCCTTTGTAGACACGAGCATGGAGACGGTAAGCAGGATAATGTGCTCTTGCAGAGTTTCCCTTGACGTCTTCATGTTATCGTCCCATTCCAGGGAAGCTGCTGTCTCAGCAGTTCACCCCCGGATTGCAGCGCTAACCTCAATGATAAGCGCAGTAGCGCTTCTGCGCCACCGCGAGTATCAGCTCCTGGAGTCCATAGGATTCAATGGAGGCTTGGGCTTCCTGACTGCGAGCTCTGCCCGAGCCAGCTCTCGCAAGATCGAGCAATGCTGCTGAATGATCGCAGAAGGAGACTAGGAAGTATGTGTTCCCAGTCTCACTCTGTTCCCGGCGAGAAGAAGCGGTGGATCGGGCCACCCTATTCGCTGAGAGGTGAGTATGGGGAGTTTGAAGCGTGTTAAATGATTTTGCGTTTGCAGAATCATTTAGCACCAGCGTTTAGGAGGTGGAAAAATTTTAATTTCGCATCCTGACGATAAATTGCCTCACTTTGCAATACCTCACTTTTTGAGACACTAAAAAATGATTGTGCTCCCCATGTTAGGTATAGGAGGTACGCTCGTGCAAGACGCGAGGCGCAAAACGTTTTCACCTCAGTGTAGCATCAGGATTGGAATAGCGATGCCAGACATTAAACTTACTAATGGTACCACTAACGATTACTTATCGAGACGCTACATTAGCACCAACTATGGAATAGAGCTGAGACAGCGCTTTAGAGCGCAGCGGTGACAACATAATTGTGTGTGTGTGTGCGTGTCTCATTTCTCTGTGCCAATATCGGCAGTTAATCAGCAGAAGCCAAGGCGGTTAGAGTTCCCGGGTGCGGGAAACGGTTAAAAGATAGGAAATCGACCCTTAAAAGGGGAACCTCTATCTAACAAGATCCCTAAATGTGTTAAAATAGATTAGAAAATACCTAGCTGCCCATCAGATCACTGTGACACATATACACATATACTGTCACCAGAGTCAGCTATTTTACATTATGTAACTGACTGTCAAAGGAATTTCTTTTAAAGACAAAATGGTAGAGATTTGTAAAATTATCTAAATTAATTTTTAATTGTAAATGTGCTCTTATTTGTGCACGTCGGACGGATGTTCTGATGAGCCAACTGAAGAGAATGAACTACCCCAAATTACTTGCCATGTTAATTACTCTGGCCTGGTTTCAGGGCACGGAAGATATTTTTTTGTGGCTTTTTGTGTGATCGGCTTTTGTTTTTAATGCTTTTGTGCTTTTGCCAGCCGTGCCCTGTAGTCTGTGAAAGTTTGTCTACATTCTGGGTATTATTCATCAAATTAGGAAAAAAAATGACAGGTAACCCCAAGTGCAGATTTTATATTTCTAAATATTGTTATTCAGAATGACAAAAAGCCGTTGGAAACGGTAAGAATATACAAATTATATATCTGTGTCAAAAAATGTTTTTGTATCGCTTCATCTGGGCTTTTTAATATGTACCCATATTACCGTGTGACCTAAACAACGCCCCTGTGAATCTAAAGCCTTGTGGTGTATATTTCAATTTTGTATTTTTTTTATGCGGTGTCCATGTAGCGAAATTCCAATGCTTTCAGTCACCTGACTTGCCGCAAGAAAATCCATTTAAAGTACACCTGTCATACCGCATACTACCTACAACAGGGATATCCAAACTCCGGCCCCCCTGATGTCCATGAACTACAGTCAGAGATTTCTGGGAGTTGTAGTTCAGAAACATCTTGGGGGCCGGAGTTTGGACACCTACAAGGTGCAATCATCTTGCCGATAGCCTTAGCACCGAGTAGGCACTCCAACCATAGGTCCAATCGGAGCAGCCAAAGGTTACCTTCCAGGAGAGATCAGACATGCACAAATCTTTTCACTAAAGGGTGAAGTTTGGAAAATTGGCAGGAAAAAACAATCTGGAACAAATAGCCAATTTGGAAAGTGAGATAAATGGGAGAATATTTATGGTTTGTCTTTTGTGACCTAGATTTTTTATTTCTCCTGACAATTCTCCTGAATTTCACCCTTTACTGAATACATCTGACAATAACAGTAGGTAGGTATGACAGGTGCAATTTAAATATATTTTTCCGGAGACTATTTTTAAATATTTTTTTCAGGTGCCACATAGGATACAGCTCGGGACCAAGGCCAGTCCTGCCTCCCCTCAGTGCAGAGGTCCAAGTTCCCGAACATCACCGCTAAAGTAGGCTGCACAGAGGAGGCCACAACCTTCTGCCTGGTGTCAGTCGGCGCATGTGGGCTCAGAGCTACGGACCTCTCAGTGACGTCTCGCGAGTCAGGGGTCGTCATCGAACATGGAGAACTCCGGTACTCCGGATCCCAGGTGCCACAGATTACTTCTACGGTCGCACCGACAGGATTTTCAGCAGCCTTCTGAAGCCACCCAGTCTCAGCTTCGCTCGGGGCACTCGCACCTCATTCACACATCAGGGCCCTCGTGAAGCGCCTCGAGTCACTGCATGTCAACGGGCGCTCGTCTTCTCCCTCCTCCATCAATAGGCACTCGAGGCACTGGAACGCCGCCTCCATTCTGGACAGCGGGGGAAGCAACAGTACGTCAACCTGCCTCCCTGTGCATGTTCCCGCCGCTGCCGCCACCAGGTCCGCTGCTTTGGCCGGGAGACGGGGCCCTCCGTCTCCATGGCCCTCTGCCAGGTAGATGATGTCGGGGACAGCAGAGGTGCCGCAGTGTGAGGCAAGGCTTCCAAGGTAGCTCCAGAGGTATTCTCCAGCTGGGGAGCACATAGGACCCCCTGGCTAGGAAAGAGCCAGGGAGTAGGCCCCAAGATGGCCACCATCATCACACTCCGGCCACCGAGTGACAGTCTCTGGTCCGGGGGGGACGACCAAACGGGGCCCGAACATTTCTTTGCCGATGGCGAGCCGCTTTGGGTTCCAGGGATACAAAGGGATGCAGTTAAAGTCAGCTAGGGAACCCAGGTAGGGAGAGACGGATGGGAGCTCCAAACACACACGTCTTCTCCTATTAGCAGCCGGCCACGCCCCCCTAAATATTTTTTCCATGTGAACACCTAAGCTTGTATTTCAGGGAATTCATGTGCACCTCAAGTGCTGATTCCAAACAGCCAACAGTAGAGAGAACGTAATATCATTTCTCTATCTATCTATCTATTTACTGAATGGTTAATTAAATCGATGCAGAACGTATGGCAAGAAACCATAAGTACTAAGATGGGCATGAAATAATCCAATCAAAATGGAATATTTATAGAGCATTGAGCGCTTGCTGTTGAAAGGGATTTAAAAGATGAATCGGAAATGAGAATATAGGCTACACTGTTAAAGGCAGGGCTACCTCCTAGAATTTAATAAAATAAACTGGTCCTAGGTTTAAAGTGCAGCGTGATCAGGGGCTAGATAACATATTGGGCTTAAAGAATCGATCAATGCGATCTCTTGATGAGATATAGCAGCTGGTATTTACCTGGTTCCAACATCGGATGCTACCATGTTTCCCCCTGTGTTGGCAAGCTTGCTGTGGGCCGTGGTGCAGCATGATTGGTGCTCAGCAGTGAGGTTTTTGCCCTGTGCACCTGATTGACTTACGAGACAACGTGCCTACAGTCAGTCCAGTGCACAGAGCGAGCCCAAGGGCTGTCCTGCAGGACATCTTCGCTCAGAGCTCTCACTCCCCCTCGGGTTAGGGTTGCCAGATCGGCCATGTTTTCCTGGACACACATATTACTATTTCATGCAGAGGGGATATCAGGGAAAAGTGCTGCCCTGCAACATGTATAATTCATATGCTGCAGGAAGGAGCGCAAGGCAGGTCACCTGGGATTCCGCTCTGATTTCTGATCTGCATCGTATGGATTCTGCATGCTGCGAGGTTGCATTTTTCATGCACTGCCCATCAGCATGTATAAATTATATGTGTCCAGGAAAACATTGACGATCTGGCAGCCCTACTCGGGTATTAGGCTGGGTTCACACCTGGGCGTTTCTTTACACACACAATACGTGCATTTTTTTACACGCGTATTGCCCAAACGTAAAAAACACGCGAACGCGCATTGCAGCGCGTTCACGGCCATAGACTGCAGAGTGAACGCGCTGCAAATACGCCCTAAAGAAGCTCCCGTACTTCTTTTGGGCGTAAGACGTTTTACAGCGTGTTCCTGCGCAATGTAAAATGCCTAGGTGTGAATGGGTCCAATAGGAAATCATGGGATTTCCGTGTCTTGGCGTTTTACAGCGCGCAGGGACGCGCTGTAAAACGCTGAGGTGTGAACCCAGCCTATCACTCCAGTTGTCTGTGTCAGCAAAAAATGGCAACACTTATATAGGGGGAGCAGTAACTGAGGCAAACTTCCAAAGGGCATCACAGGTACACTTTAAGGCAGTGGTTCCCAAAGCTGTCCTCAGGACCCGCTGACAGGCCAGGTTTGCCAGATATCTGAAGCACAGCACAGGTGATATGATTTGCTGCTCAGAGATTGCAGGATTCAGTCTGTGTTTCCCCAAGGTGATTCTTAAAACCTGCCCTGTTAGTGGATCCTGTGGACAGGTTTGGGAAACACTGATTTAAGGCAATACCTCTCCAGGCTCACGCAGAGCAATAAGTGGGTCTCTAATTTGGAATCAACTCGAATAATAATATAATCCGTATCTCGGTCAATACAGAAAATTCAGGAAAAGAACAAACACACTGCAGGGATTTAATCACCAAAAATCTGAATTATTTGTCAAAATAGCTGATCTGGAAAAAAATTTGATGAATATATGGGTTTGGGTCGAAATCTCTACAACCAGGTTCCCTAATGCCAAAATCCCGACGGCCAACTTCCCTACACAGACAACTCCCTGATGGCCAACTTCCAGACATCCAAAATCCCAGAGGCTAACACTAACCCTACTCCCTAACCCCCTAAACCTAGCCCTAACCCCCCTAAACCTAGGCCTAACCCCCTAAACCTAGCCCTAACCCGCTAAACCTAACCCTAACCCTCCTAAACCTAACCCTAACCCTCCTAAACCTAACCCTAACCCCCTAAACCTAACCCTAACCCCCCCAAACCGAGGCCTAACTAGGCTAGGTTTGGGGGGGTTAGGGTTAGGGCTAAGTTTGGGGGTTAGCGTTAGGGGGTTAGGGCTAGGTTTAGGGGGTTAGGGAGTAGGCTTAGTGTTAGCCGCTGTGAATGTCTGGATGTCTGGAAGTTGCCCGTCAGGGAGTTGTCTGTGTAGGGAAGTTGGCCGTGTAGGGAAGTTGGCCGTCAGGGAGTTGTCTGTGTAGGGAAGTTGGCCATCGGGATTTTGCCCAAACCCGAGCTCATGCAAGCAGGGCCGTCAGAATGAACATCAGAAGAACCCTGGGAAGTGTCTGTTCCCAGTGTTCTGCTCTGTAACGATTGAGGAAGCAGTCGACTGTGTTGTCCACTTCACTGTGTGAAGTTTATGATTTGTTCGGCTATTTAAACGTAAAAGCTATTTTTCAGCTATTTAAAATTCCTATACAATGGTTGGAATAGCGACTCGAGCTGTTAAGCTACCAGCTGGAGTCGTTATTTATAATGGCTCCAGGCGGTTGCTTAAGAGCTCGATTGTAATAGGGCCCTTCATGTGGTCTATAAAAGGCAAATGGTGCTCTTTTAGTTTTTGGCTGGAAGCATGAAGAACTGAAAGAGTATGGGCTCGTTTACACGTCGAGCTGAAGATGTCTCCTTTACAATTCAGTGGGGCCTAATTAAATGTTCGTTTCGTATATTTTAGTATTAGCTTCATTGCCTCTGCTGTCAAATAGGTTATTGGAAACTACCCAAGACTTGGTTATTGAGTCCCTTAATCTTTTAAAGAGAGTCATTGAGACCCCCAATCTGTCTGTTTCACTTGCTACATTCTAACCCGACGGCCAACTTCCCTACACAGACAACTCCCTGATGGCCAACTTCCAGACATCCAAAATCCCAGAGGCTAACACTAACCCTACTCCCTAACCCCCTAAATCTAGCCCTAACCCTAACCCCCCTAAACCTAGCCCTAACACTAATCCCCTAAAAATAGCCATAACCCTAACCCCCCTAAACCTAGCCCTAACCCTAACCTGCCCAAACCTAGCCCTAACCCAAACCCCCCTAAATCTAGCCCTAACCCCCTAAACCTAGACCCTAACCCTAACCCCCTAAACCTAGCGCTAACCCCCCAAACCTAGCCCTAACGCAAACCAGCCTAAATCTAGCCCTAACCCTAACCCCCTAAACCTAGCCCTATCCCTAACCCCTCTAAACCTAGCCCTAAACCTAGCCCTAACCCTAACCACCCTAAACCTAGCCCTAACCCCCTTAAACCTAGAGTTAGGGTGTTAGTATTAGGGTTAGCCGCTGGGATTATAGATGTCTGGAAGTTGGCCGTGTAGGGAAGTTGGGATGTCCGGCACTTGTTCTGTCTGGAAGTTGGCCGCCGGGATGTTGGCATTAGGGAACCTGGCTGTAGGGATTTTGTCCGGCACCCTGAATATATACCTATACAAATATATATATGTAATTTTTTCAAACCATTTACTTGTTCGATAAGCTTATGAAGCAGGCCACACTAAGTTTTTTAATACATGGAAGTTTCAACAATCCAGATTTACGCATTTCATCCTTTACATATTACACGTGCCACTTCACAGTTTCTATATTTTCCATATCGCTTCGTAACGAGCATTCTCATTTTTACCACATTTGTTATTCAGGATCGACTTAATCAACCATTAAACGATCATTTATATTGCTACCGATCCATGCATGATAATTGTTCTGTCTTGTACATTCTGAGTATTGCTCATGTTCATTGCATTCAGCATATATTAACTATTCCACAATATCCATTATCTTCCCTCACTTAATCCATCTGGTACGAGCACTGGACGCGGACCAGAAAAGGAGACCTCCAAAATATGCACCGTATTGCGCGGTGCTCTTTTCCAGGCATACAATGTGCGATGCTGCACTTCTCTTGTTTTAATTTGAACCTTGGCAGCAAAGTGCTATAAAGGTCCAGCTATTCCACTCGCGTAGCCTGTCCTTCTACATCACACAGCTGTGTTATATATTGGAGCTACAGAAAGGTCTTTCCTCTCTACGCTCATCTCATTCCGGATTCTCTGGCATGTTTAGGTAATTTATAATCTACATAAATTCAACAGGTAGTATGAAAAAGAAATCCGTCCATTATCTATACTAGATTTGTGTTTACATTAAAATGTTTAAAAAACCCTCTGAACATATTGTGAAAACACGTTTATAATCCCTCTTTGATTTGTAGAACAGAAAGGAATAGCGGTGTAATCTGATTTAAACATTGATTTTATTTTGCCAATGAGATTTAAGAAACGTTTTACTCGTGCAGGTCCCGGCCTTGATGTTATTTTGATTAATTGGTAAAAATGTATTTATCCTGAACACTTGTCAGACTGATCTACTATTGGTGACATTCCAGGAATATCCTTCTCCCGTTTGTTTTAGATCTTATATTTGACATGACAATGTAAAAATGTCTAGCGGCGGCAACTAATATAGGATTTGCTGGTCCAAACATAGAGACCTTATACAACACACATTAAGAGCGCTTGTCTATAAAACACACAAACACACACATAGATTATGGTAAAATGCACAGAATACAGAAAATTCTTAGACTTACGTGGTCTCGTCATTCTGAAATTCCACCTTTCCCCCGACTTCTAGGTAGTCCTCTCCGGCTTTGGCAGTGCCTTCGCTTGTTTTGTATGGAATCACTACTTTGCCACGTGCCCCAGATCCCCTCACCACCTTCGCCCTCATTGTGCCTACGCTCTCGCTCACACGCATGCTGCCCGCCTCAAAGCTGAAGATGCCAGCATGGTCATCATCAAAAATTGTCACTGTGGCTCGTCTTCCATTTCCCAGCCTTACCCTGCCTTGCCCTTCTCTCACACCCCTTGCTCGTCGGGGATTACTCAGCTGGACGTAAAAATGCTCATCTTCTTCGAATACATCGTCATCAATAATACCCAGACGTAACTCCTTCCTAGTCTCACCTGCTTGGAATATTAGTGTTCCCTCTGCTAATTCATAGTCTGACCCTGCATTGGCTGTGCCATCCTCAGTTCTGTAGTCAATCTGCACTGCTCCTTCGCTCTCCCCTCTTCTACACACCACCCACAAACTAACTGTGCCGCAGTTTTCAAAGCACTGATAATAAGTGTGTTCAAATTCCAGTTCTGTCCAGCGGTCGTCATCTTCTCCATGTCCGCCTCCCTGACCATCCCTTGTGCTATCATCAGTCAGGGCCCTCCTCGCTTGATCTGCTGCATGCTTCTTTAGTACATTGCCAGCGCCAATCATCATCCTGGTGGCTTGAATCCTATAAAATGCCCTGCTTTTCTGTTGTTGAACAAGTGCCTGATAGTTGGCTAGTTCCATCAACTGTTCCATGTCTTTTCCCGGATATCTCTGACGCATGTCTTTAAAAACCCTTGCCATGTCTCTCCGTTCTTCTTCCTCCTCCTCGTCTTCCATCAAATTTCCTTTTTCCCCTCCAGCCAATCTCAGCTCTCCTGGCTCTTCCTGTCCTACTGCATCCTCCGCTCCAACAAGCACTCCCCGGCTTTTACCTGCCCTGTATTTTGCCCTTCCCTCTCTTCCTTTTCCTGAATAGCGATAAAAAAGGAGCCGTCGATCTGCCAGCCATGCTTGTAAAACGCAGAGTGGGAAGAAAAAGAAAGTCAGGAGGGCTTCCCATACTTCCACCTCTCCAGGCGAGGACCAGGATAAGATCAGAAAAAGCCACACATAGGCAAAGACACTCCAAAATGCGGTGACTGCAAATACCCGTGGGTGACGGATACGTCTGATCTCCCCTTCGGGCACTACCGACACACAAAGGCCAATAATCACAAACATATTGAAGGCAGCTGAGCCCACAATTGTACTTGGTCCCATGTCACCTGATTCAAATCCTCGTCCGACTACCTCAATTATAGAAAGCAAGATTTCTGGTGCTGAAGAACCAAGGGCCATAAGTGTGAGATTGGAAACAGTCTCATTCCATATGCGTACACTTGTCACTGTTACTTCACCATTGGGTTTTCTGTAAGTTACACGACGTTCCTGAGAAGTGATGACCTCAATCGACGCCATAAAGCGATCAGCTATGATAGACATTCCCAAGAACATGTAGACCAGAGCCACAAAATAGACAATAGCTCTTGCTGCTCGATCACCTGTCGATGGTGGGTGAGGTAGCCAAGCTGGTAAGACAACCCCATCAGAGCACTCACCAGTCTGAGTTGTTCCACAGGACGAAGCATTAGGTGAGGGAACAGAGGTAGGGTGGGATGAAGGTATGAGCAGGAGGGAAAGTAACAATAGGGACATAGTGGAAAAGGGGAAAGAGGAGACGATCACCTGAAAGAAAAGGAGGTTTGATTATTCAAAGTAGAAAAAGAATGTCTGCTCATTACAAACTCTCAAAAGCTCCTAAAGACGATTAAAGTCAGATAGGGGAAGAACGCAAGGATAAGATTTTTATCATATCCCATATGTGACACACTGTGAGTGCTCATCTACTTTAAAAACAAGTTTAATCAACTAAGTGACTAATCTGTGTGTGCATCACTGATCGATTAATGTATTGTAGATATGCACATAATGTGCACGAGGCGTAGAGCATTTATTCCTGTGCTTGTGACACTTCTGACTCAGGGTGAATTTCTTCCCAGCAGTGACAGATGGTTAGAATGTAGCAAGTGAAACAGACAGATTGGGGGTCTCAATGACTCTCTTTAAAAGATTAAGGGACTCAATAACCAAGTCTTGGGTAGTTTCCAATAACCTATTTGACAGCAGAGGCAATGAAGCTAATACTAAAATATACGAAACGAACATTTAATTAGGCCCCACTGAATTGTAAAGGAGAAGTCTTCAGCTCGACGTGTAAACGAGCCCACACTCTTTCAGTTCTTCATGCTTCCAGCCAAAAACTAAAAGAGCACCATTTGCCTTTTATAGACCACATGAAGGGCCCTATTACAATCAAGCTCTTAAGCAAACGCCTGGAGCCATTATAAATAACGACTCCAGCTGGTAGCTTAACAGCTCGAGTCGCTATTCCAACCATTGTATAGGAATTTTAAATAGCTGAAAAATAGCTTTTAAGTTTAAATAGCCGAACAAATCATAAACTTCACACAGTGAAGTGGACAACACAGTCGACTGCTTCCTCAATCGTTACAGAGCAGAACACTGGGAACAGACACTTCCCAGGGTTCTTCTGATGTTCATTCTGACGGCCCTGCTTGCATGAGCTCGGGTTTGGGTCGAAATCCCTACAACCAGGTTCCCTACACGGCCAACTTCCCTACACAGACAACTCCCTGACGGGCAACTTCCAGACATCCAAAATCACAGTGGCTAACACTAAGCCTACTCCCTAACCCCCTAAACCTAGCCCTAACCCCCTAAACCTAGCCCTAACCCCCTAACGCTAACCCCCCTAAACCTAACCCTAACCCTCCTAAACCTAACCCTAACCCCAACCCCCAAATTTAGCCCTAACCCCCCCAAACCTAGCCTAGTTAGGCCTCGGTTTGGGGGGGTTAGGGTTAGGTTTAGGGGGTTAGGGTTAGGTTTAGGAGGGTTAGGTTTAGGAGGGTTAAGGTTAGGTTTAGCGGGTTAGGGCTAGGTTTAGGGGGTTAGGGCTAGGTTTAGGGGGGTTAGGGCTTGGTTTAGAGGGTTAGGGAGTAGGGTTAGTGTTAGCCGCTGGGATTTTGGATGTCTGGAAGTTGCCCGTCAGGGAGTTGTCTGTGTAGGGAAGTTGGCCGTGTAGGGAAGGTGGCCGTCAGGGAGTTGTCTGTGTAGGGAAGTTGGCTGTTGGGATTTTGGCATTAGGGAACCTGGTTGTAGGGATTTTGTCCGGCACCCCATGAGCTCCTGTAAAGCTTGAGCCTGGTAGTGCTTGGCTCCATAGAGTCCTATGCACTCCTGTAGCTGATACCTGTGCCGACATCAGTATTACTTAGCAGCTCCATGTTAGTCTCAAGGTGCTGATACAGTGGCTCAGCCATAATAGAGGCAGCAAAAGGGAGTTGATAGGGGTTATTGGCTCGTGCTGATTTTTGCACTTAGTGGCGCCCAGTTACCAACTCTGTTGGAATAGGGCACGAAGACATGACCGACAAAGACAACCGGACAGGTTCCTCCCATCTGTTATGGACAGTGAAAACTCAAGAGGATTTTTTTGCTCTTCTGCCAGAATCCTTAAATATTCCTCTCATGTATGTGACATTAATACCTGGAGTTCTCTAGGGTATAGCAGTGGTCCATCTGATCAACCAAAGGTTGGTACCCCAAGCCAGACTAAAGAAGTCCCTCTCTTGGTGTGGCAATAGACATTTAAGGAAACCTCCTAAATGCAGGGGTCGAGTCCTAACAAAAGAAGTGTGGGAACTCACCGAGATTTCTGTCCCCAAATTATCAATTATCATCTTGCACTTAACACACACGAACACACTCAAATCTGAGATATTTAAGTATATATATGGATTTCAGCAAAAATGCATGATAAATCCTATATTTATTGTGACTTAACAGGGAGACATATGATTGAACACCTGAATACAAGCGTTATACTGTATGGGACCAAAGGGAACTCCGTTCCGTCTGCAAAAATAGTGCAGAAACTGCGTTCCCACACGTTCTCCTCCTGGACTTGACCCCTGCCTAAATGGATATGACTCTGGTAGGCTATGAAAGTATCCTAAGTGGGTGTGTAGCCACAATGACATCCTCAACTGGGTACGATATTCAGAGTACAGCAAACCCTCTACTGCTAAACTATTGACATTCATTCAGTATGGAATACTAGATGTCCATCCCTGGTACATGATTTTCACAGAATAAGATAGTTGCACTCCTGGAGGCAACAATTTTTAAAAACCCTCTTAAAACGCTTGAAAATTATGGCCACGACTAGTGATTGGCTGTGGGAACTTTACAACAGGTAAATGAAACGGGAGCATTCAGGTAGATCTCTATATGACCCTAGATGACCAAGGAGATTCCTCTACTACATGTGCCATCTACTACATGTGCCATCTACTACATGTGCCATCTACTACATGTGCCATCTACTACATGTGCCATCTACAGACTAAAACAATTCTCCCAATAAAACACCAGCAGATAAGGGAGCTGAATATTAGACGGTGGTAGATTGACATTACGAAGGCTCTCTTGTAGGTTGTGGGACACCCCAAGTCTTTGGGTAATCCTGTAAAAACTGAGGGTAACGTTATTCGCGTGTAACTGTCACAGACTGGAGGTACCCTAGCTACTGCGTGACAATGACAAATTGAGGCATCACAATCAAGAGCATAATAGCGACAGAATGAGGGATCCTCGTTGTCCGAGGCATTATACCGGGCATCCTCCAGTCATTTTTGTATGACAGATGAAGCCCCACGTGTCTATTACTGTCAGATTGCTAGACATTCCCTGGGCTCTACACCTCTTTATATAATTTGCTCACTTTTCTCTATGACAGCCTCTTGCTGCTTTTTGCTTTAGATTTCACATCCTACAAGATCATTTTTTGCATGAATCTCGTCACTGCAATCCCAGTGATCCATTCTACATTCATTGCTCCCATTTCCGCTGTTATCTGTGTCTCAACCGTCCTTTTTTTTTTTCCTCCTCACTCACTGTCTTTCTTTTCGCCATTTATCTTCCTCCCCTTTTTTTTGTTGAATATCATTTATTCTGCATTGACGCCAACTTCTCTCGCATCCTCTACTGTTTCACCTCGCTCTTCAAAACTCCTGTTCCCTTTCAGTTTATCATTTTCACCCTCGAGTCCCCCTTGTTTAGCCATTCGTCCCATGTCACATTTCTCCGTTGCGCTCTCGCTCCCTCTCCCCGGAATTTGCACCTTTTTCTACACACGTTGCTTCGGTAATTGCTCTATTATTGAAGTATATTGATTCACCCCCCCACACACACACACACACCAATCAACCCCCCCCCTCCATCACCATCATATACCGCAGATCTCTTCTCCATCCCTTACCTTTTATTCTTCCCTCTATCCCAAATTTGCAAGGTATCGTCACCTTGTGAATGCACCGCTGTGAATCCCCACTTCAGCTGCACGGTATGCTTTTGTGCGTAAGCACATGGGTGTACCAAGACATGCGTGTGCAGGTATGTGAACAGGCATGAGTGTGTGCGTCCGTGTCAAAATTCCTCTGTCCCTGTATACTGCAGCTATGAGCATATACACACTGCACTGAGATGAGAGGGGGGGGAGTGAGGGAAGGGGGGGTGGGCTGGAGGAGTGGTAGAGTGGTAGAACGTGTGAGGGAGAGAGAATATGTGTGAGATAGAGGAGGGCTTCAGCAGAATACGCCAAAGATATTGCAAGATACCAAAAATACACGGCGTTTGGGAAAACGTGCAAAATGTTTTTTTTAAAAAATTTAACAGTAAAAGGAAAAATTATTTTTAAAAAATAATAAATTATATATAAACACACACACATATATATATATATAGGGGTAAGAGAGAGGAGGATGATCACAGGGGGGTGCATGTAAACACTTGAGTGCATCAGAAATGATGGCAATTCCTTTTTAATCAGAGAGATGCTGCGAAATGAGTGTAAAAATAAGAAATCCGTGAGTTTTAATTTCATTTACATGCAACACATATCGCATACATACGTCGGCATGTCGATGTAACGTAATGAAGATGTGACACGAGCTGGTGTTAAATAGATTGCTGTGCACACAAATAGTAAATCAATGAACCATGTGCATGGAGGCTGCGTTCTCTAAGAATACATGTAGCACATATTCGCATGCACAGCCCATATTCCAGATCCAGCTCTCACATGAGAACATTTCCCCCTGACAGACACTGTAACAAGCGTGAAGGGATTTATATGAGACATTAATCCCGTGCCTGCCAATGCATCGCTTAACCCTTAGCCTTCCAAAGACATCTCACCCAAGAGACTCTCATTGCCAATACTGGCAGCCGTGTGCCAAATATTCCCAATCACCTCACTTAACCCTTTCGCCTCTACAAGAGCATCACTTAATCGTCACATTAGCAAGGTATAACTGAGCCCATCACCCCCCCAGGGCTCCGATAAGAAGGGGTGGGTAGCACAACAGCTTCAATGTGTGTCTTTAACGTGTTTCCATATATACTGGGCTCTATTACATTCCTTGCGCAAAAACGCTCGCTCAGCACAATTTTTTTTGCGCTCAGCGTTAAATGTTAACACGCGTAAATTAATGCAGGTATTACGATCCGAGCGCATTTTTTCATCCGTCCGAAAATATCACGCGTAAAAAATACGCACGAAAACACGCGCAAATTAACGCTGCGCGCAAATATCAGTGGGCAGACAGATTTTTCACACAATTCAGCCAATTATAATTAAGAACCACAATTGTCTCCCGTTCGGTTTTTGCACCTGTCAAAATCAATCTGAGTATATATGCTGCAGGTATAATAAAAACACGCACAACCTCTCAATTTTATTCTTTGGGTATGTGTAGAATGTGTAACTATACTGTGCTGTATTTTTTTTTTCGGGCTGGTGTATTTGGTTTCGGCCAGAACGTTCAGATTTGCAGTTACCACCAGCTTTTAAAAGACGTTAAAATTATGCGCGCAAACGTCGTTCGGAAAAATTTGCGCATCGATTGTAATACCATCCGCGTACAAGCGCACAAACGCATTTGCACTCACAATGTTAAGTATGGGATGTGCGCACGAACTTTCGTTTGCGCAGGGTTCACGCAGGGTAACTCACGTTAGACATTAAGGTAATACTACGTTCATCGCAAAGGGTTTTTCCCCTCTCGCGTTAATGCGTTTTTGCGAACGCGCAAAATTGTGCGGGGAGAATGTAATAGGGCCCACTACTTTGTATACAATAATAACAATTCTAGCATTCAATAGTACCCAGAATATTGTATATTCATGACCAACTGCATCATGATCCTCTTTCAAAAACCTTGCCAAATACATGTAAAGATAATGTGACTGTAGATACTTAGGACTCTGGGAATCTGGAGCTGAAATTAAATGTAGGAGGTGTCAGACTGCAGGTTCTGGTGGGTTTGACTTTTCATATTGTTCCCCAGCTCTCCTATGTTGAGGTCACCCTGTATTTAAAATCGTAGGTGCAGGGTGTTTGTGTTTTCTGTTCCTTAGCCCTTGATGTCAGTGTTGTATTATTCCCGGATATATTTTTTGTAGAGGGTCCTGTTGTATATACTATGCTGTTTCCCTAAGCCTGGGGTTAGACGACCGTCTTTGAGAGCGGAAGGAATGTCCGTGAGAGTGGACGTCCTTCCACTCTGACACCCGTCTGGCCACCTCGCTGAGCGCAGTTAGTGCGCTCTGCGCTGCAAGGCTTGATCCCCCTATGAAGAATCGTGCTTTGCAGCCCCGTCTAACGCACGTCTAGCGTTTTGACAGGGAGGCTTTCACCTAGTGCGCTCGTCTAACCCCAGCCTTCTTTGTAATGTGTATGTAATGGTTCTTTTGCTATCCTGGATATTTCTGCACGCTTCCAACCAGAGCTGGATTTATAATTAGGCAAAGTAGGCATGTGCTTACAGGCACCTACCACAGAGCCTTGCTCTGGGAAAAAAAAGGATTTACAATCATTTACACCATTGTATCTCTGGAACTCTACAGACTAGAGGTACATATAAGGTATCAATGAAAAGGCCAGAGTACAATGTTTTCAATAATAGCAAACATGCCCAGGTTTATGGGAAAAATAAAATAACATTTATTTTTCTTTTTTCTTTCTTATGCAGCACTAGTGTTCACTTTTCAATTATAAAGCGAGCAGAGATGCTGCACTAACTCAGCTTCTCATTTCCCATTCCCACACCGTCACAACAAAAAAATTTAAAGTTTTAATATCCTATTGAAAAATTTGCAAAAATAAAGCAGCATCATAAAATAAAGTGGTAAAAAAGTTACAACTGGAAAAAGACCCTCAACCACAGCTGAATTTTGATGTCCAGAATTGGTTGTTTTGGACTGAAATGGAGAATCATTTTCCATAGATAGAGTTAGAAATTAGGGTTAGGTTACTGCTTGTGCTTGTTTTAGGTTTATGCCGAGCCCTAACATTCTGCTTCATTTGAAGGCAACAGATTCTACCTGCATTTTCATGTGAGCGCATTTAGAAACAGTTTTTCCGTTTTTAAAATGCTAATTATTTTTTGCTTCCCCATAAAACGAAACGTTTATCACCCCGGTTTTGGGACTTTTTGTGGGGGGATCCAGATTTCTTTGCCTACAGGTTCCCGAGATGTCAATCTGGCCCTGCTTCCATCTAACTCCCAGGGCCAGGCTTAAACCAGATCTCTGCTACCTTCCCCATCCTTTGTCTTTTACACCAGGGTCTGTGTGTGGAAGAGGGGAGGCTTTTCCGTATAGTAATGCAAGGTTGTGTTTTATGTTTGTTGATCTGCCCATCCCCTGTGTGTGTTGTCCCATTGTAAAATAAAGTAGTCTAAATTCACCTTGCAAGGAGCTCCAGCTATTGACTGAGTGAGATTGATCCAGAATCAGTACTCCTTCGGGATACTGATGGAGAGAGGGAGCCCTTTTGCATGGAGACATCCCCACTAACCCCAGTTACAGATATTTTCTACTTTTTTCGTTGAATATCCTGCATTTTCTGCTTTTATCTCTGTAAAGTGATCTCAATCCCCTTCCCTCTCCTTTTCAACACTTATCATAGTGGCAGAGATTCCCGCCCACTTTCGTGAGCAAGAAAGATTAGGATAGGTCAAAGCTTTGTCGGCTGCTGGATGATTTTCTCCCCTCCCTCCTCAACACTGACCAAAGCAGCAGAAATCTCCTTCCCTCCCTCAAGCCAGAAACATGTAAAATCACAAACATTATATCTGTTCTGATTACAAAATGGAATGGCCCAATTGTAGGGTAACTATAGATAAATGGTTTCCAGTTCCATTGCTGAAATACTGCTTTAACCAAGTGTGGTTTATTATCAAATCCATTAAAATGAACTCTTAACTGGGTGATCCAATGTATATTGGGATATTGGAATTTTCTTTTGGTAAACTTTATTCTTTTTTTAGGTGTTTCGAGTCAGAGCACTTACATTTATAATGGCAATTACATCACATCTTTCATTCTAAGCCGTGACTCTTAGTGAATTTAACATTTTTGTTGCAAGGTGTGATTTCCTCGTGAGATCTCGCAGCTCAATTTTAGATTTAGCAAAAATCTTCAGCGAATCTAGTCCTCAATCTGCAGTATGTTTTCAGGTATCTTTTCTTATTTACGCGAGAGATACAATGTAAATCGTCAATATCTAGAGTTTTTTGCAAACAGAAATAGCATGGGATGGTCAGGTCCGGGGAACCGGAAAGCCAAACTGTGACCAATGACAGAACTTTGTGTGGGTTTTGACCCTAAAGCAGGAATCTCAATCTCTGCCCCCCCCCAAGATGTTTCTGAACTACACCTCTCATGATTCTCTGTCTAGCTATTGCATTGAAGGCATGCTGGGACTGTAGCCATTAAATATCTAGGGGAACCGCGTCAGAGATCCCTGCCCTAAAATTCCCATTTCCATACAGCGACAGGTTTTTAAACATCATATAAATATGCAGACGGTTTTACCGGGACTCGTGCGTGGGGATGTCTTCGTGATTGTGTAACAAGACAGCAAACAGGTTGTCACTTTGAGTACATTGATTGGCATATGAGATCAGCCAACAGCAGAGCGGGATGTGAAAAAAAAAAGGAGGGTTTAAGAACTGGAAGCGAACTGACATTTTGACAGCCATAAAATCAGCCAAAAATTATTTTTATATTTTGAAAAAAACGGAATAAATGATCATCATTAAGGTTTGCATGATTTACATTATGATTGAGGTAAAAGCATGACTGCTCCTTCTTTACACTCTAGAATTTAAACAGTTACATGATGTATACCTTTAAAGTGAGCAGTCAGTCATGCCATGTGCTGGCACAGCAGCAAGCGCGTCTATGTCACACACTGCAAAATAATCCCCAGAAAAAGGCCGCTATAACGGCAAATGCTGCTGTAGCTTGTGGGGGGGGGGGATACGTTAACACACTTGGTTGAGAATGACAGATGCTAGAATTCAGGGCAGATCCCAGGCACCCCAAACCTCAAGGATCCCTTAACCTTAAGCTCCCAAAATGCTCATTCTCCCCTAATCCTAACGTACTCTGAAATGCTTTATTTTACAGCACACGTTCTGTAACTCCATAGAACGATGCCGCGCTCTTATCAGTACAGTGATATTTCAGCTTCACCTGCTGGAAACTTGACATTTAAATCTGTTTCAATGGTAATATTAAAATGCATAATGCATTTTAATTAACCAATGCAGCATCACTAACACTCACTGCCGACATGAAGAGCATCACTAACACTCACTGCCCGACATGAAGAGCATCACTAACACTCACTGCCCGACATGCAGACTAGAGCATCACTAATAGGGATGAGCTGCTCGGTTCGATCAGTTCGGAGTTCGATTCGAACTTTGGCCTTTCACAAGTTCGCGAACTTCGAACTTTTTGGCGTGTTCAGTTCGAAAAAAAAAAATTGTGAAAAAAATATAAAAAATGCTTAAAAAATACCAAAAAATCTAGAAATAAAGAGACTCTTTACTGCAGAATATTATAACCAACGGTTTATTAGATATTGAATTAAAAAATAATGTCTACGTGTAAAGACTCTCACCTCTAAATGACCTGTGCTCTCAAACGGCGTAAACAATAGGTGTTTAATTTGTGTTTGGAAATAACATGTGCTTCTAATTAGTCCGTCTCATGAATTAGATACATTGTATGCACCTGGAGGTGCCAGGTGTCGTGTGTGGGTCTGTGCTGTGATGGCAATGTTTCCATACATCCTACAAATCCGCCACTTCACGGGCAGGTTATGGGGACCTCCTAGGCACGATATTTGAAGGAATTTTTCATTTTTATTTTTAACCCTTATTTCATGGAAAACTCACTGTCCCTTTAAAAACTTTTTATAAAACTTTTTGTCCTTGTGTCCTGTCCCCCAGGGCACTACCCGGACCCCCATACACCTTTTATGGCAAATATCTAGCATATATGCCCTCTTGGAGGGCACTCTAAAAATGTAACTTTGAGTCCCATTGACTTGTATTGAGTTCGTGTTCGAGTTCGAATTCGAACTTTTGAAGAGTTCGAATGCGAACCGAACTCGGGGGTGTTCGGCTCATCCCTAATCACTAACACTCACTGTCCTACATGCAGAGCATCACTAACACTCACTGCCCGACGTGCAGACTAGAGCATCACTAACACTCACTGCCCGACATGAAGAGCATCACTAACACTCACTGCCCGACATGCAGACTAGAGCATCACTAACACTCACTGCCTGACATGCAGAGCATCACTAATACACACTGCCCGACATGCAGAGCATCACTAACACTCACTGCCCGACATGCAGAGCATCACTAATACACACTGCCCGACATGCAGAGCATCACTAACACTCACTGCCCGACATGCAGAGCATCACTAACATTCACTGCCTGACATACAGAGCATCACTAATGTACACTGCCTGACATGCAGAGCATCACTAATACACACTGCCTGATATGCAGAGCATCACTAGCACTCACTGCCCGACATGCAGAGCATCACTAACACTCACTGCCCGATATACAGAGCATCACTAATACACACTGCCCGATATGCAGAGCATCACTAGCACTCACTGCCCAAAATGTGGAGCATTACTAATGAACATTGCCCGACATGCAGAGCATCACTAGCACTCACTACCTGACATGCAGAGCATCTCTAATGTACACTGCCTGACATGCAGAGCATCACTAATACACACTACCCTACATGCAGAGCATCACTAATGTACACTGCACGTCGTGCAGTGTACATTAGTGATGCTCTGCATGTAGGGTAGTGTGTATTAGTGATGCTCTGCATGTCATGCAGTGCACGACATACAGAGCATCACTAATGTACACTGCCCGACATGAAGAGGATCACTAATACCCACTCAACAAGTGCAAGTGCTGGCCCGTGGCATCGAAGCAGTTAAGTAAATGAATGAGGACAGGGTATTTAGTTATGTGTCTGTTTTAGGATTGTGTGTGTGTGTGTGTTTAGGAGTGGTTAGGCTTATGTATATAGGTGGTTAGGTGTGTGTGCACAGGGATGGTTATGTATATTTTATGTACACTATATTGCCAAAAGTACAGTATTAGCTCACCCATCCAAATAATCTGAATCCAGTGTTCCAATCACTTCCATGGCCACAGGTGTATAAAATCAAGCACCTAGGCATGCAGACTGTTTTTACAAACATTTGTGAAAGAATGGGTCGCTCTCAGAAGCTCAGTGAATTCCAGCTTGGAACTGTTATAGTATTACACCTGTGCAACAAATCCAGTCGTGAAATTTCCTCGCTCCTAAATATTCCACAATCAACTGTCAGCTGTATTATAAGAACGTGGAAGTGTTTGGGAATGACAGCAACTCAGCCACGAAGTGGTAGGCCACGTAAACTGACGAAGCGGGGTCAGCAGATGCTGAGGCGCATAGTGCAGAGAGGTCGCCAACTTTCTGCAGAGTCAATCGCTGCAGACCTCCAAACTTCATGTGGCCTTCGGATTAGCTCAAGAACAGTGTGCAGAGAGCTTCATGGAATGGGTTTCCATGGCCGAGCAGCTGCATCCAAGCCATACAGCACCAAGTGCAATGCAAAGCGTCGGATGCAGTGGTGTAAAGCACACCCCCACTGGACTCTAGAGCAGTGGAGATGCGTTCTCTGGAGTGACGAATCGCGCTTCTCCATCTGGAAATCTGGGTTTGGTGGTTGCCAGGAGAACGGTACTTGTCTGACTGCATTGTGCCAAGTGTAAAGTTTGGTGGAGGGGGGATTATGGTGTGGGGTTGTTTTTTAGGAGCTGAGCTTGGCCCTTTAGTTCCAGTGAAAGGAACTCTGAATGCTTCAGCATACCAAGACATTTCAGACAATTCCATGCTCCCAACTTTGTGGGAACAGTTTGAAGCTGGCCCTTTCCTCTTCCGACATGACTGTGCACCAGTGCACAAAGCAAGGTCCATAAAGACATGGATGACAGAGTCTGGTATGGATGAACTTGACTGGCCTGCACAGAGTCCTGACCTCAACCTGATAGAACACCTTTGGGATGAATTAGAGCAGAGACTGAGAGCCAGGCCTTCTCGTCCAATATCAGTGTGTGACCTCACAAATGTGCTTCTGGAAGAATGGTCAAAAATTCCCATAAACACACTCCTAAACCTTGTGGACAGCCTTACCAGAAGAGTTGAAGCTGTTATAGCTGCAAAGGGTGGACCAACGTCATATTGAACCCTATGGATTAGGAATGGGATGTCACTTAAATTCATATGCGAGTCAAGGCAGGTGAGCAAATACTTTTTTGCAATATAGTGTATGTCATAGGGGTCTAGGCGTATGTATACGTGTGTTTAGGTGGGTGTATATAGGTGCACATATGGGTATATGAAAGGGCTGTATAGGTGTACGTGTAGGTATATATAGGGTTGTACAGGCATATATATAGATATATAAAAGGGATCTGAACACTTGTTGGGACGATCAGGACCTATCGCACTGGACATGTGCAGAGATTCCGCCTCTATATGAGAGATGTGGAACGCAATGCTGGAATGCAGTAAATGTAACGTGCATGCAAGGAAGGAAAGAGGACGTCTGGTGGATGTAAGAAGGCCTGGAACACAAATGATATACAAGTGGAAGGACCGCCGGAAAGGACGTCAGGGGGATTAAATACCGGAACTGTTCCATGTTTTTTATTGTTGTTGCAAAGTGAAGAGGGGGGTTCCATCCTAGAAGTGACACAAGGCGCGTCTTACTGAGACAGTTTTCCTATACAGGTTCAGCATAACATGAGTGTGGATATTTCACCTATAAATATTTCCCAAGTGGATAAAGAACATATACTGCACTATATATATGTTTTCTTTATTTTCCATATATGCTGCTTTCTGACCGAATGATTCTGGACGAATAAAGAAATATAAGTATTTTTGTAATTTGCTTTGACGTCTGGGTTAAACACAGTTTTTTTGTTTATATTTTAGAAAGTTTTATTCGTGAGCACTGAAAATATTATATTATTTGTTCACATTTTAAATAAAAAAAAATTCTGAATAAGGTTGACTCGTTGCGCCAAAGGGGATTTATTGTATATGATTGTGGATATTTTGCACATTTTGGCAACAAATAGGAGACATTTTTTCCTTAGTCCCCTTTAGTTTTGGCTGCACAACACACGAATAAAGATAATATTTTTTCAGGTACAGAGTATGGCTCCTTATGGGAAACATTTTTGTACTGAGTATTTTGTATATAATAGGGGTGTATAGGTGAATGTATAGAGGTTTATATATGTATAAGGTGCATATGAATTTATATATATCTATAGGGTTGCGTATATATATATTATATATATAGATAGATAGATAGATAGATAGATAGATATAGTGACAGTGTGATTAGGGACAGGGTGATAGCAAACCATTATGTCAGCAGGCGGATGGAGAAAGCCCTTTTCCTTTATAGGGTTAATTCTTAGCTGTCTAAGACTGTCCTACCTTTATAGGTACTGCGTTTCCCTCTTTGAGAGTAGTCTTTTTTGCTGGGAGCTGCAGAGGATGAGACAAGCCCTGAGGTTCCTAACCCCTTCCCTGCGGAGGACGTGTGGGGAATGTCCTCATTGACCCCCGCTGTGTTCCCCACACGTCTTCCGCTCAGCGGGGGGGGGGCAGAGAGATACTCACCTCTCTGGCCTGGGCCCACCCCCCGGGCCACCCCGGCAGTCCCTCGACCTCTAACAGCTTTTCGCCCCCTTCCAAAAAAAAAAAAAAGGACATAACATAGCAAGACAGCAATAAAACTCACAGTAATGTGCATTGTGTATGAGCGTATCACAGAATCCACAGCAGTAAAACCCACAGTAATGTGCAGTGTGTATGAGCGCATCACAGAATCCACAGCAATAAAACTCACAGTAACGGGCTGTATATGATGGCTTTGGGTATGGGTCTGGTCTGGGGTCTGGGCCTGGTCCCTGGGGTCTGGGCTGGGTCCTGGGTCTGGGCCTTGGGGTCTGGTCTGGGCTCTGGGTCCTGAGTCTGGCCTGGGCCCCGGAGTCTGGGCCCTGGGTCTGGGCCTTGGGGTCTGGGTCTTGGGGTCTGGGCTCTGGGTCTGGGCCTTTGGGTCTGGGCCTTTGGGTCTGGGCCCTGGGTCTTTGGGTTTGGGCCCTGGTCCCTGGGGTCTGGGTCTAGGATGGGCCCTGGGTCTTGGAGTCTGGGCCATGGGTCTAGGCTGGGCCCTGGGACTGGGCCTTGGGGGTCTGGCTGGGGCTTGGGGTCTGGCTTGGCCCTGGTGGTCTGGCTGGGCCTTGGGGTCTGGCTGGGCTCTGGGTCTGGGCCTTGGGGTCTGGGCCCTTTGGTCTGGTCCCTGGGTCTGGGCCTTGGGGTTTGGTCCCTGGGTCTGCGCCTTGGGGCCTGGGGTCTGGGCCCTGAGTCTGGCCTGAGGTCTGGGCCTTGGGTCTAGGCTGAGCCCTGGGTCTGGGCCTTGGGGTCTGGTCCCTGGGGTCTGGGCCCTGAGTCTGGCCTGGGCCCTGGGTCTGGGCCTTGGGGTCTGGTCCCTGGGTGTCTGGCTGGGCCCTGGCTGGATCTGGGGGTCTGGCTGGGCCCTGGGAGTCTGGCTGTACCTGGGGGTCTGGCTGGGCCTTGGTTTCTGGCTGGGCCCTGGGGGTCTGGCTGAGCCTTGGGATCTGGCTGGGTCCTGGTGGTCTGGCTGGGCCCTGGGGGTCTGGCTGGGCTGTGGCTCGTCGTCTTCCTTCCTTCTGCTCTTCTTTTCATCTCTCTTCTGCTCTTCTGGCCGGGCCCTTCGTCTCAGGCAGCTTCACTGACTGGAGGGGCGGAGTCAAAGCAGCGTGCTTGGGAGGCCCCTGCATGCTGCTTGGCCACACCCAGCCAGCCAGTAAAGCGTGCAGGAGCCAGAGGAGACACAGTTAGCTCCAGATTCGGACTCATAGAGTCCGATACCGGAGCTGTAAAAGGGCGCTGCCGCTGCCGTAAGGGGCCCCTTACAGCAGCATGGGGCGTAATGCCCTGTTGGTGGTCCCGCCCTGCCCGCAGCGTTCTGACTTCTTTGAAGTCAGATGCCGCTTTTATAGACCCTCCTGCCATAATGACGTCATTGCGTCGGATGCGATGATACCATTTCCAAGTGACCCCCCCCAGCAAAAGCTGGGAGATCGCCTGAAGGGAGGGAGTGATCGGTTCAGATCCGTCTCCCTCTCGATCGGGAGGGTCTACAAACAAAAGCCAGGCACCGCTTTAAAGGGGAGTGTCTGCCCTTCAAAGCAGTGCCTGGCTCTAACCCCTTAAATGCCGGACCGCGATCTGGCGCCATCCGGCGCCAGATCGCAGCCTAGATCCGGTGAGGGCCACCATCTTGGATGGCGGCTCTACCTCTGGGTACCCCCTCAGCAACAGACGTGATTGCGCGATGACGTCAGTTAGCTGGGAAATCCCCGGGCAGCTAGGGGTTCCCCAAGGAAATCCCCTGGTGGAGATAGGGGGTTCCTTTGAACCCCCATATCTCCAGAATGGTGGCAGCTAGGGGGGGGTCATGTTTGGTATCATTCGAAAGGACTAGGCATGGCCTCTCGAATGATACCAAACATCACCAATGATACCAAACATTCTTACAGGTATCGTATCAGAGGATTGGAGAAAAGCTGATGTGGTCCCTATACTCAAGAAAGCTTCAACATGTCTGCCTGGGAAATATAGACCTGTGAGCTTAACATCTGTGGCTGGGAAAGTATTAGAGGGGTTACTAAGAGATAATATTCAGGAATTCATTGGCAGGTATAATGTAATTGGCAAAAATCAGCATGGTTCTATGAAACACAGATCATGCCAGACTGACCTAATTGCATTCTATGAAGAAGTAAGTAGAAGTATCGATCGGGGGTCGCAGTGGATGTGAAATAGTCATTGAACAACACGTGTAAGTGTTTTCGATTACACAAAACTAGGAAGAGTAATAAAATGTGAGCAGGATGTTACTTCGCTGCAGAGGGATTTAGATAGATTGGGAGACTGGGCACTTCACTTTTCAGATGAAGTTTAATGTGGATAAATGCAAGGTATTCACTTCACTTTGGAGTGAAGAACACACAAGCAATTTATACCCTAAATGGTACTGCGTTAGGGAAATCAAAGAAGGAGAAGGATTTGGGAATAATCATAGACTTCAAACTAAGTAACAATGTGCAATGTCAAACAGCAGCCGCCAAGGCCATCAAGGGATTGGCATTAAAAGGGGATTCACACTCGTGATGAAAACATAATTTTTAGGGATGCACCGATACTGCTGTTTGCACGAGTACTTGGTACTCGTGCAAATGGCCCGATACACCCCCCTCAATACCGGAAGTCAGCGCTGGGCCGGCTTGCCGGTATCCGCGGGGCTGGGGAAGCTGGGTGCGTGCATGAAAAGCACGCGGCCAGCATTCCCTACTGGCAGCAGCAATATTCACCCGTCTGAAGGTCCGGTCGCGCTGCTGTGATGCGTTCACGTGGCCGCCGGGCGCATCTGTGACGCTACCTCTCGGTAGCCACATGATCACATCGCAGCAGCGTGACCGGACCTTCAGATGGGTGAGTATCGCTGCCGCAGGAGGGGAACGCTGGCCGCATGCTTTTCATGCACGCGGCCAGCTTCCGCAGCGTTTGAGCTGGGGGCATATCCATGAGAGCTGGGGCATATCCATGAGAGCTGGGGCATATCCATGAGAGCTGTGGGCAAATCCATGTGAGCTGGGGCAATATTAATGTGAGCTGGGGGCAAATCCATGTGAGCTGGGGGCATATCCATGTGAGCTGGCACATATCCATGAGAGCTGGGGACATATCCATGAGAGCTGGGGGCATATCCATGAAAGCTGGGGCATATCCATGAGAGCTGGGGGCAAAAAACATTGTCCAAATTCCTATTTATCCTGCTACTTTCCCTGGCAAATGACGTGGAAACTAACCCTGGTCCTATAGCTGACACAACCTTTAGTCTCCCCACTAAAAAAGGCCTCTCATTTGTGCACTGTAACATCCGCAGTTTACTCCCTAAACTGGATGAGCTTCAGGCTTAGTGTTGCTATTACAAACCCAAAATCATTGTGCTAACAGAATCATGGTTAACCCCAAAAGTACAAGACTCTGCCATATCAATACAGGGGTATTCATGTTATAGAAAGGACAGAGCAAAGAGAGGAGGGGGAATTGTTATTTATGTTGAGGAATCCATAAAGTTCACCCCTTTACAGAATTCTAGCTCGCCGGCCACCTTTGATTTCCTCTCTGGTTTAATTGAGATCTCATTCAGTAAATCAATCATTGTTGCTGGATTCTATCGTCCACCGAGCTCCCCAGTGCACTCCCTCTCTGACATAACTCAAATCCTTAATAACCTACTTGCAAAAAAACAAAAAAGTGAACTGCTGGTCCTCAGCGATTTTAATACAGATTGGCTAAATCCTAAAAACAATAAACACTGCTCGCTGTTTAAAACTTTGCAGCTAACTCAATTAATCTTCTCCCCCACTCGCATTAATATGAAAAGCCCTAACCATACCTTGCTTGACTGGATTCTCTCCTCATATCCTGATAGAATACAGGAGGCAGGCGTTCTCACTAATAGCTTTAGTGACCACTGTCTTGTGTACTGCATGTGTAAAATAAAGGCCACAAAATCTCCCTCGAAGGTAATAACCACCAGGTCTTTCAAGAAATGTATTCTTGAATCCTTCCTAAGTGATCTCAAACAGCTCCCATGGTACAGACTAAACCTAATTCCAGACCTAGACTGTGCAATTGCATACTTTTAGTCCGAGCTCCTGCAAGTCTGGAATTCCCATGCCCCGCTGCGTAAAGTGCGTGTAAGAGGGACCCATCTCCCCTGGGTTACAGCTGATCTTACACTAATGTACCAGCTTAGAGATTCACAGTGGTCAAATTTCAAGACTACTGGTTCCATGAACGATCACTATGAATACCAAAAAAAGCCGGAATGCATGCATAAAACAAATAAAAATGGCGAAAGCCCATTACTTCAATGAAAATCTAAACAATAACATATCAAACCCTAGAAACTTTTGGAAAACCATAAGTAACATACAAGCACCCCCTGTCCACTCCCAGCTGGCTGCTGTCAAAGTAAACAACCAAACCCTGCAACACCCCCTAGATGTAGCAAATGCCTTTAATGATTATTTTGTTGGATGTGCCACCACCCTGATTGCTAAGCTAGGAAATGACATGCAATCAGAAAGGCCGCACGCAGGTCAGGCCCCTCCAACTGTGCAAAGACCCTTTATCAGACAGGAATTCAGTTATAGACCAGGGCCTGTCAGTGTCGTTACTAAACTTCTCCGTAACCAAAAAATGAAATACCAGTCTGGACCTGATCAAATACCAGCAATGCTGCTGAAAATCAGTGCGCCGGCAATTGCAAATTCTGTCGCAACCCTAATGAATCACTGGCGACTGGATACATACCCAAACTCTGGAAGACTGCGAGAGGGGTGCCTATTCATAAACGTGGTGACAGTACTTTGGTATCCAACTACCGTCCGATATCATTGCTCCCTGTAATGTCAAAAAATTTGGAAAAATGCATCTACACACAATTACGTGATTATTATCAATATTGGAACTACTTAACCACGGATCAATCCGGCTTTCGTCCAAATCATTCAACTACAACCGCCCTTTTAAAAGTCTGCAATGATATCCAAGCTGGGATGGAACAAGGAAACCTAACTGGAGTCATCTTCCTTGATTTTGCCAAAGCCTTTGACACAGTAGACCATGGCATCCTGTTAAAAAAACGTAAAGACTTTGGTATTGGTGATCGCACACTAACCTGGTTTCAATCATATGTATCCGACCGATGGCAATATGTGTCCATATCTGGCAGCTCCTCCCTCCTCATCCCAGTCACTTGCGGTATACCCCAAGGCTCAAACTCGGCCCCCTGCTATTTACAATATTCATAAAAGATCTGCCTAACATCTGCAAAGCCTCAACTGTACACATGTACGCAGACAACACCGTAATCTATACCAGCAAACCAAATCTCCCAAAACTGGAGGCCATGCTGCAAGAACAATTCACAGAGGTAGAAAAGTGGATCAAACACAACAAACTTTTTTTAAATACGGTGTAGTAGATCAGTGTTATACTTCTTTACCACTAGAGGGCATAGTTGTTTGTTTACCTGTTTTCTGTTAATGTAAATATGTTTCCAGGTCAGGGGTCGTTGCTGTCAGTTTCCTGAGTGGGAGAGCTGTGTCTGTACCAGCGAATAAAGAGAATGATTAATTCATCCATAACCTGCCTCTGCATCAGTCATATGAAGATATTACATTGGCGACGAGGATAAACCGGTGTGTACTGAGAGACTGTTATGTGAAGGTTCAGAGTCTGCATAGCAGCTGAAGACAAGCTAAAAAAAAAAAACTGCAGGAAAAGAAGTCGTTTGCTGAGACAGGGTGGCACTGGTGGGTCAGGTGAACCCCTTTGATTGTGAATACAATTATTCCGATGGAGCCATCAGAATACTGGTGTCTCCCTGAGACCAATAAAATTTAACTTTTATTGAAGGAAATTTAAAAAATTTCATATGACAACCTTATGTACATAAATAGTCAGTGCTCAAGAACAAAAACATGTAAAAAACAAGTTAAAAAACAAAGCAACAATTAGTGGTATTTCATGCAGCAATTGGTAGAAATAAAGACTCCATTCAATAAGTGATCTTCAAGGATCACCTCAATTGATGGTGGCTGCCATTAGGTAGAGGAATGATAATTAAGCATAATACATATGCAACAAGAACCCACAATTGACAAAAACGGCAGGGGTACCCTTTTGGACAGAGTATTCAGCTTAATTAGCCCAGATAGTATCGCAATGATTGACCAAAAAATTATTATATGAGAGCCCACTAAGGGTTAATAAGGTCACAAAGTGCGGGATGAAAAGTTATTTAGCGGAGGGTCCCTGCCTGCGGCTGCACCCGACGCGCGTTTCGCCAGGAATGGCTCGTCAGGAGTGCTTACGTAGAGAGGAAAAAGGTGCCGTTTAAACAGTGCTTGTTTCGGCTGGAGTCAGCTTATTAGCCAATTGTCACGAACGATGGGGGGCTGGGGCGCCTGGCAGCAGCTTCCTCGCTGCTCGCTGGCCAGGCGCCGAATAACAACGCTACCGGGTGCGCTCACGTGGGACGCCGGGGGGCGGGGCCTGGCGTTGTGACGCGGACCCGCCAGGTTTAAAACCCGGTCTCACTGCTATGCCGGTGCCCTGACGTGGTATTCACTTCCCGCAGAGCTCTTGTGTTTTTTGGCTTTAGATCTGTATCTGACCTTGCTTCTGGCAAACGAACCCTCCTGTGTATGACCCCTGGCATTGGCAAACGAACCCTCCTGTGTATGACCCCTGGCATTGGCAAACGAACCCTCCTGTGTATGACCCCTGGCATTGGCAAACGAACCCTCCTGTGTATGACCCCTGGCATTGGCAAACGAACCCTCCTGTGTATGACCCCTGGCATTGGCAAACGAACCCTCCTGTGTATGACCCCTGGCATTGGCAAACGAACCCTCCTGTGTATGACCCCTGGCATCGACAAACGAACGTTTCTGTGTATAACCCCTGGTATTGGCATTTACTCTGCTCTTGGTTCTGCCCTTTACGTTGGTACCGAGGTCAGTCTATGTGGCATCCTAAGCACACATCAGATTACCTCTGCTATTACTAAGGTCCTAGGGAGAACATATACTCTAGTCTGTACCTCTGTCTGGTGTTTCCCTTTGTTTATAGATTACCTGGTTACTTGTCTATCTAGTTTTGCCGACCATTCAAGGATCGGAAGGGTAGAGAGCGATCTACATAAAGGGACCACTATCTTGGTAGTCAGAAGGATTCGTGACTATACTCGATTCTGTACCTCTGTCTGGTGTTACCCCTTGTTTATCTATTGTCTGATTTATTGTCTATCTAGTTTTGCCGACCATTCAAGGATCGGAAGGGTAGAGAGCGGTCTGCGTAAGGGGACCACCATTTTGGTAATCAGAGGGATCCGTGACATTACGTCAGGGCCAATGGATCCCGCAGACCTCTCTAACCAGTTGGCACGTATCGCAGCCAGACAAGAGGAACAGGACCATAGGATGGACCAGATTTCTCTCGCTCTGCAAACCCTGTTAAATCGGTCCAATACAGGTACCACAAACCCTCCAGATCCAGTATTACCTAGGGTCAGTTCTGTCTCCCCTGAAGGACATAGGCTTAGTATGAAGGCACCCCTACGATATGATGGTACACCAAGCCTATGCCGGGGTTTTTTGACTCAACTCGAGATCTTGTTTGAGAACAACCCAGGGTCTTGTATGTCTGATAAAGCCAAAGTAGGATATCTGATTAATAATTTAACAGAAAAAGCTTTATTGTGGGCCACGCCATTGTGGGAAAATAAAAAACCCATCATCTATGACTATGAGGGTTTTACCTCTGAGTTAAAACGTACCTTTGATCCCTCTAGAAGGGCTACCAATGCGGGTAGGTCCTTGTTTCACATTAAACAAGGTAATAAGAGGGTCGCCGACTATGCCATAGAGTTTAAGACTTTGACTTCTGAGGTGCTTTGGCCGAACGACGTTTTAACCTTAGCCTTTACCGAAGGTTTGAACGAGGCTTTTATGTATGAGCTGGCTCCCTTAAAATTACCAGAGAATCTAGACCACCTGATAGATTTTTGTATAGCCATGGACGATCAAATTAGGGAAAGGAGACACCCTAGAGATAGACCCAGAAGGGTCTTACCTCCTTTACCCTCATTACCTAGACACACCAGTACTTCAGGTAACTCGGAGAATGTTAAAACAGATTTACCAGTCGCTGAACCTATGCAAATAGGAAAAACGGGTATTTCAGAAGCAGAAAGAGCGCACAGAAGAGAAAAGGGGCTCTGCTTCTATTGTGCAGGGGCAGATCACTTCCGCCTTCAATGTCCTCAGAGACCCAGGGTTAGCAGGGGTGAATGTGGCAGATTGGGTCAAAGAACAGCCAATACCCAGGTTATCGGTTCTCTGTATGCCTCCTTTGTGGATAATGAAAAAAAAAAAATCCAGGATTCTGTTACCGATCTCCCTAACCTGGGAGGGGGTTCACCTCAAGACTGAGGCGTTCTTAGACTCTGGGGCCTCAGGCAATTTCATGGATAAGACTTTTGCTGCCAAAAACCTTTTACCTCTGGTTCTTAAGGAGACACCTCTAATGGTGGAAGCCATAGATGGTAAACCCCTGTCATGCCCACATATCACTCACGACACTGTCGATGTATGTATGAAAACAGGAGTTTTGCACCATGAAACAATAAGATTTCAAATTATTGAATCACCCTCATGTCCTGTCGTTCTTGGGTTTCCATGGTTAACAGAGCACAACCCGGTTATCGATTGGGTCCAGAGAGACATAAAATGTTGGGGTCAGAGTTGTCAGTCTAATTGCCTAGGCAGAGTTAATGTGATTGGTAGCCTCAATATTGCCACAGCCCCTCCTTTGTCCACAGAGGTCCCTGAATGTTACCTGGCATTAAAGGAGGTGTTCTCTAAAGCCAGGACTGAGGTTCTACCACCACATCGTCCATATGACTGTGCTATTGATTTACTCCCCGGTACGATGCCTCCTAGGGGTCACGTATACCCTTTATCACAAAGAGAGAACGACATTATGGAGGAATACATAAGGGAGAATCTGGAACGAGGATTCATTAGACGGTCCTCCTCTCCAGCAGGAGCAGGTTTCTTTTTTGTTTCCAAGAAAGAGGGAGATCTGCGACCTTGCATCGATTATAGAGGTTTGAATAGGATTACTATAAGAAATGCATATCCCATACCTCTCATAACAGAATTGTTCGACCGATTAAAAGGGGCCCGTATTTATACGAAGCTTGATTTACGCGGAGCGTACAACCTGGTTAGGGTTAAAAAGGGAGATGAATGGAAAACGGCTTTCAATACACGTAGCGGGCATTATGAATACCTGGTGATGCCTTTTGGGTTATGTAATGCGCCAGCCGTTTTCCAGGACCTTATAAACGACACCCTAAGGGATTTTCTGCAAGAATTCGTCATAGTATATCTGGATGACATCCTGATATACTCTCCTGATGTGGACACTCATCATGTCCACGTGAAACAAGTATTGAATAAACTATTGAAGGCTGGATTATATTGTAAACTAGAAAAATGTCTATTCGACATAGTAACTGTGCAATTCCTTGGCTATATAATAACCCCTGAAGGTTTTCAAATGGATCCTAAAAAACTCTCAGCAATCCTTGACTGGCCTCTACCCCAAGGGCTTAAAGCCATTCAGAGGTTTCTGGGGTTCACGAACTACTATCGAAGATTCATTAAAGACTTTTCAGCCTTGGTAGCTCCCCTCACGGCCATGACAAGGAAAGGGGTGGGAAATCAGAAATGGACGCCTCAAGCCACTCAAGCTTTTGAGGCACTTAAACAAGCATTCACTACTGCCCCTGTTCTCCGACATCCAGATCCGGCTCTGCCTTTCCAAGTAGAAGTTGACGCCTCCGAACTAGGCCTTGGCGCAGTCTTGTCCCAAAGGGAGGCACCCGACAAACCCTTGCATCCATGCGGCTTCTATTCTCGGAAATTGTCCCCGGCAGAGAAGAACTATGACATTGGAAATAGAGAGTTGTTAGCAGTCATCTCAGCCTTGGCAGAATGGAGATACTTATTGGAGGGGTCTAGGGACCCCATCGTTATCATAACCGATCATAAGAATCTCACGTACATTGGAGATGCTAAACGTTTAAATTCCAGACAAGCGAGGTGGTCATTGTTTCTTTCACGTTTTAATTTCGTGCTTACCTATAGACCTGGATCCAGAAACATTAAAGCCGACGCATTATCGAGACAGTATGAGTCTTATGAACACAATATCCAAGATCAGCATCCCATTGTACCCCAGGAAAGGATTATAGCCTCTACCACGATTAGTGTCTCGTCTCCTCTAATGAAAAGGTTGCAGACCGTCCAGGGTGCAGCTCCTGGGGGAAAACCCCCCGCGAAACTCTTTGTACCTGAGAACGAAAGAGAGGAAATACTTAACATCTATCATGATAATAAAACTTCTGGGCATATGGGTATCACCAAGACTGTGTCTAGTATCAGTAAACTCCTCTGGTGGCCCACGTTGCGCCGAGATGTTAAAGATTACATAGCTGTGTGCGAGGTGTGCACAAGGCAGAAAAGTCCCAAAACAGCACCCATTGGGTTACTCCAGCCTTTGCCGATCCCCGAACGACCATGGTCACATGTAGCCATGGATTTCATAGTAGATTTACCTGAGTCAAGAGGGAATACGGTGATACTTACGGTCATAGATCGATTTTCCAAGATGGGTCACTATGTTCCTCTTCGGAAACTACCTTCGGCAGCCGAACTGGTGCCCATATTCATTTCCAATGTGGTCCGCATACACGGTGTTCCTCTGGAGATAGTCTCTGATAGGGGGACCCAATTCATCTCCAGATTCTGGAGAGGGTTTTGTAAGAACGTGGGGATAGACCTATCTTTCTCTTCGGCCTATCACCCCCAGACCAACGGAGCAGCAGAACGAGCCAACCAAAATGTAGAGAACTATCTGAGGTGCTTTATATCAGAACAACAGAATAACTGGTCTGACCTGTTACCATGGGCAGAGTATGCTTTAAACAGTGCTGTGAGTGAATCCACAGGACATTCTCCTTTCTTCACTGTTTATGGTTTTGATCCTCCCGTGTTCCCCGCTACGTTTCCTGATACCACGATTCCTGCTTTGGATGAGCAACTGGCATCATTGAAAGAGACTTGGGGAAGAGTGAGACGGGCACTGGAAGAGAGTAGTGCCATCCAGAAAACCAAGGCCGACAGACACAGGAGGCAGGCACCCGTGTATCAGGTTGGGGACAGGGTTTGGCTTTCTTCACGGAATATCAGGCTCTTAGTGCCTTCCATGAAGTTGGCACCTAGATATATCGGCCCCTATAAGATTCTGCGGCGACTCAACCCAGTCTCCTATGCTTTGGCATTACCCCCCCATTTTAAGATACACAATGTGTTCCATGTAAGCCTTTTGAAGCCGTTGTTATGCAACCGGTACACCAAGGTCCATGCTCCACCGCCTCCTGTCTCTGTGGAGGGCGAGGAGGAGTTCGAGGTTAAGGCCATTCTGGGTGCCAGGATTTCTAGGGGGTCTTTACAGTACTTGGTCGATTGGGTGGGTTACGGTCCAGAGGAACGTTCTTGGATTCCGGCTGCAGAAGTCCACGCCCCTCGGCTAGTGAAGGCCTTCTATTTGGCGCACCCCCGTGCCCCTGGGGGGCGTCCAGTGGCCGCCCGTGGAGGGGGGGTTCTGTCACGAACGATGGGGGGCTGGGGCGCCTGGCAGCAGCTTCCTCGCTGCTCGCTGGCCAGGCGCCGAATAACAACGCTACCGGGTGCGCTCACGTGGGACGCCGGGGGCGGGGCCTGGCGTTGTGACGCGGACCCGCCAGGTTTAAAACCCGGTCTCACTGCTATGCCGGTGCCCTGACGTGGTATTCACTTCCCGCAGAGCTCTTGTGTTTTTTGGCTTTAGATCTGTATCTGACCTTGCTTCTGGCAAACGAACCCTCCTGTGTATGACCCCTGGCATTGGCAAACGAACCCTCCTGTGTATGACCCCTGGCATTGGCAAACGAACCCTCCTGTGTATGACCCCTGGCATTGGCAAACAAACCCTCCTGTGTATGACCCCTGGCATTGGCAAACGAACCCTCCTGTGTATGACCCCTGGCATTGGCAAACGAACCCTCCTGTGTATGACCCCTGGCATTGGCAAACGAACCCTCCTGTGTATGACCCCTGGCATCGACAAACGAACGTTTCTGTGTATAACCCCTGGTATTGGCATTTACTCTGCTCTTGGTTCTGCCCTTTACGTTGGTACCGAGGTCAGTCTATGTGGCATCCTAAGCACACATCAGATTACCTCTGCTATTACTAAGGTCCTAGGGAGAACATATACTCTAGTCTGTACCTCTGTCTGGTGTTTCCCTTTGTTTATAGATTACCTGGTTACTTGTCTATCTAGTTTTGCCGACCATTCAAGGATCGGAAGGGTAGAGAGCGATCTACATAAAGGGACCACTATCTTGGTAGTCAGAAGGATTCGTGACTATACTCGATTCTGTACCTCTGTCTGGTGTTACCCCTTGTTTATCTATTGTCTGATTTATTGTCTATCTAGTTTTGCCGACCATTCAAGGATCGGAAGGGTAGAGAGCGGTCTGCGTAAGGGGACCACCATTTTGGTAATCAGAGGGATCCGTGACACCAATGGGGTCAAAGAATCCGTAATTAGCATAATGATTGGTTGGCTACAGTGATTGATAGGTCTTTCAACTAATTATAATGAATGTTTAGTTCTATTGCCTGAAATACTGATAGAACTCACTGAAACTGTTAAGACTGATTAAGGAACATTGTACGGCGGTGTCATTGAAAGGTGTTTAGTTGGGTTATAAATGATTAACACCCATTTTTGCCGGGAGAGCGATTTAATCGATTGGATCATGAAAAGAACCCATATGATCGTGAAATGATTATAAATTTAAACGATCATGTGAATATGTGTTCTCATTTTTAATCCACTTTAGGAGTAGAGAATCCATGGGCTTAAATAACATTAGAAACCGTAACGATTAAGAAGCGTATAACTAGGCTTGAGCACCGTTTTTTTTTTTTTGGTTCGATTCGGTTCGATTTGTTCGGATGTTTAAACTTTTCGATTCGACTCGTTTCGGACAATTTCTGTTTCGATTCGGTTCGGCTCGACTCGTTTTTCGTGTACATTTTTTTTTCGCAATATCGACCATTTTTCGTATTTTCGTGTCACTTTGCTTGTTTTTTGTATCAACTTTTCGTGATTTCAGGACTTTTCGTTTTTTTCGGAACGTCTGTTCTCCTCGACCATTTTTCGTATTTTCGTGTCACTTTGCTCGTTTTTTGTATCGACTTTTCGTGATTTCGGAAATTTTCATTTTTTCGGAACGTCTGTTCTCCTCGTTTCAAAGCTGTCGAACTCTATTCGTTTTGATGTAAACTACTATGGTTTACTTTTTTATACTTTATATATTTTTTTATAATTTTTGGTTTGTTTTTCGGATCCGATAATTCATTCTGTCGATACGATAATTCTGGCGATTCTATTGTGTTTTTTTTAAATTAAATAAAGATCCTTTTTTTCTTATGAATATACATTTCACAACTTTATTTAATCACATTAAAAAATGGTATGAAAGCCAAGGAACAAAAAAAAATGAACAAAACGATTTAAAAAATGCTAAACTGACCCGAATGGTCTGACTTTAAAAATAAAAACCAGAACAAAAAGGTTTTAAAACGGAAAAATAGTTCATCAAAATGATCTGAAACGAAAAAAAAAAAATTAAAAAAAAGATTTAAAACAGACAAAAAAAAAATTAACCCTTTCGCTGCTGAGGCATTTCACGGCTTCCCTTCACGCCTGTGTGCGGCACTGCGGTCTGCAGCTGAGCTAATTTTTAACAGTTTCGCTCCTCTTGTTTAAACGCGTTTTTTTGAAGCCTTATTTTATAATATGACCCAGACATGTTATACAGTGGCGTAGCGTGGGTTGTCAGCGCCCGGGGCCAGCCAAGAATTGTGCGCCCCCCCCCCAACCTGTGGACACGTTATCGATATTGCCCCAGCTCTCACATGGATATTGCCCAGCTCACACATGGATATTGCCCCAGCTCACACATGGATATTGCCCCAGCTCACACATGGATATTGCCCCAGCTCACACATGGATATTGCCTAGCTCACACATGGATATTGCCCCAGCTCACACATGGATATTGCCCCAGCTCACACATGGATATTGCCCCAGCTCACACATGGATAATGCCCCAGCTCACACATGGATAATGCCCCAGCTCACACATGGATATTGCCCAGCTCACACATGGATATTGCCCCAGCTCACGCATGGATACTGCCCCAGCTCTCACATGGATTTGCCCCAGCTCACACATGGATATTGCCCAGCTCACACATGGATATTGCCCCAGCTCACACATGGATATTGCCCCAGCTCACACATGGATATTGCCCCAGCTCACACATGGATATTGCCCCAGCTCTCACATGGATATTGCCCCAGCTCACACATGGATACTGCCCCAGCTCTCACATGGATTTGCCCCAGCTCACACATGGATATTGCCCAGCTCACACATGGATATTGCCCCAGCTCACACATGGATACTGCCCCAGCTCTCACATGGATTTGCCCCAGCTCTCTCATGGATTTGCCCCAGCTCATGGATTTGCCCCAGCTCTCTCATGGATTTGCCCCAGCTCTCTCATGGATTTGCCCCAGCTCATGGATTTGCCCCCAGCTCATGGATTTGCCCCCAGCTCATGGATTTGCCCCAGCTCATGGGATTTGCCCCACCTCACACATGGATTTGCCCCAGCTCTCACATGGATTTGCCCCAGCTCTCACATGGATTTGCCCCAGCTCTCTCATGGATTTGCCCCAGCTCATGGATTTGCCCCCAGCTCATGGATTTGCCCCAGCTCATGGGATTTGCCCCAGCTCACACATGGATTTGCCCCAGCTCTCACATGGATTTGCCCTAGCTCATGGATTTGCCCCAGCTCACACATGGATTTGCCCCAGCTCTCACATGGATTTGCCCCAGCTCTCTCATGGATTTGCCCCAGCTCTCTCATGGATTTGCCCCAGCTCTCTCATGGATTTGCCCCCCAGCTTACACATGTATTTGCCCCCCAGCTCACACATGGATATTGCCCCAGCTCACACATGGATTTGCCCCAGCTCACACATGGATATTGCCCCAGCTCACACATGGATATTGCCCCAGCTCACACATGGATATTGCCCCAGCTCACACATGGATTTGCCCCGCTCACACATGGATTTGCCCCAGCTCATGGATTTGCCCCAGCTCTCACATGTATTTGCCCCCCAGCTCATGGATTTGCCCCCCAGTTTACACATGTATTTGCCCCAGCTCTCACCTGGATATTGCTCCGGCAGGGGTTGAGGGGACCCAGAAGATGCCGGGCAGCGGGAGTGCCTGCCCGCTGCCCGGTCCTGAACAGTCCGTCCTGTTCTTGAAGGGGAGGCGGGTGCATGCGTGCGCAGGTCACGCGGTCCGGCCAGTCAGGTGGTACAGAGACTCAGTACCACCTGATTAGCCGGACCACGTGACCGGCTGCGCCTGCACGCAGCCGCATCCCCTTCAAGAACAGGACGGACTGTTCAGTACCGGGCGGCGGGCAGGCAATCCCGCTGCCCGGCATCTTCTGGGTCCCCTCAACCCGCGGGCCAGTTTTAGGGGCGCAAATGTGCCCCTAACAAAACTGCGCCCGGGGCCACGGCCCCCCCAGCCCCCCCACGCTACGCCACTGATGTTATATATCGTTCTTTCCGGCAGACTCGGCAGATGATTCATAATATATCATTATCATATGTATGCGTCATGTCCTGTCTGTATATTATAACAAAAAATGCAATAAAATTAGAATATTCAATGTTTGTTTTACAAGGTGTAAAGTATTTTTTTCACATTTTAACATGCGAGTGTTTGCGGTTATATTTTATGAGTTGCGTTTGTTAAAAAAAATTGAAAAGGGGACTTGTTATATTTTTTTGGGTGAGAATTACACTATTTTTAACAAACGCACCCCATACAAAAATCCTTAGTGCAGCATCATTGTTCACATTATAATTGAAATGGGAACAATATTGCTGCATTAACAAAACAAAACAAAAAACCTGTATATTTTTTTTATATTTTAATTTTTTATAATTTTTAACATTGTCATGTTTGGTATTGTTGGAAAGGCCATGCTCTGGTCGATCCAAAGATACCAAGCATTAACCAACCGATAGCTGCCGCGGATCGGGAGATAGGGGGTTCCAATGAACCCCCTATCTCCACCATTGGTCGCAGTTAGGGGTTAACTCCAGAACTGACGTCATTGTGACGAGGTCTTGGGACTGTCGGCAGCTGCCGTTCCCCCACGCTGTTGTCTTCCTGCAAAGACGTGACCATGTTGGCGGGCAGCGCCTTAGCGGGCAGCGGTGGGAGAGAGAGAGAGCTCATAGCTGTGAGGAGGTGTTGCGTGAAGCTGCAAACAGGGACAAATAAACTAGACCTGAGCCTCACTGAGGATCTTTGGGTTCTGTCAGAGAAGACTTCACGCAGTGCTGCCATCAATATTTTTTGATAAATTCTTGGTTATACAATGAATGTGACTGTGGACAAAAATCCGTGTTGTTGTGACATCGCCTAAGCTTCACTTGAGATAATTACTGGCATTTGAGGAGATGTTTGAGCTGGTCTGCATCTTTGATTACAAAGATTATGACTGCCGTAAGGGCCCTTACGGCAGGAAGAATAACACCCGCAAGGATCGTATCCTTGACAAGCTACGCACCACCATCCTGGAGCTGTTCGGGAAGGACCGGACGAAGGACCAGCTCTGAAAACGCTGGTCCGACCTCAAGGCACGTGAGCAGGAGCAGCTGAGGCACATTCCGGTTACATTTCGGGAGGAGGCTGCCACTGGTCTCACTGCCACTCCAGGATGTCAGCGGCATTGCTTATGTGCTCTCGCAGCTCCTGGAGCAGTTCCTGGATGGAATCTATAGTTGTTACAGCCAGGCGTAGCTCGCCGATCGCCATCCGGTTAATTTGCCTAATGCTGGATGATGTGTCCGGTCTGGCTTCTCCTTCTATATATCCAATAAATGAAAGAAGGAAAATACAGTAAGTAAAGCAGGTTTCTATTTTTGACTGAAAGTCTTGAAAAAATATAACAGTAGTATATACCAGTGCTGGCGGCCTCCTGAGGCTCTGACTCCTCCTCTGGCTCCTCCTCTTCCTCCTCCTGCTCCTCTTGTGCTATACATAAAAAAAATTAAATTAAAATACAGTTAACAAAAAATGTTTCTGTTTTTGACCAAAAGTCATTGCAAAATATAACAGTATATACCAGCGCTGGTGGTCGCCCATGGCTCCTCCTCCACTGGGGCATCGGTGCCCGCCGGGGCAGATGCTGCCTTCTTCCTGTCTTCTGCCAAATCCAAAAAATAACACGTAAATAATGCAGACTGGAAAAAATGGTATATCTATACAATATATTGCCGAAAGTATTGCGACACCCCTCCACTACCCACTAGCACTACCAGCTTGACACACCACTACTCCCATCTCATAGTTCTAAAGTCACAAAATATTTATTTATTTCCTCTGCACATAGACATATATTACCGTTCAATTATATATTTTTTTCAGAAGTAAACATTACGTTTATTCAATAAAACTATTATTTGTGTTGTGTGCGTACAAAACGCATTGTGCTGACTGCTTTTATTTATTTTATAGAAGGCCTCAGCCTCAGTTTCACTTTCAGTTTCTGCTAATAAAACTGGATATTGCAGAAACAACAGAAATCCGCCATTTTGTTTTGAAATTTGCATCTAAAGCGTTCAATAATGACACTGCTGCAGCAAACTGAATTGCTGCGCTGCAACAATTCAGCAGCTGCTGAGGATGTATTGAAGGCGGCTCTGTTTGGATGCACTTTCAGAACAACTACATGTCCCATCCTACCACTTAGCAGAGACGCAGAGATTTTTGTTGATGCGCAAGTGGGAGCCAATATTGGGCAAGCTGCGGGTCATCTCATATGCATCACTCAATCACAACAACCTCCCCCCCAACACACTACAGTACACACAGTGCCAAAAGAAATCCAGCATTGTAACTTCATCTACATACATCAAATGTCACAATTTTCACGAATACGTAAAATCACAAAAAGGAAGAGCTATGGCAAAAATGCATGTATGATGAGTTGTGAAAACGCAAAGCTATACACAATCACACTGCATGAAAAAAGGACTAGATAAATCAACTTATTTCTGTGCACATTAGCACATGCAAGCACATTATTATTATTATACAGGATTTATATAGCGCCAACAGTTTGCGCAGCGCTTTACAATATAACATGACACTTACGTTTGGCTATGACACGCCGGATGTGCCTCAGCTGCCCCTGCTCGCGCACCTTGAGGTCGGACCAGCGTTTTCGGAGCTGGTCCTTCGTCCGGTCTTTCCCAAATAATTCCGCGATGGTGGTGCGTAGCTTATCTAGGATACGGTCCTTGCGCGCGTTATTCTTTCTGCCGTAAGGGCCCTTACGGCAGTCATAATCTTTAAGATCAAAGATGCGGACCAGCTCCAGCATCTTGTCAAATGCCATGTTGCTGGCCCGCTTCTTCCTGGGTGTCTCTGGGGTGGAAGCAGATGAGGAGGTGTCCGAATGGGACTCTCTGTCTCTTCCTTCAGCCATGATAAATAATTTCTATATTTTTTGGCAATTGTCAAAACTCTCTACAAAAATGGCTCAATAAAGTTACGACATCTACGCGCGCGCGCATGCACGACCCGCGGACGAATCGGATCCGACCCGATTCCGAAGGAATTTTCGTATCGACAGAATTATCGGATCATTGGAAACAAAAAAAACAAGTGACACGCATTTACAAATACAAAATTTACAGAATCAGCGATATAACGGATAATAGTTAAATATACGATGTCCAGAATTACCGAAATGGAACCGAAATCACGAATGGAACCGAAATCATGAATAGAGCGAAAATAAATTTCGATTTGACACATTTCAAGTCCATTCAAAAATTTCAAAAATATTTCATTTCGGCTCGGAAAATTTTTCGGATCTGCCATTTTCGGATCTAAAAATTTTCGGAAAATCAGCCGGATCCGAAAACACGAATCGGGAAATTTCGTGAAAATTCCGAAATTCCGAAACCCGAAACGCACATCCCTACGTATAACTGGATACGTAGTGGATATCGAGCCTTATAATCAGGCATTGATAATAACAATTGAATTAAACGCTGTGGTAACCAATTCTGTGGTCATTTATGTATATATGCTTCTTGTTGGTACAAGATTCAATTGACGGTGGTTAACGGCAATAAAGGGGTGAATAAAATAGATTAAATAAATGGACTGCCTTCAATAAAAAGGTGACAAATGTTGTTCCACCGATAAAGTTTCATGATTCTGAGAAACAAATATACCCACAATTAATATAAAGAGATATATGTATCTCTAGATCAGGTTTAATCGAAAATTGGTGAATAAATATAAACCTGAGTATATGATTGTAAATTATTGTTACTAGATTATATGGGGTTGGTGCGAATTGCCACCAAACCAACTGATTTATTAGATACAATAATGACGATTGTGCTTTTGTGGTCGTAAATTAATTTGGAGAATCATATAGTGTTGTAGATCAAACATCATACGACACTGGTTAGAGAATTTGAAAAGAACAACTCTAGAGTGGCCAATATGGTGTATAAAGATACATATAGAGAGACCAATTAATTATACGTAATGTGAATACAGTACTCAATTGACGATGAAAATAACTGAGGAATGGATTAGTTTAAAGTGTACGAGTGACTGACTGGTGAAAAAAAGCTGACAGTTGATTTTTGCCAAAAAAGAATTAATGCTGGTGAAAATATAAACTTAATAGTAAAAATAATGATACCAGAAGCCAGTTTAATCGACTAAAAGAGACGATGTATATATATATATAAATATATATAAAAAATATATATAGGCTAATTTATGGCTGAAACATATGTATAACGTGAAAGAAATATGAGAAAAAGGAAAACAAGAAATTATTTGAAATGAATTGTTATATATGTAGTAATTTCCTGGTATAAAATTAAAAAGGATGACATAGAACAGAAATATCTGATGAATGACTCCAGTGTAACTATATGGACTGGAAAGTCAAATAAACGATGTATAGTTAAAGTCCTCATTGAGGCCATATGGATAAAGGGTTTTGAGGGTGTATATCCAAAACGATTCTCTTTGGCAGAGAATTTTGTCAAACTTGCCCCGCCTGGGTCCACAAGCTACCTGTTCTATAGCTTGAAAGGATAGACACGAAGGATCTGAGTCATGGTGGTTTCTAACATGTCTAGAGACAGAAGTTTCTAGACTGTTATGGACTGAGTTTATATGTTGGAGAATACGACGTTTGAATTGTTGGATCATTTTGCCGATATATTGAGTGCCACATTGACATGTGATTAGATAAACAAGTACTTTGCTTGAGCAATTCATGAATTGTTTAATATCATAATTTCGCCCAGTGGTGCTACTGATAAATTGTTTTGACTTGTTAACGAACTTACAAGCTTTGCAATGCGTGCATTGGTAAGTTCCTTTAGGCTGTTGTAACCACGTACAGACAGTTTTTTCTGGTTGTAAATAGCTGTGAACCAGTCTGTCGCTCAGATTTTTAGTTCTTCTTGCCGTAAAGGAAGGGGCAGAATGTAAGACTTTTTTAAGAGATTTTTCCATATGAAGGATCGGCCAATATTTTTCACAGATAGTCTTGATCTTGGGCCAACCATTGTCAAAGTCGGCAATAAACCTTATAGGCGTAGTATTGTCTCTCTTTTTAGGGGTCAATAATTCTTCCCTTGGAGTTGAGAGAGCTCTTTTATATGCCTTCTTTAGACATTTTCTTGGGTAGCCTTTAGACAGAAACATAACTTGTAGCCGATTAGCTTCTGTTTGGAAATCAATGAGAGATGTGCAATTTCATCTGGCCCTCAAATATTGGCCTATTGGAATACCTCTCTTTAGATTGTGCGGGTGATGGGAAGACCAATTTAAAAAGTTATTGGTTGCTGTTGTTTTGCAGTGGAGTTTGGTAGTCAATTCTGAGCTCGAGTTAATGGTGATGTTAAGATCCAAAAACTCGATACTGGTTCCACCGACAACCAAGGTTAAGCCCAATCCAATCTCATTAATGTTTAAGAGGGTAAACCATTCATTTAACAACTCAATAGAGCCCTGCCAAAGGAAAAGAATGTCATCAATATACCGCATCCATTTTAGGACGTGGTTGGTGAATCTCATCATCCCGGTGGAGAAAACAAACAATTTTTCCCACCATGCTAAATATAAATTAGCATAATTTGGGGCACAGGGTGTTCCCATGGCTGTGCCCCGAGTCTGCAGGTAAAATTTACCCTGAAACAGAAAGTAATTGTGGTGAAGCACATATTCTAGGAGGGACAACACAAATTCCATTTCTTGTCCAGAATATTTTTCACTCAGGAAATACTTGGCAGCTTGTAATCCTATTGAATGTGGAATGTTATATAATGAAATAACATCGAAGCTAACTAGAATGGAACCCGGAGGAACATGTATTTGGGACAGTTTCTGAAGAACATGCTAGGTATCTCTCACATAGGAGGGGGTGTCAAGTACTAAAGGCCGCAGGTAGCAATCAACAAGTTCACTAACACGTACTGTTAGCGAGTTATTCCCCGAAATTATCGGGCGTCCTAGTGGCGCATTGAGAGATTTATGTATTTTAGGCAAGCAATATAGAGTAGGTATAGTAGGATATTGTGGAAGTAAAAATTTATGGTTGCCATTTGATATTACTTTTAGCTGTTCACCCTGTACTAATAAGGTCTCCAAATTTTTGGTGAACAGCAGGGTAGGGTCACTTTCTAACAGTCTATAACCATCCCCCCTATCATTGAGATGTGCCATGCACATTGTGACATAGTCTTTGATATCCATTATTACTAAGTTGCCTCCTTTATCAGACTGTTTTATAACTATGTTACGGACATCTTGTAATTCCTTGAGGGTAAGTTGTTCGGACCGTGATAGGTTGGATTCCCAGCAAAGATCTTTGTGTTTAATGGACTCAATCTCAGAGGTAACTAAATTAACAAAAACCTCTATATTTGAAAAATCAAAGAAAGACGGGGTGAACTTAGTTTTCTGCTTGAATTTTGTAAAAAAGTTCAAAGAATCAGGTGGACATTCCTCCAGTAGAGCTAATAAATTTTCTAAATGTACATAATCCTCACTTGATACACCTAAGTTTTTGGCTTCTCTCTCTTTCTTTTTCTCCATGAAAACATGTAAGGCCAATCTTCTCGCAAAGAGGTTGAGATCCCTTTGATTGTGAGTTGCAATCATGGGAGGAATACATAGAAATGTTGGAATATTTTTTTCAAGCTAATGAGATTACTGTTGATGCCAGCAAGAAGAAAGCTGTGTTATTAAGTGGAGTCGGTGCGTCCACATATAGTTTGCTGTGTCCTGCGACGCCAGCTGAGAAAACGTATCAAGATCTTGTCATTGTGCTCAAGGCCCATTATAATCCAAAACCAAGTGAGATTGTGCAGAGATACAAGTTTAATTCACGCACGCGTAAAACGGACGATACAGTGGCTGAGTTTGTGGCGGAGTTGAAAAAGTTAGCACAACACTATGAGTATGGGCCTACGCTTCAACAAATGCAAATGTGAAAAGAAAAGGAGAACAGTAGGAGGTCACATTTAGTGAGAGAAGAGGATGTGAGTGAGGCAGAAGAAGCAGGTGGCATAAATACAATATACAGTGTCTCACATAATATGCCTAAAGTATACATACAGAAGCTAAAAGTGAATGGCATGGACATTGAATTTGAGGTGGACACAGGATGTGGCATTACAATTATCAGCAAAAAGCAATACTCAAAGCTATGGAAAAATACAGACATACCAGAGTGGGAACCATGCAACCTGACGTTAAAAACATATACCGCTGAGAAGATGCTTTTGTTAGGTCAGGTTATAGGAACTGTGCAGTGTCAGGAGAAAAGAGGAAAACTAACTATGGTAGTGGTTGAAGGGGCCGGGCCAAATTTGTTGGCGCGAAGCGGGCTGAAAGACTTAAAATTGTTACCCCAACTGGTGAATACAGTAACAGGCAGTCCAACACTAAACGTGGTCGACATTCTAGACAGACATGATTGCTGAGGTGTTCAAAGAAGAGCTAGGTCAGCTGAAAGGCACCACAGCTAAAATTCATGTGAACACAGAGGCCCAGCCACGATTTAATAAGCTGCGACGGTTACCTTTTGCTGTCAAACCTCTGGTGGAGGCAGAACTACAGAGACTGGTAGATGAGAAAATTATAAAACCAGTACAATTTTCAGAATGGGCAGCCCCCATCGTGCCGGTGAGGAAGCCGGATGGTTCAATTCGCATCTGTGGAGATTACAAACTCACAGTAAACCGAGCATCTAGTGTGGAGCAATATCCTATTCCTAAAGTGGAAGAATTGTTTGCTCAATTGGCGGGAGCCGGGAGGCCACAAATTCTCCAAACTGGATAAGAGTCATGCATATCAGCAGATTGTATTATTCGGCGCAAGGTCTTGTTACCAGTGGGGTACCTCAGGGGTCAGTACTTGGACCCATTCTCTTTAATATTTTTATTAGTGATATTGCAGAAGGTATTAATGGAAAAGTATGTCTTTTTGCTGATGACACAAAGATTTGCAACAGGGTTGACGTTCCTGGAGGGATCAGCCAAATGACAAATGATTAAGGTAAACTAAAAAAATGGTCGGAGTTGTGGCAATTGAGTTTTAATGTGGATAAGTGCAAGATAATGCATAAATACAGAAAAAATGGCGTCGCGCCCATACTCACCGGAGCGGCAGCAACTGCCAGGAGTAACAGCCTAGTTAATGTATAAAACATAACAAGGAAAAAAGGTGTCATCTGCGCTCGTTTCTATGTGTTCCATGTACAACAAAACTGAGGTTTTTGTTTGTTTCAATGGCCATTGCAACGTAAGCTCACTCGCCACTTCACGGCACCTCTTTACAGAGTGAGTACCTAACAATTGTAACCAAAAGGCCTCTCTACCTAGCAGCTCCAAGCCCCTCCTGCTGCTTTTCAGCCAAGGAGAGGCAGAGATGGTGGGTTTTATTTATACACGCACCAAACACTTCCCATTTGGGATTAAAAACAAAAACATGGAAAGAGGAACAGCTGCAGAACGACGGACTGGTGTTACAAGCATGATATACATAGAAACGAGCGCAGATGACACCTTTTTTCCTTTTTATGTTTTATACATTAACTGGGCTGTTACTCCTGGCAGTTGCTGCCGCTCCGGTGAGTATGGGCGCAACGCCATTTTTTATGTATTTATGTATATCATGTGTAGCGCTCACTCCCGGAGGAGCCGCTGAAAATGAACCACGGGTCAGTCTCCCCGCACTAGGGAATAAATATACTCCAACACGCTGTAAGTTTTACAAGTTAAAAGGTTTACTAAAAAGTTTGCAGCTCTTAAGACACGGTATATGCAGGAAGATTTACAGTACTTTCGTAACACGATAAACGCGTAGCGGTAAAAGAAACGAAAACACGAGGGCTTCGTATTTTCGGAAAAAACCCCGACCGAGCAGAAAATTAAAAGATACGAAATTCGAGGAAAAAGCCGCGTAGCGGGACACAGTAAAATACACAGTTCTCGTATCACGGTAAACGCGCAGCGGGAACAAAAAGAGGAAAAATGTTCGGAATGTAGCTTTAACTTTGCCCCCTTTTCCCGGTTCGGAAAAGAAAAATGAGTCCTGCACAGGTTAAGTCCCAGAACATGAGGTAGTGTGTGTTTGTATGTATGTGGTACCCGGGTACTTTTCAACTGGCCAGTGAGTTTACTTTAATGATGTCTTCGACTAGTCAGTTGGGGCCCTGTGGGTTTTGGAAGGAAAACAACAGCGTACGCTCTTATTCACATACGGCCTTGGGGGCCTCTCACCCATCCAGCGCAAGCTTGAGGTTCCGCTGACCCAGGACGTCTCTCCGCTCGGTGCTGACTGGGGACGCCGACCACCGGATCTGTTGTCTGGCCTTCTATCTGTCAGCCGCGACTCAGCCAGCTTACCGCCTGCTCCCCGCCCCAATCGACCGCGGTACTCCTTACTCGAGGGGTCTTCTCTCCTCAGCACTGCACTCGGATAATATAGATGGTGATGTCTGTCTCCCGCAAGGCTGGGTGACCCAATCCTAAGGCCCAATCCACCTTGTCCGTGCTCCGGCCTATGCTTTGGCCTCTCCTTCTCTGTATGTGCAACCGCTCTCCTCTGCTCCCTGGCGCGCTCTGCCTGTTCTCCACGAGGTGCAGGATGTACAGCGTCTCCACAAACCCACCCACTTCCTGTTTCTTCGCAAAGCATGCCGGGACATGTAGTTCGAGTGTCCAGGGTCTTTAATCGTGATTGTCTCCATCTTGTGGCCAAAAATGGGTACTGCCACAGCAAACTCCAACACATCGCTACACTCTCCCCCTCCTAGAACTCTTGGGTCTCTCCAAGGAGGTACAACAGTTACATTATCCTTTACAATTTGCACACAGTTTATACAGCATATACAGGTTCAGCAGCATACATGCAGTGGGTTAGAAACACTTTCTCAAGCTGACTCATGTTCTGGGCTACCTCAGCTAACATAGCAGACACTTCGGGCAATCTCTGCACAGTGGTGATGGCCTCTTCAGTGCTATGTCCTGGTGAGTCATAGGTAAGTCGCTGGGGCGGTCGAATAGAGCGTTTTTGTTCAGGCTCCTTCCGTTCCTCTTCAGGTGGAAGTACTATAGGTATAGGCTCAGTCCTTATGTCGGCCACTGGAGCAGACACTTCCTCCGAGTACGATCCCTCCAGGGAAGGCATAGAACTATAGTCGTAAGGCTCGTCTTCAGGAGCTACAGGGTCTCCAACAGTATCCGGGACCCTTAACGGAAGTTCAAGGGTTTCAGGGAGTTCCATATTCTCGGGGAATTCCCACGGAAATTCAGGAGCTTCAGCCCTCAAGTTACTTTCCCATTGACAAGGAACTGGGACGACCTCTTCAGGTTCTGGCGAGCGCATCCAATCTAAACAGAAACTCTCTTCGTCGCTGTCTCTTTCGCTCTCTCCAGCAACCCGAGTCTGTTGAGACCGAGTAACAGGAGGGACACGTGGAGCATGCGGATTCGCCGGAGGAAGTTCGTTTTCCACTGGTATCCTCACAGCCTCTCTCAAAGGTAACAAGTGATTTCGGTGCCAATTCTTGAGAGGACCAGCCTTTCCATCAGGGCGAATCTGATACACCGGCAGACCTGGCAGTTGTTTGCAAACAATGTAAACCTGAGAACTCCATCTATCCGCCAGCTTGTGTCTCGCAGCAGCACCCAAATTCTTCAACAAAACCCTATCCCCGGGCTGTAGATCCTGTATTCGAACCCTCAAATCATAGTTCCTCTTGTTCCTTTGCTCCCTGTTACCTGAAGTCAAACGGGCCTGTTCAAACGCAGAAGCCAGATTCTTCCGAAGTCTATCCACGTAGTTTCTATGAGAAGCTACCGACGTCTGGTCTAGAGATAACCCAAATGCCAAATCAACCGGCAGTCGAGCTTCTCTTCCTAACATAAGACGGTACGGTGAATATCCTGTTGCATCACTCTCCGTACTGTTATATGCATGCACCAGAGTAGCTATATGATGACTCCAACTCTGCTTCTCTACATTAGACAAGGTCCCCAGCATGTTTAGCAGCGTGCGATTAAATCTTTCAGGCTGAGCATCACCCTGAGGGTGGTATGGCGTAGTTCGAGTCTTTTGAATTCCCAACAACTCCAGCAATTGCCCGACCAATCTACTTTCAAAGTCTCTTCCCTGATCAGAGTGTATTCTTCTTGGCAGGCCGTAATGAACAAAGAACTTTTCCATCAGCACCTTCGCCACTGTCGGAGCGCGTTGGTCTTTTGTAGAAAAAGCTTGGGCATAACGGGTGAAATGATCAGTCACTATCAGAATGTTCCCTTGCCCACTAGCATCCGGCTCTAAGCACAGGAAATCAATGCACACCAAATCCAAGGGTCCCTGACTCTGTAGATGGCTCATTGGAGCAGCTCGGGTTGGTAGAGTTTTCCTCTGAATGCACCTCAGACAGGAATGGCAATAACTCTCAACTTCAGCCCTCATGCAAGGCCAATAAAACCTATCTCGCACCAACTTAAAAGTTCTCTCAGCACCCAAATGTCCATGCTCATCATGTAGTGATCGCAACACACTCTCCCTGTGTTTAGTGGGGAGAAATAACTGTTGAATCTCTTCGGAACTGGTCGAGGGGCCCCTTCGGTAGACCACCCCATCCAACATCTTCAACCGCTCCCACTCTTTGTAAACCAATCTGGCTCCATCCGGGGAATTGGTTAACAGAATCTCTCGCTGGTTTGCAGTCAGGGCCTTTATGGTCAATGCAATCAAAGGGTCTCTAGCTTGATCCGCTTTCAGGTCCTGCTTGGAAAAGGTAGGTAGATTTTCATCCCTCAATTGCGTAGGGTTACAGTAGAACTCAGGAACAGCCGCGGCCATGACTCCTATGGCCTCCGCTTCAACTCCTCCCTTGACCCGGCGTTCTGTTCCTTGACACAAAGCTTGCACCCCGTCTGGAGTCACCTGAGTCCATTCTGTAGTGTAGGGTCTTCTCGACAAAGCATCAGCATCTCGATTGTTCACCCCAGGGCGATACTTCAGGCTGAACCGAAACCCTGACAGAGCGGCCAACCACCGATGTCCCGTTGCGTCCAGTTTTGCAGTAGTAAGGATATAGGTGAGAGGATTATTATCCGTCTTGATCACGAACTCAGCTCCGTACAGATAGTCTTTCAACTTGTCCACCACTGCCCACTTCAAGGCTAGGAACTCCAGTTTGTGAGTAGGATAGTTCTTCTCAGAAGGCGTAAGGCTCCGGCTCACGTACGCCACAGGCCTCAGCAACCCATCATACTCCTGATATAGGACTCCTCCCAGACCTTCTCGGCTGGCATCCACATGTAGTTCATACGGCTTGTGAGGGTCCGCGTAGGCCAGAACAGGAGCTCGGGTTAGATTCTCTTTCAGCTTCACAAACGCACCTTCACATTGACTAGTCCATTCACCTTGTATGGACTCTTTAGCTTTCCTTGGTCCCGGAGCGGAGGAGTTTCGGTCAGAGACCTTACAGCCTTCTTCGGTGGTTTCTTTCTGTAGGAGTTTGTTCAGCGGCTGAGCTATCTTTGCGAATCCTCCCACAAATCTTCGATAGTATGAGCAGAATCCCAAGAAAGATCTAAGTTCAGTGACGTTTCGAGGTCTAGGCCAAGAAGCTACGGCCTCCAACTTTCGAGGATCTGTCGAAACACACCTTCTGCCGAGACCACGTGTCCCAGATATGTGACTGACGGTAAACAGAACTGGCATTTCTCCAGAGACAATTTCAACCCCTCTTCATGGAGCCTCTTCAAGACCTTCTCCAAACGTTGCTCATGCTCTTCCAGAGTCTTCCCGAACACAATTATGTCATCCAGGTACACTAACACTTCGATTAGATTCATATCCCCAACTGTCTTCTCCATCAACCGTTGAAACGTGGCTGGAGCTCCCGTCAGACCTTGAGGCATTCTATTGAACTCAAAGAACCCCAGTGGACAAATGAACGCAGTTTTCTCTTTGTCTTCAGGGTGCATCGGTATCTGATGATATCCGCTTCGCAGGTCTAATACACTGAACCATTTTGCTCCAGACAAACACTGTAAGGCATCTTCAATCCGAGAGTGGCGTATTGGTCGGGGATGGTTCTTCGGTTCAGGGTGCGATAGTCTATGCACAAGCGGACAGAACCATTCTTCTTCCTGACCAGCACTATTGGAGATGCATATGGGCTTCTGGACTCTTGAATCACATTGGTTCTCTGCAACTCATTTAGCTGTTCTCGCAGATCATCCAAGTCTCCCAGCGGAACTCGCCTTGACCTTTCACAAAACGGCTTGTCTTCTTGCAACCGAATGCGATGTTCCGTACTCTTAGCCAGGCCCACATCGAACTCATCTTTCGAGAATAATTCTTTCCACTTTAGAACTTGAGACTGAAGACGTTTCTTCCACTCAGGTGAAATAGGGGCGTCTTTAGGGTAGAATCTTTCATCTGGAATCTCTTTATCCACTCCCCCTCCTAAATCAGTGGAGAGGGGTGTAGCAGACTCTACTTGCCCGATAGGCATTCGTGCCTTAAGGACTACTGGAGAATCTGTCACATTGCACACACTGACCGAGACTCTTCCTCGTGTTCTCTTCAAGGCTTTTGTGGAGATTATTTCAGGAATTACTTCGACTCCGGTTTCACTCCCATGACTGACATCGGTTCCCAGCACCACATAGGGGCCTGGTTGCGATCCGTTCAACTTGACTGAAACCCGGAAGCTCGCTACTTCTCCTGCTTGCAGAACCTTCTCTGTCCCACCCAGTCTCCACAGTCTTCCCACCTCAGCAGGTGCTTTCCGTTCTTCAACCATCCTCTGATAGACCGGTCGTAACATGGGGTGCACTCCTTGAGTTGACCCTTCTTCCACTACGATGGGGGTCAGGAGACGCCGCACTAGGTCCGTATTCGTCCCCACTATCAGAGAGCTTCTGTTCGCACCCGAGGGTCGAGGACACACAATGGCCAAGGCGTCACAGCCTCCGGACTGTCCGATGACTTCAGATCCGATCTCCAACCTTACTTGCAGGTACCCATCATAAGGGAGTTTCTCAGTGCCGATTCCCCATATTTCCAAATCCTTCAATTCTTGCAGAGGAATGTGCTTTAAGTGTTTCTCATAAAAGTCTTTATAAATCAAAGTCACTTGAGCCCCCGAATCTAACAGGGCTTTGGTGTAGACTCCCTCCACTTGGATTGGCACAATTGGAGAAGGACCTATCAGCTGGTCAGGAAACTTGGTGGAGGTATCCGGACGCTTAGACCCAGTTTGCTGGACCCTGGCCTTTTTCTTGGCCCGTGCAGGTTTTGGGTGTGCATTTCTTCCCCATGACGTAGACCCGGACGCTAAGGGAGTGACTCTTTCCATTCTGGCAGGCTCAGCAGTTGGCTTGACTTTGGGCCCTCTTGCCCTCTTAGTTTTAAATTGGTTCTTGGAGCGAGATTCAACTTCTGGGCACCTAGATTGCTCCTTTACTGGTGCCCTCTGGCGTTTCCCGCTGGTGGAGTAGATAACAGTCCCTCTAGGGCTTTCAGCAGCCACTCAACTTTATCCTTCTCAGGCTTCCGGCCTTTACACTGCGCACGGAAATGGCCCATTTCTCCACAACCGAAACATCTCTTCCTCGAAAGTGGAGACACGGTTGCTTGTTGCGGTTCTAATAAGAGATTTGAACCAGACGCCACGGCAACTTCAGTCGTCTGCATACCTGTTAGGAACTTTTGCATTTCCCCCTGCATCTCGGTCACCTTCATCAACACCCTGCACAGTTCAGCGTGCGCTTTCTGCAGTTCAGTTTGAGCTTCCTGTACCTTCTTTACAGTCTTGAACAACTCGCTTCGTTCAGAAGAGTTCGATTCTTTAGCAGCCTTTTCGATGAATTTAAAACCCTCTAACTGCTCCTGTTCATCCAGGTCAGATCCATAGGTGTCTAACGAGTCGTTTTCAGGCTGCAGACCGTCGTTATATCTTGCAGGTTGTGCATAAGCCCTTTCTCCCCGCCTGAAGGATTTCTCTTCCAGCAGAGCCTCCTCCTCTCGTACAACTCGGATCAGTTCCAGGTACTTCAACTCTTGATTAACTGCTCTGCTTCTCAGCTGCATCATCACCGGATCTAACGGTTGAGAGCCCCTCAGGATCTGCTTTATTCGTATCTTATCTACGTCAGCCGGTTTGGCCCCTTTCTTGAGGAGTATTTGGTGCAGAATCTTATCCAAGCGCCTCATGTAATCAATCATTCTCTCACCTCTCTTCTGATAGGTGTGTTCGTACTGATATACCAGTTCCGCTGCCTTTTCTGTTCGCCCAAAAACTTCTTCAAGAACGTTCAGATAATCCAAAGCAGTACAATCTTTTCTACTCAATTTTAGGTTTCTCACCGCTTCTGACGCAGGTCCCTTTAAACTCTCGGTGATCCTTTGCTTTTTCTGGGCCTCAGGGACGTCCCACTCATCCAGTGCCTGCATCGCCTGTTCCACCATTCCTCAAAGGTTTCTTCTCCCGCCGGAGTTGGTACATTTCCTGTAAAGTTCCTTAACCGTCGATAACCGAAATTAGTGTGAGGAGGGCTTGTTTTCTGACATTTGGCCAGCAAGTCTCCAATAGCCACGATAAATTCAGGCCCAATCATGGCCAACGGACTGGGCGCGGAACACTTTCGGCTTCGCCACGTGGCGCACTTGGCTGAATCAGTTGGACTTCCACCTCATCGGTCAGCTTCACGCTCGCGCCCCGAAAACATGCTGGAATACCTTTTCTCCATTCGAGAAGAACATGCGTGTGAGAGGTATCTGGGTTTTTCTTAATGTCCAGAATTAACCCCCGATGATCTGGTGCTAGCGTGGCCACGGCCTGGCGAACCTGATCTTCGGCCCAAGTGTCTGCAGGAATATCCATGACTATGCAACATGCTAACTGACTACTGTGCTCCCCACACCATTCATTCAGCCAGTGTCTGGATCCATATTTAACCCTTTAGATGCGGTTTTTCCAGAGACTGAATCCCGGAAACGAGCCCCCACGTGTAGCGCTCACTCCCGGAGGAGCCGCTGAAAATGAACCACGGGTCAGTCTCCCCGCACTAGGGAATAAATATACTCCAACACGCTGTAAGTTTTACAAGTTAAAAGGTTTACTAAAAGGTTTGCAGCTCTTAAGACACGGTATATGCAGGAAGATTTACAGTACTTTCGTAACACGATAAACGCGTAGCGGTAAAAGAAACGAAAAACACGAGGGCTTCGTATTTTCGGAAAAACCCGACCGAGCAGAAAATAAAAGATTACGAAAATTCGAGGAAAAAAGCGTATGTGCAACCGCTCTCACTCTGCTCCTTGCGCGCTCTGCCTGTTCTCCCACGAGGTTGCAGGATGTTACAGCGTCTCCACAAACCCACCCACTTCCTGTTTCTTCGCAAAGCATGCCGGGACATGTAGTTCGAGTGTCCAGGGTCTTTAATCGTGATTGTCTCCATCTTGTGGCCAAAAATGGGTACTGCCACAGCAAACTCCAACACATCGCTACACATGCTTGTAACACCAGTCCGTCATTCTGCAGCTGTTCCTCTTTCCATGTTTTTGTTTTTAATCCCAAATGGGAAGTGTTTGGTGCGTGTATAAATAAAACCCACCATCTCTGCCTCTCCTTGGCTGAAAAGCAGCAGGAGGGGCTTGGAGCTGCTCAGTAGAGCGGCCTTTTGGTTACAATTGTTAGGTACTCTGTAAAGAGGTGCCGTGAAGTGGCGAGTGAGCTTACGTTGCAATGGCCATTGAAACAAACAAAAACCTCAGTTTTGTTGTACATGGAACACATAGAAACGAGCGCAGATGACACCTTTTTTCCACGTGCAAGATAATGCACCTGGGACGTAAAAACCCAAGGGCTGAATATAGAATATTTGATACAGTCCTAACCTCAACATCTGAGGAAAGGGATTTAGGGGTCATTATTTCAGAGGATCTAAGGGTAAGTAGTCAATGTAATAGAGCAGCAGGAAATGCTGGCAGAATGCTTGGTTGTGTAGGGAGAGGTATTAGCAGTAGGAAAAGGGAAGTGCTCATGCCACTGTACAGAGCACTGGTGAGACATCACTTGGAGTACTGTGTGCAGTACTGGAGACCGTATCTCCAGAAGGATATAGACATCTTAGAGAGAGTTCAGAGAAGGGCTACTAAAATGGTGTACGGCTTGAAGGAGAAAAGTTACCAGGAAAGGCTTAATGATCTTAACATGTACAGCTTGGAAAAAAGACGAGACAGAGGAGATATGATAGAAACATTTAAATACGTAAAGGGAATCCACAAGGTAGAGGAAGGGAGTATATTTAAAAGGAAACAAAATAGCAAAACAAGAGGACATAGTCTTAGATTAGAGGGGCAAAGGTTTAAAAGTAACATCAGAAAGCATTATTTTACTGAGAGGGTGGTGGATACATGGAACAGCCTTCCAGTTGAAGTGGTAGAGGCCAAAACAGTAATTGAATTTAAGCAAGCATGGGATAGGCATAAGGCTATCCTAAACAAACGATAAATCCAGGTAAAGTATCCATGTAATTGGGCAGACTAGATGGGCCGAAAGGTTCTTATCTGCCGACATTTTTCTATGTTTCTATGAAAGCGCTAAAAAGTATGTGACTGTTAATACACACAAAGGGTTGTATACTTAATGTAGATTGCTATTTGGAGTGGTGTCGAGCCCAGCCATTTTCCAACGCACTATGGAGGGTATCTTACAAAATATGCCGAATGTCGCAGCCTACTTAGATGACATTTTAGTTACTGGCGCCATCTAGGAGGAACATTTAAGAAATCTAGAGGAAGTTTTGTCTCGGCTAAAAAAAAGTGGACTGAGACTGAAAAGGAGTAAGTGTGAATTCCTGGGAAGGGAAGTGTTTTTTCTGGGTCACAAGATCAGTGCTGCAGGTGTGCAGCCAGTTGCGGAAAAGGTCCAGGCCATACAAGAAGTGCCCACACCACAGTCTGTGTGAACTAAAGGCTTACTTGGGCCTACTGAACTATTATCATAAATTCCTTCCAGGTTTGTCTACCTTACTAGCACCGTTGCACGCACTATTGAGGAAAGAGACTAAATGGATCTGGGGTTGTGAGCAAAAAGAGGCCTTTGAAATGTCCAAAAATCTTCTCCAGTCGGATGCCTTGTTGGTGCATTATGATGTCAATGAACCCATTATCCTGGCTTGTGACGCTTCCCCTTATGGCGTGGGGGCGGTGTTGTCACACAGGCTGGAGGATGGAACAGAACGGCCAATAGGGTTCGTCTCACGGACACTGAATGCAGCTGAGAAAAATTATTCCCAAATTGAGAAGGAGGGCCTTGCTGTGATTTTTGGGGTAAAGAAATTTCACACATACTTGTATGGGAGACAATTTACCTTTGTAACAGACCATAAACCACTGATCTCATTATTTAATGAACTGAAGGAGGTGCCACAGATGGCCTCACCCCGCATTCAGAGATGGGCTGTGACGTTATGTGGATATGAGTACTCTATTGTGTACAAAGAAGGAAAGGATCATCAAAATGCGGATGGCTTGAGCCGGTTGCCGGTGGCAGGAGATGAGGTGGAGACTTCTGCTGAGGAAGAGAGAGTACTTTTGTTGGAAGAAAATGGCGTACCATTGATTAAAGCCGAACACGTGAGGAAATGGACAGATACGGATACCATTTTGGCACGGGTTAGAGAGTTGGTCCTCAGAGGATGGCCAAAAAGATTGGATAAATCAATGTTTGGAGCTTATGCAAAAAGGAAAGAGGAACGGAGTGTGCAGGCAGTTTGTTGTCTTGTGGGGTGCCCGAGTAGTCATTCCACCCCCAGGTGGTACAGATCTACTAAAACAGTTACACACCAATCATCCAGGCATAATCAGAATGAAAGGACTGGCGCGGAGCTATATGTGGTGGCCGAAGATGGATGCCGATATAGAAGGAATTGTGAAAACTTGCACCTTCTGCCAAGAAAATCGATATTCTCCCCAGTGTGCACCTTTACATCCTTGGGAAGTACCAAGCCTCCCATGGAGAAGAATTCACATTGATTATGCTGGCCCATGGATGGGTAAGATGGTTTTGATTTTGGTGGATGCTTACTCTAAATGGATAGAGGTGTACCCCTTAAATAAATCCACCTCTGCAGTAACTGTTCAATGTCTCAGACAGAGTTTTAGTCAACATGGAATACCCAAAATGGTGGTATCAGACAATGGCAACAGTTTTACAAGTATGGAGTTTCAAGAGTTTATGGCCCGAAATGGTATTAAACACGTAACCACAGCACCTTAGCATGCAGCGTCCAATGGACTGGCAGAAAGGGCGGTGCAGACATTTAAAGGCCTGATGAAAAAAAGCTCAGGAGATTCCATTGAGGTCAGGCTGGCTAGAGCGTTGTTTAGTTACAGGATAACTCCTCAGACGACGTCTGGAAAATCGCCTGCAGAACTATTGTGCGGAAGAAAATTGCGTTCCACCTTGGACCTAATACATCCAGATTTTAAAGTTCAGATGCAGGAAAAACAGTTGAAGCAAAAGCTTTATCATGATCAACATGCTAAGGAGAGACATCTAATGGAAGGAGACATAGTTTACACTAGAAATTTTGGTGTGGGACCTACCTGGATTCCGGGGACAGTTGAGGAAAAGACGGGACCTGTGTCATGCACAGTCGCACTTGGAAATGGCCAGATTGTGCGTCATCATATTGACCAGGTGAGAACTAGACATATTGTATCTCCGGGGACACCGTCGGGTTTGGAGAACCAATTAATGCCAGATAGGGTGCGGCTGGCACCCCTTCTGATGACGTTCTTGCAGAAAATGGTAATGGGGCGCAGACGGGAGAGCTTCCAACGGAACAGCTGTCGGAGTCTCCAGGTGTGGCGGAGCAGCAAGAGTTAAGGAGATCCACCAGACCGAAGAAAGCACCAACGTACCTGCAGGATTATGCTTAGTTTAGTAGTGAGTTCCCCAGTCACAGGACAAGAATGTGTCCTGGAACTCACTGAGACGGAGGTAGTCTACCCGAAGTCCCGAGTTTAGTAGAAGTTGTGGTGTGCCTATGGACATGTGAACTGCATTTTTGAAACTAGTGTTATCAGAGTGATGGGGATGTAGTAGATCAGTGTTATACTTATTTACCACTAGAGGGCATAGATGTTTGTGTTACCTGTTTTCTGTTAATGTAAATATGTTTCCGGGTCAGGGGTCGTTGTTGTCAGTTTCCTGCTGTGTCTGTACCAGCGAATAAAGAGAATGATTAATTCATCCATAACCTGCCTCTGCATCAGTCATATGAAGATATTACAACTGACAAAACGGTAACAATGCTCTTTGGAACAGCACCTAAACTACATAAATTGTAAAATCCCCATGTATGTGTGGGGACAAAATTAAATGGCACGCTGACCACAGTCACTTCTCTCAAATATCTAGGTATGTGGTTAGACCCAAATCTATCCTTTGGCCCCCACATCGAAAAACTCTCATCTAAAATTTACCCCAAACTAGGTGCCCTGTACAGAAACAAATCCTGCCTGAACCCCACGGTAAGAAAGCAAATTGTACAACAAATGCTTATGCCAGCTATTATTATTATTATTATACTTTATTTATAAAGCGCCATCATATTCCACAGCACTGAACAATGGGTATGATATAGACAGGGTTACAATACATTGAACAACAATTGATAAACTGATACATGAGGAAACGAAGGCCCTATTCCTGTGGGAATTCACAATCTAGAAGGGTTGGGGGTGGAAACAAGAGAGGAGGACTGCAATGTGAGAGTGATGGACTGCAAGCTGAGAGCAATGGACTGGTTGAGGCAGTGATGTGTATTAGTGAGTTGGGTGGGAGACTTCCCTGTATAGGAATGTCTTACACGAGATGGACAGATGTGGATAATGGAGGGGTTGGTGGTACAGAGGCAGGAGTTCCATTTTAGGATGAATGCAGAGTAAAAGAGTAGGAGAGACAGGGAGCGCATTGTGCAGCAATATGTGGACCTTGCACTTCCCTAATTCCACCAGAGGGGATGGGGAGCTATTGGCCAGAAAAACACTGCAGAGCTTGCATGGGAGAGGCCAGAAGTCTGGGATTAGTTAGAGTAATTAGAGGGAAGTGGAGACAGCTGGAAAGGATGCCTGAAATTAGAGACCGGCCCTGGGAGGGTTGGACTGATCAGTGTTGGAAAGAAGTTTGTCCCGTGTGTTTCTGTGTGAAAAGGAAATTAGTTCAGGTAAGTGTAAGAGGCCTTTGTAATGGGGGGGAGGGGCACTAGTGAAAGACTAGCTACATATTCTATCTAAAAATGCGACAATTTAGAGGATAATCCTCAGCCAGAAATTAATAAATGCAGACACAAAATACAATTGCGATGATACAATATTGCAGGTGGCCATCATGTGGAGATCTGGATACCTGGGTTGTGATTGCAGAGATGTTACTTGCAGGCTGATCAGTGTTGGAAAGAAGTTTGTCCCACTATTGATTACAGAGATGTAGTGTATGCAGCAGCCCCGCAAACACACCTTCAGAAACTTACCACATTGTATAACTCATGCTGCCGCTTTGTGCTACAATGTAACTACATGACCCACCATTTTGACATGTTAAAAGAGCTAAACTGGCCGTCGCTGGAGACTAAATGCACCCTTCACCTCTCCAACCTGGTGTTTAAGAGCTTTTCTGGGAAGCTGCCACCCTATCTGAATAGACTGCTTCATCCAGCAGTTCCCTCATCCTATAACCTCTGATCCAGGACCAGCACCTTACTTGCAATACCACAATACAAAATGTCAGTGGCTCGATCCTCATTTTCCTAAAGCACCACAGTTATGGAATAACCTCCCAGACGCCATCAAATCTTCCCACAGTAGGGTTGCACCGATACCGATACTAGTATCGGTATCGGGGCCGATACTGGGTACTGCAGGAGTACTTGGTACTCGTGCAGTACCCCCCGATATTTTTTCCGATACCGGAAGCCGGCATTGAGCCGGCTTGCCGGCATCCGAGGGGCTGCGGCGGCTGTCCGAATGCTCTATCGGCATTCAGACAGCCGCCCCTGCGATACTTACCTTCCTGGGCACCGCCGGGAATGTCTCCGCGCGGGTGCTCGTTGGAAGGACCCCAGCCGCGACCACGTGGGACCATGTGATCATGGCTGGGGTCCTTCCAAGGAGCGCTCGCACGGAAGCTTTCCCGGCGGCGCCCAGGAAGGTAAGTATAAACACACTGAGCAGCTGCAGGGCCTGTCTGAATGCCGATAGAGCATTCAGACAGGCCCTGCAGCTGCTCTCCGCTATGATACTTACCTTCCTGGGCGACGCCGGGAAAGTTTCCCCGCGCGCGCTCCTTGGAAGGACCCCAGCCGTGATCACATGGTCCCACGTGGTCGCGGCTGGGGTCCTTCCAACGAGCACGCGCGCGGAGACATTCCGGCGGCGCCCAGGAAGGTAAGTATCGTCGGGGGGGGGGTCCAAGCTGGGGGGCATATCCATGAGCTGGGGGGCATATCCATGAGCTGGGGGGCATACCCATGAGCTGGGGGGCATATCAATGTGTGAGCTGGGGGGGCATACCCATGAGCTGGGGGGGCATACCCATGAGCTGGGGGGCATATCCATGAGCTGGGGGGCATATCAATGTGTGAGCTGGGGGGGCATACCCATGAGCTGGGGGGCATATCCATGAGCTGGGGGGCATATCAATGTGTGAGCTGGGGGGGCATACCCATGAGCTGGGGGGCATATCCATGAGCTGGGGGGCATATCAATGTGTGAGCTGGGGGGGCATAACCATAAGCTGGGGCATATCAATGTGTGAGCTGGGGGGCATATCCATGAGCTGGGGGGCATAACCATGAGCTGTGGGGGCATAACCATGTGTGAGCTGTGGGGGCATATCCATGAGCTGGGGGGCATATCCATGAGCTGGGGGGCATACCCATGTGTGAGCTGGGGGGGCAAATCCATAAGCTGGGGGGCATATCCATGTGTGAGCTGGGGGGGCAAATCCATAAGCTGGGGCAGTATGAATATATATATATATATCGGGGGGGATATACATGTGAGCTGGGGGCATTTTTATATGGTCTGTTCTTATTGGAAAGCGTCACATGACATAAAATAAAAGTATCGGTACTCGGTATCGGTGAGTACTTTTAAAAAGTATCGGTACTCGTACTCGGTCTTAAAAAGTGGTATCGGTGCATCCCTATCCCACAGTCTAAAGTCACTCAAGAGCTCCCTATTAACATACCTCAATACAGAATGCACCTGTAAACATGTAACATAATGACTATTTCCTACATATTTATTTTCTATTAATCTGTATATATATAAATTTTTAATATCTTGCATTGTATTACTTTGTATTTCTGTAACAACTGTAACATTTTAATGTCCTTGAACCCAGGACGTACTTGAAAACGAGAGAAATCTCAATGTATCCTTCCTGGTAAAATTCTTTATAAATAAATAAATAAATATCCATGAGAGCTGGGGCAATATCCATGAGAGCTGGGGGCAATATCCATGAGAGCTGGGGGCATATCCATGAGAGCTGGGGCAATATCCATGTGAGCTAGGGGCATATTCATGAGAGCTGGGGCAATATCCATGTGAGCTGGGGGCATATCCATGTGAACTGGGGGCATATCCATGAGAGCTGGGGCAATATCTATGTGAGCTGGGGCATATCCATGTGAGCTGGGGGCATATTCATGAAAGCTGGGGCAATATCCATGTGAGCTGGGGGCATATCCATGTGAGCTGGGGGCATATCCATGAGAGCTGGGGGCATATCCATGAGAGCTGGGGGCATATCCATGAGAGCTGGGGGCATATCCATGTGAGCTGGGGGCATATCCATGTGTGCTGGGGGCAAGCTATATATCCACATGAGCTGGGAGCAAGCTACATATCCATGTGAGCTGGGGGCAAGCTATATATTCATGTAAGCAGGGTGCAAGCTACATGTGAGCTGGGGCATTCTGTATATATATATCTCGGGGGATATATACATGTGAGCTGGGGGCATTTTTATAGGAGGTCTGATCTTATTGAAAAGTGGTCACATGACATAAAAGTATCGGTACTCAGTATCGGTGAGTACTTGAAAAAGGTATCGGTACTCATACTCAGTCTTAAAAAAGTGGTATCGGTGCATCCCTAATAATTTTGCCTCTGTATAAATCAATGGTAAGACGCACCTTGAATATACCGTGCAATTTTGGAATTCTCTGCCTGTTGAGGTGGTTGAGTCAGAGACTGTACAGACTTTTAAACAACGCCTGGATGACTTCCTGCAGACACAGAGTATTAAGGGTTATAATATTTAATATGTGGGTAAAAGCTTCTTGATCCAAGGAGAAATCTAACTGCCATTCGGGGGTCAAGAAGGAATTTTTTCCCCAGTATGTTGCATACTGGTGAGTGCTTCAGACTGGGTTTTTTTTCCCCCTTCTTTTGGATCAACAGCAGTATGATGTGTGAGAGGCTGAACCCGATGGACGCATGTCTTTTTTCAGCCTGTAAAACTATATATGTGGCTTTTTGGAAAAATTTGTTAACTCCTATATTTATTGTGACTTAACCAGCAAACCTATGATTGAGCATCTGAATACAAGCTTTATAGTGTGTGGGAACAATGGGCACTCTGTTCTCTTCGCAAAAAACAGTTGAGGAACTCTGTTCCCATCCCTTCCGCTTTGCCTTAACCCCTGCAGCTCACACGAACAGAGTCCGGGGCGGTGTTTTTTTTTTTAATCCCACTCCATGCCTGAAACGCACTGATCTCACAGTATGTCCCTGCAGAGCTCCTCAGGTTTCTCCCCCTGTGCCTGCTAAGAGCCACTTACACCCCAGGGTCTGCACACTAAATGTATAGTAGTGGTGAGTCTCTAGTCCCCCTGCAGGATGATGTTCTAGCCATCTCCAGTAATGTATAGATGCCCTACTGCCTCAGGATCTAATAAACTCTCATCGGCCTCTATTGCATTTATAGTGAGAACAGCACCGCCCCCACTAAGCTGATTGGGCGAGGCATCGCGTGCTCTGATTGGTCTGTGGCCGCGTCCATCCGGAGAGGTAGTGATGAGTGGGCTCGCCCCATATGAATCTCACGTCGTAAAGATGGAGGAACACACGGGTGAGCAGCACACACAGCGCTCAATAGGCACACACTGCACCGGCCGCGCCAGCACAGCGCTCTCCCACAATGCTCAGCGCCCCGCAACACCCGTCCCCGGGATGGATGGCGCGCCCTGCACGCTGTCACTGCTGATTGGCCGAGCGAGCTGCTCCGCCTGCTTCGCTCTAACAGCCCCCGAGAGGGTAACCTTTGCAGCACGTGACCTGGAGACACTCGTATCAGGGGCAAAATGTAACTGTGGCCTCCATGGGGGAATATCTACTAAACTGCGACCCCTGGCGGAGAGTGCAGCACATGGGAAACTTTCTCTGCGGCCAGCCAGTGCCTGGAGGAGGAGGCTGACATGTAGGGGTCAGAGCCAGATAGGGTTTCCACATCAGCCATGTTTTCTGACTACATATTGATAATTCATGTAGAGGGGGAGCACAGGGAAAAGTGCTTCCCTGCAAGATCACATGGTATTCCTTTTTGTTTTCTTAACAGCAGTATATGAATTATACATGTTACAGGGTCGCATTTTTCATGCACTGCCCATCAGCATGAATAAATGTGCAGAAAAACATGGCTGATCCGGTAACCTGAGGGACAGAGGCGGCAGCACTGTCACTGTTGTAGAAGGGAAGAGGGATGACTCTGTTTCCATTTTGCTGATAGCCTTGCAAGCCGCAATACCTTTTTAATACAGACGGTGTTTACGGGTATTTCCATGGTTGACTGGGAATGTATGGGAAAGACCATCTCTCTACATTTGCTATTGTAACCGCTGTCTTCTAAAGAGGCGCTGCAGCAGTTACAGCCTATGGTGAGCTTTATTTAGGACAAATCTTGGTGAGGATTCCCACTCTCTCCAGTAAGTGTCCTTGGGCAAGACACCTAACGGTACATACTCGCCACCCAGGACATACTTGAAAACGAGAGAAATCTCAATGTATCCTTCCTGTAAAATCCTTTCTCAAAAAAAAAACGAAAGCTTGGTATTTTATACACCTCCAAGAGGGTGATTCAGCACCGTATTTCACCGTATGTAGAATTCGTGGCAATTCATTTATTCACAAAGCTGTCAATTATGGTGCATTTTGCGGCAATTCGGTGCACTTTGGCGGCACTGAGTTCTCTGTGGGACAATCGATCTTGTCTATTCACACCGGCTGGGTGGAGTAGAGGTAACATCACCGCGTGGAGAGAGCCTGTGGAGTCATGGGTTCGATCCCGAAGAGCACCTCTCCAGTAAGTGTCCTTGGCAAGACATCTAAGGCCCCCGGCACACGAGCGTTTTGAGAGACTGGAAGGAACGTCCGTGAAAGTGGGCGTTCCTTCCATTCTCTGCGCTCAGCGTACAAAGCACGATCCTCCTATGGAGAATCGCGTTTTGTATACTTTCAGCGTCCGTTTAGCTTTTTGACGGGGAGGCCTTTTTCACGTCCGGTGGAGGGCTTTCCCCGTCAAAAACCCACGGACGCAGGGAAGTGCGGGCGCACATGAGGCAAAAATACGCTCGTGTGCCGGGGGCCTAAGGCTAGGGTCAGATGAGCGCATTTTGTACGGACTGTGCGTCCGTGCAGTACGGACGTACTTACTGACTGACAACAAGGTAGTGGCCAAACAGTCCATTTTTTTTCACTGACGTATTTTTTCACTGATGTAGCAGGGAAAATAAATTAAAATGAAAAAACATTCTGTCCGTCAAAAATGCTGGACGTATAAATGCAGTCCGTCTGACCATGCTCCATCACTCACACACAAAGCTACACGGACGTTGTGGACATGGCGCACTCCGCACGTCCGTTCTAGCAGCATTACGTTCTTGCCTAACCTGCGTCCGTTTGCAGCGTCCGTCAGCCCCTGCACTTCTGTGCGCACGTACTTCGTGTGTGGGGCTCCATTTAACACAATCGTATGCTATCACGGACGTACTTATGTGCGGGCAACACGGACGTTAACACTGCGCTCGTCTGACCCCAGCCTAACGGTACATACTCACCACGCAGGACATACTTGAAACCAAGAGAAATCCCAATGTATCCTTCCTGGTAAAATCCTTTAAAAAAAAAAGCCAAATTGCAGCGAAATGACCTGATTGGGAGATTTAAATTTGACAGGTTTAAACAGGCGAATCCAATAGGTTTTAATGTAAGAAATGTAATTTTAAAAAAAAAAAAAAATACAGATATATATATATATGTAAAATAATTTTAGGACTGGTGTTCTTTTTTGTTTTTCTTTTTATTAGGTTTAAAGTAGTAAAAATTTATCCAATTAGGAGGATAGGAGATTTCCTTTTTTTCCCTCCCTAAGGCTTTTCACAAACGTCCACTAACCGCTTCGACGCAATACGGTGAACATTCTATAAATGAGAAATTCACAGAATTTTCAACAAAATGGAATGGCTGAAATAACCCTAAAGTATCCCTTTGAATACTGGCTTGATACAAGAATAATACGCAACATTGGAATCGCTCGTTATTCTTCTCTGCCCCCACTGTACAATGTTTAGTAAACATTGACATATAGAAGCAGCAACAACTGCAGAGGAAGTTTGTGGCTTGGGTGGAATAGGTGTTGAGCCGTAATGAATTGGGCTTTTCTATTAAATCAGCTTATTGATTGCGATGGACCCAGAGGTGCGTGAATACATACGGTTTGTACAGCGTGTGTAAAACGGTGTCCCCTTTTGTGTTTGGAATCCATGTGAGTTACAACCAGTTCTTGTGTTGTCCTAGTTTATGTGAATGGATAGAGTTTGTGTTTGTTATCTGTACCAGGTATAACTGGTTATTCAGAAGTAGCTTAACCTCTCCTGAGGAGGTGTCAATCTACATTCTGTGACTTGTGGAAATTGTGATATCTGCTCAAAATTAAATGGACACTACCATGCTGTAACTAGATCACTTGTGCGTTACAAACAAAACCACCTTATAAAACATAGGCTGCTGTTGGTTTTTTCTTTCTTCCTTTTTACATGTAATTACTTCAAAGTTATTTTATTTTATCGCCTGTCTCCATTCTGTGGATTTTTTTTCACATGAAACGACATTTAACAAAGCTGTGGTTTAGCTTCTACAGTATTTGACAGCCAGTGGGGTGAAGGAGTGAATGTTTAGATAAGGCAGCAGGGAGCGTTTTGTATCCTGTATGCTACTTGAGATAAGAGATGGCAGCTGAAGAAGGCAGGGCGCATAAAAGCCTTCCCATCTACCCCTGGTGATGTCTCTTGACTACATCCCATACAATGATGTGAGTCAATCTCTGACCCATAGACTCCACTTTATGGCCAATGCGACACCGTGAGGAGCAAGTGATGTATAGATACTGTGGGGGGGGGGGGATACATGGAGCAGCCTTCCAGTTGAAGTGGTAGAGGCTAAAACAGTGATCAAATTTAAACAGGCATGGGATAGGCAGAAGGCTATCCTAAATAAAAGATGATCAATCCAGGGAAAGTATCCATGTGATTGGCAGACTAGATGTGCCGAAAGACTATCAGGGTTATTCAGAGAGCGGTGAAAAGCAGGAGAATGACTGGAGAATGGAAAATTCTAGATCAAAATATTCTCCCATTTTCTCCCACTTTCCAAATCGGCTATTTTGACCTAGAATTTTCCAATCTCAAGTCATTCTCCTGTTTTTCACCGCTCTCTGAATAACCCTGCATGTCTGCAGATAAGAACCTATCGGCAACATAAAATAAACAAAATAAGGACATTTTTATTTTTTGGTGGTAGTGGCTCTTTAAAGTCAATACTGATTTCCCCAACACTCAGTCTTGGCTAGTGGTTTGTTGATCATGAAAAAGCTATAACACCCTATGACTATGCCTATAATGGGTTGGTCAGGAAAGGGTCTCGTGTTTTTATTTTGCCATCTTGTCTGTGACACACATCCCTTTTGGTTTAACCCCTTCACTACCAAGTGATTTTTTTTTCTTTCCCAAAAAAACTGTCAGAAACCATTTTTTTTTTTTTTGTAAAATAATTTTTAATTAATTATAAAGTAAGAAATATTTGAGTTTATACATATTTTTGGCCAGTAGATGGCGCCATCTACTGCCAAATTGAGTTAGAGGTTTGAGCAGCTGGTCTATTTTCTTTTTCTCCCTGCATCGGCTGTTGAAAGCCCGATATATTTCAGGGCATTCATCAGCTGATTTTACGGTTTTAGCGGTTTGTGCATTATGCCCACAGGGATAAAACTTTGGGGGCACCTTCTGCAGCCCAAAAGCAAACAAAATTCATTTGCAGCAAACAAATTTAATTTGCTTTTGGGCTGCAGATCAGCATACCCAGATATCTCAATATCGGGGCACCAGATGGTGCCTTTTTGAAGCTCGAGATATATCTATCGGCAGTGAAGTGGTTAATGGGAAATAACAGTGCTTTTTTTGAGGGGTGTTATTATATTATATTGCACTTCATAGGTTGTTCTTTATTTATCTTGTCTCCCTTCCCTTTTATACAGGTTCACCAGGCGTGGTCACGCTTAACAATGGTGTCACCATGCCCCTTCTTGGTTTGGGGACGTTTCGCTTGCGTGGACTCCAAAATATCATCAAGGCGGTGGATACTGCCCTGGCCAATGGCTATCGCTCGTTCGACACAGCCCGTGTGTACAGAAATGAGGCAGACCTGGGATGCGCCTTGAGACAACTTCTGCCACTTTACGGTTTGACCCGTTCTGATATTTTCATTACGAGCAAGTTGTCTCCGGTGATCTGGGTGAAGAAGCACGAGAAGCCTGTCTGCAAAGCCTGGAGGAACTGGGGTGTGAATACTTGGACCTCTACTTGATACACTGGCCAGGCAGGCAGGGTTGGAAGAGCGACGATACCCGAAACGCAGAAGCGAGAAAAGAGGCCTGGAACGCCATTGAAGATCTCTATAAAGCTGGCGTCATACGAGCAATTGGAGTGTCCAACTACACAGAAAGTCACTTAGAGCAACTGCTAACGTACTGCTCTGTTCGCCCTGCTGTGCTGCAAGTGGAGTTTCATCCTCAGCTCCCACAGACACACCTCCTGCGCTGGTGCCAAGAAAATGGAGTCCATCTCCAAGCTTATTCCTCTTTGGGGTGCGGGGAGCTCTTGGGGAAGGAGGAGGTGAAAAAGGTGGCAAGCACCCATAAAAAGACACCCTCACAGGTGCTGCTACGCTGGGCGCTTGACCAAGGTGTTGGGGTTATCCCAAAATCCTGTGATCCTGATAGAATAAAGGACAATTTCTGTGTGTGGGACTTCAAACTGAGCGAGGAGGAGATGCAAGCGATGAGCGTGAATGAGCATCAACAAAAATTCTGCTGGGACCCTACAGGTGTAGCATAGTCTCAAACAATAGAAGTGCGGACTGGGGAGGGGTGATGGGACTTAAAAAAAAAGCACAACATTTTTTTTCTACATGCCAAGAGACGGTATAAGAGGTGATTAATACAATCTGGGTTTAACGGAATAGACACAAGACAAAGTCCATAGACCAAATATCACACACGTTCATGGACGACAAATCGTAACTAGAGAACACGTCCGTCTACACTGTGTAGAAAGAAGGGAAAAACCATGGAATACTGCAAGATGCAAAAAGCTTTAACCCCTTCACTGCTGAGCCATTTTGCGTCTTAAAAAAACACTTTTCTCATTTTTTTTCTTCTTTACTTTAAACATGATCATGTTTGGTATCATTGGAAAGGCCATGCTCTGGCCTTTCTAATGATACCAAACATGACCCCGAACAGTCGGGAGATATCGGGGTTCAAAGGAATCCCCTATCTTTCTTTAGGAGTCAATGAGGACGTTCCCCACACGTCCTCAGCAGTAAAAGGGTTTTTAAAGCAACTTAGAAAATCATGAGAACAAATTCTTTTCCCCAGATCCAAAAGGTGGAGGATTGTTAACTACATTTTGGTAGACTCCATTAATTTGGATCGGTTACCATATACAGCAGGGATCTCAAACTCTGGTCCCATCAGATGTTTCTGAACTAAAGTTCCTATGATTCCCTGGCTGTCTTTTGCATTGAAGGAATTCTGGGGATTGTAGTCAATCAACATCTGTGGGGTTGGTGTTACCTGACATACAGGGAGGTGTGACGTGTCTGGGAAACTGTGAATGTGATGAAAAGCCTTTTTGTGATATAAATTGATGTTTCTAAACCCTAGCGGTGCTAGCTGGCGTCCAGGTGGGATTATTTGGCTTTTGGAAAGCTCACTACTGTGCCTGAGCAGACCAGACTTTCAGGTTTGGGCTGGGAATGCACCGTTCTGCATTCCTGACCAACCATTGCCGCTCAATGCTCTTGCATCAAATTGGCTGGACACACAAGCGTCCAGACCCCTGTCTGCTCTGTGACAGAAGGAGAGCCCATCGCTGGGAGGCTGTATAAGGCTAGGGTCAAACGAAAGCATTTTTACACGCGAACGTCAAAAAGTGCGTCCGAATGCATTGACGTATTTTTTTTTCACGGAATGCGCGAAAACGGTCATACGATGCGTGATTTTTTTTTTACGGATCCAAGTCAGGGAACTTTGGGTGTCTGGACGTTATGTTGGACGGACATAAGCAGCGTCTGACGTCTCCAAATCTCACACACACGCCGCTAGCAGACGCAGCGCACTCAGTACGTCAGTACTAGCGGTTCTGCGTTCCTGAAATAATGCGTTCAAATTCCACTTGCGTTGCACGTCCTGACTTTTGTGCGGCCGTACTTCGTATATTGGCCGTCATTGCCAGTCATTTGCTGCTACTGCGGCCGTAATTATGTGCGCCAGAAAGCACGTTAAAAGTGCGCTGGTCTGACCCCAGTCTTAAAGGTACTTAGAACCTTAGATGTTTCTGAACTACGGGTCTCGTGATACTCGATCTGCTTTCAAGCTGGCAAAGCATCATGGTACATGTAGTTCTAAAAAAAAATCTGGAGTGCCAAAGTGTTCCACCACTGCTCTAGAGTAATGATGGGGGGAGGATGTAACTGTAGAGGGTCTCTCTTTATTTGTAAACTCCTTTTAATTTTAAAATTGGCAAATTTATTGCTATTCTCCACAATTTATGGTTACGGTTTAGCACCTAATGTGCAATCTCGGCTGCCCACAGGGTACATTGCATGTGGATAGAAGTTTGTCTTCCATTTCTTTGGTCACATAAGATATGTTATGTTTTGATTTTTTGGGGGTTTTTCTTCTGTCTCCTTTCAAGGTTTTTTTCTCTCCCAGTGAATATTCTTGTTTTTTTTTTTTCTTTTGTGAGTTGCTGTATTTTACAGGGATTTTTATCCCGATGCAGAGCTTACTATTACATAGAGACGCATCCTATATAAGGAACTGCACCTATTTGCTACTTACAACCCTTAAATCCTGCGCCCTTGGGCAATATCCCTGCATTTCTTTGCCACACTATTGCCTGAAGTTTCACTGTGTCCTATATTCTATAAATCTTATTTAAATAAATCCTATATCCCATAAACGCTCTTCGTGATCTTGTTTTACACTATTTTATTTAAATGTAATTTAAAATAATTTGTGTGCTCGGGTTCTGGTATTTAATTTACGCCCTTGCTTTGGTTCTTCTGAAGCAAAATCGTATCTTTTCCCTTCTTATTTCTCTTGGTTAGTGCCTGGAACACAAATGGTTTAAACCGAGCTAGTATTGTATTTCTATGATCACTGTATTGTTGAGCAATTTAAGTAGTGTCCTCAAAATAAATATGTAGCTTAAACTTAGAAATCTAAATATACTTCAGTTTTTTTCCATGTGAAAATCTTGAATTGTTTCTATAATTTCGCAAAATATTATTGGCCACGCTCAATATAGAGTTTTACCCAAGTTCTTGTATTTCTTTAGATACGCCAATTTAGCCATGGGACACTGAATGTTATCGCAGCAAGGTGGAAGAAAGACAATGCTTCATTGTGAAATATCTTCTAAACATGCTAGGCAATCCTAATTGTAAACTTGAAACCACTGTATTGTCTGGGTTAGACTCCACAATCCAAGTGTAAGTACCGTGGTTTGTAATAAACTGCTAGTAAAAAAAAAAAAATGTAAAAGGTCAGTTTAGACGTCAAGGGTAACTCTGACCTTAGATCCCAGATTATCCCTCTGCAGTCTGTTATGAATGTCTGTGCCAGGCTCATCCACCTCACCTCCCACACCTCGTCAATTGGTCAGTCTCTACACTGGCTCTCTGTTTCCTTTTAGCCCCTTCACTGTTGAGCCATTTCACGTTTTAAAAAAACAAATTTTTCCTTTTTTTGATTTTTTTTCTTTCCTTTTAAACATGGTCATGTTTGGTATCATTGGAAAGGCCATGCTCTGGCCTTTCTAATGATACCAAACATGTCCATGTAGCTGAAAACAGTCGGGAGATATCGGGGTTCAAACAAACCCCTATCTTTCCTTAGGAGTCAATAAGGACGTTCCCCACACGTCCTCAGCAGTGAAAGGGTTAGAATCCAATTCAAAATATTGGTGCTCACGTACAAAGCTCTCCATAACCGCGCACATCTCCTCCCTGATTATTTGATACATCACACTTCGCTCTGCCAATGATCTGATGTTATTGTCTCCTACCTGTACCCCCAAATCTCGCCTTCAGGACTTCTCCCGAGCTGCCTCATTTCTATGGAATTCCCTCCCACGTAACCTTAGAATCTCCCTGTCTCTCCAGTTCAAGAAGTCTCTGAAAACCTATTACTTTAGAGAAGCCAATTGGCTCACTCCATAATCCCCCACTGTGCATTTCTTGCTACACCTTCCCACACGTACCCCACTAATTCTTGTACTCTGCTGGTTACCCTCACCTAGTGTCACCCCTCTCCTCTTAGATTGTGAGCTCTCGAGCAGGGTTCCTCTCCCCTACTGTTCTGTGTGTGTAATGTGTATGTATATTTATTATTCTGTCTCTCCCATTGCTATGGAACCTGTTAGCGCTTTATAAAACCTGTAAGTAGAGATATCTGGTAAGTGTCTGCTATAACACAAAAGGCTAGATGCTAAGCACAATATGTAAACTTTCCAGAGCTATTACGGTGAATGGATTTGGTAAGTTTTACGACCGCTTTGGTTAAATTTACAGCTGACATGGATTTAACCCTCCGCACCTGTTACAAAAAGTGTAAACCAATGCTTTAAAATGACCAGAACCATTACAAAGACTTCTGTTCCGATGAATATTTGGGTTTTTTCTGGGGTTTTCTTTTTAACGCTTGATAATTTATAGGAACCTTTTTATTAGTGTTTTTTTTTTTTTTTTTTTTTCGTTTTTATGCCGTTTCAAGTAAAGATTAACCGTGTCACAGCTCTGTCCAGCAGAAGCAAAAACGGCTGTATGTTATATCTCAGGGTTGGGGCACAAAAATTATTTTAAACACTTCAAGTGGAGTTAACTGATACCAGCAGCTGTGTGACACAGTGGTATGTGTTTATACCCCAAAAAACACATACTACAAATGCCCTGTTTAAGCCCCTTACAATTCACTGTCCAGCCCAGTATAAATTCAATAATGGAGGAAATAAATTGCCATTCTCTCTGGATACAGTTCCTTAATCCACCATGTATTATTCCCTCCTCTGTACTTCAAATGGTACATAGTGCAGACTGTCGTAACAATAAGATCTTTAAATGTGAAGACTATTTCCACTCGCATGGACCTGAGCCTGCACGTAATCTGGCTCCGTAACTCCATCCTTCAGACCCGTAGAGTCCATCTCCCTTTCTTTGCTTTCCCGTAGTACAATCACTTGGGTTTAGGTCGAAATCCCTACAACCAGGTTCCCTAATGCAAAAATCCCGACGGCCAACTTCCCTGCACGGCCAACTCTCTGACATCCAAAAGCCCAGCGGCTAACACTAACCCTACTCCCTAGCCCTACCCCCCCCCCCCCTTAAACCTAATCCTAAAGGTTAGGGTGTTAGTATTAGGGTTAGCTGCTGGGATTATGGATGTCTGGAAGTTGGCCGTGTAGGGAACTTGGTATGTCCGGCACTTATTCTGTCTGGAAGTTGGCATTAGGGAACCTGGCTGTAGGGATTGTGTCCGGCACCCCAATCACTTAACATGTGAATGTAACCCACCAAAAATCCATAACTTCAAAAGATATTTTGAAGTAGAGTTTCCTGGGGAGGAAAGGCCTGATGCCAAAACCTCACGCCCAGTCTCATTGTTGCAAATGCTGCTATTCCTTGGTGGAAGGAGTGAGGGTTAACCATTGATTGGGGAGGGGGGCTGCCTCTGCGGGTCTACAGGGTTTTGGTATGTATTCATTTTTAAGGGATAAATATAATAGCAGTGTATTGTCCCCTCCTGCACAGACCTGGGGCCCGATTCCAACCGAGACGCTAAAGGTGAGAGGCAAATGGCAGAATTATGCAACAGCCGTTTTCCATTTGCAGCTCACCTTTAACCTCTGTATTCTGACTGAGCCGCTTTATTGGCAGCGCAAGTCGCAATACTTTCAAGCTGCTGCAGGATGGCACCATGCGCCACCACTTTTATCAGCTCCAGTAGTCCATAGGACTCATTGGAGACAGAAGCAATCTTGCTGTGCAAGAGCGTGCGCGAATGAGGTCTGGGCAGGATGGTGGAAGGATTCACAGAGTAACACTGGAAACTATTTGTTCCCAGTGTTTATCTGCACATAGAGAGAGCTGCATATCTAGCGTATTTTTTTTGATGAGGTTACATTCATGTGTTAAGGGATTCTGCTGAAGCCCAGTCTCTTAAAACCAGTGTTGAAAACCACTAGCTCGTTCTTCATCTGCAAGGTGCTTATTAACGTCCCCTACCCTTTTGTATAGATGTTGCGTCTGCTGACTACACATTAACATCAGAGACGCAAGCAGACAGAATAGGACGAAGTAAAACTTAAGTAAAGCACTTGAGCGTTTTGCTTAATGTCCCGATTTGGAATCTGGCCCCTTAACCCTGTTAACTCTGAGGCTAGGGTCAAACGAAAGCATTTTTACACGCGAACGTAAAAAAGTGCGTCCGAACGAATTGACGTATTTTTTCACGGAGTGCGCGAAAACGGTCATACGATGCGCATTTTTCATGCGTGATTTTTTTCGGATCGTCAATAAAACTCTTTGCGGCTGGATGTTATGTAGGCTGGACATTAGCAGTGTCTGACATCTCCTAATCACGCAAACACGCCGCTATGCCGCAGCTGCGCACTCAGTACGTCCGTACTAGCGGTTCGGCGTTCTCGAAAAAATGCGTTCGTTTTCCACTTGCGTTGCGCGGTCGGACTTTCGTGCGACCGTACTTCGTATATTGGCCGTCATTGCCCGTCATTTGCTGCTAGTGCGGCCGTAATTATGTGCGCCAGAACGCACGTTAAAAGTGCGCTGGTCTGACCCCAGCCTTAGGTGCCCACTTATGCTCATTGTCCTTGAACTAGCTTTGCCATATTGGCCACGATCTTTTGGCAGGAGGCCCGCATCAACACTTCTCCAACAGGCACAGAGGCCATGTATAGTGTGGGCAAGGAGGGTGAGGGCACAAAGGTAGAGGTGGTTACAGTGTGATTCAATTCAGCATCCGTTGACGGGACCTTAACCCCTTTCTCTACCAAGTGAGTTTCCAAATATTCACAGTCAAGAACCAGCGTTTGCTGTTGGCTTTTTTTTTTTTTTGGGGGGGGGGGTCATTTATGCAGTAATAAATATTTGGGAATATTCACAATTAATTTCTTACTGTAAGAATCTTGTCGGCGGGCAGTGGTTGCCATCTACTGGCCAAATGGAGTTCCTGCAGGTAGAACTGTAGCCCATGTCCGGTGGGGAGTGCCTGATGTTTCAGGACATTCCCTAGCAGCTTTTAACCAGTTTTGGCATTATGCCCACGGGCTAAAACATTGGTGCCCCCAAACAAATTTAGGCTAGGGTCAGATGAACGTGATTTCTACGGACTGTACGTCCGTGGAGTATGGAAGGACGGACGTTAGTACGGAAGACGCAGTAGTGGCCACACAGTCCGTTTTTTTTCACTGACGTATATTTTGACGGATGTAGCAGGGAAAATAAATTAAAAAGCAAAACCATTTTGTCCTTGAAAAATGCTGGACGTATAAATGCAGTCCGTCTGACCACGTTCCACTCACACACAAAGCTATGCAGACGCAGCGCACTTTGTGCGGCCGTTCTAGGGGTTGTACGTTCTTGCCTGCCTTGTGTCCGTGGGTCGCGGCCGTTTTGCGTCTGCAGTTTAGTGCGGACGTACTTCGTGTGTCAGACTCAGATGGGCTTTTTTTCATGCTATCACGGATGTACTTTTAGGCGCCATCACGCACGTGAACACTACGCTCGTCTGACACCAGCCTTAATTTGCAATTGCACAGCTCCAGATCATGTTTGTGACTAGGGATGCACCGATACCACTTTTTTAAGACCGAGTTCAAGTACCGATACTTTTTTCAAGTACTTACCGATACTTTAATTTTATGTCATGTGACCACTTTCCAATAAGAACAGACCTCATATAAAAATGCTCATGGATACTGCCCCAGCTCATGGATACTGCCCCAGCACATGGATATTGCCCCCCAGCTCATGGATGCTGCCCCCAGCTCATGGATATTGCCCCCCCCCCAAGCTCATGGATAATTGCCCCCCCAGCTCATGGATATTGCCCCCCAGCTCAGACCCCAGACCAGACATGGGGCGGCTGTTCGAATGCTCTATCGGCATTCGGACAGCCGCCCCTGGATCTCTCCGGCGTACTTACCTTCCTGAGCGACACCGACAAAGTCTTTGCGCGTGCGCTCGTTGAAGGACCCCAGCCGCGATCACGTGGGACTCCCACGTGATCGCGGCTGGGATCCTTCAACGTGCGGAAGCGCAGAAACTTTGCCGGTGTCGCTCGGGGAAGGTAAGTATGCCGGAGAGCTTCAGGGGCGGCTGTCCGAATGCCGATAGAGCATTCGAACAGCCCCCCAAGCCCATCGGATGCCGGCTCAATGCCGGCTTCCGGTATCGGGGGAAAATATCGGGGGTACTGCACGAGTACTCCTGCAGTACCCGGTATTGGCACCAATATCGATACTAGTATCGGTGCAACCCTATTTGTGACAGATCTTTGTACCCCAACAGGGTCACACCTGCCAATGCCGCTTCCTCGCAGGACCCCCGTGTTCTAACCCAGCCACTTCCTCCAGTCCTTAGAGCCTGCTAGCACCCCCAGAAATAAGACAACGCTGTAGATCTGTGATCTTTCAGGGTTAGAATGAATTGCTTTAATCAGAGGCACATTTATACAGTCAAACATAGGTCATTTACATAAACAAAATCCCAACATCTTCTATTGGGACCTAATTACACTGACACATAAATGCGCAAACATTGACTTCTTGGAATGATAAATCTAATTCCATTAGGTCAGTTACAGTAAACATTACTTAACATTTCTAACAAGGCTGGACAAACACAAAACTAATATTACCTACAGACATCAGATTACAAACTATTCAGATAGAAACAACAGGTGAGCAAAGACTAGACAATACATTCTTACATAATCACAGATCACTCATTCTGCGCACGAGGGCAATGAAAATAATAATGAAAGTCAGGCCTGCACCCCAAACCCAAGTCTAAAGTGACACACATCAAAATGTTAACAAAAGATCAGGCTGCTGTGTCTGCTACTGCTGATCGTGTATACGATCATAGTAGTGAAGGGGTTAAAGTTTACCCCAGGTTTGGAATCTACTCCCAGGAGGAAGGATCTTAAAGGCCAGTACATACGTGTATATATAAGATATGTTTTGTTTGGGGATTTTTTTTTCTTTTACTAGTGCTGGTTTTCCTAGGTTTGTAAACTATAAATTTGGGTCCGTCATTATCTCGGTTATTCACTAACTTGCACAGGTTCAATTAATCATTAGGGATATAGTAACACTTGATTGTTTTCATAGTCATTTATTGATTGGATGTAGCAGCAATGTCTTCCACAGTGTAACAGGCTTTCATAGTATTGTGGTTGTGCTGTCACTTCAAACAGCTGTGTCTTTTCCACTTCATTGCACTTGGTGCACCTTTTTAAGCCCTTTTGTTTAGGAAGTGTTATATTTCTATTGTTAGTTTGGTGGGGCTTTTCACAGGAATTATAACTTCCTGTGACTGTGCAGTTCCTGGAATTGTCTCTCAATTATCTTGATCCACTACTATGCGTTACAGTATTGCACATCAGCGAGCACCAACAGCTCGTTCAGTAAACAGCTCTAGAAAGGATGCAGCGAAAGGAACGTTTATAAATACGGACCGGGTAGACACTTCACCTTTTCTGAGCATACAGTGAAAGCAGTACTTACATAAAATCCGATAAAGGTAACCTCATCTGTAAAAACTATTTTATGTGAGTAAATGTATCTGAGAACAGACACACATGCTTTCTGTGGGTACAAGCTGAGCATTCGGGGAAAAAAAAAAAAGTAGTACAATCATGTGCATCCAATGAAGAATTACAGGAGTTTTTTTTTTTTTTTTTAGAAAGGATTTTACCAGGAAGGATACATTAAGATTTCTCTTATGTACCGTTAGGTGTCTTGCCATGGACACTTACTGGAGAGGTTGCTCGCTGGGATCGAACCCATGACTCCACAGGCTCTCTCCATGCAGAGCAGTGACATTACCTCTACTTCACCCAGCCGGTACTAGTTTGTCTTAAGTGACCAAGCAGTGACTAGGGTGGACGGTAAATACATGCCTATAGTGCAGGAATCTCAAACGCTGGCACACCAGAGGTTTCTGAACTACACCTCCCATGATACTCTGGCTATCTTTTGCATTCAAAGAATTCTGGAACTTGTAGGCCAGAGTTTGAGATCCCGGCTGTAGAGGTTCGTATTGGTTGTTTTACAAGAACAAAACCTAGCTTCACTTAAATGCCAAGCAAACTTCTTTTTAAAAGGAAACAATGTCATAAATGGAGACTGCATTATGCTAGGACAGGGCTGTCAAGTTTGACCCCCCCCCCAGCTGTTTGTGAACTACAGATCCCACGATTCCCTGGTCATCTATGAACCCTGTTTTAAGCCTAGAGGATCCATTTAATAAATCTAGGACCCTAGTCCGATGTTGCCTTTATGCTGAATGGCTCTAGTGTTGTGCTCATTTTTTTTACGGCATATTCCATCTGAGACTAAAGCTGAGCTTGCATCTCACATATTGCATTTGGTTACTGTACATTGGTGTCTCTCATACAAAGTATAGGATACTGTGGCCTGAGCAGCTGGAGAACGAACCATTCCAATGAGCCCATTCTCACCCTGATTGACTTGAACTCTGAGCGCACTCTGCGTGCATAACGGAAGATACTGTAGACACCACAGAGCCCAGGTTTTTTTGATGGACGTAGGAAAAAAAAAACCATGGGAAATAAGCCATTTTGTGCATCAAGGTGCTGGATGTCGCAAATGCACTGCGCCTGACATCTCACTCACAGAACGCTATGTGGACGTGGCACACTTCTGCACATCCGTGGTAGCGGTTTTATGTTCTTGCCTAACTTGCATCCGTTTGCCACGTGCGTGCGCAGTTTGGTGTGCACGTACTTTGTGTGGGTCTCTATTGATGATTCTATGCTACGACGGACGTTAAACTGTGCGGCAACACTGATGCGGGCCTTAATACCATGCTCACCTCAGATCAAGGGGGGGGGGGGCCCAAGAACACCGTGATCCACCGCTTCCTCATTCTGCAGCAGAGGTAATTGGGAACAAATAGTTCCAGTGTACCTTCGCATATCACTCGGCTACCCAGCCCAATCTCATTTGCGTGAGCTTGAGTCCTCTCTCTATGGGGTCCTATGTATGTGTGGACCAGATAACACCTGTGGCGCTTAGCTGCTAGTGTTATCTCAGACTTCAAAAAAGGCACCATCCCGGGCCCTGGTATCAATCTGCAGCCCAAAAGCAAAATTTTAGCTGTTTGGGCACTATTCCCACAGGGCTAAAACTAAAAATTGGCTGATGAATGCTCTGCTCTGAAATTGTGCATTCAGCAGCTGCTGCAGGGTGGGGGTGAAATTATCGAGCTGCAGCTCAAATGGTACCATCTACTTGCCAAAATAGGTTTAAAGAAAGAAATAAAATGGGTATATGCCTAGGTAGTTCTTACTGTAATTAAATGAATTTACATAAAAAAAACACATTGGCTTCTGCAATATGGGGGGGGGGGGGGTGTGGAGAAAAATCACATGGTAGTGAAAGGGTTAATGCCTCACCGGGATTATAACTGGAGCTGCTGAGAAAGCCTGTTTAAGCGTCTGCCAATTAGCAGCAACATTGGAGTAGGGCCCGCACTTCAGCAAAAGATGCATTTTTAACACCCCCGCAGAGAATACAATTTTGTTACTTTTTTCTTGGTAGACTTCTAGCCCAGCTCTAGTCTACCAAAGCAGTGGCAGTGTTTCTGTATTCCGTGATGAGGAAATGAAAATCGACATCTTCATAGAGGATGAGAGATGCAACAGAAAATGCAAGGTATTCAGAAAAGAAAAAAAAGACATTTGAAAAGCCTTTCCTAAAGACACGTATTGTGTAATACGAATACATTTTATAGGTACAACTGAGCACAACAAAAATATCCCAAAAAAAAAAAAAAAAAAAAAAGTCTTTGTCTGCACAATTAAGGCATTTCAACCTTGGCTTGCATAACCCACAGCAAAAATGTACTAGCTGTTAAAACAGATCTCCGAGTACATGTGTATCACTTTGTTTACTCTGTGCCAAGGATCAGATCTGCTCTCCACACACGTCTTGTTCCCAACACAACTTATCTTTCACAGCATTCATGCCTCCAAGTGTTGTCTGTCCTTAACAAAACCTAGGTCATGGAAGAAAAAAAAAAGAAATCTGCAGGCGGTGACTGGTGCTCAGGCTTTTTCGCAATACAATTTGATTAATCCGCTTACTTCCCAATAATTTTTATTTACAAATATCTGAAGAATTTTAGATTTCTAGAAACGCAATAACCTATTTTTGCTACAAGGTCAAACTGCACTTTGTGTTGAAAGCGGTATCCGTTGGACCATGTCAGCATTTTTGGCTTTAACAAATCAGATATTTTGCCAACTCAAACAAATATGCCCGCTTTACATCAAAAAGTCCCTCAAATTCCAATGCCACAGGGATGTATCCAGAAATTGTGTGTAGGAAGCCATTTAAAAAAGGTTTAAGTTAATGAAAATGACAAAAAAAAAAATCTAGAGGGTTGTGTTCCACTATCCAGCGAGTCAAATCAAAATACCTGACTTTGAAATGTTTCCGTATTCTAAAATCCTTTCCATTCAGCTATCTTGGCCTTTTATTTGTAATGCCCCAGTGAATAACCCATTGTGTATTTTTCATTTAAAAACAAGAGCCTTACAATTTTCATAACAAAATACAGAAACACATTAGTGAAAGTCTTGTTTATTAAAGAGGCAACATTGCAGGGCCGACATGTTCCTGTTATGATATAGCACCCTATAGTCTAAGTGAGGCACCCTCTAGATACAGTTACTAAGTACAAAGAAACTGTTCCAGAAATACAGACTTCGTCTCAGACCGCAAAAAGGGTCTTTTGTCTCCCTTACCCACCGCATTTAAAAAAAAAAAAAAATAGTCACTTGCAATTGCATTAAAAATATTTTGTATTTAAAAATGGCACCTTGAGAATAAATAAAAATGGAAGTTTAAAAAAACCACTGTCAACATTTTCTTGTCTGCTTTAAAAGCTTCACCCCCCTCCATAATTCCCATACAGTTGATACATTTACAAAGTTTAAACGTGCTCGTGTCTATTAAAGAGAGGGGGACCCACGCCTTCGAAAACTCCTTCATATACAATCCATCATGCAGTAACGAAGTATCTCCATGGAGATTTTGCCATTTGCTGTGTTCCCTGTAAAATATCAGAAGGGATGGTACTTATCCACAAAATTGTAGAGCTGTCATGTGTTATTGTTCACCTGTATGTTAAAAGAAAAAAAAGTGGTTATGTACAATGAGCTTAAAAATGGAAATGTTAAAATTCAACATTCATTTGATCCAAAGTAGAAAAATTAATTTTTACAACTAGTCCACCAGCATGATAAAAACCAACAAACAGATACCAGGCATTCCTATGCCATTGAAGATTTATGGGCAAGGCCAATGTAATGTTTTTGTCTAGAAACATTTTTTCAAGCTTGGGATTGGTCTTTCTAGACCGAAACATTGCAGGTTTCGTTCCCCATAAAGTTCCCTTTAATTGCATTGGAATCCCTGGTATCAAATTTTTAGATTTCTTTCAATGATTGAATAGAGTTGGCCACTCAAGTAGGGATGTCCCGAGCAGATCCTTAGGATCAGGACCCAATTTAACAATGGTTCGAAGATCTGCTTTTTCAAGCCGATGAGATTCGAGTTGCCGTCATGCTGTGCTGTGAGAGTGCACTATGGCACCTTCCCTGTCTGCTCACAGGGAAGACGCTGCAGGTGTGCACAGAGCAGCCTGTGGTTACTAAAAGCTGTGCAATCTCTGAAACGTCACCCATACTCCCCACACTGGAGATTTTCTTCTGTGAGTATGGGTAGCGTTAGAGATTGCCGAAAGCTGTATGCAGTCAGCAGCTCTGCGCAAACCTGCAACATCTTCCATGCAAACAGGCAGGGAAGGCGCTGCAGTAAAATGCGACACCCTGACATTCTTTTAGGGTCTGAGCTGCTGGTCTGATTGCAGGTTGGGCTGTATAGCTATCGCCGGATAGCGATTATCGTTCGATCCCAATTGCCACATGGCGCAGATCAGCTGTCAAAAGGCAAGGACTATATTTCCTACATATTTATTTTCTGTTAATCTGTATATTTGTGTTGTTAATATCTTACATTGTATTACTTTGTATTTCTGTAAATGTAACACTTCAATGTACTTGAACCCAGGACATACTTGAAAACGAGAGAAATCTCAATGTATCCTTCCTGGTAAAATCCTTTATAAATAAATTAAATAAATAAATCAGGAAATCCTATATGCAAATACTGAGTCTGAGAGCACAATGAATATTGCTGTACCAGTCTGTATTAAATGGCTGACAAATCAGACTGGTCACATAGCAGTCCAAGCTGATGAGGCCCTTGTACTTTTGGCCAAGAGCATAGCATTACGGGCAGATAAGTGGTCTCGAGGGTCTAATGTATTGCCAAGTGGATTTATGTTGGGCAAAAGCATCCAACGGCAGGGCCAGCACTCCATCCAGCTGTGGCCCTGATGTCAATGCCTAGAGCAGTGAATACTCTCTATCTTCTGGATAAGGTGGAGGACATAAAACTGGCCATTCAGTTTTGTGTGTAAGGTCTAATAGACGAATCCTGGCACTCAAAAGAAGTGAGACATTAGCCTTTGGTCATAGACCTTCACAAGTCTGCATGGTAAAGGCTTGAAAGGGTAATTGTTAGCCTCTACAACACAGATGGTTTGCCAGAGACAGGCGATTTTAGTCTGAAAGATTTCCACTTCCTTATACGAAATACACAGGCTCAACAGAAGCTCTTCAGGTGTTTACTGAAACAAGACCACTGCCAATTTTGGGCACAGCTGCGTTTCAAGGGTTTTCACAAAATGTATTGTTAGGGAGCAAAGTTACTATTATTTTGACAATAATCTGATCCTGGCAAAACGTGAAGGAGTTGGTACAATATCAGCAAGCGGAGATGGAAGAAAAATAAAAAAAATAAATCAACTATTGCAAGAAGAAAATTGGAAGGGTTACGACATGGCTTATCTGGGTGCCTGGTCCAACACAGAGGGGAGATGGTCGAGCGCTCCAAATGCTTAAAAATCAGGTTGAAAGAGAAAGTCAGAAATATTTGTGTATAGTGGATACTAGATCCACTATATACTGAATGTGACATACTACACCAATATATATACTATATTGTCTTGCTTCTTATATGTATCCATATGGATGAGGTTACTATGGGAGCCATCTGAACCCTGAAGAGTTTTCGTTCGCTCTGACCAGATACGTATACATTCGATTTCTTTGGGTTATGGAAAACCACTAACCATCTGGCCTAGCCTGAGGATTCTGGTGGCGGTACATACTGTGGGCGCTTACCATTTTACTTTTGTATACTTTTCAAAGTGACTGGAGTTACCTCAGCCAAGACTACTTAAAAGTGAGCAACCTTCACTTACCAGGCTTATTATTAGTAGACCTTTTATGAGGTTTCATCAGTAGAGTCAGGCTTCCCTTTACTTTTCCGGCGTCCCCAAAAACTCATAAACATTTCTTTAAAACTCTTACTTTCTGTCATCTCACTTGCTGCACCTGCACTTTTTGGACGAGGAAGGCCCTGTTGGAAATACAAAGAACATCTAAAACTTGTTGTGACTGGGTAAAATTACCCCCCCCAGCGAGCAGTCATATTCATATTAAAAAATACACTTCAGTGACCCAAGTGTCCTCCTGCTCACCTCCCTCCCCTACAAAACAATCTCATTTCAAAGGATACAATGATTGTCAGGAGTAAGGGTAATTATCTTCCCACATTAAGCAGCCTTTGATGGGCGGCTCTATCTACAGAGTCTCTTTACTGAACAGATACGGATCTGGTACAAGTGAATACCCAATGAGTTTTCCCTCACACCAAAAGCATGATGACATGCAAGTGTTTTTGTTCCATCATTTTCGCAGATACAAAACCATACAATTTTTTTTACAGCTTCTACCGAAGCTATGCATTTTACATTAAAAGGAACACTGATAAAAAGACCCCCCCCCCTTTAAAAGTTGTGCAGATGCCATGAGCAGTTTCTGCACAATTTGTTTTTAGAGTTCATAGTTTTTTTAAAACTTGCACTTTTGCCCAAAAGGTACTCTGCCTCTCCTCTGGCTTGCTGCCTAGGGCTTCCAGAATGCAGAAGACCCTAGAGACACTCCACAAGCCTGACCACTTAATTGGTCAGGGTTTGTAGAGGGTCCCTTTAATAAACAGTTCCTTGTGCCATGAACTACTAAACAATTACCGTAAACGTAAGGTCAAATTCGTCACTCATACGCCTCAGTTCTCGTCCATAACGAGCAGCAACCAGAACTGAAGAGGGGGCAGAACGGGAACGTGACCGGTAACGGAGCTCGGCTACGTGATCTGTCTCTGTAACTGGCTCTGAAGCAGACTCTGTACGAAATCGTGCCTCCTTTCCTGTAAAAAAGGAAATAAAAAGGGATTATTCACCTACCTCTGAATTGGCCCCGAATGGTGAATGTCACTGTTAGCGTGGTGAATAGACTAATTGCACCGGTCAATTCGCCAACTACTGGTAAATTGACAGCAAAATCCAGTATCACATAATTGTCCCGTAGAAGACTATCATGTCTTCTATTCACAGAATGTCGAATTGCCCTGATTTTCAGGGTTTCCATTCGATTTTCTTTTGGGGGGGGGGGGGGAACGGGACAGTTTACTTTATTTTTTTTTAAAAAGACTTTATTTTGTAACAGTGCTTTTTATTATTTGGACACATTTTTTTCTTCATTGAAACTCCCGACTAGGAGACTTTCTATTTTTGCAGTTCAGTGTAATTTCGGTGGTTATCAGCACTTTTCGCCGACTCCAATTTGGGCAAAATATGTTGACCTTGCCCTGAAATGTTGAATTCCTCGTACTTGAACGAAATGGAATCACCAGATTGCACGCAATGTCAGTGCTTTGTGAATAGACCATATAGTTTCAATGGGAAGCTTCCATGACAAAATTACATAAAGACTTAAAATGCTAGTCTTTTCAATAAGCCAATATTATTAAAAGTACAAACAGCATCTGTGCACCCCTTACAAGCCTAGTGGGTACATGTCAGTAATTCTAAAAGCTTATCTGAAGAGCCATGTTGCCAAGAGGTTATAGCTTAAAAATGAAGTGTGCACTAGTGCATAGCTAACAGAAAGGCAAACAGGCATAATATTTATTGCGCGCTAACACATTTCGCAACGATGTACAAAAAAAAAAAAAAAAAAAAAAAGAAGTACAATGGGTAAAGAAAAAACAACTCTGCAATACACCAAAAAAAGTCAATATTTCATCAACGGAGACATCTAATGGTAAGTAGTCAATGTAATAGAGCAGCAGGAAATGCTAGCAGAATGCTTGGTTGTGTAGGGAGAGGTATTAGCAGTAGGAAAAGGGAAGTGCTCATGCCACTGTACAGAGCACTGGTGAGACCTCACTTGGAGTACTGTGTGCAGTACTGGAGACCGTATCTCCAGAAGGATATAGACATCTTAGAGAGAGTTCAGAGATGGGCTACTAAAATGGTGTACAGCTTGAAGGAGAAAAGTTACCAGGAAAGGCTTAATGATCTTAACATGTACAGCTTGGAAAAAAGACGAGACAGAGGAGATGATAGAAACATTTAAATACGTAAAGGGAATCCACAAGGTAGAGGAAGGGAGTATATTTAAACGGAAACAAAGTAGCAAAACAAGAGGACATAGTCTTAGATTAGAGGGGCAAAGGTTTAAAGTAACATCAGGAAGCATTATTTTACTGAGAGGGTGGTGGATACATGGCCTTCCAGTTGAAGTGGTAGAGGCCAAAACAGTAATTGAATTTAAGCAGGCATGGGATAGACATAAGGCTATCCTAAACAAAAGATAAATCCAAGTAAAGTATCCATGTAATTGGGCAGACTAGATGGGCCGAAAGGTTCTTATCTGCCGACATTTTTCTATGTTTCTATGACACGGATAGTCAGTCTTATAAAATTTTATTTATTTAAAAAAAAAGAAACACGCCATTCATATTTATACATGCACTATAAAAAAAATGTAGTAAAGAGGTTAAAACGGAGAATACACCAAAATCAAAACAAGCAATATACCATAGTGAAGGGAAAAATAAAAAAAAGGTGCACGTGCTCTAATGAGCTCACAGGAAGCACAGAATAAGCCTATTACAAAAAAGGGTTATTCAGAGATTCGTTCACCGCACTTACAGGGTTATTCAGAGAGGTGAAAACCAGGAGAATGACTGGAGAAGTGAAAATTCTATGTCAACATGGCCAAACCAGAAAAATACTCCCATCAATCTCACTTTCCAAATTGGCTATTTGCTCATTCTCCTGGTTTTCACCGCTCTGTATGACCCACCGGATCAAAAAAAAAAAAAAAAAAAGCTGAACCGGGGGGGGGGGGGGGGGGGTGTGTGTAACAAACACGTTACAGGGGGGGAAAAAAAAAAAGCTATAATGAATTTGGATAAAATAAAAAAAAATTCCCGATAAATGCTTAAGGCCCCATCCACACTAAGCGATTTCAAACACGTTTTTTGCCGCGATATCGCTCCATGTAGCTTCTTCAATTGAGCTGTTCACAGCTCAATGTCGCCTGTACCGTGTCACTTGTACATGATCCTTTTTTCTGCGATTTGCCACACACCACCTCAATAGTGTCGCACAATATCGCGCATAACAGCAATATTGCATGATATTAATTGCTCAATGTTGCGTATATGAAAATTGCACGGAAAAAGCACGATTTTCATGTCACTCAGTGTGAATGGGCCCTAAACAGACATTTTGCTGCAAATGAAAAGAATAGAAGGTTGAATAAATATTTATGAAAAACAGGGAATTTTTTCACATTGAAACCTATGGGATTCACCTGCTTAAACCGGTCGAATGAAACCACTGAAAATCAGGACATTTCAGTGTTCTCTGAATAGATTAATCATTACTTCATGGGAATGTCACTGCCGCTGAAGATCACCAATATTTGGTGAATTGCCAGTTTTTTGAATAGCCACGAAGTTGCACCATACAGAAAATCCACCGTTGAGTGCAATGTCACAGCCAATTCAGTGTTCTTTGAATAAATTAAATAAATTTATCCAATGAGGGATAAATCCGTTCTTGGGGTCCAGCCCCAGAAAGTACCTCTAGGAACAAAAACACAGTGTTACCCAATGCGTGTTCTACATGGTTTCAACAATTGCAACTTTAGGATTGAGAAAAAAAAAAATATCGATTAATGAAAATAGTTGAAACCCAATTTTCATTATCATGGAGTGCTCCCCCTTATCGCCCTGAATTCGTGCTGACATCATCATGTCTATCTGAACGTTTGTAGCAGCGTTCATTTGGGGAGAAAGCAGACATGGGCTTAAGCTGCATATACAGCATCAATCCATCACTGACCAAATGCTTGTGTACCTTGTGTGTGAAAAGTATGCAATTTGCATGTTCTCTTTTATCCGAAGAAGCGATTAATTGAAGAAGAAATAAAATAAATCCGCCAACTAATCGAATATGAAAATAATCGTTGGTTAAGTTGCATAGGGTTGCAACTATTTGGTAAGATGCTGCATTACAAAAAGACACACACTGAAAAGCCCTTATCAGGAATCCAGGACCAAACATTTTGGATTCTTCTTGATTTTGGAATCCAGGAGAATTTGAAGGTGAGGGGGATGCAGCAAAACACTTCCTGCTGCAGCACCAGTGTGTATAGATGCTGGGAGAAGCTGAGCAGCCATTTTTTGAGGAACATTCTGTACAGAGCCTGCACGTCACTGTGCAGCATGTCAAATGCTGGAGCTGCAGAAGAGTCCCTCTTCATGTTCCTTACTGTGCTGCAGCCATCAGCAGCAGTGCTTGTCTGGGGTGTCAGGCAGGCAAGGAAGGCTAAAATATGAATTTCTGAGTCTTCTGTATAAGGGGGTTACCAACATGTGAGATACAGTCAGGTCCAGAAATATTGGGACATCGACGCAATTCTAACATCTTTGGCTCTATACACCACCACAATGGAGTTGGAATGAAACAAACACAATGTGCTTTAACTGCAGACTGACAGCTTTAATTTGAGGGTATGTACATCCAACTCAGGGGAACGGTGTAGGACTTACAGCAGTTTGCAGATGTGCCTCCCACTTGTTAAGGGACCAAAGGTAATGGGACAGAATAATAATCATAAATCAAACTTTCCCTTCTTAATACTTGGTTGCAAATCCTTTGCAGTCAATCACAGCCTGAAGTCTGGAACGCATAGACATCACCAGACGCTGGGTTTCATCCCTGGTGATCTCTGCCAGGCCTCTACTGCATCTGTCTTCAGTTCCTGCTTATTCTTGGGGCATTTTCCCTTCAGTTTTGTCTTCAGCAAGTGAAATGCATGCTCAATGGGATTCAGGTCAGGTGATTGACTTGGCCATTGCATAACATTCCATGTCTGTCCCTTCAAAAACTCTTTGGTTGCTTTTGCAGTATGCTTTGGGTCATTGTCCATCTGCACTGTGAAGCGCTGTCCAAGGAGTTCTGCAGCATTTGGCTGAATGTGAGCAGATATTGCCCGAAACACTTCAGAATTCATCCTGCTGCTTTTGTCAGCAGTCACATCATCAATAAATACAAGAGAACCAGTTCCATTGGCAGCCATACATGCCCACACCATGACACTACCACCACCATGCGTCACTGATGAGGTGGTATGCTTAGGATCGTGAGCCTTTCCTTTCCTACTCTTCTCTTCCCATCACTCTGGTACAAGTTGATCTTGGTCTCATCTGTCCATAGGATCTTGTTCCAGAACTGTGAAGGCTTTGTTAGGCGTTTGGCAAACTCTAATCTGGCCTTCCTGTTTTTGAGGCTCACCAATAGTTTACATCTTGTGGCGAACCCTCTGTATTCACTCTGGTGAAGTCTTCTCTTGATTGTTGACTTTGACACACATACACCTACCTCCTGGAGAGTGTTCTCGATCTGGCCAACTGTTGTAGGGTTTTTTCCTCACCAGGGAAAGAATTGTTCGGTCATCCACCACAGTTGTTTTCCGTGGTCTCCCGGGTCTTTTGGTGTTGCTGAGCTCACCAGTGCGTTCCTTCTTTTTGAGACTGTTCCAAACAGTTGTTTTGGCCACACCTAATGTTCTTGCTATCTCTCTGATGGGTTTGTTCTGTTTCTTCAGCCTAGTGATGGCTTGCTTCCCTGATAGTGACAGCTCTTTTGACAGCAACAGATTCCAAATGCAAATAGCACATTTGAAATGAACTCTGGGCCTTTTATCTGCACATTGTAAATGGGGTAATGAGGGAATATCACACACCTGGCCATGGAACAGCTGAGAAGCCAATTGTCCCATCACAAGTGGGAGGCACATCTGCAAGATGCTGTAAATCCTACACCGTTCACCTGAGTTGGATGTACATACCCTCAAATTAAAGCTGACAGTCTGCAGTTAAAGCACATTGTGTTTGTTTCATTACAACTCCATTGTGGTGGTGTATAGAGCCAAAGATGTTAGAATTGTGTCAATGTCCCAAACATGCATGTATGATTATATATTTTGCACCTAGGTTTATAGACAAGAAGTTAGCCTAAAAAACAACTTCATTAATGTAATTTATATAACTACATATATAGAATGTGAGCACATCACCTCTTTGTCTCTGCAGATTGGGTGAACTCCTTGATACTTTGCAGGTGGATGTAGAGGGAGGATCTGAGCTAGAGTGAAAGACACCTTGTTCATCAGAGTCAAATTTTTCTATGCTGAAAATGGTATCCGGCACAGAACCTGCCATCTAGATAAAGAAAAAAAAAATTATATATATACACACACACACACACACCATTCCTGTAAATTCTTGCAAAAATAAAAAAAGAAACACACGGTCTATTGCCACAAAATTTCCATTACAACACCAGTGCACCAATCACACCCCCGGTCCTGAACATGCATCAGTGATGTTAACGCAGGGGGTCAGCAACCTCTCTCCAGAGGTTTTGGAACTACATCTCCCACAATGCTCAGCCGCTCATTAGATTAGCAGAGCGGCATTAAAAATGCAATTCCAGAACATCTGGAAGGACAAGATTGTTGACCGACAATAGCTAATAATAACAGTTGGCAGTAGGTGCACAGCATTGAGGGTATTGTTTTTTTTTTTCCTTTTGATTCACAAACAACAAAATCACAGGAACAGTAGAGAACGACAAGATTACAACAAGGCTTCCACACCCAGACGTCTTATCTCCCTTACTCAGCCACTTTCCCCAGTCTAACCCACCTTATGTTGACTTTCTCTCGTTGTGTTGGAGCTTCAGTCTATATTGATTCTTTGACGAGTTTCTCGCTCCAAATTCCAACCCGTCCTCTCCTTCGCCCACTGACAGGACTGCGAGGTTTGCCCCACCAGACTCCGTGTGGGTTTATGTGTGTATAAAAAAAAGCTGCCTAGAGCCGCCCCATTCCTCCACTGTCTATGTTTAGCTTTCCCTTTCCTTCCGGGTTCCTATCCCCAGCTCCACCCAGTTTCTAGTTCCCGGGCAAACCTTGTACTTTGCCGACCAATAGCAACCCTAGACGTCATCACGCCGCACCCAGTCCTGTCGGGGTGAGATGCCCCCATGTGACCAAGCACTGCCTGTCTCCATGGTGACAGTCGGGCGCTGACTGATGCTTACTTGTCGCCTCCTTTTGATGGTTGTTTATATGTTTCTCATGGGGAAACCTCAGGGTAGAAACATAGACGTGATGATATATCGTGTGATCTCGATGTACTGGACCTGCAGTGACCTTAGTCTGTATAGATGGCGGATAAGCCGGTGTGAATACTGTGCTGGAGGTTTCTAAAGATATTAAGGGTAGATCAAGTGGCCATGTCTCAAGGCCAAAACATATTAAAAGGACAGTCTAATTACACCTCTTTTATTCTTAAATGATTGGATAGATGTTGCCGACATCATCTGCTCAATTGTTTTGAAATTTTTGTTATTTTAGGGTTAAATATTAACCCTTTAGACCCTCAGCCAGGGCTGGATTTGCATCTCAGGAGCCTGTAGACACAGAAATGTGGAGCGTCACTAACCCCCCCCTCCCCAAACAAAAAAAATAAGCATGCCAAAATGTCTTTTTAAATTTTTGCTTTGGGGCAAATAAAAAAATTGAAATTAAAAAAACAAAAACAACTGAAAACCAGTTTCTGCGCTCCAATCAAAAGAAGGGGCAGAATCTGTTGCTTAGGCTGGGGTCAGACGAACGCAGTGCGAACGTACGTTGAGCCGCATTTTATTACGACGGTAGTAGCAGCAAATGACGACTAGGGATGAGCCGAACACTCCCCGAGTTCGGTTCGAGCCCGAACCCGAACTTCCCATTTGTTCGGGTCCGAACCCGAACTCGAACCCAATGCAAGTCAATGGGGCTGAAAATTCGGTTTTTAGAGTGCCCTCCAAGAGGGCATATATGCTACATATTTGCCATAAAAGGTGTATGGGGGTCCGGGTAGTGCCCTGGGGGACAGGAAACAACAAAAAGTTTAAAAAAAAAACGTTTTTAAAGGGACAGTGAGTTTTCCATGAGATAAGGGTTAAAAATAAAAACCAAAAATTCCTTCAAATATCGTGCCTAGGAGGTCCCCATAACCTGCCCGTGAAGTGGCGGATTTCTAGGATGTATACAAACACTTAAAAACAAAAAAATGACGTTTCATATGACGGTAATTGCTTTTCCTTTAATCTATCCATAAACAACTGCTTGGGGCGGCAGTCTGTATGAAAAGAGGAGACATTTTCGGACACGCAGAAAAAGTTTACTGATTTTTTGGCTAAATTATTGTGAAATATATGCAGGCTTTGGATGAAAGTAACAATAGGTGCTTTAAAATTGGTCCTTTAGCATCCCCAACAGTGCCGTCACACCGTAACCCCTCTGAGGATATGAATCTGATACAGGCGTCAGTGGCAGTGCACCCAAATATTGTGCTTTTGGTGCCAGGCCAGCAAGTATCATCATACAGTAACCCCTCTGTGGTATTGTGGAAGAATGCAGGGGTGGACCATGTGGTACTATAGTGAAAAGATATGATTCTGGTCAAGGTGTCAGTGCACCCAGATATTGTGCCTTTAATGCCAGGCCAGCAAGTATCATCATACAGTAACCCCTCTGTGGTATTGTGGAAGAATGCAGGGGTGGACCTTGCGGTCCTATATTGAAAAGTTTTTGATCTGGTAATGGGCGTCAGTGCACCCAGATATTGTGCCTTTAATGCCAGGCCAGCAAGTATCATCATACAGTAACCCCTCTGTGGTATTGTGGAAGAATGCAGGGGTGGACCATGTGGTCCTATATTGAAAAGTTTTTGATCTGGTAATGGGCGTCAGTGCACCCAGATATTGTGCCTTTGGTGCCAGGCCAGCAAGTATCATCATACAGTAACCCCTCTGTGGTATTGTGGAAGAGTGCAGGGTTGGACCCTGCTGTTCAAAAAATTAAAATGATATAAATCTAGCACAGACGTCAGTGCAGCCAAATATTTTGCCTTTCATGGCAGCAAGTGCATTCGCACCGTAACCCTTTTGTGGTATTGTGGAAGAGTTCAGTGCTGGAGGTTTTGTGCATGCAGAAGACATACCCGATCTATTCCGTTACTTCGGCATCAGGGGATTGATAGCTGCTGATCCAGGACTGATTCATTTTTATAAATGTCAGCCGGTCTACAGAGTCGGTGGACAGACGCACTCTTTTGTCTGTGACAAAACCTCCAGCGGCACTGAACGTCCTTTCGGAAAGCACGCTAGATGAAGGGCAACCTAGTAGCTGCATAGCATATTGGCTAAGTTCTGGCCAGTGATCCAATCTCAACACCCAGTAAGCCAATGGATCATCTGCTGGAAAGGTATCCAGGTCTGCCCTTGCCCCTAGGTAGTCCTGCACCATATGGTGAAGACGCTGGCAATGGGTGCCTACATTTGACGTCCCTGGGCGTCGAGGACTAAAAAAAACTTTAAAAAGCATCAGTCAAGCGGCCCTGGCCTTCACCACTATTCCTCTGATCACCCGCAGCCTCAGAAGCACGTGTGTTAGCACTTGGTAATCTACCAGTGCCTGGAAAGGTGTTACACAAGTGTCGCTTTAGAGCGTCCTCAAGTTTTTTCATCCTGTGCTCCCTCTGTGCGGGCAGGATGAGCTCTGCAACTTTCCCCTTGTATCGTGGATCAAGAAGGGTTGCCAACCAGTAATGATCCCTCTCCTTGATAGCACGAATCCTGGGGTCCTTTAGCAGGCTTTGCATCATTAGGGAGCCCATGCAGCGTAGGTTGGAGGTGGCATTAGCTTCCGAGTCTTCCTGGTCAATGAGGATGACCGTATCGTGCACTTCCTCTTCCCAGCCACACACTAGCCCTTCTGTTTCTGGGCACACAAAACCCTCCCTTGAGGAATCCCCACCTTCAATGCCCCACTACTTAAATATTCCTCCTCATCCTCCTCCTGTCTGATCTGAGTAGGACCCGCTGGAATGCTGTCTGCGGAAAGACTGGGGCCTTGAGAGCTAGGGAAGGCCTCCTCTTCCTCCCACTGCTCTGCCTCTAGAGCCACATCTATAATTCCCCGCAGAGTGTGCTCCAACAGGAACACTAAAGGAATTGTGTCACTGATGCATGCACTGTCCCTGCTCACCATCCTCGTTGCCTCCTCAAATGGTGACAGTACAGTGCATGCATCCTTGATCATCAGCCACTGCGGGGGGAAAAAAAACCAAGTTGACCTGAACCTGTCCTTGTGCCATACTCACACAGGTACTCGTTGATGGCCCTCTGCTGCTTGTGCAGACGCTGCAGCATTGCTAATGTCGAGTTCCACCCGGTGGGCATGTCACAGATCAGACGGTTTGAGGGAAGGTGGAACTCTCTTTGAATTTCTGCCAGGAGAAACTCTTGCTGGAAATGACCGTCTGAAGTGGCTGCAGACTTTTCTGGCCTGGATGAGAAGCTCTGGCAGCCCTGGGTACTTGGTTAGGAAACGCTGTACCACCAGATTTAGGACGTGTGCTAGGCATGGTACATGCGTCAATTTACCCTTGCGTAGGGCGGAGAGAAGGTTACTGCCATTATCGCAGACGATCATTCCCAACTCAAGCTGGCGTGGTGTTAACCATCTCTGCACATGCCCCTGCAGAGCTGACAAAATTTCTGACCCGGTGTGGCTCCTGTCCCCTAAACAAACCAGCTCAAGCACAGTATGGCATCTTTTTTGCTTGAGCCATTGCGTAGACCCTGTCAGGCGTCGGTTTAACTGCCACTTCGCCAGAGACAGAGAAGGAGGAGGAGGAAGAGGTGGTGGTGGTGGAGCAGACAGACCTCATACAAGCAGCTTTCTGGAGGCATGGTGGATGAACAAGCTCCAGCACAGAGCCCCATCTTGGATCCCTCCCAGCTGCAATCAGAGTTACCCAGTGTGCCGTGAAGGAAATGTAACGACCCTGTCCATGCCTGCTGGACCACGTGTCTAAAGTCACATGCACCTTGCTGCTGACTGCCTTTCCCAATGACTCGATAACATTGTCTTCCACGTGCTGGTATAGTGCTGGAATGGCCTTGCGTGAAAAGTAATGGCGTTTTGGAACCTGCCACTGTGGTACAGCACATTCAGCAAATTCACGGAAGAGAGCAGAGTCCACCAGCTGGAAAGGCAGCAGCTGCAATGCGAGTAATTTTGCTAAGCTGGCATTTAGACGCTGTGCTTGGGGATGGTTGGGACTATATTTTTTATTTCGCTGCAGCAGCTGCGGCAACGTAATCTGACTGCGTAAATCTTCAGCTACTGGGATGATGTCACATTGTGAGGGGAAGGACCTGGTACATCCATTACTGTAGCATCATCCCTGTCGTGGAGGTTGTAGGCAATGACATGGCAGGACATACAGTGGGGGTAGAGACAGATGAGGAGGAGGAGGACCTACGCAAAGTTTTGCGCCAACGGGATGTGTGGCACTTATTCATATATCGCCTCAAGCACGTGGTACCCAAGTGTCCGGTATCTTTCCCACGCTTAAGCCTCATCTGACATAGATTACAAATAGCAACGCTGCGCTCTACTGCACATTTCTTAAAGAACTCCCAGACAACAGAGTTCCTGCATGTGTTCTTTGAGACAACAGCACTCTGCACCGGAGCAGCTCTGACATGTGATGCCTTGGACTGGCTAGTGCTACGGTTGGTCACAGAGGATGTTGTGCCTCGTGTTTGCTGAGCCTCCTCCTCCCCCCCTTCCTCACTTAATTCCTCTGTTCGATCTGGCACCCAGGTGGAGTCAGTGACCTCATCATCATTGTCATCATCACCCCCTATCTCCTCGTCACTGGAGCCAACTTGGCAGTATGCTGCAGCTGCTGGGGCAACATGAGTGCCAGTTATTTGTGTGTCATCACTGGCACCCCCTTCCTCTAGGTTGATTATACTCCCTTCCTCAACCTCAGAGATTGAATCAGAGCACTGTACTTGCTGCTCATCCTCAAGCAGCATGTCACTCTCATTGTAGTCAAACAATTCAGATGACTCCTCCGTGTGTGATAGCGAGGCTACGGCAGGAGTAGCTGTGGACATGGAGGCTGCATTAGATGCTTTGGCAGCTGAGGTGGACTGTAAAGCACTAGAAGTCTGGCTGGCAGATGACTCGGAGGATGAGGATGGCCTGGTTAGCCAATCCACCAAGTCCTCTGTATGTTGCTGCTGCTTAAGACGGCCAGCACCAGTTAGAAAGGACAAGCGTGCCCCTGCAGAGGATGCACCACGTCCACCACGACCAGAGGCACAGCCTCCCGACACAGGGGCTGCTTGCCCTCTTATCTGTGTCTGGGAGCGTCTGCCTGTCCTTTTTGTTCTTTCAGACATGGTGAGTGATATATAGATTAATATATACAGAACTCTGATTCAACTCAGGTATAAAGATTTAAATAACTCTGGTATAACTCAGTGAGACACACTGATAGCTGGCAGCCAGTGACAAGAGACAGATCACCTCAATTCCCAAATGTTTTGTAGAAATTAGTGAGCCCCAAAATACTGCGTGGTACTGGATGTGTGACGAGACACAGATCACCTCAATTCCCAAATATTTTGTAGAAATTTGTGACCCCCAAAATACTTGCTGGCAGTGACAAGAGACAGATCACCCGAATTCACAAATGTTTTGTAGAAATTAGTGAGCCCCAAAATAATGCGTGGTACTGGTTGTGTGACAAGAGACAGATCACCTCAATTCACAAATGTTTTGTAGAAATTAGTGAGCCCCGAAATACAGCGTGGTACTGGATGTGTGACGAGACACAGATCGCCTCAATTCACAAATGTTTTGTAGAAATTAGTGAGCCCCAAAATAATGCGTGGTACTGGTTGTGTGACAAGAGACAGAGCACCTCAATTCACAAATGTTTTGTAGAAATTAGTGAGCCCCGAAATACAGCATGGTACTGGATGTGTGACGAGACACAGATCACCTCAATTCACAAATGTTTTGTAGAAATTAGTGAGCCCCAAAATAATGCGGGGTACTGGTTGTGTGACAAGACACAGATCACCTCAATTCACAAATGTTTTGTAGAAATTAGTGAGCCCCAAAATACTGCGTGGTACTGGATGTGTGACAAGACACAGATCACCTCAATTCACAAATCTTTTAAAGAAATTAGTAAGCCCCAAAATACTGCGTGGTACTGGATGTGTGACGAGACACAGATCACCTCAATTCACAAATCTTTTAAAGAAATTAGTAAGCCCCAAAATACTGCGTGGTACTGGATGTGTGAAGGAGACACAGATCACCTCAATTCCCAAATGTTTTTTAGAAATTTGTGACCCCCAAAATACTTGCTGGCAGTGACAAGACACAGATCACCTCAATTCCCAAATGTTTTGTAGAAATTTGTGACCCCCAAAATACTGCGTGGTACTGGCTGTGTGACAAGACACAGATCACCTCAATTCACAAATGTTTTAAAGAAATTAGTGAGCCCCAAAAAAGATTTGCTGGCACAGTGACAAGACCCAGAAGATCACCTCAATTCACAAATGTTTTAAAGAAAGTTGTAAACCCCAAAAAAACTTGCTGGCACAGTGACAAGACACACATCACATAAATTCCCTGATATTTGGTAGAAATGAGACCCCCCCAGTAGCGTGGCAGACCGGCAGAAAACAAGACACAACTATCTCCTTTGAAATCTCCTCTGAAATGCGTGCAGAATCGGCACGTGGAAACGTTATATAGTGTGCTGCGGGACTTAGCTCTGTGAGCCCATGATAGGGCAAAATTTGCCCAATCAGGACTCTGAGCGGTGATTGGCATAGTGTTGAACCAGTCTTGCACCAGACCTGTGGTCAGGTGCAAGGCTGTAGCCAATTTACGAGCTTCAGGCCAGTGGGAAAATGCATTGTGGTCCATTGTGGTCGAACATGCGGCGAACACCCGGAAATGTTCGATGTTCGCGATCTCATCGAACAGGCCAAGTTCGGGTCGAACCCCGAACCGTCCGAACCCTAACCGCTCATCCCTAATGACGACCAATATACGAAGTACGGCCGCGCAACGCAAGCGGCAAACAAACGCATTTTTTCGAGAACGTGGAACCGCTAGTACTGACGGACAGATTGCGCTGCGTTGGCATAGCAGCGTGTGTGCGTGATTAGGAGACGTCAGACGCTACACATGTCCGGCCAACATCACGTCCATTTGTTTTTCAAAAAGTGCGTCAATGCGTCCGAACGCATTTTTTCACGGAAGACGCGATAGCGGTCATACGATGCGCAATTTCGGCCGTATTTTTTACAGCTCTATAAAAACAATTGGACGTGATGTTGGCCGGACATGTTCAACGTCTGACGTCTCCTAATCACGCACACACGCCGCTATGCGGGCGCAGCGCACTCTGTACGTCAGTACTAGCGGTTCCACGTTCTCGAAAAAATTTGTTTGTTTGCCGCTTGCATTGCGCGACTGAACTTTCGTGTGACCGTACTTCGTATATTGGCTATCATTGGACGTCATTTGCTGCTACTACGGCCGTAATAAAGTGCGGCTCAACGCACGTTCGCACTGCATTCGTCTGACCCCAGCCTAAAGACCAGACTCTGATCTTTCCAGGGACAACTCACTTAACCTTGTGCGGTGTACAATTCAGATATGCAGGTTCCAAAGACCCCCATCTCTCCTCACTGCAGTGCCACAGTCTATGTTGTCGATGAAGCAATGCATTGCATCATCAGCTCCACACTTGCTGGCAGTGTGAGAAATGAGAAGGTGAGTTAGCGCAGCACTGTTCACTTTATAATTGTAAACTGAATAATTGTGCTGTGTTAGGAAAAAATGGAAAAATATAAATTTTATTTATTATTGTATTTTTTCATAAATCAATCCTGGTTATGTTTGGTTTCAGTGGAAAGGCCATAATCTGGCCTTTCCAATGATACCTCATATGTCCCTCTAGCCCTTAGGGCTCCAGAGATACAGTGGTCTAAATATACCTGTATATATTTGTTTACAGAGCAAGGCACCCCCTTGTGGCAAGCACCTGTAAGCATATGCCTACTATGCTTAGTTATAAATCCAGCTCTGCCCTCACTGCGTGCTGCTCCCCCTCTTCAGCTCATGGGCTTCTGAATGTAAAAGTCCCTGTAGTTTCTTAGGCAAATTGCATTTCATAGAAAACGCAAATTGTGCATCGCTTGGAATTTGTGTACTTTGAATGCAAAAGTTCCACCGCATCTGCGCACAACAATGGATTGGAGTTGTGTCAGAGAGAAAGGGTGCTCTGCATGCTGACATCACTAGTACCGGAAGCCAGAGAATGCAAAATCCCAGCAGCTGGTGTGGGCGGCGGAAACTTCTCCGATTCACGTTCTGTTTTATATAAGGCTAGGGTCAAACGAACGCATAATTGGCAGCGACCGTCGAAAAGTGGTCCGAACGCATTGATGTATTTTTTCACAGAATGCGCAAAAACGGTCAGACGACGCGCATTTTCGTGTGTGATTTTTTACGGATCATCAATAAAACACTTTTTGCGTCTAGACGTTATGTAGGCTGGAAATTAGCAGAGTCTGACATCTCCTAATCACGCAAGCACGCCGCTATGCCGCCGCAGCGCACTCTGTACGTCAGTACTAGCGGTTCTGTGTTCTCAAAAAAATGCGTTAATTTTCCACTTGCGTTGCGCAGCCAGACTTTTGTGCGGCCGTACTTCGTATATTGTCCGTCATTGCGCATCATTTACTGCTACTGCGGCCGTGATTAAGTGCGCCTAAACGCACGTTAAAAATGCGCTAGTCTGACCCCAGCCCAAGACGGCTCTGGTGGGGGGTGGGACTCTACACAACGCTATACATTACAAAGCTAAAGTAGCTAGGGTGTGTAGAGTGTTCCTTTAAGGCCCGCGTCAGACGAACGCAGTTATCAGGTCCGTGTTGCCGCACAGTTTAACGTCCGTTGTAGCATAGAATCATGATCAATAGAGACCCACACACTAAGTACGTGCGCACCAAAGTGCGCACGCACCACGCAGGTGGCAAACGGATGCAATTTAGGCAAGAACGTCAAACGGCTACCACGGACGCGAAGAGTGCGCCACGTCCACGAAGTGTTCTGTGCGAGTGATGAGGAGATGTCAGCCGCAGCGCATTTGCGACCTCCAGCACCATGACACTCAAAATGCCTTTTCAGATCCTTTTCAAATTTTTTTCATATTTCATATTAATTTTATTTCCCATAGTTCCCTTTTTTTTCTACGTCTGTCAAAAAAACGGACGTGTGGTGTCTACAGTTTCTTCCGTCAGTACGTCTGTCCGTTATGCACGCACACAGAGTACGCTCAGACTGCGTTCATGTGACATTAGCCTCAGGCTGCGGTCACACAAGCCTACTTTTTGCGTCCGTCTGACCGCACTGATTGCTGTCCGTTGTAGATTTTCAAAGGAGTCAATAGAGAACAACACATGAAGCACGTGCGCATGTTTTCACGCATGGGCAACACATGTTGCAACGGATGCCAAAATGACATTGACATGAAAAAGCTACAACAGACGTAGAGAAACCCCTGCATACAGCTTCTTTTTTTCCTTTATCTCAACATCAGTCATAACTAATGCTATACAGCAAGGATCTCAAACTCTGGCCCCTCAGATGTTTATTGCCTACAATTCCCAGAATTAATTTAATTCAATAAATGGCCAGAGAATCATGGGAGGTGTAGTTCAGAAACATCTGGGGGGGCCAGAGTTTAAGGCTAATGTCAGACGAGCGCAGTGATCACGTCCGTGTCGCCGCACAGTTTATCGTCTGTCGTAGCATAGAATCAGGAGCAATAGAGACCCACACTCGAAGTATGTGCGCACCAAACTGCGCCGCGCAACGCACGTGGCAAATGGACGCAAGTTAGGCAAGAACGTAAAACCGCTACCACAGAAGCGCAGAGTGCGCCACATCCGTGTAGCGTTCTGTGTGAGTGATGGGATGTCAGATGCAGCGCATTTGCGACGTGCAGCACCTTGACGCAGAAAATGGCTTTTCATATCCTTTTCAAATTTTTTGCATTTTTCATATTAATTTTATTTCCTGTAGTTCCCTTTTTTTTCTACGTCGGTCAAAAAAAACGGACCGTGTAGTGCCTACAGAATCTTCCGTCAGTACGTCTGTCCGTTATGCACGCACGCAGAGTGCGCTCAGACTACGTTCGTCTGACATTAGCCTTAGGCTGCAGTCAGACAAGCGCACTGAATGCGCACAGTAAAGCTGGGTTCACACCTCAGCGGTTTTCAAACATGCGCAATACGTGTGTCTTTTTATGCGTTCGCGGCTATGTCTATGGCCGCGAACGCGCTGCTATACGGCCCAAAGAAGCTCCCGTACTTCTTTGGGCGTCGGACATTTTACAGCGCTTTCCTGCGCCAGGGGTCAAGTCCTGGGAAAAAAAGTGAGGGAACTCACCCACGAATTCCACAACCCCCATTACCTTAAGAAAATATATATATGTATCACGAGTATAGCAGTACGTGGTGATACCATTTTTATTGGGTTAACTTTACATTTAAAAGACAAGCTTTCAAGAGTGTAAACTGGAAACTATACTGATCAGTGAAAGGTATCACTACGTACAGGTATACTCGCGATTGTGGCAACTGGACTAACGCATTTTATATATAATATATATATATCCAGGCACAGGCCCCCCAGAATAATATACACAGCGCTGACCCCCCAGAATAATATACACAGCACTGTGCCCCCAGAATAATATACACAGCACTGAGCCCCCAGAATAACATACACAGCGCTGAGCCCCCAGAATAATATACACAGCACTGTGCCCCCAGAATAATATACACAGCACTGTGCCCCCAGAATAACATACACAGCACTGAGCCCCCAGAATAACATACACAGCGATGAGCCCCCAGAATAATATACACAGCACTGTGCCCCCAGAATAATATACACAGCACTGTACCCCCAGAATACCATACACAACACTGAGCCCCCAGAATAACATACACAGCACTGAGCCCCAGAATAATATACACAGCACTGAGCCTCCAGGATAATATACACAGCACTGAGCCTCCAGGATAATATACACAGCACTGAGCCCCAAGAATAACATAATAACATGCACAGCACAGAGCCCCCATAATAATATACACAGCACTGAACCCCAAAAATAATATGCACAGCACTGGTTATATGGATATATTTTCCCCAGTTCACATGGATATAATTGCCCCCAGCTCATATGGGTATATATTGCCCCAGCTCTCATGGATAATGCCCCCAGCTCTCATGGATAATGCCCCAGGTCTCATGGATATGCCCCCAGGTCTCATGGATAATGCCTCAGGTCTCATGGATATGCCCTCAGGTCTCATGGATAATGCCCCCGGCTCTCATGGATACTGCCCCCAGCTCCCATGGATAATGCCCCCGGCTCTCATGGATACTGCCCCCAGCTCTCATGGATAATGCCCCAACTCTCATGGATAATGCCCCCAGCTCTCATGGATATGCCCCAGGTCTCATGGATACTGCCCCCAGGTCTCATGGATACTGCCCCCAGGTCTCATGGATTTTACCCCCTGGTCTCATGGATATTACCCCCTGGTCTCATAGATACTGCCCCCAGGTCTCATAGATATTACCCCCTGGTCTCATGGATATTACCCCCTGGTCTCATGGATATTGCCCCCTGGTCTCATGGATATTACCCCCTGGTCTCATGGATACTGCCCCCAGGTCTCATGGATATTACCCCCTGGTCTCATGGATATTGCCCCCTGGTCTCATGGATACTGCCCCCAGGTCTCATGGATATTACCCCCTGGTCTCATGGATATTGCCCCCTGGTCTCATGGATACTGCCCCCAGGTCTCATGGATATTACCCCCTGGTCTCATAGATACTGCCCCCAGGTCTCATGGATATTACCCCCTGGTCTCATGGATATTGCCCCCTGGTCTCATGGATACTGCCCCCAGGTCTCATGGATATTACCCCCTGGTCTCATGGATATTACCCCCTGGTCTCATGGATACTGCCCCCAGGTCTCATGGATACTGCCCCCAGGTCTCATGGATACTGCCCCCAGGTCTCATGGATATTACCCCCTGGTCTCATGGATATTACCCCCTGGTCTCATAGGTACTGCCCCCAGGTCTCATGGATATTACCCCCTGGTCTCATGGATATTACCCCCTGGTCTCATAGAAACTGCCCCCAGCCCAGCTCACCTCTGCTGCTCCTGCCGCACATTGCCGGCGGCCACGTGCTTCCTGCTTCAGCGGCCGCTGACAGGAAGTGCAGCTCGCCTGGGATCTATGAAACAGCCAGGCGAGCAGCTCCACTTCCGGTCACCGGCCGTTCTAATAGGAAGCACGTGGCCGCCGGCAATGTGCGGCGGCCGCCTGCTAAAGCGCTTGGGCACGGGCCACAGCGTTCCCGCTACGTTCCCGCAGCGTTCCCGCTGTGGGAGAAGTGCGGGTACGCCGTTCCCGCGCGTTCCCGCTCGACTCGAGCCCTGTCCTGCGCGCTGTAAAATGTCCAGGTGTGAACCAGCCCCATAAGAAATCCTGGGATTTCCGGTGTTGAGTGTTTTACAGCGTGCAGGAAAGCGCTGTAAAACGCTGAGGTGTGAACGGGCCTAACGGATGCACTTTGTAACAGATGAGATTGTGGTTACATTGTATCAGTTAGTTTTGAATGATGCTGAAAAAAAAAGCTGTATGCAGGGGTTTGTCTATGTCCGTGTAGCTTTTTCACGTCGATGCCATCTTGGCGTCCGTTGCAACATGCGTTGCCCGCGCATGAAAAAGTGCACACGTGCTTCTTGTGTTGTTCTCTATTGACTCCTTTGAAAAGCTACAACGGACAGTGAACAGTGTGGTCAGACGGATGTGAAAAGTGCGCTTGTCTGACCCCAACCTAAGGCTAATGTCAGACGAACGCAGTCTGAGCGCACTCTGCGTGTGTGCATAACGGACATACGTATTGACGGAAGATACTGTAGACGCCACACGGTCTGTTTTTTTTGACGGATGTAGAAGAAAAAGTGTGCCACGTCCGCATAGAGTTCAGAGTGTGCCACGTCCGCATAGCGTTCTGTGTGTGTGATGACACAAAGTCAGACGGAACGCATTTGCGACGTCCAGCACCTTGACGCACAAAATGGCTTTTCATATAATTTTCTAATTTGTATAATTTTTCATATTAATTTTCCCATAATTCCCTTTTTTTTCTACATCCGTCAAGAAAAACGGACAGTGTGGTGTCTACAGTATCTTCCGTCAGTACGTCCATCCGTTGTGCACGCACACAGCAGAGTGCGCTCAGACTGCGATCATCTGACATTAGCCTTAGCGGTTTTACGTTCTTGCCTAACTTGCGTCCGTTTGCCACGTGCGTTGTGCGTGCGCAGTTCGGTGTGCACGTACTTCGAGTGTGGGTCTCTATTGATCATGATTCTATGCTATGACGGACGGTAAACTGGGCGGCGACACGGACGTGATAACTGCGTTCGTCTGACGTCTGCCTCAGTGTACTCGTGTGACCACAGCCTCCGCAGGGAAAGATGACCACAATAATGTAACATTTCTGTGTTAGTAAGGAGAGAAACTGTTATGGAAGAAAATAGTATTCTCAAGGATGTTTCAGCATAGACTGACTCCATTCCCTTCTTTCTCAAACACTCATTACTTATGCTTAGGATATATTGTATTTTGTGTTAAATCACTGCTTTTCAGTGCATGTGTAACAACATAAAATAGCATTGCTTCTTGCTGCAGAAGATCAGCTGTCAAACGCCAATATTTTACTGGAAGAATATAGAAAATGGTTTCTGAAGTTAAAGTAAACTCTTGTTCGTCTTTATTCTGTCTGTATTCCCCCCTGATTTTCACCTGGTACACTAATTACTTGCGACTATACATACTCTGCTTATCACCCTCCCTACAATTAATTTATATCAATTTGATCAGTTGGTGTTTAACTGAAGGGGTCTGGTCAGCATGCACAGTATAACTACTGTGATAAAGTGAGGGGAATTGTGTGTGATGGTGTGTACATTCAGTGGCGTCGTAACGTGGGGGCGGGGGGTGCGGCCCGCACCAGGTGACACCCGCCTTTAGGGTGACACCGTCACCCTAAGGGCGGGTGTCTCACCCTCCGCCGCGTATTCACTCCCTGCGAGCGTCCGAAGCATGCAGCTTCGGCGCTCGCCTGGAGGAAACACGTCACCAGCCAATCGCGGCTGGTCACGTGGCTCCCCCAGGCGAGCGCCCAAGCTGCGCACCGCCGGACGCTCAGAAGGAGCGAACACGCGGTGGAGGTGAGCTGGGGCCGCTATCCATGAGGTGCTGGGGCCGCTATCCATGAGGTGCTGGGGCCGCTATCCATGAGCTACTGGGGCTGCTATCCATGAGCTGCTGGGGCAAATCCATGAGCTGCTGGGGCAAATCCATGAGGTGCTGGGGCAAATCCATGAGGTGCTGGGGCAAATCCATGAGGTGCTGGGGCAAATCCACGAGCTGCTGGGGCAAATCCACGAGTTGCTGGGGCATATCCACGAGGTGCTGGGGCATATCCATGAGGTGCTGGGGCATATCCATGAGGAGCTGGGGCATATCCATGAGGAGCTGGGGCATATCCATGAGGTGCTGGGGCATATCCATGAGGTGCTGGGGCATATCCATGAGGTGCTGGGGCATATCCATGAGCTGCTGGGGCATATCCATGAGCTGCTGGGGCATATCCATGAGGAGCTGGGGCATATCCATGAGGTGCTGGGGCATATCCATGAGCTGCTGGGGCATATCCATGAGGTGCTGGGGCATATCCATGAGGTGCTGGGGCAGTATCAAGCTGCTGGGGCATATCCATGAAGTGCTGGGGCATATCCAGGAGGTGCTGGGGCATATCCATGAGGAGCTGGGGCATATCCATGAGGAGCTGGGGCATATCCATGAGCTGCTGGGGCATATCCATGAGGAGCTGGGGCATATCCATGAGGTGCTGGGGCATATCCATTAGGAGCTGGGGCATATCCATGAGGTGCTGGGGCATATCCATGAGGTGCTGGGGCATATCCATGAGGAGCTGGGGCATATCCATGAGGAGCTGGGGCATATCCATGAGGTGCTGGGGCATATCCATGAGGTGCTGGGGCAGTATCAAGCTGCTGGGGCATATCCATGAGGTGCTGGGGCATATCCATGAGGTGCTGGGGCAGTATCAAGCTGCTGGGGCATATCCATGAGGTGCTGGGGCATATCCATGAGCTGCTGGGGCATATCCATGAGGAGCTGGGGCATATCCATGAGGAGCTGGGGCATATCCATGAGCTGCTGGGGCATATCCATGAGGAGCTGGGGCATATCCATGAGGTGCTGGTGCATATCCACGAGGAGCTGGAGCATATCCATGAGCTGCTGGGGCATATCCATGAGGTTCTGGGGCATATCCATGAGGTGCTGGGGCAGTATCAAGCTGCTGGGGCATATCCATGAGGTGCTGGGGCATATCCATGAGGAGCTGGGGCATATCCATGAGGAGCTGGGGCATATCCATGAGGTGCTGGGGCATATCCATGAGGTGCTGGGGCATATCCATGAGCTGCTGGGGCATTCCATGTGCTGGGGCAGTATCCTTGAGCTGGGGCAATATCCATGAGCTGCTGGGGCAGTATATCCATGAGCTGCTGGGGCAGTATATCCATGAGCTGCTGGGGCAGTATATCCATGAGCTGGGGCAGTATATCCATGAGCTCGGGCAGTATATCCATGAGCTGGGGCAAAATCCATGAGAGGAGCTGGGGCAAAATCCATGAGCAGCTGGGGCAGTATATGCATGAGAGGAGCTGGGGCAGTATATCCATGAGAGGAGCTGGGGCAGTATATCCATGAGAGGAGCTGGGGCAATATCCATGAGAGGAGCTGGGGCAATGTCCATGTGTGCTGGGGGCAGTATCCATGAGAGCTGGGGCAATATATCCATGTGTGAGCTGGTCTGGGGCAATATATCCATGTGTGAGCTGGTCTGGGGCAATATATCCATGTGTGAGCTGGTCTGGGGCAATATATCCATGTGTGAGCTGAGGCGCAATATATCCATATGTGAGCTGAGGCGCAATATATCCATATGTGAGCTGGGGCAATATATATCCATGGGTGAGCTGCTGGGGGCAATATATAACTGAACTGGGGCAATATATAACTGAACTGGGGCAATATATCCATATGTGAGCTGAGGGCAATATATATCCATGGGTGAGCTGCTGGGGGCAATATATATGCAGAGCTGCTGGGGGCAATATATATCCATGTGTGCTTTCACTGCCTTCGAACAGGCAACGTACTTGCTGGCAGTTGGCAAAAAGTTGTGTGAGCATATGAGAGAGCTCCACAGCAATAAACCTCACAGTAATGTGCGCTGTGTGTATGAGCATTCATTGTTATATGGGAGTACTGATTTAGGAGTAAGAGTAGTTAAAAAAAAATCTGTAAAACTCGGGGGGGGGGGTGACACCATAAGTTACCGCACCGGGTGACACCAACCCTAGTGACGCCACTGTGTACATTCCCCCTGTGTTTTTGAGCAGGCATTGGGATGTTTGAATCCAGGAGGAAAATATGTTTTTTAGATTGTTCCCTTGTGTTGCAAGGTTTCCCCACCGCTAATTAAATGCCCTTAAATGTTTCCTAGGTGTGGGGAACCAGTGAGAAGGAAGTAAGGTCTGAGAGAGCAGCAGCAGCAGCAGCAGCAACAACAAACACGGAGAAGCTCTGAGGTTGGCAAAGAATTATTTTTGGTTATTTTCCCAAAGTAGTGAGGGACATTATGGGCTCTATTACATTCTCCACGCAAATTCGTATGCGCAGCGCAATTTTTTTGCCGCAGCATTAAACGTTAGCGTGCGTAAATTAACGCAGGTATTAAGATCCAAGCGCATTTTTTCATCCGTCTGAAAATATCGCATGTAAAACAGACACGCAAAAATGAGCACAAATTAACGCTGCGTGCAGAAATTGGTGGGCAGACTGTTTTTTCACGCGATTCAGCCAATCATAATTAAGAACCACAATTGTCTCCCATTCAGTTTTTGCACCTGCCAAAATCAATCTGAGTATACATGCTGCAGCAATAAAAAAAACACGCACAACCACTCAATTGTATTGTTTGGGTATGTGTAGAATGTGTAATTATGCTGTGCAGTATTATTTTTTTTCATGCTGGTGTTTTTCGTTTCGGCCAGGACGTTCAGATTTGCAGTTAACATCAGCTTTTCAAAGATGTTAAAATTATGCGCGCAAACGTCGTTCGTAAAAAGTTGCGCATCAATTGTAATACCATCCACGTACAAGCGCATAAACGCATTTGCGCTCACAATATTAAGTATGGGATGCGCGCACGAACTTTCACTCGCGCAGGGTAACTCGCGCTAGACGTTAACGTGCATCGTATGCGCGAACTTTCGTAATACGACATTCAGCGCAAAAGGTTTTGCCCCTCACGTTAATGCGCTTTTGCGTGTGCGCAAAAAAGTGCGCAAAGAATGTAATAGAGCCCTATATTGTTTAGTCAGTACTCAGGCGAGTTAGGCTTTGTTTAGTCAGTACTCAGGCGAGTTAGGCTTTGTTTTCTGTTCTATTTTGTTTGTTTGCTGGAATCAAGAAATAAACTCTGAGATATATATAAAGAGACTGTTTCCGTGCCATAATTGCCCTAAAGGACCGCACTATAGCGCCCCCATGTGACACTACATTCAATTATTAGGACACACAAAAACTAAACATGTATAATTTATTAGTGGTGCTACCGAGTTGACTTTGACTTCTGCAACATATAATTCTAGAAATCACAACACAATATGCTAATTCAAACTTCGATAGGTTAAAATCGTGGTTTGGAGTTAGAAAAAATACCTGTGTACTCCAGTTCTGGAGAAAAAAACATAGTGACGGGTGTGTTAAGGTGTGTTCATATCACGTTGAAGCAAACAAACTATGATTCAGCAGTTAACGCCATTCTTCACACTGAGGATAACAAATACGTGAAACTAAGGAATTGTAATTACTTGTATATCAAAATCAACATAGGTAAGCGTTGAAGGAGGAGTGAAACACAGAAATGACATGGCATAAAATGTATAGCCAAACAAATACCCCCATGAGAATATACATGAGTTATTTTTGTACACTAATGTAAGGAGTTTGGAACCTCAAGGCAGACCATGCTGGATGCTCAAAACCCAATGTCTATCACTGCAAATAGGGTGGTAGACATGATCAGGGGCGTAAAAGCGCATTACTATCAATACTTCATGAGATTATACATAAACTATTAGCATATAATATAATAAGTCTAATGGAAGCATCGTGGGCAAAAACTGTCTGTCCAGTGGTTTACCCTTCATCTTTTTCTCCTCTGTATAATAGCTCGGAAGGCAGAATCAATCTGACACTGACCTGGTCTACATTAAAATAGTGATTGATTGCATACACAAAAAGCACTAAACTCAACAGGAAAAAAGGGGATTCTTTTTTCTTAAAGTAAATCTGTAGTGGGCAGGTTGCCGTGGAATATCTTCTCCTGCAGAGGATATCACATTGATCATAAAGATCTGCACCTACTAGGTGCAAGTCTACTGATGGGAGCTGAGTGTGGATGAAAGACACCTTGTTCGTAATCTGAAATTGAATAGGCCTTAATTGGTTAAAAGTGGATGCACTGAGTGACCCTACAGCTGGACTGTGTTTCTTGATGACGTCAAGGGCATCTGCCGTAACGTAAGTGGTTTCTGGCCTCCTCCCCCTATAAATTACAGGCTCAGCCCTTCTACTGGTTTAGATAGATAGCATGTGTGCTCCATTAGAAATCCACGCAATAATAGTATTATTTGTTGCCGAAGCGTAACCTGGACATCGACTGTGATTATTGTCATCTGGCCTGACCCATTTGGACCTAATGTGTGCCAGGATATTTTGCATTTCTTTCAGGCTTTGTGGATCTGTCCGTTTTCTTTGTTCATTTTAGTCTGTGTGTGTACCTGTCAGTCCATCTTTGTACCTGTCAGTTTGTATATGTATCTGCCAGTCTGTCTTTCTACCTGTCAGTCTTTCTGTCAGCCTGTGAGTGTATCTGGTTGTCTACCTGTCTTTCTATGTGTCGGTCTCCCTTTCTATTTTGTGTATCAGTCTGTCAAAGCTATAAATTTACAGGGTAATCTAGACGTATACCCTTACTCGAGGTACCTTGAGGGGTCCCAGCTATACCCCCCTGACGAGGCCTAACAAGGCCGAAACGATCGTAGACGGTTGCTGCATCTCTCGTGCAGGGATGACGTCCTTGGCATTTCAGTACTGGCCATCCTTTCTGGGTGATAGCATCTGATTTGTATATGGAGCAGTTGTCCCTGTAATGGCACAATCGAGTAACAGCCTTGTGAGACCTGAGCGGGCCCCACTGTAGAGCAGGCCACTAGTGCCGTTGTTTGTTCTTAGGACCCTCACAAACCCCTGTCTGTCAAAACTGGCATTCTTATTAGGGTCGGGCTCACTAAACGGTGCTTGTTAAAAGGTGACTTATCCTTAACTGTTATAGGAGAACCAGGAAACACCAGCACTGAAAGACCTGAAAATCATCTTTAATCAAATGCAAATGTTATAGCATAGCAATGTTTCAGCCTTATCGGGGCTTTTCTCAAGCTTACTTTCTTTTATATTATACATATAGAGCAGTTTTTATATATTTGTTTTTTTATAAAATGTAAATGTTTTCTATAACTTTCACTTTAGGAAACATTCTACTTTTAGTTAATTTTGTGTTCTTGGGAATGTTTCCCATTTAATATATATTCGCTGTAAATATTTTCTCAGCTGAGTAAAAATGATGTGACTTCTTATCAGTGTATTAAAAGGGGGCACTAATGCATTTTGGAGACTGAACACGTGTTATTCATCATATCCCTAATGCCATGGACTGAAGGGGGAATGAATGGTCAGCAGCAACGAGTTACAATTATAATTGCTTCTATTAAGGCTATGATCACATAAGCGCACTGAGTGCGTGCGTGTGACCGCACTTCCCTGTGTCTGTCGCAGCTTTTGATAGGCTGGACGGGGAGGGCCACATGGGGTAGCGTGCGCACGAATTGCGCGCGCTACCATCCGACGGGATTTCAGCCTCTCTGTCGAAAAACTACGATGGACGCAGATGGGGCTACAAAGCGCGATCCTCCATAGGAGGATCATGCTTTGTAGCGCTGAGCGCACTATCTGTGCTCATCCAGGTGGCCACATGGGCGTCAGAGTGGAAGGAACGTCCACTCTCACGGATGTTTCATCCGCTCTGAAAAATGCTCATGTGACAGCAGCGTAAAGCAGCCATATTAAATCTTGCAGTATGACTGGCGTTCCTTTTTATTTGGCTACTAACAATTGGGGGTCTGATAGCCGTACCCTGCTGTCTGGAAACTGTGGTGATTGATATGTAGTTATGTGCTTCGACTAACCTCTGCATCGTCCTAAATCCAGTCAATGGCAGCACCTGTACACTTACTTAAAATAATGCAAATATTTAATCAACCAGTCATATGGCAGTAAAGTAATGGAATCATGCAGACAGGGTCCATCGTTGTTCAACCCAAACATCAGAATGGAGAAGATAATGTGGCTGATGCCATAAAAGTTTGGAAAAGTGGAGCAGGACATACTGTCTGGTACACACAAGCAAACTCTCTTCCGGAATGCATCATACTTGCCAAAAGTCCAGGGTTCAATTGGGCAATATAAAATGAGAGCTCTCTCTGCCCTCTACGTTTTTCTCTCTGATATCCAGACAGCACTGCACACTCTGAAAGCTGCGGCCATCTTTTTCCCCATCACATTTCTATGTAGCTGACCCACTCAGTCGGTTGAGGGATTTTAGGCTGCAGAAGGTGATTAGCTGCCTGGATTGTGCTTACGCAACCCTCCTCTCCTGCTGTCTCATCCGCATGGGGAGAGCTTGTGTTGTAGCATTTTCCTTGGTTTATATAAAATTCAGATAATGGAACTCTTCAATATACATAATAAAAATGACCTGGTATGAACCTAATAAATAATTCAATCTTTTTTTTAATTTGTAATTTTTTTGTTTGCAGCTACAGTTTATGCCATTATGCCTTTAAAAGAAAAGGTGCATCCGAACGAATGAGATTAAAGAGGATGCACATGCACGTTGCAAGATTTAGTAGTGGGTAAATATCAATAACAAATACCCTATACAGAGAGCAAAAATATGAGCATGTTTGAATGAAGGACGTGCATGCATAAATCCCGACCAGAACACCTCTCCAGTAAGTGTCCTTGGGCAAGACACCTAATGGTACATACTTGCCTACCACACAATATCGGATGTGGAGTCCAGTGGTAAAGTTTCTACCCTTCGACCGTTGAGAAGCAAGTCAAATACCATTGAGCACATCCCTCCACTACAACTGTGGAGAAGCAAGTCTCTACAATCATGGAAAGACGACTCTATCCCACTCAGAAGACACCACCCCACTCAGAAGACACCACCAGCAAGTGTCCTTGGGAAAGACACCCAACGATATGGATGTGCCACTGCCTACCTCACAAAATACTTGTACTTGTCATAAATTGTAATTTCCCTTGGCAACAGGGTCCCCCTGAATCAGGTCATCATCCATGTGTGGTATTCCAATGTATCAACTCCTTGTACACTGATCTTGTAAAGCGCTATGAAATATGTGGCGCTACAGAAATAAAGGATAATAATAAATGAGGTATGTGTCAACGTAATTAGAATATAAAATCTAAACTTCCCAGATTGGGCAAGAGCTAGGAGGCATCCACTCCCACCCCCTTAGCTCCAGTGGCTTAATTCGTGACAGCGCGGAGCCTTTTTTTAAATTTTCTTCTGTATTTCTCTTTAATTATGTTTCCTTCTTCCTGTTCCTCAAATTATTCCTCATTTTCCTTCTTAAACATGCACTTTTTTTGTGAGTCTAAACGTCTTCGATATTCCAAATAATATTATTTAACTTTTATAATATAAAAAGAAATCTTAATTACTAAAATAGTATTAACATCAAGTTAGTAGTAAATTATGGAAGAGTAAAAGGAGGTGACGCATGCGAAGATGGAGGATGCAAGCTGTGAGGTGGGGGGAAAAAAGAATCAGTAATCATTGATCCAGAGGCCCCATTCTGTCTGAAAAGTCTTTCTGATATCTTATTTTGGTGTTGACTACATTTTGGAGATAGCAGTGGTGTCCTACATCATTTTACTAAGGATCTGTGGACTCCTAAGGCAGACTTACAAAGGTATTTTGATGTTTCAAAGAAATTAATCATCCCAGGGAATGGGCAGATCCAGGAACAAGTTTCAGGAGGGGCACTCTACCAGTTTTGGCTAAGAGCTGGTGTTCAGTTTGCAGTGACAGGCAGAGCGGGCACCAGATCACAGGCAGCGCTCATCACACTCACTCTTTCCTGAACATTGCTGCAGAGGGTCTATCTTCCTGCTGCTCAGGTGATACCTGACAGACCTCGCATAATGATGCTCTGCATTCCGACACATGCTCTGCCTGTCACTGAGAATCGAGCACCACCGCAATAACACGCCAAATGCCCAGACATACACTCATACCCATACATAGCCACATAATACAGATTGAGATACAAACACATTCATAGCTATATACCCATACCATCTAGGAAAGCCGCTTAAGGCAGGCTCGGAAACAAGGTTATTCCCAGACCTTGTAGGCAGCATCACAAGCTACATGGCCATTTATAAAAACCTACTTTAGAACAAAAGTAAAATATCTTATTAACACAGAGCCATTTCTAACATTTATTATAGTTTAGTGATGCATTGCTGGGAGGTTTATTGCTTTACACCCGCACACCCCAACTATATGGAGGAGCCCCTAAAAGTAGGAACATTAGGGAAAAAAGAGGGATGTGGATTTGGAGACCACAATATTAAATTTTTCGAAGTCTACACCCAGATACACACTCAAACACATACACAGATCTATACAAACACCCAAATACAACTTCACACAAAAGGACACATACTTAACTCTACACACACACCTATCTATACACAGTGGTGTCTTTAGGTTTTGTGCTGCTTTAGGCCTGACTAAACTCGTGCACCCCCTAATTTAAATTTGAGGCACCCCTTCCTGTCAAGGGCACACCTCTTCCTGGTTAATCCCCACCCTTCCTCTTTAAGCTCCACCTTTTACTCTTAGAGCTCCGCCTTTTCCTCGCTTTATATTAAAAGTGGATACCAAGTGCCTACTTGTATATTTTGTATACCATTTCAAATGTATCTATTGAGATAAATAAAATTATGAAATTTTTAAATTCAAGCATTTTTACAAAGAACAGCCACGCATGTCAAGTATACTGATCACAGCCGCTCTAATTGGTTGAACAATAAAATCCACAGAAACGTGCACTGCATATGAGTGTACCACAGAGCTGCACAGCAATAAAACCCAAAGAAATGGGCACTGTGTATGAGCATATCAGAACTGCACAGCAATAAAACTCACAGTAATGTGCAGTGCATATGAGCGTATCCCAGAGCTGCAGGGCAATAAAACTCACAGTAATATGCAGTGTGTATCACAGAATCCACAGCAATAAAACTCCCAGCAATGCAATGTGCAGTGTGTATGAGTGTATCAGAATCCACAGCAATAAAACTCCCAGCAATGCAATGTGTGGTGTGTGTGTCAGCGTATCAGAATTCACAGCAATAAAACTCACAGCAATGCAATGTGCGGTGTGTATGAGTGCATTAGAATCCACTGCAATAAGACTCCCAGCAAACCGAGTGAATATGAGCACACAGCAATTATTTATTCTATATTTACCGGCCTCCGTCCGCGGTAGGGCTGTGTGCAGAGTCAGCAGGGACTGTGTACGGACTCAGCAGGAGGTCCCTCCAGGCCACGTTAGGATCGCGGCTGTGCCTGTGCGTGGAGCCATCTTGTCAGCAGTGGGGTGCCACTGCCAGAGGGTGCACCATGGCTTTGATTCCCTTCCCGGTGGGTGTTCCGTGTTAACGAAAGGGCGGGCAGCTGCGTGCCACGTGGTTCAGCCAGTCAGGTGGTACTGAGACTCAGTACCACCTGACTGGCCGGACCGCTTGATCTGCACGCACGCAGCCTCACCAGGAGCCAGGCAGCTCAATGACAAATTTCTATCACTGCATTGCTGGTTAAGGAAAGGTCCACTTTAAACAGCAGTAAGCAGACAGGACTTCATATTCTGCTGATACTCCCCCTTTACCTGCCTTTTACTGTCATCTTCTCTCTCTGCACACAAATCACATCCCCCTCCCCTCTCCTAGAGCTGCTGCAGGGCAGAGGAGGAGCTATGGAGGGAGGAGAGGGGGATTTTTATTCTATTCAATTTTATTCCGTATGCAAACGCCCTGCTCCGCTGCTCATTGTTTGAGAACACTGCTCAAAGCTGACACACAGTGACAGTGGCACCTCCTAGTACCCCCTAATGACACCCAAATAATCACTGGTACCTGGGGCGGCCCACCCTCCGCCACTCCCCTAAGTATGCCACTGCTCTGTGATAAGCTAACACACAAGTTTGGCGAACTGCCAGCAAGTACGGTGCTGTTTGAAGGCATTGCAAATCCCCATAGAGAAGTAATGGTTAATCTATTCAGAGAACACCAAACAGCAGAGAAATGGCAGTGAAATGCCCTGATGTTCGGTGGTTTCAATCAGCAGGTTTATTCAGGCGAACCCCATAGGTTTCAATGTTAAAAATATTCCCGTTTATATGCAATATCTAATAAACCATTTATTATTTTAATCTGCAGTAAAAGTCTTTATTGATTTTTTTTTAGTACCTTTTAGTAATTTTTAAGCAAAATTTCCCCTTTTTTTTAATAGCGGTTTTTCTTTTTTCTGTAACAGAACTTTTTATTATCAATCATAGGATCTTATATGTAAATTCCAGACATTTTCGTTCAGTAGTTCTTTTGAAAACAGCAGGCCACGGGTTTGCGGTGGCAACATTCAGCGGCCAACTCCATGCACTTTGGGGACCCTGCGGTGAATGGTGAATTCACTGCAGGGTGGGGAAATTTTATTCCCCGAAGTGCAGGGAACTACAGAACACCAAAATGTTGGCGTCATTTCGGTGCTCTGTGAGTTACCCATTTAGTGGTGAGGTTTTTTGCTGCCCCCAGGAAAGTGAAAGCCTAGGCCTTGCCTACCCAGGACATACTTGAAAATTAGTGAAATCTCAATGTATCCTTCCTGGAAAAAATTACAATTAGGGGTGGGGCCACCAGTGCGGGCCGCCGCCCCCTGGAAAGTGCCACCCTAGGCCTAGGCCTTGTTGGCCTAGGCCAAAATACACCACTGTCTATACACCAGATACATACACTCACACAGATATATGCACAGCCTTGGAGTTACAGTGTATACACTTTAGAGGTCTATAGATTTTGAGTGTATCCAGGAAATAGCCTTGTCAATTCCAGTCTGGGGTTAGATTACATAGAGGTTAACCCCTTCGCTTCTGAGTCATTTCCCCCCTCCCCGTGTGCTGAGCTAGTTTTGCCCATTTTTTTCTCAAGGCATTTAGGCTACAGTCAGACGAACGCAGTCTGAGCGCACTCTGCGTGCATGCACAACAGACGGACGTTCTGACGGAAGATACTGTAGACACCACACAGTCCATTTTTTTATGACGGACGTAGAAAAAAGGGAAATATGGGAAACAAAATTAATATGAAAAAGGATATGAAAAGGCATTTTGTGCGTCAAAGTGCTGGACATCTCAAATGCGCTGCGTCTGACGTCTCCTCATCACGCACACAGAACGCTACACGGACGTGGCGCACTCTGCGCGTCCGTGTTAGCAGTTTTACGTTCTTGCCTAACTTGCGTCTGTTTGCCACGTGCATTGTGCGTGCGCAGTTCCGTGCGGACGCACTTAGTGTGTGGGTCTCTATTGCTCATGATTCTATGCTCAACGGACGTTAAACTGTGCGGCAACACGGACGTGATCACTGCGTTCGTCTGACACGGGCCATAAACCATATTTATATATGTCATGTTACTTTTATAGCAGGACCCAGACATACAGTTGTGTTCAAAATTATTCAACCCCCAATGCTGTAAAGGGTTTTAGGGAATTTAGTGTACATTTGTAATTGTATTCAGAATGAAATCCTACAAGGACTTTTTAAAGAACCATATGCAACTAAAATTACATCAATTGGTTTTGTAATACAGTAGTAAATGTTTCTTTTGTGAATTCTTCATTGACACAATTATTCAACCCCTTAAAGACTACCACTCTGAAGAACAGAGGTTCATTCAAGTGTTTTCAATCAGGTATTGAAAACACCTGTGGATGTCACGGAGCAGCAATAAAGCATAATAAGCACCAATTAGGCAGCTTTAAAATGACTGTGATACTCAGCTCCTTCTAGACATTTACTGGTGTGGTTACAAACATGGTGAAGTCAAGAGAATGGTCCAGGAAGACAAGAGAAGAGGTGATTACTCTTCACAGGAAGGGCAATGGCTATAAGAAGATTGCAAAGATGTTAAACATACCAAGAGAGACCATAGGAAGCATCATTCGCAAATTCAAGGCAAAGGGCACTGTTGAAACGCTACCTGGTCGTGGCAGAAAGAAGATGCTGACTTCGACTGCTGTGCGCTACCTGAAGCGTAGAGTGGAGAAAAGTCCCCGTGTGACTGCTGAGGAACTGCGAAAAGATTTGTCAGATGTGGTTACTGAAGTTTCAGCTCAGACAATACGGCGCACACTGCGTAATGAAGGCCTCCATGCCAGAACTCCCAGGCGCACCCCCTTGCTGTCTCCAAACAATAAGAAGAGTCGACTGCAGTATGCCAAAAGTCATGTGGACAAACCACAGAAGTTTTGGGATAGTGTTCTGTGGACTGATGAAACAAAATTAGAACATGTTTGGGCCCATGAATCAACGCTATGTTTGGAGGAGGAAGAATAAGGCCTATGAAGAAAAGAACACCTTGCCTACTGTGAAGCATGGCGGGGGGTCAATCATGGTTTGGGGCTGTTTTGCTTCTGCAGGTACAGGGAAGCTTCAGCGTGTGCAAGGTACCATGAATTCTCTTCAGTACCAGGAGATATTGGATGACAATGTGATGCAGTCCGTCACAAACCTGAGGCTTGGGAGACATTGGACCTTTCAACAGGACAATGAACCCAAGCATACCTCCAAGTCCACCTAGAGCATGGTTGCAGATTAAAGGCTGGAACATTTTGGAGTGGCCATCGCAGTCACCTGACTTAAATCCGATTGAGAACCTCTGGTGGGACTTAAAGAAAGCAGTTGCAGTGCGCAAGCCTAAGAATGTGACTGAACTGGAGGCTTTTGCCCATGACGAATGGGCGAAGATACCTGTAGATCGCTGCAAGACACTTGTGTCAAGCTATGCTTCACGTTTAAAAGCTGTTATAACTGTAAAAGGATGTTGTACTAAGTACTAAGATTGAATGTCACTTGGGGGTTGAATAAAACTGATAATGATGTGAGCACAGAAAAGACATTTGTGGTTATTTCATTATAAATGTTATGTTATATTTGTCTGACCTACACGTGCCTCTTTGATTTAATTGTAAGCAAGATGACTGAATGATCAAAATCAATGTGATATTTTCAGCTACCAACCTACACCACTCTGGAATTTCACCTACCACACTCCCTTCTATCTTCTGCTTTCCTTATCAATTCCCTGCCTGTCTTCTACCTTTCCTTTTTTTCCCTCCCCTTCTCCCACACCACCTTTCTCTAGAAATGTTTTTCCCTCTCTTCCCCCTCTTGCTGCTTCTTTCCACCATCTCCCTTCTCTCTAAATCTACCCTCCCTCCCTATACACCCTACAAATTACAGCAAGCTGGAAAAGAAACCCAGATACACCTACTTGCTCAGCTCCTTTAACTTATCAGCTGAGTGCTGGTGGAGAGTGTTAAAATCCAGCCCTCCCACTCCCACACAACAGAGCTTTAAAACCTTTCAATCACTATTTTCCAAAAAGAAAAACCTGTCCAAATTCCTTTTTATTCTGCTGCTTGCACTTGCAAATGATGTTGAATCCAACCCTGGTCCAATAGCTGACACCATATTTAATCTCCCCACTAAAAAAGGCCTCTCCTTTGTGCATTGCAACATCCGCAGTTTACTCCTAAACTGGATGAGCTTAAAGCTTGGTGCTTCTATTACAAACCTAAAGTTATTGTGCTGACAGATCATGGTTAACCCCTAAAGTGCCAGACTCTGCCATAGCAATACAAGGGTATTCATGCTCTAGAAAGGACAGAGCTAAGAGAGGAGGGGGAATTGTTATCTATGTTGACAACTCCATAAAGTTCACCCCATTGCAGAATCCTAGCTCCCCGCCACATTTGATTTCCTTTCTGGTACTATTGAGATCCCATTCAGTAAAACAATTATTGTTGCTGGATTCTACCGCCCACCAAGTTCCCCAGTGCAATCCCTTTCTGACATAACCCAAATTCTTAGTAAATTAGTCGCTCAAAACCAAAAAAGCGAACTGCTGGTCCTCGGCGACTTTAATGTTGATTGGCTGAATCCTAAAAACAATAAACACTGCTCACTGTTTAAGGCTTTGCAGCTAACACAATTAATCTCCTCCCCCACTCGCATTAATATGAAAAGCCCTAACCACACCTTGCTGGACTGGATTCTCTCCTCATGTCCTGATCGAATACAGGAGGCAGGCGTTCTCGCAAACAGTTTCAGTGATCACTGCCTAGTGTACTGTGTGCGCAAAATAAGGGCCATAAAATGTCCACCAAAGGTAATAATCACCAGGTCTTTCAAGAAATTTAATCTTGAATCCTTCCTAAATGATCTCAAACAGCTCCCATGGTACAGACTAAACCTAATCCCAGACCTGGACTGTGCAATTGAATACTTTCAAGCCGAGCTCCTGAAAGTCTGGAACACCCATACCCCACTGCGCAAAGTGCGAGTAAAAGGGGCCATCTCCCCTGGGTTACAGCTGACCTCACGTATATGTACCAGCTTAGAGACTCCCTGTGGTCAAAGTTCAAGAGTACTGGATCCATGAACGATCACTGTGAATACCGAAAATGCCGGAATGAATGCACAAAAGAAACAAAAATGGCTAAAGCCCAATACTTCAATGAAAATTTAAACAATAACATATCAAACCCCAGAAATTTTTGGAAAATCATAAGTAACATACAAGCACCCCCAGCCACTCCCAACAGGCTGCTTTAAAAGTAAACAACCAAACTGTAAAACACCCCTAGATGTAGCAAATGCTTTTAATAATTATTTTGTTGGATGCGCCACCGCCCTGATTGCTAAGCTAGGAAATGACACGCAATCAGAAAGGCCGCACGCAGGTCAGGACCCACAACAGTGCAAAGACCCCGTAATGCAGAGAAATTCAGTTTTAGGCCAGTGCCTGTCAGTGCCATCACTAAACTTCTCCGTAACCAAAAAATGAAATACCAGTCTGGACCTGATCAAATCCCAGCAATGCTGCTGAAAATCAGTGCACCAGCAATTGCAAAACCTGTCGCAACCCTGATTAATGAATCACTGACGACTGGATACATACCCAAACTCTGGAAGACTGCAAGGGTGGTACCTATCCATAAAAGTGGAGACAATACTTTGGTATCCAACTACCGGCCAATATCACTGCTCCCTGTAATGTCAAAAATTCTGGAAAAATGTGTCTACACTCAATTACGTGATTATTATCAGTATCAGAACTATTTAACCCCAGATCAATCAGGCTTTCGTCCAAACCATTCAACTACAACTGCCCTTTTAAAAGTTTGTAATGATATCCAAGCTGGCATGGAACAAGGAAATCTAACTGGAGCCATCTTCCTTGATTTTGCCAAGGCTTTTGACACAGTAGACCATGGCATCCTATTACAAAAACTTAAGAACTGGTGATAGTACATTAACCTGGTTCCAATCATATGTGTCTGATAGGTCTCAATTTGTGTCCATTTCTGACAGCACTTCCCTCCCCCTCCCAGTCACGTGCGGTGTACCCCAAGGCTCGATACTTGGCCCCCTGCTATTCACAATATTCATAAACGATCTGCCCAATGTCTGCAAAGCTTCTACTGTACACATGTACGCAGATGACACTGTAATCTATACCAGCAAACCAAATCTCCCACAGCTGGAGGCAGTGCTGCAAGAACAATTCACAGGGGTAGAAAAGTGGATCGCAAATAACTTTTTCTAAATACTGACAAAACTGTTACAATGCTCTTTGGAACTGCACCTAAACTACACAAATTGCAAACCCCATCTATGTGTTGGGACAAAATCAAATGGCACGCTGACCACAGTCACTTCTCTCAAATACCTAGGTGGTTAGACCCAAATCTATCTCTTTTGGCCCCCACATCGAAAAACTCTCATCTAAACTCTACCCCAAACTAGGTGCCCTGTACAGAAACAAATCCTGCCTGAGCCCCGCGGTAAGAAAGCAGATTGTACAACAAATGCTTATGCCAGCCATTGAATACGGAGATGTAGTGTATGCAGCCGCCCAAACACACCTCCAGAAACTTACTACATTGTATAACTCATTCTGTCGCTTTGTGCTACAATGTAACTACATGACACACCATTGTGACATGTTAAAAGAACTAAACTGGCCATCACTGGACTCTAGACTCACCCTTCACCTTTCCAACCTGGTGTTTAAGAGCTTTTCTGGGAAGCTACCACCCTATCTGAATATGCTGCTTCCCCCGGCAGTTCCCTCATCCTATAACCTCAGATCCAGGACCAGCACCTTACTTGCAATACCGCAATACAAAAAGAAAATGGCTCGATCCTCATTTTCCTACAGAGCACCGCAAATATGGAATAACCTCCCAGACGCCATCAAATCTTCCCCCAGTCTTAAGTCCCTTAAGACTTCCCTATTAACATACCTCAATACAAAATGCACCTGTAAACATGTAACATAATGACTTTATTTGCTCCATATTTATTTTTCTGTTAATCTGTATATTTGGTCTTGTGTTAATATCTTGTATTTTACTATTTTTTTTTGTATTTCTGTAACCACTCAATGTTCTCGAACCCAGGACATACTTGAAAATGAGAGAAATCTCAATGTATCCTTCCTGGTAAAATCCTTTTATAAATAAATAAAATAAATAAATGTCAAACTGGCCAAAACACTCAATTTCAGTGGGGGTTGAATAATTTTGAACACAACTGTATATATAGATCTTTTTTTACCAGTGGAATCAGCAGATTCAAAATATATCATTACTATGTGTATGTATCACATCAGAATGCAATATCAAAAATAATGTCAACAACAGGTAAATTTATATTTTCCGATTCCAATCATATACACCATGTAAATTCATTGTCCCACATTTTATCATCCAAACCTTTGTTTTATACATTAATCAGAAGAAATGGAGAACCTGTTTTTCTAAAGAAATGAGCAATTGTAACCAAAACTGAAAAAAAAATTGTTATAGTTTACTTTCATTTTTTTTTATTTGTAAATTGTATACGCAGGGGTCAATAAAGAGGCCAGACTCCGACATTTCTAATGACACCTTACTTGACCGTCTAGGGTGCATGGAATTGAAGATACAGGGATACAAATGACCCCTGTATCTCTTAGGCTTGGCTTTCAGCTTGGGGAGCGCATGCCCCCTGTACCTCATATCTGGATCCGCCATTGTCCCAGGGTCAACTAGACTGGGATGGTTTGCACCACAGTTTGCCCCATGAACTCTGCCTTCAGAAATAAATCAATTTATGTTGTTGCCAACAAGCATGAAAATATTTGCTTTGACAGCTGTAGTTTCTAGTAAAAATAATAGATATTGGCCCCTATTACATTTTTCGCGCAGTGTGTTTTGCGTGCGCAAATGCGCATTTGCGCAAGGGGCAAAATCCTTTGCGCTGAATGTCGTATTACAACGTTCGCGCAAACGATGCGCGTTATCGTTTAACGTGGATGGACTTGCGCAAGCGTGATGAACTGTGCGTGTCCTATACTTAACATTGTGAGCGCAAATTCGTTTGTGCGCTGGTACACGGCTGGTATTACAATCGATGCGCATCTTTTTACGAACGACGTTTGCGCGCATAATTTTAACGTCTATGAAAAGCTTGAGGTAACTGCAAATTGGAACGTTCTGGCCGAAACGAAAAACACCAGCACGAAAAAAAAATACAGCAAAGTATAGTTACACATTCTACACATACCCAAACAATAAAATTGGGAATTTGTGCATATTTTTTTTATTGCTGCAGCATGTATACTCAGATTTACTTTGACAGGCGCAAAAACTTAAGTGAGTCAATTAAGGTAAATTGATGTCAATTAAGGTTCTTAATTCTGATTGGCTGAATCCTGCGAAAAAAACAGTCCGTACACTGATTTACGTGCGCAACCTTACTGCGCGCGTATTACACTTCGTTTTGCGCGTCGTTTTTACGAGCGATTTTTTTTGACGGATGAGAAGATGCGTTCGGATCGGAATATCACGTTAATTTTGACGCGATCACGCTGGAAATTTGAAAAATTCGCGCTGCGCGAACGAAATTGCGCGAAGAATTTAATAGGGGCCATTATGTTTTAGACATAAAGGAATGGGAATTAAATACCAGCTTAAAAAAAGTAAGGCACCCCTGATATTTGCTCACACAAAAGCAGTTGCATCCAATTATTTGAGTTCAATGAACTTCTAAAATTGGTACAGGGAATTAAAATGCGGACTGGAAATTGTTAGAAACGCAAAATCGCTATGCTAAAATACATTTATTAACAATGTGTAGCTGGGTACCATAAATAGAATAACCGTCACTGGGTTTATGTAACGTTTTACCTTCTGTTTTTGTGTAGTTTCTTGAAATTGTCATAGTTTTATATTTAACTACCTTTTCTTTGCAGGCACCATGGAAATTCAATTCTTTCAGGATACACCCTGTTAAAATCGCCCTTTTACAAGTGAATCTTAATTAGCGGGATTAAAACAACTTCAGTTCTTTCTACTCACCGGGGAATTTGAATAATTTATTTTCATTTTATTAGACCTACTTCTTGGAAGTTGTAAAAATCAACAGCTGGGATTTGCTTTAAATGGAATTAAAACATACAAAGGTGTGGGTGAACTGGATAAAACATATATTTTTTATTCTTTTACTTAGTTATTAAGTGGCGGGAGTCCTATGTATTTAAAGGATGTTAAACATCTTTGGGCAAGGAAAATTGATGCCAAACCAAGCTACATTGGAAGAATGCAATCCAGCTATTTTATCAAAGCACAATTGTTATTTTGCCCCAAAAAAACTGAAAATTCACTCTTAAAAAAAAAAATCCAAGGTTAAGGCTAAGGTCAGACGAAAGCAGTTTTTAAGTGCGTTTAGACGCACGAAATCACGGCCGTGCTAGCAGCAAATGACGTCCAATGCCGGGGAACACACGAAGTACGGCCGCACGAAAGTTCGTCCGTGCAACGCAAGTGGCAAACGAACGCATTTTTTCTAGAACGTCAAACCTCTAGTACGGACGTACAGAGTGCGCTGCTTCCGCTAGAGGCATGTGTGCGTGATTGGGAGACGTCAGACGCTGCTAATGTCCGGCCAACATAACGTCCAGACGCAAAAAGTGTTTTATTGATGATCCGTACAAAATCACGGACGAAAAGGCGCATCGTATGACCGCTATCGCGTGTTCCGTGAAAAAATGCGTCCATTCGTTCGAACGCACTTTTTCACAGACAACGCGAAAAATGCGTTAGTCTGACCCTAGCCTAAGTAGTACTGGTAATTACTATAATGAAAATCAATGGGATTTTAAGCATAATGTATATTAAAGCAGCAACACTGAATAGTAAACAAAAACAAGAATATACTGTATAGATAAATTGCTTGCCAGCAACTGTACATTACCCTGATTAGATCAATTTGGGTCTTTTTACAGAAGGAAAATTATAGCAAATACATATGTATATGTATAAACTACAGGGCCAGCTCTAGAGATGTGAGGGAAAAGGGTCGAGGTGGCAGGTAGTGATGTGAGGAAGACAGTAAAGAGTGAACTTCATCCCCTGTGGTTGGGGTGAAGAAGCGGAGTGTCACAGTGGGGTTGAATGGGGGAGGAGGAGTAATATACAGGGTTATTCAATGAGAATCGAAAAGCCAACGCACGTTCGGTGACTTTTCGTTCTCTTCAATTCGGTTAGATTTGGTGATCCCATTTCGGCCACCCTGCGGTATATTCAGCAAGCACCACAGGGCCGCAGAAATGCAGGGAAAAGTCGCCGCAAACCCGCCGAAAACTCACCGCAAAACGAGGGCGAACGTACACCAAAACCCGCGAAAACATCTGGATTAAGCCGCCGAAAACGCCAAAAAAACCCAAGCAGGAGCCGATCACACGCGGCGAAGCCGCCTGAAAAAGCCGACACCGCAGACGAATGCAGTGAATAAATTAAAAAAACAGTTTGCTTGAATGTTTGAAAAGTGAAACGCTGTTTGCAAAGAAACTACAGAGCGAAAATGTCTGAAATTTACATATGAGGTCCAGGGAATGATAATAAGAAGGGCTGTTACAGAAAAAAATAAGTAAAGTTAAAAAAATAAAAAATTCAAAAATCGGAAATTTTCTTTTAAAAAAAGAAATCACGAAAAATGCTTAAAATATCCTAAAAAATCTATAAATAAAGAGACTCTTTACTGCAGAATATTATAATCAACTGTTAATTAGATATTGGATTAAAACGGGAATATTTTTAACATTGAAGCATATGGGATTCGCCTGAATAAACCTGCCGAATTAAACCACCGTATGGCAGGGCATTTAGGGAACCTTTCACTGCTGTTTTTTGTTCTCTGAATAGCAGAAGCAGTGCTTCTCTATGGGGATTTCACTGCCCTCGAACAGGCACCGTATGTGCAGGCAATTCGCCAAGATTTGGCGAATTGCCTGCTCTCTGAATAGCCGAATGGCCAAGAAAGGTAACCGTACGCTGAATTTCAGCGTTCGGTTCCCTTTCAGCAGCCATTCGGATCTCTTTGAATAACCCTGATAATATAAGCTTGTGATGGAATTTGTTGTGAATTGTAGGTACCAATGTGAGAGTCTCCCATAAGAAAACAGTAGAGTTATAATCCGCGCATACGTAGCTTTGTAACTTAGATCTAATTTAAAAAGCAAATACATTTGGATGTAATAAAAAGTTATTTAAGATTTAAAGCAGAAAAAGGGGAAGATAACGACGCGATAGTGAAAAGAAGTGGTAGAGACACACAACAGGGCACGATCGCCCTATTACCCACATGTGTCGTCCCTGTCTATGACACCAATATAATCAGACTTATACTGTGGCGCTCCCAATGCTATATGTGTCGTAGTAAAGAGACTTAACATCTGGAGAGCATGTAGGTCAATCAAAAACACCTCAATAAAAGGGAAAAAAACACAAACATAGTATAATATTGTAAATCCAATAAATCTTTAGCACAGGGGTGGAGTATCACTCACACTGTATAGAGCCTATAAGGTGTCTAAATTGTGTGTAACCTCTGCATTCTGGAAGCAGAGAGTAGTGTGTTTGACACACAAGATGCTCATTTTTGCCCATTTCCTCCATAATAGTCAGTTTTGTCATTGCTCTAGGTGAGACATACTATGTCAGGTATTTTGGAATGTGCCCATTTCATCTGTAAAGCTCTATGTGCTGTGACATGCAGACCTTTTGTAGAGTCTATGCATTTATGAATAATTTATTAATACTATAAGAGGAATCATGAGAGTCCACAGAGTATTTAATAGCCTGGATAAACATTACTGGCGAGCACTTCAGCTAGCAAATGTATATGAAATTAATTAATTTCTTAGAAAAAACACAGAATGAGCGATTGGTTAGAAAAATGTTTTACCATTGATCCCTTTGCCTCGCTCAAATGTCCTGTTTTGGCATAAAATAGAAAGCATCGCGGGTTGACTTAGTGAAAAATATTTGCGCAATTTGCAGTTCTTGTGCTGCACGAGTTGTATAGGATCACAAATTGCACAGAAAGGCTTCAGGGACGTCCGGCTTCGGGAGTCCCTGAGCTGTAGGGGCTGCTCGTAGCGAGGGACAAGAGGTGAAAACATTTAAAACAAATTGGGATAACATGTAAAAAAATGATCGGGCAATTATTTCAGGGCAAAAAATCTTTTTTTCAATAGAGTATCCCTTTAATTAATTTTGTGTGCGTACCATGTAAATTAAATTGTCACCATTCTGCGACGCATACCATCACAAAGCATGTAAATATCACACAATATCATAGGTGAATGCAGAAGGTTGTACCTGTTAGATGATTTCCTCCTCATCGAATCGTTTTGGATTTTTCTTATTTGGTTCACGATAAAGAAGATATACAGTGGATTAACAGTTGGTGATTATTTGTAGTTCATGAGAAATACATGTGACACGTGTACATGCCCTAAAATATGGGTTGCATATGCATAATCAGGCATGTACTTGCCATAGGGACTACAGGGAGATTCCCAGTGGGCTGATGGCTCAGTGGGCCGGTGTGAATGCTGGTTCACTGCGCGGCTCGCACTACCCTTAACGGGTGAGGTGTGAATTTCCTCACCGTCTGTAAAACAGATGCAGTCTGCCACAGTCTCATATTGGGGCCACCGTGCTGGTGAGACCCGCTGCGCATCTGCCTTAACATAAGACATGGTGCGCACTCAACCTCAGTGCCGCTGCGTTGCTCTACCCAATCGCTCTACAGCAACTCCGGTATCCGTAGAGCGATTGGTTGAGCGATCCGGTTGGTTGAGAGATCTGGTTGTTTTATGTACCATTTTTGTGCATGTTTTCATAATTAAAGTGGGCCGGTGTGGATGAAGTCCAGGGCTGAATTTTTGTCCTAGTCCAGCCCTGTGCATAATACATAGGCACTATGCATACCCAGGGCTTTGTAGGATCATGCCTTTACCCAGACTGGTATATGGAGAAGTGGATGTGAATGCTTTATTCTTAATTGCACTGCTTTCCCTAATAAACATTTCATTAGAATTTAACGGGGTGAGGGATTGATTAATTGTCAATTCAAGATAGGAGTCATTTCCTTTAAAAAAAAAACTATGTAACAAAGGATGCTGAATGGGTGGACATTTCATTTAGTACTTTTCATCTATTTTCCATTTTCACTTCGTGAACATTCTGTACATTTTCATCTTCACTGTAATGTTTATTTTTCTATATTGTTATGTTGTAATCAATGTTCAAAACCTGTAACATCCACCCACTGCATTTTACTATCTAATTATATTCTTCTTTATAATTTTATAATTTTTTTATAAGAAATATTTAATTTACGTTCTTTTTTATCTGTTCTTCTCATTTTTTCCATTTGTTTTTCCCAATATGACTGGATTATCGTCGTATATCCCTTTATCTGTCTTTTCTTTCTGCTGTTTCCTCAAGGTGCTGACACTGGGTTTATTTAATGACTCAAAGGCACAGCTGAGTCCATTAATACGGCAATCCTAGAGAAAGACTGAGAGAAACATTCATGAGAGACAGCATGTGCAATACTCAGACCACAGGCGACACCAATTGAGGTATAGTCTGGAATAGAATGCAGCCCTTGCGCAACATTCCTATGCACAATATCTGAATGCACAAGGAAAACAAAAACATAAATGAAGAGATAACTAAACAGATGTATTATTCCTAAACTCTCCAATTTATCAACAATTCTCTTGGCGCCCCCAGTCAATCAGTATATGAGCATTGTCATGAAATAATAACTTACAGGTGGCGTAATAATTTGAAGTAGATGCTAAACTTAATTTTTTAAATAAAATTATCTTCAATGATTAATCAGAGTATTTTATATTTTAGAGTACAGGTATTTACAGCAACATTTACCTGGAGTTATATTTCATATTTGTAAACCTATGCTTATGTGGCACTGATATAGCCAAATATTTTGCTACATTTCTACATCAATATTTTATGATTGTAAGTTACTTTTCCTCACTCAGCCACAATGGTAATTTTGTGTAATATGCTGTCTGCAGTTATGTGGAAAGTTCTCATACAATGCAACAAACATTTTCTGGAGGATGTACTGTTCAATATTAACATATTTTTTAGAATAGTTTTTTTGTCTGAATATTTTTTATTTTATTTATTTATTTATAAAAGTATTTTACCAGGAAGGATACATTGAGATTTCTCTCGTTTTCAAGTATGTCCTGGGTTCAAGCACATGGTTACAGAAATACAAAGTAGTAAAATGCAAGAAATTAACACAAAACAAATATACAGATTAACAGAAAATAATTATGTAGGAAATATAGTCACTATGTTACATGTTTACAGGCGCATTCCGTGTTGAGGTATGTTAATATGGAGCTCTTAAGGGACTCTAGACTGGGGGAAGATTTGATGGCATCGGGGAGGTTATTCCATAATTGTGGTGCTCTGTAGGAAAATGAGGATCGAGCCACTTGCTTTTTGTATTTATGGTATTGCAAGTAAGGTGCTGGTACTGGATCAGAGGTTATAGGATGAGGGAACTACTGAGGGAAGCAGCCTATTCAGGTAGGGTGGTAGCTTCCCAGAAAAGCTCTTAAACACTAGAATGAATATACGTATCTGGCGGCGCGATAGCAATCGCTATGGAGAGTCAGAATGTTCTCTTTCAATATACGTCCATAAACATGTGGGAAGAAAAACATATAATAGAGTACTACATCATAGATAATGTGAGAAATGTTAGATAATACACATCCCACTCACAATTGTAGAGCCACAACACTGGCTCTGGCTCTAAGTGGGTCGAGGCAGTCGGGTCCTTTTCTTCTATAATTATAGAAAGGTGACCCACACCTTTCTAGGTGGGCGGAGTCTTCTTACAATCGTGGTGTGTACATACGGGTAAAAACAGAAAGACTCCTTTGTGCAGATCTGATAATGGTAATGTGAGTGTACTGTGAAGGAAATTCACTCACATTTGATGGAGCTTTAGAACCAAGCTCTAGGTTGGAACGCCTGTGGACTTGTTGAAGGTCAAGTCCATAGAAACCTCGAACTTCCAGAAACACCAGGGACGCGGTAATGAAGTTAAAGGCCACAAGGAGCGCATAGCCCTGTTATTTAACTGCCCCGCTGAAAGGAGGATCCAGGCGGCAGTTTGGCGGTCAGTTTGGTGTTTTTGACGGTGGTCAGTTCGGCAATTTGCGGCAACGGCCGACAACTTCATCTTCTACACGCTTTGGGTGTCACAGATCGGACACCAGATGTAAACTGCAGCCGGCAAAGTTCTAAAGGGTACTGGATCCCCTCTCAGCGATCAGATGTCTGCTGCGTTCCTTTGCATGTATTGACACCAGGACCATGGTTAACCCTTTCGCTGCTGAGGCTTTTCACACCTCTGTGCTGAGGTCATTTTTACCGGTTTTGCTCATCATGTTTAAACGTGTTTTGAAGGCTTATTTTAGTATATTACCCAGACATATTATATATCGTTCTTTCCGTCAGACTCGGTAGATTCATAATATGTCATTATTATATGTATACGTTATGTCATGTCTGTATATTATAACAAAAAATGCAATAAAATATGTATTTTCAATAATTTACAACGTGTAAAGTGTTTTTTTTCACATTTTAACATGCGAGCAATTGCGGTTATATTTTGTATGGGGTGCACTTGTTAAAAAAATTAGAGATGGGTCTCGTTACATTTTTGTTTGGGAAAATTACGCGATTTTTAACAAACGCACCGCATACAAAAATCGTTAGTGCAGCATCATTGTTCACATTATAATTGAAATGGGAACAATATTGCTGCATTAACAAACCAAAAAAAAGAAAAAAAAATTGTTTATTTTTTTTTTATAATTTTTTTTTTAATTGTTTTTATTTTTATTTTTCATTTTGTTTTTTTTTTTACAAAATTTTTCACAGTAGTGTTTGGTATCGTTGGAACGGCCATGCTCTGGCCGATCCAGCAATACCAAACTTTAACCCCTAGCTGCCACGGATCGGGAGATAGGGAGTTCATTGGAACTCCCTATCTCCACCGTTGGTGGCAGTTAGGGGTTAACTCTAGGACTGGCGTCATCGTGCTATGCACGATGACGCCAGTCCTCAGGGGGAGTTCGCGGAGGCTTGGCCGACATCCAAGATGTCGGCCAGCTCCGGGAAAGGATCGCGAACCGGCGCTTTTCAGCGCCGATTCGCGATCCAGCTCCCCAGGGGTTAATGCCAGGCACCATTTGGAAGGGCAGGCTGTGCCCTTCCAAATGGTGCCTGGGTTACCCCCGCAACACCGCCGATCGGGAGGGAGAGAGGTCCGAAGGACCTCCCCCCTCCCTTTCAGGCGCCTCCTCCGCACATCGCGCTGTCGCGATGACACCTAATTTCAGCGGCTGCGGTTCCGGATGCTGGGCTGACATCGAGGATGTCAGCCCGCACCAGAGGGGCCAGCGATCGGCCGGTACCCGGCCGAACGCTGACCCCAATGGGAGGACGCGCTCAGCGCATCCTCCGCACAGCAGCAGTAATGCGGAGGAGGCGCTGAGCGCGTCCTCCACATTGAAGTGGTTAAAAGAATTTATTTCTGAATAAAATAAAATACAGCTGAGACGCGTTTCAAGATACACTGACTGAGGAAGCGATTGTATCACTGAATTTTTTATGGGCCCCTTCGAGTGGACTCTTTGGATTCAGTAACCTCTGGATAATTGGGATATCTATCCTCGCCAGGAGAACCGATCCTTTTTAAGAGGGGCACTTGGGTGGCCAGTGAACGACCCTAAAAACGACTGACCCAGAACCAGGAGGGTTCCACTTCATGTGAGTGAGATCTATTTATCTATCCTTGCCACTAAGTGATATATGGGTCGCACTATGATGTCTTCTTTTCTCTTCATTTGAGGGATACTCTGAAGAGGATTACGAAAAGTTTTGAAATCCATCATATTGAAGAAGGACATTGTTATCGCTACACTACCTCTGTTTTCTACACTTAGAGCCAGTGTTGTGGCTCTACAATTGTGAGTGGGATGTGTATTATCTAAGATTTCTCACATTATCTATGATGTACTACTCTATTATATGTTTTTCTTCCGACATGTTTATGGACGTATATTGAAAGAGAACATCCTGACTCTCCATAGCGATTGCTATCGCGCCGCCAGATACGTATATTCATTGTAATATTTGCACTCTGGTTTGGGGGAAACCACTGACTGCTGGCTGGCTTTGAGAAGTTGGTTGTTGCACAGGCAGGGGCGCCTACCACTTCGTTTTCGGTTTCTTAAACACTAGGTTGGAAAGGTGAAGGGTGTGTCTAGATTCCAGCGATGGCCAGTTTAGTTCTTTTAACATGTCACAATGGTGGGTCATGTAGTTACATTATAGCACAAAGCGACAGAATGAGTTATACAATGTAGTAAGTTTCTGGAGGTGCGTTTGCGGGGCGACTGCATACACTACATCTCCGTATTCAATAGCTGGCATAAGCATTTGCTGTACAATCTGTTTTCTTACCACAGGGCTCAGGCAGGATTTGTTATATGGGGGGATTAGTTAGACTTAAGTAAGCATAATATAATGTGCATGTCCAATATTTTTCCAATTAATGTTTCAGATATTGTGGAGGTAATCAGTACAAGTATGGGTTGGCAATTGTGGTTCTCAGAGGATATTAAACGCCTGTGGTGGAACATGCATTGTATACTAACTGAACGTGTGCTATTCGTGGGATATAAATCTCATGTATAATATTGCTGCATGAAAACTGTTAAAATATCCTTTGTAATCAACCAGGACTGTATGCATTAAAAAGCGTTTTGATCGTTAGGTTTGAAAAAGTAATGCCCTGATTGTAATATATGACCTGTAGCTGCTACAAAAATAGAAGAAAGTCGTACTTGTAAGAGATTATCTCATATATATATAGAAAAAAGATGAGTGGGAGATGGACAGAGGTCAAGGAGAGCTGGAAAGTGGGCAGGGGGGCTGCAAAGAGGATCAAGTGTACCATGAAAAAGGGACAGGTAGAGCTGAAAAGGGTCAGGAGGAGATAGAAAGAGGTCAAGTGGAGCTGAAAAGGGTTACGGACGGAGTCAATCAGTGGGTTAGAAAGGGACTTGGGGCCCTGTATCAGAATTGTGTGTATGTGTTTGTATGTGTGTGTGTTTTGTCATTGTCTGTATCTATGTGTGTTTCTGTGAATGTCACCTAATATCTGCCCGTGTACCATTGTGTTTGTGTCATTGCCTGCCTGTGACTTTCTATGTTTCTGTCATTGTCAATGTCTGTTTCTTTTATTGTCAGCCTGTCTATGTTCTTCTAGGTCTGTCACTATCCCCAACAGAATGCGGTATATGACCCTCGCACGTAGCACACTATCCTTTCCCTCCGATCCTTAGAAGTGGTCGGTCAATATATATAGCACTATGCTGGTAAGTGTTTCAGCCAAGAGTGGGAAATGTTTCAGCCAAGAGTGGGAAATGTTTCAGCCAAGAGTGGTAACTAAAGCGAAACCAGGGGTCACGATACCAGAGAATGTCAGGAAGCCAAAAGCAAGAGGTCAGTACGCCAGAGAGCGTCGGAAGCTGTTTGCCAGGGGTCAGTACGCCAGAGAGTGTCTGAAGCCGTTTGCCAGGGGTCAGTTGCCAGAGAAAATACAAATTATCAAAGGTAGCTCTAAGGGATTGAGAAACCACATTAGGGCAATGCTGGGATGCATTGCCTGTGGTTTTAACCCCTAACGGTACGAGTCATCGCGCCTGCTCTGCCCCCCGGCGTCTCACGTGTCTGCCGGGATTCCCTTTTTCATTCGGCGCCCGGCCAGCGAGCAGCGAGGACAATGCTGCCGGGTGCCGTGGGACCATAGCACGGTACGTAACAAGGTCTCTATCATTACCTGTGTATCTGTATCTCTGTCATTGACAGAGCCTTTGCCACACTCCCCAAATGCAATAGGGAATTCTGGGTGGGACATACAAATGAAATCCACAAGTGAGAAATTGGAGTTTATTTGCATATTCCACCCAGAATTCCCTACTGCATTTGTGGAGGGTGGCAAAGGAGTTTGGCAGACAAGGTCTGTGATTTGCTTAGGTGTGCAATGACCCATTCCCAATGACCCATTCCCAATGACCCATTCTCTGATGCAATTTGCATAGCGGAGCATTTTAATCTTATTTTATTGTTCTCCTCAACTTTAATAGTTGTATATTTTATTATTTATTCATATATATGTCATTGTACATATTAGTTGTGTTCCCTTGTCACACAAACAGCAAATCTATTAACCTTATATCCTCAAATCTAGCATGTATAATGGCAGACGCCCTGGTTCATTTCTGTATTAAATTCCGTTTCAGTCCTGCCGACTATGGCGAAGCTCTTTGGTGCACTCCAGGAAGGGACCCTACCTCATCCTCATTCACTAATGGCCACAATTTCCCTAATACCAAAGCCCGGAAAAGATCATGTTGACTGTAGCAACTATCGCCCCATCTCGTTATTGAACTGCGACATGAAACTATTGGCACGGGTACTAGCTAATCGGCTGAAACGATTTCTACCTCAACTGATCGAACCAGATCAAGTGGGTTTCATTCCTGGACGAGAAGCCAGGGATGCCACCATTAGAGTCATTAATGCCATCACGTACACTAAACATACGGAGCGTTCACTGTTGCTCCTTTCCACAGACGCCGAAAAGGCCTTTGATCGGGTCTTATGGCCATTTCTGTTTCAAACATTGAAACACTACGGAATTGGGGAAAACTTCCTCAACTGGATTCGTGCTTTATATTCTACACCGTCGGCACGCGTAAAAGGTGAACGGTGCGTTCACGACAGCTTTTCAGATACGTAACGGCACGAGGCAAGGCTGCCCTCTCTCCCCACTCCTCTTCGCGCTCAGTCTAGAACCACTGCTATCATCCATCCGTCAGAACGCCAGTATCACAGGAGTACAGGGACATTCAACCATGCACAAGGTCTCCGCATACGCGGACGATCTTATGTTCTTGTTACCGGATCCGGTGAAGTCGCTACCGGCAGTAATCGGGGAACTACAAGAATACGGCTTGCTTTCTGGGTACAAAATAAATGTGGCAAAGTCAGAAGTATTGACGATCGCCCCACAAAAGAACTGGAAACGTATGTTACAGGGGCCATATGCTTTCCGCTGGTGCCCCTCCTCACTTACCTACCTCGGAATACGTCTCTCCTCTGATTACTCAAAACTATTCACTCTGAATTTTACCCCGCTTTTTGACACGTTCAAGCAGGACGTGGCGAAATGGTCCCCCAAATTTTTGTCATGGATGGGTCGCATAAGTGTTATCAAAATGAACTTCCTACCTCGATTGCTGTATCTATTTCATACAATTCCTATCTTTATTCCGTTGTCGTTTCATAAGAAGATACGCACCCTGTTCTCCTCCTTCATTTGGCCATGGACCCGTCCCAGACTTCGGTATGTGACGCTCTGTAAATCAAAACTCAACGGAGGACTTGCTCTCCCGGACACATGTCTCTATTATTACGCTGCACATCTCACACGGGTGCTCGACTGGATGTCTAGCTCGCCAGAACAAAAATGGCTGGATTTGGAAGAAGCGCACGCAGGTCGCCCGGTAGGGTCCCTTCCTTGGTTACCATGGGCCGCAATTAAACGCACTGCAAAAGTATCATCGCCAGCGGGTAGCACGCTTGTGGTCTGGCATAAACTACGGATAAAATATTCTTTATCAACATACCCGTCTCCTCTACTGCCCTTAACAGATAATCCAGACTTCCCGGTCACGATTTTACGCACGTTATCATCACGCATTACTGACGCCCCAATTCTTAGGGCTCATCATATGCTTAAAGATAGTGTCTTTGTTAATTTAGAGACTCCTGATCAGCCGGCACTTACTTTCGCGGAAAGTTTCAATCTTCATCAAATCCGCTCATTTTTGAGAAGACTACCGGGTAATGCCTCGCTGACTAGACCACTTACCATTTTTGAAACTCTCTGCAACAGGACTTTTCCATTGGCGCATAGTGTATCGCATCTTTACAGCCTGCTTCGGGAAATAAACAACGACTCCCCAGCATTTATGTCTCGCTGGGAACGCACACTCGACATTTCTCTTACAGATGAGGATTGGACTAAGATACTGACCCTTACCCACTCAGGCTCACAAACCACCAAACTACAAGAATCTTCCTATAAACTTTTAACTTTCTGGTACCGCACACCTGCACTTCTGGCCACCTTTAATGTCACAATCTCCCCGATCTGCTGGAGATGTTCCACTGAGATTGGTACGTATATTCACATTTGGTGGGAATGTGCTATTCTCAAACCATTCTGGACAAAGGTCCGGGACCTCATCCAGAGCACCACTGATGAGATCCTAGATTTTACCCCACAAGTTTTTCTACTCCTTCACCTTCCTTTTTCGACTAAGTCAATGAAGAAATCTTTACTGTTGCGCATTCTCTTGGTGGCTAGATCCATGATCCCACTATACTGGAAATCACCGTCCGCACCGCCACTTAAGACACTGATCGACAGGCTAGAAGCTTTACGGTCAAACGAAGAACTCGCTCTTTCTCCTGCAAAAGCTGCACAGCACTTCACCACAGTGTGGCTGCACTGGTCCACGTTCTGCTCCTCGACTCAGTTGCAGGGAGTCCTGGGGGGGGGATGACGGGCAGCGCGCGGCCCTTAATACGGATGACGCCTGAGCCTCTGTATTCCAGAACCTATGCTGTTGTGCCTCGCTAGTAGCGGGGGGATGGCTCCTGTGACTAACTTCTTAGTACACCAGCCCCTAGACCCGAATATACCTCTCCTGCACCATCACCCTCCTCACCTCCTCCATTACCCACCTCCCCACCCCACCAACCCCCCCTCCCCAAACCCCCCTTCACTTTTTTTTTTGTTTAGTCTTCTTTCCTTCTCTCCCTCTCTGTTGATTTCTCTCTCTTTTTACTCCTTTCTCCTCTCTTTTTCCCTTCTCTTTATTGACTGAATTACTTTCCCCTTGTCATGATTCTTATCTGATACTACTGTTGATCACTCAATGTACGTGTTTTAAGCCAAAGGGTATTTCCCATGGGAGTCCTGACTAAAGAGCAAGATTTATGATGCGCACCGGTCATCAGATTACATTTTCCTACATATATTCCCATGATACTTATGTTATTATATGTTCTTACTCTGTAGTGAGACAATGTTTCTATTGTAATGGGATTGTCCTTTATCTTGACCTGTCCTTTGCTTATTTACCGAATTGCATTGTATTATTTCTTGATTACGGAATAAAAACTTTTCATTCAAAAAAAAAAATTCCGTTTCAGACCCAACTGTTTTGACCACTAAAGCTTTACAAAGGACTCAGATGTCATCCTAAAAGGAATCCACTCTGCGTTAGCTTAGATAATATCCATTCATATAGCATGGCCTTGTCTATATTAACCTTCGTGCCTCTCCAGGCTGTAATACTGGAGGGAGACACTCTCTACCAAAGACAAGCGAATTAATTTGTGTATATTTACTGATAAGAATCAGTATGGATAAAAACGGGCACAGTTATAATTGTATTTGTACGTGTTCGTTTCTGTGTATACAGCCATCTCGTCTTCTTCCCAGACACTCTCTTCTGATAATATGGTTATTGATTGATATTGATCGTGATCGTTTATCTGAAAATGCTGAGAGAGCAGAGAATAGCTTTTACCCTCTGTCAGGAACCAATTTAATAAGGAAATGTGTGTGTCTGTGTGTGATTGCTGTATACTGCACATTTCTGAGGTGTGCGTATTACTCTTCTTTCGGTGAGGAAGGGGTTAAGTAGCAGTGATGGTCTCATTCATTAGACAGGTTAATTGGCTTCTTGAGTAGCGACAGTACAAAGGTTGTGATTCTCTTCCTGGGCCCTTGTGGGATTCAGATGAAGTTAAAGTGCATTATTATTTTTGAATATGTGAACTGGATTTAAGGGGTTAAGGCTGGTCTCAGCATTTTGATATTAATATATTTTGCTTTGTGTTGCTCAGTCTGTATAGAACCTGGGGAAGAGAGAGATCGCAGACCATCCCAGAGCACCGAGCCCCATAAAGAGCCCAGGGCATCGTGTTGTGTTGGTCTTCAGACAGAGAAAGTGAGCACAAACTTTCACAGTGAGAATGGACACATTAGGTGTCATCCCTGCTATCATGATCATTTTTAGATATATGATGTCCAATTCTCCATTCTTAGTCAATGTGTTTTGTCTCAAATCCTTCCTTCCTTCCGTCTGTCTTTCTGACTTTTATATCCTTTTATGTTCTCTGTCATCCTTTCAAATTTATCCACCTTGTTGCTGTCAGTTTACCTTCTCATAATGCATATAATTGATCATTCTGCCTTATTTTCTATCTCTTTGCTTCCAAGAGTATTTTTGTCATGTGTTGCTTTTTCTCTATTTCCTTCTCTTTTTGTTCTGCCTGCTTATCTTTGTTGGACTTTTCTTCAAAAGTGCTGATTTGGAATTCCGTTTGTAAATTGCTTTCCAATATCATGTTTCATGATCAATTAATGAACCCCTAGCTTTATACCTTTCTATGTCTCTCCCGCCCTTCTACCATCTCCCTAATATCTTATTGTATACTTTTTATGTTTCTCCTGCCCTTCTACCATCTCCCAAATACCTTATTTTATGCCTTTCTATCTGTCCTGCCCTTCTACCATCTCCCAAATACCTTCTTTAATGCCTTTCTGTCTGTCCTGCCCTTCAATATCATCTCCCAAATACCTTATTTTCTGCCTTTCTGTCTGTCCTGCCTTCTACCATCTCACAAATACCTTATTTTATACCTGTCTGTCTGTCCCGCCCTTCTACCATGTTTTGTATTTAATATCTTATTTTAGTCATATCGCTGGTCACCGTTTTTCCCGTTTCATTTCTCTTTTTGTATTCAAATTCTCAGTTTTCATCTTATTTATTCTCTTTTCAATCCTTAGCATCCTGCTTGCGCACATTTCTAACTTTGTGTTACGAAAGGATTTTTCTTTTTTTTTCTTCCTACCAGTTCTACCATCTTGTGTACGTGTGATAAATTAACATATATTTCTGAAACATGTGAATTGATCCTCTGCATATATGAGTAACGATCCGGCTATATCTTTGTTGTGATGGTTTTATTAATCATTTTCTGTTTATAGGTTGTTAATGCGTAGTCGCACAGACCTGAAGTATTATCCAGGGCTGGGAGCCATAGAGATTATTATTGAGGACAAATAGATAAATGGTGATTGCAGAGTAATGCTGCAAAGAAAGATTCTTTAACACTGATGTATTGTGTCTAGCCATGTAACCTTGACATGGAAACACCCGCAGCATCCTTTCTGCCAAAAGAGCCTTTTCTATAAATCCTTTCTATTACAGTGGCTTATATAATGGGGTAAATAGCAGATACTATTTAATAGTGAACTCCTGCCATCATTTATCCTTTTTGACAGGGGTTTAGGGCTGAATGTCAGCTTCCTGACTGCCTGGGATATCTTAGATTTAGAAGTGTTTAAATTGTATTATTCTACAGTACATTGGTATAGAAGGTGTTCCTATAGGGCTCTGCCACAAGATTAATTATTTGGTTCTCCTGCAGAATATAGATTAAATTGGCATCTATAGGAAACTGTCACAAAGTGGATTAAGTGCTCCTCAGATGGTTGGGGTCCTTGACAAGATGAGCTTGGTGGTCATCTGCAAGGCTTTGGTGGCACAATTTGGGTAAGCATAGCACCCTTACAGGGTTTTGAGGGGTGCTTTGAACGCCCTACTCTCTGCCACCCATTTTTTTCTAATTGGCACATGCTGATCATTTGTGTCAAATTTGGTATCTGGGCGTTTTTAAGTCATATTATGGATGCTCCTTTAGTATATTAAAAGTCTACTCTACAGGCACATCATGTCACTAATTGTCACATGTCAAATAAGTGCATTTTTTTAAAATTATGGAATAATTTTATATTTAAATATTAAAAATATAACCTGCATTGATATTTACTAATTTAATATTCTGAATATTTATTATTTAATGCATACATTTGCTGAGAGCATGGAAATTGTGTGACAAACAATTGAATTACAGGTAGAACGATTGTTTTTTATTTCTAGATTTCTAGATTTAATCAGCAGTTTAGCTGTTGATATGACACATAGGAGGTAAGGAGAGAGATAGGAGGAGAGATAATGATGTAAGAGACTATAGGGTTTATGGAAAATGGGGGATGAAAAACAAAGGGAGGGATAACGAGGATTAATATACCAGGTCTCAGGGTCTTCCCTGAGACCTGGTATATTAATCCTCATTATCCCTCCCTTTGTTTTTTATATTTTGTATATTATATTTATATTTATATATTATATATTATATATTATATATTATATTTTGTATATTAATCCTCATTATCCCTCCCCATGTAATTGACATGTAAAAATGCACTTATTTGACATTCATGACGGGGCAAATGGATATGAAGTTACATTATGATGTTGGTGAGATGGAGAGAGATACCAGGGTGTGAAAGGAGATGGGAAAACTGAGTGTCAGAAGGTAGAGGGGAGAGATAAAGATAAGAGATTTTTTGAGAAAGGATTTTACCAGGAAGGATACATTGAGATTTCTTTCCTTTTCAAGTATGTCCTGGGTGGCAAGTGTGTACCGTTAGGTGTCTTGCCCAAGGACACTTACTGGAGAGGTGCTCTTGCTGGGATCAAACCCATGTCTCCAGAAGCTCTCTCCACGCAGAGCAGTGATGTTACCTCTACTCCACCCAGCCGGAGAACAGGGTCACACAGAGGGGGCGGAAGAGGAGATACATATGAAAAAAATATCTTAGGGATGAGGGGCCAAAGAGTGAAAGATACTATGAGTGATGGAAGAAGAGAAGAAAGATAATGGTGGTGGCGAAGAAATGGGAGAGGCAAGGTTCATAACCAAACTAAGCAACAGCACCATCAAGGGAGGGCTGCCACCTTATGGCCAAGGGAGCAAGGAACATGCAGCGGCTCACTTATGGTTAATTGCCCTTTTCAATATATAATTTTATGCAGATGTGTGCGTGTGTAGACGTGTATTTGTGCGTTTCAATGTGTGTAAAAGCAGCTTGGAATCACAGGTATAAATTTGTATGCATTTTTGCTGGGGATTGTAATGGGAGTTGTGAGCATTTGTGGAGTGTCTGAGTTGTGGTGTTATTGTAGGCGGACAAAAACAGATTCACTTTCAAGACGGCGCCGGACCGGGCACAAGTAAGGATTGTCAGAACACGAGTCTCTTCAGGAAAGGCAAACTTTATTGTGTCGTCACACAAGTGCCCACACAGGATTGAATCGCAAAGAGTGAGCCCCCCCTTTCACCCGTGCAAGGGATCTTGTACCCAAAAATACGTAATTAGGTACGTCCCAGTTAGCCCACCTCCCAATGACACTTTATTCCACCCCACGTGGGTTAATACCTCCCTTTGGCTAATACAAAGACATTTCATTAATTGGCTGTAAATTGGCAAACTTTGTGTTAGTTTCAGTAAATCAAAATTAATTGCTCTTACTGTTCCGGGCTGCGCCCTCCTCCCTTGCGCCTACAATCACTTGTTACAGATGGCACCTGGCCTGATCTCTACTCCTTTGTCTTTCTGCGGGCCCCAACGACCTTGAGTCGCTTTTCTCCTCCGTGCCAGGAACAGCAGAGATCTTTCATAAGGCTTTAATTGCTTTTCTGCTAATCTAAACGCATTCCTAAATTTCTACGTATACCTCATTCTAGTTTCAGCTACAAACCTGTCTAGTTATATACAAGTGAACCAATATTCTGAACAAGATGGCCGCCTGTGTACAATGGCTGCCGTCTTCCAGCCTATTTCCACTTCATTCCCCCTTGGCTCAAGTGTCAGGATCTTTTCCTGGCACTTGTAGCCATTACACTCCACTATTCTGAAACTCCTTGAAAGGGGGGGGGGGTTTCTTTCACTGGGAACATACCCTGTGGAATTATCAGTGGTATCTTCTGCGTTTGTGTAGGTGTCAGTGCTGTTTTGCACAGTGGCCATAAACATAGCCCTATGCGGTATATCAGTATCCCTATGATCAAGATCACCACTATCATGAGTATCATGGATCCAATCCGTGAGATAAATCTCAAGATGGAACCAAACCATTCTCCCATTGCTCCAAACCCACGGAGCGGATTCCAGCCTTCGGCAGCAATCCTCCTGGCTATACCCTGCAACTGTGCTACCTTCTCTTGGTGATCTTGAATTACCTGGTAATAATCTGGGACTTCATGTGTAATGTTTCTGATGAAGGTGCAACATTCATAGTGCATTGTCATTTCACACAATCCATTCAAGGCCGCACTGATCTGCTCAAGCGCCATATCATGTATCATCTGCACCTTTCGTAACTCACGCATTTCCAGATTCAGCAGCTGGATATCCATACTGGTTCTATTCAGAATCTCATCCATCAAATTGACATAGCTATTCAATCTCCTCATCATTTCTCCTCCCCATCCAGTCCATGCTGGCAACCATGTCCATATTCGATCCATCTTCGCGAACAATTCTCTCTTTGGTCTTTCAAACACCAGTGGGTACCTAGGGTGTAGTTCTGTGTCTGTGTTTGTGTCTTCTCCCCTTAGTCTCTGGATTGGGACCAGCTTAGCCAAATAACACATTCCCGTTATTGTTGGTGGTACCCATGTGTAACACACCCTTTCACAGCACACCTGGTACCCTCCTTTCACTATAAATGGTGATGAATGTAGTGTTCCCTTTGATATCTCTATCGCAAGGTGTCTCAGCCGTCTCATCATATCCACTGCACCCTGCCTCCCATTGGTCACATTCCCAATCACCGCCTCTTGGTCTCTAGTGAATTGCCTGCATCGTATGTATAAATAATTCGCCTTTTGTCCTGTTTTGAATATGTAAATGTATGATGTCCAGTTGAACTGACTTGAGTTACATAACCCACCCTCGTTATTTATTTCTTTATCTGGTCCTAGTTGAAAACACCATTCTGGTGGATACACTGGTCCTATTATGGGTTACCCGGACTGACTGATTCTGTCTTTTCCCTTGGTGCATCGACAGCATGTATTGTGACATTCCCTGATACAAACATACTCAAATTCATTGGAACAGAGGCAAATGGTATATGAATTGTCTCTGGGTGCAGTCTACTACACACCCAGCATGCGGTTTGCCCAGACTTTTTAGCATAGTCATATTTGAATTGCACAAGTAAATGTCCTCTTGGGTTGGTTCCAGATAGCGCCTCTCATTTTTGTCTCCACATGGTACGGTTCTCCATCACCGGGTGCGTACCATTCCAGATATGGGAAATATTCACTTTCCCCACATTGCCCGTACAATTAGGGCCTGCTCCACGCGAGAGTCCATAAATCAAATTAGCAAGATATAAAATCAGCACCACAAATGCCCCGAATGTCAGAATTCCTTGGGCAATTCTTTTCACAGTCACATAAACCCAATCCCTCCCCACCGGAATTTCAAAAGTAAAAAACATTTCTGGATAATCAAGGGTGGGGGCCGGGCCCCTAAAAAGCACCCTGTGGGTATCCCCCGTTGGCGGGTGGTCAGGACCTGTGCCCATCAAAACACCCACTTGTTGATCCTCTGTATTATCTGGGTTAGGATCATTTAGGTGCTCATGGCTGTGGTCTTTGTCAGCTTCAGCCTCAGCGGGTTGGTCTCGTTGGTAACGACCTTCCATGCTGGTTCAGGACTGGCTGCAGCTGCTTTCACTCTGGAGTGATGTATCCACGGGACCACCTCGGCAACCTTTACTGCTGTGGGGGTTGATAACAGGACAAGATAAGGACCTCTCCATTTTGGACCTAGTGGATCATTTTTCCACTCTTTTACCCATACTGAGTCACCCGGACAATACTTATGCAGTGAAGGATACAGAAAATGCGGTATATTATCCCCCACCCAAGTATTTAATTTCTGCATTGATTTACCCAGCATTACTACCTGATCATTTAGTTTAGTTTCTCCCAATGCCCGAAGGTCCCCCCTTAGTCCATTAATTAGAGGGGTTGGCCGTCCAAACATAAGTTCGTACGGACTTAGCTTCAATTGGGGGGTTGGTCTGCACCTAATGTGCAAAAGGACTATCGGCAGCAAGTCCAACCAGCTCAATAACGTCTCTTGGCACAGTTTGGACATCAAAGTCTTTAGGGTACGGTTCATTCTTTCAACTTTTCCCGAACTTTGGGGCCTGTAGGCGGTATGTAGCTTCCAGGTGATGCCCAGTAGCCGGGCAAGTTGTTGCAAACAGTTCTGGATACTTTTGGGAAATAGTATCGCCATGCGAAAAATAACAAATCTTGTCTGTCTTGTGAATCTCTTACTGCTGGTATGAAAAAGTTCATTGCACTTTTCTTCATTCTTGGCAGTCTGTTCTTGATAAGGATCTCCTTGAGGAAGAACCTCACCAGTGGGACTTGATATTCTTCTGCTCCCAATTCTCCCAGACTGTGCAGTATTCGTGTGATCCGTAGATTATTGTGAGGATTGATTGTCAAATTTTCAAAACGTGACGCGAAATTTTCTGCTCGTTCAACTTCGGTTATTTCTTTGTCTTCCTCCTCCCCCACTAATTTTACGCCGAAGAATTTCAGCATCATGTTGTAGGCTCTGCGCAGTCTTTGCTGAACTTCTGAGGTGTTAACTATTAGGCGTGTCTCCTGCGGATTTAGGGAAGTAGAGTAGAAATTTCGGCCTTGTGTCCGAGTTGGGAAAAGCCATTGAATGTAATCATAATTGAGTTCTAATAGTTCATAATCATCTTGCCATTTGTGCAATATTATTGCAATGAACTTGCCGTGGGGTTCAAACTTTCTCAAATTCATGTAGAACTCGTAATTTGGCATAGAGGATTGCGGTTCTTGCTTGCAGATCAATACTTTAGCTTGGTCTTCTGCTGGCGGTGGTGGTTTTGCAGCTGCTTTTGCGGCTTGGTCTGCGCGTCTGTTACCTTTTGGAATTTCATCACGGCCTTTTTGGTGGCCACGACAGTGCATGATGCTGACAGCACTTGGTTTCCACACTGCTTCCAGGAGGGCCGCGATTTCAGCCGCATATTTAATTTGTTGTTCTGAAGACGTGAGTAGGCCTCTTTCTTTATAGAGTGCACCATGTGCATGGACTGTCATGAAAGCGTACTTGGAATCTGTATAGATATTTACTCTTTTGCCTTCAGAAATTTCAAAGGCTCTGGTTAAAGCTGTTATTTCAGCCAATTGTGCAGATGTATGGCCTGGCAGTGGCTTTGCTTCGATGACTTCTTCTGTTGAGACTACTGCATAGCCGGAGACTTTCTTCCCATCATCCATGTAGCTGCTACCATCAGTGAATAGCTGTAGATCGTATTTGTCTAGGGGTACGTCTTTCAAATCTGGCCTGCTACTGAACACTTCTTCCATAACTTGGAGGCATTCATGATCTGGATCCTCTTCACAGTCAGGCAGTAAAGTAGCAGGGTTTAAGGTAGCGATGAGGTCCAAATGAACCCGTGGATTTTCACACATCATGGCTTGGTACTTCGTCATCCGGCTGTTGCTGAACCAGTAACCTCCTTTGACATCCAGCAGAGCCTTGACAGCGTGGGGCACCTTGACATGAAGAACCTGTCCAAGGGTCAGCTTGTCTGCTTCTGCTATCAGCATTGCGGTGGCAGCCACTGCTTTCAGGCATGGGGGTAGGCCGCAGGCCACAGGGTCGAGTTGCTTGGAGAGGTAGGCCACAGGCCTCAGCCATGAGCCAAAGGTCTGGACCAATACTCCTGTCGCTGTTTGATTATGTTCATGTACGAACAGCTGGAAAGGCTTGCTGTGATCTGGCAGGCCCAGTGCAGGAGCTTCCATTAGCAGAGTCTTTAATTTCAGGAACGCTGCTGTTTGCTCTTCTTCCCAATGAAAGGGGTCTAGTTCTCCCCCTTGGTGGCTTGATGAAGCGGCTTGGCAATATCGGCGAAGTTGGGGATCCACAGGCGGCAGAAGCCTGCAGCTCCCAGGAACTCACGGACTTGTCTCCTGGTCTTTGGTTGGGGTATGCGGCACACCGCTTCTTTTCTTTCTGCCCCCAGTGCACGTTTGGTACCTGTTAACTGGAAGCCCAGATATTTTACACTGCGTTTACATATTTGTGCTTTCTTTTTAGAAACTCTGTAACCTGCTTGGCTTAGCAGATGTAGCAAGGCTTTTGTGGCGGATAAACAGTCTTTTTCTGTGGGGGAAGCCAGTAATAAATCATCAACATATTGTAGTAACACTACTTTGTCTGGCTGAGCGTTGAAGGCGAGAAGATCTTGGCTAAGCGCGCACCCGAAAATCGTGGGCGAATTTTTGAAACCTTGAGGGAGGCGCGTCCACGTCATTTGATGGCGCGCCCCCGTGGTAGACTCTTCCCACTGAAATGCAAAAAGGGGCTGGCTTGCTGGAGCCAGACGGATGCAAAAGAAAGCGTCTTTTAAATCAAGCACTGTGTAATATTGTGTATCTCCGGGAATTAACGGCAGTAAATTGTATGGATTAGGAACCACAGGGTGTAATGTTACTGTGGCCTCGTTGACAGCTCGTAAATCTTGGACAGGGCGGTACTCTTGTGTGCCTTCTTTCAGTACTGGCAATAGGGGTGTGTTCCATGGTGACACGCAGAATTTTAATATGCCGTTATCTTTAAGTTTCTGTAAATGTATTTGTATATTCTGCTTGGCTTTTGTGGATATGATATTGTCTTAGGGCCACAGGCGTTGCACCGGGCTTTAATTCACATATACCGGGGGTATGTTTATGGCAAGTCCTGGCGGGTTCTCCTCCGCCCATACCCCAGGAATTTCAAGGAGTAGTGCATGCGGATCCGGCGCGGCAGGCAGAGTAGGTGCCGTGCGCCATTCTTCCTCCCTTGGCATAACTACTACTGCAATTTTCACAGATTGTGGATTGTGCGGACTGGCTGGATTATGCTGCCGAGCAGAGCCGCCACTCTCGGGCAGGTCTAATTGAGCGTGACCCGGGAAAAAACGTAATTTGGGCTTGCAATTTGCACAGGATATCCCGCCCCAGGAGTTGGATGGACATTCGGGCATATACAAAAATTCATGTTCAACATTATGCCCACCCACACTACATTTTCTAGAAGCAAGAAAAGATATTTAGCAGACACTCCCATTGCTCCCATAATATCAACCTCATTTCCCATTGGAGGTGCAATTTGCTTTGTTACAACAGAATATTCGGCACCGGTATCAACCATAAAAACTTCATCTTTATTTCCCACTCTCATTGTGACCGTGGGCTCGTGGCTACCGAGCGGGATGGGCCCAGGTCCCCGTCAATATACATCCTGTCCTTCAAATGATGTCCCCGCCAGTCCCACAAACCCCGCTCCATTCCCTTCACTTCTTTCATACCTTCCGTCTGTTACCTGGCCATTAGGGGCTTGACCTCCCGTCCCCAACTTCACCCTTTCCCCCAAATTTAGCCAAAAATGCAGAACAGTCGTTTTTCCAGTGACCTTCACCCCGGCACCACGCGCACTGATTGGGTCCTAGGGGTTCCCTAGGGCTCCCCTTCCTCTTCCTCTAGCCCCCTACCCCTTGCCCTCCCTCTGTCTGGGCCACCTCGTCCTCCACCATTCCCCATGTATCCAACCACCCCGGTATGTCCCTTCTGTTTCTTTATTTCCTCTAAATCCCGGTTATGATACACCTTATTAGCGATCTCAACTAACTCGCTAATACCTTTTCCCAAAAACCCATCTATTCTCTGTATTTTGTTCCGTATATCCCTTTGTGACTGACCCACAAACGAAGAGTTAATTAACCTCTGATTTTCCGTTGCCTCTGGGTCAATAGGACTATACATCCTGTACGCATCCAGCAATCTCTCTAGAAACGCACTGGGGATTCCTTAACCTCTTGTATCACATCTGCTATTTTTTCCATGTTTGTGGGCTTCTTTCCTCCCGCTTTAACACCCATTATTACTGCTGTTCTGTATGTCTGCAGATGGGCAACTCCTTCAACTGTATTGTACGGCCATTTAGGATCTGTTTTGGGGTAATGCTCCTCCGCCCATGCTTCTGGATGAGGCTTAGCATCTGCTACGGCTTGGGCGAGTAAAATCTTTTGCGCGCTACTATTTATTCGGGCTCTCTCCTCTGTGGTAAACATTGTCAACATTAATTGCTGACAATCTGCCCATGTGGGGTTATGTGTGAGCATAACTGACTCTATCATACTGGCCACTGCTGCGGGATTTGTGGAATACAGTGGTGTGTGTGTTTTCCAATTAAAAAGATCTGTTGTTGTGAATGGGACATATGTGTATTGCATTGGCCTGGATTCCCATCCGCTAAAGGGGGGCCTGGCACTTCCCGCAAAGGCATCTGCATAGCGCTTTTGTAGGGATTGTGTTGGTACGGATCCCGGTGTTTATATATATATTCGCTGCGCGTGTGGTAACTCCCTGGTCCTCATCCTCTTTTCATCATCACCATTCCCGTGGGGCACTAATATATATATACTCCCATCGGGCATCTCAATCTTCTCTGGTGGAGCCTCTCTGCAGTGGCGTAGCGTGGGTTGTCAGCGCCCGGGGCCAGCAAAGAATTGTGCGCCCCCCCCAACCTGTGGACGTTATCGATATTGCCACAGCTCACACATGGATTTGCCCCCCAGCTCACACATGGATTTGCCCCCAGCTCACACATGGATTTGCCCCCAGCTCATGGATTTGCCCCCAGCTCATGGATTTGCCCAAGCTCATGGATTTGCCCCCCAGCTCACTCATGGATTTGCCCCCAGCTCATAGATTTGCCCCAGCTCTCACATGGATTTGCCCCCAGCTCACTCATGGATTTGCCCCAGCTCATAGATTTGCCCCAGCTCTCACATGGATTTGCCTCAGCTCTCACATGGATTTGCCCCCAGCTCACTCATGGATTTGCCCCCATCTCATGGATTTGCCCCCGCTCATGGATTTGCCCCCATCTCATGGATTTGCCCCACAGCTCACTCATGGATTTGCCCCCATCTCATGGATTTGCCCCCGCTCATGGATTTGCCCCATCTCATGGATTTGCCCCCGCTCATGGATTTGCCCCCATCTCATGGATTTGCCCCACAGCTCACTCATGGATTTGCCCCATCTCATGGATTTGCCCCCATCTCATGGATTTGCCCCACAGCTCACTCATGGATTGCCCCCATCTCATGGATTTGCCCCATCTCATGGATTTGCCCCCATCTCATGGATACTGCCCTAGCTCATGGATTTGCCTCCAGCTCATGGATTTGCCCCCATCTCATGGATTTGCCCCCAGCTCATGGATTTGCCCCCAGCTCATGGATTTGCCCCCAGCTCATGGATTTGCCTCCAGCTCCAGCTCATGGATTTGCCCCCATCTCATGGATTTGCCCCAGCTCATGGATTTGCCCCCAGCTCATGGATTTGCCCCCAGCTCACTCATGGATTTGCCCCCGCTCATGGATTTGCCCCCATCTCATGGATTTGCCCCCGCTCATGGATTTGCCCCCATCTCATGGATTTGCCCCCATCTCATGGATTTGCCCCCGCTCATGGATTTGCCCCCATCTCATGGATTTGCCCCACAGCTCACTCATGGATTTGCCCCCATCTCATGGATTTGCCCCCATCTCATGGATTTGCCCCCAGCTCATGGATTTGCCCCCAGCTCATGGATTTGCCTCCAGCTCATGGATTTGCCCCCATCTCATGGATTTGCCCCCAGCTCATGGATTTGCCCCCAGCTCATGGATTTGCCCCCATCATGGATTTGCCTCCAGCTCATGGATTTGCCCCCATCTCATGGATTTGCCCCCAGCTCATGGATTTGCCCCCAGCTCATGGATTTGCCCCCCAGCTCACTCATGGATTTGCCCCCATCTCATGGATTTGCCCCCATCTCATGGATTTGCCCCCAGCTCATGGATTTGCTCCAGCTCATGGATTTGCCCCCATCTCATGGATTTGCCCCCATCTCATGGATTTGCCCCCATCTCATGGATTTGCCCCAGCTCATGGATTTGCCCCAGCTCATGGATTTGCCCCCATCTCATGGATTTGCCCCGCTCATGGATTTGCCCCCATCTCATGGATTTGCCCCACAGCTCACTCATGGATTTGCCCCCATCTCATGGATTTGCCCCCATCTCATGGATTTGCCCCATCTCATGGATTTGCCCCCAGCTCATGGATTTGCCCCCCAGCTCACTCATGGATTTGCCCCCCAGCTCACTCATGGATTTGCCCCATCTCATGGATTTGCCCCCAGCCCTTACCTGGATATTGCCCCAGGCCCCAGCTCCGGCGGGGGTTGAGGGGACGCAGATGCCGGCAGCAGCGGGAGCGCCTGCCCGGTCTTTAACAGTCCGTCCTGTTAGGTGATGCCGCGCAGCCGGTCACGTGGTCCGGCCAATCAGGTGGTACAGAGACACCGTACCACCTGATTAGCCGGACCACGTGACCGGCTGCGCACGCCGCGCAGGCCGCATCACCTAACAGGACGGACTGTTAAAGACCGGGCAGGCGCTTCCGCGCTGCCCGGCATCTGCGTCCCCTCAACCCCCGGGCCAGTTTTAGGGGCGCAAATGCGCCCCTAACAAAACTGCGCCCGGGGCCACGGCCCCCCCAGCCCCCCCCACGCTACGCCACTGCCTCTCTGTCCCCTCCACCCGCTTCGCCCTGCTCTTCTTCCTCAGTCACACAGGACGGAGCAGAGGGAGCTGACCGAGACACAGCAGCTGCCCGCTCCCCCCTCTCCGCCTGCGCAACCGCGGCACTCAAAGCTTCCCTAGCTGCCCCATAACATGATGGATAGGACGGGGGTAAAACATCACTCTCTTCCGGTTGTTCTACTAACACCTCTCTCTCTCTCTCTCCATTATTTTGGGGGTCCTGCTTCTTATTTCTCCCCCTATCATTATAAAATGACTCTTGTTTTTAATACAATATCTCCATATATCTATATACGGGTATTGTTCAGGATGTCCGTACTGCTCTGTGACTTGGGAATGTACCTTCTGTACCAACTCCGGGTCCATTGACCCCTGCTCTGGCCATCCTGGGACTAATAACGGCCACACAACTGTACACATTACTTTTAACTTCTCTTTTTTAATTCTACACCATAGTCATGAGTTTATATAATGCTTCGAAATTCCGCACCATATATTCTAGGGGCGTCTCACCCTCCTTCACCTTCTTGGGCTTAGATGACCCGTTACCATTATTACTCTTGAAAACAGTACTCTTTGCAATACAGATATATTATTTCAACAACAGTTAAAATCTACAGTCTGATACTTCAGTCAACAATTCCTTCGTGTCTGCAGGCGCTTCCCCCTTCAGTAGCCGTCTGCAGTCGCCTGAGCCGGAAACGTACGTTCGGGGTCAAAACTCGTATTTGCTTCCTCGCGGAGCGAGTAGGCGCACGTTCACTCACAGCACTCGAGTCAATTCATTCACAAACACATACCGTATCAGATGCTTTCATCACATAACAGAACATAAAACTTCAACTTTTTTTTACTAGCCGAGGGGTACTCAGTCCCTCCTCTGTGGCTCCTTATACCCCGTAATTTGAACTCTAACTCTTGACTGCTTGTGACTATGTGCACCCCGTTCTATATCTCTACTGCCGTCTGCAATTCCAATTTGCCTTATGGGTAATCTCACCCACCCGGCACCACTATCTCTGCAGCTACCGCTGGCTCCACTATGAGCCCTTTTCACTACACGACGTGCACACTAGCACTGACTCAGGCTCTCAGCCCAGTCACAGAAAATCCCTCCTCCTTTCCCTTTTACCCACGTGGTGAAGCTCTATTTACAAACACTGACTACTGACTTATGCAACTCCACGTGGTTACCTTCTCCCTCACTTACAGAACTACCCTTTGATTGGCATTCAATTCCCCCGAATCCAGACACCCGCTAGCCACTCTGGCTCCTTCAATGTCAGTGCTATCAGCAGCGGGCTAGATATGCCAATAGGATGGTGGCCATCGCATCCTCTTATCCGTCTATCTCAGTCGGACGTTTCCCTTAGATACCGGTATCTCCTTTAGACATACAAAACATAGAAGACACGTTACCTATCGCCGGCGCTGCTTGCTGTTTCCTCAGACTCAGTGGTGTCCCGGGTCAGGGGTCCGTTTGGGACGAGACGAGGTCCACTGAACAGGAAATCCTGCTTGGCGCCTGCAGATGTCAGCTCACCTTCAACGGACGCCCAACCATCGGGATTCTCGCACCCGCTGCAGTCAAGCACTGCACTGTGTTCACAGCAGCCCGTTACTGTGTGCCCGGAAAGGGCCCGTATCCCGGCTCACGAGGCCCCCAAAAAATGTAGGCGGACAAAAACAGATTCACTTTCAAGACGGCGCCGGACCGGGCACAAGTAAGGATTGTCAGAACACGAGTCTCTTCAGGAAAGGCAAACTTTATTGTGTCGTCACACAAGTGCCCACACAGGATTGAATCGCAAAGAGTGAGCCCCCCCTTTCACCCGTGCAAGGATCTTATACCCAAAAATACGTAATTAGGTACGTCCCAGTTAGCCCACCTCCCAATGACACTTTATTCCACCCCACGTGGGTTAATACCTCCCTTTGGCTAATACAAAGACATTTCATTAATTGGCTGTAAATTGGCAAACTTTGTGTTAGTTTCAGTAAATCAAAATTAATTGCTCTTACTGTTCCGGGCTGCGCCCTCCTCCCTTGCGCCTACAATCACTTGTTACAGATGGCACCTGGCCTGATCTCTACTCCTTTGTCTTTCTGCGGGCCCCAACGACCTTGAGTCGCTTTTCTCCTCCGTGCCAGGAACAGCAGAGATCTTTCATAAGGCTTTAATTGCTTTTCTGCTAATCTAAACGCATTCCTAAATTTCTACGTATACCTCATTCTAGTTTCAGCTACAAACCTGTCTAGTTATATACAAGTGAACCAATATTCTGAACAAGATGGCCACCTGTGTACAATGGCGGCCGTCTTCCAGCCGATTTCCACTTCATTATAACATGCTGGGGCTGAGGGCGTGCTGGGATGGGTGTGTGTGATGGGATGTGTTAGCATGTGGGAGACTGAGGGAATCCCCCCATTTATTATTCAGCTACATATAATAGTATTCGTCGTGTTTGTTTGTGTTTCGCCCCCTCCACCTCCTCATTTTTTATTTAGTTGGGTAGTGAGTGCCTTGGGGGGGGACCTGCACCCTTACATTCAAGTGGGGGGGGGGGACAATAGTAATAGGGGGAATAGAAAGAAGCCAATACAAAGATGGAGGAATGGATGGAAACAGGAAGGAGAGATAGGTAGATATTGAGATAGATTGAGAAATCGAGAGATTGGTAGATAGATAGAGGACAATACCGATAAAGTAGATGGACAGACTGTTACAGAGATATAGAAAAAAGATGTATGGATAGATAGATAGATAACAACAGACAGCTAAGGAGAGACATGAAATAGAGAGATAAATGTATGGAATGAAAGGTAAATACTAATTGACAGAAAAAAAGTCAATAGAGAAAAGGATAGATAAATATGACTGAAAAGTATATATAGAGACAGACAGACAGACAACCACATAGCAAATAGAGAGAGATACACAGACTGAAAAATAAATATAAAATATAATTGCACGCTGTATTCCCCTGTGTCCTCACGTGTTGGTACATGGTAGCAGGGCCGGATTAACAAAGGGGCTGATGGAGCAGCAGCTCCAGGCCCATGCCCCAGAATAGGTCCAGAGAAAGGATAACCATGTCTGCATTGATGGGCATTTGGACCCATGTATCTCCAAGTCCATAGCAGATAAAGGGTCATGTGAGGTATCACTGAAAGGCCAGAGCATGGCCTTTCCAATGATACCAAACATGGTAGGTTTTATGTAACAATAAAAATAAAATAATAAATATTTCTTTATTTTTTATTCTAACACAGCAATATTTTACACTTTTCAATTATAAAGTGAACAATGATGCTGCTCTAGCTAACCATCTCATTTCTCATGTCACCAACAAGTGTGGAGGTGATGCCACAATCCATTATTACGAATTGTTACATCAAAAACCTAAACCGGCGCACTGCAGAGAAGGGCACTGGGGGGGACTTTGGACCCCTGCATCACTAATCTTTACACAAGGTAAAGTGAGGCATCATTGGACAGGTCAGAGTCTGACTTTTGCATTGATATAAAACGTGACCATGTAATATCTAAAAGAAAAGAAAACATTTTTAAAAATTTTTATTTTTAGTTCCAAACCGACGGCATTGTCCATTTGTCACGTATAAAATGAGCAATACCACTGCCATTAATCCCCTTCTCATTTCCCATGCTGGGAGCAAGGTCAGTGTTTTATGTCAGTGCCTGGTTAGATATACCGTATCTGTACTATTAAATAATCTAAAATATGTTTTTCTTTCACTAAATTCCAAAAAAAAACCACAGCTCCAGGCCTGTAGAGATCTTAATCGACCCTGCGTGGTAGGGTTTATAGCTTCTCCCTGCTCCATCCAGGCTGCTCTGTCTATAGCAGGAACCTCTAGGCACATGACCCAGACGAGAAAATCCTTCTACAGAGTTAAAGAGGCACCACATGAATTACTGTCTATCAGGCCAGATTTTACAGATCACCTTGGTGAAATGCAGACTGAATCCTGCAATCAAAATCATATCACCTGTGCTGTGCTTCAGATATCTGGCAAACCTGGCCTGTTTGGGGGTCCTGAGGACAGGTATGGTAAACACTGCTGTAGCACTGCTGTAAAGTAACCCTCTGATTCAGCGAGGGGGGGGGCAGAACAGGCAGCATTATGTGCTTTTCGTCCCTAGGGCAAGCAGTTTCTTTCCATCTTCTGTCTGTGTAAGTTGCTATCAAACCCTTCCCCATCTCTCCTCAGCAGTGAAAACAGTGAATGAAATTCCCACAATTATTATTATTCTTTATCGTGCCAGCATATTCCATAGCGCTGAACAATGGGTACACTATAGACTGCGTTACAATGCATTGAGGCCGAACAACATTTGATAAACCAACACAAGAGGAAATGAGGGCCCTATTCCCACAGGAACGTACAATCTAGGGGCCAAAATTACATACTTGGTGCTAACGTTAGCGCTCACCTGAGTGAGCGTTAACATTAACATTAGCCCAAGTATTTTCCGCATATTACAATCCAAACGCTAACGGGTTAAGTAACCCATTTGCGTTTGGTACCTTGCACTTCTCTGCGCGAGGTTACTATATTTGTGCTCCCTATACTTAACATGGGGAGCGCAAAATGTTAATCAGTGCTGATTACAAGGTCCTAACCAGGGCTTTTTTTCAGGGGGTACTCTCCAGTACTCAGTACCAGCACCTCATCACTCAGTACCGGCACCTCACCACCAGTTCAAACTAACAAGAGAGAGCATGATGCTCCTCCCTCCTCCTGCAGTGGCAGGCAGAGAATCGGAAGCGCTCAGCAGCTCATATTGCTCCTGAACGCTTCCAATTGTCAGGAGTGTATGTAAGGACCGATAACCCCCCTCTTTTCCCAGTAAGTGACAAGGGAGGGCTGGTTAAATAAAATCTTCCCTCTATTTCTTCAGTGCCCCAGCTCTGGCAGATGTGGGTAAACATGCTGCACCCCCCTCTCTCTGCAGCCAGTGAAACTATGAACAGCATGGGTAGGGGGTGCAGCATATTTACACACATCTGCCAGAGCTGCGGATTGTCAGGCAAGCAGTGTGATCAGAGGAGCTGGCACGGTAAGGCGGTACAGGTGGCCACCTAAGAGCACAAGACCAGGAGGGGGTGCAAACAAAAATGTTGAATCCCTGGTCACTTGCCTTGACAGGGATCCAAATTTTTAAACTATCTGCCTGGTGCTGTTTCCCTGCTCCTCCTCCTCTAAGATGCAGCCGGTGCCCAGCGAGCTGCATTGTATCCACCAGGTCAGAGAGCAGACTCCCTCGCAGTGCTGGATACGGAAGCCTGCTCTCTCTGTCCTCCTGGTCCCTTCCTCCTTGCTGGTGCCTGGCCCCCTCTGACGTTGTCAAGAGGAGGGCATGCCAAAATAAGTCTACACTACCACCTGACCCTCCCAGCCTCCCCAGCAGTTCCAGACAGTGTGTGGTGCACCCTGGAAGGTGAGAAGGTGGAAATTTAAGTCCTGGCTGCATTGCTCTGCAGGGACTCAGTGACAGGCAGGCCTCAGAACAAAGAAAAAAACTGCTGCTGCTGCTTCCAAATACACTTCAAAACAGCAATTAAAAATATCAGCTCTGGCAACACAGGAATGTTCACCTGGTCCTGTTGTTACCACCATGTGGGGGTGTTCTCGAGGTCAAACACCCTCTCATTGGAGTCCCCCAATATTATTCAAACAGTACTTGGTGGATAGTGGAGTTTAATTGCTGTGGAGCTCATACACACTGAGCATTACTGTGAGTTTCATTGCTGTGAAGCTCATACACACTGAGCATTACTGTGAGTTTCATTGCTGTGGAGCTCATACACACTGAACAGTACTGTGAGTTTCATTGTTGTGGAGCTCATACACACTGCACATTACTGTGAGTTTCATTGCTGTGAAGCTCATACACACTGCACATTACTGTGAGTTTCATTGCTGTGAAGCTCATACACACTGCACATTACTGTGAGTTTCATTGCTGTGGAGCTCATACACACTGCACATTAATGTGAGTTTCATTACTGTGGAGCTCAGACACTCTGCGCATTACTGTGAGTTTTATTGCTGTGGAGCTCATACACACTGAGCATTACTGTGAGTTTCACTGCTGTGGTGCTCACAAATGCTAGGGGATTATCCAGTCAGTGCCAGCATTGCAAAAATAATGAAACAGCTAACTGCACTGCAATACAGATTTTTCTTGCAACAGAGGCACTTTGTGGATAACCCCCATAGGGTTACAACAATAGTTGTAGTTCATTTAAAGGAACACAGTATTAAAAAACATGGTTTCCTTTTATAGTGTCTTCCTTTAAGTGAACTACAACTATTGTTTATGAGGAGTGGACATGAAAATAGTCATAATAATCAGTTTTTCCCTGGATGTGAGAGTACCCCCACCTATTTTTCGAGAAAAAAAGCACTGGTCCTAACGCTGATTAACGTCCGGCTGTGGTTAACAAAAAGATAACCAGAGCCAGGACTTGGTGTTAACGGATTCCACTTCTACAGAATCCGTTAGCACCAGCCAAAAAAAAATAAAAAATAATCGTACTCACCTCCTGTCCCGCGGCGAGGCCCGTGGCTCTGTCTGCCTTCTCAGTCCAGCGGGAGCAGGAAAAGACTGGGGGAAAAATCTGCACCTGCAGAATTCTCCATAGCGTCCCCATGTTAACGGGATATTACGGGGTAGGCGCTAGCTCAGCACCTCACCCCGGAACGCATTGCTAACCGCTGGTATACTCACGGAAGCGCTTCCACATTGCCTCAAGTATCACCTCCTGGAGTCCATGGGACTCCATGGAGGGTTGCGCTTCCGGGCCGGGAGCCATGGAGTGATCGCGGAGGGAGACTGGGAACTTTTTGTGCCCAGTTTCACTCTGCTTCCGGCCAGAAGAAGTGTTGGATGAGAGGTAAGTATCAGCTTTATTGGGGGGGGGGGGGGTTTAGGGGTGCTAAATGGTTTTGCATTTTCAGAATCATTCAGCACCCGCTATTAGAAGGTGCTAAAAATTTGCCTTGCGCGTCCCTGCGGTAATCAGCGCTAGTTTTATGGAATACCTTACTTATCGAAATGGTAATTAATGATTGCGCTCCCCATGTTAAGTATAGGACACGCAAAGTATATTAAGCTTGCGCAATTACCGATGCACTAATGGATCACTGACGGGTGTAGTGTCAGGAATGTACTGTGGATGGCATGCGTTTAACACACTTTTCCTGGCGGTACGCTTACACATGCAGACGCTAACGGTAGCGTTCACTAGGGAATACTGCCCGAGATGTATTAGGCTTACACGTAGACACCAGTCGCCCCTTTAAGCTTTTACTCTGTAGGAAAAAGGAAGTAATATGTTACTTTGTCTCGATAAATGACAATGTAAAGTGATGTGTTGCAGAAAATGTTGGTACAGGAGATGTTTCTCTGAGCCTTTCGACAGATCAGCGGTGAAAGGAGCAAGGGTTGTCAGAGAACATTAAGTGACTTTTGGCATAACACGGCATAAGACAGGTGGTGCAGGTGCTCCTCACGCATCGTGAAGACATCTTTTAGGCTGCAAGCATTTCTTGCAGGACTTTCCTGCTGCGTCAGGTCACTTCTTTCTGACAATCTGCAATAACACCTTTTATTAAATATATACGGCGTTGCGGAATTTGTTGCCGCTAGATAAATAAATGATTACAATAATAATAAAAATGGTTGGATTGCACACTGAGGGCCTCTGGCAAATGAAGTATTGATGTACCTTTTGGATCTCTGCCACAGAGAGGTTATTTGGTGTTCTGTCTGTCTGGCGCGATCTCGGATGGTGGTTCTACGTTGTACAGTGATTCATGCAGTTTTGCAAAAATATTAATTAATGAGCTGGCCATCAGGGATATGGCGGCAGCTTAGAAGTGGTAGGTGTTCGATTGTCAGGGTTCATTCTGATACAGGAGAAATGATAATGGTGTGGACCTTTTTTCTATTTACAGCGCTGGGCAGGTAAAGGTGCTTCTTGGGGACTCGGTCTGAGGTATTGTCCAACAGAAAGGTGTATCCGTGCGGATGCTTTCAAGACCAGTATGGCGCCCCCATAAGGATGATAGGTCCACAAAAGTTTGTGCGTCGGGAGTTACAGGTTGCATTGGGCATACTGACAATTCAGTGGTGTTCTGTGGCCGAGGGATGCTGGCAATATGATAAGTAATGCTGTGACCACAATCAAGTCAGTGATTTACTGTGTCGGTTACTGGCAGGGTGTGGTATCTTGCAGGGCCTTTCACAAAGTGATTTATTAATGTGCTGGAGGAGGTCGATGGGAAAGGGTTAAATGAGGGTTAAAAGCACTTTGATGAATATTGAGACTTTGTTTCATATACTGTATTCGTTTATGAGAATGGTTAGCTGTCAAACATATATAGATATGCATTATATATTCAGATGACTACAGCTGTATATACAGTATATATATATATATATATATCTCAGATATAAATATTTATGTATATGTTTACTGTATATAAAATATAATCTCCCAGGACTCTGGTAGAATACCTGTGAATGAGGAATTCACAAAAATACCACCTGGAGGGGCGAGGAACAAGAAAACAAAAAGATGATGATACATTATATATATGTCTCCAAGTAGCCTTGCACCCCAGTTTATCCCATATGTTACTTGCTCCGGTGCACAGTCTGGCTGCATCAATATAAAGATTCAGACGCCCACGGAGACTGGCTTAGACGAAAATTAAAAACTATTTGTTTAGAAAACCAGATGTTTTATTTATTTTATTTCGATGTTTTTCTAAACAAATACTTTTTTGTTTTCATCGAAGCCTTTCTCTGTGTGCGTCTGAATCTTTGGGAACATATATTTCTATATATATATATATTCTTTTTTTGTTTGGTTACATAGCTAAATCTATACATGTATGCAGTGGCGGACTGACAACTAATGGGGCCGCCGGGCAATAGGAGGTCATGGGGCCCCCCTTGTTCTGCACCCACAGGAGGCCACACCCATAAAAAAAACACTCCCTACAATGCAACACCCACATGTACATTATTGTGCCAAAGAATTTATTTCTGAACTCCTAAAAATAAAGTTTTTGAAAATCGACTTGGACCCAGCAGCGAATTGTGCCCTCTCCATACTTACAGATGGCCACCGCACTGCTACAGCAGCCATCACCCACTCATTGCACCTAAGGCTGCGCCACGGCACAAAGTCCTTGTGGAAAATGTGGGAAACTGCTGATCACTTTAAAAGATACTGTACAATCCTGACACACTGCACATCACAGAACTCCACAGCAATAAACCTCACTGGAATGTGCAGTGTGTATGAGCGTATTACAGAGCTGCACAGCAATAAACCTCACAGTAATGTGCAGTGTGTATGAGCGTATCAGAATCCACAGCAATAAAACCCACAGTAATGTGCAGCTCAAACATGGATATATATTGCCCCCAGCAGCTCAAACATGGATATATATTGACCCAGCAGCTCACACACGGATATATATTGCCCCCAGCAGCTCACTCATGGATATATATTGCCCCCCCAGAAGCTCACTTATGGATATATATTGCCCCCAGTAGCTCACTCATGGATATATATTGCCCCTAATAGCACACTCAAGGATATATATTCCCTAGTAGCTCACTCATGGATATATACTGCCCCCAGTAGCTCACTCATGGATATATAGTGCCCCAGCAGCTCACACATGGATATATATTGCCCCCAGTAGCTCACACATGGATATATATTGCCCCCAGTAGCTCACACATGGATATATATTGCCCCCAGTAGCTCACACATGGATATATATTGCCCCAGCAGATATATATTGCCCCCCCCCGGGTTGCTGACCGCATTGTCTGAGGGCCCACGGGTCAGTAGGGGCCTGGTTTGGGGTGACACATTGGGCCCCCGCCGGTTTCCTCTGATGATTGTAGAAATTAACATTCAGCCAGCGGCGCACTCTGAAGATGCCGCGTTGGCGCCTGCAGTGTGCCTGAATCCCAGTCAAGTGGAGCAGGCACATTGCACTGGTGCCGCCCCTCACGTGACACATCATGTGAGGGGGGCGGTGCAGGCGCCACCGGGGCATCTTCAGAGTGTGCGCACTGCTGGCTGCATTTTAATTTTTATGATCATCAGAGGAAACCGGCAGGGGCCCAATGTGCCGCCCAAAACTGGGCCCCTACTTACCCACGGGCCCTCGGGCAGTGCCCGAGTGCCCGATGGGACAGTCTGCTCCTACATGTATGTGTCAGAAATACCGCCCAATTTGTCAGTATCTGCATAGCTTCAAGACCTGAAGAAGGGAGATACATTTAAAAGACAAGCCTTCGAGAATGTAACATTAGTCCAATAAAAAAGTTATCACTACTACTGCTGTATTCTGGTGATTTACATATCTATCTATATATATATATATATATAACAAACCACAGGGGGGTTGCACTCAACCTAAACATGCAACAACAGCGAGTGCATCATGGAGTGCTCTTCCCTGGTGTTTTGTGCGTATATATATATATATATATTATTATTATTATCATCATTTATATAGCGCCAACAGTTTCCGTAGCGCTTTACAATAACCAAAGGGAACAAAATACATATAAACGGACATAAGATGGAAGCAAGAGGTGTAGAGGGCCCTGCTCATAGGAGCTTACAGTCTAGATATACATATATATATATATATATGAATCGAACAACGTGGCAGCACTCCAGGTCTGCTGAAAATCAAAGTTTATTTTGCCGTGGTCCCCCATGGGAGAATAAACTTTGATTTTCAGCAGACCTGGAGTGCTGCCACGTTATTCGATTAATCTACACTGTGAACTAAGTGGCCGGCACCGGACACCGAGGATTTTGAAACCAGAGTGCTTGGTATATTGTTTACTTTATATATATATATATATATATAAACACCAGAGTATAGCAGTTCGTAGTGATACCTTTTTTATTAGCCTAACGTTACATTTAAAAGAAATTTCCTCTTGAAAGCTTGTCTTTGAAATGTAACGTTAGTCCAATAAAAAAGGTATCACTACGTACCGCTATATATATATATATATATATATGCATAAAAGTGAGACAGAGTTCATTTGCATATCCTACCCAGAGTTCCTTGCTGCATATGGGGGATGTGGCACAGGAGCTTTGGGATGCAATTCTTCGAATTGCTATGATGTGCAGGTGGCTTCTGCAATAATAAACACACTTACTATATATATATATATATATAGATATATATATATATACGTACATATATATCTATAATTAGACTTTGTGGTATTTTTGTTTATATCTACATATGTGTGTGTGTGAATTATATATATATATATATTACACTCGAGATAGATATCTCAGGCCAGATGACATGATTCAGCTCCAAGAGAGGGTGGTAATAAGCGATTCTCTAAAAGGAGCGTGGCGTTCTCTGCACTTCTTTTTGTCATTTTTAAATTTTGTTTGTCTATTTTCAGTGTTTTACTTCTCTTCTTTATAATGAAAAGCTGTGTGTAAAATCCCAGTGCTATTTAAATAATGATGATGACAATGATTCTAATAACCGCCGTGCCTGCACGTTCCAGACAGTGGCTAGTGATGGGGAATGTGGATACAGTTGGGATCTGCAGTGCTCTGGTGTGACTGAGGATAGGGATATTTTGCAGAGCTGTGCTTTTTCCCTCAGTCTGGCACGGGAAAGGTTCCTCTGAAGCAAATATCAGATTTTTATCGCTTGCGTATCTTATTAAACCATTCATTCTCTGTGCTCTCTCGCACCAGTCGCTATTCATCCACCCTCTCTTTACTCTCTCTTCCACTCCCTCCATCCCTGTCCTGTATCTCTGTCTCAGCTGGCTCTCTCCCTCTTCTCCACGCCCTGCAGTGAGTGGATGGGAGGGAGGACTTAGCATGGGTATCACTGTCCTGTGGGCATCAGACACACGGTGCGTGCTGCATACAGGCCCAGCTTGTGAGTGGATACACCTGTATGTACCTGTGTGTGCCTGAGCGACGACATCTACACCTATAGACCTCTGGTTACATTGCTAAATCTATACGTGTATGTCAGCAATACCGTCCAATTAACCAGTATCTGTCTGGGTAAGTAAAACTTACTTGTTTAATCACGCTATGTGTGCGATATAGGTATATTAATTTATATATATAATATAATATATATTCCTGTGATGTGCAGATGGCTTCTGCAATAATATAAATAACCATTATAGCGCGGAGGCTTTTTATCTCACTTTTTGTCCTCCACCACAACCGTTGTAAGTACTAATATATATATATATATATATATATATTCCGCAACTTGTTATTCAGACTATATTTGTAGATTTATTTATAGGTTTGCTCGTAAATAATTTGGGTTGATACAAATTAAAAAGGAAATTTAACACATATTTATGAGTATGTAGGGGAGTTTGGTTTATATTATTGTGACGAATAAATAAATAAACATACATATACGTTTGTGTTTATGTACGCAGTGACAAATGCGCCTATATTTAGCGTTTTTATCTATTATGCAGTATATTGCAAACAAAAAAGCTTTACATATTTTTGATATTTTTTTGTGTTTTTTCACATTTTTATATCCATGGCATAATTCTACACTTTAACCTAATTAGGTAATATTCTTAAATGCAAAAGATTTTTATTGTGCCCGTAAATATCCCAATCAATAGTCATCTGACTATGCATATAGAACCGGAGTGTTTTATAAAGCAATCTTGTTAGCGGGCTCCACAAGGAAAGTAATAAAGCTATACCGGTGCAAGAAGGAGCTTTTACAGATAAATGTAAGTGTGATTGCATTTTTTATGCAAGTGCTGTCAGTGACAGTATCACAGAGATACAGGTCAGGTCTATTCACTAAAGGTGAACCTCAGGAGAACTGGTAGGAGAAGAGAAAAATCTAGACCAAATAGTCGATATGGAAAGTGAGATGAATGGGAGAATTTTTCTGGTTTGGCTATTTTGACCTAGAATTTTCACTTCTGCCAATTCTCCTGAGTTTCACCTTTTAGTGAATAGACCTGATAGGTGAAACTTTGGAAAATTGGCAGGCAGGAGAAGTGAAAATTCTAGTTCAGAATAGCCAAACCAGAAAAATTCTCCTATTTATCTCACTTTCCAAATCGGCTATTTGGTCTAGATTGTTCTCTTCTCCTGACGGTTCTCCTGAGTTTCACTTTTAGCGAATAGACCTGATTATTGTTTGTAGCAGTTAGCCAGTATTCTTGATACCAAGCCCAAAATTCTATGTTGGGGGGGGGGGGTTGGTGACAATTGTCTGCTCACAGCGAACCATAACTCTATAATATAAACATTGCTGGGGATGCAACTTTTATAGACTTCATTTCATTAAAATATACTCCACATGTCCTCCCACTCCAAAAACACTGCATAATGACAAACTAAAAACACAAACAACTCATATGTAATTTCCTTTTGCCCTATGGAAAACCTCACCCATATCTGATTTGGTGATTTATCTGAAATTGGATACAATAATGATGTTTTACATTTTTGAGGTCTTTATGAAGGTCCCGTTAAAAGATAACTAATGACATTGAAAACACACACAGCTCCGAATTGCTGGCGAAAGGTAACCGAACGCTGAAATTCAGCGTACGGTTACCTTTCCTGGCCATTCGGCTATCCAGAGAGCAGGCAGTTCGCCAAATCCTGGCGAATTGCCTTCACATACGGTGCCTGTTTGTTGCCTGTTCGAGGGCAGTGAAATCCCCATGAAAAAGCACTGCTTCGGCTATTCAGAGAACACAAAACAGCAGAGAAAAGTTGCCTGAAATGCCCTGCCATTCGGTGGTTTCATTCGACAGGTTTATTGAGGCGAATCCCATAGGCTTCAATGTTAAAAATATTCCCATTTTTACTCAATATCTAATAAACCGTTTATCATAATATTCTGCAGTAAAAAGTCTCTTTACTTTTAGATTTTTTTAGGATCTTTTAGGCATTTTTCAGGATTTTTTTGCAAAAATTAATTTTCTGTTTTTTTTAAAATCGTTTTTTTTCTTTTTTCTGTAACAGACCTTTTTATTATCATTCATTGGATCTTGTATGTAAATTTCAGACATTTTCGTTCAGTAGTTTCTTTGCAAACAGCGTTTCACTTTTCAAATATTCAAGTGTACTGTTTTGGCTTTTTTTTTCACTCCATTCGTCTGCGGTGTTGGGTTTTTCCAGCGGCTGCACTGTGCTGTGATTGGTGGCTGCTCGGGTTTCTCCGGCGTGTTCGGCGGGTTTAATCCAGATTTTTTTTGCGGGTTTCAGTGAGCCTTCGTCGGGTTTTGCGGTGAGTGTTCATCGGGTTTGCGGCAGCTTTTCCCTGCACTACGATGGCCCTGTGGTGCTTGCTGAATACACTGCAGGGTCACCGAAATAAGATCGCCAAATCGCATTGAATTGAAAAGGATGAAAAGTCACCAAGCGTGCGGTGACTTTTCGATTCTCTTTGAATAACCCTGACAGTGTTGTTGAAAAGTACATTAATATTGGGGGGGGGTGGTAAAGGTTAGGGATATATGATAGTTGGGGTGACCAATTTAGGCTATATGTAGACTGTGTAAACATATGGTTTCAGGCGTCTGCTTTGCCAGGACTCATATCATGCTCATTAAAACAAAACTGATTGTGATGGGAATTGCATGGTCAGTCAAAAAAAAGCTGGCACATTATAATCCTAAAACCTCACTAAACCTAATGCTCGCTCAGCCTCAGTGACCTTACTCCCCCCTTAACCCACAACAAGTTGCGTAAAGTGGCATGATGTGTTGCTAAGACTTGGATGCAACAGTGTACCCTTCGACGTAAGGGAACTCATGGGTATCAGCATCACTAATGCTGATTTTATTACAGTGGGGAGCATTTTCTTACCCTGTCTCATGGGTCAGCAACCTTGACCCTCCAGATGTGTTGGAATTATATCTCCCATCGATGCTCACTCATTAGATTTGCTGACCATCATAGGAAATGTAGTTCTAAAACATCAGAAGGGTCAACTTTTCTGACCCCTGCCCTAACTTTTTAAGTGCTTTAACTTGGCTGTCTTGAGACACATCCACGTACCGGTTGTGTCTTCCACCAAACTACTCCAAGAACCGGTGATATTTAGCATTTGTATGTCATTTGGTTTTATTTATTACTTTGCTAATACCGGCTGGGTGGAGTAGAGGTAACATCGCTGATCTATAACCGTGGGGACACAGGTTCAAATCCTGGCCAGAGCACCTCTCCAGTAAGTGTCCTTGGGCAAGACACCTAACAGTAAATACTCGCCACCCAGGACATACTTGAAAACAAGAGAAATCTCAATGTATGCTTTCTGGTAAAATCCTTTCTCCAAAAAAAATTTGTAAATTTTAGTTGCCCTGTTTCTACCTAGAAGATTTTTATATTTTACTGAAGATACAGTCTCCAAGACAGCCATGGTGAGGTCTATGCAAGTCCCATGTTTCATGGCTCACATGTCTTTAATATGTTATAGAGATGACACTGCAAATCTAAGGCTAATGTCAGACGAACGCATTCTGAGCACACTGTGCGTCCGTGCACAACTGACGTACTTTCTGACTGATGATACTGTACACACCACACGGTCCTTTTTTTTTGACTGATGTTTTTTTTGACTGATGCAGATGGGAAATAAAATTAATATGTAAAATGAAAAAAATTGATACATGATATGAAAAAACATTTTGTCCGTCAAAAATGCTGGACGTCAAAAATGCAGTCCGTCTGACTACATTCCATCACTCACACACAAAGCTACACGGATGTGGCGCACTCTGTGCGTCCGTCCTAGCGGTTTGACGTTATTGCCTAAATTGTATCCGGTGCCACGTGCGTTGTGCGTCCGCCCTTCTGTGAGGACGTACGTCGTGTGGGGGTCTCTATTGATCATGATTCTATGCTACGACGGACGTACAAATGTGCGGCAACACGGACGTGATCACTGCGTTCGTCTGACACGGGTCTAACACTCTCTTCGATATAACAGTTCAATCTCATTTGTTTCCCCTTGCAGTGTCCTGCCACCCAACGCTAAAACAAATCCCTCCTGGCCTCCTCTATCCACTCTCCTGCTCCTCGCAGGAAACTATCTTGTTGGATGAGCAATCCGGACATCAAGAAGAACCGTCTGGTCGCAACGTCATGAAGAAGAAAACTGTTCTCGCTCTTTTTGGGGTGGTCCTGGGATATCTAGTGACGGGAGCTGTTGTCTTCCAGATGATCGAGCAGCCGTATGAGACTCTTCAGCAGAGCAAACTGGCCGAGCAACGCAGAGCATTTCTTGACATGAACACTTGTGTCCAAGATGACCAGCTGGACGAATTTGTGATGGTAAGAAAATGGGGATTGAAGGTACGCTTTTGGTGGTGGATCAATGTTTGCATAGTTTTTGGGAGCAGAGGGGCTAACGCTTTGTAGTGCTTTTATAATTGGGATTAAGGAATGCTGTGCATGCCTGGCATAAGAGGGTAAAGTGAAATTCTGCAGGTCTTTGGCAGGAGAAGGGTTAAATGACCCTCTGGCTCTGCAGCAGGTGAAGGACGCCCTGGGTTCAGGAGCAGATATCGCAACAAATGATACCAATGTAACTACGCGCTGGGACATCGGAAGCAGCTTCTTCTTTGCGGGCACCGTCATCACCACCATCGGTAATGGTCATGTGACCTGCATGGGGGTCTAAATACATGTAGTAAATTAACACCAAATATATATTTACAAAAGGTAAACAGTAAAGGGGGTAACAAGCCAAGAGAGTGTGTTATGACTGATGATAATATAGGAATCGAGACAGACTACACAAAAAAATCAATGATTATTATAAAAATAAACTTAAACACAACAATTTAAATTGAAATATAAGGTTAAACCAAGTGCTTTCTTTATATACATATATAGTTTTCCTCAGAATTATTGCTGCTGTCACGTTGCAGTATCTGAAATTAATTTTGCTTTGCCACATAATGAAAAAATTAGCTGAGAGGTGTATAAAATATCTTGCCAGCCACTCAATTATCAAGTTTTCCCACTCTTTGCCTTCCTGGGATGTTCTTCTTTAATACTCTGTTTTCATTTTTCCATTTCTCAACAAATGAATACCTCCTCTGCTTCTGTCTACCATTTCCACCCAAGGCTATCTCTTCTATGCCTCATTCCATTGTATCTTCAGTTATTTCCCTTTACTCATCTACACCCTTCTGCTTTTCCAGGATTTGGCAATAACGCTCCTAAGACAGAGGGTGGTCGGATGTTCTGCATTTTCTATGCGCTGGTTGGAATCCCTCTCTTTGGAATCCTGTTGGCCGGAGTGGGTGATCATCTGGGGTCTGCTTTACGGAAAGGGATCGGGAAGGTGGAAATGATATTCTTGGTAAGATCATCCAAACCCTATTGCGGTAAAGTAGTGCTGGAACAGCAGATGGCTTAGTCTAAAGTGGTGATCAGGAAAAAAATTATTGCATTAAATAATATAGTCGTGGAATACAATGGTAGCAGTGGCGTAGCGAGGGGGCAGGGGCGGCACGTGCCCCTGGGCATCTTTCAGCCAGGGCGCAGCAGCCCTGCCGCTTGAGTTGGTTCCACCAGCCAGCCACGATCGCGGCTGGCTGGTGGAACCCACATGAGCGGCAGAGCTTCATGCCGGTGTGTTGTGTCGGATCTCGTTCCTCGTCGAGAGCTGTTCCAAGCAGCCTTCGGCAGAAATCAGAACTCCACCTATGCAGGCTCCTGCACATCTGTCGCTGTACAGGGGTGTGAGTTCGCTCACGCCCCTGTACAGCCCCCTGCACAGTGACAGAAGTGCAAGAGCCTGGGGACGTGGAGTTCAGATTTCTGCCGAAGGCTTCTTGGAACAGCTCTCAATGAGGAACGAGATCAGACACAACACCGGCAATATTTTCTCGGAGGGGCCTGGCTGAGGAGAGGTGAGCTGGGGCCTGGGGGCAATATATATCCATGTTTGAGCTGCTGGGGGCAATATATATCCATGTGTGAGCTGCTGGGGCAATATATATCCCTGTGTGAGCTGCTGGGGGCAATATATCCATGTGTGAGCTGCTGGGGCAATATATATCCATGTGTGAACTGCTGGGACAATATATATCCCTGTGTGAGCTGCTGGGGCAATATATATCCATGTGTGAGCTGCTGGGGAAATATATATCCATGTGTGAGCTGGGGCACTATATCCATGTGTGAGTTGGGGGCAATATATCCATGTGTGAGCTGGGGGCAATATATCCATGTGTGAGCTGGGGTAATATATCCATGTGAGCTGGGGGCAATATATCCGTGTGAGCTGGGGGCAATATATCCGTGTGAGCTGGGGCAAAATATCCATATGTGAGCTGGGGGCAATATGTTCATATGTGAGATGGGGCAATATACCCATGTGTGAGCTGGGGCAATATATATCCATATGTGAGCTGGGGGCAATATAGCCATGTGAGCTGGGGGAAATATATCCATGTGCGATGTGTATGAGTTTTATTGCTCTGGAGCTCTGTGATACACTCAAACACACCTGTACCGGTAGCGGTAACGCAAATGGTTCATAAACAACAGACTGCAACTTAATAGCCAAGGAGACACAAGGGTTAACTGAATTGCCTCTAGGCTCTGAAGGTTTCAAGACCAACAGACCAACTAGGACAAGCTCAGAAACATGATACATGGGACGTGAGTCTGTGAAGTATTCAAGGTGCAGGGCAGTCAAAGCAAATGGCAAGAATAAACAATCTTTCTGAATTGCAGTTTTCACATGAACAAAGACAGGAGTAGTACGTTGGGTAACTGTACCTCGAAAGGTCACAAGTGATACCCTAAGACAAGATGGGACAGAACCCAGACAGCGAGCAATAAACCCAGCTGCAAGCATAGGGTTAATTGCCAATGCTCACAAACAGCAATATTCAAACGTTCAGATAGAGTGGTCAAAGTACAAGCCGGGTCAGTCAACAGGAGAAGGGTTTGCATACAGAAATGGGTCGGTAACAGTGATCAATAAGGAATAAACTTAGCGCTGCTGGAAACAAACTCCACGTCAGGGCAATGAGGCCATTCCTCCTTTACTCTTTTAAACCCAGCGGCTCCTTGTGACTACACCAGACCCCGCCCCCTCAGATGCCAGTCTGCCATCAGGAAGTGCTGGCAACCGACCAGCCAGCGGCACACCACCCTGCCCAGACCCCCCAGGGAGCACAACAGGGGCTAAGGATGTAACAACACCGCACATTACTGTGAGTTTTATTGCTGTGGAGCTCTGATACAGTAATGTGTAGTGTGTTTGAGCGTGAGTTTTATTGCTGTGGAGCTCTGTGATGTAATAGAGCAGCAGGAAATGCTAGCAGAATGCTTGGTTGTGTAGGGAGAGGTATTGGCAGTAGGAAAAGGGAAGTGCTCATGCCACTGTACAGAGCACTGGTGAGACCTCACTTGGAGTACTGTGTGCAGTACTGGAGACCGTATCTCCAGAAGGATATAGACATCTTAGAGAGAGTTCAGAGAAGGGCTACTAAAATGGTGTACGGCTTGAAGGAGAAAAGTTACCAGGAAAGGCTTAATGATCTTAACATGTACAGCTTGGAAAAAAGACAAGACAGAGGAGATATGATAGAAACATTTAAATACGTAAAGGGACTCCACAAGGTAGAGGAAGGGAGTATATTTAAAAGGAAACAAAATAGCAAAACAAGAGGACATAGTCTTAGATTAGAGGGGCAAAGGTTTAAAAGTAACATCAGGAAGCATTATTTTACTGAGAGGGTGGTGGATACATGGAACAGCCTTCCAGTTGAAGTGGTAGAGGCTAAAACAGTAATTGAATTTAAGCAGGCATGGGATAGGCATAAGGCTATCCTAAACAAAAGATAAATCCAGGTAAAGTATCCATGTAATTGGGCAGACTAGATGGGCGGAAAGGTTCTTATCTGCCGACATTTTTCTATGTTTCTATGTTTCTATGATACCCTCATACACACTATACGCAGCCAATGAGTCAAGTGGCACGTCGGCTAGTCTTGGCAAAACCTGCCCATCAGTAAGAGGTTAATGATGCTCTCCTGTTAGCCTGTTTTATGTGTTGCACCTTTCCAATTGTTATTCAAAAAAATAGTTATTATATTTTGGGGGTGGGGTCAAATATTTGTAAAATTTATATGCTTTAGTGATTATTTTTGGTTGGGGGGGCACTAATGAAAGACTTGCCCCCGGGCGCCACATGATCTCGTTACGCCTCTGAATGGAAGATAGATCCATATAAGCATTGTGTAGGAACCCCATACAATCTTGGCATTCTCAATGCAAAGGTATAAGGTAATCAAAGGGACACTGCAGGGCTAAAGCATGAGGGGGTAGAAAACAGAGGAGTTAAACATTAACCCCTCCTGACATCCTCCACACTCCCCCCCTGTTGTTACCGTGTAGTTTCCTTTAAAAGCTCACCTGAGTCCAGTGCTGATCTCCCTGTGATCTCTGCAGGATTTGACATGCTTCCAGCATAGCATATCATGTGACCACAGGGGGGGGGACTAAGTTCTCCCGCCAATCCAGAGACTCTTAATAGAAGACTTGGATACTATTGGATGGGGCTAGTACCCAAAGGACTCCAAGCCCAGGAAACCTGTGCCGAGAGCTCTCTGAGCTTAGGTTCTGGGCATGACTAAGCCCCTGTATTTGGATGGCTGCATTGGCCCTCTGAGCCCCCCCCAGGAGGGAGGAGAGGGAGCATCAAGCTCACAGCAGTGTGACTACTTAAATAAGATTGTGTGCTCACGTTTTGTAGAGTGTTCCTTTGAGCCTATACAGACCAGCAAGGTTAGTTTATTAGTTTACTACCCTTACCCTTCATGACAAGTTAATTAGGGGAATTCAGCAGCTTTGAGGTGGTTAACCCCTTCACTACCGTGATTGTGTACACACAATCAGTAGCAGACACAGCAGCCCGTGATTGTGGTAACATGATCTGTGGCTATGCTGTGTCATTGTAAATGAAGTTCTTTTGACGCAAATGAATTTAGTTTGCACTCAAGCTCCAGTAATGTGCCCCTAAATTTTTAGCACAGTGGGCCTGATGCTCGAGGTGTTAACACTTTTTAAAAACAGCTGGGGAATTTTTCTAACAAACATTTCCCCAGCTGCTCCTGCACGGAACTCGGAAATGTAGTAACTCCATTTAGCCAGCAGATGGCGACATCTGACTGTTAAATAGTTTATTACAGTAAGGAATACATTGGGAATAACCCCAAATAATTCTTACTGTTCAATTAATTGAATATGAATTTCCAAAAAAAACCTACTGGTTCCTGAAAGTGTTTTTTTTTTTTTTAATTGCTTGGTAGTGAAGGGGTTAAATGAAGCAAAACTCTACGAATGCAATAAATTCTTAATCCAAGGCACATAGCGGACCCATTTCTACAAGGGAAGCTGGGGGGGAGGATCATTCCCCCTCATCCTCCCGGTTCCTACACTCATGCATGTAGGATAAAAAGACTTAAATAATTTAATTTCTTATATAGGATTATAAACTTACGTCTAGATGGGCTCCTAAATGCTACATAACCACATATCCTAAAAGGCTTGCAGTAGCCAAACTCTTCTATGAGTATTTATCATTGCCATGAAATCCTTCCAGAATCCCTCATTACACTGACCGCTAAACTTCTCCATTGACTTCAGTTTACCTTGCAGGAAGTATTTACTAGTGACCCCCCCCCCCTCCCCATCTCCTCTGCGCTCCAGGGGGTTATGAGGAGACACATTAGCTCACCCTGTCTCAAAGCCGACTTGCTCATCGATAGGCCACCTTGAAATTCAATTTTTTAGAGCTTTTGAAATTAGATTTTGAGTCGAGTCTAGGATAAAGTACAGACAGAAAATCACGTGGGAATGATTGGGGAGCGGTATGCGAAGTATCAAAGTATCATATATCCAGAAAAGGAAAGAAGAAAAAAATACTTTTAAGTAAACTATAGCAATTATTTTTCCTAAAGTGCCGTCATAATCAGGGTTGTTACTATTAGCTGTACAGTTATGTGCGAGTATATGTGATAAAAGATAAACCTGAGAGATATCAGAAACCAGTAAAAATGAACAATGTTTAAATATTTTTTAATTGATTTACTGTTTATTTATTTTTTATATATAAATTTTGTTATACAATTGTTTGTGTAGATAGATAGATAGATAGATCAGTGATTTAACAGGATCTACTGTATGTATTCCTGTTCTCAATCAAGCAAAAATGTATACCAGGAGAAAGGCTCTCAAACTCTTAACAATATTTATTTATTGTATGATCGACCTTTCACTCCATGGCAGAAGTTTGTGAAGATGCATACAAATCACTCACAGACAGTGACCTAAATGCTAAATACAAACTGAAAACGAGGGTCAGCGTATTGTGTATACAAGTTACTGAAAGAATATACAATATCAGAAAAAAGTGAACACATATACAATTTAATTAACAGGTCTATTCAAAGAAAGGTGAAACTCGGGAGAATGACTGGAGAAGTGAAAAATCTAGGTCAAAATAGCCAAAAAAGAAAAATTCTCCCATTTTATCGCACTTTCCAAATCAGCTGTTTGGTCTAGATTGTTCTCTTCTCCTGCCAATTCTCCATATTTTCACCTTTCTTTGAATAGACCAGATACAGCGCTATTCAGAAAGGGTGAAAACCTTGAGAATGACTGGAGAATTGAAAATTCTAGATCAAAATAGTCAAACCAGAAAAATTCTCCCATTTATCTCACTTTCCAAATTCTCTATTTGGTCTAGATTGTTCATTCTCCTGCCAATTCTCAAGGGTTTCACCTCTCTCTGAATAACCCTGATAGTATTTATACAAATAGTGGTCCAAAATAAATGTCATATTTCAAAGAATAATATCTGTCTCCATCTTGATGTAAACAAGCTACTCATAACTCTAGTAACTGTTACGCCCATCACAGGTACCCAGGAGCAGTGGTGGCTAGTGACCTTTCAAGTTGGTGGGGCGCCAGACTGGAAACATGAATGTTTTTAATCATGAATAGGAATATGTCTATTATGGCACTAATACCTCCAAAATATGTGGATGTTCCCATACTTAGGGAATACACCATATAGACATATTCCTATTAATTTGGCAAATAAAATGGCCATAAAATCAATGATTACAAGTGTAATCCAGAAATTGCCCACATGATGTATACATAAAACATTATTCATTAGAAAAAAAATCTAAAAGTGAATTTTTTCTTATTATTTGGTGAAAGTAAAAACTTGAACGCTGATCCTACCCATTTTATTTTATTTTAAATAACTCTGGGTATACAAAACTTCAATGTGTGAAACAAAGAAATCCTGTTTACTGCTGCTCATTTAATTTTTTATTTATTTAGTTTATTATTTATATTTTTTATTTGTATTTACCACATTAAGGCAAATGTTGGGTGCATTTTCTGTCAGTAAAGGGTTAGGGCAGGCACCTGGTGTGCGTATCAGATAAAAATCAGCATTCAAGCCTCAGACAGAGCTTACTTTGGGAGTTTGAACCAAGCACAATTAGTCAGTAGCAGGGGGGAGGAGCACCAATGCTGAATTGTGCAAAGAAAAGAAACATTATTAATAATATGAAAGCACAATATATGTATGGATTAAAGGTATACGCTATTAAATATTGAATTCCCTTTTTTGCCCGTAAAAGAACTTACAGTTATAAAGTGGTCAGCATGTGAGAAGTGCCCCCCCTCCCAGATCCACCGACGCAGTGAAACATTGTGTGGAGGAATTTCCTCCACCCCACCCAGTGTCACCAGCAGCCGGGAATTTTTAATTTCCTGGCTACCGGTCACCAGTGATGTCAGCATACAGAAAGTGTACTGATGTCACCCTCTCTGAGACCAATTGCTGTAGCAATCGTTCTCGGAGAAGCAGCCAATGGATAAGACTTGCACATGCACACAACTCAATTCAATTCAATTCAAATAAGCTTTATTGTCAGGACCAAATACATTTTAGCATTGCCAAAGCATATGGGGAGGTTATATGGGGTGGAGGGGGGTAGTGGGACATATATGGGGGGATGGGCAAGTCCATGGATATTATCAGGGGTAAGGGTAGGGATAATGTTAAGGGGAATGGGGGCAAGTCCGTGTTGGGGATTTATGAGTCCGGGATCTCTCATGTTCCTCTCAGTCTGTGACAACTCCATCATTCTGCGCAGGCACTACAGAACTTACGTACATAAAGTACACACATCCCATTGTGCTGTGCAATTTGCAGCTCCTATACTATGCAAGTTGCACAGGACCCCAAATTACGTTAGAAAGCTTCAGAGACTTCTGGGTTTGGGAGTCCCTGAGCTGAAAAGGAAGAGCTGTACCACTGGCGTCGTAACGTGGGGGCGGGGGGTGCGGCCCGCACCAGGTGACACCCGCCTTTAGGGTGACACCATCACCCTAAGGGCGGGTGTCTCACCCTCCGCCACGTATTTGCTCCCTGCGAGCGTCCGAAGCATGCAGCTTCGGCGCTCGCCTGGAGGAAACACGTCACCAGCCAATCGCAGCTGGTCACGTGGCTCCCCCAGGTGAGCGCCCAAGCTGCGCGCCGCCGGACGCTCTGAGGGAGCGAACACGCGGCGGAGGTGAGCTGGGGCATATCCATGAGGTGCTGGGGCATTATCCATGAGGAGCTGGGGCATATCCATGAGGAGCTGGGGCATATCCATGAGGAGCTGGGGCAGTATCCATCTGCTGGGGCAATATCCATGAGGAGCTGGGGCATATCCATGAGGAGCTGGGGCAAATCCATGAGGTGCTGGGGCAAATCCATGAGGTGCTGGGGCATATCCATGAGCTGGGGGCAATATCCATGAGCTGGGGCATATCCATGTGCTGGGGCAGTATATCCATGAGCTGGGGCAGTATATCCATGAGCTGGGGCAGTATATCCATGAGCTGGGGCAGTATCCATGAGCTGGGGCAGTATCCATGAGCTGGGGCATATCCATGTGCTGGGGCATATCCATGAGCTGGGGCATATCCATGAGCGGGGGCAAAATCCATGAGAGCAGCTGGGGCATTATCAATTAGAGCAGCTGGGGCAGTATATCCATGAGAGGAGCTGGGGCAGTATATCCATGAGAGGAGCTGGGGCAATATCCATGAGAGGAGCTGGGGCAATATCCATGAGAGGAGCTGGGGCATATCCATGTGTGCTGGGGGCAGTATCCATGAGAGCTGGGGCAATATCCATGTGTGAGCTGGGGCAATATCCATGAGAGCAGCTGGGGCAGTATATCCATGAGAGGAGCTGGGGCAATATCCATGAGAGCAGCTGGGGCAGTGTATCCATGAGAGGAGCTGGGGCAGTATATCCATGAGAGGAGCTGGGGCAATATCCATGAGAGGAGCTGGGGCAGTATATGCATGAGAGGAGCTGGGGCAGTATATCCATGAGAGGAGCTGGGGCAGTATATCCATGAGAGGAGCTGGGGCAATATCCATGAGAGGAGCTGGGGCATATCCATGTGTGCTGGGGGCAGGATCCATGAGAGCTGGGGCAATATCCATGTGTGAGCTGGTCTGGGGCAATATATCCATGTGTGAGCTGGTCTGGGGCAATATATCCATGTGTGAGCTGAGGCGCAATATATCCATATGTGAGCTGAGGCGCAATATATCCATATGTGAGCTGGGGCAATATATATCCATGGGTGAGCTGCTGGGGGCAATATATAACTGTGAACTGGGGCAATATATCCATATGTGAGCTGGGGGCAATATATATCCATGGGTGAGCTGCTGGGGGCAATATATATCCAGAGCTGCTGGGGGCAATATATATCCATGTGTGCTTTCACTGCCTTCGAACAGGCAACGTACTTGCTGGCAGTTGGCAAAAAGTTGTGTGAGCATATGAGAGAGCTCCACAGCAATAAACCTCACAGTAATGTGCGCTGTGTGTATGAGCATTCAGTGTTATATGGGAGTACTGATTTAGGAGTAAGAGTAGTTGAAAAAAATCTGTAAAACTCGGGGGGGGGGGGGGTGACACCATAAATTACCACACCGGGTGACACCAACCCTAGTGACGCCACTGGCTGTACGCGATGAGGGACAAAAAGTAAAAAAAAAAGAAAAGGAAAAAATAATTTGGCAGAGGCTGCTAGCAGAATCTGCCAAATTATTTAAGGGCAAAAAAGGGAACTTTTTGGTAGAGTGTTCTTTCAATAATGAGGATGGACTGAGAGAAGATGAGCGACATTACCACCCTCTGAATGCCGATGTCACTAGTGACTGATCTTCAAAATTCAGGCTGGTGGTTGAAGATTGGGAAGACATTAGGGGTTTTTCAAAGAGAACTGATCTGGTCCCGACATGCTACCGAACAGGGAATTTCGGGGCCATTCGGCTATTCAGAGAGCAGGCAGTTGGCCAAATTTTGGCGAACTGCCAACAAGTACGGTGCCTGTTTGAAGGCAGTGAAATCCCCCATAGAGAAGCAATGGTTAATCTATTCTGAGACACCAAACACGAGAGAAAAGTTGCCGAAGTGTCCTGCTGTGCGGTGCTTTCATTCGGCAGGTTTATTCAGGCGAAACCCCAAAGGCTTCAATGTTAAAAATATTCTTGTTTTAATCCAAAATGTAATAAACCGTTTACTATTCTAATCTGCTGTATAGAATCTCTTTATTTATTGGGGGTTTTTTTTAGGATCTTTCAGGCATTTTTCAGCCAATTTTTTTTTTTTTAATTGTTTTTTCATTTTTCTGTAACAGACCTTTTTATTATAATTCATTAGATCTTATATGTAAATTCCAGACATTTTCGTTCGGTAGTCTTTTTGCACACAGTGTTTCAATTATGAAACTTTCAAGCGTACTGTTTTTTTTTTTTTATCCCGTTCGTCAGCTTGTCGGCTTCTTCTGACGACTGGTCTGCGCTGTGATCGGCAGCTCGGCGGCTTTTTCCAGTGCGTACGGTGTGGTTTTTCCGGCGGTTTCAGTGGGTTTTCGGCAGGATTTTGGCAAGTTTATGGCAGATTTTCCCTGCACCCCAGGGACCCTGCGGCAAATGCTGGGTGGGGAATGTTGATTCCCTGAAGTGCAGGGAACTGTGGGGAACGAGAGAGCATCAAAATGTCAGTGACATTTCGGTGCTCTCTGAATAACCCCTATAATTCTATTTGCAGTTCCCAACTATTCTGATTCTTCACACCACTAACACAGTGGCTTGGTCGAAATAGACTCTATAACAGGGAGCCACTAACGGATATCGGCATGTGACGATTTATTCCCTTAGCGGCTCCTGGTTATCGATGGGATCCCCCAGAATTCCTAAGCATCCACTATATAAAACTGCATTAATCAGGTAAAAATTCTCAAGGGATACAAGTACTGCAACAGATCACTAGTATTTAAACCAGTGGTAGGGAATCCACAAGGTAGAGGAAGGGAGTATATTTAAAAGGAAACAAAGTAGCAAAACAAGAGGACATAGTCTTAGATTAGAGGGGCAAAGGTTTAAAAGTAACATCAGAAAGCATTATTTTACTGAGAGGGTGGTGGATACATGGAACAGTCTTCCAGTTGAAGTGGTAGATGGCCAAAACAGTAATTGAATTTAAGCAAGCATGGGATAGGCATAAGGCTATCCTAAACAAAAGATAAATCCAGGTAAAGTATCCATGTAATTGGACAGACTAGATGGGCCGAAAGGTTCTTATCTGCCGACATTTTTCTATGTTTCTATGTTTCTAAACACTGCTACCATTAAATGATATTAAACAAAACTATTATGTTGCAAGACTCGGATGAACCTGCATGAAATGCTATTTTAGCAGTAAGCCAACAAACAATGAAGCCATTTTTTTCACTTGGCCCTCGAGGAGCGAGAGTGTTCAAAGTAAAAATCCAATAATCCTCCCGTCTCAAGAGCTCCTTTGCCTTGGCCCCATCCCACGGTAAGGGGGCTACATGGTCAATTTAGTTTTATTCTTAGTACGTTAGAGTACTGTGTGCGTGATATGTATCTTGATAAAAGTCCAGGCATGTAATGAAACGACAGTCATACAATGAATAAATATTGTTAAAAGTGTAATTGAGCTTTCTGAGTGCTTTCCCCATTGGGTGGTATATATTTATACAGCGTGTATACAATATTGCTATACTGTTATACATAATATATACAGTATATTTATATACATACATAGCTTAATAAATCCAATAAAGCAAGCTGGAGCAACATTTTACACATATATATATATATATATTATTGATTTGCCCTGCGAGTGAGCATCAAGTACCTACAAGTCATGGTCTATCTCCTGCTGATGAGGGCATAATAAGCCACAAACAGCTGCACAGGAGTGGCTGTGACTCGTTGCATAACCTGACCTTTGCTTAAAAGCCATCTAGTATGGCAATGCACTGGTAAGGAGGGTTCCGTGTTAAAACAGACGCTGGATGCAAAAAAGTGACAAACTGGAGACCTCATTTGCATGTCCTACCCAAAGTTCCTTGCTGCAAATGGGAAATGTAGCATATGAGCTCTGTGGGCAAAGCAGTTCTCTGAATTGCTGAGATGTGTAAATGTCTTCTACAATTATAAACTGTATTACATATATCTTGACCTTTTATGCACCAGAATGCTATTGGCTACCAGGACTTTACGTAACAGGTCACTGTACACACCCTAGTGATTTATTAAAGTGGTCAGGCTTTGTGGAGTGCCCCCCTCCTCCCTCAGCCCCATTAGGCTGTAATAGTATTGTATATAGTAGGGATGTACCGATACCATTTTTTTAAGACCGAGTACAAGTACCGATACTTTTTAAAAGTACTCACCGGTACCGAGTACTGATACTTTTATTTAATGTCATGTGACCGCATTTCAATAAGAACAGACCTCATATAAAATGCCCCAGCTCACATATTGCCCCAAGCTCATATTGCCCCAGCTCATATTGCCCCAGCTCGCAGTGCCCCTGCTCACAGTGCCCCAGCTCATATTGCCCCCAGTTCATATTGCCCCCAGGTCATATTGCCCCCAGCTCAGTGCCCCCAGCTCATATTGTCCTAGTTCATATTGCCCCCAGTTCATATTGCCCTCAGCTCAGTGCCCCCAGCTCATATTGCCCCCAGCTCAGTGCCCCAGCTCATATTGCCCCCAGTTTATAGTGCCCCAGCTCATATTGCCCCAGCTCAGTGCCCCCAGCTCATATTGCCCCAGTTCAGTGCCCCCAGCTCATATTGCCCCAGCTCATATTGCCCCAGCTCATATTTCCCCAGCTCATATTGCCCCAGCTCAGTACCCCAGCTAGCTCATATTGCCCCAGTTCAGTGCCCCCAGCTTATATTGCCCCAGTTCGGTGCCCCAGCTCATATTGCCCCAGTTCAGTGCCCCCAGCTCATATTGCCCCAGTTCAGTGCCCCCAGCTCAGTGCCCCCAGCTCTTATTGCCCACGCTCACCCAGCCAGGCTCCTTTGTCGCTGTCAGGCTCCTCCAGCGCTGCCAGGCTCTTCCTTCATCTTCATTCCTCGAGCGGCCGCAGGCAGAGGTTGTGCACGTGGTTCTTCTCAACGAGCGGCCAGGCTACAACCTCTGCCTGCGGCCGCTCGAAGAGGTTAGATGGGGGAGGATCCTGTCAGCGCACCAACGAAACCGGCCGGCAAGCCAGCCCAGAGCTGGCTTCCGGTATCGGTTTAGATATCGGGGGCCCCTGCACGAGTACAAAGTACTCGTACAGTTACCGGTATCGGTGCCGATAATATCAGTGCATCCCTAGTATATTTTATTAGTATAGTATTGTGTGAAGCTGAGGGATTCCTCCACCAACACAGCTGTCACTCTGCAGACAGGATTTTGAAAATCCCCCATGCCGTGTACCAGCTCAGCATGCTGGCATCAAATTGGCTCCCAAATGCTTGCAGCAGCGAGCTTTCATGAAGATAGTAGCCCTGTAGCTGCTTCTGGAAATGCGTGCGGGAGATATGCAACTTGGGTAAGCAATGTTTCTTAGATGCTTTCAGCATCTGCACAATTATTTAATGTTACACTGTTTTTGTAGAGTGTACTTTCAACTGATGAGAGATGTCACACTTTTCAAAGTCCTGCACAGATCTCTGTAGATTCCATTAATACTGAAATGCAAATATAATTTCATGTTAAAGTGGACATGTCAAGTGCTCTGTTGGATGTCACTCAGCTATGATTCTGACCTCTATACTTCTAATGCAAAGAACTTTCAGCTCTCAGTCATATCTTAGAATTTTTTTGAGCTGCAAAGTTCTGTTTTGATCTTATTGTTCAGTTTTATCTCTATCAGGGAGATCTGTTGAACCCAACATGACTTCTAAAAATTAAGACTTCTTAGAACGGCAGACGGCAGTAATTTCAAATGAATTTATTGTATGCTAGCTGACTGGGTAATGCACGTTTGGAGAGTACTATTTCCACATTCTGCTGTATCTTACAGCTGGCTGAGGCTCGTGCTATGGGAAGTGCTCTTAATGGAAGATACAAAAATCCTAGCGTCTGTCCACATGCTGAGCAAACAGCAATGACATTTCTATTCAAGTACTACCATGATCTGTCTATATCAGGGATGGGCAAACATTTTCTACGGAGGGCCACATTGAAAACTTTATTGTTATCGGGGGGCGCATTTATACTTTATTTTGTCTACTTCAATTACAATTTACAACGTATGAAAATATGAACTAATGATAATAACCATGTATTTGTCATTTTATTTCACATTCACACTGTATTACACATGCACATTACATTTTACAATACCAACTGAAACAGTTTCTCCTCACTTTTTATTTCTCCCCTCCTCACTTTATTTCTCCCCCTCCTCACTTTATTTCTCCCCCCTCCTCACTTAATTTCACCCCTCCTCACTTTTTTCTCCCCATCTCACTTTATTTCACCCCCTCGTCACTTTTTCTCCCCATCTCACTTAATTTCACCCCCTCATCACTTTTTCCCATCTCACTTAATTTCACCCCTCATCACTTTTCCCCATCTCCCTTAATTTCACCCCTCCTCACTTTTTTCTCCCCCTATCTCACTTAATTTCACCCCATCCTCACTTTTCCCCATCTCACTTAATTTCACCATCCTTCTCACTTTTTTCTCCCCATCTCACTTAATTTCACCCCCTCCTCACTTTTTCCCCATCTCACTTAATTTCACCCCTCCTCACTTTTTTTCTCTCCATCTCACTTAATTCACCCCATCCTCACTTTTCCCCATCTCACTTAATTTCACCCCCTCACATTTCACCCCTCTCCTCACTTTTTTCTCCCCATCTCACGGAATTTCACCCCTCCTCACTTTTTTTCTCTCCATCTCACTTAATTTCACCCCCTCCTCACTTTTCCCCATCTCACTTAATTTCACCCCTCCTCACATTTCACCCCTCCTCCTCACTTTTTTCTCCCCATCTCACGGAATTTCACCCCCTCCTCACTTTTTTTCTCTCCATCTCACTTAATTTCACCCCCTCCTCACTTTTCCCCATCTCACTTAATTTCACCCCTCCTCACATTTCACCCCTCCTCCTCACTTTTTTCTCCCCTCTCACGGAATTTCACCCCTCCTCACTTTTTTTCTCTCCACTCACTTAATTTCACCCCTCCTCACTTTTCCCCATCTCACTTAATTTCACCCCCTCACATTTCACCCCTCCTCCTCACTTTTTTCTCCCCATCTCACTTAATTTCACCCCCCTGCTCTGGTTGTAACTAACTGTATCGTTTATCCCCCCCAAAGGAAAAAAAAAATCTCGCGGGTCGCGTTCTCTCTGGAGTCTGTCCTCCAGCTCCATCCAGATGCAGGCAGGCAGGCTGGACCTCTGCAGGCTTGCACACGCACCCTTTGCCTCCTTGGTTGTCCTGTCTCCTCTCCTGCACCAGTGGTCACTGCACATCACGTGATGCGGAGGGGGCGCCAATACAGCGTGCCTCGTAGTCGGCAGGTGGGAGCTGGAGGGAGGCTGAGAGCGCCTGCGCAGCGTGAGCGCAGTGTGCCGCTATACTGAGCCGGCTCAGCCCGGCCCACCCATCCTGCTTTTACATTTTAAACAGCTCCGATACTGGAGCTCAGGGAAGCAAGAGCCCGACAGCCGCGGAGCCCACTGAGCCAGATCAACAAATCCCCAGAGCGGGTTCCACCACCCGTGGGCCCTCAGGCATTGCCCAAGTGCCTGATGGGCCAGTCCGCCCTTGGGCGGGCCGCAAAACACTCGGTGGCGGGCCGCATGTAGCCCGCGGGCCGTAGTTTGCCCACCCCATGTCTATATAAAGATGCCTCATATTCATATATAAAGGTTTTTCAGCACATATAAATGCTTTACATTAATTTTTTTTTTGTTGTAATTAACAAAGTTGCTATGTGACCTGAAAAACAAACGCTGTATGAAAACATAGATCAGCTATATTTATTTATTTATTTATAAAGTATTTTACCAGGAAGGATACATTGAGATTTTTCTCGTTTTCAAGTATGTCCTGGGTTCAAGAAACATTGAAATGTTACAGAAATACAAGGTAATAAATGCAAGATATTAAAAAAAAACACAAATATACAGATTAAGACAAAAAATAAATATGTAGGAAATATATTCACTATCAAGGTAATTCAAAGAGATTCGAAAAGTCACTGCACGTTCGGTGACTTTTCGTTCTCTTCAATTCGGTTTGTTTTGCCGATCCCATTTCGGTGACCCTGCGGTGTATTCAGCAAGCACCACAGGGTCCCGAATTGCAGGGAAAGGCTACCGCAAACCCGACGAAAACGAACTGCAAAATCCGGTGAATGCATGCCGAAAACCCGCAAAAACATCTGGATTAACCTGCCAAAAACCACGAAAAACCCGAGCAGGAGCCGATCACACGCTGCGCAGCCTTCGGAAAAACCAATCACACCGCAGACAGAGTGAAGTGAATAAATTAGGAAAACAGTTTGCATGAATGTTTGCAAAGAAACTACTGAGCGAAAATGTCTGAAATTTACATATGAGGTCCAATGACTGATAATAAAAAGGGAGATGCACCCTACAACAGCTCCATGCTTGAAAAAGGAGCCAAAATGTTGCTTCTAGATGTACCCCAATATATCTGACCTAGGAGAAAAAGATGGAGTGCCCTTACCGTCTTAAAAAACAAAAACAGACACTGACAGACACACATGGAATGACAGATACTGATATGGGCATATACAGAAACACGGAAAGACATATACAGACACTGACACAGACACATATGTACAGAGACACTGGCAAAGACACATGAAAAAACCACTGACCGGGACGTACTCAGAGATACTAACTAGGGTTGTGCATGACTTTTTTTTCGTGTTTTTTTTTTCCGTTTCGGATCATTACAGACAGTTTTTCTTTCATATCGGATCATTTCGATTCAGTGTTTCGGATCATTTCGGCGATCCGGATCATTTCGGGTGATTCGGATCAGTTGTTTTTTTCCTTTTTTTATCACTTATTTCCTTTTTTATTGCTTATTTAAGAATGGGAAGTAGACTACTACCAATAGAATGTAAATTTCTTTATTTAATTATTCTTTTAGAATTTTTTAGGCATTTTTTGGGTGAAATTTTAGGTTTCCTAACTTTTAAAAGAGACAAGGCCTTTTAACCGATAGGTTTCGATGCAGCATATGAATCCGCACACTGCCGGGCAGTGCCTCTCTGCAGTATAATTCAGCATTTGAATCCACACACTGCTGGGCAGCGCCACTCTCTGCAGTATAATTAATGCAGCATATGCATCCGCACACTGCCGGGCAGCGCCTGTCTGCAGAATAATTCAGCATATGAATCCGCACACTGCCGGGCAGCGCCTCTCTGCAGTATAATTAATGCAGCATATGAATCAATTTTTTGATCAGTTAGTTTTTCGTTTCTTATGAGTTATAATTAATGCAGCATATGAATCCACACACTGCTGGGAAGTTCCTGGCAGTGTGCGGATTCATATGCTGCATTAATTATACTGCAGAGAGGTGATGTCTACCGTCAAAAAGTGCGTTGATGTGTCCAAACGCCTTTTTTTCACGGAAAACGCGATAGCGGTCATACGATCCGCAATTTCGGCTGTGATTTTTTACGGATCCAAACCAGGAAACTTTGGCTGTCTGGACGTTATGTTGGCCAGACATGAGCAGCGTCTGATGTCTCCTAATCACGAACACACGCCGCTATGCGGACGCAGCGCACTCTGTACGTCAGTACTAGCGGTTTGAAGTTCTTGCAAAAATGTATTCGTTTGCCGCTTGCGTTGCGTGGCTGAACGTTCGTGCGGCCGTACTTCGTGTGTGGGCCTGCGTTGGACGTCATTTGCTGCTACCTCGGCCGAAATAAAGTGCGGCTAAATGCACGTTCGCACTACGTTCGTCTGACCCCAGCCTTATTCTGCACAGAGGTGCTGCCCAGCAGTGTGCGGATTCATATGCTGCATTAATTATACCGCAGAGAGGTGCTGCCCGGCAGTGTGCGGATTCATATGCTGCATTGAAACCTATGGGTTAAAAAGCCTTGTTTCTTTAAAAAAAAGTTAGGAAACTAAAATTTCACCCAAAAATGCCTAAAGAATCCTAAAAGAATAATTAACCACTTCAATGCGGAGGACGCGCTGAGCGCGTCCTCCCTTTGGGGTCAGCGTTCGGCCGGGTTCCGGCCGATCGCTGGCCCCCCCGGTGCGGGCTGACATCCTCGATGTCAGCCCAGCATCCGGAACCGCAGCCGCTGAAATTAGGTGTCATCGCGGGGGCGCGATGACACCTAATTCAGGCGCCTCTCTCCCTCCCGATTGGCGGCGTGCAGGGGGTTGACCCAGGCACCATTTGGAAGGGCACAGCCTGCCCTTCCAAATGGTGCCTGGCATTAACCCCTGGGGAGCTGGATCGCGAATCGGCGCTGAAAAGCGCCGGTTCGCGATCCTTTCCCGGAGCTGGCTGACATTGTGGATGTCGGCCAAGCCTCCAGGAACTCCCCCTGAGGACTGGCGTCATCGTGCGTAGCACGATGACGCCAGTCCTAGAGTTAACCCCTAACTGCCACCAACGGTGGAGATAGGGAGTTCCAATGAACTCCCTATCTCCCGATCCGTGGCAGCTAGGGGTTAAAGTTTGGTATGGTTGGATCGGCCAGAGCATGGCCGTTCCAACGATACCAAACACTACTGTGAAAAAAGTTTTTTTTAAAAAAAAAAATTTAAATTAAAAATAAAAATATATTTAAAAATAAAATTATAAAAAAAACAAAAACATTTTTTTTCTTTTTTTTTGTTCGTTAATGCAGCAATATTGTTCCCATTTCAATTATAATGTGAACAATGATGCTGCACTAACGATTTTTGTATGCGGTGCGTTTGTTAAAAATCGCGTAATTTTCCCCAAAAAAAATGTAACGAGACCCCATCTCTAATTTTTTTAACAAGCGCACCCCATACAAAATATAACCGCAATTGCTCGCATGTTAAAATGTGAAAAAAAACACTTTACACGTTGTAAATTATTGAAAATACATATTTTATTGCATTTTTTGTTATAATATACAAACATGACATAACGTATACATATAATAATGACATATTATGAATCTACCGAGTCTGACGGAAAGAACGATATATAATATGTCTGGGTAATATACTAAAATAAGCCTTCAAAACACGTTTAAACATAATGAGCAAAACCGGTAAAAATGACCTCAGCACAGAGGTGTGAAAAGCCTCAGCAGCGAAAGGGTTAAGAGGGTTATTCAGAGAGCGTGAAAAGCAGGAGAATGACTGGAGAATGAAAAATTCTAGGTCAAAATAGCCAAACCAGAAAAATTCTCACTTTCCAAATCGGCTATTTTGACCTAGAATTTTTCATTCTCCAGTCATTCTCCAGTCATTCTCCTGCTTTTCACGCTCTCTGAATAACCCTGTAAGTAAAGAAACTTACATTCTATTGGTAGTAATCTACTTCCCATTCTTAAATAAGCAATAAAAAAGGAAATAACTGATAAAAAAGCGAAAAAACAACTGATCCGAATCACCAGAAATGATCCGGATCGGCAAAATGATCCAGATCGGCGAAATGAGCCGGATCGGCAAAATGATCCTAAATTTCGGATTGATCCGAAATTTCGTTTGGTCGATATTTTGTTTTCAGAAATGCTCCCGAAACACAAAAATGGTGAATTTCGTCTGAATTTCAATTCGGAACTAAATGAATTGCACATCTCTAATACTAACAGAGAAATATATATTGAGAGACAAACTGAGACACTAGCAAAGACAGTGATAGAGACTCGCAACAATGACAAACACTCCCACACAGGAAATGACAGGCACATAGAGACCCTGACCCCCCCACACACACAAATTCTGACACACACAGTCACACGAAACACACACAGACCCTGATACAGCCTCCCATATACAGACATGCACACTGAACCTCACAACCCTCCCTTCATGTACCATTTCTGTGCAGAGCTTGCTATGGCAATCCCTCTGCTTCACTGGGGTCCCAGCAAGGATGTGCAGTCAGGTGTGGCAGGGGAGGCAGAGCTCATTGTGCTGTAATGACATGTGTGTATATTTAAACTGTAAATAAAATGTTGTTTATTGAAAAAAAAGTTCTCATACTCACCTCTCCACGCTCCCTCACTGTGCTTCTCTGTCCTCTGCTTTTTTTCCCCTGCACTTTCAGTTTGCCGGCTGCTGTGTGTGTGTGATTAACTACACAGACAGCAGGGGCAGCACTGAGCCAGCCTAGCCTATGCAATTTACGCAGCTGAATAACACTAATTGCGTAGCTCAAGCTGGCTTTGCTTCCTGGTTCTGCGCCCTTCAGTGCCTCCAGAGGCACTGAGAGCAATTGAAAGCTTGAGCCAATGGGAAAGCTCGATTGGTCTCAAGCACTTCATTTTTTTAAAAAAAACGCCCCCCCATGGGAGGCAGAGCTCCCCATGGATTGATTGACACAGGACAGTCATGTGATGGTCCTCGTCAGTCGTGGGGGGGCAGGCAGAGTTCAGCAATCAGCATGTGTGTAATAGCGCCCTCTATTAGTCAGTATTGTAAGTGCATGCTCTTAGAACTGTAAAAATAAATAGTGAAACTCTATTCTCCTATATAACGATAATCAAATGCGTAAATTGCGACAGCGTAACCCTGTGTATATCTGGCTCTGATACTAGCCAGTGCCTCACCAGCCACTGACCTCACCGCACGTCACTGGGTCCCAGGGGGATTAGCTAGTGGAAGGAGAGTGACTGGAATGTAGGGAGCGACTTGGGGGCAGATGGTCTGCAGGAGGACACGCCACTATGGCTATTCGGTCTGCATAGAGGGACATGGGAACTTGTTCCCATACCTTCCCTTTGATGGGGTGCCCAGCTCCTTGGTGAGCTGTTTGTAAGGATTTTAACAACCAATTAGTGCAAACCAGCTGAATCCCACCACTGATTTTAGGATTGCCATAATAATTTGCCAGCATTAAAATGATTTGCCTTGACAATGACAATTTGACTGCAGACAGTATTACACCACAATTCGCAATCCGCAACTCTTAGGCCACAGAAAAGGGACAGAAAAATGTAAACTGTATATTACTGAAATATTGATGAACAGGCTTGTTCTCAGTAGAGACATTTAGATAAATGCCCCTCAGGGGTAAAACCTGGGACAGCTGGAGTCCTGCATTACAAAGGAAGAAATTAAGTCCTTCGGATCTGGGCCTTTTTGAAAAGAGGGTCAACCTTAAATAAATGAAAAAGAAAATTGCACAGAGGTAGTGGATTGAAGAATCCATGGGGTTTCACTTTTGGTAATCTTTTCTGGCAATCTGGTTTATTTCATTATTAAAGGATATTTTACATAAACCATGGGATGAATCCAGCAATTCAGGCTTCCACTTTTGTGCTGCAGAGCTTCTAGAAGCCCAGAAGATCTAAATTATTAGTTAACTGATCCCTCATAACTTTATGATCTGACTGGCTGCAATCAGCTCAACCTCCATGACCAAGACTTGTTATGGAATAGTAAAGACTTTGCGCACTACTCCATAGTTGGCGTTAATGTTAGCGTTCGGATGTGTAAGCATTACGCCAGGATAAATGACTTTGGACCATATTATAAAGTTGGTGCTAACTTAACCAGAGCTGTTGTAAACTTACCAGAGCCATTATAGGCCCCTATTGCATTCTTCGCGCATATGTTTTTGCGCGCGCAATTGCGCATTTGCACGAGGGGAAAAATCGTTTGCGCTGAACGTCGTGTTACAACGTTCGCGCAAACGATGCGCGTTATCGTTTAACGCGGATGGACCTGATCGAGCGTGATGAACTGTGCGCGTCCTATACTTAACATTGTGAGCGCAAATTAGTTCGTGCGCTGGTACGCGGATGATATTACAATCGACGAGCATCTTTTTACGAACGACGTTTGCGCGCATAATTTTAACGTCTTTGAAAAGCTGGTGGTAACTGCAAGTCAGAACGTTCTGGCCGAAACGAAAAACACCAGCATGAAAAAAAAATACAGCACAGTACAGTTACACATTCTACACATACCCAAACAATAAAATTGTGTTTGTGCGTGTTTTTTTTATTGCTGCAGCATATATACTAAGATTTACTTTGACAGGTGCAAGAACTTAAATTAGTCAATTAAGGTAAATTGATGTCAATTAAGGTTCTTAATTCTGATTGGCTGAATCCGGCGAAAAAAACAATCCGCATACCGATTTACGTGCGATATGTTACTCCGCGCGTATTACTCTTCGTTTTGCGCGTTGTTTTTACGAACGTTATGTTCGGACGGATGCGAAAATGCATTCAGATCGTAATACCACCGTTAATTCTCGCGCGATAATGCTTAACGCTGCGCGCAAAAAAATTGCGCTGCGCAGACGAATTTGCACGAAACATTTAATAGGGGCCATAGTCTATGGAGGTTTTACGTTTTCAACAGCTCTGGTTAAGTTAGCACCAACTTTGTAATACTGCCCTTCTAACGCATGCCCCCCATATTACCTTCCTGATGCTAAACCTGTATGAAATCACTTAGCGCATTGATTTTTGCACTAGCTTCCACAAGCTTACTGTACTTTGCGCATCCTATACTTACCAAGGGGAACGCAATTATAAATTTGCGTTTCTATAAGTAAGGTATTACAAAGTGATAGCGCTAATTACTGCACACATGCGCATCGTATGACCGCTATCGTGTATTCTGTGAAAAAATACGTCCATTCGTTCGAACGCACTTTTTCACGGACAACGTGAAAAATGCGTTTGTCTGACCCTAGCCTGCTCCTAAAAGCTGGTGTTAAATGATTCAGATTTTGCGGAAGTCACTTAGCACCCCCTACCCCCTAACCCCCCCGCCCCCAATAAATCTGATGCTCACCTCTCATCCCATGATGAGAACGGTGGCCCGATCTGCTACTTCTTGACTCCGGAAGCAGAGTCAAACTGGGACCTTTATCCCGTGAGAGCAAGATCGCGCAGGACTTGTGACCCGGAAGAGTAATTCTCCCTTGAGTCCTATGGACTCCAGGAGGTGATACTTGTGGCGCTACCCCGAGTATCCCAGCGGTTAGTGCTGTGTTCCGGGGCAAGGTGCTGAGCTAGAGCCTGCCCCAGAATATTGCGCTAAATTGGGTGCAGATTTTCCCAGTTACCGTCCCCATTATAGCGTTCACTAGGGAATAGTGCCCTTAGAATAGAGATGCTACTTTAGTGGGCTCTCCCTTTACATATGAAGATGAGAACCAAGCGCCTCACAGCCTTGGAAATACACACTAGAACTTTTTAGGAAATGTTTAAGTCATGGTGTGATACCTAAAAGGAATTAACTTTGAATAATGTAATCCATGAAAGCTGGAAGGAAAAAAATCTTAGGGCCCTATTCCTTAGTTCACGATAAAATGGGGACGCTAATGTGGAAAATCTGCACCTGCAGGTTTCCCTGTACCGTTCTCATGTTAGTGTGATATTCAGAGGCAGGCACTAGCTCAGCATCTTGCCCCAGAACGCAGTGCTAACCGCTGGGATACTCGCGGTAGCGCTTCCATGCCATTCAAGTATCACCTCCTGAACTCCATAGGACTCCATGGAGGGTTGTGTTTCCGGGCCGCAAGCCCTGCGTGATCTTGTCCTCGCGAGATTGCGCAGTGCTACTGAGTGATCACAGAGGGAGACTGGGAATAATTTTTCCACATGTGGGGGGTTAGCAACCTCCACTGCATCCTCTGGTATGTAGGTCTTTTTAACATTCTTAATATGTGTGTTGTATCCCAAGGCTCGATACTCGGCCCCCTGCTATTCATGATATTCATAAATGATCTGCCCAATGTCTGCTCAGCCTCAACTGTATGCATGTACGCAGATGACACTGTAAGCTATACCAGCAAGCCAAATCTCCCGCAGGTGGAGGCCGTGCTGCAAGAACAATTCACAGAGGCAGAAAAGTGGATCCAAGATAATAAACTATTTTTCCAAATACTGACAAAACTGTCCCGATGCACGAACAGCACTTAAACTACATAAATTGCAAACTCCCCATCTACGTGTCAGGACAAAATCAAATGGCACGCTGACCACAGTCACTTCTCTCAAATATCTAGGTATGTGGTTAGACCCAAATCTATCCTTTGGCCCCTACATCGAAAAACTCTCATCTAAACTTTACCCCAAACTAGGTGCCCTGTATAAAAACAAATCCTGCCTGAGCCCCACGGTAAGAAAGCAGATTGTACAACAAATGCTTATGCCAGCTATTGAATACGGAGATGTAATGTATGCAGCTGCCCCGCAAATACACCTTCAGAAACTTACTACATTGTATAACTCATTCTGCCGCTTTGTGCTACAATGTAACTACATGACCCACCATTGTGACATGTTACAATGGTGGGTCATGTAGTTACATTGTTACAATGTGACACATTCTGGCACTCTTCACCTTTCCAACCAGGTGTTTAAGAGATTTTCTGGGAAGCTACCACCCTAACTGAACAGGCTGCTTCCCCCAGCAGTTCCCTCATCCTATAACCTCCGATCCAGGACCTGCAACTTACTTGCAATACCACAATACAAAAAGAAAGTGGCTCGATCCTCATTTTCCTACAGAGCACCGCAATTATGGAATAACCTCCCAGTCGTCATCAAATCTTCCTCCAGTCTTAAGTCAATCAAGAGCTCCCTATTAACATACCTCAATACAGAATGCGCCTTTAAACATGTAACATAATGACTATTTCCTACATATTTATTTTCTGTGTTAATCTGTATATTTTTGTTTTGTTTTTAATATCTTGCATTTATTACTTTGTATTTTTGTAACGACTGTAAAATTTCAATGTTCTTGAACCCAGGACATACTTGAAAACGAGAGAAATCTCAATGTATCCTTCCTGGTAAAATCCTTTATAAATAAATAAATAAATAAAGAGTTTTACAAAGGTATGGACAATAAAAAAAACACCGTATAATGGACCAAATGCGTTTCATACAATAAGAGCTGTAGACAGAGTTAATAGTGTGGACTGTAAAAAAACTAATAAACACAAGTTCAAATTGCATATTACAAATTGCAAACTTGTAGCTTCACCAACACTGAGGAATAATGGAAAACAAGGGTGTGATGAGCGGAGAAAAGACCGTGTAGGAAGAACCTGTGTGGGTGTGAGTAAGCTATTGTTGAGGTGTAGAAGAGAGAAAGGAATGAAAAATAAGAGCAGTGGTCAACACTGAGGATTGTTTGTTGGAGAACATGTTAAGGTATAAGGTACATGTTAAGGTGTTATAGCAATCTATAAAGAGAAGGAAATATGGTGTGCCTGTTGTCTGGTCCTTCCTCAACGTAGGGTATGGGTGAATGGCTGAGGCAAACTTAGCTAACCAGACCTAGATCTTGTGGAAGGATTTAAAAGTCTCATGCTTACCAGCTGTCACTTTGTCCTTTTCCATATTTTCAGTTATTTTACTGGGAATCAATTAGCCAGTAAGGATTTGAACACTTCCATAATTGGGCTATTGATCCGCATGCCGCCAACACAAGTTTTGCAATTTGTTTTCTGAGTAAGTAAAGTTCTTCGATGGATACGCCAATAATAGTTCCCAGGGGCCAGGGGAAACTGATTTACGAGGATATTAAATAGTATTCTTCTGACCGTCATCCAAAGGGGTGGGAGTTTGGGGCAATGCCACCAAAAGTAGAATGTTTCCATGGTAAGCACAATGTTTCCAACACTCTACAGATGGGTTTCTATCCATTTTTTGTAGTTGTGATGGAGGTAGGTACCATGGAAACAGCTTGATCCTTGTGGATTCACAAATGGAAATTGATACAATAACCTCAAGACAATAATGGACATTAAGATGTAACTTTCAAACATAGGCTATGCAAATTACGTATCTCACGTGACACTTTCACAGAATAATGGATAAACACAGTACCAGCACATGTCTGCTGTCTATTTTGTGCTGACCTCATTGGTCCCTTAAGTGGTCCCCAATGGGCAGGATATTCAAAATCCCATCTGCCGAGTGACAGTTGTGTCGGCAGAGAAAACTATTTTACGTCACACACAGCTGAGCCAGCCAAATGGGGCTGGAGGGGTAATGGGGACATGCCATACAGCCTGACGACTTTAAACTGCTAAAGTGGTCAGGGTGTGTAAAGTATCCCTTTAAATTCAGGCGTGCGGGAATCCCATGAGTATGTTTGGAATCCACGTTGATAGTTTTCCATTTCAATCCCTCCAATGTTTTAATGCAACTCAAAATGTGATGATGTCAGACACATTTAATTTTAAACTGTTTCTCTCTGCATGATAGTATGAAGAGGCATGGAAATATCTATGAGTTGCTCTATCTTACAACATAGGATGCTCTGTATGTGGTATACCATAGCAGTTAGCCAGCTTACTTTAAAAAAAGGGGAAATACTTTGAGCCACAGTTTGTTTGTTTTGGTGGTAGCGTCCCTTTACTCTTAAAACTTAGCTAACACTACACCAAAGCCATAAACAAAATCAATGACCTGAAACTGAATTCCCCCTGATGTCAAGTATTATTATTATCATCATTTCTACAGCGCCAACAGTTTTCACAGAGCTTTACAATAACCAAAGGGAACGAGATACAGATAAACAGACATAGGATGGAAACAAGAGGTATAGAGGGCCCTGATCATAAGAGTTTACAGTCTAGAGGGATTGGGGTTGAAGAAGACAAAGGGAGTTTTACTGGATGTCAGGATCATTAATGCCAGTGGTTCAGTAATGGTGGGGCCATAAAAGCGTCTTTAATCCTGTGTAAGTAGGTGAGCAGAGGGATGAGTTGCATCAGTGATGTGTTACGCTAATCTGAAGAGATGAGTTTTGAGGGATTTCTTGAAGGCCTGAAGATCCAAGAAGAGTTTGATAGAGCGAGGCAAGTCATTCCACAGGACCAGAGCTGCTCTTGAGAAGTCTTGGAGGTGAGAGTTGGCAGCGTGGGTATAGACAGAAGACAGGTGGAGATCGCCTGCCGGTTGGCGTGGTCTAGATGGGACATGCTTGAGGAGTAGCGAAGACATGTAGGGAGGGGTTGAGTTATTGAGCGATTTGAACCTGAGCGTCAGTATTTTAAACTTTATCCTGAAACGTACAGGAAGCCAATGGAGGGACCAGCAGAGGGGGTTTGTAAAAGAGGTGCGTCTGGTGAGAAAAATAACCCTGGTGCCTGCTTTCATTACAGATTGCAAAGGGGCAATATGGCCATTGGGGAGGCCAATAAGGAGCGAGTTGCAGTAATCGAGTCGTGAAATGGCAAGAACATGAACTAGCACTTTTGCAGAATCTTGCGTCCGAAAGGAGCGGATGCGGGCAATGTTCTTGAGTTGATAGTAACAGGACACCCTAACTACTCTTAGGGTATCACAGGCAGTATGTATGAGCCCTTACAGCTCTGAACAGGGTAGGTTATATTTTGACTTGGGTTAGTAAAATCATGAATTTACTGGTAATATGAGATCTGTGTTTTCTAATACCCTTTAAGGTTTGGAGAAATCTGCAGTATATGCATACGAGGCAGGATCAGCCAACACACAATCTCAAGAAGTCACTTAGTCAATAGGCTCAAAATTGTGAGAGTAAATTTTATATCGTTATGATGACATATTGAGTAGCAAAGATACTGCATATATTGCAAGAGTTGTGTGCATTGGAAAATGGTCACCCCTTTCTCTCAGAGTAACACTGTTCCAGACCACCAGGAAACAAAAAACAATGGCCTACATTCACTATGTGTCGTAATAGACACAATGGGAGTTATCCAGCACCTTCAAGGTACTGTTCTTTCCTCATTTTCTTCCTACCTGTCCCAACGATTGTTTAGTGTCTCATTTTCTGGATGCACCTCCTCCCAGCCCCCAGTCTGTAGGGGTGCCCCAAGGTTCAGTACTGGGCCCTCTTCTTTTTTTAATTTACACTGCCTCTCTAGGCAAACTGATCAGCTCCTTTGGATTTCAGTACCACCTATACGCTGATGACACTTAAATATACCTTTCCTCCCCTGATCTCTCTCCAGCTGTCCTGGATCGAGTCACTGACTGCCTCTCTGCTGTCTTGAATTGGATTCTTCCCGCTTCCTTAAACTCAATCTTGCCAAAACTGATATTCTCGTTGTTCCTCCCTCCAAGAAAAACTCAATACCACCTATCTCTCTACGAGTAAATGGAACGCTCATTAGCCCAATGCCTCAAGCTCGCTGCCTTGGTGTCACTTTCGATTCTGACTAACGTTCTCTACCCACGTCCAGACAGTGACCAAATCCTGTCACTATCAAGGCGAGAACATTGCCTGCGTTGGCCCCCGGCCCCTTTCTGACACAAGATACCGCAAAGATGCTGGTTCATGCTCTTGTCATTTCACGACTTTATTACTGCAACTTGCTCCTTATTGGCCTCCCCAACTCCCGTATCGCCCCTTTGCAATCTGTAATGCGGGTGCCAGGCTTATTTTTCTCACCAGACGCACCTCGCACACATCCCCCCTCTGCTGGTCCCTCCATTGGCTTCCAGTACATTCCAGGATACAGTTTAAAATACTGACGCTCACGTTCAGATCACTCAATAACTCAACCACTCCTTACATATCTTCGTTACTCCGCAACCACATCCCGTCTAGACAACTCCGGTCGGTGGGCGATCTCCGCCTGTCCTCTTTCTACACCCGTACTGCCAACTCACACCTCCACGACTTCTCAAGGGCAGCTCCGGTCCTGCGGAATGACTTGCCTCGTCCTATCAAACTCTCCCCTGATCTTCAGGCCTTCAATAAGTCCCTCAAAACCCATCTCTTCAAATTAGTGTACCACATCACTGATGCAATTCATCCCTCTGCTCACCTACTCACACAGGATTGAAGCGGCTTCTATGGCCCCACCATTCCCCCGAACCACTGGCATTAATGATCCTGACATCCAGTAAAATTCCCCTTGTCTTCCTCAACCCCAATCCCTCTAGACTGTAAGCTCCTATGAGCAGGGCCCTCTACACCTAACATTTCCATCCTATGTCCGTTTATATGTATCTCGTTCCCTTTATTTATTGTAAAGCGCTGCGGAAACTGTTGGCGCTATATAAGGCTAGGGTCAGAGTGGGGCAGTCGGAACGCGCGTGCAGGCGCACTAAATCACGGCGGCAGTAGCAGCACATAACGGCCAATGACGGCCAATATACGCAGTACGTGCGTACAAAAGTGCGCCGACACCACGCAACCGGCAAATGAACGCATTTTTCTCAGAACGTGAAACCGCTGCTACAGACGTACAGAGTGCGCTGCGGCCGCATGGCAGCGTGTGTGCGTGATTAGGAGACGTCAGACGCTGCTAGTGTGCGGCCTACATAACGTTCAAACAGCCGGATTTCCCTAGAATTGCGTTGGTGAGTACCTGCGACTGTGCGACTGTGGTCGTCTGACCACTTAAGCGTATTCCGTGAAAAAATGCGTGCGCACGCATCGACGTACATTTTGACGGTGGCCGCAGAAAATGCGCTCATCTGTCCCTAGCCTAAATGATGATAATAATAATAATCCATGTTTGGAAAATAAACTCCAAATTCACAGTGCATGCAATATCCCTAACATGTGGGCAAATCATTAGTGGCCATACTAGCTTGGGAAAAAGCCAGCCCCGATGGCCATACTAGACACTATTACTAACTTTAATTGCCGAAGTTCAGTTGACAACTTGCACAAACTCACCGCTAGGAAACCATTATTGCTTTTGTTAGTTTTATGTTAAATTCACTAGTGTGCTTTTAGAGACATTTAGGGCCATATTACATAGTTGGTGCTAACTTAACCAGAGCTGTTGTAAACTTAAAACCTCCATAAGCTATAATGGCTCTGGTAAATTTACAACAGCTCTGGTTAAGTTAGCACCAACATGTTAGACTCTAGACTGTAAGCTCCTATGAGCAGGGCCCTCTGTCTACACCTCTTGTTTCCATCTTATGTCCGTTTATTTGTATTTCGTTCCCTTTGGTTATTGTAAAGCGCTGCGGAAACTGTTGGCGCCATATAAATGATGACAATAATAATTTTGAGCTTTTGGGGACTTGTGTGTCGCAAAATGACATTTGGACTTTTATAACTTGTTCGAGATGTGTCTGTCAGTTTTCTGGCATCTGTTTTTTCGGCTCTGCTGTTCATCCTGCATTGCAGATTCAGGTTCACTGACCTCGTTCCACTGATGGTCAGATGTTCTATGACCACCTGAGTCGGACCCGCTCCCCTGACATTACAAAAGACTGCATTTGCTTTGCTAAGGGGCTCTCTGCACTCACGGAGGAGGCTGGGCTCTTTGGAGTTGGCAGTGTGGCCATTTTTCAATTGACTTGCATGTTTTTTAAAGCTTTGTGTGCGTTTGCAAACGGTTTGCGGTATATAGTTTTTTTTAAACCTAATTTCACTTTCTCAGTTTTACAGCAACTGGTTCCCTTTGGCGAGTTCCTGTAGTTACAATGGATCGGATATTGCGTCTCTGCTGAGGTGTTGCAGTTCATAGTGAATTCTGGGGGGGGTTTTGAGAATTTTTCAAATTTCAAAGATTGGTGAATGCAAGCCAACATCCATTGTGAGTGTTGTGCTCAAATTAACACTGATTTTGCTCAGCATGGGTCCCCTAAAGACAACTCTAAGATTTGTCTGTCTGTCTATCCATCTAGCTATATCTGTCTTTCTCGTTTTGTATTAGTGTATATACATATAGGGCATATTACAATGTTGGTGCTAACTTAACCAGAGCTGTTGTAAACTTAAAACCTCCATAGGCTATAATGGCTCTGGGAAGTTTACAACAGCTCTGGTTAAGTTAGCACCAACTATGTAATATGGCTCATAGAGGGCTCTATTCCATAGTTGTCGCTAATGTAGCACCTTAATATGTAAGCATTAGCTCCAGGATAAGTGTGTTTAACGCATACCAAATATATTACATTCCTGCCGGTCCCCCGTTAGTAATCAGTAAGCTTCCGCAAGCTTACTGTGCTTTGTGCATCCTATACTTAACATAGCGCAATCATTAAATAGCGCCTCGATAAGCGGGGTATTACAAAGTGGTAGCCCAAACTACTGTCGGGATGCGGAGAGCCAAAATTTTAGCACCTCCTAAAAGCTGGTGTTAAATTATTCTGCATTTGTAAAATCATATAGCACCCCCTAAACACTCCCCCCAATAAAACCCATACTCACAGGGCCGGCGCTGCCTCTAGCTGAGCTAGGCGCCCGCCTAAAGCGCAGTACCACCTAGGGCGCAGCCGAGACCTCTCCTCTGCCGCCGGCCCATGTCACTCTCTGATCTATCACGCTGCGCGCTTGCTCTGGGTGCAGCGTGACATGGAAGACAGCTCGTGGTGGCTGTCCAATAGAGAGTGAGGTAAGCGGGGATAACCCCGCCCCCTCAGCATCGACAGCCACCGCGAGCTGTCTTCCATGATCATGCTGCGCGCAGCGTGATAGATCAGCGGCCGCAGCGGCGTGCAGAGGGGGGGCAGCGGGGCGCACGAGGCCCCAGGCAGGACAGGAGGACAGGAGGTGAGAGCTGGGGGCAGATATACCCATATGAGCCGGGGGCAAATATACCCATATGAGCTGGGGGGCAAATATACCCATATGATATGAGCTGGGGGCAAATATACCCACATGAGCTGGGGGGCAAATATACCCATATGAGCTGGGGCAAATATACACATATGAGCTGGTGGGCAAATATAACTATATGAGCTGGGGGGCAAATATACCCATATGAGCTGGGGCCAAATATACCTATATGAGCTGGGGGGCAAATATAACCATGTGTGAGCTGGGGTCAAATATAACCATGTGTGAGCTAGTCTGGGGCAATATATCCATGTGTGATCTGGTCTGGGGCAATATATCCATGTGTGAGCTGGTCTGGGGCAATATATCCATGTGTGAGCTGGTCTGGGGCATATATGAGCTAGTCTGGGGGCAATATATCCATGTGTGAGCTAGTCTGGGGCAATATATCCATGTGTGAGCTGATGGGGCAATATATCCATGTGTGAGCTGGTCTGGGGAAATATATCCATTTGTGAGCTGGTCTGGGGCATATATGCATGTGTGAGCTAGTCTTGGGGCAATATATTCATGTGTGAGCTAGTCTGGGGCAATATATCCATGTGTGAGCTGCTGGGGCAATATATCCATGTGTGGGCTGGTCTGGGGCATATATGCATGTGTGAGCTGGTCTGGGGGCAATTTATCCATGTGTGAGCTGGTCTGGGGGCAATATATCCATGTGTGAGCTAGTCTGGGGGTAATATATCCATGTGAGAGCTGGGGGCAAATATACCCATGTGAGCTGGGGGCAATATATTATATCCATCTTTTTTTGGGGGGTGCAAGTAGCTGGTCTTGCCTAGGGCGCAAAATAGTCTAGCACCGGGCCTGTTTACTCACCTCTCATCCCACAACGTGAACGGTGACTCGACCCGCCGGTTCTTCTGCTCGCGAGCAAATAGTTCCCAGTCTCCCTCTGTGGCACTGTGCGATCTTGCCAGAGCGAAGTCACGCATGGCTCGTGGCCCTGGAAGCGCCACCCTCCATGGAGTCCAGGAGGTGATGCCCGCAGCAGTGCGGAAGCACTACCGTGAGTATCACTGCAATTAGCGCTGTGTTCCAGGCCGAGGTGCTGAGCGAGGTGCTGAGACCTGCCACGGAATACCATGCTAACATGGGGACGTTACAGGAACCCTTAAGAAATCACTTAGCGCATCATTTTTTGCGCTAGCTTCCGCAAACTTACTGTACTTTGCGCATCCTATACTTCACATGGGAAGCACAATCATTAATTAGCGAGTATCCTAGTGGTTAGAGCTTCGTTCTGGGGCAAGGTGCCGAGCTAGCGCCTTCCCTGGAATATTGTGCTAAAATGGGAACGCTACGGGGAAACCTGCAGGCGCACAATTTCCCCCGTTAGTGTCACCATATTAGCGTTAACTATGGACTATTTATAAAAACATATACAAGTCTACTTATCTAAAGATATATATTCTCTTCTGTCCCTTTAATGCACATATACATCACAAGCAGCAAAGTAAAACTAATTACCATTACAAAATACATTTACTCATGTTGCTTTGTTGAGTTGAGTACGTGTGTGAGAATCAACAATCACCAGAATGGGGTTGAATAAAGCAGCCATCTGCTTTCTATTCACAGCTTTAAAATAAGCCATATTACGTCAAGTCTGAAAACAAAATGAGATATTATTTATTCATTCACAGAAACTTACGTGAGATAAACAAGACTTCCTTTAGATGGGAAGCCTGTTTGAGCTGCGTCCTCATCACCTCCGGTTTCTGTGTGTAATTGCTTGTCACAATTGCACGTTTTGTCTTGTTTACCCACTTGCTCGTCACGCTCACTTGTTTGTCTTGTTTTGCCCTGGACTGCATTTTGTAAACATGAAAAGCCTTCTTGAGCTGTTAATGAACCTTATTAAAATAGCAGAAATATGCAGAGGCACACTTTAGTGAGTAAACCAAAGAGACTGACACATTTTTCTCACTATGAATATTTTAGAGCCTTTAGTGAATAAATCTCCTTAGTATTATTTGTACAGAAATCATACCTTCATGTAAATGGAGAATAAGAGCACAAATCGTACAGAGATTGGGGATTGGATACAATAAAATGTAGAATTGCAATCTGAGCATGGTTACCAATTTTGATTTTGCCATAAAACATTATGGCCCCTATTACATTCTCTGCAATTTTTTTTTGCGCGCATCGTCCAGCGTTATCGCGTGAAAATTAACGTGATATTCGGATCCGAATGCATTTCTCATCCGTCAGAAAATAACGTTAGTAAAAAAAACCCGCAAAACGAAGTGTAATACGCGCGCAGTAACGTTGCGCATGTAAATCAGTGCGCGGACTGTTTTTTTCGTGGGATTCAGCCAATCAGAATTAAGAACCTTAATTGACATCAATTCACCTTAATTGACTCACTAACGTTTTTGCGCCTGTCAAAATAAATCTGAGTATACATGCTGCAGCAATAAAAAAAATATGCACAAATTCACAATTTTTTGGGGTTTGGGTATGTGTAGAATGTGTAACTATACTGTGCTGTATTTTTTTTTCATGCTGGTGTATTTTGTTTCGGCCAGAATGTTCAGATTTGCAGTTACCATCAGCTTTTCTAAGACGTTAAAATTAAGTGCGCAAACGTCGTTCATAGGAAGTTGTGCATCTATTGAAATATTACCATCCGCTTAATGCATTTGCGCTCACAATGTTAAGTATAGGACGCGCACAGTTCATCACGCTCGCGCAAGTCCATCCGCGTTAAACGATAACGCGCATCGTTTGCGCAAATGTTGAAACACGACGTTCTGCGCAAATGGTTTTGTCCTCGCGCAAATGTGCATTTGCGTGCGCGCAAAACCGATTTGCGAGGAATGTAATAGGGCCCTATTAGTATAGTTTATTTATGGAGTTCTGTCGGATTGTGCAGCATTGTGCATTGCCATGTGCAAAGCAGAGTCTAGTATACAGTCAGTATCAGTGGACAGGGAATAATAAATACATTTTATCAAGACATTACTTGACGAGTCGATGCAGTAGGAAAGGCACAGAGGACCCTGTTCCCAAGGAAACATAAAAAAATCTAAAAGATAATGTAGAATGTTGTGTTAGTATTACACAAATTTGCTTTTAAATATTAACGTTCTGTAACGTCATGTAGTTGAGCTGCCAAGAATTATGTATAATGACATGTAGGCGGGCAAGGACCTGTTAAAACACTGTTATAATTTGAAAAAGGCTATAAAAAAATGTCTGCGGAATTTCTTCATCAGTGTCTCTTGCTGAGGGTCATAGCACAGCACTGGCAGATGGCCTTCAGCAGTGACATTGGTGCGCTGGCTCATTGGTCAGTTATTGACATCTAGTCAGGCTTTTCTCACTCCCCAGCGGCATGCCACCAGAAGTGAGTGACAGCAAAACAGTGAAAGAGAATAACTCAAAATTTTCCTATTGTGTTAGCAAAATAACACTAACAGGGTTATCCAAAGGGATCCGAATGGGTGGAGAAAGGTAACTGAACGTTGAAAATCAGCGTTGGGTTACCTTTCTTGGCCATTCGGCTATCCAGAGAGCAGGCAATTCGCCAAATCCTAGCGAATTGCCTGCACATATGGTGCCTGTTCGGTTCCTGTTCGAGGGCAGTGAAATCCTCATAAAAAAGCACTGCTTCGTCTATTCAGAGAACACAAACCAGCAGTGAAAGGTTCCTGAAATGCCCTGCCGTTCGGTGGTTTAATCAGGCAAGTTTAGTCAGGTGATTCCCATAGGCTTCAATGTTAAAAATATTCCCGTTTTAATTCAATATCTAATAAACCGTTCATTATAATATTCTGCAGTAAAGAGTCTCTTTATTTATAGATTTTTTTAGGATATTTTAAGCATTTTTCTGGATTTTTTTAACTTTACTTATTTTTCTGTAACAGCCCTTTTTATTATCATTCCCTGGATCTCCTATTTAAATTTCAGACATTTTCGCTCAGTAGTTTCTTTGCAAACAGGGTTCCACTTTTCAAACATTCAAGCAAACTGTTTTTCTAATTTATTCACTGCATTCGTCTGCGGTGTCGGCTTTTTCCGGCGGCTTCGCTGCGGGTGATCGGCTCCTGCTCGAGTTTTTCTGGCGTTTTCAGCGGTTTAATCCAGATGTTTTTGTGGGTTTTCGGCGTGCATTCGCCGGGTTTTGCGGTTAGTTTTCGACGGGTTTGCGACGACCTTTCCCTGCAATTCGAGGACCCTGTGGTGCTTGTTGAATACACCGCAGGGTCGCTGAAATGGGATCGGCAAAACGAACCAAAATGAAGAGAACGAAAAGTCACCAAACGTGCAGTGACTTTTCGATTCTCTTTGAATTACCCTGTAAATCATAGAGAATAACTCTCTGTCAAATGTGCCCAACTTGTGTTAAGCATGACAGGAACTCAATATGGCTGGGGCACGAAGGGTGTCCATTGCAACCCCCACCAGCATCAGTCGTATCATTTTGCTTGGATCGGCTGGGAGTCCATACAATGTAACGTGCATACTTTAAACACACGTTACAACGGACATGGATTTTACCTCCCCGTCAAAGCACTGTGACGGATGTCAGATGGTCCTACAAAGCACAAGCCTCCAAATGTACGCAGAGTGAGGTGACCACACGGGCATCTGAGCTACAAGAACGTCTATTCTCCCAGACATTCTTTCCCCACTCCTGAACGTCTGTGTGGCTCCAGCCTTAGGATGTATCCCAGGTGTGAGCTTTACATGTACATGTCGATGAACAGCCTTTGTGTATCGGTCTTAAGGGCAATTCTTCTTTCTTTCTTTCTTCCAATTTTTATGCAATTAGCTTATTGTTATGCAGAGCATTATTGGTGAAAGTACTGTACATCTCGGAAGAGATTATAAAGTCTAGCACTGAATGTACTCGATGTCACATTAGTAAGAACTGTGATAACTATAGAATCCGCAGCTGGATTGTAAACTTTGTTTCAAAATTTCACCGTGCACTCATTATCCCTTTCACTATCAAGAGCTTTTTCCATAGAGAAATATTATGGTAACATTTATTTGAAACATGGAATCTGTAGTTAACACTTACAGGTAGGCTAGAATTTTGCTATTGCTAAATTTTGCATTTTGTTATTCTGAGATGGTTAAAAGAGTAAAAGATAAAAATTGTAAATCTATACTTTATCATGTGTTCTTTTATCCATTTGAGGAAATACTGCTGGGATTAAATGTTCTAAACAGTAGATAGTGTCCCTTATCTTTCAAAATTTCATTTGGGGTCTGCGTTACTAGGATAAAGGCAGAAATTGTTTCTCTTAAGGGGAAGCATGTACGGGCTATCAGGACTGCAAGGAGATTTCCGGTGGGCCGATGGCTCAGTGGGCCGGCGTGCTGGCCAAGCATGGGCCTGGCCACCAACCGAGCCTGGGAATCGCCTGGGCCTGGCCACCGGCTGAGCCTGGCGATTGCCTGGGCCTGGCCACATTCCTAGCCTGTGGTTCGCCTGGCCCTGCCTGCTGGCCAAGCCTGGCATGAACTTTTTTTTTTTTTTGTTTAAACACCATTCTTTTTTTATTTTGCAAAAACGCCTTTTATATTACATATTTTTTAAAAGATCCTTTTGTATTTTTTGTATTTTATTAGACATTTTTGTTTTTGATTTTTAAAAGACCTTTTAATTTTGTTTTATTTTATTTAATGGACATTTTTTATTATTTAGACACACTTTTATTGATTTAAGCACCTATTAGGAGAATACGATACTTTTTTCAGTTCAGAGGAATTTACCGATGCCAATTCGGCGCAATTCAGTGGTTATTGACGCAATTCTGCGTTTTTCGCCAATAACTGTTTTGGCGACTCCATTTTTGGCAAAACACGGTGAACATTCACGAAATAGTGAATTCACTGTATTTGCGGCGAAATGGAATCAATGAAGAGCGCCGAAATGCAGCAAAACACAGAGCACCAAAATTGCACGCAATTTAAAATAGCATAAAATAAGTTCTCATTTCACTAAATGCCAAAAAGTCTAAACAAAATCTCCAGCCCATAGAGTTCTTCATACGGCCCTGCGTGTTTGCATATCGGAATGGGCTGGTCAGGATGATGTCCAGAGCTGCTTTTATGTCCCAGTCCAGCCCTGCTCAGGGCCACACTTATCTTACTGTCAGGGCCGTTGGGACGCCGGTGACGGACATGGCCGCGACCTTGTCGCCCAGCGGTATGGCCCGAGTTGCTGGGGTGCAGTTGGGCTGGCGGCCGCTCAACCCACCGGTGCAGAGACTGTCTCACTCACCTGCTCGGCGTGGCTTCGGCCCCCGGGGCGGTCAGGCTCTGGATCCTCGACCGGCGGCTGTGGGTCTCCGCCGGAGCTCCAGGCTGTTGGGCCTCGTTAGGCCGCAGACTAGACGTGTGCACGCTGGACTCCACCAGTATGGTGGCCGGGCCTTGCGGCCCACGTTGATGATGTCAGCGGCCACCCGATAGCCGGGAGGAGCTAACTGAATAAAAGCCAGCTAGATCAGTAGCTCCTCACTCCGGTATTGCAGCAGTTCCCTTCTCTCCTTGTTGCCTCGTTCCCTTATTTTTATTGTTGCTCGTGTACGGACCTGGACAGTGACCTCTACCACGTGAGGTATAAACATAGGAACAGCTCATTTCTAATTCGGTACAAATATTAATTTTTGAATAAAGGATACCAGGATGTTTTATTATCTCTGTATATTATAATTTAAAAAAAAATTCTTTCTTCTGAAATATTTATTTTCTTATCATGCAGAATAATAACGCAAATATGTTTTTTTCTGCGTCTTCAGGGTGATCAAGATGTGGACCCCTTGTTCACTGTGCGTAGAGGGTTATATCAGCTACACCTACTTAACAAACAGCTAAACTTGATACAATATTCAAGACTTGTTGTATCCCTTGTGTGGAGGAAACTAAGTGGTGACTCCTCACAGGACGGGCCTTGTGACAGTAATGATTTAGGACTCTGGCCATCTGGACCTGAAATTACTTTTGAGAGATGTGGGACTGTGGGTTTCGGTGGGTCTAACATTTTAGATTGTTCCCCAGCCCTATCCTATGTCAACGTCACCCTGTGCCCTTGCAATTATAGGGTGCTCGTATTTTCTGTGTCCTATTCACTTGATGTCTGTTTTGTACTTTGGGAGATGTTTTGAATTGTTTCCTGATGAATTTGGTGTAGAATGCCGTGTTGTATATACTGTGCTGTTTCCCTAATGTACAGTTGTGTTCAAAATTATTCAACCCCCACTGAAATTGAGTGTTTTGGCCAGTTTGACATTGATTTTGATCATTCAGTCATCTTGCTTACAATTAAATCAAAGAGGCACGTGTAGGTCAGACAAATATAACATAACATTTATAATGAAATAACCACAAATGTCTTTTCTGTGCTCACATCATTATCAGTTTTATTCAATCCCCAAGTGACATTCAATCTTAGTACTTAGTACAACATCCTTTTACAGTTATAACAGCTTTTAAACGTGAAGCATAGCTTGACACAAGTGTCTTGCAGCGATCTACGGTATCTTGGCCCATTTGTCATGGGCAAAAGCCTCCAGTTCAGTCACATTCTTAGGCTTGCGCACTGCAACTGCTTTCTTTAAGTCCCACCAGAGGTTCTCAATCGGATTTAAGTCAGGGGACTGCGATGGCCACTCCAAAATGTTCCAGCCTTTAATCTGCAACCATGCTCTAGTGGACTTGGAGGTATGCTTGGGATCATTGTCCTGTTGAAAGGTCCAACGTCTCCCAAGCCTCAGATTTGTGACGGACTGCATCACATTGTCATCCATATCTCCTGGTACTGAAGAGAATTCATGGTACCTTGCACACGCTGAAGCTTCCTGTACCTGCAGAAGCAAAACAGCCCCAAAGCATGATTGACCCCCTGCCATGCTTCACAGTAGGCAAGGTGTTTTTTTCTTCATAGGCCTTGTTATTCCTCCTCCAAACATAGCGTTGATCCATGGGCCCAAACAGTTCTAATTTTGTTTCATCAGTCCACAGAACACTATCAAAACTTCTGTGGTTTGTCCACATGACTTTTGGCATACTGCAGTCGACTCTTTATTCTTTGGAGAAAGCAAGGGGGTGCGCCTGGGAGTTCTGGCATGGAGGCCTTCATTACGCAGTGTGCGCCGTATTGTCTAAGCTGAAACTTCAGTACCCACATCTGACAAATCTTTTCTCAGTTCCTCAGCAGTCACACGGGGACTTTTCTCCACTCTACGCTTCAGGTAGCGCACAGCAGTCGAAGTCAGCATCTTCTTTCTGCCTGTCACGGTCCACCCCGTGTACCTGTCTAGCAAAACTGGATCTAAGAACTTTGCCCTGGATTTCTTCATTCTTGGATTCCAGTCCAGGTTTTGCCCAGGCTAAGCACCATGTCCAGGCTCCTGGAGATCCAGCCTGGGTTTTTCCTGTCTAGCCCTGGAATTACAGCTGAGGCCCATCTGCTATCAAGCCTCCTTAAATAGCAGAGAGACCCAACTAGCAGTGGTTCTGCATTATTGTGCTCCCTGACTGAGGTCATCTGGACGTGTGCAAACCTGCTCCTGCTAAATCCATCTGTCTATGTCTACCTTGTTGTTTCTGGATACATCTACCTGTGCAAGGGACTCTCAGCGATCGCTACCTGTGGATTACAAGTGATTACCACCGTCTCTGACCTTTTGATCCCAAGGTACCACTGTCAGCTATCTGGATTTATTGCTAGTGGACCCTGTCTGCAGTCTGGGACTGCATAGTCCACTATCCTGACTCTCCATCCAAGAACTCTCCCGGGACTTTATATATTTCTTTATTCATTCAGTGCCTGCTGCCAAGGCCTATTTAAGTTTCATTAAACTTATTCATTGTGTGATTCCTGTCTGGCCTCCCCTCTGTGTCGCCGCCTGCTGGGCTCTCACCTGACCCGCACACGCCACGTGACACTGCCACGACCAGGTAGCGTTTCAACAGTGCCCTTTGCCTTGAATTTGCGAATGATGCTTCCTATGGTCTCTCTTGGTATGTTTAACATCTTTGCAATCTTCTTATAGCCATTGCCCTTCCTGTGAAGAGTAATCACTCTTCTCTTTGTATTCCTGGACCATTCTCTTGACTTCACCATGTTTGTACCACACCAGTAAATGTCTAGACAGAACTGAGTATCACAGTCATTTTAAAGCTGCCTAATTGGTGCTTATTATTACTTTATTGCTGCTCCGTGACATCCACGGTGTTTTCAATACCTGATTGAAAACACTTGAATGAATCTCTGTTCTTCAGAGTGGTAGTCTTTAAGGGGTTGAATAATTGTGTCAATGAAGAATTCACAAAATAAACATTTACTACTCTATTACAAAACCAGTTGATGTCATTTTAGTTGCATATGGTTCTTTAAAAAGTCCTTGTAGGATTTCATTCTGAATACAATTACAAATGTACACTAAATTCCCTAAAACCCTTCAAAGCATTGGGGGTTGAATAATTTTGAACACAACTGTATACTATACTTTTGCTATTTCATTGCCCTAAATGTTTCCCCATGCTCCCACCTAGCACCCAAGAGCGAGATTAAACCAGATCTATGCTGGCCTCACCCTAGGAACTGGAAGATGCCAGCTCTGAAATTGCACATTTATTTTCCCTGTCACGAGGTGGAGGGCTGTTCTTTCCTTTGTCTGTTATGCTAGGGCGTGTGTGTGGGAGGAGGTGGCAATTCAGCTATGTTAATTGTGAAGGTTATTTTAGTTCTGTTGAACTGTCCGTCCCTTGTGTGTGTTGTCCCATTGGTTTTCTTAATCCTTGGGCCCTGTAAATCATAAATTTTCACTTGAATCGTATCACAAATCGAATTGGCTGTTGTTGGTTCAAATTCAAATCGAATATCGAATCGAATCGTCAAGTGCCGCTTTCCTGTAGGATGCAGCCTGGATAGGTTTGTGTATGCCGGTTCTGCTGACGTTATATATAATTTATTATCTCGCCACACAGAGCAGGCCCCATATAATTAATATGGTCAGTTCTAAGTACCCCACCCTGGTCACTCTCATTCTATCCCCACACAGCAGGAAAGGGTCCATCTCATCTTCTTCTGGTGATGATGAATAATCCATTCCATCACCTTCACCATCCGCAAAAGAAGCACAATAAAGAAGTAACAGTGTAGTTGTGCTCTCCATCACCAACTTGGCTCAGGCCTACCTGCTGCTCGCTCCTCTGTCCTTGCCGAACACCTCTTCGCAGCTTCGACCACGCCCGTCATCGGCCTCCTCTGTGCATCATGTGACGTCTCACACATCAGTCTTGCTGGAGGGGGTGGCACCTAGCAGCGTGGAAATTCCCAGCCGCGTGCTGTGCGTCTGAGAGGCAGGCTGGGGACACAGATCACGGCCAGACAAGCTCTGGAATCGGACTCCGAGAGTCCGATACTGGAGCTTCCAATTAAGAAATCGACCAATTAGAAAAGTTCTCCAATCGATCTGCTCACTTCCGAATCGACTACGTCCGGCGATTTGAATCAGAATCGAATATCGAAGGTTTGCAGGTCCCTACTTAATCCTTCACTGTTCCTTCCATCCCATGGAAATGCCTTATGTGTATATTTCAGCTGTAAACTCAAAATAAACTAACTCGACCTTTGTTTTCATCCTCCAATGAGCTCAGGCTATTGACTGGGTGGGGTTGGGCCAGAATTAGTACTTCTTCTGGATACTAATGGTGAGAGGGAGTCTTTCTGCACAGAGATACCCATCCTTGGTATAGCGCTCCGTTACAGGTCTCTTATAGGCCATACCCTACCCTGTTTTCTTGAACCTGTTTCTGTTTTCCATTATGGCAAAGATATCACAGGTTTCAAGACTGTTTGCCACATGTCCCTCCATTTTATTTCACCAAAGTATAAGCGAGTGGCCATAATTTATTTTAAAGGAGTGGATATGGAAGGTAGAATGATGTACTAATCAGGGTTATTTTAGCTACTTTTGGATTATTGAGATTTAAACCTAGCAACTTCGTAAAAAAAGTAAAGTGGCAGAATAAATACATCAAGGGTGGGGGATAGCTGATTGAATAACTAGAAATTATTAAAAACTGTTCTTAACTCTAACATGTGTGAAGTATATATACCAATGTGAGATATGTATTATAAACTATATGTAATATATGACGTATAATATACAAAACCAGAATGGCTGCACTTAACTTGAACTTGCCTTTTTTTTTAAAGACTAATGAATGCAACAGACCAAATTGTATGGAATATATACAGGGTGTCCATAAACCTATTTACAATTTCAAAACGGTATTACAAAGGCAAATGAAACGACAGATAAGTGAAAATGACTACATCACGAGACGTATGTATTTAAAAAAAATTGCCTCATCTAATTCACCTCTTTATGGGCACCATTAGTTGCATGAAGCACATCAAGACGGTACTGGATTTCTTGCCATGTTGGCTGTCGCATCCCCTCATCAATGGTGGCAATGGCATCAGTGATCCTCTGCTTTAGATTAGTCATGTCCCGTTCCTTTGTTCGCTACACAATATCTTTAACATAACCCCATAGAAAGAAGTTGAGGGGAGTGATATCTGGTGAACGAGGTGGCCAAGGAATTGGGTCACCCCTTCCAATCCACCGGTCTGGAAAGGTTTCATTTAGAAACCCATGAACATGCAGTCCCCAATGTGGTGGTGCACCATCTTGCTGGAAAATGATGGTTGGTTGAAGGTCATGTAGTTGTGGTGCCACGTATTTCGTCAAAAGGTCAAGGTAAACATTTGCAGTAATTGATGTCTCGCCGAAGAAAAACGGCTTCTTTTCTATGGGGTTATGTTAAAGATATTGTGTATTGAACAAAGATACGGGGCATCACTAATCTAAAGCAGAGGATCACTGATGCCATTGCCACCATTAGGTATGCGACAGCCAACATGGCAAGAAATCGAGTACCGTCTTGATGTGCTTCGTGTAACTAATGGTGCCCATATAGAGGGGTATTAAATAAGGCAAAAGAAACTTAAATATATACGTCTCATTTCGTAATAATTTTCACTTATCAGTCTTTTCATTTCCCTTTGTAATAAATTCTTGAAATTGTAACGAGAGTTTATGTATAATATAATTGATGCACCAAAATTGTGATAGAAATTAAAAAGGAAGGTAAAAGCAATCACAGAGATTAAAAGGGCGATATCATATTTATGCCTCATATTGAGGACAGGTATTTTACAAGATAATAGACATAATAGGTTATTCTTTTGGCATGGGACATCATCCAGACATTTGGACGGAGGACAAAACTCTAAAGGAAGCCGTGTTAAAGGCTTGGAAGTAGTAGTAATCATGAAATAATTTTATTCCCGTTAGAGCCAAAAACCGTGTGCGCGAAACAGAAGCTCTGATGCCTTTTCTCACGTTGGAAAGCAGTTAAGTGATTCTTTGGCAGAGGAAATTTTGAGAAAATGAGCACAAAATAGTGAGAGTGACTTGGAGATGTTTTAATGTAGCAGCACTTGACATCAAGCTTGTTTGTACAGATAAAAGGAAGAAAAAGACTTTATAGCTCTGAAGAGATATGACAGAAAATGGCGAACATCTAAGGATGCAAGCCAGGTCGGCCAGCTTGAAAGAAGCATGTTAAAAGGCAGGATTGCAAGAGACAAATCACACAATTAGAAAAACCGACAGGAGAAAAACCGTCCTGTAGATAATCCTTTCTTCATGTCTGTCAGCAAAACGTAGAGAGAAAACAAATGAAATTAGATCGTGCCAGGTTTATTCCCAGTTATTTTGTGCTGAAAGGAGAGGGCTGTGATGTTTGAGACCAGAAATGATGGGATGGGACTTGGTATCATGAGACTCAGGATATGGCAGTCACAGTGTGAGATAATATAGAGGCAATGATCGTCATAAAGGCACACTTAGGCTGGGGTCACACGAGCGCACGAAGCGCCTCCGTAGTGACCCCTCCTCCCTGCGTCCATCGTAGCCTTATGACGGCTCGACTGGGAGGGCTACACAGTGTAAAGTGCATACTAGTATCACATGTTATAACGAGCATGCAGTTTTCCTCCATGTCGAAACGCTACAGCGGACGTCGGACGGGTCTACAAAGCGCAATCCTCTATAGAAGGGGTTAGTGCACTCAGTGAGGTGGCCACATGGCCGTCCCAGCGGAAAAACGTCTGATCTCACGGACGTTCCCTCAACGCTGGTACGACCACGGCCATATATATGGTGATGCTAGAGGCATGCATACCAGAATAAAAAGAGAGGCCTGTGAGTAGTACTTATAACAGGATGGGGGAAAGGACTGTGAGAAAGGGACTGTATGGGATCTATATCAAAGGGTACATCTACACCTCCTCCCTGGGCAAAATCATCAACAGCTTTGGCTTTAATTACCACCTCTACGCTGATGACACTCAGATCTACCTCTCTACCCCTGATCTCTCTCCCCCTGTCCTTTCAAAAGTCAGTGACTGTTTATCTGGCATCTCCTCCTGGATGGCCTCCCACCACCTAAAGATCAACATGTCAAAGACTGAGCTCCTACTTATTCCTCCCTCCATTGCCTCCCCACCTCCTGACTTCTCTATCACGGTGGAGGGTATCACCATCTCCCCATCAAACCAAGTTCGCTGTCTTGGAGTTACACTTGACTCTGCTCTTTCCTTCATCCCCCACATCCTGTCTCTTTCCTCCTCCTGCCGATACCAACTGCGTAATATTTCCAGAATTCGGCCATTTTTTACCGCTGTCACCACAAAACAACTCATACACGCCCTGGTAATCTCCCGACTCGACTATTGCAATAATCTCTTATCTGGCCTTCCTCTGTCCCGCCTCTCCCCCCTACAATCCATCCTGAACGCCTCCGCCAGGTTAATCCACCTCACCCGCCGCTCTGTCTCTGCCGCTCCCCTCTGCGAGTCCCTTCACTGGCTCCCCATCCACTGCAGAATTAAAACAAAAAAATTGTGGGGAACGGACACTAGAGCAAAAATGGAAAATATAACCCCGTTGCCCAAAGCACCAAAAGTGCGGTCCCAATCCGCACCAAATCTTTTTTCACTGCAGAATTAAGTTCAAAATCCTTATCCTTACCTACAAAACCCTCACTAACTCAGCTCCCCACTACCTGTCCTCACTAATCACCAAATACACCCCAGCCCGCTCCCTAAGGTTAAACAGTGACCTGCGCCTAGCTTCTCCCCGCATCACCTCTTCCCATGATAGACTGCAGGATTTCTCACGCGCAGCCCCCACTCTCTGGAACGCTCTCCCTCGTACTGTCAGACTTTCCCCTAACTTCTCTTCCTTCAAACACTCCCTTAAAACATTCCTATTTAGGGAAGCCTACCACCCAACTCACTGACACAACCATCAATCACTCTCACCTTACAGTCCTCTCCTCCTGTTTCCAACCCCAACCCTCCTAGATTGTGAGTTCCTACGGGAATAGGGCCCTCATCTCCTCCTGTACTGTTTGTCAAATGTTGTTCAATGTATTGTAACCCTGTCTGTACTGTGCTTATTGTACAGCGCTGCGGAATATGCTGGCGCTTTATAAATAAATAATAATAATAATAATAATAAAAAGGGTACAGAGAAAAGATTGAATGCTGTGTATATCAGGGACTAGTGGTGAGGTCAATGGCTGGGAAGCATTGGCTGTGGGGTGGGCAGTGGAGCAGGACCAGTGCAATGATTTTTGTGTACAGAGGCAAAGATCCTTTTTAAGTGTCCTGTTTTAAAATAGATCATTATTTTTTTACTATCTTCCTAATTTTATTATTTTGTGTATTGAAATCGGAAACCGGTGGGACTTGTTTTAATTCCTCATCCTTTCTAGTCATATATTTCACCAATTCCAAGGAAATATGATTTTTTTTTGGGGTGCGGAAGTTGTTTAAAGATGAGATTTAATCTTGTTTTTTAAAGGACATTGCTGATCAAAGAAATCAAGTGATGTCATGATAAGTATTGTTTTAATATTTGTGCCACCTATTTCACATTGGGACGTGTGAATTTAAATCACTATATAACTATATATGTTATATGAAATCTAGTTTACATAATGGATTGGGATACACTGTGGGCCATATTACAATGTTTGAGCTAACTTAACCAGAGCTGTTGTAAACTTAAAACCTCCATAGGCTATAATGGCTCTGGGAAGTTTACAACAGCTCTGGTTAAGTTAGCACCAACTATGTAATATAGCCCTGTGTTTGTGCTCCACTGTTGTTATACACATATTGACAATTCAGAAGTGTAATGTACCATTTCTTTGTGTGAGCAGCAGATATTGTATGCAAATAACTCCCTGTAATATATAGCTGAATCTCCCCATCTATTAATTAAAAGATCCTTTTTATGCCCCCACATTTCATTTCTTGCCCCTTTTCATTTTATTATGTTTCCCATTTATGTCCGGCTTACATATTATGCCTCATTTCATCATACCCCCATTTAATGCCCCTCTTTTGTTTTCTGCCCCATTTCATTATGCCCTCAGTTTTTTGTCCCTTTTTCATATTTATTTATTTTTGGACGAGAGGAGATTAGTGGTGACAGATGAGGCTCTGCCTTGCCTACCTACCTTGAATGCATGTCCGTGGTGTGTATAACTGTATCGGACTTTATGCAGTGTATATCACGGGATATCTCTCTCCAGTAAGTGTCCTTGGCAAGACACCTTACGGTACATACTCGCCACCCAGGACATACTTGAAAACGAGAGAAATCTCAATGTATTCTTCCTGGTAAAATCCTTTCTCCAAAAAAAACCAAACTGTAAGTGACGTATATATAACAAGATGAGGAGAAAAGACCATGAGCGATAAATATAATTGGACTGTGAAAACGGATTGATGGAAGTTAGTGTTTTTTTTCCCTGACTTTCATGTACTGTATATAGCCAAGGACACTTATAAGTTATACATATTCCTATAGGAGAGTAGTAGATGTCATTCAGTATTTAATAATAATGTCTTGTTTATTTTCCACAACAGAAATGGCGTGTATCTCCCACCATCGTTCGGGTCATCTCCGCTGTTCTCTTCATCCTGATTGGCTGCCTACTGTTTGTTCTGATTCCGACCTTGGTTTTCCAAAGGATTGAGAGCTGGACCCTCCTGGAGGCTATTTACTTTGTTGTTATCACATTGACCACCATTGGTTTCGGGGATTATGTTGCAGGTACACAGCAGAACTTTATACTAAATCCATTCTTTATTAGAGTATGTGCCTCATCGCACATAGCTAAATTCTTTGAGTACAGCTGCATCGCATCATTACAGCGAGCAGTGATGTCATTGTTAGTGTAAGGACAATATAATTTTATAAAGCAGCTTGTTGATGGTGTATATCTATTTATCTGCGTATTACATATTAATAGGTGTGAAACAGAGCAATGTTTACATATTTGTATTATTTACGGTTTTTGGAAAAGTCTTAGAAATTTTGTATTCTAGTCAACAAGTTCATTATCTTTATTTAGTACCAAAAATCCATGTGTTAAAAGAAACCTTTAGGACAGGAACTATTCTTATAAAATATGCCCATGGCATAAATTAAATATACATATATGTGCGTGTGTGTAATATATGGACCCTATTACATTCTTCACGCAATTTTTTTGACTGCGCGCAAAAGCGCGTTAATGCGAGGGGCAAAACACTTTGCGCTAACCGTTGTATTATGACAACATATGCGCGTTAACGTCTAGCGCAAGTGGCCCTGCGCGAACGCAAGTTCGTGAGCGCATCCTATCCTTAACATTGCGAGCGCAAATGCGTTCGTGCGCTGGTATGCGGATGGTATTACAATCGATGCGCAACTTTTTACGAACGACGTTTGTGCACATAATTTTACCGTCTTTGAAAAGCTGGTGGTAACTGCAAATCTGAACGTTCTGGCTGAAACGAGAAACACCAGCACGAAAAAAAAATACAGCACAGTTACACATTCTACACATACCCAAACAATAAAATAGAGAGCTTGTGCGTGTTTCTATTATTGCTGCAGCATATATACACAGATTGATTTTGACAGGCGCAAACACTGAACGGGAGACAATTGTGGTTCCTAATTCTGATTGGCTGGATCGCGTGAAAAAACAGTCTGCCCACCGATTCGTGCACGCAGCGTTAAGTTGTGCTCTTTTTTGCACATCTTCTTTACGCAAGATATTTTTTGACGGCTGACAAAATGCGCTCAGATTGTAATACCAGCGTTAATTTACGCGCGTTAACGTTTAACGCTGCGCGTAAAAAAAATTGCGCTGCGCGGACGAATTTGCGCAGTGAATGTAATAGAGCCCTATATATCACGTGCTACATTCCCAATATGCAGTAAGGAACTGTGGGTAAGACATGCAAATGATGTTTGCAATTTCACACCTTTTTGCATCCTGGGTCTGTTTTAACACAGAACCCTTGCAGCCCACTCCAGCCTTGTGTAAGGCCCCGTTCACACTGTGCGATTTTTCACGCGGATTTTGCCGCAAAATCGTGGCAAAATCCGCGCGATGTCGCACTATGTAGCATCTCCAATGCATTTCAATGGAGCTGTTCACATCTTGCCGCGCGATGTCGCATGTCGCGCATCGCGGTAGCATGTCGCTGGTACATGACCCTTTTTTGTGATTTGCGTTTTGTGATTCTGCGATTTCCCTTGGTGGTGTTTTGAAAAATCCCGACGTCGCGCGACAGTGTCGCGCATTGCCGCGAATGTGAAAATAGCGCGGAAAAACGCGCAATTTTCAAATCGCGCAGTGTGAACGGGGCCTAAGTCTACAATCTTGTCCCTGACATCCTTGGATAGCTCTTTGGCCTTGGCCATGGTGGAGAGTTTGGAATCTGATTGATTGCTTCTGTGGACAGGGGTCTTTTATACAGGTAACAAACTGAGATTAGGAGCTCTCCCTTTAAGGCTAGGGTCAGATGAGCGCATTTTGTACGGACTGTGCGTCCGTGCAGTACGGACGTACTTTCTGACTGACGACAAGGTAGTGGCCACACAGTCCGTTTTTTTCACTGACGGATTTTTTGACTGATGTAGCAGGGAAAATAAATTACAATGAAAAAACATTCTGTCCGTCAAAAATGCTGGACATATAAATGCAGTCCATCTGACCACGCTCCATCACTCACACACAAAGCTATGCGGACGTTGTGGACATGGCGCACTCCGCACGTCCGTTCTAGCAGTATTACGTTCTTGCCTAACCTGCGTCCGTTTGCAGCGTCCGTCATGCCTCCGCACTTCTGTGCGGACGTACTTCGTGTGTGGGGCTCCATTTAACACAATTGTATGCTATCACGGACGTACTTATGTGTGGCAACACGGACGTTAACACTGCGTTCGTCTGACCCTAGCCTAAGCGAGCACTCCTAATCTCATTTTGTTACCTGTATAAAAGACACCTGGGAGCCAGAAATCTTGCTGACTGATAGGGGATCAAATATTTATTTCACTCATTAAAATGCAAATCAATTTATAACTTTTTTGAAATGCTTTTTTTCTGTTGTTATTCTGTCTCTCATGGTTAAACCTACCATTAAAATTATAGACTGATCATTTCTTTGTCAGTGGACAAACGTACAAAATCAGCAGGGGATCAAATCATTTTTTCCCTCACTGTATTGTTTTATTCTGTGTTGAATTTTTGCAGAAGAAGCTTTAATATTCCAGGCCAGTCAATTCATACAGATCATTGTGTACCTGCCCCTATATATTTTATTTCATTCATGAATTAAAAGTTATCTTTATTAGATTTTTTTCCATTATATTTATCCTTCTTCTCTTCTCCCACTCTTTCCATTGAGATCTTGATCTAAAAGCTTTTTCTTTTGATAAGTGTCTATAAGGTCTCAATGAACGGAGGGAAATGCATTAACAGAGAGATTTCATGCTGTTTAAAACTTGGTATAAAAGGAGGGGGGGTTGTAAATAAAAATCTTACAGAGATGTAAGTGGATTTATTAAAATGCAAAGGAGTTGGATGTTAAACGGCACCATATTTACTGTATTCACCTCCTGCTGTTGTATAGGGTTAAAATGATACTGCTATTAACACACTATGGCCCCTATTACATTCTTCGCGCAATTTCGTTCGCGCAGCGCAAATCTTTTTGAGCGCATCGTCCAGCGTTATCGCGTGAAAATTAACGTGGTATTACGATCCGAATGCATTTTCTCATCCGTCAAAAAATAACGTTCGTAAAAACGACGCGCATAACGAAGAGTAATATGCGCGCAGTAACGTAGCACACGTAAATCTGTGTGCGGACTGTTTTTTTCGCGGGATTCAGCCAATCAAAATTAAGAACCCTAATTGACATCAATTTACCTTAATTGACTCACTTAAGTTTTTGCGCTTGTCAAAGTAAATCTGAGTATACATGCTGCAGCAATAAAAAAAATAAGCACGAAATCGCAATTTTTTTGTTTGGGTATGTGTAGAATGTGTAACTATACTGTGCTGTATTTTCTTTTTCCGTGCTGGTGTTTTTTGTTTCGGTCAAAACGTTCCGATTTGCAGTTACCACCAGCTTTTCAAAGAAGTTAAAAAAATGCGCGCAAACGTCGTTCGTAAAAAGTTGCGCGAAGATTGTAATACCATTCGCGTACCAGAGCACGAACGCATTTGCGCTCACAATGTTAATTATGGGATGCGCGCACGAAATTTTGTTCACACTGGGTCACTCGCGTTAAACGTTAACGCGCATTGTTTGCTCGAACGTTGTAATGCGTCGTTCAGCGCAAAGGGTTTTGCCTCTCGCGCAAATGCGCATTTGCGCACGCAAAACACACTGCACGAAGAATGTAATATGGGCCTATTTGTATTGTGGCTGTATGGTGACCCGTATCCTTGCTATGCTTTACAGGAGATGGAGCAGGTGGAGAGCACCAGTGGTACAAGCCATTGGTGTGGTTTTGGATATTACTTGGCCTTGCCTACTTCGCATCCATCTTGACCATGATTGGAAACTGGCTGAGGGTCCTGTCTAGGAAAACACGTGCAGAGGTAACACAGAGCTCCATCGCTTTGAATTTCTGAGACGTCGTGCAGTGCCAATGGGAAAAAAGTAGAGATTTGTGAGGGTCCTGAGAATGAGCAACGGCACTAGTGGCCTGCCCTACGGCGGGGCCCGCTCAGGTCTCAAAGTTTTTGCTCGATTGTGCCATTACAGGGACAACTGCTCCATATACAAATCAGACTGCTCTCACCCAGAAAGGGTGGCCAGTACTGACTGCCAAGGACGCCATCCCTTCACGAGAGGTGCAGCAACCCTCGACAAACGTTTCGGCCTGGTTAGGTCTTACCAGGAGGATATAACTGACACCACTCTAGGCTCATCGAGCGAGGGGTCCACATTGGAATTACCGTGAAAACTTAAAGTGGGAAAAGGAGAGGTTTGCGAGGATCCATTGGGATGTGCCATGCTAGTCCGAATAGTAATCATAGGCGTGCGCAGAGAGGTGCGCCAGCTCAAGGAATTTGACATTTTAGGTCCCCATCTACACTTTTTCTTTTTTCTTTATTTGGTTCAGAATAATGAACCAGAAAATTAACAGTTTACACTTTGGAATAATAAATGTAACATCTGCGCACTCCCTAAAATAAACCCTGTGCCTGTAATAGTAATAATCTGACAATAAAGGGTTAGACATACAACTGTTGTGTTATGCTTGAAGAAAGCAGAAAATAAATAAAATGATGCCTTGCATGTTTATTGCAAACCTAAGCATAAAACGAATGAATTCTAAGACGAAAGAAAACCAGTTTGCTTTTTCCCCTCTGGGTAGAAAGAAGCCTTTGCCAGCTTATTGTTGCAAAGATATTGGCCTCAATAGCCCAATAAGAGCTGTCAGATATATATTGTGCGAAACGATCAACCATAAATGTGAGAGTTTCCAGTAACATCACCAAAATATCATTTTTTCAGTATATTCTTATGTGCCGGGTGCCCCGTTTCTGTTTACAGGTCAGGTTGTGAGGAGCTGGCTGCTTTAACATGTATGTATTTATCGATCTGATGTTCTCGTAATATTTTTTTAGATGGGCGGTCTGACTGCTCATGCAGCAAACTGGACGGCAAGTATGACGGCAGATATTAAACTTCCTCACCGCGGACTGAGCCTCAACTTCCAGGAACGCCTGCATCGCCAAAAAGGGGGCAAGCGACAATCTGGGGATGGAGAACAAGAAGAGGACGATGAATATGAAGACGATGACTACGAAGAAGAGCAAGAGATGGATGAAGAGGAAAGAGAGCCGTCGCAAATCATACCACCTTCTACTCCTATCATTACACCACCACCGACACCAGTCATAAAAGCTGAGGACGCTGGGAAGTTGCCTTTGGAGTGGGGGGCAAACATGGCTTATATAGACGAGTCATCGGATTCACAAAGTGAAAAGGGGGTGGGAGACAGCGAAGCAGGAGAGAAGGGGAAAGGGACTAGGGGAAAGAAAAGGCGGCGGGGAGCAGGACGATCGGCCAGAGGCGATGGTCAACCAGGGCCACGGAATAGGGATAAAGGTGAAAGTGGTTAGGAATGTATTAATTCTCAGTGTAAATACAATCTTTCCCAAAGTGCCACATCACATATACTGTTATACCACAACCGATGTATGCACTGCCAAAGTACAGACAGATATGCAAGTTACACCTCACATATCAATACACCAGGGACATCATTGCTACCTATTGACCTCACACAGATTACTGCACCATGGAGTTTATATATAACAAACGCTTCAGTGCTGAAGCCAGGAAGAGGGCTATTAAAGTGTCACACATAATAACATACCTCTTTAAGGAACATGATAAAACATCCCCAGAAGTCATGGCTAGCCTAATACAAGTCTTGCCTCAGTCAAATGCTTCCATTGAAATGCATGTACACAATAGGGTCTGTGTATATGACAGAATCCCAACCATAGGTACCCACAGCTACCAGACGACACAAAAGAATAGACATGAAGAACACAAGCTTCCTCTACAGAAATTAACACACCACCTTGCAACAGCATGACAAGTATATGATTATTAAAAAAACAAAAAAAACAACTCTCTCCCTCATATTGGTCACATATTAGCATCTGTCTGTAAGGCCAAAGCAGACGGTGTCAAAAATGTTGCATGTCCCCTGGCACTGCAAGGGGTTAAATGACTCGGTACTGATTAACCCTTTCTGTTTCAGCATTTTGCAAGTAAAGTTGGACTTCACGGGCTGGTGGTTTGTGATTGCGGGGGTGGGGAGGGACAGATTGATTCATTAATGGTCTGTAATAAAGAGGTTTAATGAGCTGTCAGCGCAGCTGCAGATTAAATGCTGTTTGTCTTATGCTCTTGCCAAGATCGGCTCCAGCACTCTCTGGATGTCTATCACAGAACACTCTATCCTAGCCACTGACTCCACACATTATATTCCTCCCCTCGTATCACAATCCTCCAGCATAACTCATGGCAGATGCTGCTGTTTGATTGTCTTTCTAATAAATCATTCTGCTGGATTAGGTTGCCTGTCCATCTTTATACTAACACTATCTGTGTGTATCGCCTTACAAGACTAAGTACATGTGGGGAAAATTGTTGTTCGGATCAATAAGAACATAATTTCTACTAAAAGAACCAAAAATGTACAAATATACTTTATTTGAATGTAATTTGCACTATAGTATGTGACGCCAATTGTATGACACACAAAGAGAGGTGTTGGCAATCACCAATTTCCATTTTTGTACCAGTATGATACTTGCTTGTGGTCATGTTAACAGTAAAAGGTGCATGGTTCATTAATTGATGAATGATTTGTGGGTGTATTAATCAATTTTAAATGATGTATATTTAGCCCTCATTTACAGGTATTTCTAAAGCTCTAAATGTTCCGTAGCACTGTGCAATGGGTGACACAGAATAACCAATATAAATATGAGTTAAATATGCAGAACATTAGGGAAGAGGACCCAGGGCCGGATTTATAACTAGGCAGAGTAGGCATGTGCCTGTAAAAAAAAATTAAAAAAAATAACACTTTACAATCATTTAGATCACTGTATCTCTGGATCCCTACGGACTAGAGGGACATATGAGGTATCATTGGAAAGGCTAAATTATACCAAACATAACCAGGTTAATTGTATGTAAAAATAAATAATATTTGTCTCTTTTCTTTTTCCTAACGCAGCACTATTATTCAGTTTGCAATTATAAATTGAACAGTGATGCTGCGCTAACTCGCCTTCTCATTTCCCACACTGCCAGCAAGTGTGGAGCTTTTGATGCAATGCATTGTTTCATCAACAACCAAGACCAGTGGTTCCCAACCACGGTCCTCAAGTACCCCCAACAGTTCAGGTTTTCCAGATACTCGAAGCACAGGTGATATGATTTGCTGCTCAGTGATTGCAGGATTCAGTCTGCATTTCCCCAAGATGATCCTTAAAACCTGTCCTGTTAGGGGTACTTGAGGACCGTGGTTGGGAACGACTGACCTAGACGTGGCACTGCAGTGATGAGAGACAGGGGGACTTTGGAACCCGCATCTCTGAATTGCACATCGCACAAGGTTAAGTGATGTGTCATTGGAAAGGACAGAGCCTGGTCTTTATAATGATACCAAACATGAACTTGAAATATGTAAACCTCTGTTCTTAATCTTTCAAGATTCTTTTCTTTCAGGAATCGTTTTATGAAATACAGATCATGTCAGACTAATCTAATTACGTTCTATGAGGAAGTAAGTAGAAGTATAGATCAGGGGGTCGCAGTGGTTGTGATTTACTCGGATTTTGCCAAAGCTTTCGACACAGTTAAGGTTACTATTTAAATTAAGAAAAATTGGTCAAGTTGAAAATACTTGTTCTTGGATAGAAAACTGGCTAAAAGATAGGGTACAGAGAGTGGTCATAAATGGTACATTTTCAAGATGGACATCAGTGGTAAGCGGTGTCCCTCAGGGGTCTGTTATAGGACCAATTCTATTCAATTTATTTATAAAAGACCTTGAGATAGGCATTGAAAGTCATGTATCAGTGTTTGCAGATGACACAAAACTAGGAAAAGTAATACAATGTGAGCAGGATGTTACTTCGCTGCAGAGGGATTTAAATAGATTGGGGACTGGGCACTTAAATGGCAGATGACATTTAATGTAGATCACTCCAAAGTGCATAACTTTGCATTTAAGAACACATGAGCAACTTACACCCTAAATGGTACGGAGTTAGGGAAATCCAAGCAGGAGAAGGATTTGGGAATAATCATAGACTTCAAACTAAGTAACAATGTGCAATGTCAAACAGCAGCCGCCAAGGCCAGCAAGGTATTGGCATGCATTAAAAGGGAGTTCACTCTCGGGATGAAAACATAATTTTGCCTCTGTATAAATCAATGGTAAGACCGCACCTTGAATATGCCGTGCAATTTTGGGCACCTGTCTTAAAAAAAGATATTATAGCGCTAGAAAAAGTGTAGAGACGGGCAACTAAATTAATAAGGGGAATGGAAGGTTTAAGTTATGAGGATAGACTAGCAAGCTTAAACCTGTTTAGTTTAGAGAAACGGCGCCTTAGAGGGGATCTGATAACCTTAGATAAATATATAAGGGGCCATTATCAACCATTGTCTGGAAACCTATTCATTATCAGGACTATACACAGGACGCAAGGTCACCCATTTAGACTGGACGAAAGGAGATTTAGCCTAAAGCATAGGAAGGGTTATTTTATGGGGAGAACAATAAAGCTGTGGAATTCTCTGCCTGTTGAGGTGGTTTGGTCAGAAACTGTACAGAGGTTTAAAAAACGACTGGATGACTTCCTACAGACAGAGAATATTAAGGGTTATAATATTTAATATGTGGGTAAAAGCTTCTTGATCCAAGGAGAAATCTGACGCCATTCTGGGGTCAAGAAGGATTTTTTTCCCAGTGTGTTGCATATTGACGAGCGCTTCAGACTGGGTTTTTTGCCTTCTTTTGGATCAACAGCAGTAGGTGATATGTGAGAGGCTGAACTCGATGGACGCATGTCTTTTTTCAGCCTATGTAACTATGTAAGAACACCGAACAGCAGTGAAAAGTTGCCGAAGTTCCCTGCTATTCGGTGTTTTCATTCAGCAGGTTTATTCAGGCAAAATAGGTTTCAAAGTTTAATAATACTCCTGTTTTTATCCAGTATCTAATAAACCGTTTATTATTTTAATCTGCTGTAAAAATTCTCTTTATTTATTGACTTTTTTAGGATCTTTTAGGAATTTTTCGGCAAAAGAAATTTGTTTTTTTAATAGCGGATTTCCTGTTTTCTGTAACAGACCTTTTTATTATCATTCATAGGACCTTAACCCGTTAACGCCGCAGGATGTTCCATGACGTCCTGGCAGCGGGTGGGCTTTGAAGACGCGGGGCGTACATGTACGCCCCGCTGTCTTCAATGGGACCGCCTCTGCCCCTCCCCGAAGCCTACGCGCGCTGACTCGTGGCGCGCGTCATTGGCTGCAGAGGGACGGCCTGAAATCAAGCCGTCCCCTGCAGCCAATGACGTGCACAGCATGCCGGCTGCGGGGAGGGCTCAGAATCAGTGCCACGCGACGGCACCTGTCAGCTGTACAGGCACGCCTTGCCAGCGAAATTAACCCCTTAAGGGTGCCACCCCTGCGTCCTTAAGGGGTTAACCTCCCTGGCGGTCTAATTTTTTCAAAATTTTGTGTCTAAAAGTGCCTCAATTTTTTTTGAAAGGAAACGTGTTTTTTTATATAGTAATAATTTTTATATAATAATTAGGAATAACGCATTGAAATCCGTGCAAACAAGAGTCTAGTAAACACACTGAGTCCGATAAAGTTTGAAACACGACATAATAATTTATTGTCCCAAAAATAATTATCCAAAATAATGCTAATAAATTATATTCAATAATATAATCAAACCAAAAACATTGAAATCTTTCAGAAAACAAGGGTGCAATATTAGACTGTGTATGTATGGTCTGTTTCTGATTCTTTAGTGCCACTTAGTGGCCGTTCATGAGCAGGTCATGCTGCTGAGGATTTACATTGGAATATTATTTTTTTTACAGTTTGCTGCCTGGTCCCGCCCCCCCTGCATTGTGTGACTCGCAGGGAGCGTTACCAGGAAGCAAGTCGCCGCTATTGCACTGCGGGGGACAGCGAGGGAGCGCAGGATGAGGTGAGTATGCAGCCCAAGTGTGGCTCGGGGTTACCGTTCGTGGTAGCGAAATTTAATCCCGAGTCACACTCGGGAATACCGCCAGGGAGGTTAAATGTAAATTCCAAGTATTTTTGTTCAGTATTTTTTTTTGCAAACAGCGCTTCAACTTTGACACTTTCAATCGTATAGTTTTTTATTTTTTACCCGTCCGGCAGCTTGTCGGTGCTGTGCTCGGTGGCTCGGCGGCTGCGATTGGCAGTCCTCTAGCATGTTGGCGGCGGCAGGCGACAGGTTTGCAGTGGGTTTGCGGAGGCGGCCGGTAGGTTTGTGGCGGTTTGGCGGCGGCATTTGACGGCCTATTCACTGCACTTTGGGGACCCTGCGGTGAATTCAGTATTTAGTGAATGGTCACCGTATTTTGCCAAAACTGGATTCGCTGAAGCAGTTATCGGACGTCGGTGAATTCCACCGAATTGCGCTAATCGCATCGGTGAATGCCAATGAACTGAAATAAAGTCTCCTATACTCATATTAGGAGTTGCAATCAGTAAAAATGTGTCTAAATAATTTTAAAAAAGTCCCTTAAAAAATAATATAAAGGTCTGTTATAAACTTAAAAGGTCTTCTAAAATTTTTAAAAAAATGTCATCTAAAAAAATACAAAAAAGTCGTCTAAAAAATGTAAATGGTGCTTGCAAAAATAATAAAAAGAATAAATGGTCTCAAAAATTTTTAAAAGAGATATTACTTTTTTACTTTGACACCTATGGGATTCGCCTGTTTAAACCTGTCAGTTACAGTTACAAGCATTTATAATGCGCCAACAAGTTCCGTAGCGCTGTACAATGGGAGAGACAGAACAACAAACCTGCATACACATTACACACAGAACAGTAGGAGAGATGACCCTGCTTAAGAGTTTACAATCTATGAGGAGAGGGGTAACACACTAGGTGAGGGTGACTAAAGAGCATGAAGTAGCGGGGTGCATGTTGGCTGTGTGGGAAGATGGAGCAGGAAATGATCCATGGGGGATTATGGAGTGAGCCGATAGGCTTCTTTAAAGTAATGTGTTTTCAGAGACTTCTTGAAGGACTGGAGAGACGGGGAGCGTCTGATGTTGCGGGGGAAGGAGTGTAAAAAGAGGGCAGCTTGGGAGAAGTCTTGAAGGTGAGAGTTGGGGTGTGGGTACGAGGAACTGATCGCGTCAGATCTTTGGCAGAGCGAAGTGGTTGGGATGGGATATACCTGCTAATAAGGGAGGAAATGTAGTCAGGGTTGCGGTTATGGAGAGCTTTGTATGTGAGGACTAGTATTTTAAAATGGACTCTACAGGAAAAAGGAAGCCAGTGTAAAGATTGACAAAGGGGTGAGGGGTGAGGGGTGAGGTGTATGAGTCTGGCACAGGTGTTCATGCAGACTGCAGAGGGAGAATCTGGGATTTTTTAAGGCCAGAGAAAAGGAGGTTACAGTAGTCAAGGTGGGAGATAACAAGAACTTGGAAAAAAGAAGAGACAGAGGAGATATGATAGAAACATTTAAATACGTAAAGGGAATCCACAAGGTAGAGGAAGGGAGTATATTTAAAAGGAAACAAAGTAGCAAAACAAGAGGACATAGTCTTAGATTAGAGGGGCAAAAGTTTAAAAGTAACATCAGGAAGCATTATTTTACTGAGAGGGTGGTGGATACATGGAACAGTCTTCCAGTTGAAGTGGTAGAGGCCAAAACAGTGTTTGAATGTAAGCAGGCATGGGATAGGCATAAGGCTATCCTAAACAAAAGATAAATCCAGGTAAAGTATCCATGTAATTGGGCAGACTAGATGGGCCGAAAGGTTCTTATCTGCCAACATTTTCTATGTTTCTATGCTCTATGTTTGGATGAGCATTGAAACACTGAAAATCAGGGCATTTCGATGCAATTCAGCATTCTGTGAATACAAGACACTATAGTCTTTTATGGGATAATTACGGTGCAGCCAAATTCCGGCACATTGCACCATATTTTGCTGTCAATTTGCCAGTATTTGACAAATTGGCAGCTTAGTGAACAGACAAATTGACCCAAAATTGCACCTCACGGTGACATTAACAATTCGGGGCCAGTTTGGAGGTTTTGAATAACCCCTTTAGGATGTCGTGCTCTGTGTGTACACTGGATAAACAACACAAAGGAAATTATTAAAATACTTTTATTTTTTTAATTTTTGTAAATTATTGTTTATTGAACATTTTTAGAGCAATTTAAGACACTGCTGGATGAGAAAAACCATCTGAGCAGTTTAGATTTATCGCTTTTTAACTGAAGTGTCACCGCGCTGATGAGCTGGCCGTAGTTATGCTAAATATAAGAAGTGCAATTATTTTTCAGTTGTCTTCTAAAAAGGATGTGGAAGCCACAGACTTTTAATTTGACGTTGAGAGGGTGGAAATGAAAGGTTTTTACACAATTTATCATTTGCAAAGAACTGTACGGAGAGATTTGATACAATAAACAAATTGCTAAGGGACACGTAGTGCAGTTCTAGTGTGAAACACAATGCAATAATGCTTTACTAACCTAATAACAATGGTTGCCAAAATATTTTTATCAGTTTCCACAGGTATCAACTTTAAACATCCCTCTTCTCATTAAGATATCAAATGAGATAATTGCAATTCAGTTCATATGTTATCTTTTCTAGATATTTCTTCAGTGCCTTAGCAAGCTGTCCATCGTTTATCACTTGCAGGGTTATTCAGAGACAGGGGTAACTCTGGAGAACGTTTGGAGAAGTGAAAATTCTAGGTCAAAATAGCCAAATCAGAAAAATTCTCCTATTTATCTCACTTTCCAAGTCGGCTTTTTTGACCTAGAATTTTCACTTCTCCAGAAGTTCTCCAGAGTTTCATCTTTTTCTGAATAACCCTGTATGATTCCTTCAGTTTTTTAGAGCTTTTCTCCTTACGTAGACAACTCCTGGAATACTGCTTTTAGGTTGTCCCTCACATAGTACATGTTTGACCTGAGCCCAGAGATTTTCAGCAATACAAGGTGATTCCTATAGACACGAACCCAGAGTTTTTGTTACAGAACCAAAACGAATTAATGGAAATTAATGAGAGTTTTAGGAAACACACCTCCTCTTACGTTGATATGTTGAGCACATCCCGTCACAAGTGCTGGAAGTTGCCACTGTTTTCTGTTAGGCACATGTCGACTCGGCATTGAACGTTGATGTTAACACATCTCAAAATTGGATCATCATGTTGTGGAGCTCATTTCTAATGTTCTCCGTTAAGGTGGCAGTCATGTGGGGCTTGTTGCGGTATACTCGTTCTTTTCACATGGCCCCAGAAAAATAATTCCTGGCTAGTAAGATCAGCAGACGGGTGTGAGCACAATTTCTTGGGAATGACATGGTCCTCACAAACCACTGGATTGTCACCACTGACACACATGATGTATGGTATGTGGCGCCATATTGCTGGAAGTAGCCTTGTGCTCCTCGGAAGAGTAAGGCTAGGGTCAGACGAACGCATTTTCGCGTTGTCTGTGAAAAAGTGCGTTCGAACGAATGGACGTATTTTTTCACGGAATACGCGATAGCGGTCATACGATGCGCATTTGCGTTCGTGATTTTGTACGGATCATCAATAAAACACTTTTTGCATCTGGACGTTATGTTGGCCGGACATTAGCAGCGTCTGACATCTCCAATTCACACACACACGCCGCTAGCGGACGCAGCGCACTCTGTACGACCGTACTAGCGGTTTCACGTTCTCGACAAAACGCGTTCGTTTGCCACTTGCGTTGCGCAGCCGGACTTTCGTGCGACCGTACTTCGTATATTGGCCGTCATTGCCCGTCATTTGCTGCTAGTGCGGCCGTAATTAAGTGCGCCAGAACGCACGTTTAAAGTGCGCTAGTCTGACCCCAGCCTAAGTCATTTTGTTCCGTGGGAGTTTTATTCTGGTGGCCGTGCTATTGTTGTGGTTGTATGTAATTTAGCAGCAGCGTGCTGGGATGTGATGTGCTCAACATATAAGCAGGTACTTTTCCTGAAACTTTCGTCAATTTCTTTTCACTCATATATGATCTATAACGAAAATTTTGATTCGGGTCTATATGAATCGCCCTGTACCGGTCTAGTGACTGGAAAGGTCCTTTCAAAACCTTCCTCCTTTGTATATGTGGTTCATGGTTGATTATGAGGTGCCCTATTGTTCTTTCAGCCCTTTCCTTCTTTGCCACCATTGTTTCAAGTGGTTGATTTTCTGCAATGGGACATTTCTGAGACACAGCTTTTGAGACTTATTTAACTTACTGACTTTATTTCTCATGCAAACCAAGTTACAACTGATCGTACACTTAAGGCCCGTGTCAGACGAACGCAGTGAACACGTCCGTGTCGCCGCACAGTTTAACGTCCGTCGTAGCATAAAATCATGAGCAATAGAGACCCACACACGAAGTACGTCCACACCGAACTGCGCACGCACAACGCTCGTGGCAAACAGACACAAGTTAGGCAAGGACGTAAAACCGCTAGACGGACGTGCAGAATGCGCCACGTCCACGTAGCGTTCTGTGTGAGTGATGAGGAGATGTCAAACGCAGCGCATTTGCAACGTCCAGCACCTTGACGCACAAAATGGCTTTTCATATCCTTTTCAAATTTTTATCATTTTTCATATTAATTTTATTTCCCATAATTCCCTTTTTTTGTCTACGTCCGTCAAAAAAAACGGATCGTGTGGTGTCTACAGTATCTTCCGTCAGTAGGTCTGTCCATTATGCACGAGCACAGAGTGCGCTCAGACTGTGTTCGTCTGACATTAGCCTTAGGATAGCAACTGAATTTAAGAGTTTTCTTTCCAGCCAGCGTGATGATGATTTTAGTCAAATTGTTACAATTCATTTGTCATTTCACCACAAATCTTCAGGCAATAAACAGAAAACAAAAAGAAAAACATTTTTATTAACATAATTTTGTGTGTACAATACCTATCACCATCAGCCTAGTTTATTGGTCCGGATAGGTATTTGATTGTTTAATATTGGATTTTTCACCTTCTCTTAAACCATTAGCAATAACACAGATAGGAAAGGTTGAACCAGGAGGACATTATAGTCATTATTTTTTAAAAAACCTCTATTAATAATTACCTTTATAACTGCATTTTGTGTCTCTTCTCCAATGTTCTTGGTTACATAAACCCAGGAGTATCTCTTTTAACAATTCTGTAACTTCAGATTTGCTGTCAGCGTTACGTGGCTGGTATCGCATCACATGCAGTGTATGACATCAAGACGGCAGGAAAACATATAGAGAAGGCATGGGACAGGAATCATAAAACACTATAAAAAACATATAAGTGATTACATAGACTAGACTATAACAACACATTGTTCCTCACTGTCCTGTGGTTGATGATCGCTGCTAACAATGTGAGGAGGTTATAGGAGTAATAGCAGTGACATGTCGTCAACAGTCCAGCTTGACAGATACATACAGTGACAAACAAAAGTGACAAGATAAAGGGATCTCATTTGGATGATTGAGGGTTTTTAAAAATCTGACTCTTCCAAGTACCAATAAATGATTAATTAATGTACATTAGCTGATGCAGTGAGCTGGAGCTTGGGAATTGCGTGATAGCCTCTGGTAGTTTCCATATTGTCCTCCTAAAACTGTAGCATGGTGTTCTTTTTGTTTTGCTTATTCTTGGTGCTTTGAGCAGCTGCAGTCAGTATAAGAGGAGTTACGACGGCTTTCTATTCTCTCCCTTGACATAAAGCCACTACTAGAGTGTATACTGATGAGTAGATGGTGTGTTTTCCTACACCGACACATAATACATACAGACATAGGGTATGGTGCAAGATCAAATAACTGCTGATAGAATCGTCATACTGGATAGAATGGATTTGCCATATATATAAGCAAACGCTCTCTCCTGGTAAGATAAATTCAGAAGCAGAAAGAAAGTATTAAAGGGATATACTACGCACCCTGCCCACCTTCGCTTATTTTGGAGTTCAGGATGAGAGTGATGTCTTGTCCACTTTCCGTTCGTCCATGCCTTTTGTCTGTTCCTTTTCGGCAGCTGTGTAAAGCAGAGGAGTTTCCTCCACCTACACTGCTATCAATCAGCAGCAGGGGGGTTGATTCCCCGGCCTGTTGGGACCTTTGGGAACTACTGATCTCAGCATGCTTCTTCAAGCTAACATCAGTGTGTCCACTCAAGGGCTTGCATAAATCCCAGAAGCAGGTACAGAGCACTCTGTATCCCCCCCCAGATTACCAGAGACCCCCTCCCCCATTACAATTATCATTTATGCCAGTCATTACAAGGGCACAGTGGCTTCCGGAGACACGGCAGCAGCTAAGTGCTGTCAAGTTTGGCAGGGGCCCAGGCCCACTACCCTTATACTCTTGTACTCCCTGTTGGCAGCATTGATCGCCTTACCTGACAAACACCACACAATTTTTAATACATTATGAAATGCTGGGAATTATTTTCGACACATCCTCTTTATAGAAATGTATATTGAGATTCCTTATTAGGGTTTTGCACCATACATATGAGGAACTACTTGTTTGTATAGCTGTCAAGTGATCAATCATGGGCTGTTAGTAACCTCTAGCTTTGTTCGTCGTGATTTGGCTATTTCCAGCTTTCCTGGGAGAATAATAACAATTCCAGTTGTCAAAATGAATGGTAGGACTGATTAGTGTAAAAATAGATAATACCGGTATATTGTCATTATTACTAGGGATGAGCCGAACACCCCTGTGTTCGGTTCGCATTCGAACTCGAGCAATTTCAAAAGTTCGAGTTCGAACTCGAACACGAACCAAACTCAATGCAAGTCAATGGGACTCAAAAGTTCGGTTTTTAGAGTGCCCTGCAAGAAGGCATATATGCAAGATAGTTGCCATAAAAGGTGTATGGGGGTCCGGGTAGTGCCCTGGGGGACAGGAAACAAGGACAAAAAGTAAAAAAAGACTTTTTAAAGGAACAGTGAGTTTTCCTTAAAATAAGGGTTAAAAATAAAAACGAAAAATTCCTTCAAATATCGTGCCTAGGATGTCCCCATAACCTGCCCGTGAAGTGGCGGATTTGTAGGATGTATAGAAACATCATCATCAGAGACCCACACACGACACCTTGCCACCCTTAACCCTTTCGCTGCGGAGGACGCGCTCAGCGTGTCCACCCGCAGGTACTGTTGCGTGCGGAGGACGCGCTGAGTGCGTCCTCCCTTTGCGGCCAGCGATCGGCCGGTGCCCCCGGTGCGGGCTGACATCCACGATGTCAGCCCAGCACCCGGGACCGCCGCCGCGATGACATCTAATGGTGCCGCGCGATGACATCTAATTCAGGCGCCCCCCCCCATGTGTGCGGAGGAGGTGCCTGAAAGGGAAGGGGGGGAGGTCCTTCGGACTTCTCTCCCTTCCGATCGTCGGGGTCCTGCAGCTGAAGGCAGGCACGGTTTGGAAGGGCACAGCCTGCCCTTCCAAACCGTGCCTGCCATTAACCCCTTGGGTGCCGGATCACGATTCGGCGCCAAAAATCCTCTCCCGCAGCTGGCCGACATCCAAGCTTCCGGGAATGACTCCTGACGACTGGCGTCATCGTGCATAGCACAATGACGCCAGTCCTGGAGTTAACCCCTAACTGCCACCAATGGTGGAGATAGGGGTTCATTGGAATCCCCTATCTCCACCATTGGTGGCAGCTAGGGGTTAATGTTTGGTACTGTTGGATCGGCCAGAGCATTGCCTTTCCAACGATACGAAACATGACCATGTAAAAAGTTTTTTTAAAAAAAAATTAAAATAAAAATAAAAAAATATTTTAAAAACAATTATAAAAAAAAAGGTTTTGTTTATTTTTTTTGGTTTGTTAACACAGCAATATTGTTCCCATTTCAATTATAATGTGAACGATGCTGCACTAATGATTTTTGTATGCGGTGCGTTTGTTAAAAATCGCGTAATTTTCCCCAAAAAAAATGTAACGAGACCCCATTTCTAATTTTTTTAACAAGTGCACCCCGTACGAAATATAACCGCAATTGCTCGCATGTTAAAATGTGAAAAAAAACTTTACACGTTGTAAATTATTGAAAATTCATATTTTATTGCATATTTTGTTTTAATATACAGACAGGACATGACGTATACATATAATAATGACATAGTATGAATCTGCCGAGTTAATGATTGGCTTTACAGAGCCCTGGTCCTCAAGGGGTTAAACAGCATATCAGAGGATCATGTAGTAAAAATGAACACTTCTTAGAATTCAGAAGCATACAGAGTTCATACATGTGCAGGAGCCACACCCAGTCTGCAGGCAATGTATCAAATTCATGAGACCAGACTAATTAGAAGCAGATGTTATTTCCAAACACTAATTAACACCTGTTGTTTACGCAGTTTGAGGGCCCTGCTGTAAGCACAGGTCATTTAGAGGTGAGAATATATCTAATAAACCGTTGCTTATAATATTCTGTAGTAAAGAGTCTCTTTATTTCAAGATTTTTTTAGTATTTTTTAAACTTTTTTTTTTAAAAAAAATTTGAACTCGAACCGAACACGCCAAAAAGTTAGAAGTTCGCGAACTTTCTAACTGCCGTTGTTCGAGTCGAACTCCGAACTGATCGAAGCGAACAGCTCATCCCTAATTATTACTATGTACTACTCTGAGCTTTCATATTCCCATCCAAACTAACTCAAGCAACTTCAAAATGACAAATGTACTGTAATTCCTCTGGGAAATCAAACTTTTTTCTACAGTGTTTAAACCTACAAAGTTTTTGTATAAGTGGATAGTAGTTCCCTTTATCTCTATAAATTACAAGATGATGTAAAAGGATTAAAAAAGTAAAACAAATTTATCTTCAAAACCTCAGATAGTATTTTTTTCAAATAAAAATGGGAACATATTGTTTTGTTCTAAAAATGGAATGATGCTAAAAGTCACTCCATAAAATGTATATCTGCAATATTTGAGGAGTGTTGCTCTTATGCTGCTATTTAGAATACAAGCTATGAAAACGACACAGAAGAGGTTATTCAGAAACACTGAAATTTCAGTGCTTTCTAGTTTGGCGCACTTCAGTCTGCTTCGGCGATTCCATTTTGCTGACCCTGCAGTGAATTCACTATTCACTGCCGGGTCATGTGAAGTGTGCCGAACTGATCGCTGAACGCCAACAAACTGACCGCTAAAGCTAGGGTCAGACGAAATCATTTTTCCCCGCGAACGTGAAAAAATGCGTCCGAACGCATTGACGTATTTTTTCACGGAATGCGCAAAAACGGGCAGACGATGCGCATTTTCGGGCGTGATTTTGTACGGATCGTCAATAAAACTTTTTGCGTCTGGATGTTAAGTAGGCTGGACATTAGCAGCGTCTGACATCTCCTAATCACGCACACACGCCGCTATGCCGCAGCTGCGCACTCAGTACGTCAGTACTAGCGGTTCAGCGATCTCCAAAAAATGCCTTCAAATTCCACTTGCGTTGCACGGCCGGACTTTTGTGCAGCCGTACATCGTATATTGGCCGTCATCTGCTGCTAGTGCGGCCGTAATTATGTGCGCCAGAACGCACGTTAAAAGTGCGCTGGTCTGACCCCAGCCTAAATGCTAACGAACTGCAGAAAAATAAAAACCGAACAATGTTATTCTTCTAATAGGTGTTTAAACCAATAAAAATGCGTTAACCACTTCGATGCTGAGGACGCTCTCAGCGCGTCCTCAGCATTCCCGCTGGTATGCTGAGGACGCGCTGAGCGCGTCCTCCCATTGGGGTCAGCGTTCGGCCGGGTTCCGGCCGATCGCTGGCCCCTCCGGTGCGGGCTGACATCCTGGATGTCAGCCGGCATCCGGAACAGCAGCCGCCGGAATTTGGTGTCATCGCGGCAGCGCGATGACACCAAATTCAGGCGCCCCCCCCGCATGTGCGGAGGAGGCGCCTGAAAGGGAGGGGGGGGAGGTCCTTCGGACCTCTCTCCTCCCGATCGGCGGCTCTGCGGGGGTTAACCCAGGCATCATTTGGAAGGGCACAGCCTGCCCTTCCAAATGATGCCTGGCATTAACCCCTGGGGAGCTGGATCGCGAATCGGCGCTGAAAAGCGCCGGTTCGCGATCCTTTCCCGAGCTGGCCGACATCTTGGATGTCGGCCAAGCCTCCGGGAACTCCCCCTGAGGACTGGCGTCATCGTGCGTAGCACGATGACGCCAGTCCTAGAGTTAACCTTAACTGCCACCAACGGTGGAGATAGGGAGTTCCAATGAACTCCCTATCTCCCGATCCGTGGCAGTTAGGGGTTAAATTTTGGTATGGTTGGATCGGCCAGAGCATGGCCGTTCCAACGATACCAAACATGAAAGTGAGAAAAGTTGTAAAAAAATAAAAAAATGAAAAATTAAAAAAAAAATTAAAATAAAATTATAAAAAAAAAAATAAACACTTTTTTTTTATTTTTTTTGGTTTGTTAATGCAGCAATATTGTTCCCATTTCAATTATAATGTGAACAATGATGCTGCACTAACGATTTTTGTATGCGGTGCGTTTGTTAAAAATAGTGTAATTTTCCCCAAACAAAAATGTAACGAGACCCCATCTCTAATTTTTTTAACAAGCGCACCCCATACAAAATATAACCGCAATTGCTCGCATGTTAAAATGTGAAAAAAAAACACTTTACACATTGTAAATTATTGAAAATACATATTTTATTGCATTTTTTGTTATAATATACAGACATGACATAACGTATACATATAATAATGACATATTATGAATCTACCGAGTCTGACGGAAAGAACGATATATAATATGTCTGGGTAATATACTAAAATAAGCCTTCAAAACACGTTTAAACATGATGCGCAAAACAGGTAAAAATGACCTCAGCACAGGGGCGGGAAAAGCCTCAGCAGCGAAAGGGTTAAAATGTGTCTAAATAATAAAAAAGGTTGTTTAAAAAATAATTAAAGAGTCTGTTACAGAATAATAAAATAAAGCCTTTTATATAAAATTGGGAATCAAAAATTTTGTTTAAAAAATATATAAAATACATAAAGGTGTTCTAAAAGATGAATAAAAAAGGCCTTTTGCTGAAAATTAGAAGAATAAACTGTTGAATAAAAAAAATTGAAAATGATAATATTTTTTTACATTGAATCCGATGGGATACGCCAGTTTAAACCTGTCGAACTGAACCACCGAAACTCAGGGCATTTAAGTGACATGTCGGTGCATGTTTGGCGTTCTCTGAATAGAATAACCATTATTTCACTATGGGACACCTTTCTGAATAGACGAACTGCCTCAAAATTGCACCGTGCGGTGTTATCCACCATTCGGTGGCAAGTTTGTCGGTTTCTGAACAACCCTTAAAATTTTGGTTTTTTTGCCTATAATATAGATATTTTCTATTTTTCCAGAAATTATGCAAATTAAAGTTTTTTTGTGGTCTGCGACAAAAACGAGGTATACGATTTGTGTATGTGCATCGTGAAAATATTGGCTGAACATGGTGACTAAATACAGCCTTGGCCTGAGAATGTAAAATCATATCTTCACACCGAAAGGATTAAATACTATTGTAAAGGATGCGCCCAGCAGGGTGGAATTTATCATTTCTGCCAGAGTGATTAAGTAGTGTGTGCCATCTGCAAAACACAACATAAGAAACGAATTAACCGTAATCACATGAAACTGAATAATAATACTATATTTCCCAAGATGTGTCTACGTAATCCAAGATATGCCGAAAGAAAAGCAATCAGCACAGGACGTACTCAAGAGAATGGCTTTGTTTCCACAATAAATATGTAAAAAATGATTTATATGTAGCATGCATGAAATTTGACAATCTTAACTGCAAATCACAAAACAACTACACTATTGTTAGTAAATATTATACATGGATAGCGGGGTTGATCGCCCTTTTGCAGTCCCAATTCCTATGCAAAGATATATTCTACAGTTTGAATGAAAGCACAATGATTGATCGTGCTGCTTTTAACAATGATACTGTCCTGGATGATCTGTAATAATGATTTCAGTATTCTGCAACATCACTATTGTTTGGGTTGGAATTCTGCTTCAGTTGGCACTCTCTGCTTTGTGTCCTGAGGTCAACCCTCACCCTGTGCTAGGAGACACTAATCTTTCCACAAGGTGGGCCTTGCAGTGGTATTTTATAGATGTAAGATTTTTTTTTTCTTTCCAAAAATGTTTTGTTATTTGTAAATTACAGCCGATGTATATAATTTACTGCTTAGTGCTCATCACTTCCTTTTTGTTTTGTATATGAAATGTATTTATTTATTTTTTTGGAGAAAAGATTTTACCAGGAAGGATACATTGAGATTTCTCTCGTTTTTAAGTATGTCCTGGGTGGCGAGTATGTACCGTTAGGTGTCTTTCCCAAGGACACTTACTGGAGAGGTGCTCTTGCCGGGATCGAACCTGTGTCTCCACAGTCTCTCTCCACACAGAGCAGTGATGTTACCTCTACTCCACCCAAACAGGGTTATTCAAAGAGCATCGAAATTCCACAGGAATGCTCCTTCGTTCCCTGCACTTCGGTGAATCAAATTCCCTGGCCCTGCGGTGAATTCAGAATTCACCGCAGGATCCGTGAAGTGCAGGGAAAAGCCACCGACCGCATCCGAAAAACCACCGCAAAACTGCCAATTCGAATGTAAGTACTGCCGGAAAAAAAATCGGAATGATCCATAAAAACGCAAAAAAGAAGGCCGAACGTATCGGACGATCCGCCGCAAAACCGTCAGCCGCATTTGAAAAAAGCCGACGATCCAACCAAAAGAGTGTTGACCAGCCACTGGAAAAAGCCGACAAGTCGACGAATGCGGTAAAAAAAAATAAAAAAAATAAAACACTGCAACTTTTAAAAGCTGTTCGTAAGAAAAACTACTGCACGAAAATGCCTGAAAATTACATATAAGTTCCTATGAATGATAATAAAAAGGTCTGTTACAGAAAAAAAGCGATTTTTAAAAGAAAATCTGAAAAAAAATTGCCAAAAAAACCCTGAGAAAAATGCCTAAAATATCCCAAGAAAATAAAGAGAATTTTTCCTGCAGATTAAAAGAATAAACGGTTTAATAAATATTCAGTAAAAACAGGGATTTGTTTTACAATGAAATCTATGGGATTCACCTGATTAAATCTGCCGAATGAAACCATTGAACATCAGGGCTTTTCACTGACATTTCGGTGCTGTTTGATGCTCTTTGAATAGATTAACCACTACCTCTCTATGGGGATTTCACTGCCGCCAAACAGCACCAATAAAATGGGTAAGCATGAAAATCACTTGGATTTCCTATTGCAATCGAAAAAATTGTGTTTTTGTTCTTAATGTTCAATTCATAATAACATGCATAGCACATACTATAACGTTGTAAAAACAGAACAATGGATTTATAGGAATAAAATATGTAATTAAGTGATGATATTGTAAATTATGTGAAGCAATATATATATATACACAGGGTTATTCAGACAGAGGTGAAAATCAGGAGAATTGGCAGGAGAAGAGAAGACTAGACCAAATAGCCGATTTGGAAAGTGAGATAAATGGAAGAATTTTTCTGGTTTGGCTATTTTGACATAGAATTTTCACTTCTCCAGTCATTCTTCTGAGTTTCACCTTTCTTTGAATAGACCCGATAGTGATATGTCCAAAGAGTATGTATTCATTATAAAGATGATTATATTTGGGAGGTTCCGAAGATAACCCTTCTTTACCACTGAATAGTTCCTGTTAAACCTGCAGTTTGTCTAGAAATACGGCTGTGCCCTCTAGTGGTTCTCAGTCGATTCAACCGTAGGAAAATTTAAGAGAGCAACAAACCCAGCTCATTCCCTGCTCCGGCATGCCAGTGTTACAGGGAGCGACAGAGGCTGCCAATTCAGAGCAATGCAGTATTAAGGGGTAACTATAAAGGACCATCAAGGGTTAAAATGGTAGGGAGGGGTGTATTGGAGTCAGGACAGGAGGGGTTAATACTTACCCCTTCATTTCCCACCCTCCTTTTTTAGCTCTGGAGTGTCCCTTTACGCCAGTGTTTCCCAAACCTGTCCTCGGGACCCTCAACCAGGCCAGGTTTTAAGGATCACCTTGGGGAAATGCAAACTGAATCCTCCAATCACTGAGCAGCAAATCATATCACCTGTGCTGTGCTTCACATATCCTGCAAACCTAGCGAGGCGGAGGGTCCCGAGGACAGGTTTGGGAAACACTGCTTTACGCCTAGAACAATTATCTACCTCACATTATTCCAAAGGTCTCCATATCGAGAGAATAATAACCCTTGAGTTATTCTCTAGACCAGTGTTTCTCAAGTGGTGGGTCGCGACCCAAAAGTGGGTCGCGACCAGGTGCAGACTGGGTCGCGGGGCAAGTGCCCCCAGGCCTCTCTAATGCCTGGGGCCCGCTGATGCATCTTACCTGCGGCAGCGGTTCCCAGGTGGCGCAGCTACCTCTCGATGTTCCCAGGCGCCACCTGGGACACGCTGCATCTGGTAAGATACTCTGTAATAGCAAGGTGGGGGGGGGGAGAATTCTGAAATGGGATGGTGTGGGGTGGGACTCAGTGACTGGTGACATGCTCTGTACTCCCAACACCAGGAGCCACTGTGCAGAATGCACATCTCAGTGAAGACATTTTTTATTTTTGGATAGGCCAGCCTCCCATGGAGGCGTTTTCGTTTTCACTAGTTCTGTGATTACTGCATTCTCCATATTGGAAAGAATCCCTGTTTGTTTACAAAATTGTTTAAAAAGTGAATACATTGTAGAATATTGCACACATACAGGGTTATTCAGAGAGCGGTGAAAAGCAGGAGAATGATTGGAGAACTGAAAATTCTAGGTTAAAATAGCCAAACCAGAAAAATTCTCCCATTTATCTCACTCTCCAAATCAGCTATTTTGACCTAGAACTTTCAGTTCTCCAACCATTCTCTTGCTTTTCACCGCTCTCTGAATAACCCTGATTGTTTTGTTTGTGGAATAAATTACAATGTTTCAGAAATTCAATTATTTTTGGGTCGCGACTTAATGACCAAGGACAACTGTGGGTCCTGAGGGTCCACAGGTTGAGAACCACTGCTCTAGACTCTTAACTTTTTTTATCACTGAGCATCTCACATCAACAATTTTCCTGGAGGTAGTATGCTATAAGGCTGGGGTCAGACGAACGCTGTGTTAACGTCCGTGTTGCCGCACATAAGTACGTCCGTGATAGCATACAATTGTGTTAAATGGAGCCCCACACACGAAGTACGTCCGCACAGACGTGCGGGGGCTGACGGACGCTGCAAACGGACGCAGGTTAGGCAAGAACGTAATACTGCTAGAATAGACGTGCAGAGTGCGCCACGTCCACAACATCCGCATAGCTTTGTGTGTGAGTGATGGAGCGTGGTCAGACGGACTGCATTTATACGTCCAGCATTTTTGACGGACAGAATGTTTTTTCATTTTTATTTATTTTCCCTGCTACATCAGTCAAGAAATCCGTCAGTGAAAAAAACGGACTGTGTGGCCACTACCTTGTCGTCAGTCAGTAAGTACGTCCTACTGCACGGACGCACAGTCTGTACAAAATGCGCTCATCTGACCCTAGCCTAAATCGTAATGGCCGCTAACGCAAATCCCTGATGGTTAATCACATTTCCCTCCTTAGTTTGGACACCATGAAACTTCTGATGTATCGTAATCTCATAGGACAGTGGTTTCCTAAATACTGCAAGCTCAGAATAAAGCGGCCGATGCAGTGGATCATCCACAAACGAAACTCTTACAGGGTTATCCAAAGAGATTCGAAAAGTCACCGCATGTTCGGTGACTTTTCGTTCTCTTCAATTCGGTTCCTTTTGCCGATTGCATTTCGGTGACCCTGCGGTGTATTCAGCAAACAGCACAGGGTCCCGAATTGCAGGGAAAAGCTGCCGTAAACCCACCGAAAACTAACCGAATGCATGCTGAAAACAAGCAAAAACATCTGGATTAACCTTCGAAGAGGAGCCGAACAGGAGCCGAAAAGGAGCCGAATCACACAGAGCCGAAGCAGCTGTGACGTAGAGGAGGCAGTGAATAAATTAGAAAAACCATTTGTATGAATCTGGGAAAAGAAACGCTGTTTGCAAAGAAACTACTGAGCGAAAATGTCTGAAATTTTCACAGGAGGTCCAGGGAATGATAATAAAGAGGGCTGTTACAAAAAAAATAAGCAAACTGGAAAAAAAAAAAAAAAAAAATCGGACTTTTAATTTTTTTTTAAAAAATTCAGAAAAATGCTTAAAGTATCCTAAAAATCTATAAATAAAGAGACTTTTTGCTGCAGAATTTTATAATGAACGGTTTATTAGATATTGAATTAAAACGGGAATATTTTTAACATTGAAGTCTATGGGATTCTCCTGAATAAATTTGCCGAATTAAACCACCGAATGGCAGGGCATTAGGGGAACCTTTCACTGCTGGTTTGTGTTCTCTGAATAGCCGAAGCAGTGCTTTTTCATGGGGATTTCACAGCCCTCGAACAGGCACCGAACAGGCACCGTATGTGCAGGCAATTCGCCAGGATTTGGAGAATTGCCTGCTCTCTGGATAGCCGAATGGCCAGGAAAGGTAACCGAACGCTGATTTTCAGCGTTCGGTTACCTTTCTCAAGCAATTCGAATCTCTTTGGATAACCCTGTTACTGTATTACAACCGTTATGTACCCAATCAGTGGTCTCCCCAAAGAACCATAGATCTATATACATATGGTACAGCGCCAAACACCAAGTGACCGTGAATGAAGGTAGAAAATACAATTTATACATTCACGTCCATAAGGCAATCTTAAAGTCTTCTTCTCAGTACATAAAAGATAAAAAAATAGAAGAAAGCGAACATAGCGTAATATGTATAGCAAAATAAAACGCCCAAATCCAGGGTCTATGCTGTTTCACTCACACTCTTATGAGCCATAGGTGAAGAAAGCCTTTGTTTTTTTTTTCTTCTTTATCTTAGGTACCCAACAACCTTATATCATACATGGGTCTCCATCACTTTGTTTCCTTAAAAAAAAATAAACCTATCGGGGTACACCCTTAGCATTATACTGTACAGACTCCTTGTTAAAGATTAGAAAGTACAGCCAATTGCCAATTTACAGTTGTTGGAGCCCTCCTAGGGCTGAATTGCAATGCTAGCTTTAAAACGCCGTCGCAAGGGAGGAAAAACTGCACACGTAGTTTTCCCCCGTGGCCCGCGTTTTTACTCTGGATTACAATGCAGGCGCAAAAAATGCTGACGGCATTGTTACCGCCCATTAAAATCAGGGATGCTCGCGGCAGCGCTGAGCGCAGCCGCGAGCATCCACTCGATGGAATCCATAGGACTCCATTGAGTTCCCCCCTTCCGATCACATGACCAGCCTTTCCCTGCTCCCGCCGGCTGGAGAAGGAGAACAGAGCCGCGGTCCTCGCCGCGGGACAGAGGGTGAGTATAGGATGCTTTTTAAAAAATGTTAGGCTGGTGTTAACGGATTCTGCGGAAGCAGAATCCGTTAACACCAAGTCGTGGCTGTGGTTATCTTTTTACTAACCAGAGCCAGACGTTAATCAGCGTTGGGACTTTGTAATCCAGTGCTGATTAACACTTTGTGTTCCCAATGTTAAGTATAGGGAGCGTAAAGTCCAGTAACCTCGTGCTGAAAAGCGCAAGGTACCAAACGCAAACGGGTTTCTTAACCCGTTTGCGTTTGGATTGTAATATGCGGTAAACACCGCAGCAAACGTTAATGCTCACGCAAGTGAGCGTTGACGTTTGCGTGAAGAATGTAATGTGGCCCCTAGGCTCTTATTCACACGCATGTGGATTTTTCAGTAAAAATCCACTAAGCTATACTCCAGACGGCAGCAAGCAGGATACAACAAAAAAGCGCTTTATCAAAATCATACATTAACCCCTTAGTGACCGCGGACGTACCATGTACGTCACGGCTACGGGTCTCTTTTAGACCTGCTGACATACATGGTACGTCCTGCGGTCTTTTGAGCGCTGGAAGCGATCGGATCGCTTCCAGCGCTCAAACGCCATTTCAGGCTGCCTGGGAGTCCAGGCATCCTGTCATGTGCCTTGCCGCCGGCGCCGCAAGAGAACTAAGAACAAGTTGCCTGATAGTGGTATGAGTAGCAGTGGCCCTCCTGAAAAGCCTTGCTGAGCTAGTAACCAGGTGCTAGCTAATGCCTCCTGATTTCTCCTCTATAAAAGAGGACCACACCTATCACTAAATGCTTCTTCATTAACTTAGTATTTTCTTCACTAGCAAGAAGCTACTCCAGTTCCTGATACCTGCTAAGACACTTGTTGCATCCTGCCTTCTCTACGTTCTGCAGATAACCCCTCTACAGTCTCCAGCCTTAAAGATATCCTGCTACAGATCCTGTCTAAAGGTATTCTGCTACAGAACTTGTTGAAAGATCTTCTGCTACAGACCCTGTATAAAGACCTCCTGCTACAGACCCTGTATAAAGACCTCCTGCTACAGATCCTGTTTAAAGATCTACTGCTGCCGACTCCTCACAATCCTGCTGCCCTGCATCCCGCAGAATCCACAACCCGTTGCCCTGCATCCTGCAGAATCCACAACCCGCTGCCCTGCATCCTGCAGAATCCACAACCCGCTGCACTGCATCCTGCAGAATCCACAACCCGCTGCACTGCAGAATCCTCAACCCGCTGCACTGCATCCTGCAGAATCCTCAACCCGCTGCACTGCATCCTGCAGAATCCTCAACCCGCTGCCCTGCATCCTGCAGAATCCTCAACCCGCTGCCCTGCATCCTGCAGAATCCTCAACCCGCTGCCTGCATCCTGCAGAATCCTCAACCCGCTGCCCTGCATCCTGCAGAATCCTCAACCCGCTGCCCTGCATCCTGCAGAATCCTCAACCGCTGCCCTGCATCCTGCAGAATCCTCAACCCGCTGCCCTGCATCCTGCAGAATCCTCAACCCGCTGCCCTGCATCCTGCAGAATCCTCAACCCGCTGCCCTGCATCCTGCAGAATCCTCAACCCGCTGCCCTGCATCCCGCAGGTCCTACAGTTGTTGCTGCCCTATATCCTATCCAGGACCCCCCTCGCTCTACAGATCCAGGACCCCCCTCGCTCTACAGATCCAGGACCCCCCTCGCTCTACAGATCAGGACCCCCCTCGCTCTACAGATCCAGGACCCCCCTCGCTCTACAGATCCAGGACCCCCCTCGCTCTACAGATCCAGGACCCCCCTCGCTCTACAGATCCAGGATCCCTGCATACCCAGGACCCTCTGCCTCAAAGACTCTTCCGTTTCTATTTTTCCTATTTATTCTTTCTAAAGATCTCCTTCTCTCTTCCTTCTCCTATTTCTCTCTATATCTGGTTTAACCCTGCTCTAAGTTCAATCTACTCTTTTTCTTTATATGTAGTAGTATAGTTTAGTGTAGTTTAGTTTTGTTACTTTTGGTCTACCTTTCTCTCATCTTGCCTTTTAGTTTCTTATTGCTGATTATTATACAGTGTTTTCCTTTCTTCTTACCCAGCTACATAATTGTTTATTCATATTTGTTTACTGCCTCTTATGCCTTACTCTTAATAAACCCCTTTTTGTTCATATACGTCTTTCTATTTCCCATCATTGCACATTGGGCTCAAACCTGCCACCCCGGAACCAGCTCCGTGACACATCCGTGCAATGGCGGTCAGAAGTGCCGGGGCCCCTTGTGATCGCTCCCCGGGAGCGATCAACATCCGGTTTAACCGGAAAGGTGCCCCACACTTCTACAGAGCGCTGGAAACGATCAGTATCGCTTCCAGCTGCTCTGAGTATATTGCAAGGATGCCTCAACATCGAGGCATCCTTGCAATATGGTTACCTGCCGCCGGTTCGTCTGTGATCGCTCCCCCCCGAGCGATCAATTCCAGTAGTGGCAGGAAGTACTAAGTGCCACGAGATATTGTGGCACTCACTACAAAAAAATCACATAAGTGATCAGGTGCTCTGCTGGGTGCCTCAAGGGATCAAGGCACCCAGCAGACAAAAAAAATGTGTTGAAAAAAAAAAAAGGAATAAGAATAAAATAGACAGCCAATATTTTGTAAATATTGGCTCTGACCTCCTGATTCTCCCTCCCTCTCCTCACTTGTGTTTTGGTGAGCAAGAGAGAGAGATTTGACAGGTTAGAGATTTTAAGTAGATTTAGGCTAGGGTCAGACTAACGCATTTTTTGCGTTGTCCATGAAAAATTGCGTTTGAACGAATGGATGCATTTTTTTCACGGAATACGCGATAGCGGTCATACGATGCGCATTTTCGTCCGTGATTTTTGTACGGATCATCAATAAAACACTTTTTGTGTCTGGACGTTATGTTGGCCGGACATGAGCAGCGTCTGACGTCTCCTAATCACGCACACATGCCGCTAGCAGACGCAGCGCACTCTGTACGTCCGTACTAGCGGTTCTACGTTCTTGCAAAAATGCGTTCGTTTGCCACTTGCGTTGCGCTGCCGCACTTTTGTGCGGCCGTTCTTCGTATGCTGCCCGGCATTGGATGTCATTTGCTGCTAGCACGGCCATGATTTAGTGCGACTAAACGCACAATAATACTGTGCTTGTCTGACCTAGCCTTAGTGAGATAAGAATAATTGAGGCAGGTTTAGGGAGATTTAGAACAATTGAGGCAGGTTTAGAGAGATTTAGGTGTTTATTTTCTTGTGAAACCCAAAGGTTCTTTAGAGAACCAATAATCCGCTTATATATAAAATAATTTTATATATAATAGATAATATATATATATGTCTGAAGGTGTACAGCGCCGAGGAGGCATATGCCATCCTGGCGTCAGAATCTGAGGCATCTGCGTCTGACTCAGACCCAGATTTTGACCCAGCTAGGTGCTCAGATACATCGTTAGATACATCATCTACACTGGCTGATGTATCTCCTAGTGATGTTTCTGATGCAGATCCTGGGCCACCACCTGCCAGCAGTAGATGCACAGCTCCAGCTGAGGAGTGGGTAGTGCCTCCTCGCCAGAGGCCAGATATCCCTCCTTTCACGGCAAACCCTGGCATCAATATTGATGTTGCAGGATTTACCACCACACAGTTTTTGCAGGTGTTTCTGGGGGATGATTTGTTGGGCCACATTGTTGCCCAATCAAATCTGTATGCCCATCAGCATTGTGCTGCGAAGCCAGACTCCTACTTGGCAAGGCAGCAATGGACCCCCCCTAGATGTGCCAGAATTTCAGAAATTCTGGGCACTTACTATGCTGATGGGCATCATAAAGAAGCCCTCAATTCGCTCCTACTGGAGCAGTAGCCCCATCTGCTCTACCCCCATTTACCCCCAATCAATGTCACGTAGAAGGTATGAAAACATTTTGCGTTTCATGCACATCAGTGACAACAGCCTGTGCCCTCCTAGAGAGCATCCCCAGTTTGACAGGCTGTATAAAATCCGCCCCCTGATTACCCACTTCGCCGCCTGGTTTGCAGAGGCTTATACACCTGGAAGGAATATCTGCGTGGATGAATCCCTAATGAAATGCAAGGGAAGGCTGGTATTAAAGCAGTATATTCCTTCCAAATGCTCCAGGTATGGAGCGAAGGTGTATAAACTCTGTGACAGCCAGAGTGGGTATACTCAGGCCTTCCGGGCAGTGGCGTAGCGTGGGGGGCCATGGCCCCGGGCGCAGTTTTGTTAGGGGCGCATAATTTCTTTTGAAATTATGCGCCCCTAAAACTTGTGGCCCGACTGACCCGCCGGGCCCTCGGGTGCCGCCCAAGGGCCTGCGGGTTGAGGGGACCCAGATGCCGGGCAGCGGGAGTGCCTGCCAGCTGCCCGGTCCTGAACAGTGAGTCCGTCCTGTTGATTGAAGGGGAGGCGGCTGCATGCAGGCGCAGGTCACGTGGTCCGTCTAATCAGGTGGTACAGAGTCTCTGTACCACCTGACTGGCCGGACCGCGTGACCTGCGCACGCACGTAGCCGACTCCCCTTCAACAGGACGGACTCGCACGCTGTTCAGGACCGGGGTGGGCAGGCACTCCTGCTGCCCGGGAGCTGGGGCAAATCCATGTGCTGGGGGCAAATCCATGAGGTGCTGGGGCAAATCCATGAGGTGCTGGGGCAAATCCATGAGGTGCTGGGGCAAATCCATGAGGTGCTGGGGGCAAATCCATGTGCTGGGGCAAATCCATGAGGTGCTGGGGCAAATCAATGTGCTGGGGCAAATCCATGAGGTGCTGGGACAAATCCGTGTGCTGGGGCAAATACATGAGCTGGGGCATATCCATGTGCTGGGGCAAATTCGTGTGCTGGGGCAAATGTGTGAGCTGGGGCAAATCCATGTGTGAGCTGGGGCAAATGCGTGAGCTGTGGCAAATCCATGTGTGAGCTGGGGCAATATCCATGTGAGAGCTGGGGCAATATCGATAACGTGTCCACAGGTTGGGGGGGGCGCACAATTCTTGGTTGGCCCCAGGCGCTGACAACCCACGCTACGCCACTGCTTCCGGGTGTACGAGGGAAAGGATAGTAGCCTTGACCCTCCAGGTTGCCCAGAACACATGGGAACCAGTGGTAAGATTGTGTGGGACCTACTTTTTCCCCTGATGAACAAAGGGTATGGGGGACAGAGTTGGGGCTACAAATTTTATTTTTAAAATCCCCCTACTGGGGGCAGCGACCCCAAAAAAGATGCAGGGTGTGTTTCAAGAGGGGGCAGAGGAGAGACACAAATCTTTTACTGCTCAGAATGCCCTGGACAACCCGGTCTGTGTCTTGGACTGTTTCAAGGTGTATCACACTGTGCGTGAGCTGTGTTTTTTTTTTTTTTCCTTTCTATTTTTTTCTTACAGTCTAGTTAGTTAGTTCAGTTTAGTTTTTTTTTCTTCTTTTACTGCACCAGACATTTACATTTTATTCCTAAATTTTTATGTTCTACAATTGGTGCTGTATTTTGCCAAAATCCTGGCAAACCTATGCATGGGGGGCATGGGTGTACTCAGGAGACCTTGCAGAAAATAACCTGGAGAGTTTTCATGCAGTAACCGACAACGGTGTCTCCTAAATCACAGTCCAAATCTAATGTTGGCGTAAAAATCAAAACATTACCGCCACACACCTTCTGAAATGTTTTGGGCGAAAACCGTTGCATCCATGGCATCAAAGCACTCCATATGCAATACCTTGGGGTGTCAACATTTCAAATATAAACACTTTTCTGGCAATAATTCAAACTGGGGTATGCGGTAGACCCAAAACGAAAGATAGGCCTATCTGAAGAAATAATCTCAATTTTAACTCCAATGACAAAGTCATCAAAATTGTATTTGAACCTTCCCAAAATAATGGCAAACCTATGCATGGGGGGCATGGGTGTACTCAGGAGACCTTGCAGAAAACAACCTGGAGAGTTTTCATGCAGTAACAAACAACAGTGTCTCCTAAATCACAGTCCAAATCTAATGTGGGTGTAAAAATGAAAAATGACCACCAAACGGTATCCAATTTGTTTGGGGCAAATGGTTGCATCCATGGCATAAAAACACTCCATTTACAATACTTTGGGGTGTTAGCTTACCAAATATCTGCACGTTCATGGCAATAAAAAAAATGGGGGTATTTAAAAAGACCCCTAAAAAGAAGATAAGCAAAGAAGATATGTCAAATTATAAAAATGACAAGCACATGTCAGAAGATTGGCGTAGCACCCCAAAAACAACCTAACAAATATATATATATGGGTGGCATCACTTTACTCAAAAGATGTTGCTGAACATATTTTGGGGTGTTTTTGGGCAGTAACCCATAACTGGATTTGACAATTCATGCCTAAAGTACAAGGTGTGTGAAAAAATAACACAAAAAGTGAATACCTGAAAGTTTGACAAAGAGCTAGTGCACGGAAAGTGTTAAAATACAACTCTTTGAAGTACCCTAGGGTGTGCCCTTTCTAAAAATATATGGTGTGATGGGGGTAAATTACTTTGGCCAGCTTCAAAAATGTCCCAAATAGGACATGGGTGCATGATGACGAAATGTGAAAATTCCAATTTGGAAAACTGAAATGCGCACCCCCCAAATAAGGCCTATTAGCCCCCAAATGACCCGACATACCTATACATGGGTATACCACAATTTTCTCCCGTTCAGTTTTTGCGCCTGCCAAAATCAATCTGAAGATATATGCTGCAGCAATAAAAAAAACACGCACAACCTCTCGATTTTATTGTTTGGTTATGTGTAGAATGTGTAACTATACTGTGCTGTATTTTTTTTTCATGCTGGTGTATTTAATTTCGGCCAGAACATTCAGATTTGCAGTTACCACCAGCTTTTCAAAGACGTTAAAATTATGTGCGCAAAATGTTGTTCGTAAAAAGTTACGCATCGATTGTAATACCAGCCGCGAACCAGCACACCAATGCATTTGCGCTCACAATATTAAGTATGGGATGCACACACGAACTTTCGCTCGCGCAGGATTAGGCTATGGTCAGATGAACGCATTTTTCACGTCTACTGTCAAAAGGTGCGTTGATGCGTCTGAACGCATTTTTTCACGGAATACGCGATAGCGGTCATACGATGCGCAATTTCGGCCGTGATTTTTATGGATCCAAACCAAGAAACTTTGGGTGTCTGGACGTTATGTTGGCCGGACATGAGCAGCGTCTGACGTCTCCTAATCACGCACACATGCCGCTGTGACGCAGCGCACTCTGTACGTCAGTACTAGCGGTTCAACACTCTTGCGAAAATGCATTCGTTTGCCGCTTGCGTCGCGCAGCCGAAGTTTCGTGCGGCTGTACTTTGTGTGTGGGCCTGCGTTGGACGTCATTTGCTGCTACCACAGCCGTAATAAAGTGCGGCTAAACGCACATTCGCACTGCGTTCGTCTGACCTCAGCCTAACTCGCGTTAGACGTTAACGCACAAACGTTGTAATTTGACAGTCAGCGTGAAGGGTTTTTCCCCTCGCATTAATGCGTTTTTGCACACGCGCACATTTTTGCGCAAAGAATCTAATAGAGCCCTAAGTGTTTAACATTTCAGGTTATTGAGAAAGTCACATTGGGTTCAAGGAGAGGTGAATACGATAGGGTACTGCGACATGAAGCAACCGGGATGAAGGCTAGTCTGCGGGAGTCCTCGAACCGTGGCTCACTGATGGGAGAGGTGGTCCTGTGGCCGAGTTCATACCTGCTCTTCTGCCTTCAGACGGCGTGCCCGTGCAGCGGGATACAGGCTTTCCTGATGGTTGCGGGCTGTACGCCCAGGCGGCATCTCTAGATGGCCTGTCGAGTGATCTGCTGAACCTCCCTTTCACAGTGCGGGGTACCCTGCTTGTCCCCTTCTGCGGCGCCTTGCCAGTAAAGACCCTGGTCTCATGCTTAGACGCGGGCTGAAGCGGCTCCCTTACAGTGTGTTGACCCCGCGACCATGGTCCCATGTTAAAGCTTGTTACCCTCTTTTTTCCCCTCTCGCCTTTTTTGATTGCACCACCCCCTCTCATGATGACCCCCCCCCCCACCATTCGCTACTACGCTTTTAAGATACTTCTTGGGCATGTTTTTGCTTTATTTTTACCCCCTCCCCCTTCCCCCTGAATGGACTCTTTGCTTTGTGGACTCTTTCCTCATCTTTTGTTAAACCTGTATTTTTATTTTTGTCACACTGGATCGTGCTACGGAACCCCCCTTTTTTTTCGTCATCTCGGGGCTACCTCGGGGTGTGCCACTGTGGCAGCCACCAATGCTCTGCCATTGGGCGCCCTGGCTTTGTGACCTGCACACTTCCATGGCCTCCTACTGTCCCTTGGTCTCCCGGAAGTGAGCCAGGAAAGTCACATATTGGGCCTTTGCCATCTTTTTCCCTTTTTTTTTTCTTCTCCTTTTATTCATTTTTATTTTCGGGTCTCGGTGTACTTTTTGGTGTGTGCCCCCCACCTTTTTTTTTTAGTTTTCCTTTAAGTTCCAGATGTCTTCTTCGTTGAACCTGCCACCTTTGAGACACTTTTTGCAAACCTCTTGTTCTTGATATATGCTCTTTGAGACTTGGCCCTGCGTGGCCGTTATACTGTCATGTTTGTTTTCTGCTGACATTCTTTCGCAATAAAAATTGTCACTATAAAGAGCTACAGCAATCCACACAGTAATCCTTTTAACAGATAGTAACAGATAAACATACAGGATTATTCAAAGAGAGTCGATCAGGCCCTGAAATGTAACCGGACACTGAAACTCAGCGAACGGTGACATTCCGGGGCCATTCGGCTATTCAGAGAGCTGGCAGTTCGTCAAATTGTGACAAATTGCGTGCACATACGGTGCCTGTTCAGTGCCTGTTCGAGGGCAGTGAAATCCTCAGAGAAGCAATGCTTCGTCTATTCACAAACAGCAGTGAAAAGTTGCCGAAATGCCCTGCCATTCGGTGGTTTCGTTCGACAGGTTTATTCAGGCGATTCCCATAGGCTTCAATGTTAAAAGTCTTCCAGTTTTAATTTAATGTCTAATAAACCGTTTATCATTTTATTCTGCAGTAAAAATTCTCTTTATTTTTAGATTTTTTTAGGATCTTTTAGGCATTTTTTGGAATTTATTTTGCAAACTTTTTTCCTTTTTTTTTAAATCGTTTTTTTTTTTCTGTAACAGCCCTTTTTATTATCAATCATTGGATCTTATAAGTAAATTCCAGACATTTTCGTTCAGTAGTTTTTTTGCAAACAGAGTTTCAAACTTTCAAGTGTACTGTTTTTTTTTCCACCTCGTTCGTCTGCATGTCAGCTGCTCTGCGCTGTGATCGGCGGCTAGAAGGGTTTCTCGGGCGTGTTCAGCGTGGCTAAACCAGCTGTTTTCTGTGGGTTTCGGTGAGTGTTCGGCGGGTTTGCGGCGGGTTTTCCCTGCACTACCGGGGCTCTGCGGTGCTTGCTGAATACACTGCAGGGTCGGCGAAATAGGATCGCCGAATCGCCCCGAAGTGCGGGGAACGAAAAGTCACCAAACATACAGTGACTTTTCGATTCTCTTTGAATAACCCTGATAGTCAATAATGATAATTACAATAACAGTATTCATGAGTAGCACTGACGACACAAACACCCTACACACTGGCATGCGCGGCCTGTTACATTATGTTGTGCACCCCTGGAACATTTATTAATTGAAAACTTATGTATAGATTTTCGCACAAAATGCACATTTTCCATTAGGAATAACAAGCCTGTAATCAGAGATACAGTCAGTTTTTATGTTATTCATCATGAACCAGATAAGGGACATCTAAAATGTCAGTGTAGGAAATGATAGGGGACCTCTTTAACCAACATTAGGGTGTGCCCGGGCACACCAGGCACACCCCCTATGCACGCCTATGGCCCTACACCTAGAATTGTAGATACTGGGTTACTTCGACATAGGAGAAACAGGGATAGGGCAGGGAAACAATATAGATCAGGCCTGCACCTCCCAAATGCATCTATAGGTCAGTGGCATAGTGGGGGAGGGAGGGGCTGGGGGGGCGGTGGCCCCGGTCCCAGTTTTTTTAGTGGTGCACAATTTCAAAAGAAATTTGCGCCCCTAAAAGTTCCCAGCCAGCAGGCCCGGACTGACCCGTCGTACCCTCGGGTGCTGCCCAAGGGCCCGCGGGTTGTGGGGGCCCGGATGCCATGCAGGGGGGTGCCTGGTCCTGAATAGCGTGAGAGTCTGTGTTGAAGGGGAGACAGCTGCGTGCGTGCGCAGGTCACGCGGTCCGCCCAGTCAGCTGGTACTGAGTCTCTGTACAACCTGACTGGCCAGACCGCGTGACCTGCACATACATACGCATGCGCGCAGCCGCCTGCTCTTTCCACGGACTCTCACGCTATTCAGGACCAGGCATCCCCCTGCATGGCATCCGGCCCACCACCCCCTGCATGGCATCCGGCCCCATGCCAATATATCAATGAGAGCTGGGCAATATATCCATGAGAGCCGGGCAATATATCAATGAGAGCTGGGCAATATATCAATGAGAGCTGGGCAATATGTCAATGAGAGCTGGGCAATATATCAATGAGAGCTGGGCAATATATCCATGAGAGCTGGACAATATATCCATGAGAGCTGGGCAATATATCAATGAGAGCTGGGCAATATATCCATGAGAGCTGGGCAATATATCCATGAGAGCTGGGCAATATATCAATGAGAGCTGGGCAATATATCCATGAGAGCTGGGCAATATATCCATGAGAGCTGGACAATATATCCATGAGAGCTGGGCAATATATCCATGAGAGCTGGGCAATATATCCATGAGAGCTGGGCAATATTGGGGGGGCACACAATTCTTGGCGGGCCCCGGGCGCTGACAACCCACGCTACGCCACTGCTATACGTCCATGTACCGCAAGTTCAAAATGACTCATGTCACAAGCCTGTTGTAAGATGAGTTAGTGTAATGTCTTACCAATTTATTTAGGAGGCCTTGATAAGATATAAAAGGACTTTTATGGTGGGGTCTACAGACAGCACTTCCTATTGGTAACCGAATGGGTAGAAACCTTATAAAACCCACCTCATTCAGACTTTAAAAGCATTAGAGTTAGGTATTTTTTCCTGGTTGAAACACTTTAGCCAAGGATCAAGTTCTAAAAAATAAGTGTGGGAACTCACCAACATTTCTGTATATTACTGGGAGCAGCAGCAGCTGCAGCGCTTCCATATTAGGGTTGCCAGGTCAGCCATGTTTTCCTGGACACATATTACTACTTCATGCAGAGGGGCGCACAGGGAAATGTGCTGCCCTGCAACATGTATAAATCATATACTGTAGGAAGGAACTAAAGGCAGTTCACCTGGGTCTCCTTTTTGATCTTTTACCTACAGCGTATGGATTATACATGTTGCGGGTTGGCATTCTTTCAAGCACTACCCATCAACATGAATAAATTATACGTGTCCAGGAAAACATGGCGGATCTGGCAACCCTATTCTATATGCAGGAAAATGCCATTCCTCTGGCAAACAATAAGAATTTATCATTCCCATGCCTTCCCAATATACTTAAATCCAGGAAAAAACCTTAGGCTAGGGTCAGACGAGCGCATTCTGTGCGGACTGTGCGTCCGTGCAAAACGGACGTACTTTCTGACTGACGACAAGGTAGTGGCCACACGGTCCGTTTTTGTGATTGACGTTTTTTTTGACTGATGTAGAAAGGAAATAAAATTTATCTGAAAAACATTTTGTACGTCAAAATGCTGGACGTATAAATGCAGTCCGTCTGACTACGTTCCATCACTCACACACAAAGCTATGCGGACGTGGCGGACGTGACGGACGTGGCGTACTCCACATTCTAGCGGTTTTACGTTCTTGCATAACTTGCGTCCGTTTGCTGCTTCCGTTAAGCGTCCGCACTTCTGAGCCTGAAATATAGACAGTTTTATAAAATTGTGTCTTTATAAAAAGGTATTACAGCTTCCCAGTATATCAGCCAAAAAGGGGACTAAGTTCCTCCTGCTAAGGCTAGGGTCAGACTAACGCATTTTTCGCGTTGTCTGTGAAAAAGTGCGTTCGAACGAATGGACGCATTTTTTCACGGAATACGCGATAGCGGTCATACGATGCGCCTTTTCGTCCGTGATTTTGTACGGATCATCAATAAAACACTTTTTGTGTCTGGACGTTATGTTGGCCGGACATTAGCAGCGTCTGACGTCTCCCAATCACGCACACACGCCTCTAGCGGACGCAGTGCACTCTGTACGTCCGTACTAGAGGTTTGACGTTCTAGAAAAAATGCGTTCGTTTGCCACTTGCGTTGCGCGGCCGAACTTTCGTGCGGCCGTACTTCGTGTGTTCCCCGGCATTGGACGTCATTTGCTGCTAGCACGGACGTGATTTCGTGCGTCTAAACGCACGTTAAAACTGCTTTCGTCTGACCCTAGCCTAAAATAGTGAGGGAACTGCGCTCCCATCATTCCCGCAGGACTTGGCCCCTGACCCTAGCACTCAATGTGTTATAGTCCGACTCCAAACCATTATCTCCATGTCTAAGGATGGGAAACATTTTATTTGTGACACTTATAAAATCTACAAACTACAATCCGCCACAATGTAATGATTACTTTGATGACTGCAGCAGCTGTAATGCCAGGTGTAAGCTATCCCTTTCTATAGCAATGTAATGCATTGTGACTGACACTCTCTTCTCCCTCTCTCGGATTACACGTCTGAGCCCGGGGTTAATCATAGACTCCCATGCGAGATGGCAGGGGGAATTGAAACAATCAAGCAGAAAATTGCACCCAGGAATATCACTGAATTCCACTTCTGCCATTACCTTGGGAATTTTTATCCTATGACTTTATTACAACCAAAGTCATGGTATGACACTGTTACTCATCTCCCACTGCACATGCATCCCTTCGCAGCACATGTTAATACCATACCAATATACCCAATATTTCTAATTTTTCATCCGAGCCTCTCTCAGTTCCTAGTGTCATCAGAACCTAATTTAATGCAACGCTTTCAACGGAGCATATAAACACAGCTGCCACAGTATTTATTTTTAGGATATGAAAATCATGCAGCAAAGTACGCAATAAACAAGAGAAATATATTCTGGCTTTGTATTGTTAATTATCTGCCGGACAGTCGACATTCTGCCTCCTCTCGCTATTTTCTATTCTCCCTCCCTCTTTATTCCTCCTCCCTTTCAGGTTCCGAATTCCTCTCTGCTTCTTTTTCAACGACTTCTGAAGGTCGTGCTGTAATCACAGGTTGTCATGTGATTCTCTCCTCGCAGAATTGTACCCTGACCCTGGTAATAAACACTGTATTCCTTGAGAACCTGGTCTCTTAAAATCTACCCATGCAGAAATATTTTCCGATCAAATGCACTTAGAAATCGAGATTTTACTTGTCTTTAAGGCTTCGATCAAGCAACTAATGTCTTGAAATCATTTTAAAAACAGGGCTACAAGTTACAGTTACAAATATTTATAAAGCGCCAACAAATTCCTTAGCGCTGTACAATGGGAGAGACAGAATAACAAATATACATAAACATTACACACACGGAACAGAAGGAGGGAGGACCCTGCTTGAGAGCTTACAATCTAAGAGAAGACAACTGTATACGGTGTCTGCATTTGCTTGGTCACTATAACTGCAAAAGAGATTTGTGTTAGTTAGGTGAGACATCTAAGGCCCATGTCAGACGAACGCAGTGATCACGTCCGTGTTGCCGCACATTTTAACGTCCGTCGTAGCATAGAATCATGATCAATAGAGACCCACACACGAAGTACGTCCGCACAGAAGTGCGGACGCACAACACTCGTGGCACCGGACGCAATTTAGGCAAGAACGTCAAACCGCTAGGACGGACACACAGAGTGCGCCGCGTAGCTTTGTGTGTGAGTGATGGAATGTAGTCAGACGGACTGGATTTTTGATGGACAAAATGGTTTTTCAGATCATGTATCAATTTTTTTCATTTTACATATTAATTTTATTTACCATCTAAGGCTAGGGTCAAACGAACACTTTATTTGCAGCGACAGTCATTAAGTGCGTCCGAACGCATTGATGTATTTTTTCACGGAATGCGCGAAAACGGTCAGACGACGCGCGTTTTCGGCCGTGATTTTTTTTACGGATCGCCAATAAAACACTTTTTGCATCTGGACGTTATGTAGGCCGGACATTAGCAGCGTCTGACATCTCCTAATCACGCACACACGCCGCTATGCCGCCGCAGCGCTCTCTGTACGTCAGTACTAGCGGTTCTGCGTTCTCGAAAAAATTTCGTTCATTTTCCACTTGCGTTGCGCGTCCGGACTTTCGTGCGACCGTACTTCGTATATTGGCCATAATTGCCCGTCATTTGCTGCTAGTGCGTCCGTGATTAAGTGCGCCTAAGGCTGCTGTCAGACGAGCGTAGTGTTCACGTCCGTGATTGCGCCTAAAAGTACGTCCGTGATAGCATGACAGGAAGCCCATCGGAGCCTGACACATGAAGTACGTCCGCACTGAACTGCGGACGCACAACGGCCGCGGCCCACGGACGCAAGGCAGGCAAGAACGTACAACCCCTAGAACAGCCACACAAAGTGCGCTGCGTCCGCAACGTCCGCATAGCTTTGTGTGTGAGTGATGGAACGTGGTCAGACGGACTGCATTTATACGTCCAGCATTTTTCACGGACAAAATGGTTTTGCTTTTTAATTTATTTTCCCTCCTACATCCGTCAAAATATACGTCAGTGAATAAACGGACTGTGTGGCCACTACTGTGTCTTCCTTACTGACGTACGTCCGTGTGCACGGACATACAGTCCGTAGAAATCACGCTCGTCTGACCCTAGCCTAAACGCACGTTAAAAATGCGTTAGTCTGACCCCAGCCTTAATCAGTCAAAAAAAACATCAGTAAAAAAAAAACAGTAAAAAAAAACGGACTGTGTGGTGTCTACAGTATCATCAGTCAGAAAGTACGTCAGTTGTGCACAGACACACAGTGTGCTCAGAATGCGTTCGTCTGACATTAGCCTAAATGTTGGTGGCAAAACCACCCAAGATCACTATCACAAAGCTATACCAAGCAAAATAAGTGAACATGACAGTGCGACGGTGCTGACCAGGGAAGGACTGCCAATTTTCAGCCTGAAAGTACAAATGAACAGTCTCCCCTTTTCCATCGGAAGCAAAACATTAACCCCCAAACAAACCATTTAGGAATTTTAAATATAATATATACAAAGGATTGCTATTTAAAACAGAACATGATGATATGAAAATGGATAATGAACTTATACAATGTACAATACAATCCTTATAAATCCACTGTATACAATAATATTAACCCCGTAGAAGCAGGGCCAGATTTGCATCTCAGAAGCCTGTAGGCACAGAAATGTGAAGCGCCCCTACCCCACCCTTAACAAAAAAGAAACACGCCAAAACGACTTTTTTAATTTTCGTTTTGAGGGAAACTAAAAATAATAATTCACAAGCTGAAAAACAGTTTCCCTCTGCGCTCAAATCAAAAGAAGGGGCAGAATCTGTTGTCGTAGTTGAGTAAGTGCAGCGGCATTGTTAGTTTTATATGTAACAGCATATATTACCTCTGCCATAAAACAGAGGTAAAAATACATTTTGCATTTACTTTTTAAAAAAAATTCATTTACACATTACATGGTCATGCTTGGTATCAATATAAAGACCAGACTCTGACCTTTTTCCAATGACACCTCATTTAACCTTGTGCAGTATACAATGCAGAGATGCAGGTTCCAAAGTCCCCCCCCCACTCGTTTCTCCTCACTGCAGTGCCACGGTCTAGGTTGTCGATGAAACAATGCATTGCATTGCCAGCTCCACACTTGCTGGCAGTGTGGGAAATGAGAAGGTGAGTTAGCTCATGATCACTGTTTACTTTATAATTGTAAACTGAATAATAGTGCTGATTTAGGAAAAAAGAAAAAAAATATCTGTTATTTTATTTTTACATAAATCTAGCCTGATTATGTTTGGTATCAATGGACAGGCCATAATCCAGCCTTTCCAATGACACCTTATATATCCCTCTAGCCCTTAGGACTCCAGAGATACAATGGTCTAAATGATTGTAAATTGTAAAACAAAATACAATTTTTATTTACAGAGCAAGGCGCCCCCTTGTGGCGGGCACCTGAAGGCACAAGCCTGCTCTGCCTAGTTATAAATCCAGCCCTGCACAGAAGCAGCTCTCCTGCAGTGCTGTGTATACAGACAGCCCAGCAAAGTTCATGCAGTATTTAATCAGCAGAAGAATAGGACTGGAAGACGGAATGGTAGTAGTCCAAGTGGCAATTACTCACTGTCACCCTTGACAGCCCTCCCCCTGAAGCTGACGCCAGCAGGGATACTGAGGGTGTCTCTTGCTAATACAGCATGTAAGTGAGGTGTATTATCTGAGACATTGGCTTGCGGACAAGAACATAAAGGAGTTTGTTACTGACAACCAAAGGTCAAGTCAGGTAATCTGTTTTGCATGACATTGTTTATAAGTTACCTTTTTTAGTGATCACTCAAAAAGATTCCCTGGACACCTGTACAAGCATGATGCATGCATACCTTTTGTGGCAAATTTATTATATAAATCGGCAAGAGCTTTGGGTGTAGCTATAGGACATGGTGTCAGGTTATTGTAAATTAATGTCTCCTAAACTTTTGTTGATGAAGAACGAGCTATTTCAACTTTGCTTGGAATGATCCCATTGATCTTTAAGTCTAGCATGATATCCATCCCCTGACAGGATATCGCATACAAATTGCACCCGAGCAGAACAGGTGCACTTTAAAAACAAACTTCCAAATTTATGTGATAACTGTCGTGAAAAGATGTAGTGTATCTGCTTAATTACAGTCATGGAATGCCTCCTCCTTCCTTATTGATGGCTGTTTGGAAAATGTTTATACGAGCAACTAAATGTGTTAAGATCTTGGTTGTTTTACAAAATCTGCCCCATCTGAGGCTGTTTTAGACATGCTCACTTGTGTCCTAGAAGGGATGTGTAATAATACCCATTCACTTTACCTTTGGACAGGTGAGGAGTGCCGCTCCAAAAAATGAGACAGGTACAATATTCTCTCTTGTAGGATGGAAAGAAAGAAATTAAATGATATTCCTTTTAGGCTAGGGTCAGACTAACGCAGTATTAACGTGCGTTTAGCAGTACAAAATCACGGCCGTGCTAGCAACAAATGACGTCCAATGCCGGGCAGCATACGAAGAACAGCGGCACAAAAGTGCGGCAGCGCAACGCAAGTGGCAAACGAACGCATTTTTGCAAGAACGGAATACCGCTAGTAAGGACGTACAGAGTGCGCTGCGTCTGCTAGCGGCATGTGTGCGTGATTAGGAGACGTCAGATGCTGCTAATGTCCGGCCAACATAACGTCCAGACACAAAAAGTGTTTTATTGATGATCCGTACAAAATCACGGACGAAGATGCGCATCGTATGACCGCTATCGCGTAGTCCGTGAAAAAATGCGTCCATTCGTTCGAACGCACTTTTTCACGGACAACGCGAAAAATGCGTTAGTCTGACCCTAGCCTTGGACTTCTAGTTTTAATGTATAAAACCCATATGTCACATTCTTGACAGACAAACTTGTGGTTTTTGAAAAGGAGAGAGGTAACAGACAATTCAAAGCAAAAACAGACCAATGAGATTGTTAAGGGAACTGAGGTCTATGAGGTCCTACTCCCTTGGTCATCGTGAATTCGTGACTAGAGTAGCTTCCTCCTCTACTCCTAGAACAGCAGGACAGCAAAACATCTTCTGCATATTTTCCAATGTCCCCAATATCACAGATGACACTGATCGTACTGGGTCGAGCATACTGGTTTATTGTCCTAGCACACATCTTTATACCCGGTGATACAACAGAAATCCCTCCTTGATGTCTAGGGTATAATTTAGACTAGAGACAGATAATTAAATTAGCGTGGAACACCGAGACACATAGCGCAACATTCCAAATAACAGAACAATATGTTTCTACACAATAACCCTGCAAACACAAGGTAGGTATGAATAAAGTAGACAGTAAACAGCTCAAATAGACAATGGTCTGATTATGGAGCAACGGTTGCCAAACAAGACAGACAATGGCCATTCCAACCTTTCACAGATCGAAAAACATACAGGGTTATTCAGAGAGCGGTGAAAAGCAGGAGAATGACTGGAGAATGGAAAATTCTGGGTCAAAATAGCCAAACCAGAAAAATTCACCCATTCATCTCACTTTCTAAATTGGCTATTTTGACCTAGAATTTTCCATTCTCCAGTCATTCTCCTGCTTTTCACCTCTCTCTAAATAACCCTTAGAGTCTATACTGGGGGGGGGGGTTGAAAGGGGTACAGTGACACACACAGTAATGATATTATCCAAAAAACATCAAAATATAAACACAGACAATAACGATATTAACAGTAGCAGTATTCATACATAACACATGCATCCTGTAGAAAACCGTGTGTTTTTTCTCAATTTTGTTGAAAATTGTGTATTTCCTTAGAAACATGTAGTATGGGAAGTGAAATGGCTCAAAAGCAAAGAAGTTAACTTCTATGTATCTATCCTCTGGAGTTCACATGACAAGGGTATTTCCTGGATACACTAAAAAAAATATAAACCTTCAGAGTTTGTATACTGTATGTCCAAGCCTGTGTGTGTATCAGACCCGCTGGACTGATATCCTCCACTCACGCTCTGGCATGGTGCGGCTCCCGGCATCGGCTTCCCCGAGAGGCAATCAAGTCTGCCGGCAACTGGGTCGCGGCCGCCTCCCTCGCAATATGTTTTCCTGCCAGTGTCTGACGTCAATGAGGGGCGTGCCACGCCTCAATGGAGTCCCATGGACTCCACAGAGGGGATGCTCACGGTGGCGCTTAGCGCTGCCTCGATCAATCCCGAGGCTTAGCGCCGTGCTACAGTGCAGGCTGCTGATTTAGCGCCTGGAGAAGCAATGGTTAATCTTTTCAGAGAACACTGAACAGCAGTGAAAAGTTGCCAAAGTGCCCTGCTGTTCGGTGTTTTCATTCAGCAGATTCATTCAGGTGAACCCCATAGGCCTCAATGTTAAAAATACTCCCGTTTTTATACAATATCTAATAAACCGTTTATTATTTTATTCTGCAGTAAAAAGTCTCTTTATTTATAGGGTTTTTTGTACAATCTTTTAAGCATTTTTCAGGATTTGTTTGTCAAATTTTTTCCATTTTGTTGGGTTTTTTTTAAACAGACATTTTTATTATCATTCATAGGATCTTATACTGTATGTACTTTGCAGACATTTTGGTTCAGTAGTTTTTTTGGCAAACAGCGTTTCAATTTTGACACCTTCAAGCATATTGTTTTTGGTTTTTTTTACTTAGTTCGTCAGCTTGTCGGCTTTGTCCGGCGGCTAGTCTGAGCTTTGATCGGCGGCTCGTCAGATTTTTCCGACGTGTTCGGAGTGTTTTTTTTTTCTCTAACGTTTTTTTATTTTGAATAAAGGTCACTTATACATCAGCAGAAGGCCACGCAGTGCCAAAGAACAGTTCAGCGGAACACATCAAAGACATAAGCAAAGGAGATCTTAGTGGGGGGGAAGGGGGTTATCAACAGCAACAAATCTTAGCTTGTGGGACGGGGAAAATAAAGAGAAGAAAAAATAAAAATAATAAAAGATGGGGGGGGGGTAAAAGTCGTCAGTTATATCAACCAAAAAGGGGTAGAAAGTCCTCGGTTAAAGCCAAACCTGAATCCTCACAGGGGAGGGGGACAAAAGATCAATGCAAAAAACACGCAGCTGGGGGAGGAGGGGGAGAAAATGTCCACATAAGAGAGGGGGACTCTTCAAAAAAACACACGTCGGCAACAGGGAGTAAAGAATAGAAAGTCATGTAGTCATCTTCAGCCCGTGTCTAACGGGAAACCCGCACGAGCAGATCCAATACTCCTAGGCACATCGTAGAGAGCGCAGCCAGCCGATTCCCGCTACATCAGTACGCTGTCAGAGGTCACAGCTCCCGCAGGCTTCTCGGTTGTAGACAGGACCCACCTCTCCCTCCACGGCCGCGTCTCAGGATAGCTCCCATGGTCGACCTCCCAGGAGAAATCCTCGAGCCGCCTCACCACAGAGGGCGGGGTGAGAGATCCAATGTGCAGCCGCTGCACAGTCAGCAAGGGAAGGTGCCCCCCTGTCCGGTGCCGAACCATAACTGGCAAATCAGCCCTGCCGGGCCGCTCCACCACCACACCTCTCTCTGGGGGGACCTCCGCAGGAGTGTCGGTGTGCTCCAGCACAATGCGTACCCGCTCATCCTCGTCGCCACAATCCGCCGCTGGATCAGGAGCCTCCTCACCGCTTCTGGCTGGCAAGCTCCTTGATTGCTCTCCATCCGCCTGGTTAGCTCCCAGCACGTCCATCAGCCACCGCCACATGCCACGTGTGAGCAAACTGTCCTCCTCCCCTGGTAACTCGTCTAGACAGGCCTCAAGGGCCTCAAATACTGCCTCCATACTTCCAGCCGGGGGGGCGATGCACCAAGCAACGCCACCACACCTGCTCCCCCGATGTGTCTGCTCTGGGGGCAGAAGGCGTAGCCGGTGGACGGGCCCTCACCATCCACGTAGCCGTCAACCTTCCGTCACCTGTCGGGTCTCACCGCAGGAGGAACGAGGGATCAGGCACCATGAGTAGGCCTCAAAATGGCCACCAGCTGATCAGACTCACCAAAAAAGGGCTTCAATCTCAGCTTTGCCCTGGAGGGAGGAAGCAAAACAGGCTCCAGAGCAGGTCTCCTGGTGTCCAGCCATGCAGGGACTCCCAATAGGGGTAAAATCAAGCAGGCATAAATCTTCCACTTCTATTAAAGTGTCTGGAGCTCCATCTAAACCTCGGAGTGGTTTCTGCGGCGGTTCTGGCAGGGTTTTCAGTGGAATTTCGGCAGGTGTTCGGCGGGTGTGTGGCAGGTTTGCAGCAGGTTTTCCCTGCACTCTGGGGACCCTGCTGTGAGTGCTGAATTCACCAAAAGGTGGGGAGCTTTGATTCCCCAAAGTGCAGGGAAGCGCAGGGAACGAGTGGACACCGAAATGTCAGTGAAGTTTTCTATTTATATTCGTCAAGAGCACTGTTACATACTGAATCCAAATCATACATAAGAGGCTATTGGCCAGCCTTTCTTAACCTGTATGCCCTGAAGGATTCCTTGAAATAATTTTCAATTTTCAGGCAACCCATGCTTAAGTAATATTATCTGCTGTCTATCAGTGTGACAGCTAGTATACAGCGTTCAAAAATACACCTATAACTTAATTTCATTTACAATCACTTGGAAGGACAAACTTTCAGGCACATTTTTTATGTCAAGCACACAAAAAAACAGCAGAATAAAACGTTAGACATAATATCGATATATTTACAGCAGCCCTTTTGTGTTGTACGTAGCTACAAACGATTAATTTGGAACAAGCCTTTCATGCGCATATTGTAACTGCTGTATATATATAATAGGATATCTGAGAGCAGTGAGGTTTGCAACTTATTTAATAGCATTGCTATACATTGTTTCTTGTGCATGTGTCACTCCAGTTAAACTATAACATAAAGTGACTAACACTCCTGGAACCATAAAAAAAAGAGTAGTAAATTCATTGTTTCTTTGAAAAGTGTTCCTTTAACATGTGATTGAATATACCTGTCAGACAGGTATGCCAAAGAAGGTGTATGTGACAATTCTGAGACGTAAAGGGGTTATATACTAAATGGTGAATTGTTGGAGAGTTGCAAATTTTGGGCCTACATAATTGGAAAAAAAAAAATCATACTTGGCTTTTTTGACGTGCAATTTGTAATTCTCTTGGAATTCACTATTTTAGAGAATAACCACTTAAGGGCCATATTACATTGATAGCACTAAAACGGGGACGCTAAGGAGAAAAACCTGTGCCTGCAGGTTTCTCCTTAGCGTCCCCAGTTTAGAGTGATATTACGGTATGGGGGATTTCAATGCCTTCGGACAGGCACCGTACTTGCTGGTTGTTCGCCAAAATTTGGGTAACTGCCTGTTCTCTGAATAGCCGAATGGTCCCCAAAATGGCACCGTACGGGGAAATTCCCTGTTCGGTGACATTTCGGGGCCAGATCAACTCTCTGAATAACCCTGTAATTTCTGAAAGTGAACTAGTAGTACAAGGGTTAGATTTGGTATTACAGTTAGAATTATATATATATATAAACTAAAATTTTATGTACTGGTTGTAAAACAGTATTTTCTAATCCCAGTGACTTTTTTAATGGGTTTTTATTAAAGCAGGCTACTTGGTGGTGACTTTACAAAGTTAAACCCAAATTTTGCCCTTCGATATCAGTTAAATACGGATTGTAACATAAAACTGAGACAAATATTCACAAGCTTTCAGGGCTTTTTATTTCATTATTTAATTTAGAACAAGTACAAAGTACTTATTATTATTATTTACAGAGCTGTTATTTATCTCTGATATGTAGCAATGTTTATTATAGTTTACAGACTCATTGGGCTACATTACATACTGAAGCTAACTGTAGTGTTTGGCTATGTAAGCATTAAGGCTAGGGTCAAACAAACGCATTATTTGCAGCGACCGTCAAAAAGTGCGTCCGAACGCATTGATGTATTTTTTCACGGAATGCGCGAAAATGGTCAGACGACGCGCATTTTCGTGTGTGATTTTTTACGGATCGTCAATAAAACACTTTTTTGCGTCTGGACGTTATATAGGCCAGACATGAGCAGCGTCTGACATCTCATAATCACGCACACACGCCGCTATGCCGCCGCAGCGCACTCTGTACATCAGTACTAGCGGTTCTGCGTTCTCAAAAAAAAGGGGTTAATTTTCCACTTGCGTTGCGCGGACGGACTTTCGTGCGGCCGGACTTCGTATATTGGCCGTCATTGCGCGTCATTTGCTGCTACTGCGGCCGTGATTAAGTGCGCCTAAACGCACGTTAAAAATGCGTTAGTCTGACCCCAGCCTGAGTCAGGATAAGTGACTCTAACTCATGCCTCTTATATTACCTTCCTAACGCTAAACCCTGTGATTGCACTAGCTTGCGTGAATAGTTTGCACTTAACGGGCCCTATTACACTGTTCGCGCACAATTTTGCGCGTGCGCAAAAACGCATTAACGCGAGGGGAAAAACCCTTCGCACTGGAACGTCGTATTACGACGTTCGCGCAGAAAATGCATGTTAACGTGTAACGTGAGTTACCCTGCGCGAACCCTGCGGGAGCGAACGTTTGTGCGCGCATCCCATACTTAACATTGTGAGCGCAAATGCGTTCGTGTGCTGGTACGCGGATGCTATTACAATCGATGCGCAAATTTTTACGAACGAAGTTTGCGCGGATAATTTTAACGTATTTTAAAAGCTGGTAGTAACTGCAAATCTGAATGACCTGGCTAAAAACCAGATACACCAGCACGAAAAAAAAAAATACAGCACAGTATAGTTACACATTCTACACATACCCAAACAATAAAATTGAGAATTCGTGCGTGTTGTTATTATTGCTGGAGCATATATACTCAGATTGCTTTTGACAGGCGCAAAAACTGAATGGGAGACAATTGTGGTTCTTAATTCTGATTGCCCACTGATTTCTGCGCGCAGCGTTAATTTGCATGCGTTTTCGCGCTTATTTTTACGCGCGATATTTTTGGATGGATGAAAAAATGCGCTCGGATTGTAATACCAGCGTTAATTTACTGCTGCGCAAAAAAAATTGCGCTGCGCGAGCGTTTTTGCACAAGAAATGTAATAGAGCCCAACATGGGGAGCACAATCGGTAATTATCATTAGGATAAGTAAAGTATTACAAAGTTCTAGCACTAATTATTGCACCGATGGGCTGAACAAAATTTTACCTAGTGCTACAAGCTGGTGCTTCCTGTCACAGGGACCAGAGTGGACTAGGCACAAGTCAAAATACTCCCCATTCTCCCTCCGTGAGTACTCCCAAGGGTAGGACATAGTACTGGGGCGAGGTGCCGAGGTATTGCCTGCCCTGGAATATCACAGTAAAATGAGAACGCTATGGGGTAACCTAACCTGCAGGCGAATGGTTTCCCCCGCTAGCGTCCACATTTTAGCGTGAAGAATGTAATCTAGCCCATTGTTGGGAACTTTATCTGTTGGTAGCTCCATAGGGAGTACATTAGAAAAGAAAATGCTGTCCCATTCAATCTGCTGCGCTAGGCCCAGGCCTTCTTGGCTAATGCAGGAAAACAAGCCTTGTAGTAGCATCTGCACACGTCAGCAAAGTCGGCACCTTGGTGATCCTTTTTCAGCTCACAGGGTTTTGGTGCTTTAGGCCGGGGTCAGACGAGCGTACTAGGTCTCTGTTCCAATGTTAACAATAATAGTCAGACGCAGGGCCGGCTCAAGCCACTGTGCTGCCTGGAGCGAAGGATGAATTGCTGCCCCCCACCCCAATAAAACATGGTGTGTATGAGCAGCATATCACAGAGCGCCACATATCACGGCCCACTGTCCAACACATCCACATACCGCCAGACACACACACTTCCACACACACACTTACATACTTCCACAGACACACACATGCAATCACACACACATAACACAGCCGGTGACGGGGAGACACTGAGGATTAATGACTCCAGAGGGCACAGAGTTACTGTTGATTATATTTCACAGGATGTTCCTTTAAATAGGAAGCGCCTCACTGAAGGTATGAAAGAAATTAGGAAAATGCTTGTTTTTTCACCATCATTTAATAATTCAGGAAATACTGGGGGGGGGGGGTAAAAGCCATAAAGCGGCATTAAAACATGCGGCGTCCCAGTCATTTCTGTAATTCCCCCATCAAACCCAGGCAGCTCCAAACTAACCCCCCCCCCCCCTCAGTTTGGAAAGGTAAAAATTAGATTTATTTATTTTAGCAAAGTCACCCAGGCCTTGCCAGACCAGTGAAAAGCAGATCCCCCAGCTATTAACAACTAACTACAGCTCCCATCATGCTGTACGGACTGTAAGGGAGCTACAGATTGTCTTCAATCTGGGCCCCATGCAGCCCTCAATCGGAAGCTCCCTCAGGACTCTGGGATAGGGGGTCTGTCCAGGCCTTCCCTCAACCAGGACAGAGGAGCTGGCAGTGCATTATGGGAGCAGCAACATGTCCCTGTGAGGAGGGAAGGGCGGGAGCGGAACCTCCATAACACACATGGGGCGCACAGAGTCTCCTGTATGAAATCAAGCCAGGCCTACCTCCTCGGCAGCCTCATGGTTCCCCGGAATTCATTTAAAAGGCACGCGCTTGCCTACTCCATCAGAGTCCTGCCGCGCGTGTCACGTGACAGGCTCTAAACACCGCGTTCCATCTCACAGGCCCCACTGCGCTGCAGAAGGGACCACAGCCAGGCTGCATCGCTGATAAAACTTAAGCTGATGGCCTCCATGCCTGCTGAAAGGGGTGGGCGCCGGCCCGCTGAAAGGGGCAGTCACGTGCTGGAGGGGCAGGCGCGGCTTGGTTTTTAACGGAACACTGTCCTGCAACCGTGTCCAGGCTGGCGGCCTCTGAAAGAGCAGCAAAATGCTGCCCCTGACAAAGTGCTACCTGGAGCGGCTGCTCCACCCCGCTCCATGGACAGGCCGGCCCTGGTCAGACGCTAATGGAAAAATTGTGTGCTAGCCATTAATCAATAGAGACTCACCAATATTTTCCAGTATTATTCCATGGAAAAGCATGTATATGTGAAGGCAGCGCTTCCGTGCAAAATAAATGGATATTAATTAGGGTAGGTGCTGCCGTAGTGGAATGTGCAGTGTCCACACACCTCCAAGGACACAAATAATATAAAAGGAACAAAACATAAATTCCTGGCGCACCTTGTATATTAGAAAATTGTTTTAGAATACAATATGTATGATACAATTGTAAGTGAACAGTGGGTAAAAAATATTGAGTATGTTTTTTTTTTTTTTTCCTCCTAACACTGAAAACACTCAAAAAATTCAAACAAATTAAAAAAATAGAGAAATCAGAATACTTATATTAGTAATGATGGTATCTTTATATTCCTCCTTTCCTCCTTGGCAAATCCTCTGGAGTTAGCTTTTTTTCCCCCCAATGGTGACTCGTTTATTCATTAGCTCATTCGATGGTATATGGAGGTGCTATATAATTTTCAGGGAGGGGAGGGAGCAAACCTTATATAGACAGGTGCTAAAGTAATAAATATGCAGCAGGACGATATGCTACTATATTCAAAAATTTATTCCTATAAATTCATATAAAAATAGACCATATGGTATGCATAATTAAAAAAGTTATTTAAAATGTAATCGTGAAAGGGGATCACTTAAAACGCGTTTTCGCCTACCGGCTTTCTCAGTAAGTGTCCTCAGATAGTCTCTGGTGAAAAATATCAGTGAAAACTTAAGCTGATGGCCTCCATGCCTGCTGAAAGGGGTGGGCGCTGGCCCGCTGAAAGGGGCAGTCACGTGCTGGAGGGGCAGGCACGGCTTGGTTTTTAACGGAACACTATCCTGCAACCGTGTCCAGGCTGGCGGCCTCTGAAAGAGCAGCAAAATGCTGCCCCTGACAAAGTGCTACCTGGAGCGGCTGCTCCACCCCGCTCCATGGACAGGCCGGCCCTGGTCAGACGCTAATGGAAAAATTGTGTGCTAGCCATTAATTAATAGAGACTCACCAATATTTTCCAGTATTATTCCATGGAAAAGCATGTATATGTGAAGGCAGCGCTTCCGTGCAAAATAAATGGATATTAATTAGGGTAGGTGCTGCCGTAGTGGAATGTGCAGTGTCCACACACCTCCAAGGACACAAATAATATAAAAGGAACAAAACCTAAATTCCTGGCGCACCTTGTATATTAGAAAATTGTTTTAGAATACAATATGTATGATACAATTGTAAGTGAACAGTGGGTAAAAAATATTGAGTATGTTTTTTTTTTTTCTCTTTTTCCTTGTGTTTTTCTTTTTTTTTTTTTTTTTTTCCTCCTAACACTGAAAACACTCAAAAAATTCAAACAAATTAAAAAAATAGAGAAATCAGAATACTTATATTAGTAATGATGGTATCTTTATATTCCTCCTTTCCTCCTTGGCAAATCCTCTGGAGTTAGCTTTTTTTTCCCCCAATGGTGACTCGTTTATTCATTAGCTCATTCGATGGTATATGGAGGTGCTATATAATTTTCAGGGAGGGGAGGGAGCAAACCTTATATAGACAGGTGCTAAAGTAATAAATATGCAGCAGGACGATATGCTACTATATTCAAAAATTTATTCCTATAAATTCATATAAAAATAGACCATATGGTATGCATAATTAAAAAAGTTATTTAAAAAGTAATCGTGAAAGGGGATCACTTAAAACGCGTTTTCGCCTACCGGCTTTCTCAGTAAGTGTCCTCAGATAGTCTCTGGTGAAAAATATCAGTGAAAACTTAAGCTGATGGCCTCCATGCCTGCTGAAAGGGGTGGGCGCTGGCCCGCTGAAAGGGGCAGTCACGTGCTGGAGGGGCAGGCACGGCTTGGTTTTTAACGGAACACTGTCCTGCAACCGTGTCCAGGCTGGCGGCCTCTGAAAGAGCAGCAAAATGCTGCCCCTGACAAAGTGCTACCTGGAGCGGCTGCTCCACCCCGCTCCATGGACGGGCCGGCCCTGGTCAGACGCTAATGGAAAAATTGTGTGCTAGCCATTAATCAATAGAGACTCCCCAATATTTTCCAGTATTATTCCATGTCAGGATGCAAAAATGGACTGGAGACGGTAAAATTTCAAATTGTGTAGAGCACTGAAACTAATAGGTGGCACCACTGAAAGTTTGTGCGCACACACCTAATGCTAATTAAGTTGAGCCTTAACAACTTCACAGACTCCAATTGCTCAGGGAAGTTAACACCAGGGTTATGTGCCATTATGAGCTTAACACCAGCTTTGAGGAGTTGTTAAATTTCCCTGGTTTGCACCTAGAGGTTAAGTTCATTCAGCATCTCAGAATAGCTTGCTGTTCCTCCATTTCTTACTTGCACGTCCCATGTTCAGTATAGGAGACGCCAAGTACAGTAAGCGAACTCAAGTAATAAGATGCTAAAGACATAGCACAGGTAGGTAAGAAAATTAAGCTAATTACATCTGCTATTACATTGCACATCTAGGTTGCTAAGCTTAACGGCAAACTTGGAAGAGGGCCCCAGATGTCACCTTGCCTACTAGAGTGCCCGCTTTGACTCCCCTTCCCAATTCATGGTTCCCATTAGCTGGGTGAGGTCATCCTGCATAATACACAAGTCCCTGGACTACTCAGCACAAAAGCATGAAAATGTAAAATTAAACCTGGTCAAGTCCAGGGGGAATGCATGGGAACGAGTTCCTGCAGTCATTTTGCAGCGAGAAAGGAGTTCCCTTTGGGCCCATATACTATAAAGCTCGCATTCAGGTGTTCAATCATATATTTTCTTGTTAAGTCACAATAAATATAGGATTTATCATATTTTTGTATATATACATAATCAGATCAGATTTGGATATGTGTTTGTTACATGTGAGATGATAATCACTGATTAGGGACAGAAATCTTGGTGAGTTGCTGTAGGGCTGGTTGGGGGGATTTCTGGGGTGTGTTACGAGTAAGCCCAACACGTAGGACTAAGAAGCTCTTTAGGCTAGGGTCAGACTGAGGCAGTGCGAACGCGCGTTCTGGCGCACTTAATCACGGCCGTGCTAGCAGCAGATGCCGGGCAATGACGGCCAATATACGAAGTACGGTCGCACAAAAGTCCGGCTGCGCAACGCAAGTGGAAAATGAACGCATTTTTTCGAGAACGTGAAACCGCAGGTACTGACGTACAGAGTGCGCTGCGTCCGCTAGCGGCGTGTGTGTGTGAATTGGAGACATCAGACACTGCTAATGTTCGGCCAACATAACGTCCAGACACAAAAAGAGTTTTATTGATGATCCGTACAAAATCACGGACGAAAATGCGCATAGTATGACCACTATCACGTATTCCGGGAAAAAATGCGTCCATTCGTTCGAACGCACTTTTTCACAGACAACATAAAAATGCGTTCATCTGACCCTAGCCTTACCCAGGTCCGATACCAGTCCTTTAAGTGGCTGGGATTAGCAATGGTGGAAGGTAGTAGACCTGTAAAATAGCGAATAAGGAAGGGAAACACCAGTCCTAAAATGGCCGGGAAAGACAGGAAAGTGGAAGGATAATATTACCGTGAGTGAATTATTATTATTATTATTATTCTTTATTTATAAAGCGCCAGCATATTCCGCAGCGCTGTACAATAGGCACAGTATAGACAGGGTTATAATACAATACATTGAACAACATTTGACAAACAGTACAGGAGGAGATGAGGGCCCTATTCCCGTAGGAACTCACAATCTAGGAGGGTTGGGGTTGGAAACAGGAGGAGAGGACTGCAAGGTGAGAGTGATTGATGATTGCGTCAGTGAGTTGGGTGGTAGGCTTCCCTAAATAGGAACGTTTTAAGGGAGCGTTTGAAGGAAGAGAAGTTAGGGGAAAGTCTGACAGTACGAGGGAGAGCGTTCCAGAGAGTGGGGGTTGCGCCTGAGAAATCCTGCAGTCTATCATGGGAAGAGGTGATGCAGGGAGACGCTAGGCGCAGGTCACTGTTTGACCTTAGGGAGCGGCCTGGGGTGTATTTGGTGATTAGTGAGGACAGGTAGTGGGGAGCTGAGTTAGTGAGGGTTTTGTAGGTAAGGATAAGGATTTTTAACTTAATTCTGCAGTGGATGGGGAGCCAGTGAAGGGACTTGCAGAGGGGAGCGGCAGAGACAGAGCGGCGGGTGAGGTGAATTAGCCTGGCGGAGGCGTTCAGGATGGATTGTAGGGGGGAGAGGCGGGACAGAGGGAGGCCAGATAAGAGATTATTGCAATAGTCGAATCGGGAGATTACCAGGGCGTGTATGAGTTGTTTTGTGGTGACAGCGGTAAGAAATGGCCGAATTCTGGAAATATTACGCAGTTGGTATCGGCAGGAGGAGGAAAGAGACTTGATGTGGGGGATGAAGGAAAGAGCAGAGTCAAGTGTAACTCCCGCGCCCAGACTGCAGGAGGACTGCGGGGGAGAACAAGCCGATTCCTGGGTAGGAGGAACGGAGCAATGGGTATGCGAAATGCGTATTGGTGTACTGGTAATTTATATTTTATACTTTCACTAGTAGTTTGAATAAAAACCACCACGTTTTTATCCTATTTGGGTCCTGGCTGATTCACATCTACCAAGGAGGTGGCTGAGGCTGATAGGTGATCCGATGCACCTAGATAATATCACTGGATGCCTTCAAATCTGGTGTCTGAGCTCTGAGACACCAGTAAACGTGAGTAGCATAAATTATGGTACATTTGCACTTTAATTTTAAACTGTGCTATGCCTTCTGATTTCTGCTTCAAAGGGCTACAGAGGACCCCCAGAAGCAAGCACAGATCCTGCAAATATATCACCACCAGAGCATCTGAAGCGCCAACTCTGACACATTTTCTCTTCATTCTGACATTTCCCACACTTCTTTATTTTAGGACATGACCCCTGGTTAAAGGGAAACCATACCAATACCATCATCCCAAATGCAAGAGGAAAGCATGCGTGCCTCTCACGTAAACCAGCCAATCTGCAGGCTTCCTCTTCTTCTTGGATTAGTGTTACGCGCAAGAGGATGCGCGCAACACTAATCCCAGCTGCAGACTATGCTGGCGGCTCGCTCCCGCCAGCTACTGCGGCGAGTTGGAGACGTCATCGCGCTGAAAGCGTGATGATGTCTCCTACTCGGCAATAGACGGCAGAAGCGGGAAATATGATTCCCGCTCTGCTGACTGACAGCTGGGAGGGCAGAGTAAAGTCCTCCGCATCTCTCAGCTGTTTTCAGCTGTTTCAGCCGATCGGAGGGAGGGGGGACAGACAAGGGCATATTCAGGGCATCATGACCACCTAAAAAAGCTTAGGTGGTCATGTTGCCTAGAGTATCCCTTTAAGTTAGCACCAGCTTTGTGATACTGCCCATCATGTTTAAATGTGTAGCGCTGTGTTAAAATCTTGCAGTGGCAGTACTTATTTTTGGCCACAAGATGGAGACTATCGCGATCAGAGATACTGGACATTGGGACTACAATGCCCGGCATGCTTTGCAAGAAGACAGGAAGTGGGTGGGGACTGGACACTTACATCCTCTGCCTCGTGGAGAACGCAGGAGAGGGCGCCAGGGAACGAGAGAGAGAGCAGACGCAGTGCCATACTTTGTGAGAGGACCTAGGGCGGAGAGCAAGTGAGACCTGTCAGTTCTGTTACCGGGTCATTCAGTCGCAGGAGAAGGAGCCCTCCAAGTTCCAGAGTTGCTGCAGATGGAACCAACCGAAGACCTCGAGTAAGGAGTCACCGCAAGTTGATCGGGTACAGAGAGCAGGCGGTGAGCTGAGGAAAAGTCGTGGACAAGCTACGGGAAGTCAGACAACGGATCCGGCCGCTAGTATCCCCAGTCAAAATCCAGCGGAGAGACGTCCTGGGTCAGCGGAGCCTAAAGCAACCGGCGGATGGGTGAGAGGCCTCCAAGGCCGTTTATAATACAAAGAGCACGCTGCTGTTTTCTCTTTTAAAGTCCACAGGGCCCCAACTTGACTAGTCGAAGACATTTCTTAAGTAAATTCACTGGCCAGTTGAACAGTACCCGGGTACCTTACACACATACACACCTTTTACATTCCGGGACTTAACCTGTGCAGGACTCATTTTGTTACGAATCGGAACGGGGGTTAAAGATACGTTCCGAATATATTTTTCTCTTTTCCGCTGCGCGTTTACCGTGATACGAAGTGATTGTATATTCTGGGGTTCCGCTACGTGTCCCTTTTCCGAATATTCGTGCAATTGCATTTTCTTTTATGTTCGGTTACGAATATTTTATTTTCCGAAATACGAAGCCTCGTGTTTCGTTTCTTTTCCGCTACGTGTTTTACCGCAATACGAAAGTACTGTAGTAATATCTGTGAATACCGTATCTCAACATCTGCCAAATATTTTAGTAAACTATTTAAATGATAAAAAACCCACAACTGTGTTGGAGTATATTTATTCCCTAGTGCGGGGAGACTGACCCGTGGTTCATTTTCAGCGGCTCCTCCGGGAGTGAGCGCTACACGTGGGGGCTCGTTTCCGGGATTCAGTCTCTGGAAAAACCGCATCTAAAGGGTTAAATATGGATCCAGACACTGTTGCCGAATGGTGTGAGGAGCACAGTAGTCAGTTAGAATGTTGTATAGTCATGGATATTCCCACAGACACTTGGGCCGAAGAGCAGATCCGCCAGGCCGTGGCCACGCTAGCACCAGATCATCGGGGGTTAATACTGGACATTAAGAAAAACCCAGATACTTCTCACACGTATGTTCTTCTCGAGTGGAGAAAGGGTGTTCCACCATGTTTTCAGGGCGCGAGCGTGAAACTGGCTGATGAGGTGGAAGTCCAACTAATTCAGCCAAGTGCGCCACGTGGTGAATCCGCAAGTGTTCCCACGCCTAGTCCGTTGGCCATGATCGGGCCGGAATTTATCGTGGCTATTGGAGATCTACTGGCTAAATGTCAGAAAACAAGCCCTCCTCACACTAATTTCGGTTATCGACGGTTAAGAAATTTTACAGGAAATGTACCAACTCCGGCGGGAGAAGAAACCTTTGAAGAATGGGTGGAACAGGCGATGCAGGCTCTGGATGAGTGGGACGTCCCTGAGGCCCAGAAAAAGCAAAGGATCACCGAGAGTTTAAAGGGACCTGCGTCAGAAGCGGTGAGAAACCTAAAACTGAGCAGAAAAGATTGTACTGCTTTAGATTACTTAAACGTTCTTGAAGAAGTTTTTGGGCGAACCGAAAAGGCGGCCGAACTGGTATATCAGTACGAACACACCTATCAGAGAAGAGGTGAAAGGATGACCGAGTACATGAGGCGCCTAGATAAGATTCTACACCAGATACTCCTCAAGAAAGGGGCCGAACCGGCCGAAGTAGATAAGATCCGAATAAAACAGATCCTGAGGGGCTCTCAACCTCTAGATCCAGTAATGATGCAGCTGAGAAGCAGAGCAGGTAACCAAGAATTGAAGTACCTGGAACTGATCCGAGTTGTACGAGAAGAAGAGGCTTTACTGGAAGAGAAATCCTTCAGGCGGGGGGAAAGGGCTTATGCACAACCTGTGAGACATAGCGACGGTCTGCAGCCTGAAAACGACTCCCTAGATACTTATGGATCGGACGAGGATGAACAAGAGCACCTAGTCGTTTTTAAATCTACAGAGAGGGCTGCCAAAGAATCGAACCCCTCTGAACGTGGTGAATTGTCCAAGACCGTCAAGAAAGTACAGGAAGCTCAAGCTGAATTGCAACAAGCGCACGCGGAATTGTGCCGAGTGTTGATGAAGGTGACCGAAATGCAGGCAGAAATGCAGAAATTCCTCACAGACATGCAGACGACGGGAGCCGCTGTGGCGTCTGGTCCAAGTCCTTTAACAAAATCCCAACAAGCAACTACGTCTCCGCTCTCTAAGAAGAGATGTTTTGGTTGTGGAGAAATGGGCCATTTCCGCGCACAGTGCAAAGGCCAAAAGTCTGAGAAGGATAGAGTCGAGGGACTATTGAAAGCCCTAGAAGGACTGTTATCTACCTCACCGGCGGGAAACGCCAGAGGGCACAAGTGAAGGAGCAACCTAAGTGCCCGAAGGTTGAACCCCGCTCCAGAAACCAAGTCAGGACTAAGAGGGCGGGAAGGCCCAAAGCCGAGCCAACTGCTGAGCCTGCCAGGACTGAAAGAGTCACTCCCTTAGCGTCCGGGTCTACGTCATGGGGAAGCAATGCACACCCAAAACCTGCACGGGCCAAGAAAAAGGCCAGGGTACAGCAAACTGGGTCTAAGTGTCCGGATGCCGCCACCAAGTTTCCTGACCATCTGATAGGTCCTTCTCCTATTGTGCCAATCCAAGTGGAAGGAGTCTACACCAAAGCCCTGTTAGATTCAGGGGCTCAAGTGACATTGATCTACAGAGACTTCTACGAGAAACACTTAAAGCACATTCCTTTGCAAGAATTGAAGGATTTGGAAATATGGGGTATCGGCACTGAGAAACTCCCTTATGACGGGTACCTGCAGGTGAAGTTGGAGATCGAATCTGAAGTCATCGGGCAGTCTGGGGGTTGTGATGCATTGGCTATTGTGTGTCCTCGACCCTCGGGTGCGAATAGAAGCTCCCTGATAGTGGGGACGAATACTGACTTAGTGCGGCGTCTCCTGACGCCTATCGTGTTGGAAGAAGGTTCAACTCAAGGAGTGCACCCAATGTTACGTCCGGTCTATCAGAGGATGGTCGAAGAACGAAAGGCACCTGCCGAGGTGGGAAGACTGTGGAGACTGGGTGGAACAGAGAAGGTTCTGCAAGCAGGAGAAGTAGCGAGCTTCCGGGCTTCTGTCAAGTTGAACGGATCGCAACCCGGTCCCTATGTGGTGCTGGGAACCGATTTTAATCATGGGAGTGAAACCGGAGTCGAAGTAATTCCTGAAATAATCTCCACCAAAGCCCTGAAGAGAACACGAGGAAGAGTCTCGGTCAGTGTGTGCAATGTGACAGATTCTCCAGTAGTCCTTAAAGCATGAATGCCTATCGGGCAAGTAGAGTCTGCTACACCCCTCTCTACCGATTTAGGAGGGGGAGTGGATAAAGAGATTCCAGATGAAAGATTCTACCCCAAAGACGCTCCCATTTCACCTGAGTGGAAGAAACGTCTTCAGTCTCAAGTCCTAAAGTGGAAGGAATTGTTCTCGAAAGATGAGTTTGATGTGGGCCTAGCTAAGAGTACTGAGCACCGCATTCGGTTACAAGAAGACAAGCCGTTTCGTGAAAGATCAAGGCGAGTTCCGCTGGGAGACTTGGATGATCTGCGAGAGCAACTGAATGAATTGCAAAGAACCAAGGTGATTCAAGAGTCCAGGAGTCCATATGCATCTCCCATAGTGTTGGTCCGGAAGAAAAATGGTTCTGTCCGCCTATGTATAGACTACCGCACATTGAACCGGAGAACCATCCCCGATCAATATGCCACTCCTCGGATAGAAGATGCCCTACAGTGTTTGTCTGGAGCAAAGTGGTTTAGTGTACTAGACCTGCGAAGCGGATATCACCAGATACCCATGCATCCTGAAGATAAGGAGAAAACTGCGTTCATCTGTCCACTAGGGTTCTTTGAATTCAACAGAATGCCTCAAGGCCTTACGGGGGCTCCAGCTACGTTCCAACGGTTGATGGAGAAGACAGTCGGGGATATGAATTTAATCGAAGTATTAGTGTACCTGGATGACATAATTGTGTTTGGGAAGACTCTGGAAGAACATGAACAACGTCTGGAGAAGGTCTTGAAGAGGCTCCATGAAGAGGGGTTGAAACTGTCTCTGGAGAAATGCCAATTCTGTCTACCGTCTGTTACGTATCTAGGACATGTGGTCTCAGCAGAAGGTGTTTCGACAGATCCTCGGAAGTTGGAGGCCGTAGCTTCTTGGCCTAGACCCCGAAACGTCACTGAGCTTAGATCTTTCTTGGGATTCTGTTCATACTATCGAAGATTTGTGGGAGGATTCGCAAAAATAGCTCAACCACTGAACAAACTCCTGCAGAAGGAAACCACTGAAGAAGGCTGCAAGGTCTCTGACAAAAACCCGTCAGCTCCGGGGCCAAGGAAAGCTCGAGAGTCTATACAAGGTGAATGGACCAGTCAATGTGAAGGAGCTTTCGTAAAGCTGAAAGAGAGTCTAACCCGAGCTCCTGTTTTGGCCTATGCGGACCCTCACAAGCCATATGAACTACATGTGGATGCCAGCCGAGAAGGTCTGGGAGGAGTCCTATATCAGGAGTATGGTGGATTGCTGAGGCCTGTAGCGTACGTGAGCCGGAGCCTTACGCCTTCAGAGAAGAACTATCCTACTCACAAGCTGGAGTTTCTAGCCTTGAAGTGGGCAGTGGTAGACAAGTTAAAAGACTATCTGTATGGAGCCGAGTTTGTGATCAAGACGGATAACAATCCTCTTACCTACATCCTTACTACCGCAAAACTGGACGCAACGGGACATCGGTGGTTGGCCGCTCTGTCAGGGTTTCGGTTTAGACTGAAGTATCTAATGAAAAAACAATAAGGTGGAAAAAATGGCGCAGATAATGTGTAGATGGTCGGTCTTGGGTAGCAGCAAGGGCACAAACGCACACTCCCAAGTGCGAATAGTCAATGGATAAAATAATGGGTAGAGTCCTCGCGCTTACGCCAAGTGTCCAGTGAGTAATACTTCAAGATAATCTAGAAAACATAATAGGAGACATACATTGCGCAGTACATCCTAATGACACCTGGTTTCCAGAGAGAAAGTATTCAACTCACTTTTTTCTGAGCCCCATAAAGTCGGCTCTGGACTATATAGGCATATATCTGTGGATATGATCTCACCAGCCCGTCCTACCAGCAACCATCCGTGGTGATAACCTGGTCCATAGATGAAATATTGGATCCCCGGGATATGTCACAGACGAAAAGTCAGCAGGATAAAATGAAGTAAAATTTATTGCAGCACTAACGCGTTTCGACCTAATTGGTCTTTATCAAAGTGCAAAAAAATATACATAATACAATGCAGTGTACAACGTTCATTTATACAGAAAAGATGAGGGAAATAGGCGGTGTCAAGCCACAACCTCATTAACTTAATTGGTACTAACACACCCTACTTCCAATCATTTAGAGGCGCAGCACCAGCAAACATTCAATATACAAACGGGCGCATAATGATTACGTCTATCTACCTCGACCCCGCCCCTCTGAGCCATCGATCGCCATTTTGGAAGAGGGAAAATGGTGTCCACAATATAGCTTGCCCTTGCAACATTGATGGGCATTTAAAACAAGCTTATTTCCGGACGTTTTGGGGTCCCGAACCAGCGGGCTCCCACTGTCCATGAGGTGATATCTTTCCCAGGTGCTCGTGGGCATAGCAGCGGCAGACATCCGGCATGTAGACAGGCGCATGGTGATTACATCACCATGTTCCAACTTCTGCCAGTCTGAACCGTCGAGCGTCATTTTTGAAGAGGGAAAGTGTTGTTGAAAGTACATCCTACCCTCACAATATCGCAGCTTATTAATTTCGACGGACGTTTAGCAATCTTGCTTGCGGCCGTTTTGAGTGCCAAGTCAGCAGGTCCCTACCGTCCGACAGACGCACGGGGACCATATCGACACGCATGCTCCCACATGAACTTCACTCTTCCGGACGATATATCAAAAAAGAAAAAAATATATTAAAAATAAAAAAGAAAAAAAAAAAAAAAAGAAAGAAAAAAAAACAAAAAAAACACAAAATTACAGCATATATGCCGCAATGTCACAACTCGCCAGTTGATCAACACATAGCACGCAATAAGCATATAGCATACATATGTCACGTCACTGATCAAGTTGGGGAATAGTGCATATACTATTCCACATAACATATAGTAGTGTCATGTAGAGTGGATAATAAAATATGAAATATAAAATGTGAGTCATATAAAAAGCATAATGGTAATTGAATTATAATAGAGCATTAATTTCCATATCTATATTCAAGCCCTCAGGTGTTAGACATCCTATATCAAATATCCATTTGGCTTCTAAACGGTTTAAATTCTTTTCAATATCACCCCCTCTCCAATGTTTTTTAACATGCTGAATACCAGCGAAGCCAAGAAGTTTAGGGTTACCATTATGATGTTTAGAAAAATGGGCTGATACACTATGTTTATCATACTTCCTTTTGATGTTATATATATGTTCAGCTACTCTAGTTTTCAGCATCCTAGTAGTTCGTCCAATATATTGTAGCCCGCACGGATACCACAATAGATAAATCATATTAGTAAAATTACAGGTCAAAAATGTTTGAATAGAGAACACCTGGTTATTGGAATGTGATTTAAAATCCATTAAACATCTAGTGCTATCTATTGCGGTCCTACAGCAGATGCATAGTCCACATTTATGGAAACCTATCTTTTTAAACTTAGAAAGGAAGGTTCCTGGGGCTTTTTCTTTATCCAAAACACTTTTGGTCAACAACATCTTTAGGTTTTTAGTCCCTCTGTAGATAACTTTAGGTTTTCACCTATGTACTTGATAATGTCTTTATTCTGGTGTAACAAACCCCAATTTTTCTTAAGAATTTTTAATATGCTATTAATGGTTTGTGGAGTAATTCGTGATAAAAGGCACCTGTGGATCAAGTTTATCCCCATCGTTATTTCTCTTTTTATAGCTAAGTAATTGGGACCTATCCATCTTTCTCACTTTCTCATGATCTTTATTTATCGCAGTTTCATCGTAACCTTTTTGTACAAACTGTTTTTTCAGAAGTTCCGCCTGTTCCTCAAAATCACTTAATTTCGAACAATTACGCCTAATTCTCAAAATTTGGCCTTTCGGGATATTAGTCAGCCATGGGGCATGATGGCAGCTTTCTATATGAATGAAACTATTAATATCAACCTGTTTAAAATAGGTTTTGGTAATAAGAGTATTGCCTTCCCTTAAAATTTCTAAGTCCAAAAAGTGAACCTTAGCATCACTAATATCAGTGGTGAGTGATATTCCCCATGTATTGGAGTTTAGATGATTCAAAAAAAGCATTCAGGGATATAAGACCCCCCTCCAAATGAAAAAGATATCATCTATGTAACGGCGATAGAGGACCAGGCTCGAACCCCAGTCATGTCCAGAATAAACAAACTGGTTTTCCCAGTAGGACATAAATAAATTAGCATAACTGGGGGCGAACCTGGTCCCATCGCCGTACCTCTACGTTGTAGGTAGAAGTCACCCTCGAACCAGAAAAAATTGTTGTTCAAAATTAAATTGATTCCATCTATCACATAGTCAATCTGTGGCAGTGGGAAAAGCTTGGTTAACTCCATGTAGTAGCGAACAGCCTCGCATCCTTTCGGATGCTCAATGATGGTATATAAACTACCAACATCGCAAGTAACCATATATGATCCCTCCATCCAAATCATACCATCCAGAATTTGGAGTAAACTAATTGAATCCTTCAAATAAGCTGGTTGTGTGACCACTATTGGCTGTAAAATGTGGTCGATATGCTCCGAAAGGGGGGATAGGATAGATCCTATTCCCGAAACTATTGGTCTGCCTGGTGGCAGATGGGATCTTTGTGCAATTTAGGCAGCACATAGATAACTGGAATGATAGGACATTTAGGAGAAGGAAATCGTGCTCATGGTTATTTAAAATACCCAAATCTACTCCCTTGGTCAGATGACTTCTATATTTATTCGCTATTATAAGGGAAGGATCTGAAGGTAATTTCTCATAAGTATCCACATCTTGCAATTGTCTCTGAATCTCACTTAGATATTGCTGTCTATCAAGGATCACCACTCCACCACCTTTATCGGCAGGTTTTATAACCACTTCATTATCTTTTATAAGATGGTTTAATGCCAGCATTTCAGTATGGGTAAGATTGTGTTGATATTTATTCAAAGGTTTAATCTTTCTAATATCCTCTACACATGCCTTCTCAAAGGTTTTCATGCTATCACTCTTCAAAAAGAAGGGGTAAAAACTCGATTTTTTCTTTAAGGAAGTGTGTACAAATTCTGATTCCTTATTTTGAATATTTATATTCTCTTTATCCAAAAAATATTTTTTCAGGCAAAGTTTCCTGATATATCTATTGATGTCGAGATAAGTTTCAAATTTATTCAAACCCACACTTGGTGTGAATTTGAGTCCCTTCCTAAGGACATTTTCTTGGGTCAGGGTCAGTGTTTTTTTTGAGAGATTAAAGATTGTTATCTCTTTTCTCTCTTCTCCCTTCTGTCTTTTGGTTCTGGTCTGTCCTCCTCTGACTCCTCGTCCACATCTTCCCTTGTTCTTTTTAGGACTGTAGCTGTTTTTTTCTTTTGTGATTTTGAAGCGGTTGCCGGTCTAAAAAACTCACCCTAGAGAAAGGAGACTCTAACTGCTCTTGTGGCTCTAATGCCTCATATCTGTTTGACCTAGGAATCTGGTCATGAGTCCTATAGTTATATTGCTTGTGGTTAGTGGAATAATTTCTATTCCCATTCCCGTTTTTATTTTTATTTTTATAATTCACCCTCTGCCAAACATATGGGTTTTGATGTTGAGTCCATCCATCATGTTGGTTATTACTTAAATTTTGTTGAGGTGTAAACCAGTTTGTTTATTCTGGACATGACTGGGGTTCGAGCCTGGTCCTCTATCGCCGTTACATAGATGATATCTTTTTCATTTGGAGGGGGGATCTTATATCCCTGAATGCTTTTTTGAATCATCTAAACTCCAATACATGGGGAATATCACTCACCACTGATATTAGTGATGCTAAGGTTCACTTTTTGGACTTAGAAATTTTAAGGGAAGGCAATACTCTTATTACCAAAACCTATTTTAAACAGGTTGATATTAATAGTTTCATTCATATAGAAAGCTGCCATCATGCCCCATGGCTGACTAATATCCCGAAAGGCCAAATTTTGAGAATTAGGCGTAATTGTTCGAAATTAAGTGATTTTGAGGAACAGGCGGAACTTCTGAAAAAACAGTTTGTACAAAAAGGTTACGATGAAACTGCGATAAATAAAGATCATGAAAAGTGAGAAAGATGGATAGGTCCCAATTACTTAGCTATAAAAAGAGAAATAACGATGGGGATAAACTCGATCCACAGGTGCCTTTTATCACGAATTACTCCACAAACCATTATAGCATATTAAAAATTCTTAAGAAAAATTGGGGTTTGTTACACCAGAATAAAGACATTATCAAGTACATAGGTGAAAAACCTAAAGTTATCTACAGAGGGACTAAAAACCTAAAGATGTTGTTGACCAAAAGTGTTTTGGATAAAGAAAAAGCCCCAGGAACCTTCCTTTCTAAGTTTAAAAAGATAGGTTTCCATAAATGTGGACTATGCATCTGCTGTAGGACCGCAATAGATAGCACTAGATGTTTAATGGATTTTAAATCACATTCAATAACCAGGTGTTCTCTATTCAAACATTTTTGACCTGTAATTTTACTAATATGATTTATCTATTGTGGTGTCCGTGCGGGCTACAATATATTGGACGAACTACTAGGATGCTGAAAACTAGAGTAGCTGAACATATATATAACATCAAAAGGAAGTATGATAAACATAGTGTATCAGCCCATTTTTCTAAACATCATAATGGTAACCCTCAACTTCTTGGCTTCGCTGGTATTCAACATGTTAAAAACATTGGAGAGGGGGTGATATTGAAAAGAATTTAAACCGTTTAGAAGCCAAATGGATATTTGATATAGGATGTCTAACACCTGAGGGCTTGAATATAGATATGGAAATTAATGCTCTATTATAATTCAATTACCATTATGCTTTTTATATGACTCACATTTTATATTTCATATTTTATTATCCACTCTACATGACACTACTATATGTTATGTGGAATAGTATATGCACTATTCCCCAACTTGATCAGTGACGTGACATATGTATGCTATATGCTTATTGCGTGCTATGTGTTGATCAACTGGCGAGTTGTGACATTGCGGCATATATGCTGTAATTTTGTGTTTTTTTTTTTTTTTTTTCTTTTTTATTTTTAATATATTTTTTTCTTTTTTGATATATCGTCCGGAAGAGTGAAGTTCATGTGGGAGCATGCGTGTCGATATGGTCCCCGTGCGTCTGTCGGACGGTAGGGACCTGCTGACTTGGCACTCAAAACGGCCGCAAGCAAGATTGCTAAACGTCCGTCGAAATTAATAAGCTGCGATATTGTGAGGGTAGGATGTACTTTCAACAACACTTTCCCTCTTCAAAAATGACGCTCGACGGTTCAGACTGGCAGAAGTTGGAACATGGTGATGTAATCACCATGCGCCTGTCTACATGCCGGATGTCTGCCACTGCTATGCCCACGAGCACCTGGGAAAGATATCACCTCATGGACAGTGGGAGCCCGCTGGTTCGGGACCCCAAAACGTCCGGAAATAAGCTTGTTTTAAATGCCCATCAATGTTGCAAGGGCAAGCTATATTGTGGACACCATTTTCCCTCTTCCAAAATGGCGATCGATGGCTCAGAGGGGCGGGGTCGAGGTAGATGGACGTAATCATTATGCGCCCGTTTGTATATTGAATGTTTGCTGGTGCTGCGCCTCTAAATGATTGGAAGTAGGGTGTGTTAGTACCAATTAAGTTAATGAGGTTGTGGCTTGACACCGCCTATTTCCCTCATCTTTTCTGTATAAATGAACGTTGTACACTGCATTGTATTATGTATATTTTTTTGCACTTTGATAAAGACCAATTAGGTCGAAACGCGTTAGTGCTGCAATAAATTTTACTTCATTTTATCCTGCTGACTTTTCGTCTGTGACATATCCCGGGGATCCAATATTTCATCTATGGACCAGGTTATCACCACGGATGGTTGCTGGTAGGACGGGCTGGTGAGATCATATCCACAGATATATGCCTATATAGTCCAGAGCCGACTTTATGGGGCTCAGAAAAAAGTGAGTTGAATACTTTCTCTCTGGAAACCAGGTGTCATTAGGATGTACTGCGCAATGTATGTCTCCTATTATGTTTTCTAGATTATCTTGAAGTATTACTCACTGGACACTTGGCGTAAGCGCGAGGACTCTACCCATTATTTTATCCATAGACTGAAGTATCGCCCTGGGGTGAATAATCGAGATGCTGATGCGTTGTCGAGAAGACCCTACACTACAGAATGGACTCAGTTGACTCCAGACGGGGTGCAAGCTTTGTGTCAAGGAACAGAGCGCCGGGTCAAAGGAGGGATTGAGGCGGAGGCCATAGGAGTTATGGCTGCGGCTGTTCCTGAATTCTACTGTAACCCTACGCAGTTATGGGATGAAAATTTACCTACCTTTTCGAGACAGGACCTGAAAGCGGATCAGGCCAGAGACCCTTTAATTGCCTTGACCATAAAGGCCCTGTCTGCAAACCAGCGAGAGATTTTGTTAACCAACTCCCCGAGTGGAGCCAGATTGGTCTACAAAGAGTGGGAGCGGTTAAAGATGTTGGATGGGGTGGTCTACCGAAGGGGCCCCTCAACTAGCGCTGAAGAGATTCAACAGTTATTCCTCCCTACTAAACATAGGGAGAGTGTGTTGCGATCACTACATGATGAGCATGGACATTTGGGTGCTGAAAGAACTTTTAAGCTGGTGCGAGATAGGTTCTATTGGCCTTGCATGAGAGCTGAAGTGGAATGCTATTGTCACTCCTGTCTAAGGTGTATTCAGAGGAAGACTCTACCGACCCGAACTGCTCCAATGAGCCATCTGCAGAGCCAGGGACCCATGGATTTGGTGTGCATTGACTTCTTGTGCTTAGAGCCGGATGCTAGTGGGCAAGGGAACATTCTAATAGTGACTGACCATTTCACCCGTTATGCCCAAGCATTCTCCACAAAAGATCAACGCGCTCCGACCGTGGCCAAGGTGTTGATGGAAAAGTTCTTTGTTCACTACGGACTGCCAAGGAGGATACACTCTGATCAGGGTAGAGACTTTGAAAGCAGACTGGTGGGGCAATTGTTAGAGCTGTTGGGAATCCAAAAGACCCGAACTACACCTTATCACCCTCAAGGTGATGCTCAGCCTGAAAGGTTTAATCGCACACTGCTAAACATGCTGGGGACCTTGTCGAATGTGGAGAAGCAGAGTTGGAGTCGGCACATAGCTACTCTGGTGCATGCATATAACAGTACGGAGAGTGATGCAACTGGATACTCACCGTACCGTCTTATGTTCGGAAGGGAGGCTCGACTGCCGGTTGATTTGGCATTTGGGTTATCCCTAGACCAGACATCAGTAGCTTCCCATAGAAACTACGTGGATAGGCTTCGAAAGAATATGGCTTCTGCGTTTGAACAGGCCCGTTTGACCTCGGGAAACAGGGAGCAAAGAAACAAAAGGAACTATGACCTGAAAGTTCGAATACAAGATCTACAACCCGGTGATAGGGTTCTATTGAAGAACTTGGGTGCTGCTGCGAGACACAAGTTGGCGGATAGGTGGAGTTCCCAGGTTTACATTGTCTGCAAACAACTGCCGGGTTTACCAGTGTATCAGATTCGCCCGGATGGAAAGGCTGGGCCTATTAAGAACTGGCACCGAAATCATTTGTTACCTTTGAGAGAGGCTGTAAGGATGCCAGTTGGGGACGAACCGCCTCTGCCAAATCCGCCTGTTCCATGTTTGCCTCCTGTTACTCGGTCTCAACAGACCCGGGTTGTCGAAGAGAGCGAAAGGGACCGTGAGGAAGAAAGTTTCTGTCTGGACTGGATACGTTCACCGGAGCCTGAAGAGATTATCTCAGTCCCTGAACGATGGGAGAGTAATTTGAGGCCTGAAGCTCCTGAATTCTTGTTGGAAGTCCCTGAGACTGTTGATATCCCTGAGCCTCTTGAATTTCAGTTGGAAGTCCCTGAGGCTGTGGGGATCCCGGTAGCTCCGGAAGCTTACTCAGGTGATTATAGTTCTATGCCTTCGCTGGAAGGATCATACTCTGAAGAAACGTCTGCTCCAGTGATAGAGAGAAGGACTGAGCCAACGCATATAGTACTTCCACCTGAAGAGGAACTGATTGAGCCAGAACCAAAACGCTCTGTTCGACCGCCCCAACGACTCACCTACGACTCACCAGGACATAGCACTGAAGAGGCCATCACCATGGTGCGGAGGTTGCCCGAAGTGTCTGCTATGCTAGCTGAGGTAGCCCAAAATATGAGTCAACTTGAGGAAGTGTTCCTAACCCACTGCTTCTATGCTGCTGAACCTGTACATGTTATGTAAACTGTATTCAAATATTGTGGAAATGTAATGTAACTGTTGTACCTCCTTGGAGAGACCCAAGAGTTCTAGGAGGGGGAGAGTGTAGCGCTGTGTTAAAATCTTGCAGTGGCAGTACTTATTTTTGGCCACAAGATGGAGACTATCGCGATCAGAGATACTGGACATTGGGACTACAATGCCCGGCATGCTTTGCAAGAAGACAGGAAGTGGGTGGGGACTGGACACTTACATCCTCTGCCTCGTGGAGAACGCAGGAGAGGGCGCCAGGGAACGAGAGAGAGAGCAGACGCAGTGCCATACTTTGTGAGAGGACCTAGGGCGGAGAGCAAGTGAGACCTGTCAGTTCTGTTACCGGGTCATTCAGTCGCAGGAGAAGGAGCCCTCCAAGTTCCAGAGTTGCTGCAGATGGAACCAACCGAAGACCTCGAGTAAGGAGTCACCGCAAGTTGATCGGGTACAGAGAGCAGGCGGTGAGCTGAGGAAAAGTCGTGGACAAGCTACGGGAAGTCAGACAACGGATCCGGCCGCTAGTATCCCCAGTCAAAATCCAGCGGAGAGACGTCCTGGGTCAGCGGAGCCTAAAGCAACCGGCGGATGGGTGAGAGGCCTCCAAGGCTGTTTATAATACAAAGAGCACGCTGCTGTTTTCTCTTTTAAAGTCCACAGGGCCCCAACTTGACTAGTCGAAGACATTTCTTAAGTAAATTCACTGGCCAGTTGAACAGTACCCGGGTACCTTACACACATACACACCTTTTACATTCCGGGACTTAACCTGTGCAGGACTCATTTTGTTACGAATCGGAACGGGGGTTAAAGATACGTTCCGAATATATTTTTCTCTTTTCCGCTGCGCGTTTACCGTGATACGAAGTGATTGTATATTCTGGGGTTCCGCTACGTGTCCCTTTTCCGAATATTCGTGCAATTGCATTTTCTTTTATGTTCGATTACGAATATTTTATTTTCCGAAATACGAAGCCTCGTGTTTTGTTTCTTTTCCGCTACGTGTTTTACCGCAATACGAAAGTACTGTAGTAATATCTGTGAATACCGTATCTCAACATCTGCCAAATATTTTAGTAAACTATTTAAATGATAAAAAACCCACAACTGTGTTGGAGTATATTTATTCCCTAGTGCGGGGAGACTGACCCGTGGTTCATTTTCAGCGGCTCCTCCGGGAGTGAGCGCTACAAATGCAATTTGAAGTCATGTTTATTAAGGACCCAGACATATTATGTATCTTTTTTTTTTTAGCAGATTCAAAATATATCATTATTATGTGTATACATCATGTTCCGTCAGAATGCTATAACAATTAATGTAAAAAAATGTACATTTCCTTTCAGATTTCAATCATTTACAACTTGAATCACACTTTATCATCCAAACCTTTGTGGTTATATATATGCTATGGGGCACTCTTGTTAAAAAAAAATTAAATTGAAACCTGTTACTGCATTTTTCAGAGAAAATATGCAATTTTTAACCAAAACTAACAAAAACTAAAATTTTCACTTGTGTTGTGGAGGATTGAGTTTCATGGCTATGTATAAAACACTGAACTTGCCCCCAGCGTGGAAAATAAGAAGGTGAGTAATAGCAGTAGTATTGCTCATTTTATACGCGACAAATGGACAATGCCATCGCTTTTGGAACAAAAAAAAAAAAAAATTAAAACAAAAATTGATAGTGTTTTTTTCCTTTAGATTTTACATGGTCCTGTTTGGTATCATTGGAAAGGCTAGCCGCTTTCCTTTCCAAAGACAGCTCACTTGACCTTGTGCGGTGTAAAAATTAGAGACGCAGGGTTCCAAAGGACCCTCAACACTCTTCGCTGCAGAGTGGCAGTTTAGCAGGTCTATTCAATAGAGGTGAAACAGAGGAGAACGACTGGAGAAGTGAAAATTCGAGGTATAAATAACCATTTAGCTCACTTTTCAAATCAGTTATTTGGTCTAGATTGTTGTCTTTTCCTGCCAATTCTCCTGAGCTTCACCTGTTAGTGAATTGACCTGCTAAACTGCCACACTGCAGCAAAGAGCGCTGAGGGTCCTTTGGAATCCTGCGTCTCTATGTTTGAGATGGAACAATACGCAATAATACATAGAGCCATCACCTCTTGACCGTCAATATGGGAAATGAGACAGTGCAGAATCATTGTTCTCTTTATAACTGAAAAGTGAACAATAGTGCTGCGTTCGGAAAAAAAAGAAAAGGCAATTTTTATTTGTATTTATTTAATTTTTTTATCTTTACATAATACCTGGTCATGTTTGGTATCAATAGAAAGGCTGCACTCTGGCATTTCCAATGAAACCTCCTATGACCATGTAGCTGCTACAGCTCCAGAGATACTGGGGTCCAAATGACCATCAGTGCAGACATAAGAGGTATTTCAGAAAGAACTGAAATTTCAGTGCTTTCTTGTTCGGTGCACTCCGGTGCGCTTCAGCAATTCCATTTTCACGACTCTTCGTTGAATTCACTATTCACCGCAGGATCCCCAAAGTGTGCCAAGCATGAAGTTTCCGAAGTACACCGTAGTGAACGCCAAATCGGCAAATACCGCTGAATGCCGTTGAATGGAAAAAAAAGGAAAAAACGTAACTCTGCTATTCTTCTAACAGGTGTTTAAACAATAAAAATGCATGAAAATGTGTCTAAATAATAAAGAAGGTCATATAAAAAAATAATAAAAAGAATCTGTTACATAATTTTAAAAAAAAATTACAAAAGAATATTTCAAAAAATAAATAAATGAAAGGACAGTTTCCTGAAAATTAAGGTAATAAACGGTTGAATAAAAAAATAAAAACGACAATATTTTTTAGTATTGAATCCTATGAGATTTGCCTATTTAAACCTGTCGAACAGAATCACCAAAAATCAAGGATTTCACTGACACTTTGGTGCAGTGCGGCGTTTTCTGAATAGATTAACCATTACTTCTCTTTGGGACAATTTCACTGCTGCCTAAGATCGCCGAAGTGCGGCGAACTGCATCGTGTTTTGCTGTCAGTTCGACAGTAATTGGAAACTTGGCAACTTTCTGAATAGACAAATTGCCCCAAAATTGCACCGTACAGTGAAATTCATCGTTCGGTGCAATTCGGTGGCAAGTTCATCGTTTATTGAATAACCCCTATAGTTAGCCTAGCTCTGGGCCTATTATGGGGCATGGGCCGGGAGCTGCAACCCCGATAGCCATATGTTAATCCGGTCTCGTCCTGCTGTCACCATGACCATTTAGGCTAGGGTCAGACGAACGCATTTTTCACGTTGTCCGTGAAAAAGTGCGTTTGAACGAATGGACGTATTTTTTCACGGAATACGCGATAGCGGTCATACGATGCGCAGTTTCGTCCGTGATTTTGTACGGATCATCAATAAAACCCTTTTTGCGTCTGGACGTTCTGTTGGCCGGACATGAGCAGCGTCTGACGTCTCCCAATCACGCAAACATGCCGCTATGCGGCCGCAGCGCACTCTGTACGTCCGTACTAGTGGTTTGACGTTCTCGAAAAAATGCGTTCATTTGCCACTTGCGTTGCACGGACGAACTTTCGTGCGGCCGTTCGTCGTATGCTGCCCGGCATTGGACGTCATTTGCTGCTAGCACGGCCGTGATTTCGTGCGGCTAAACGCACGTTAAAACTGCGTTCGTCTGACCCCAGCCTTAACTAGCCTTTAAAGTGGTCATGGTGCTAGAATGTCCTTTTAAGGCCCCGTTCACACTGTGCGATTTGAAAATCGCCCGATTCTCTGCGCGATTTTCATATTCGCGACATAGAGTGATAATGTCGCGCTATGTCGCAGTTTTGCGCGATTTTGCAAAGCACCACCAATGCAAATCGCAAAATGCAAATCGCAAAAAAAGGGCCATGTACCAGCGACATGCTACTGCAAAGCGCGACATGCGACATCGCGTGATGCCACGCGGCAAGATGTGAACAGCTCCATTGAAATGCATTGGAGAAGCTACATGGCGCGACATCGCGTGGATTTTGCCGCGATTTTGCGGCAAAATCCACGCGATAAATCACACAGTGTGAACGGGGCCTAAGGTGGACAGGTTGGGCAGCATACCGGCGTCACTCAATGGGATAATTATAGCCTGCTATCTTTGCATCTCCCCTCTGTAGCAGTGACTCTATAACTCGGTGCTGTCAGCATTGTTTTGAAGGTGCTGGGACAGACTCCCTCATAGCATACTGATAAGTGTTTCTTAAGGAGGAATCAAAGCAATATCTGGTAACACTGCAGTTACTTTTCCATTGACTAAAATAACAACAATGTGTTTGGCCTGTCCTGTTAAAATTGTTAATCACTAAACTCACAGGGTTATTCAAAAGGCATCGAATTCCACCCCAATTTCGGTGCACTTTCATTCCCTGCACTTTGGAGAGTCAAATTCGTCGACCCTGCGGCATTCACAGTCCCCGAAGTGCAGGGAAAAGCCGCTGAATGCATCTGAAAATCCCGCCGAATTGAACGCTACACTGCCGCAAAACCGCTGAAAAAACATTGGATCGATCCAGTAAGCCGTCGAAAAAACAGCGAATGGACCTGACGATCTGCAACAAATGCGCTGAACGCATCCGAAAAAAGCTGACCAGCCGCCGGAAAAAGCCAACAAGCCGCCGAAAAAAAAGACCTACTGCAACTTTTGAAACGCGTTTGCAAAACAAATACTGGACAAAAATGCCTGGAAATAATATATCAGGTCCTATGAATAATAATAAAAAGGTCTGTTACAAAAAAAAACAACGCTATTTAAAATAAATAAAAAAAATTTGCTGCAAAAATCCCAAAAAATGCCTAAAAATAAATAAATAAAGAGACTTTCTGTTGCAAATTAAAAGAATAAACGGTTCAATAAATATTTAATAAAAACTGATAATCTTTTTTATATTGAAACCTATTGGATTCGCCTGATTAAACCAGCCAAATGAAACCACCAAAAATCTGGTCATTTCACTGACATTTCGGTGCTGTTTGTGTTCTCTGAATAGATTAACCATTACTTTTCTTTGGGGAGTTCACTGCCGTCGAACAGCACCATATGTCGCTGGCAATTCGCCAATATTTGACAAACTGCCTGCAAATTGAATAGCCGAATGGTCACGAAATTGCACCATACTGGGAAATTCACCGTCCGGTGCACTTTTGGAGCCAATTTATCTCTCTTTGAATAACCCCTTCAGTGATTGGCACACAGGGAAGCGCATGCAAGGGGGGGGGCTGCGCAGTGCTCGCAGTCGAGTTGCATAGGGTTCCGTGGAGTTCTATGGACTCTACAGGCCGATGATCACGGCGTTTAGCAGTGCCTCTGCCAGTGTCAGGCTGCCCAGCACTTCATTTATTTCAGGGCCAGACACCAACAAAGCGCATATCCGGGTCTACGTACAGTAAAATGTAGAAGGTAAGGAAAATCTTCAGGCGCAGATTTTCTTTGCTTATCGTCTCCATTTTACGGTCAGCTATGAAATAGGGCCCTATGGTGCTCGTGCCTGCTGAATCATTATCCAGAGGACTGGAAAAGACCAGAGCTTCCTCTGGCACCCATTGTCCTCCTCTGTTTTTAGTGATTTTTTTTATTGATTAGGAAGTGGTGCTTTCTCATTGCTCAGCCTAAAATAATCTGTTTGTGTTTGTTGTTTTTTTAAATTTAAAGTTTTTTATTTTTGAAATAAGTCAGCATTACATCATACTGTAAAATAATGGATGACCTCGCAGGGCCAAACAAGAAGACATAACAAGCAACGGAAACCACACATGGCCAAAAAAGTGTCATCGTAAAAACAGCGAATCGAAAAAATCTAAGGATAGCAATATGTTAGCAGAAAACATCCCCTAGACGGGGGGTCTCATCAAGGTGGGAAATCAAACATATATAAATGCAGCCACTTAAGGCCGGCCAAGGTAACTACGGTCAGCTGGTCAAAAAACATGCGTCGCAAAGAAGGACAGGGCGGTAAAAAAAAGTAAAAAGGCAGAAAGTACCATGTGCAGGCAAAAAAGCAAAAGCCCTATGCAATGCAGGCTGGACTGATCAAAACAAATTACGAACCGTCCTGAAAGTCCAGGCACTAGGCCAAGCTAGAGACCAGGGACACGTAAGCATATAAGAGAAATGCAGGGGAGGGGGTGTAATTCAGTAAAGCTCAGACCTGGAGAGGTAGAGGGCATAGAAACCAGCCTTCAATCCGGTCGAGGGTCCGGAGGATCTGGTGAGAGGCCCGCAGCCGCAAGGTCAATCCAAGCCACCGCGGGATCCGTAATGGTATAGGGGACATTTGCGTGGGTCACCACCAAAGCTCCTGCCAGACCCCAGCGATATCGGACACCCTGTCGGCGAAGAACTGATGTCACTTCACGAAAACGCCTGCGAGCCATCAGGGTCTGGAACGGGAGATCATGATACAGGGCCAGAGTGGAGCCCTCAAAGCGTACGGGATCCCTCGCGCCCGGAGCAGACATAACCTTGACCTTGAAAGCCACTTCACGGAAGGCCACTACGACGTCTCGAGGAGCCCCAGGTGGGTTCGTCGCAGGTCTCCTGACCCGAAACACCGACCCAAGCATATCAGGTGTGTCAGGGGGAAGCCCCGTGACCTGAAGCACAAGACGAGTCACGTAGGACGGTAGAGCGTCGGAGGTAATAGAGTCCGGGACACCCCTGACCCTGATGTTTCGGCGTCTGTGTCTCGTTTCAAGCATCTCCACAGAGCGTGTCAGAAGTTCGACTTGGTATCGCAAACCAGCAACCTGACCAGACAGGTGAGTTTGTTCCGTTGTCACAGCAGAAGTCGTCTCCTGTACCACCTTCACCTGAGCACGCATCGCCGCTATCTCCGTGCGGACCGCCGCCACCTCAGGCTGCCACACCTCACGTATCACCCGAAGCTCCTCCAAGATCCTGCGGAGATCCCCCTTCGTGGAGGGGAGATGGTCATCCTCCTCCTGCACCTGTTGCTGTCGAAGTCCCGTCCCCACTGCAGACCGATGATCCGAGGTCACACTATTACTGGCGGAGGTAAGGGGAATCTCAGTCGGGTCCCCATCAAAAATATCCTCTGTGTCCGGCGTTGCCCCGGACGATGTCCGCATTGCTGATTTTCTCTTCTTCTGTGCCCGTTTCCTAGCAGCCGCCGAGAGGGGTCGGGAGTCAGACGCCGGTGACTGCGGGGCAAGCCAGGGCATCCCAGTAATACCCCCCTGAGGTTCATAGTCGCTGTCAGCCTCCGAGGAGCCATAGCCCGGGGGGAGGGAGGAAGAAGCAGTCAGTCCCGTAAAAGCGGACCCACCTCGCAAAACATCCCGAATGTCCCTCTGTCGGGGGGCCCGTCGCTGGGAACGACCGGTAGGCATGGTTCCGGAGATGCTGGGCTGGCACGAGGTCGCAGGGCGGTGAGGGAATCTCAATACGCCTCGAGTAGGCTTCCAAGATGGCCGCGGTGACTAGGCCCAAATCGCGCTGCCGGCAGCAATCTGTCCCCGGGCACGAAACTCAGGGCTAAATCAGGTACCTCAACTCTCCAGGATCCCTCTAGCCAACCGGGAAGCTCACAGGGCAGTGCAAACGGCGAAAAAAGCAATAAAATCCGTGGTAGACACAGAGCTCCTCCAAAATGCTGCTGCTCGCTTCCACAGCTAGCTCCGCCTCCCGTGTTTGTTGTTTTTTGGTCACGGCAAATTGTCATTAACCATTTCAGCTCCACTCCTTGTGAAAGTGGTTTGACAATGAGCAGTGGGAGAAAACCTACTGGCTCCTACCATAGGATGACCATTCGTCCCCGATTTCCCGGGACAGTCCCCGGAATGAGGAGACCGTCCCCAGGTAAATTATGTCCCCAGGGCTTTTTCTGCCGGTACGTGCCAGTACTCACGTACTCACGGATGAGGAGGATGTCTGCAGCTCATGGTAGACGTTCTACTGATTCGCGCCACCCTGGTGCCGATAGTGAACTTCTCCCACAGGGAGCTGACATCTTGGATGTCAGTTCCACCTTCGGGACCTATCTCCACCAACTGACATCATCACGCACATGGGCGTGATGAAGTCAGATGTGCGAGTTCCCCTCCCGCAGGGCAGAGAATCCTCTATTCCCTATTAAGGAGATATGGGGGATCCTTGGACCCATGTAGCTCTGGATCCATAGATGCTAGCGGGTCATACAAGGTGACATTGGAAAGGTCGGAGCATGGCCTTTCCGTTGATATCAAACAGGTTTCATGTAAGAATAATTTTTTTTAAATAAAATCCCTTTTTTCTCCTCTAATGCAGCACTTTTCAATTATAAAGTGAACAATGATGCTGCACTCTGGAGCTCTGTGATACAACAATGTGCTATAGGTATGAGTGTGAGTTATATTGGTGTGGAGCTCTGTGATACACTCATACCCACAGCACATTGCTGTGAGTTATATTGGTGTGGAGCTCTGGGATACACTCATACCCACAGCACATTGCTGTGAGTTATATTGGTGTGGAGCTCTGGGATACGCTCATACACACCGCACATTACTGAGTTTTATTGCTGTGGAGGTCTGTGATGTGATAAACATGGGTGTGTAGTGTGGGAATAGTTTAAGGGAGGCGGCAGCATTTCATCTTTGGACCGACCCAGGTGACACAATGTCATTGCCTGACCCTGGCTCCATTGGCTGTATATTGGTGTGCACCCTCTGTTTATTCGTTCTTGCGAGTGTACACAATCTTTTTCATTGGCTGCTCACTGCCTGACACTTTGACACTTTATGGTGAGTACCCACACCATTTTTTCCTAGAAACAAAGCACTGCTGGAACTTAAAAAAAATTTAAACTCACCTGATCCCTGGATCCACCGAAGAGCGCAGCCTCCCGTCTCCCACGCTGTCAGAAGCTGCATACAGCATGTGCCGGTTACTATTAAAACCAGTGCACGATGTATATGCAGCTTCTGAGAAGATACGCTTTTAGGCTGGGGTCAGACCAGCGCATTTTTAACGTGCGTTCTGGCGCACTTAATCACGGCCGCACTAGCAGCAAATGACGGGCAATGACAGTCAATATACGAAGTACGGTCGCACGAAAGTCCGGCCGCGCAACGCAAGTGGAAAATGAATGCATTTTTTCGAGAACGCTGAACCGCTAGTACGGACGTACAGAGTGCGCTGCGCCCGCTAGCGGTGTGTGTGTGTGATTTGGAGACGTCAGACCCTGCTCATGTCCGGCCAACATAACGTCCAGACGCAAAAAGTTTCCTGGTTTGGATCCGTAAAACATCACGCACGAAAATGCGCATCGTATGACCGTTTTCGCATATTCCGTGAAAAAATACATCAATGCGTTCGGACGCACTTTTTTACGTTCGCGTGTAAAAATGCTTTCGTTTGACCCTAGCCTTAGCATAGCAGGAAAGTCGGCTGCACATTTTTCGCAGCTCCCGCCAAGATAAAAGAGAAGCATGCCAGAAGCTGCATACAGCACGTGCTGGGTTAAATAGTAACCGGAACACGCTGTATCTCTTCCTTTGCCATCGCTACACGGGGCAATTTACCCCCTTAGGTTATTCCTTGCCCCCAGTGTTGTCCCTAGGGTCGGTGTCACCACCCCCGAGTTTTACAAAAAAAATTTTTTGACTACACCTACTCATAAATCAAAACACCCATATAACACTGAATGCTCATACACAGCGCACATTACTGTGAGCTTTATTGCTGTGGAGCTCTGTGATACGCTCATACACAGTGCACATTACTGTGAGTTTTATTGCTGTGGAGTTTTTTTTGAGAAAGGATTTTACCACGAAGGATACATTGAGATTTCTCTTGTTTTCAAGTGTAGCGCTCACTCCCGGAGGAGCCGCTGAATTTAAACCTCGGGTCAGTCTCCCCGCACTAGGGAATAAATATACACCAGCACTGTTGTGGATTTTATACGTTATATAGTTTACTGATCTCAAATAAACTGGCATATATAAAGCAGCACGGTATACATATATATTTACAGGTGTTCGTAATGCGAGAAACGCGTAGCGGAAAAGGAAAATAGATATTAACCCCTTCGTTGTTGGAATGTGAGTCCCTTACAGGTTGTGTCCCAAAAAAGTGTACGTGTATGCGTGTGTTGGTACCTGGGTACAAGATTCAACTGGCCAGTGAATAATTTACAGGTGTCTTCGACTAGTCACGTTGGGGCCCTGTAGGTTTAGACAAACTTGCAGCGTGGTTTATTATTTTTACTGTGGCCGGGAAGGCCTCTCACCCATCCGCCAGATACTCTGCGCTCTGCTCGACCCAGGACGTCTCTCCGCTTGGCTTGACTGGGACTCTGTGCCACCGGATCCGCTTGTCTTGCTTGTCCGTTTCTGCCACAAGATGCTCAGCTCACCGCCTGCACTCCCATTAGGTCATCTGCGGTCTCCTAACTCGGGGTCCTTCAGCTACTCTGTATCTGTATAAACTTATCAGCGGTGGATCACTAGGTCTCTGACAAGCAATGTGAACCGATCTCCAGCTCCGCAAGGCTGCACCTGCGCTCCGGCCTGGTCACGATCGTTGTCTGTCTCACGTGCGTCTTGCTCTCTTGCTCCTCGGCGCGCTCTGGGTTTCCCCTGCACGAGGCTGCAGATGTATATCTGTTTCTCCCCACCCACTTCCGGTTCCCGGCGCAAAGCATGCTGGAAAACGTAGTCCCATTGTCCAGTGTCTCTTACATTGCGCTTGTCTTGGCCAAAAATAAGTACTACAGTAACAGTGTTTTAAACCAGCGCTACACAAGACATGACCTGGGTGGTGAGTATGTACCGTTAGGTGTCTTGCCCAAGGACACTTACTGGAGAGGTTGCTCACTGGGATCGAACCCATGACTCCACAGGCTCTCTCCATGCAGAGCAATGATGTTACCTCTACTCCAACCAGCCGGCACTGCTGTGGAGTTTCGTGATATGCTCATACACTGTCAGGGTTGCACGTAACGAAGGTAGTGTTGGAACCAATATGCAAGACGTACCTTGTCATGAAGCGGCAGGAGAGCTGAGCGATATCTGCCAGACAGGAATTGCAGGTGCACCGCAGGCAGCGTAGTCGTTATTCCAGGCAGAGGTCAGTGGATTAAAGCAGGCAGCGTAATCGTTATTCCGGGCAGAGGTCGAAGGATTAAAGCAGGCAGCGTAAACGTTATTCCAGGCAGAGGTCGAAGGATTAAAGCAGGCAGCGTAATCGGTATTCCAGGCAGAGGTCGAAGGAGTAAAGCAGGCAGCGTAGTCGTATTACAGGCAAAAGTCAGGATCACGGTCAATAGTAAACAAAGATTCTCTCGCAACAGACTAGAATAAACTAGTACCGAACTCTTGGACAAGCGACTCTTTATGGGGAACCTCCGGGGCAGTCTCTGATGACGTGTGCGCCGTCGTCAGCTGTTCTAAGCGTTCCGGCGTCTGGCGTTCACTGTTAGCCCGGAAAGGCGCGCGCATGCGCGGTCCACTCCGCATCCTGGCCACGAGGGAGGAGGAACGATGGACGCCACGAGCGCCGTAATGCCCGCCAACGCCCGGGACCGGAGCACCATCCAGGGGTCGCGGTAGGAAACCCTGACAGAGCCCCCCAACAAGGCGACCCCTCCGGGGGCGCGTCGGATGAGCCACGTGAAAAGCTTCAACAAGATCAGGAGCGTGGACGTCAGCGGCAGAAACCCAGGAGTCCTCCTCAGGACCATAGCCAGTCCAGTGAACTAGATATTCCAGGCGACGACGTCGAAAACGAGAATCCAATATCTCTTGTACTTCATACTCATCCTCGGACACAGCCACCACAGGACCTGGACGAGAAGGGGTGCGACCAGGGAACGGATCCGGATTCGACGGATGAAGGAGAGATACATGGAACACCGGGTGGACTTTGTACTCAACGGGCAGACGTAGTCTTACTGCCGAAGATGACACAACTCTGTCAATCGGAAGGGACCCAAAAAGCGAGGCCCCAATTTTCGTGAAGGACAATTTAGCGTCACATGCTTGGAGGACAGCCATACCAAATCGCCTATTTTGTATAGGGGAGCAGGGACCCGGCGGCAATCCGCATAACGTTTGTATGAACGTTGAGCGGACAGAAGAGCAGCTCTCACTTGTTTGAAGCCGTCGTGTATATAAGCCATACGTTGATCCAAGGAAGGAATATGGCTAACTAAAGGCGAACCAGGAAACATTACCGGATGCTGACCGTAGTTGGCGAAGAACGGAGAACATTTGATAGAACGATGGATCTGATTGTTGTATGCGAATTCAGCAATGGGTAAGAGATCCGCCCAGTCGTCCTGGAGATGAGAGGTGAAACAGCGTAGATACTGTTCCAGGGTACCATTGGTTCGTTCAGTCTGACCGTTGGTCTGAGGATGATAGGCCGTTGATAGACTCTGCTGCATATGGAGTGTTTTACAAAAAGACTTCCAAAAAAGGGAAGTAAATTGAGACCCTCTATCGGATATAATGGTAGAGGGCAAACCATGTAAACGGAATATTTCTTTTATAAATAAAGTCGCGGTTTGTGCTGCTGTAGGTATCCCCGTATGGGGTAAAAAATGAGCCATCTTGGAAAATCTGTCAATCACTACCATTACAGTGTATACCCGGCGGAGAGGGGTAACTCAACTATGAAGTCCATAGATATATCCTCCCATGGAATATGAGGAACAGGCAATGGTTGGAGCAAACCTTGTGGACGTTGATGAGAGACTTTGGCTCTGATGCATACTGGGCAATTCGTTACATATGATATGGTATCCTTCCGCAGACTGGGCCACCAGAAAAAACGATGTATCAAATCCAGTGTCTTGTGTTTGCCCCCGTGACCTCCTAGGGGGGAGTCATGACAATATTGCAGGACAGAGAGCACTGCGGTGGACGGTACGAATACTTTCTGGTGATGAAACAAGAAACCGTCCTGTGCGGTCAGTGCCATTGAAGGAACCATTTGGTCGAGGGGAGGCGAGTCTTTCTTTATGACATCCCAGAGCGTTAGCTTGATCGTGGCGAAACAGGTTCTGGGTAGTATGAAGTCGTTATTGATTACTTGTATGTTATCATTAGCTCTTGATAAGGCATCGGCCTTCCCGTTTTTGTTACCAGGTCGGTAGGTGATGTGCATGTCGAACCTGCTGAAAAAAAGAGCCCATCTTGCCTGCCTTGGTTTTAATCTGCGTGCTTGCTGTAGGTACTCCAAATTCCTATGATCGGTGAGGATGGATACGGGATGGCGAGCGCCTTCAAGTAGATGACGCCATTCTTCCAGAGACAGTTTGATTGCCAGCAATTCTTTCTCTCCAACGTCATAATTCTTTCTGCTGCGGAAAGGGTTTTAGAAAAAAAAGATACGGGATGCATTATTTCTGTTTCTTTCTGTCTTTGCGATAACACTTCTCAACAGCGAAGGCCGAGGCATCTACCTCTAGAGTATATGGTTGAGAGGGATCTGGAATCGAGAGGATAGGTGCTGAAGTGATAGTTCTTTTTAACAAATTGAAAGCATCTTGAGCCGCTGTAGACCAAGAAAAACGAGTATGGATACGAGTTAGGTCAGTCAAGGGTTTAACTATCTTGGAGAAGTTTTTTACGAATTTCCTATAAAAATTGCAAAAACCCAAAAAACACTGGACCCCTTTTCTGTTAGCAGGAGCTGGCCAATCGGTAACTGCCTCTATCTTGGCGGGATCCATCTGTATATGCCCGGGGGTGATAATGAATCCAAGAAAATCAATACGTTGCGTATCAAATAAACATTTTTCTAACTTGACATACAGTTTGTGTTTCAATAGACGTAACAGTACCGTTCTCACATGTGTCTTATGTATTTCGGCGGTATCAGAATAAATCAATATATCGTCTAAGTATATTATTACATAACAATCCAGTATGTCCTGGAAGATATCGTTAAGAAATCTCTGAAACGTGGCAGGAGCATTGCAGAGACCATATGGCATTACTAGATACTCGAAGTGTCCGTACCTGGACCTGAAGGCTGTCTTCCACTCGTCTCCGTCTCGTATTCTCAATAAATTGTACGCACCACGTAAATCAAGTTTCGTAAATATAGATGAGGTTCTTAATCGGTCCATGAGTTCTGATATTAAAGGCAAAGGATATTTGTTTTTGATCGTGATATTATTTAAGGCACGATAGTCCACACAAGGGCGGAGCCCTCCGTCTTTCTTTCCTACGAAGAATATGGGAGCTCCTGCTGGAGACGTTGAGGGACGTATAAAACCTTTCTTTAAGTTTTCCGAAATATATTCTTTGAGGGTCTCTAATTCTGGTTCGGACAATGGGTATATTCTTCCGTGAGGAATGGGAGCACCGGGTAAAAGATCTATCGGACAATCATAAGCTCTAGAAGGTGGTAGGTCGTCTGCTCCTTTCTTTTCGAACACACTATGTAAGTCCTGATAAGCTTTAGGTATGTCTGCACACATGGCTGCGGTATGTGTCTGTAGTTGAAGGCCTTCGGAGGTTGTAGAGCAATCCGTCTGATTGAAGGTAACGGTGCTCCTAGTCCAATCAATAGTAGGATTGTGTCTTCTCAGCCAATTAAGACCAAGGACGGCTGGAAACACTGGGGAGGGCACGATATCGAAGAGGAGTGTGTCTTGAAATTGCTCTCCTATGGTGACTAGTAGAGGTATAGTCTCTTTGGTCACGGGACCGGATTGGGGAGTGCTCCGTCCAACAACTGGATGGGATAAGGCTGTTTTTTCGGAGAAGTAGGGATTCCAAGGGTCTGTATTACCTCAGTATCCAGGAAACAGCTGCTGGCCCGGAATCAATCATGGCGTTGATCGTGGTTGTATGGTCGTCCACTGCAATGACAAGGGTACTATGAGGTGGGTGGACATGGGAGTACAGATGCCTTTGATGGATGCAAAAGCAGGAAGGGCTAGAGGCTTACCGATCCGGGCGTTGGGTTTTTCGCGGCATTCCCGTACTTGATGCCCTGCACGGCCACAATACATACAGAGGCCCAAAGAGCGCCTTCTGGATCTCTCTGCTTCCGTCAAAGGCCCTCTAGCTGCTCCGACTTGCATGGGTTCGTCGCCACTATCGGTTGGCTGTGACGACATGTAAGGAGGTGGAATGGTCGGTTTTCTTGTAGGTGTGGCTGGATGGGTGCTAGCGCGTTCAGCGCGCCTTTCTCTTATTCTTCGGTCTATATCAATGCATAAGGACATAGTTTTGTCCAATGATGAAGGGAGCCCGTTTCTCGCGAGCTCGTCTTTTAGTGCTTCGGACAGTCCTTTCCTGAATTGAGCTATGAGAGCCGGTTCATTCCATTCTGACTCAAGAGCCAAGTGTTTGAAATCAGTGATGTATTCTTCCACATCATTTCTCCCTTGTTTCAGGTTGTCAAGAGCTGAGCCGCGTTTGTTGTCCGGTGAGGGTCGTCATACATTTCCTCCATGGCTTCATAGAAAGTGCTCCAACTGTTTAACACGGGATTGTGGGTTCGTAACAGATGATGAGCCCATCGTTGAGGCCGACCGGTCAGTAACGATATCACGGATCTGACTCGTGCGAAGTCAGTATTATAGGTCGTCTTTGGAGGGAGAACATTATCTGACAAGACGTTATAAAGCAACGGAATTGTTTTCTATCACCGTCGAATTTCTCGGGTGGTGATACGTAGGGTTCTGGACCTGTAGCAGCGTTATCCAACGGGGGTGTTGGAGGCTCGACCATAGACCGTGAGGTACCGCTGCTTGTCAGTCCTTGTTCCAGACGCTCTTGATGTACCTGCATCGCTGTTTGATTAGCTTCCAAGGCCTGTACGGATTGAGTCAGTATATGGAGCTGTTGAGCGATGGCGGCTAAAGTCTCTGGTACACTTGCTGGTTCCATGATCGACTAGTTTATTATGTCAGGGTTGCACGTAACGAAGGTAGTGTTGGAACCAATATGCAAGACGTACCTTGTCATGAAGCGGCAGGAGAGCTGAGCGATATCTGCCAGACAGGAATTGCAGGTGCACCGCAGGCAGCGTAGTCGTTATTCCAGGCAGAGGTCAGAGGATTAAAGCAGGCAGCGTAATCGTTATTCCGGGCAGAGGTCGAAGGATTAAAGCAGGCAGCGTAAACGTTATTCCAGGCAGAGGTCGAAGGATTAAAGCAGGCAGCGTAATCGGTATTCCAGGCAGAGGTCGAAGGAGTAAAGCAGGCAGCGTAGTCGTATTACAGGCAAAAGTCAGGATCACGGTCAATAGTAAACAAAGATTCTCTTGCAACAGACTAGAATAAACTAGTACCGAACTCTTGGACAAGCGACTCTTTATGGGGAACCTCCGGGGCAGTCTCTGATGACGTGTGCGCCGTCGTCAGCTGTTCTAAGCGTTCCGGCGTCTGGCGTTCACTGTTAGCCCGGAAAGGCGCGCGCATGCGCGGTCCACTCCGCATCCTGGCCACGAGGGAGGAGGAACGATGGACGCCACGAGCGCCGTAATGCCCGCCAACGCCCGGGACCGGAGCACCATCCAGGGGTCGCGGTAGGAAACCCTGACATACACACATTACTGAGTTTTATTGCAGTGTAGCTCTGTGATATGCTCACACACAAATTTTGGCAAATTGCCAGCAAGTACAGTGCCTGTTCGTCTTTTTTTTTAGTATCTTTAAGGCTGGGGTCAGACGAACGCAGTGTTAACGTCCATGTAGCCGCACTTTAGTACGTCCATGGTAGCAGATAATCATGACCAATGAAGGCCCACACGCGAAGTACATCCGCACGGAAGTGTGGACGCACTACGGAGGCGGGAAACGGATGCAGGTTAGCAAGAACGTCGAACCGCTAGGACGGACGTGCGGAGTGTGCCACGTCCGCATAGCTTTGTGTGTTAGTGATGGAACGTGCTCAGACAGACTTCATTTATACGTCCAGCATTTTTGACAGACAAAATGTTTTTGCATTTTAATTAATTTTCCCTGCTACATCAGTCAAAAATAACGTCAGTGAAAAAAACGGACTGTGTGGCCACTACCTTGTCGTCAGTCAGAACGTACGTCCGTACTGCACGGACTCACAGTCCATACAAAATGCGCTCGTCTGACCCTAGCCTAAGGCTTTTTTCAGATTTTTTTTTAAAAAAAATAGACCTTTTTATTATCATTCATAGGATCTTATATGTTAATTTCAGACATTTTCGTTTAGTAGTCTTTTGAAAACAGCGTTTCAAATTTGACACTGTCAATCGTATTTTTATTTATTTATTTTTAAATGTCCGGCGGCTTGTTGGCTTTTTATTGCAGTTGGTCAGTGCTGTGTCCGGCAGCTTGTGGGCTGTGTTTGGTGGCTGTCCAGCTTTTTTGCGGCAGCTATCTGGTGGGTTGGCGGCGACGGGTTGGTGGCGGCATTCGGCAACCGATTCCTCAACTTCCGGGACCCTGCAGTGAATAGTGAATTCACCGCAGGGTGGGGAGATTTGATTCCCCAAACTAGGGGGAACAACAGAACACAGATATGTCAGCGTCATTTCGGTGCTCTGTGAATAACCCCTTCAGTAGTGGGTTTTGTTCTGCCCCCTGGAAAGTGCCAGTCTAGGTCTTGCCTACCCAGGACATACTTGAAAATTAGATAAATCTCAATGTATCCTTCCTGGTAAAATACTTTGTGTAAAAAAAAATAATAAAAAAAAAAAATATATATATATATATATATATATATTTATTTTTTAGGGTGTCACCCTAGGGGGTGGTGTCACCTGGTGCGGGCCGCACCCCCGGCCCCCCCCTCAGGACACCACTGGTTGCCCCCTCATGTTGTTAAACTCCACCAACATGTTACTGTTCTGAATTGTTAATATATATTTTATTGAACCAGTATTAACAGTGGCGTAACTACCAACTACCAGGGTCGCAACAGTCTCACTTGCGACTGGGCCCTGGCATTCCACCACTGGAGGGGGGCCCAGGCAGGGCCCAGGCAGTGGTGACTCTTTAACCCTTTATAAGGCCCAAGGGTCTATAAAGTCAATGCATTCATGACTGAACAGTTCTGTCATTGGTCCTTAAGGGGCTAATTAGGCAGCAGAGGCCATGTTATGTTTTGTCTGGCTATCCATCATGAGTCTGACACTTCCTGGTGTCTCATTGCAGGATCTGGTCACTCACTGTGATCGCTCAAGTGTGATGTGTTAGTATCTTTCTCTTGAAGCAAAATAGATATCCTGCACACTGTTTTCATAAAATAGTCACAAAAAGTGTGCTCATCTGCAAGAAGGACTCCAAGGTCCTATAAATGTGTAACCAAACCACAATAAACAGGGCTGGATTAACATAGGGGCGGATGGAGCGGTCGCTCCAGGCCCCGTTCTAAAAATAGGCCCACAGGAGCTGGTCGGCTTAGGCTAGGGTCAGACGAGCGTGATTTCTACGGACTGTACGTCCGTGCAGTACGGACATCGTCAGTACGGAAGACGCAGTAGTGGTCATACAGTCCGTTTTTTCACTGAAGTTATTTTTGACGGATGTAGGAGGGAAAAATAAATTACAATGAAAAAACATTCTGTCCGTCAAAAATGCTGGACGTATAAATGCAGTCCATCTGACCACGCTCCATCACTCACACACAAAGCTATGCGGACGTTGTGGACGTTGCGCACTCTGCACGTCCGTTCTAGCAGTATTACGTTCTAGCCTAACCTGCGTCCGTTTGCAGCGTCCGTCAGCCCCCGCACTTCTGTGCGCACGTACTTCGTGTGTGGGCTCCATTTAACACAATTGTATGCTATCACGGACGTACTTATGTGCGGCAACACGGACGTTAACACTGCGCTCGTCTGACCCCAGCCTGATTTGATCAGCCATGCCGGCAGCAGAACCCGGAACTTGGATAAAACCACAGCGTTTCCTTTGGGCAGAGGTTGAGAGGTAGAGCTGCTGTTTGAAGCCACGTGCTGCCCCTTTCCCTGCACAACGTGAAGAGTTTGAGAAGCTTTTGCTCCAACCACCGTGAGATAAGATAAGGATGCTGAGGCTACTTAAATATCTCTCCCTCTTGTTTACACTCAATTATGTCTCAATAGCTCCAGAATGACATGGGGGGGGGGGACCATAGCTAACAGTCAACCAGGCTGCTGAAAGAGCAGCTACATCTTAACCTGCAAAGCAGTTATGTGCAAACAGTGTTTAATGTAAATGTTTACCACTTCTCCTGCTGCTCTAGTTGAAGATATGGTTTTTTTTGTGTCTGTGAGGTGTGGTCTATATATATTAGTGTGTGGTGTTCACATATGTGTCTGATGTATGCATGTGTCACTCTGTGTATATATGCGTAAAGTGTGCGTGTCCTCTGTTTATAGGTGCGTGTGCGTGTCCTCTTTATATAACTGTGTGTGCGTGTCCTCTGTATATAACTGTGTGTGTGTGTCCTCTGTATATAACTGTGTGTGTGTGTCCTCTGTATATAACTGTGTGTCCTGTGTATAGCTGCGTGTGCGTGTCCTCTATATAACTGTGTGTGCGTGTCCTCTTTATATAACTGTGTGTGCGTGTCCTCTGTATATAACTGTGTGTGTGTGTCCTCTGTATATAACTGTGTGTGCGTGTCCTCTGTATATAACTGTGTGTGCGTGTCCTCTGTATATAACTGTGTCCTGTGTATAGCTGCGTGTGCGTGTCCTCTATATAACTGTGTGTGCGTGTCCTCTGTATATAACTGTGTGTGCGTGTCCTCTGTATATAACTGTGTCCTGTGTATAGCTGCGTGTGCGTGTCCTCTATATAACTGCGTGTGCGTGTCCTCTGTATATAACTGTGTGTGTCCTGTGTATAGCTGCGTGTGTGTGTGTCTTCTATATAACTGCGTGTCCTCTATATATAACTGTGCGTGTCCTCTGTATAGCTACGTGTGCGTGACCTCTGTGTATAGCTGCGTGAGTGTGTCTTCTGTGTATAGCTGCGTGTGCGTGTCCCCTGTGTATAGCTGCGCGTGCCCTGTGTATAGCTGCGCGTGCCCTGTGTATAGCTGCATGTGCCCTGTGTATAGCTGCGCGTGCCCTGTGTATAGCTGCGCGTGCGTGTCCTCTGTATATAGCTGCGCGTGCGTGTCCTCTGTATATAGCTGCGTGTCCTCTGTATATAGCTGCGTGTGCGTGCCCTCTGTATATAGCTGTGTGCTCTCTGTATATAGCTGCGTGTGCGTGTCCTCTGTATATACCTGCGCGCGTGTCCTCTGTATATAGCTGCGTGGTTGTGTGTCTTCTGTATATACCTGCGTGCGTGTCCTCTGTATATAGCTGCATGTGTGTGTGCTCTGCATGTGTTTGTGTACGTGCCTCAGTATTTGTAAAAAAAAAAAAAAGCCCACCAAAATCCTCGGCACCAGGCCCATGATGCTCTTAATCCGGCCCTGACAATAAATCAAGAAGGCACAACCATGAAATAATATATACCAAAAGTATAATAAATAATATCTTTATTAAATACAAAAATATATAATGTCAGTAAAAAAACCAATAGTATCACAATGCCAAATGTTACATATAGTTACAGACAGCACACAACATGCAGCATATAGTAAGGCGGCCCCACAGGCTGTTTCAGCAAAAAAATAAAACACAAGGAAAACCAAATAGATGAACCATATGAAATATTAGGGAAAGCACAATGCAAAAAGCAGCCATAACATAAAGTGGGTCAGTACAAACTCCTGATAGCCAAGACAAGGTACCTCAATGTTTCAGTGATCTATCACCAAGTATCCCTATTATATATCCATTAGCTATGGAATTTAATGCTATGGTAAGATTAATATAATCGGGATACTAGGTGATAGGTATTATTAGGTTTTGAAACCCGCAATTTTTGGATAGTGCAGGAGACACGTATACAGGGATTTTTGCAAAATGTTTTTAGTAAAAATGAAAAACTCTTGCTGGGGGGGGGCCTTCATGGTTTCTTGCACCGGGCCCTGAGGTTTCTAGTTACGCCTCTGATTTGGTAAGAATAAAATACAAAATATGCATTGAAACATTTTTCTCATCTTATCTTCTCACCATTTGATAGTCATATTCCAAAATAATTTTAAGTATTTTTTTATCTCATTTACGAAACGTGAGAAATGCTGTATATGCATATCATACAGTCACTCCATATACCACATATACTTAACCACTTCGCTGCTGAGGACGCGCTCAGCGCGTCCTCAGCAGTCCCGCTGGTGTGCTGAGGACGCGCTGAGCGCGTCCTCACATTGGGGTCAGCGTTCGGCCGGGTTCCGGCCGATCGCTGGCCCCTCCGGTGCGGGCTGACATCCTGGATGTCAGCCGCGCATCCGGACCAGCAGCCGCCAGAATTAGGTGTCATCGCATGTGCGGAGGAGGCGCCTGAAAGGGAGGGGGGGGAGGTCCTTCGGACCTCTCTCCCTCCCGATCGGCGGCGCACAGGGGGTTAACCCAGGCATCATTTGGAAGGGCACAGCCTGCCCTTCCAAATGATGCCTGGCATTAACCCCTGGGGAGCTGGATCGCGAATCGGCGCTGAAAAGCGCCGGTTCGCGATCCTTTCCCGGAGCTGGCCGACATCTTGGATGTCGGCCAAGCCTCCGGGAACTCCCCCAGAGGACTGGCGTCATCGTGTGTAGCACGATGACGCCAGTCCTAGAGTTAACCCCTAACTGCCACCAACTGTGGAGATAGGGAGTTCCAATGAACTCCCTATCTCCCGATCCGTGGCAGCTAGGGGTTAAATTTTGGTATGGTTGGATCGGCCAGAGCATGGCCGTTCCAACGATACCAAACACTACAGTGAAAAATTTTGTAAAAAAAAAAAAAAAAAAAAAAAAATTTTAAAAAAAAAATTAAACACTTTTTTTTTATTTTTTTGGGTTTGTTAATGCAGCAATATTGTTCCCATTTCAATTATAATGTGAACAATGATGCTGCACTAACGATTTTTGTATGCGGTGCGTTTGTTAAAAATAGTGTCATTTTCCCCAAAAAAAAATGTAATGAGACCCCATCTCTAATTTTTTTAACAAGCGCACCCCATACAAAATATAACCGCAATTGCTCGCATGTTAAAATGTGGAAAAAAACACTTTACACATTGTAAATTATTGAAAATACATATTTTATTGCATTTTTTGTTATAATATACAGACATGACATAACGTATACATATAATAATGACATATTATGAATCTACCGAGTCTGACGGAAAGAACGATATATAATATGTCTGGGTCATATACTAAAATAAGCCTTCAAAACACGTTTAAACATGATGCGCAAAACAGGTAAAAATGACCTCAGCATAGGGGCGGGAAAAGCCTCAGCAGCGAAAGGGTTAATACACCGCATATGGAATTTGAGGAAAATATGCTAATAAATTCGTTTTTTTACCATTTGAAAAAAAAAAAAAAAAACATCCCCGGATTTAATTTGAAAAATCTGGTCATTTTATCCAATCATAAACTCAACGCAACGATTAGACATGCTGTTGATGGTGCGAGGAGTGTCATCTAATGATGAATGATCCATAACATTGTCTGCAGAATTCATTCTGTCTCCATGTTCTGCCTCTAAATTTTGAAAAAGTTTTACGTTTTATTTACAGTCTCGCTTGGCTACCGAGTTTGTGTGGAATCTGACAGCACTTAGAACGTCCCTGCTCTCTCCAGCTTGGGCTGGTTCCTTATGACAGCCAGCAGGAGGACACCAGTTTGCCATTGTTCAAAATGGACTTAATATTTTATTTCACTGTTGTGACTGAAGTGATTGTAAAACTTTATTATACTGAACAATCAAAAATCTGTGTCCGAACACAGTATAATTTCCGAAAGCAAAAATTAAGAAATATTAACCACTGTAAGGTGCTCTGATAATGTAAATACGGGTTATTCGAACTATTAACACAACCTTTCCCAGTGAAGTAAGCAATTGTAGCGCTCACTCCCGGAGGAGCCGCTGAATTTGAACCTCGGGTCAGTCTCCCTGCACTAGGGAATAAATATACTCCAGCACCGTCGTGGATTTTATAAATTATATAGTTTACTGAATAAACGGGCATATAATGAGTAACACGGTATATGTATATATTTTTACAGTACTTCGTAATACGAGAAACACGCAGCGGAAAAGGAAAAATACAGCACTTCGTAATGCGAGAAACGCGAAGCGGAAAAGGAAAAAAAGTATTTTTAACCCCTTAGTGGTTGGAGTGTGAGTCTCGTACAGGTTATGTCCCAAGGAATGTATGTGTATGTGTGTATTGGTACCTGGGCAGTGGCGTCACTAGGGTCGGTGTCACCCGGTGCGGTAATTTATGGTGTCACCCCCCCCCCCCCGAGTTTTTCAGATTTTTTTTTTTAACTACTCTTACTCCTAAATCAGTACTCCCATATAACACTGAATGCTCATACACACAGCGCACATTACTGTGAGGTTTATTGCTGTGGAGCTCTCTCATATGCTCACACAACTTTTTGCCAACTGCCAGCAAGTACGTTGCCCGTTCGAAGGCAGTGAAAGCACACATGGATATATATTGCCCCAGCAGCTCTGGATATATATTGCCCCAGCAGCTCACCCATGGATATATATTGCCCCAGCTCACATATGGATATATTGCGCCTCAGCTCACATATGGATATATTGCCCCAGACCAGCTCACACATGGATATATTGCCCCAGACCAGCTCACACATGGATATATTGCCCCAGACCAGCTCACACATGGATATATTGCCCCAGACCAGCTCACACATGGATATTGCCCCAGCTCTCATGGATATTGCCCCCAGCACACATGGATATGCCCCAGCTCCTCTCATGGATATTGCCCCAGCTGCTCTCATGTATATACTGCCCCAGCTGCTCTCATTGATAATGCTCCAGCTGCTCTCATGGATTTTGCCCCAGCTCATGGATATACTGCCCCAGCAGCTCATGGATATACTGCCCCAGCAGCTCATGGATATACTGCCCCAGCAGCTCATGGATATACTGCCCCAGCAGCTCATGGATATACTGCCCCAGCAGCTCATGGATATGCCCCAGCAGCTCATGGATATGCCCCAGCACCTCATGGATTTGCCCCAGCAGCTTATGGATTTGCCCCAGCTCCTCATGGATATGCCCCAGGCCCCCATGGATTTGCCCCAGCTCCTCATGGATTTGCCCCAGCAGCTCATGGATTTGCCCCAGCAGCTCATGGATTTGCCCCAGCTCCTCATGGATTTGCCCCAGCAGCTCATGGATTTGCCCCAGCTCCTCATGGATATGCCCCAGCTCCTCTCATGGATATGCCCCAGCTCCTCATGGATATGCCCCAGCTCCTCTCATGGATATGCCCCAGCTCCTCTCATGGATATGCCCCAGCTCCTCTCATGGATATGCCCCAGCTCCTCTCATGGATTTGCCCCAGCACCTCATGGATTTGCCCCAGGCCCCCATGGATTTGCCCCAGCAGCTCATGGATTTGCCCCAGCAGTTTATGGATTTGCCCCAGCAGTTTATGGATTTGCCCCAGCTCCTCATGGATATGCCCCAGCAGTTTATGGATTTGCCCCAGCAGTTTATGGATTTGCCCCAGCAGTTTATGGATTTGCCCCAGCAGTTTATGGATTTGCCCCAGCTCCTCATGGATATGCCCCAGCAGTTTATGGATTTGCCCCAGGCCCCCATGGATTTGCCCCAGCAGTTTATGGATTTGCCCCAGCACCTCATGGATTTGCCCCAGCAGCTTATGGATTTGCCCCAGCACCTCATGGATTTGCCCCAGGCCCCCATGGATTTGCCCCAGCAGCTCATGGATTTGCCCCAGCAGTTTATGGATTTGCCCCAGCAGTTTATGGATTTGCCCCAGCAGTTTATGGATTTGCCCCAGGCCCCCATGGATTTGCCCCAGCAGCTCATGGATTTGCCCCAGCAGTTTATGGATTTGCCCCAGCAGTTTATGGATTTGCCCCAGCAGTTTATGGATTTGCCCCAGGCCCCCATGGATTTGCCCCAGCAGCTCATGGATTTGCCCCAGCTCACCTCCTGGTCCTGGTCCCAGCACATGGATAGCGGCCCAGGCAGCACCTCTCCGCCGCGTTTTTCGCTCCTTCTGAGCGTCCGGCGCGCAGCTTGGGCGCTCGTCTGGGGGAGCCACGTGACCAGCCGCGATTGGCTGGTGACGTATTTCCTCCAGGCGAGCGCCGAAGCTGCATGCTTCGGACGCTCGCACGGAGCGAATCCGCGGCGGTGGCGGCGGTGGCGGGCGGTGGGTGAGACACCCGCCCTTAGGGTGACGGTGTCACCCTAAAGGCGGGTGTCACCTGGTGCGGGCCGCACCCCCCGCCCCCACGTTACGACGCCACTGTACCTGGGTACAATATTCAACTGGCCAGTGAATTATTTAGGAGGTATCTTCGACTAGTCACGTTTGGGGCCCTGTAGGTTTTGGAACAAACTGTAGTGTGCTTTAATATTTCACAGTGGCCTGGAAGGCCTCTCACCCATCCGCCAGATACTCGATGCTCCGCTCGACCCAGGACGTCTCTCCTCTCGATTTTGACTGGGGTTCTCTGTGTCACCAGATCCGCTGTCTTGCTCCTCTGTATCGGCCACAAGATGTCCAGCTCACCGCCTGCACTCCCTGTTAAATCGTCTGCGGTTCTCCTCACTCGGGGTCCTTCAGCTTACTCTGTCTCAGCGTGGGTTACTGGGTCTTCGTTAAATAGGAAGGAAAAGCCCAATCTCTAGCTCCGCTAGGCCGCACCTGCGCTCTGGCCTGGTCGAGATCACTTTCTGCTACACTGCGTCTTGCTCCTCTCACTCCTCGGCGCGCTCTGCCAGCTCTTTCCACGAGGCTGCGGATATCAGTGTCTCTCTCCCACCCACTTCCTGTTCCCCCTGCAAAACATGCTGGAAAATGTAGTCCCAATGTTCAGTGTCTTACATCGCGCTTGTCTCCCTCCGGTGAAAAAAAAACAAGTACTACAACGACAGGAAATTTAAACCCAGCGCTACACTCTCCCCCTCCTAGAACTCTTGGGTCTCTCCAAGGAGGTACAACAGTTGCATTACATTTTTCACATATATTAGGCAACATATACAGGCTCAGCAGCAAGCATACAATGGGTTAGATACACTTCCTCAAGTTGACTCATGCTTTGGACTACCTCAGCTAACATAGCAGACACTTCGGGCAACCTTCGCACTGTGGTGACGGCCTCTTCAGTGCTATGTCCTGGTGAGTCGTAGGTGAGTCGCTGGGGCAGTCGAACAGAGCGTTTTGGTTCTGGCTCAATCAGTTCCTCTTCAGGTGGAAGTACTATAGGTGAGGGTTCAATTCTTCTTTCTACCACTGGAGCAGACATCTCTTCGGAGTATGATCCTTCCAGTGAAGGCATAGAACTGTAGTCATAAGATTCGGCTTCAGGAACTACAGGGATTTCAATAGCCTCGGGGACTTCTAACTGAAATTCAGGAGCCTCAGACCTCAAATTACTTTCCCACCGTTCAGGAACCGAGATAACCTCTTCAGGCAGTTCCGTAGTACCCCACTCCACCAGTATCCGCCCGTCCCCCAAAAGAGGGAAAAAGAGGGGGGGGACTGACAGGTGGAGCGGGGAAGAATAGAACTCCAGAGCAAACCCTTGTACCATATTGAGGACCCAACGGTCTGATGTATTGCAACACCATACAGTGTGAAAATATCGAAAGCAACCCCCATGGTGGTCGTAGACTGGTGTAGAAGGTGTAAAGGTACCTGTATGTCTGAAGGGTAAGAATGACCGCCTCTGGCACCCTGGAATCCTCTGCCACGTCACGGTCGTGAACGGGTAGGGAAAAACGAGGGAGGTGCTGGATTAGCGGTAGTGGAGGAGTTGCCTCCCGCGGGACCGGTGTTGATGGGTTGTGCATGGCCGGTAGCTCGGCCCCAATATCCATCGGCCCGCGGAGAAACCCCAGAGAATACCTTTTTGTAAGCGAATTGGACACTCGTTCCATAGTATTAAAGGCACCGGAATATTCATTCATGTCTCGCAGGAAACCTTTTCCGAACAAAGCACCGTTAGCTGCAGTACCCAATTCATTATCCGCCACCCCAGCTAGTTGGCGATTCATCTTTAACAGGAAGCGTTTACGCCTTTCCGAGTCTAGAGCCGTGTTGGCATTGCCAAGGAAGCTAAGTGACCTTTGGGCCCAGTTAGTAATTTGAATGGGGTCCAGGGGATCACCCGATAATTTAGTCTGCTCTGCTGTATCCAGCAATTTTACCAGGGGTCCCATGGTGTCAAATAGTTTACCTTGGCAAACCCCAAATGCGTGGTCTATGCCGTTACTGGGGGTCCAGCCCCTAGGGGTGACATTTTATATCAACGAAAACTCTTATCCACTGTGGGAGTTAAGCAAGTTTTACCACTCGTGGTGGGGTGGGGACTCTCCGCTTTCATGCGGTTACGAGTAGCTTTGTCCAGGGCTGTACGCACCTGTGCAGCGACCCACTTCTCAACGTGGGGTAATTGGGACCATTCCGTGGATCTTGGATGGGAAAAGACGTCGGGGCAAAAGTGTTGGTTCCCCATAAGATCATAAATAATAATGCCCGGGTGGGCTTTGAAATGAACCCTTAAAGGGGTCTCAGGGAATTCCTCGTCAGAGGCATATACATCAATGACGTCGCCAGTGTCATCCTCCTCGGAGTCAGGGTATGAGTCCTGAAACGGAGCAGGGACAACAGCAGTGTCTGGATAAGATACGATAGAGACCTTTAACTCTCTTGGTGGAAGCTGTAACCGGGTGTGCAGGAGCACGTTTACGGGTTGCAGCAGCGGGGGATGGGTGCACGCGTCCCGGCAATGTTGCGGGGCTGCCAGCCCCTCCAGTCACGTGTCGTGCGTGTTTCACGGACTGTTTCCCCGTGGTGGTGCCCAGGGGGGTCTCGGTGGGCCTCACCGCAGTGAGTGTATCGCCCTGATCAGAAACCGCTAGCAGCGGGGGATCATCAATGTGGCAAGTCTCAGCCATCACTTCTGTTTGAGAGCAAGTGAAGTCAGCAGACAGGACTGAGACTGCCTTAAATACTGCAGATTATTAGATGCCTGCATGTATGGGTCCAGGGTGGAAGGCTGGGAGGGAGCCATCTGTGCCTTGACAAGAACGGGTGTTTTAGGCTGCTGCTCACCCGAACTGTCTTCCGAGGAATTATTATTATTATTATTAGTTTTATTTATAAAGCGCCAGCATATACCGCAGCGCTGTACAATAGGCACAGTTATGTTCAGAATCCTCTGGGGAAGCTGGATGCTGCGGGGTTTTGCCTCGTGGCATGGTGTTTGACAGAGACCCCGCATGTGCAGACCTTGCGGACTAAACCTCCGCCCACCCGGCCAGCGAGCGCGTGCTTCGTCTCGAGTAGGCAGGCAGATGGAGGTACGCCGCGTGGTTCACAGTGAAGGAGAAACAAACGAATGAACGGGACATGCGAACGCCGTGTTAAAACGTTTGAGGCATGTTCAGAATCCTCTTGGGAAATTAGACGCTGCGGGGTTTTGCCTCGTGACCTGGCGCTGGGATCTATCGATGATGGCGCCGGACAGAAACCCCGCGTGTAGACCTTGCGGACTAAGCCCCTCCGCCCACCCAGCCAGCGAGCGCGTGCAGCGTCTCGAGCAGGCAGGCAGACGGAGGTACGCCGTGGTCACAGTACAGTATAAATGAATGAACTAATGGGAAAAATTCGAACACCGCGGTTAAAGCCGGGCGCCCGCTGAAAAAGCACAAATAAACAGATATATATATATACACACACATCTAGTGTCTTTAAAAATCTATGCAAACGGCAGATAAATGAACAGAGTATGATGGCAATATACTGAACTAGGATTAGGGATGTGCACCGATTTTTTTTTTTTTTCGGTTCCATTCGGTTCGATTTTTCGAATTTTTAAACTTTTCGATTCGGCTCGCTTCGACCACTTTCTGTTTCGATTCGGTTCGGCTCGATTCGTTTTTCGGGTACATTTATTTTTCGGAATATCGACAATTTTTCGTATTTTCGTGTCACTTTGCTCGTTTTTTTGTATCGGCTTTTCGTTATTTCGGAAATTTTCGTTTTTTTCGGAACATCTGTTCTCCTCGTTTCAAACCTGTCTAACTCTATTGCCCCAGCAGTCCAGCACATGGATTTGCCCCAGCTCATGGATTTGCCCCAGCACATTGATTTGCCCCAGCACATGGATTTGCCCCAGCACATGGATTTGCCCCAGCTCATGGATTTGCCCCAGCACATTGATTTGCCCCAGCACATTGATTTGCCCCAGCACATGGATTTGCCCCAGCACATGGATTTGCCCCAGCTCATAGGATATTGCCCCAGCTCACACATGGATTTGCCCCAGCTCATGGATTTGCCCCAGCACATTGATTTGCCCCAGCACATGGATTTGCCCCAGCACATGGATTTGCCCCAGCTCATAGGATATTGCCCCAGCTCACACATGGATTTGCCCCAGCTCATGGATTTGCCCCAGCACATGGATTTGCCCCAGCACATGGATATGCCCCAGCTCATGGATTTGCCCCAGCACATGGATTTGCCCCAGCTCATAGGATATTGCCCCAGCTCACACATGGATTTGCCCCAGCTCATGGATTTGCCCCAGCACATGGATTTGCCCCAGCTCATAGGATATTGCCAGAGCTCACACATGGATTTGCCCCAGCTCATGGATTTGCCCCAGCTCATAGGATATTGCCCCAGCTCACAAGCTCACACATGGATTTGCCCCAGCTCATGGATTTGCCCCAGCACATTGATTTGCCCCAGCACATGGATTTGCCCCAGCACGTGGATTTGCCCCAGCTCATAGGATATTGCCCCAGCTCACACATGGATTTGCCCCAGCTCATGGATTTGCCCCAGCACATTGATTTGCCCAGCACATGGATTTGCCCCAGCACATGGATTTGCCCCAGCTCATAGGATATTGCCCCAGCTCACACATGGATTTGCCCCAGCTCATGGATTTGCCCCAGCACATTGATTTGCCCCAGCACATGGATTTGCCCCAGCACATGGATTTGCCCCAGCTCATAGGATATTGCCAGAGCTCACACATGGATTTGCCCCAGCTCATGGATTTGCCCCAGCTCATAGGATATTGCCCCAGCTCACACATGGATTTGCCCCAGCTCATGGATTTGCCCCAGCACATTGATTTGCCCCAGCACATGGATTTGCCCCAGCACATGGATATGCCCCAGCACATGGATTTGCCCCAGCACATGGATTTGAATCAGCTCATAGGATATTGCCCCAGCTCACACATGGATTTGCCCCAGCTCATGGATTTGCCCCAGCACATGGATTTGCCCCAGCTCATAGGATATTGCCAGAGCTCACACATGGATTTGCCCCAGCTCATGGATTTGCCCCAGCTCATAGGATATTGCCCCAGCTCACACATGGATTTGCCCCAGCTCATGGATTTGCCCCAGCACATTGATTTGCCCCAGCACATGGATTTTCCCCAGCACATGGATTTGCCCAGCTCATAGGATATTGCCCCAGCTCACACATGGATTTGCCGCAGCTCATGGATTTGCCCCAGCACATTGATTTGCCCCAGCACATGGATTTGCCCCAGCACATGGATTTGCCCCAGCTCATAGGATATTGCCCCAGCTCACACATGGATTTGCCCCAGCTCATGGATTTGCCCCAGCACATTGATTTGCCCCAGCACATGGATTTGCCCCAGCACATGGATTTGCCCAAGCTCATAGGATATTGCCAGAGCTCACACATGGATTTGCCCCAGCTCATGGATTTGCCCCAGCTCATAGGATATTGCCCCAGCTCACACATGGATTTGCCCCAGCTCATGGATTTGCCCCAGCTCATGGATTTGCCCCAGCACATTGATTTGCCCCAGCACATGGATTTGCCCCAGCACATGGATATGCCCCAGCACATGGATTTGCCCCAGCACATGGATTTGCCCTAGCTCATGGATTTGCCCCAGCACATTGATTTGCCCCAGCACATTTACAAATACAAAATTGACAGAATCAGCGATATAACCGATAATAGTTAAATATACGATGTTCAGAATTACCGAAATGGAACCGAAATCCCGAATGGAACCGAAATCATGAATAGAGGGAAAATAAATTTCGATTTGACACATTTCAAGTCCATTCGAAAATTCCGAAAATTTTTCGATTCGGCTCGGAAAACATTTCGGATCTGCCGTTTTCAGATCAAAAAAATTTCGGAAATTCGGCAGAATCCGAAGACACGAATCGGGAAATTTTGTGGAAATTCGGAAATTCCGAAACCCGAAACTCACATCCCTAACTAGGATGCGAATGCCGCGGTAAAGTACCAAATGAAATATAAACATATATATTTAACCCAAAATCAATCCAAGTCTATACAAACAGCAGATAATATCAGAGGCAATTTGTTATACTTAACTAGTCGCCGAGCAGCAATGAAAGAGGAAGTAGGAATGGCGTTGCTCGGTTTTGATGGGTACTGACAGGAAGGAGGACCGGTCCAAAGGAATGAAGGGGTGTCGGAAGATACCATATATATATCTGTTACTACTGTTATTATGTTTTCTCTTTTATTCAATATAAATGCTTCATATTTTCAAAGTTATTGCTAGTTGCCACTTGCTGCTATGTTTAATAAAGCAAGAAAGAGAAGCAATAGGAGCCTCAGAGTCGATGTATTAAAATTCTTTGACAGCCTTCTCTGTGGATTTAAAAGCGATCGGATGCTCTTGTTCGTCCACGTCGGATCCATAGGTGTCCAACGAGTCACTTTCAGGCTGCAAACATTCGTTATGCCTCACAGGTTGCGCGTAAGCTCTTTCTCCTCTCCTGAAGGATTTTTCTTCCAGTAAAGCCTCCTCCTCTCTGACAGCTCGGATCAGTTCCAGGTACTTCAGTTCTCGACTACCTTCCCTGCTTCTTAGCTGCAGCATCACTGGATCTAGAGGTTGAGCGCTCCTCAGGATCTGCTGTATTCGGATCTTATCTACTTCGGCCGGTTCGGCCCCTTTCTTGAGGAGTATCTGGTGCAGAATCTTATCTAGGCGCCTCATATATTCGGTCATTCTCTCACCTTTCCGCTGGTAGGTGTGTTCATACTGATATACGAGCTCTGCGGCCTTTTCCGTTCGCCCAAAAACTTCCTCCAGAACATTTAGATAATCTAAAGCAGTGCAGTCTTTCTTACTCAATTTTAGGTTTCTTACAGCCTCTGACGCAGGTCCCTTTAAGCTCTCAGTAATCCTTTGCTTTTTCTGTGCTTCAGGGACGTCCCACTCATCCAGAGCCTGCATCGCCTGTTCCACCCATTCTTCGAAGGTTTCTTCTCCCGCCGGAGTTGGTACGTTTCCTGTAAAATTTCTCAACTGCCGATAACCAAAGTTAGTGTGCGGAGGGCTTGTTCTTTGGCATTTAGCCAGCAAATCTCCAATAGCCACTATAAATTCAGGCCCGATCATGGCCAATGGACTGGGCGCGGGAACACTCGCGGATTCACCACGTGGCGCACTTGGCCTTCCACCTCATCGGTCAGCTTCACGCTCGCGCCCTAAAAACACACTGGAACACCCTTTCTCCACTCAAAAAGAACATATGTGTGTAGCGCTGTGTTAAAATCTTGCTGTGGCATTACCTATTTTTGGCCACAAGATGGAGACAGTCGCGATTAGAGACACTGGACATTGGGACTACATTTCCCGGCATGCTTTGCAAAGGGACAGGAAGTGGGTGGGGACTGGACACTTACATCCTCCACCTCGTGGAGAACGCGCCAGAGCGCGCCAGGGAACGAGAGAAAGCAGACGCACTGAAGACATCGCGAGAGGGCCTAGGCCAGAGCCCGAGTGAGACCTGTCAGTCCTTATTGGATCACTCAACCTGAGGAGAAGGAGACTTGCCAGAATCCAGGAATTGCTGCAGACCGGAGGAACCGAAGACCTCGAGTGAGGAGTCACCGCGAGTTGATCGGGTACGGAGAGCAGGCGGTGAGCTGGACAAGCTGCATGAAGTCAGACAACGGATCCGGCCGCTAGTATCCCCAGTCAAAATCGGGCGGAGAGACGTCCTGGGTCAGCGGAGCCTAAAGCAATCGTCGGATGGGTGAGAGGCCTTCAAGGCCGTTTTGTGATTAAAGGACACGCTGCTGTTTTCTCTTTAAAGTCCACAGGGCCCCAACTGACTAGTCGAAGATCTTCCTTCAGTAAATTCACTGGCCAGTTGAACAGTACCCGGGTACCACACACACATATACACCTTTTACATTCCGGGACTTAACCTGTGCAGGACTCATTCTGTTACGAATCGGAACAGGGGTTAAAGATAAAGATACGTTCCGAAATATATTTTTCTCTTTTCCGCTGCGCGTTTACCGCAATACGAAGGGATTGCATGGTTTGGGTTTCGCTACGTGTCCCCTTTTTCTGAACTATCGGGAAATTGCATTTCTTTTCTGTTCGGTTGCGAATATTTTATTTTTCCGAAATACGAAGCCTCGTGTTTCGTTTCTTTTCCGCTACGCGTTTTACCGTGATACGAAAATACTGTAATAATACTTGTGAATACCGTGTCTCAACATCTGCTTATTATTCTAGTAAACTATTTAAATGATAAAAACTCACAGCGGTGTTGGAGTATATTTATTCCCTAGTGCGGGGAGACTGACCCGTGGTTCATTTTCAGCGGCTCCTCCGGGAGTGAGCGCTACACGTGTGAGAGGTATCTGGGTTCTCTTTAATGTCCAGGATTAACCCCCGATGATCTGGTGTCAGCGCGGCCACGGCCTGGGGAATCTGATCTTCGGCCCAAGTTTCTGCAGGAATATCCATGACACAATACACAATTCTAACTGACTACTGTGCTCCTCACACCATTTGGCAGCAGTGTCTGGATCCATATTTAACCCTTTAAATGCATTTTTTCCAGAGACTGGATGAGTGGGACGAGCCCCCACGTGTATCGCTCACTCCCGGAGGAGCCGCTGAATTTGAACCTCGGGTCAGTCTCCCTGCACTAGGGAATAAATATACTCCAGCACCGTCGTGGATTTTATAAATGATATAGTTTACTGAATTAACGGGCATATAATGAGTAACACGGTATATGTATATATTTTTACAGTACTTCGTAATATGAGAAACACGCAGCGGAAAAGGAAAAATACAGCACTTCGTAATGCGAGAAACGCGCAGCGGAAAAGGAAAAAAAGTATTTTTAACCCCTTAGTGGTTGGAGTGTGAGTCTCGTACAAGTTATGTCCCAAGGAATGTATGTGTATGTGTGTATTGGTACCCGGGTACAATATTCAACTGGCCAGTGAAATATTTAGGAGGTATCTTCGACTAGTCACGTTGGGGCCCTGTAGGTTTTGGAACAAACTGTAGTGTGCTTTAGTATTTCACAGTGGCCTGGAAGGCCTCTCACCCATCCGCTAGATACTCGGTGCTCCGCTCGACCCAGGACGTCTCTCCGCTCGATTTTGACTGGGGTTCTCTGTGTCACCGGATCCGCTGTCTTGCTTCTCTGTATCGGCCACAAGATGTCCAGCTCACCGCCTGCACTCCCTGTTAAATCGTCTGCGGTTCTCCTCACTCGGGGTCCTTCAGCTTACTCTGTCTCAGCGTGGGTTACTGGGTCTTCGTTAAATAGGAAGGAAAAGCCCGATCTCTAGCTCCGCTAGGCTGCACCTGTGCTCTGGCCTGGTCAAGATCACTTTCTGCTACACTGCATCTTGCTCCTCTCACTCCTCGGCGCGCTCTGCCAGCTCTTTCCACGAGGCTGCGGATATCAGTGTCTCTCTCCCACCCACTTCCTGTTCCCCCCGCAAAGCATGCTGGAAAATGTAGTCCCAATGTTCAGTGTCTTACATCGCGCTTGTCTCCCTCCGGTGGCCAAAAACAAGTACTACAACGACAGGGAATTTAAAACCGGCGCTACACAATAATAAAGGGAAAATAAAGGAAATATCAAGTGCTTATGCTAAAAACTAACATAAAACCCCTCTGGGTTTCCTCCTTCCCATTTTCCTTGTTTCCATGCTGTTCATTTTTCTTCATTGGTGCTTCAAAAAAATACTGATGTAAAAAAAAACGTAACTAACTAAAAGGGACGCTCTACACTCCTTGACCACTTCAGCTTTTCAAAGTGGTGGCCATGTTGTATGTAGTGCCCCCTCCCTCTGGTGCTGTTTGGCAGAAATCACAGTGTGAAGCAGAGGAGTTTCATCCACACACACACATGTCAACAGAATGTGTAATTTTCCTGCTGCTGGTCACCAAATCAGTCACAGTCTATCTGTGCTGACATTACCTTCTCTTAAGGGGTTATTCAGAGAGCTCCGAAATGTAACCGGACACTGAAATGGCAGATTCACATTGCAGCGGATTCACGGCACGGCGGATTCACATTGCGACAGATTTACATCACGGCGAATTCACATCACGGCGGATTCACATTGCGGCAGATTCACGGCACGGCGGATTCACATTGCAGCAGACTCAAGACACGGCGGATTCGCATCGCTGCGGACTGACATTGCGGCAGATTCAAGGCACGCGGATTCACATTGCGGCAGATTCACGGCACAGAAGATTCATATTGCGATGATTCACGGCACGGCACATTCACATCTTGGCAGATTCACGGCATGGTGGATTCAAGGCAGGTTGGATTAACGGCACAGTGGATTCACAGAGTGGCAGATTCACAATACGGCAGATTCACATTGTGGCGAATTCATGGCACGTGGATTCACTTTGCAGTGCATTCACATCTCGGCGGATTCACAGCACTGTGGATTCACATGGCAGCAAATTCACGGCACGGTAGATTCACATTGCGGCAGGTTCACGGCACGGTGGATGCACATCGCTGCGGATTCACTTGGCAGCAGATTCACGGCAGACAGATTCACATTGCATCAGATTCACATGGCAGCAGATTCACAGTACGGAGGATCCACGGCAAGGCGGATTCACGGCACAGCAGATTCACATTGCAGTGGATTTGTTGCATTGTGGATTTGCGGCACCGCGGATTCACATTGCAGTGGATTTGCGACACGACAGATTCACGGCACAGCGGATTCACGGCACGGCAAATTCGCATCACAGCAAATTCACCACACAGTGGATTAACACACGGTGGATTACCTTTGCAGTGGATTCACATAGCGGCAGATTCATGACACTGCAATGAAGCAAAGCAAGCGTGATGTGCAAAACAAGGCATACAAATTTAAAGGACCTCAGGACTCCCAGACAGCTCCTCCCTGGGTGTCTTGACACAGCATACAAAATAGAAATAATGAGAATCTGTTGAGGTAATAACATGAACACAAATTGGTGTTGTGTCACAATTTACATAATAGGCCCCTTTGAACCTCTGGTTCCAAGGGTGAAACTCACGCCAGTGGGTGAAACTGGAAGTAATGACTTTCCACAGCACTTACAGGAGATATAAAGCGGCGAGGAGGATTAAAGAAAAAAGACCTTTTATTTTCATGGTTTTATCCCTGATGAAGTCTGTTATGTAGACGCAACGCGTTGGATATTTGTTTTAATTGTTCTGTTTTTACCAATTAAAACCTGCTTTAAATACTGAAGAACCTCCTTGATGGATCCTGTGGTGCAAGAGTACCAGGCTGAGGTTCCAGGATCATGCAGATGTGGAGGAACAACCAAGAATGTTGTTATTGATATGCTGAAAAGTCTCAATATCCCGTGAGTGTGACTCAAAGGGGCTTATTATGATATAAGCTGTGACATATTACACCAATGTGTGTTCATGATATGACCTCCACAGATTCCCATTATTTCTATTTTGTATACTGCGGATTCACATCGCAGCGGATTCATATCGCGACAAATTCAATACGCGGTGGATTAACTTTGCAGTGGATTCACATCACGGTGGATTCACGGCACGGCGGATTCACATGGCAGCAGATTCATGACATGGTAGTGGATTCACATTGTGGCAGATTCACATTGTGGCGGGTTCACGGCACAGTGGATGTGCATCGCGGCAAATTCACATGGCAGCAGATTCACGGCACGCGGTTTCACATTGAGGCGGACCAACGGCAAAGCGGATTTACGGCACGGTGGATTCATAGTGCGGTGGATTAACTTTGCAGTGGATTCTCTGCACGGCGGCTTCTGCGGGCATGCAGTTTTGTGACACGCTGGTGTTTCCCGGCGCTGTGTTACTGGCGATTTTTGAATTTATTTGAAAAGACCTGTGTGAATAACCCGCCGTCACGCCAAGGTTACCCGCTGATATGCAAACTTTTTGGAGAACTGAATTTACAATTTTAAGGCCAATATAGCCCCCGAAGCCCAGCGTCCTCTCTCTTGGTGTTACCGGTTCACAATTTAGTGAATAATCCCTGGTGTGGGTGCAGGGAAGGCGGCACCCTGAAAGGAATGAAGCAGGGAAGGTGACGACGGCCTGGGGCGCATACTGTGCAATAAATCATTGCGGGGCCTGCGCGGTGGGGTGTGCATGGTCTGCGCGGTGGTTGTGCGTGGTCTGCACGGTGTGGTGTGCGCGGTGGGGTGTGCGGAGTCTGCGCGGTGGGGTGTGCAGGGTCTGTACGGTGGGGTGTGCGCGGTGGGGTGTACGGGGTCTGCGCGGTGGGGTGTGTGGGGTCTGCGCGGTGGGGTGTGTGGGGTCTGTGCGGTGGGGTGTGCGGGCTCTGCGTGGTGGGGTGTGCGAGGTCTGTGCGGTGGGGTGTGCAGGGTCTGTGTGGTGGGGTGTGTGGGGTCTGCGCAGTGGGGTGTACAGGGTCTGCGCGCTCTTCGCGGTGGGGTGTGTGTCGTCTGGGCGGTGGGGTGTGCGGGGTCTGCGCGGTGGGTCTGTGCGGGGTCTGCGCGGTGGGTCTGTGCGGGGTCTGCGCGGTGGGGTGTGTGTCGTCTGGGCGGTGGGGTGTGCGGGGTCTGCGCGGTGGGTCTGTGCGGGGTCTGCGCGGTGGGTCTGTGCGGGGTCTGCGCGGTGGGTCTGTGCGGGCACATTCACGGATGGCAGCAGATCTCAGGCAGTGGAGAGGCTGCTCACTCCTGCAGGGAGGGCTGCCATTGGCTGCCGGGAGGCGCTCTCTGCGCAGAGGTCGTTTGAAGGACATGGTCCATGTCTGGCTGCTGTCACTCACACGCGTCCCGCACACACACAGCGACAAGGTCACCGCAGCCTCCAACACGCCGCGCACATCTATGTGTATAGAGACACACACACTGTGACGGGGCTCACAGCTCTGCGGGTGCACGTGCAGACACGGTGCAGTCCCCCCTCCCCCACACTAGCTCCCATACAGGGGCACACAGGACCAGGGGACGAGCATCGAGGCTGACGGCGAGCACGCGGTCAGACAGGCCCCGCCCCTTCCCCAGCGAGTCAGAGGAGGGGGAGGAGCCCTGTGTAGGAAGTGTGCGCGCGCGTGTGTGTGTCTTAGTGTGTGTGAGTGTGTGACACTGTGTGTGTGAGGGGGAGCCGTGTCCTCTACTGCGACCTACACACTCACCGAGGAGCCAACCCGGGGACACACAGCGGAATGACACCGTGACGTGAGTATCCCCGGGGGACACACTGTGTGCATTGTGTTATTTATACGGGTGCTCCACTTCCTATGTCATGTGTGTATATGTATGTGTCCATGTCATGTGTGTATATGTATGTGTCCATGTCATGTGTGTATATGTATGTGTCCATGTCATGTGTGTATATGTATGTGTCCATGTCATGTGTGTATATATATATATGTTGTATGTGTGTCCATGTCATGTGTGTATATGTATTCTTGTCCATGTCGTGTGTGTATATGTATTCTTGTCCATGTCGTGTGTGTATATGCATGTGTCCATGTCATGTGTGTATATATATGTTGTATGTGTGTCCGTGTCCATGTGTGTATATGTATGTGTCCATGTCATGTGTGTGTATGTATGTGTCCATGTCATGTGTGTGTATGTATGTGTCCATGTGTGTGTATGTATGTGTCCATGTCATGTGTGTATATGCCTGTGTCCATGTCATGTGTGTGTATATATATATATATATATATATGTTGTATGTGTGTCCATGTCATGTGTGTATATGTATGTGTCCATGTCGTGTGTATATATGTTGTATGTGTGTCCATGTCATGTGTGTATATGTATGTGTCCATGTCGTGTGTATATATGTTGTATGTGTGTCCATGTGGTGTGTGTATATGTATTCTTGTCCATGTCATGTGTGTATGTGTCCATGTCACGTGTGTATATGTTGTATGTGTGTCCATGTCGTGTGTATAAGTCATAAATATGTGTGTGAGATCGAGTTATGTGTACCCATGTGACGTATATTATTACACACATGTGACATGGGCACACGCTGTATGTTTTTATGTGTGTGCGCTGGACACGCTGTATACAGAGAGCTGGCCGGTGTATACATACTGTACGCTCCCTGGATCGGGTTGCTTTTGTTTTGAAGTCTTATCTTATATTTATTGTAACTGTATCCAATTCACTGGGTTTATATGTTTTATGTATTGTCCAATCATAACGTCCCGTCCAATAATAGAGTAATGTTGGGGTAACTTTACATATCACTGACAGTTATTGTCTGGCATCTACATTCATTGCTGTGTGTGTGTGTGTGTGTCACTGTGTTAATTTCTTCCTCTCCCAATGTCATGTCGGTCATGTCGCTGCACAGCGAATGCTAGTTTTATTGTTTTGTAAACCTACATTTAACTTCCAGGCGCAGGTACAGATAATCCACAATGTTTATAAATACGTAGGAATCATTTTCCCCCCATAGTTCCGGAGCTCTGGTCATAAATTCCCCCGGTGCGTGTTTTTATGATGTTGCTTGTGTCTGGTTGGGCTTCGTGAGAATTTCAGATTACAAAAAGCCCCCCCCCCCCCCAATCCATGGAATGGTTGGAAAGCGCTGCCAATTTGATTTGCAGGTCACTTGGATTAGGAATGGAGAGCCCAGATTTACGATAGGATTATTATCTCTTTGATTTAAACGTATTCAGCACTTTTGTGATACATTCGGTTTTATAAGTGTGTTTTATAACTTGTCAGTTTGTTCCCTTTGCGTAATATGAAGAATATTATACACCACTGAATAATCTCGTGTGTGTGTGTGTGTATCTCGCAGCATATCTGTGCGATGTGAAGTTACTATTCCCCGTGGGAAGTTGTACTTTTTTAAATCACCTCTTCACTCTTCCCAGCCTAATATAAAGTACTTCTTGCTCGGTAAACAGCATTAACCCTATTAATGTATACACGGTAATGTACACGTCCTGTGCCGAGCTGTCACTCTTTTTGTTCCTGAAAGAATTGCATTGACTTTGAACCAAGGTCACAGGGAGTTAACGGATGAACCTGGCACTTGGGTCAGTAATCGGGCTCCTCACACACCAACTGCTGGACAGCGTATGCTAGTGTATGTCTTGTGTACACAGTGCGTGTTTTATGTCTGATTTCACTCTGGCGTGTGAGTTTTATATGTATAATCCCACGTTTTCTTGTTTTTTTTTTTTTATGTATGTGTGCAGGCTGGCTGGCAGTGGGCACCTGTGTCTCTGCAGATGCATTCGGTTGCAGTAGTAATTGCACCAAATCAAAAATCTGCCACGCAGACTGTTTTTGAGTATGTTGCTCTATATAGTGCCAACATGATCCGTAGCGCTGTATACATAATCTTACTTATCCAGGTGAACAGAAACCAGAGGGGAGACTGGCCCTGCTCAGACAACCTTGCAATCTAGTTAACTATAGTTTAATATTATAGAAGCGATTGTGTTTTATTATTTTGTTTTTGAAGATCACACGGCTCACAGGAGTTTTTTTTAGTTGGTTTTTTCCCCTTTAGTACCAGGTTATACGGTGATAATCCTGTACTAGGAGCAGTTTACGAGCTTCCAGGATGTCCTTCAGAAATCATTGACCTCGTAATTGCACTGCTTTTCACTCCCAGGATGTAAGCTTAGTGAACTAGGAAATTGGCGTGAAGTTGGAGAAAGGGCAAAAAGGTGACCGAGCTATAACCCTGTGGCTGCACCTCTGTCCTGACCCACTTCCCTCTGGCATTCTTTTACGCCACCCAACTCACCAGTGCCGGCACCAAATCTATGTCACAGGGATTATTCTGATTCCTCTTTTCTTTCTTTTCACTTGTTTTTTATTATTTATTTATCACTGAACCTTTAGGACACGGAGTTTGGATGGAGCCGAGGCCCATTCGGGCTTGGTGCTGCCCAAGGCGCTCCGAATTCTGCTGCCCTTCCCAGTCTGATATCGAGTAGATATGAACGTGTACATAAATGTGAAATTTAAGACAAAAATAAGTCCTGTTGAGGCTGTTTATGTCGAAACAGTTTGGTGCAAAATATTTTATTTACACAAAGTGTTTTCTAACCATATTTATTCTAGTTTACAGACTACTTGCTGGGAGTTTTATTGCTGTGCAGCTCTGTTATACACTCGCACAACCTGAACATACCTGACCTCTAATAGATAGGACATCGGCATCTGCTGCCCTAGGCCCAGGCCTAGCTGCAAGTTTATACCCCTAGGATGGACATGCAGTGAACATGGTACAAGATGCAGTATACGACCCAATCGAGACGCACAGGCCCACTTGTTACCTGTAGATCAGGCCTAAGGCTCAGCAACCTTGGCCCTCCCAGGTGCTTTTGGAACTACATCTCCCATGATGCTCGGTTACATGATAGGTGAGCATCATGGGAAATGTAGTTCCAAAACACCTGGAGGGCCATGTTGCTGACCCCTGCAGAACAGAAGGCTTCGGTTCATGATATCAGCCAGAATAAAGTGCAGGGAAGTTGACGGCTTCCCTTGGCAACCTAGATGTATAAACCACAGTTGGCACGATCCTCTTAAAGACTGGAGTTTCCAGGGTATTTAATTCGGAAAATTCTGGCCTGACAAGATCAGCCATGTCTGAAGTGAACCAGTGAAATATATTGCAGTAGACACTGTTTTCCTTCTCTTCAAACCAGTTCTAGACACAATGACTTTTTTGCTGACACACCTAGTGCTGTACCTTGGAGGGCTCCAAACCCTGCCCAGGGCAAGCCCACCGCTGGATACTGTTATAACAATACAGATACTTCTTGGGCTTTGCAATGATATGTTCAAGCCCTGCCTTACAATATATCTGAAACTCAGGAGCCAGTAAGACAATTTAGGAGTCAGGTAAGGCCTTGCTTGCATGTGGTGTTAATATTTTTTTCTTTCTTCAGGGTATGTGTATGATTTTTGTAGAAGTATCCATATATTTAGGAGCAAATGTCTAGTCGCCAGTGGCTACTTGGCAGCTATGTTTTGTCAAGCCATGATCTTAAAAAAACATATGATCAACATTTACATGAAATTTAAATAAATAGGAACGAAACAAATTATACAGAATTTATTCTATCAGGTCTATTCACTAAAAGGTGACACTCAGGAGAATTGGCAGAAGAAGAATGTTCTTGAACCCAGGACGTACTTGAAAACGAGAGAAATCTCAATGTATCCTTCCTGGTAAAATCCTTTATAAATAAAGAAGAGAACAAACTAGGCCAGGGATGTCTAAACTCCGGCCCACCAGATGTCTATGAACTACAGCTCCCATGCTTCTCCATCTAATGCAGTCAGATATTTCTGGGAGTTGTAGTTGAGGAATATCTGGGGGGGCCGGAGTTTGGACATCTCCGATCTAGACCAAATAGCCGATTTGGAAAGTGAGATAAACAAGAGAATTTTTCTAGTTTGGCCATTTTTGACCTAGAATTTTCACTTTTCCAGTCATTCTCCGGAGTTTCACCTTTTCTTTGAATAGACGTGTCTGTGTTTCCAAGTTCTGTCCATGTTCCTCTTTTTTATCTCAGGGATTTCCCTTTCCTTGGCTCCAAATCTTTCGATCCTTCATCCACCCCCAATATGTAGGTCTTGTTTGTGCTTTGCCCTAAACATGGCTTTTTGTTTCTTTTGGGAGGTTCTTGGTGATTTCTTAGCGACTATTACTTTGTTGCTGCTGTTTCTGTTGTCTGTTTTCTGCCTTGGGGAATTGCAAAACCTGTCTGACTATATATATATATATTGCATGCGTGCGCTTTAAATGGACCAAAGGTTACTTGTCTTTCTTAGCCTTGTTCTCCTTTTTTTTTTTTCTTCTATGCGGCAGGCCCGGTGTTTAGTGTCTGTTTAGAGTTGTGCCTATAATTAACCATGAAGAGTATTAATGGAGGCGACTGTCTTCTTCTATTAGCGCTGAAGTCTTGTATTGTTTGCAGTGCATGTTTTTGTTTTCTTGTTTTAAAGTGCTAGACTATTATTTCATGGTAAAATCTATAAAGGTTTCTGATTCTGCTCCTGAATTTCCATTTTCTTTATTATTCTTCTGTCCTGATTTCACAGCGTTACGTTTACTGTATGTGACATTAAATAAAAGAAGCGGGGGTGGGGTTTCATGGTCTCTCTATTGCTTCAAAAAAGGACTATTGACGCGTTTCCCTTTCCATGACCAAAACTTGCCACCCCACCTTGGGCAGAATGAAACAGAAATTAAAAAAAAAAAAAAGGGATGGATCGGAAAAATATTTTTCAATCTGGCCTTTCAGCTGTCCTATATTGACCTTGAGAGTTGCATTTCCCTACCAATTGTCCACCACCTTATGTATAACCCTTCGGGTAGTTGTAGATTTTGCAGTCAAACTTTATAAGGTTTTTTGCTTTTAAGATACAGTCGTATTCCTTGAAAATGTTTTAGTTTATTTTTTATTAAAACATTTTATGACTGTCCCTTTTCCCACACCTTGGCAACAGGGTGGATAAATAAAGGATAATAATTAATATATAAAGTGCGTGTAAAAGATATAGCTATCTAATATCATTTGGAGGAAAATCTTATTAATAAAATTGTGAAATTTACCTAAAGAAGGTTCTCGAAGATACATTATAACTTTATAATGGCTATATATATATATATATATATATATATAACAAAAACAGTGGCAACCTGCTGTGCCATATGAAGACTCAACATGCCTGGGTGCACAGTCCGATGCAAATATGTATATATCTAACAAAAAGAGATGGACGCACACCAGGACTTTGGAAAATAGAAACAATGTTTTATTAGTTAAACATTTTAAAAAAAGATGCCCAGATGCACCTGACCGTTTCGGCCCTCACGGGGGTCTTTATCAACCTTGATAAAGGCCCCCGTGAGGGCCGAAACGGTCAGGTGCATCTGGGCATCTTTTTTTTAAATGTTTAACTAATAAAACATTGTTTCTATTTCTATCTATTAACAGGACTATACACAGGACACGAGGTCACCCATGAAGGCTGGGGTCAGACCAGCGCACATGTAACGTGCGTTCTGGCGCACATAATTACGGCCGCACTAGCAGCAGATGACGGCCAATATACGATGTACGGCCGCACAAAAGTCCGGCCGTGCAACGCAAGTGGAATTTGAACGCATTTTTCTGAGAACGCTGAACCGCTAGTACTGACGTACTGAGTGCGCAGCTGCGGCATAGCGGCGTGATTAGGAGATGTCAGACACTGCTAATGTCCAGCCTACATAACGTCCAGACGCAAAAAGAGTTTTATTGACGATCCGTACAAAATCACGCCCGAAAATGCGCGTCGTCTGACCGTTTTTGTGCATTCCGTGAAAAAATACATCAATGCGTTCGGACGCACTTTTTCACGTTCGCGGGGAAAAATGCTTTCGTCTGACCCTAGCCTTAGACTGGACGAAAGGAAATTCAGCCTAAAGCATAGGAAGGGTTATTCTACGGTGAGAACAATAAAGCTGTGGAATTCTCTGCCTGTTGAGGTGGTTGGGTCAGAGACTGTACAGACTTTAAAACAACGACTGGATGACTTCCTGCAGACACTAAATATTATAACCCTTAATATTCTGTATGTGGGTGAAATCTGACGCTATTCTGGGGTCAAGAAGGAATTTTTTTCCCCAGTATGTTGCATAGTGGCGAGCGCTTCAGACTGGGGTTTTTTTGCCTTCTTTTGGATCAACAGCAGTAGGTGATGTGTGAAAGGCTGAACCTGATGGACGCATGTCTTTTTTCAGCCTGTGTAACTATTATAGACCTAGGTTATTCGGCATGATATAGAATTTAGTTATTTAGCACGAGGCTGTATATTCTCACAATATTTACACTTTTGATGAATTAATTCCATTAAACCAAGTCAATTGAAGTTGTGTCAGCCGAGATAACATGCACTTTTTCGCAGTAGAAATGGTATAAAATAGGCCGTTCAGGAAGGAAACAACCTTAATCCCATAGTTATTGTGCAAATCTATGTACAACCAATGAACACTAAGGTTATAAAGTAAACCTCCAAATTGGCCTTGAATTGCACTGGATTCTGAATTTCTCCGTTTACTGCAATTTCGGGGCAATTTGTCTATTCACTAAGCTGTCAATTAGCCAAATTGACGGGCAGAACATGTTGCCGTTCGCTGCAATTCGGCGGCACCGAAATTACCCCATAGACTATCGTCTCTTCTATTCGCAGAATGTCGAACTGCACCGAAATTACGGCAAAATGCCCTGACTTTCAGTGTTTACATTCGACTGGTTCAATCAGGAAAATCCCGTAGGATTCAATATAAAAAAAATTATATAGTTTTTTTTTTAATTTTATAGACTCTTTTATTTTCAGTGAAAAGCCTTATTTTTTTAAGACCTTTTTGTATATTTTACACAACCTTTTTATTTTTCTTAAGACTCTTTACATTTTGTAACTTTTTTAAGGACTTTTTATTGTAATAAAGGTTTATTAAGAGTTTCATGCGGAGCATATTGTTGCAAACTTTACAGGGCAATAAGCAAAGACAGGTGCAAAGTGCACCAAATCGCACTAAAAGATGCAACATGTCAAAGGATACAGTGGCATAAAGTACAAAGAAGCATAGAGGGCAAGTAAAAAGTGGGAGGGAACAGCAGGGAACGGGTGAGGTAGGGGCAAAGGACTAATGGTGCAGGATACATGGTCGGGTGTGTAACAACATCAACACTTCTGCAGGAGAATGTGCCACGTACTGAATGGTAAACCTGGGGCGCAGAGCCACCACCATAGAGTCAGAAAATACGGTGACCAATCGCTGAATAGTGAACTCACCGTATTTTCAGCAAAATGGGATTGTCTAAATTGCACACAATTTCAGTACTTTTGTGAATAGACTAGGTCTGCAACTAACGATTATTCTCATAATCGATTAGTTGGCCGATTTATTATTTCGATTAATCGATTCATCGGATAAAATAGAAAAAAAATTGTTTACTTAAAAGGAATTTTATGTAAAAGAATAACCCCTCCCCCTTTTTCATAAGTAATTTGCGTAGCGTACGTACATACATACGCAAATTGCGTATCTTGCGTACTTTTCACACAGGGTATGCGAGTGCTTGGTCAGAGGGATGGGTTGATGCTGCATGCGCAGCTTAAGCCCATGTTTGCTTTCTCAAATGAACGCGGCTACAAGCACTTGGTCATAGATGATGATGCTGTCAGGATAAAATCGGGGTTAGTAAGCTAACATGGTCAGGGTGCGTACAGTGTCGCTTTTAAATAATTTCGTGAACAAATGGAGTGGGAGGAGGGACTGGAGGTGGGAGTGACTTTGCTCAACTGACTTGAGTGTGAGAGGGAGTGCATATGGACAAAAGACCGGATCTGAGTGTGGGAGAGAGTTTGGGGAAAGGGACCAGACCAAAGGGAGGGAATGGCAGCTCCTGACCAAAGAGGGTGTGGCAGGGAGGGTGGAGTGGTGGCACAGGTCTCCAGCTTTAAGTAAGAAGAAAACACAGGCATACAGCTCCTTCTCCCAGTGGCAGTATACTATTGTTTGTGTTATAGTTCTACTGTTGTAAACGGAATAAAAACAAACCGGTGTGTCTGACAGAACCCTAGAACTAAATCATACCTAGTAAAGCAGCGGCGCGTCTTCTCCAATCAGCTCCGAAGCTGAGGTTATTTACGTTTAACTCGGTCTGACTGTAAACAGTGTGTGCTGTGCACAGGACTATTAATCGACACCGATTAATCGATAATGGAAATAGTTGACAACTATTTTAATCATCGATTAGTTGTCGATTAATCGATTTTTAGTCGTTTCAGCCCTAGAATAGACCCTTAAGATTCAAGAGGCTCAATTAATTGTTTGCAGTGGAATAGATCTGCACCAGGAGCTAAGTGTGATGTGGGAGAGGCGTGCTGGAAAAAATGGAAGTGAAGCCTTATGAGCAGCATACAAGCCTAGGGATCTTTTTGAAGTTTATTATTTCCTCCTTTTGGAGGAGAAAAATGGCGGCAGGTCACAAAAAGAGTAGTAGTTTGGGCCATATTTCGAGGACGTTCCTCTACCTATGGGTAAAGCAGGCGTGCTGCAAAACGTAACAAAGAACTACAAAGCCTGGTGGCCCAACTGTACCGGCATCATGAGAAGTGCTGAGGTGAAATGAACCACTTCATCTAGCAACAATGATTGATGTTTATGTATGCTGTATAATGTTATTGTTTTACTTTAACGTTGAAAATATTAAAGATTAAAACAACCAGCAAGGATGAGTCTTTACGTTTATATTTAAATATAGGGTTTTAAATTGACTTGATGTAAATAAAATCCACCCTGATTTAACCCTAATGAAACGGTTGGCTCAAAAGAACATTTATGCTGATCCGAAACACTACAGACACGTCAATCTTAATAAAATCTGATTTGTTCAGCATTTATTTAATGCTATCACAAACTCGGCCTCAATAGATGCTTTATGCTTACATTTCTCATGATACCTGACTAGTCCAGGAGCCAGGCTCTTATTTATTTATAAAGGATTTTACCAGGAAAGGATACATTGAGATTTCTCGTGTTTTCAAGTACGTCCTGGGTTCAAGAACATTGGAATTTTACAGTCGTTACAGAAATACAAAGTAATAAATGCAAGATATTAAAAAGGCACAAATATACAGATTAACAGAAAATAAATATGTAGGTAATAAAGTCACTATCAGGGTTATTCAGAGAGCGGTGAAAAGCAGGAGAATGACTGGAGAATGGAAAATTCTAGGTCAAAATAGCCGATTTGGAAAGTGAGATGAAAGGGAGAATTTTTTTCTGGTTTGGCTCTTTTGACCTAGAATTTTCCATTCTCCAGTCATTCTCCTGCTTTTCACCGCTCTCTGAATAACCCTGATAGTTACATGTTTACAGGTGCATTCTGTATATAGTCACTATGTTACATGTTTACAGGTGCATTCTGTATTGAGGTATGTTAATAAGAAGCTCTTGAGTGACTTAAGACTGGGGGAAGATTTGATGATGTCTGGGAGGTTAGTCCATAATTGTGGTGCTCTGTAGGAAAATGAGGATCAAGCTTTCTGTCTTCTCGTATTGTGGTATTGCAAGTAAGGTGCAGGTCCTGGATCTGAGATTATAGGATGAGGGAACTGCTGGAGGAAGCAGTCTATTCAGGTAGGGTGGTAGCTTCCCAGAAAAGCTCTTAAACACCAGGTTGGAAAGGTGAAGGGTGCGTCTGATTCCGGCGACGGCCAGTTTAGCTGTTTGAACATGTCTTCATACATTGAATTTTACACTTGGGCCCCCCCCTCCAAAAAAAAAATGTGTAGAATAAAAACAAATTTATACAGAAAACCTAGAACAAACCAGAAAAATACATGGCTGGCAGCGGCTCCAAAAATTATTATTTTTTGTATTTATTTATTTTTGCACCTAATGTTCGGTAGAAATTTCTCCTGGCATTTTTGATTTAACAAAGTATTCCCAGAACATCTGCGCTCGCTCCTGATCTTGTCAAATTATTAGACGTGTATTTGCTTTTGTCTCATTCGATTGCTGATGTTGGTTGTCCCTTGTCTGTGCAGGTCTCCATTGTACAGCATGACTTCCCGTGACCGACGTCCTGACCTGTGCATCAAGGCAGAGCCAGGGACCCCGGAGAGTATTGGACGACGGAGCCCTAGCGGTTCTAGTGACAGCAGCGGGCACGGACCCGACCTCCAGGGCCCGCGGTGCTGCAGAGGACCTGACGAGGAGCAGGAGGATGCTCATGGAAGGGGAAAGTACGTCCTTAACTCCATTCCAAAGCGTCTGTGTCTGGTGTGCGGAGACGTAGCATCGGGGTACCACTATGGCGTGGCATCGTGTGAGGCGTGCAAGGCCTTCTTCAAGCGTACTATTCAAGGTGGGTTATTGGATGCAGGAAAAAGATACACAGCATAAATGATCAATAATTGGGATGTTTTTTTGTTTTCTTTAAAAGGTCAATGAGATGTCCATGCCGGTAATGCCTTTCCTTTCTCTTTATTGGGCTGTTATTCCATGTATAACTGGTGTAATTCAGGAAAGAAGTAACCCGGGCAAATTAATGGACGCTGCCAGGTGCATCTCATGAACTGCGTATTTAATATTTTAAATGAATGAGCATATTCCTGGTCTTACCCCCCCATAAATCAGAATGACATTTCCCTGGCATCTATTCTATTTCCATTTCTAACCCTTCCAGAGCGACGTTCCTTACAGAGGAGCTCAAGGTGAATTACACCGCTATACGCCGCTTATGTCAATACAGCTGGGATATCAAGCTCAGCCCCCCAGATGTTTATTGCCCACAATTCACAGAATTCTTTGAATGTAACAGATGGCCAAAGAATCGTGCGACTTGTTGTTCAGAAATATCTGGGAAGGGAGGGGGGGGGGGGGGTCTGGAGTTTGAGTTTCCTGCAGCACATTATTCAGATATCATCACGTAAGGCAGGGATCGGCGAGCTTGGCCCTCCAGATATTTTAGAACTACGTTTCCCATGAGGCCCAGTCAATCGAATGCGTGACAGAGGATCATGGGAGATGCAGTTCCAAATGTTCTGGAGTGTCAAGGTTGCTGACCCCTGACATAGCACTATGGATATTATTCTTATTGTCATCATTTTATATAGCGCCGACAGTTTCCGCAGCGCTTTACAATAACCAAAGGGAACAAGATACATATAAATGGACAGGAGATGGAAACAAGAGGTGTAGAGGGCCCTGCTCATAAGAGCTTACTATGGATATTATTCAGTTTTAATAATAAATTAGAACATTTTAGGAGGCAGCTTAGAACTTGGCAGTGTTGTTAAACTGAAGAAAAAAGCCAACATTGTAATTTGCGCTGATGGACAATACTACTGCATCATATTCTCCAAAAGGCACTTTCAGAGACTTTTCTGGCGAGCAATACATTACCTGCTTTGAAACAACAACTTGACAATGCTCCTAAACACTCTCTGCTTTCTTTCTGCTTGGTACTGTCCTATCTCTGCTGTGTTTGCCTGGTTTATTTGGTACCATGTTCTTTGCTGTGTCTTGCACAACTCTCCGTCCTGTGTCCTGGACATGCTGTTCCTATATATGTATAGAGATCCCGTTATAAAGAGCAGGCCTGTAAGTATTATGGGACCGTGGCTGGTTTTATTTTGTGCACAGAGATCGCCAAAATAGTAAATATGGCCGGATTTTCACATTTCTAGTATCACATATTAACCTTTTAAGAACATTGTTCTACAGAGACCTGGGTAGAATAATCCAGACGTTTTTAAAGGATACTGTAGGGTTAAACAGGAAGGGAATGGAGGTCTTCAACATTAAATCCTCCAGATCTGCTTCACGCACCCCTCTCAAGTTAAGGCTAAGGTCAGATGAAAGCAGTTTTAACGTGCGTTTAACCGCACTAAATCACGGCCGTGCTAGCAGCAAATGACGTCCAATGCCGGGCAGCATACGAAGAACAGCCGCAAATGTTTTGGAACTACATCTCCCTTGATGCTCAGCTACACGTTAGGTTAGCAAAGATTCATGGGAAATGTAGTTTCAAAACATTACGGAGGCCAAGGTTACTGACCCCTGCTTTACAGAGTATAGTTCTCACCTCTATTCCAGCACCAAGGTCCCTGGCTGCTGCTCCAGGTGTGACAAGTTGTGTTTTGCACTCAAGCTGTAACATGACCGGGAGGAGAATGAACAATAGGATGGGCTGGATGCTCACTCAATGGCGGCTGTTCATTCCTGAATTTTTTTGTATCCAGGAATCTTTATCAGTGAGTGCTGATCTAAGCTTTCTGGGTCTCCACTTGGAGGGCTGTATCAGCCCTCTAGGACTCCCCAGAGAGGGTATAGGACATTCAAGTCACTGTGACTTAAGTCTCCATCACAGTATTGGGAGTGTCCCTTTAAAAAGCCTGTTTGTAAGATGCTTCCTGGCCCTTGGACTTGTCATTCATTGTACTATAGGGTATTATCAAGGGCATGAGTAAGTGACAAAAATACATTAGAATTCATGTAAGCATATTGCTAGCAAACCTATAAATCAAACTGCGTATCATAAAGCTGCTGCAGCAGGTGCTTGGTATTCACATCACCCATAGCCCTAGATATCGCACGGCATAGAAGAAAGACAGAGTTATTCACTAACCACCATCAGGGCTATTCAGAGAGAGGTGAAAAGCAGGAGAATGGCTGGAGAATGGAAATTTCTAGGTCAAAATAGCCAAACCAGAAATATTCTCCCATTTATCTCACTTTCCAAATCGGCTATTTTGATCTACAGGGTTATTCACTAACCACCATCAGGGCTATTCAGAGAGAGGTAAAAAGCAGGCGACTGGCTGGAGAATAGAAATTTCTAGGTCAAAATAGTCGATTTGGAAAGTGAGATGAAAGGGAGAATTTTTCTGGTTGGGCTATTTTGACCTAGAATTTTCCATTCTCCAGTCATTCTCCTGCTTTTCAACGCTCTCTGAATAACCCTGTATATTTCAGTCATTGCAAACAGTGAATATTTCCTTTTGTTGCAACAACGATAAATTTCGGCATTCGCTATAAAGGAAACTCCAACAGCAGGAGAGAATTCGCTGATGAAGCTTCTCCTGCCACTGTTTGACATTTGACTTAAACGATTTTTTTTTTTTTTCAAATTATTTTTTATTTATTTATTTTTGGTAAACTACGAGCGTTAGTGAGCAACCCTGAATATCTAAATATAACTTTATTATACTTAATCACGTTTCCTTTCTGTGTTTACAAACCTACAAGGTCTAAATCCAGCAGGTATTGCCACGTATTCCACTCATAATACGTCCCTTCTCTATCCCTACTACTATCTTTACCGAGGTGAATCCGTTGTATCTGGTCGCCTGAATCCTGTATTAAATCTTATGGGAAATATAGGCACGAGTGACACTATCCAGAGTTTGAAGCTTTATCCGAGGTGGCCAGCACAAGCCACCGCGAAGAGCTCCTGATCGTACGGGTCAAATTCATTGCACATCTGAATCTTACATGCCAAGTGTTTATTGACATAAGAGTTGTTTTATTTTGGGGATCTGCTTTAAGTATCGCACCCTTCCTCGTCTCTTCTTGTAGGTAACATTGAGTATAGCTGCCCAGCCAGCAATGAGTGCGAAATCACCAAACGGCGCAGAAAGGCTTGTCAAGCGTGTCGCTTCACCAAGTGCTTACGCGTAGGCATGCTAAAAGAAGGTGAGTCTTTTTAAGTGTATTCCCCTCTCACACATGCCCCGTGGTTGTCCTCTTTCTGAACTCCAGTTGTTGTGGCTGCAGTGTCTTCTGACATTCTCTCCTTCTCCGAGGTTTGGTTTCTTGTTCAGCGTTCGGGAATTTTTCCATGTGTCAACAGACGTTCTGCTGATCTGAATTTACACCACTGTTGAGCAATTGTTTCACTGAAAGCGCTGTAATTCCGTCTTTCGGAGTTCATAAGGAAGTCCTGTCACCACGTGGTTAGAGATTTGAGGGAGGCAGGAGGAATCGCAGCAAAAAAAAAATCATCCAATTACCATCAAAAGGAAAAGTGCAAATTAACTGTTTGTTGTAAGCGAATTCTTTAGGTACGTAATGTTGGCACTAAAGAAGCATTAACAAACTCCTACAACTTCCCTTATACATGTTTTAGATTCGCATACAGCTTTTGTAGTAGTGCGCTTCAATTGTAACTCCCTCATTTCATAAACTCGGTGCCTTTGCAGAAGCATGGACGGTTTTATTTCTTTATAGAAGAGGCTTTTTAAAATCTATACTAAACGTAAGCGACACACTCGAGCGCAAAAACATCAGTGCTGTTTTCAAATATAGTAGTGAAATAAATCCCACCAGTGCAAGTGGCTTGTCTCAATGATCTTGATGAGTATTTAAAACTATAATGTAAAAAAAATATATATATATATTCCAGCAGGTACAGCACTCACCAAAGTAGGTATTCCTTGCCTGGTGCAATCACTCTAAAAAAATTATATCCATGAACAATATGAGATGCACTCTCGGACTTCCATTAAAAACTCTTCTTTCTCTCCTTTTTCTCCTTTCTCTTTCATCTACTCTCCTCCACTCCCTGCCTTACACCCCAAATCCCTTCAAATGTTTGGCTTATACACTGCTGACAGAAGACAATTATCGTTTCAATGTTACTTTCTGACTGTTTAAATTGATATCTGTGAATGCCTAATAAAATTTATTTAAAAAAAAAATCTTTATTGGTATAGTTTCCCACCGTTTCGGCTCCGACTGAGCCTTTATCAAGGTGAGTCCGAGAGTGCATCTCATATTGTTTATATATATATTGCAATTCATCGAATTGCTGTGATGTGCAAGTGGCTCCTGCAATAATAAACACACTTATTATAGTGTGGAGGCTTTTTATCTCACTTTTTGTCCTCCAAAGATATATATATATATATATATCTATCCCTATGGGTCCCAAGCATCCACTGGTCATCATGCCTACCTCCTAGCTGATGAGGGTCCAACAAACCCGAAACAGCGCTGTCCTAGGAGTGGCTTTGACCAGTTGCATAAACCTTATCTCTGCTAGAAAGCCACGGTGTGGCATAGCATTGATTTTAGGGCTCTGTGTAATAACAGACCCAGGATGCATAAAAGTGAGACAGATGTCTTTTGCATATCCTACCCAGAATACCTTGCTGCATATGGGGAATGTGGCACAGGAGCTCTGGGATGCAATTAATCGAATTGCTGTGATGTGCAAGTGGCTTCTGCAATAATAAACACACTTATTATAGTGTGGAGGCTTTTTATCTCACTTTGTGTCCTCCACTACAACCCTTGTGTATGTATATGTGTATATATATATATATATAATATATAGTTCTATAAAATGCCGTGCTCCAAAAAAATTACTTTTTCCATGTGTTCTTGTGAAAAATTTGTGCAAGAATAGCAAGACCTAATATGATGTCTGTGAGGGAATATAGGGAACCTATATCTTCAATCACTGTATGAGTTTTTTTGGGGATTAACTGTGTCACCACACTTATTTCTAGAGCAGCACTGTATCAGTAATTATGGCACTTCCTACTTTGAGCGCTCTGCGATATAGGGTTTTACCATTTGCTGTTCTCTTTTTAAAATATATTTATATATATATATATATTCTTTACCATTTCAAAAGTTTATTACAAAGGCAAATTAAAAGACAGATAAGTAAAAAATTATTACAAAATGAGACGTATATATTTAAGTTTTTTTTTGCCTCATTTAATACCCCTCTATATGGGCACCATTAGTTACACGAAGCACATCAAGACGGTACTGGATTTCTTGCCATGTTGGCTGTAGCATCCCCTCATCAATGGTGGCAATGGCATCAGTGATCCTCTGCTTTAGATTAGTGATGTCCCGTACCTTTGTTCGATACACCATATCTTTAACATAACCCCATAGAAAGAAGTGGAGGGGAGTGATATCTGGTGAACAAGGTGGCCAGGGAATTGGGCCACCCCTTCCAATCCACCGGTCTGGAAATGTTTAATTTAGGAACCCACGAACGTGCTGTCCCCAAGGTGGTGGTGCAGCATCTTGCTGGAAAATGATGGTTGGTTGAAGGTCATGTAGTTCTGGTGCCGCGTATTCAGTCAAAAGGTCAAGGTAAAAATTTGCAGTAATTGATGTCTTTCTATGGGGTTATCGTGTATCGAAGAAAGGTACAAGCCCAATATGCCCCAAGAACATGTTGTCACCTCCCCAGCTACTGCCCTGCGCTGTGCAAGAGCCAGAGCTGCAAGATGAACACATGCCTGTTCCCTGATCTCTATCCCAGGTCACACAACAATATCTTAAACCGCAAACATGCCGTGTGACCTGTTTATAATTTAATTTCATTTGGTGTGACTTATAAGCGTTCTACTGGGAAAGAGATGATGACCTACACATGCCGTTAGTTCCAGGTGAGCACGGGATTTAAAGGGATATGGTCTGTAGATCCAGATGTTTATCCAAGGTTTTTCCTGATTGGTCGATGCTCACAGTTGATACCGTTACAGTAGAACGTTAAGAACCTTAAGTTGAACATGGTGTATAAAGGAAAAAATACATTATTTTATAAATCGCCAACCTATTCCAGAGAGTTGTACAATCAATACCATAAAGACACTGGTACAATACTTTGAGAAAAGGATTAAATTTGAAAAATCAATCCAGGAGGATTCAAGAGCTCTATTTCTGAGGGAACTTTCAATTTAGAGGAGTAGGACGTTGGAGAAGGTTGCAAGGGTGATTATGGTGTTACTACATAGTCAGATGATGACAGCAGTTGGGTTATGTGTGAGTTGGATGGGAAGTTTTCTGACCAGCAATGTGGGCATTTAAAAGAAAATTTGTTGGGGGAAAGTCTGTCAGGGATCAGCAACCTTGGCTCCTTGATGTTTTGGGAACTACATCTCCCATGATGCTCAATCACCCATTAGGCTGACTTGGGAACTACATTTCCCCAATGGGTGACTGAGCATTGTGGGAGATGTAGTTCCCAAAACATCAGGGCGCCAAGGATGCTGAGCCCTGGTCTAAGTGGATGCTACGCGTGAGATGTCCTGCAGTCCAGTGTGGGAAAAGCAGATGATACTTGTTGCAGGTCACTAAAGGGGCAGACGGGAATAGATTTGGTGATTGGGGAGGCTATTTAGTGGGCAGCGGGATTGGTTATGACTTTTTCGGTGAGGTTGAGCATTTTCTGTTTTATTCTATGATTGGGGCGCCAGTGAAGGACATATATGGTGGATTAGCCTACCAGAAGCATTTAGGATGGGGTGAGGCAGGAGAGAAATTTATTTTCTTTTGTGTAGGATACTGAATGCTCTCCAACCATATACATAAGATGTGTACATACGTACATATATACATACAAAACTACTGGTGTTAATCTGATGGATCAGCAGACTCAACAATAATCCTCTCGATTATTTTTCCTACGGATCCTTTATTGTGCCGTTATGTATTTTAAGCCTTGGTGTTCCTGGTCCTGTACGTACTTTTTGTAATGCTCTCAGGATGTTTGTTTTGAAATTTCGATGGCATTTGCATAACCTTATTTTTATTCTTTTTTTCTCTTCCTATGCAGGCGTGCGTTTGGATCGTGTGAGAGGTGGTCGTCAGAAATATAAAAGGAGGCCTGAAGGAGATATCATGCAATATACATCAGGAGGGCCTGTCCAACAAGGTCCAGCAAATGCGGTGAAGAAGCAAGGTATCACCAATGTCTTACCAAACCCTTGATTGCATTTGTAAGAGAAATGGAAACCTCCAGTTGTGAGATCTATTAATACCATATTGAAGAGTTCTTTAAAAGGTCTGCAGAAGCCACAATATAGAGGTTAAAATGATCTCTTTCCAAGCATTCTACTCAGAGGGTTATTCAAAGAGATTCGAAAAGTCACCGCACGTTTGGTGACTTTTCATTCTCTTCAATTCGGTTCCTTTTGCCGATCCCATTTCTGTGACCCTGCGGTGTATTCATCAAGCACCACAGGGTCCCCGAATTGCAGGGAAAAGCTGCCGCAAACCCGACGAAAACGAACCGCAAAACCCAGCGAATGCACGCCGAAAACCCTCAAAAACATCTGGATTAACCTGCCGAAAACCACGGAAAAATCCGAGCAGGAGCCGATCACACACAGCGTAGCCGCCGGGAAAAAGCCGAGACCGCAGACAGAGTGAAGTGAATAAATTAACAAAACAGTTTGCATGAATGATTGAAAAGTGAAACGCTGTTTGCAAAGAAACTACTGAGCGAAAATGTCTGAAATTTACATATGAGGTCCAGGGAATGATAATAAAAAGGGCTGTTACAGAAAAAATAAGTAAACTTAAAAAAAATTAAAAATTAAGAAAAATGCTTAAAATATCATATAAAATCAATAAATAAAGAGACTTTTTACTGCAGAATTTTATAATGAATGGTTTATTAGATATTGAATTAAAACAGGAATATTTTTAACATTGAAGCCTATGGGATTCTCCTGAATAAATTTGCCGAATTAAACCACCGAATGGCAGGGCATTAGAGGAACCTTTCACTGCTGGTTTGTGTTCTCTGAATAGCCGAAGCAGTGCTTTTTCATGGGGATTTCACTGCCCTCGAACAGGCACCGTATGTTCAGGCAATTCGCCAGGATTTGGCGAATTGCCTGCTCTCTGGATAGCCGAATGGCCAGAAAAGGTAAACGAACGCAGATTTTCAGCGTTCGGTTACCTTTCTCAAGCAATTCGGATCTCTTTGAATTACCCTGTCAATGTTACATTTTTGTTACCAGCTAATGATGCCTTCCTATTTCCCATGGTTCCTTCATCATTGTGTACAGATTTGTGTTAAGGACTTAACAATCATCTTTTGTTTTATATGCGTTTCCCTCTTTATACGGGGCCTGACAGATACAGGAGCCTGGTCAGCCACTAGCTACTAAATCCTTTCACATTTCTGCAAATATTTCTATATAGAAAACCATTATGGCTCCTCAGAAATACATTAATTTTAAAATAAGTTTGTCAAGTCCTGTCTCTGATCAAAAAGCATAGAGCTTTACATTGCAAGTTTGGAATATGCACAAAGAAAAAGTCAACGCCACTCTAGGGTTTTAAAAGGAGATTTATTCCACCCAAACTTGGCAAAGACTCCAAACGAGTCGCAACATTGTCCCGTCCACTTGGGTGGAATAAATCTCGTTTCTTTTAAGATCCTGGAGTTGCGTTTTCACTCTAGTTTGTTTGTGTTTGTTTTAAAGAGAGAGAGAGGTATATTGTGTGTATTTATGTTTGGGAATACAAGTGACCCCAAGACCACACACTCAGGCATAGCAGTGTGCACCATCGACATCGTGTTCTGTGGAATATACACCAGGCTAGTCCTGGTGGGCAGCAATCAGGCCCGTGCAAAGTCCCAGATATAGTCTGTGGATTTGCAACTATCAGGGTTATTCAAAGAGATCCGAATTGCTGGCGATAGGTAACCGAAGGCTGAAATTCAGCGTACGGTTACCTTTCCTGGCCATTCGGCTATCCAGAGAGCAGGCCGTTCTCCAAATGTTGGCGAATTGCCGGCACATACGGTGCCTGTTCGAGGGCAGTGAAATCCCCATAGCTTCAGCTATTCAGAGAACAAAAAACAGCAGTGAAACGTTGCCGAAATGCCCTGCCATTCGGTGGTTTCATGCGGCAGGTTTATTCAGGCGAATCCCCTAGGCTTCAATGTTAAAAATATTCCCGTTTTAATTCAATATCTAATAAACCATTTATTACAATATTCTGCAGTAAAAAGTCTTTTTATAGATTTTTTTTTTAGGATCCTTTAAGCATTTTTCAGGATTTTCTTAGCAAAAATAAATTCTCCGAATTTTGTTTTATTAAACGTTTTTTCTTTTTTCAGTAACAACCCTTTTTATTATCATTCCCTGGACCTCATATGTAAATTTCAGACATTTTCGTTCTGTAGTTTCTTTGCAAACAGCGTTTCACTTTTCAAACATTCAAGCGTACGTTTTTTTTTTTCTTTCTTCCTTTAACTCCATTCGTCTGCGGTGTCGGGTTTTTCCGGCAGCTGCTCAGGGCTGTGATCGGCTCCTGCTCGGGTTTCTCCGTTGTGTTCGGTGGGTTGATCCAGATGTTTTTGCAGGTTTCGATGAGCGTTCGCCCTTGTTTTGCGGTGAGTTTTCGGCGGGTTTGCGGCGACTTTTTCCTGCATTACGGCGGCCCTGTGGTGCTTTCTGAGAATACACCACAGGGTCGCCCTAATGGGATCGCCAAATCGCGCCGAATTGAAGAGCATGAAAAGTCACCAAACGTGCAGTGACTTTTCGATTCTCTTTGAATAACCCTGTATGTGTCCAGGTGCTACATTGTGAAGTGATCTATGTGACATTAAACATTCTCCACTTCTTATACTCCTGTCATTTTACCTATGATTATGCTCCCTCCATTCCTTCCTGTATTGTGTAAAATAAAAAAACTCGTTCCTCCTGTGATACGACTCTCCTTTCAGAGTGAACTTTAGATTTTAATGGAGCCTAAATGGTTGCGGAATTGTCTAGGGAACTCGTTTCTGGTCCAAATGCACCCCTGTATCACATACTACCATTTATTAACACCGTCCTGTCATTCCATAGTGTATTAAGAAGGGATAATTCATTAAGCAGGGAACATCTAATCAAAAAGGTACATTCATCTATTATGGCCTATATTTTGCAAATCTTGGAGAATGCGAGTTTTTACATCCTGCAGCCATCACATAAGACCATTTTATTTGGGGCACCTGTATATAACCCATGCCTCCAGCATGCCTCTTTCATTATTACTTCTAGACCTTTTACTTCATTTCTGAACTGAACGTACACTTTCTGTACTCGCACAGTGGCTATTTGCACGAAAACCAAGCTTTAACCTGTCAACGCAACGCTCCTATCCTGATAGCAATTTGTCCCAGAACTGTACATTTTGTACTGTCCTTAACCCCTACCCTTCAGAGTGGTTTCCCCCCCCCCCTTCCCTGTCAGGAATATGTGTGTTTTTGGTTTTTTTTCTCTTTTCTCCGTTTAAATTATACAGTGTGAAATATTTGGGAATATTCCTCATGTGATTCTTACTGTAATAACCTATTTAGCAGATAGATGTTGCCATCTGCTGGTCTAAAGGAGTTACTGCACATCTGGGCGCCATGCGGGATCGGCTTAGGCGCGTTGTCAGAGACATTCCCCCGACTGGCTTTAATATGTTTAGCACAGCGGGTGCGATGGCCGAGGTTTTATGATCTGGAGCCCAAATGCAAAGAAATACTTTTGCAACAAACCTCTGTATATGCAGCTGTGCAGGAAAAAAAGCAAATTAATTTCAAGTCAATATCCGACGCCTGATTCTCATTGAAGATCTGCGTTCTCTCTTGGAGTGAAGGGGTTAAGAAGCAGCAGAAGTATAAACTGAAACATTGACTGAGGTTTTTGCTGTAAATGCATTAAACCTTTTGGTGGGCATGCGGGGACCTGGCACGCCATGGGAGTCAGGCTACTTCACAAAGCTTTCCTGAGCTACGTAGCACCCAAACAAATGTAAGGGATATGGGAAAACTCACAGCCCAACTCCACAGAGATAACGGAGAGTGTGGCCCTCTTGGATGGCGAATGTCACACTGCCCTGACTGAATACTTGGGCTGCTGGTAGGCCTCCCTTTCCCTGCTGTTGCTTCCTTGCCCTATTCTGTATGGAAGACCAGTACTTTTGTTTCTTGTCACCCCCTGTGACTTTTTTATTACACCGATATCTCTAATGCTTCCTTCATTTTCTACTGTTCTCCTGCCAGCATCGTATTGATATGTATTGATATGTCTGATGGTAATGTCGCTATTGCTTTTCCTTTTGTTCCCTCTGGGACACATACAGGGTTATTCAAAGAGATCCGAAATGGGGCCGAAAGGTAACCGAACGCTGAAATTTAGCGTACGGTTACCTTTCCTGGCCATTCGGCTATTCAGAGAGCAGGCAGTTCGCCAAATGCTGGCGAATTGCCTGCACATACGGTGCCTGTTCGAGGGCAGTGAAATCCCCATAGAGAAGCAATGCTTCATCTATTCAGAGAACAAAAACCAGCAGTGAAAAGTTGCTGAAATGCCCTGTCGTTCGGTGGTTTCATTCAACAGGTTTATTCAGGCGAATCCAATAGGTTTCAATGTTAAAAATATTCCCGTTTTAATTCAATATCTAATAAACCGTTCATTATTATATTCTGCAGTAAAAAGTCTCTTTCTTTATAGATTTTTTAGGATCTTTTAGGCATTTTTTTTTTTTGCAAAAAAAAAAATCGGAAAACTTTTTAACAGCCTTTTTTATTATCATTCATTGGATCTTATATTTAAATTTCAGACCTTTTCGTTCTGTGGTTTCTTTGCAAACAGCGTTTCACTTTTCAAACCTTCAAGTGTACCTTTTTTTTTTTTTTTTTTTTATTCACTCCATTCGTCTTCGGTGTCAGGTTTTTCTGGAGGCTGCTCTGCGCTGTGATCGGCGGTTGCTCTGGTTTCTCCAGCGTGTTCGGTGGGGTTAATCCAGATGTTGTTGTGGGTTTCGGTGTGCCTTCGCCTGATTTTGCCGTGAGTGTTCGTCGGGTTTGCGGCAGCTTTTCCCTGCACTACAATGGCCCTGTGGTGCTTGCTGAATACACCGCAGGGTTGCCGAAATGCGAATCGCACCAAATTGAAGAGAACGAAAACTCACTGAACGTGCGGTGACTTTTCGATTCTCTTTGAATAACCCTGTTAATTATTACTGCATTTGTGCGCCTCGTGCTGTGATTCTCCAAGCTTCAGAAAAATGTGAAATAGTCTCTTCTCTAATTTAAATATATATTTTTTTTATTCTATTCAGTGTTTAGATGCTGTCCGCTTTAAACTAGATGCTTTCTTTGTCGTGCATAATGTCCTCCTGTTGCAATGCTTCTTTTGTCCATCCTTTGTTGTTATGGAGGTTTCTGTCTTGCTGCAGCATTAATCTCCCTCCCGTCTTTTCTCAGTTCCGATGAACGCTGTCGTCTCACACCTGCTGGTAGCGGAGCCAGACAAGCTGTTTGCAATGCCAGACCCAGCGCTACCCGATGGGTACCTGAAATCCATGAGTACCCTCTGTGACCTTGCAGACAGAGAGATCGTCATTATAATCAGCTGGGCAAAGAACATCCCAGGTACGAGAGGAGAGCCACACTTATATTTTCAACGGGAAAATGTCGTTCACAATTGTTGCACAAATAACACTAATGCTACGAGGTGAGATAACACAAGGATCCTGGCAAATTCACAGACGATGATTGTAAAAGTGTTTTCAATATAATAAAATTGGCACTTCAAGAAGATGTAGAACTAAAATCCCCATGATTCTCTGGGAATTGTAGGCCATAAATATCCGCAGTGGGGGGGGGGGGGGGTAGCTGGAGTTTGAAATCTCTGTATTGAAGTGTCAGAACTGTGATCTTCAAAAATCACTGAATTCTACAAGACACGGCGTTAAAACATACCAGAGAAAAATGAGTGCTAAAAAACACAAGTGTAAAAGAGGCTTTACCTCAAACGATGCACATACTGTAGATCTAGTACATATATTTTGTGCTACATTTTTTGGTATCCTGCGTAATCATGATGTGATTAATTTTATATTCTATTGGTATAGATTGGAAGCTGCATTGCTAATAATGCCTGGACATAGAATATACAGTAACACCTTTTAAGCTGGGAATGAGAATGGAAGTTTTTTCCGCTCAGATGCCCGTGTGGCCACCTTACACAGCTCTACACCGCATGAAACTCCTATGGTGCTGCTGGTGCTTTGTAGACCTGTCGGACATCCGTCGTAGCGGTTTGATTGGGAAGGTGAAATCCTCGCCCGTTGTAACGTGCATTAAAAGTACGCAGGAGTGTGTGGTCCTCCCAACTGATCCATCGAAATGTTACAACAGTTGCACTTCGTGTGCCCCCAGCCTTATACGTTCTGTACAAGGCTTTATTTGCAACGATAACCACTTGCCCTGTATAGTAGTGACAGACCCAAGAGATCTGCCTTGATTCTGTTCTGTCTGGCTGTTGTAATGCAGCAGTAAAGTTTGACCTTTTTTTCCTCCCCCACAGTGGAGCTCTTCCTTCCAGATCCTTTGCAATTCATTTCTCCACAGGGAAATCTCAATCCTGCTGTAAAAAAATTACATAAAAAAAAAATGTAAGTGGGATGTCACGGGCTAAATGTTCTTTTAGAATGCTTTTTGATATAATAAACACAGGTATAATCTAGAAGTTTGATATACGGTCTATTAGGATATATTTTTTTGTATGTTCCTATTGTTTTAAGTTGTCTACTGCTTCTCTGAATCCTTGACTCTGACAAGTTAGTCTGTTAATACTTCATCTTCGCTTGAAAGGTGTTTAACGCAAACCTGTCTCTTTGTCTTCAGGCTTCTCCTCCCTCTCCCTTTCTGATCAGATGAGCCTTCTACAGAGCGTCTGGATGGAGGTCCTTCTCCTTGGGGTTGTTTTCCGCTCACTCCCGTATGAAGACGAAGTTGTGTTTGCAGAGGATTTCGTCATGGATGAGGAATCCTCACGCTCTGTGCGTCTCTCTGATCTTTGTTCCTGTATATTGCACCTTGTTCGAAAGTACCGATTGCTGCGAATGGAGAGGGAGGAATATGTCATGCTGAAAGCGCTCACCCTCACTAATTCAGGTGAGCAATGCTTGACCAAAGTGCTAAATGAACTAAAACTACATTTATGAGGGCACGGAGACCGGAGAAAAGCTTGGAGAAATTCCACAACTCATCCCTCTTGTCTGCTTAGTCTCGACTTGCAAGTGTCATTGTAGAGGAAATCTATGCCAGTGTTTCCCAAACCTGTCCTTGGCACCCTCTAGCTAGCCAGGTTTTAAGGATTACCTTGGGGAAATGCAGACTGAATCCTGCAATCGCTGAGCAGCAAATCATATCACCTGTGCTGTGCTTCAGATATCTGGAAAACCTGACCTGTTACCTGGTCTTGAAGACAAGTTTGGAAAACACTGGCCTATCAATCTGATGGCACCCAAATGAGGGACCAGACAAGAAGTGATAATGGAAGTCTCCTCTGCACAACCGGTCGAGCAACACCTGATCATTTGTTGGCCTCCTCCGGGACATGTATTGGATACCCCTGGAGGCACAGTGGACATGGGGTCCATTTCCAGGTTGCCCTATGGCAAATAAGTGTTTGATTTATTGACTGAGCTATATATTAAAAAACTGAGAATTTTCTTAAAGCACAAAGCCATAAAATGAAGGGAACATTATGAGAAACAATTGATCCTTATTAATGCTTGTACAACAGACCATGGTGTCTCATCCTGTGGTATGAGTGATGGATAGTAGCTAATGGTAGGAAAATGAAAAATTCTGACGTGCTAGAGTGGATAATGTCATGGGGAAGCAGAGTGATGTCCACAATCAGAGGCTTGCTGTTCTCTTCTCGGCATTCGATCATAACCTACAGACCACGAGGATTTAACATTTTCATTGGAAAACTGACATGGACTTCAATGAGCATAAACACCAAAGCGGCTCCAGCCGTTAGCTTGAAAGAACGATAGGAATCAGACATATGTTCCAAATCAGCAACACCTAATAGTGGTGACTATTTGATACTCAGAAACATGAAACAAAAAAGGAGGGGGGGGGTGTTAGAGTAGTATCACCGCTAGACAGGCTAAATACACTCGGGACGGCCCGTACCATAATATCCCTGTAGAACAGGGCTCAAAATTTCCGCTCGCATTTGGCGAGTGGAAATCAAGTGAGGGCGAGTGCAAATGCGCACATGCAGGCAGCACAGTAAATTATTTTGTGCTGCGTATTCCGGCGGTGCCACGGTCCAGCCTCCCCTTCCCCAGGCTGCACGGTGGCAGGGATCCGCTGCCTAACCTGACCAAGCTTGTCTGTCACTGGCAGGGGGGTGGAGAGGAGCTTCCCTGCCTCCTCGCTCTGTGCACACTGGGGTCTGATGACTGGGTATACATGTATCTGGGGTCTGATGTCTGGGTATTAATGCTATTTTTGTAACTTTATTGTAAATAAAAACTTTGTAACATTGTAATTTCATAAGATAATTTAAGGGGGTGTTTTTAGGGGAGAGTTAAGGGCTGGGTAGGGATTAGGTGAAGCAACCGGTGGCGAGTAACTCTTATGTCCTGGTTAGTATGGGACTTGAAATGTTGAGCCCTGATGTAGGATACTTAGGACATGTCCTATCTGGAATCTATATATAAGCAGAGTGAAGGTGCAGACTTTATGCTACTCCACTTTGCTGAATATATAAACTGCTGAATTCGCCACAGGGAGGATCGATTCCCTTGATACATAAGTTGGATAATTGCATCTTTTATTCACATATACTTGCGAAAATGTATGCAAACTGCTGTTATTATCATTGTGACTTGTAATGTTAAGGGCTTTTGTAATTCTCAGGAATTCTACCCTCCTAGAATGTCAGTGTAAGATACAATTCTGTATGGATAATCTCTTGCGATCCATTAACAGACCTGGGAAGATCATGATTCTCCAGAGAGTTGAGGTCATTAGTTACTGGTAATAACACTGACCAGTCACAACTTAAAAAACACCTGTCTAATACGGTGTAGGTCTCCCTCATCCTGCAAAACCAACTCTCATGCATCGATGCATGGGCTCCACCAAATCTCTGAACATGTCCTGTAGCATCAGCCACCAAGACATTGGCAGCAAGTCGTGCCAGGTGAGGCATCCATGGCTGGGATTTGTTGTTCCAGCACATCCCACAGATGCTTAATCCGTTTGAGATCTGTGGAATTTCGAGGTTAAGGCAACACCTTGAAATGTTCCTGAACAGGTTTTGCAATGTGGCAGAAAGTATTATCCTGCTGAAAGAGGCCACTGCCATCAAGGAAAACCTTGACCATGAAGGTGTTATGTGGTCTCCAATAATCTCTAGGTACGTGTAAAATGTATTCTGACACTTTTTTTATCACGGCCAGAATTGGGCTTTTCAGCAATTTGAGCTACTGTAGCTCTTCTGTGTGATCAGACCAGACTGGTTAGCCTTCCATCCTCATGTGTATCTATGAGCCTTGGGTGCCGATGACCCGGACATCGGTTCACCAGTTGTCCTCCCTTGCACCTCTTTGGGTAGGTATTAACCACTGCATACCGGGAACGCCCCACGGGATTTGCCGTTTTAAAGATGCTCTAACCCAGTCATCTGGCCATCACTGTTTCTTGCCACAGAAAATCAGATCTTTTCACATGCCTGTTTTTTCTTTTTCTAAACACACAAAATTCAAGAGTTGACTGTTCGCTTGCCGCCTAATATATATTCCACCCTTTGACAGGTGACAGGTGAAGTGAATAACATTACAATGTCAGTGGTTTAATGTGGCTGATCAGCATATTTTGGGTGTTATGGGGAGTTTGTTCTTTAGAGTAAAGGACATGTTTTGTCTTGAATTCCACATAGAGGAAGCACAACTTAAACTCACACTGTTACCAACATCTGAGACCACGAACAATAAGAATTCAGTAACGGCCTTTTGTCGTCTCCAGCAAGCCTCAGCTTTAAATCCCTGTATGGCTGTGCTGATCTAGTGATTTTTCCAGGGCGTGGTGACGCACAAAACACTTTCTAATCTTTCACACCAATCAGTTTATATTATCTCTGGATTTCATGCTTGAGATTTCTCATTCACACAGAACCAAGGTCGTTGCCAGATTTACATTCTACCCGCATCCAAGCGGTGCATCGTCTGTCATTGAGCAGCACTTTTTTTTAACCATCAGAAAAGATCAATTTGATCATTACAACATCTAAAGTAAAGACAGAGCACAAATCTCAACACATAAAAGGGATCCAGGCAGGATATTGTTATGTTACTGTCATGTAGTAAGTGTCTGCTTTCATTTTGTTTGTTGTTTACTTGGATTTAGATTTTCGATAAAATTAAGGGATTATTTCTGGATAGATAAAAGGTTTAGAGAAAGGTGTTTATTTTTTTTAATCCGTATCTTTCATTTATCTGCGCCCTGCCCTTTATTTATAAAGGATTTTACCAGGAAGGATACATTGATATTCCTCTCGTTTTCAAGTATGCCCTTAGAGTGGGACATCTGTTTAAACAGAATCCACAAATCGAGGAAGGAAAATAAGCTTTTTCTTTGTGTATAGAGTTAGACCAGGGGTCAGCAATCTTGGCTCCCTGATGTTTAGGGAACTACATCTCCCACGATGCTCAGTCAGCCTAATGGGGGGGGGGGGGAGAGAAAGAAAGAGAGATAAATTGAATTAACCACACAAACCACCATTTTCATTTAAAAAAAAAAGTATATGCCTATTTTTTTATTTATTTTTGCTTTGAACAATACATCAGGTATGACCTCTAGCTTGGCCTTTAAAATACTGAATATTGCATGCTCTGTGTATACATTTTTTTCAGGAAATCCAGTTTTGTTGGCCAGCCTAAGAACAGTGGGCTCTATGCAGTCAGCAACAACAGGTCTGGGACTTTCAAAATTAGCCAGCATTTATTCTCCAGGAAATATTCCCCTTTTTTGATTCTCCCCCCCCCCATATGTTGTTACCCTAGTTGGCCGCAAGTGCGAGAGCCCTGTGTTCCCAGCGTCGCTCTAGCTGCCCCGAAAAGATGTGAACTCCTGCAAAAATGTACCGGTGCCTTGTTACCTGTAGTATGTCTTTCTTTTAAATATTGAAAGCTGGTTCTGATACCGCAAAGCAAGAAATCCAGCTTTAATCTGCCATGTTTTGATGACCGTGTGGTTTTTAATGGAAGGTAATAAATCTGTTCCAGACACTTGGAATATTGTGCAGCTGGTAATGCGTGTTCCTGCTGTTTGCAATCTCAGTTTGTGGCTACATTAATGAAAAGATATTGGGGAAAAAACGAAGAGACAAAAACCTCTGAGTTTACAGCTCTCCATGTACAATTTATATGCAGCAGCAGCTTAAGAAAAATAAACCTGCAAGCCTGTACACTGGAGCTCACACATAGAATACTTTATCACAGAATATTGCTAAAGGTGTGCAGAGACTGTGTGTGTGTGTAATCATATCTATATCTTTATTACATTTTGCAAGTAATACAATTTATACTTTCAACAAGAAAATCATAGATATACATCAAAAAGAAACCATTACTAATTATTTTCTTGCATCCTTATACTTAAATCAATTAGAAAGAAAAAAAACAATCGCCCTGCTCCCTTTTATTCCGCTTTTCTTTTAATCCACAATTCCCACACTTTATATATGCCATGTATCATGCAATCAGGTGTTAGTTCATCCATTACCCTTAATTCCTCAATTATTTGTAATACTCACTTCCGGAAAGGCAGATCCATAAACGGTTTTGGCCAATAAACGTTTATGATACGGAGACGAGACTGGGCATGTTTGAATGATAGGGGAAACCCATGGACCCATTTGAATGTGAAAAAAACTTGTATCAGTATATCTTTCACTCTATGCCAGAATCCTGCTAATATTGGGCAGGACCAGCACACGTGTGAATGACTTCTTTGCCCACAATTTCTCCAACATACATCTGGCACAGATGGATTAATACGTTGAAGATTGGTTTGTGAAAGACATTTTATAGACGTATTTGATACCATAGCCCAAACATCCCGCCATTTATCAACCTTTCCCAATTCCTGCACCCAAGCTGCCATTTAGGGATAAATTGCCTTAGTGCTGTGTTTTCCAAACCTGTCCACGGGACCCTGAACCAGGCCAGATTTTGCAAATCACCTTGGGGAAATGCAGACTGAATCCTGCAATCACTGAGCAGCAAATCATATCACCTGTGCTTCATATCTGGAAAACCTGGTCTGTCAGCGGGTCCTGAGGAAAGTTTGGGAAACACTGGCTTGGAGCATTTGTAAATGAGATCATGGATGGCAAGCCTAATAAAACCCTGACTATACATACCGTTTTGACAAATCTTTTCTAAATTTGTAAGATTTTGTGCACCCACTAATTATACCTGACATAATGAAATGGCGACACTGCATATACCAAAAATAATCTGTCTCTGAAAGGGGATCTAGCAGAATTATCAGAAAACGTAATCGCTCCCTCCTTGTACGGATTGCAAATCCTTAACACCCCCACACCTGTGTGGTCCATTCAAATTGAGTAACTCCATACCTGGTATGAATCCTAAGTTACAACCTATTGGCACCAGTGGAGAAACCTTATTGACCAATTGGTATTTAAGAACTATCTTATCGCACAAATTGTATATTCTGTATGCTCCTCACTAATCACCAAATACACCCCAGCCCGTACCCCAAGATCCAACAATGACCTGTGCCTGGCATCCTCCATCATTACCTCTTCACATGCCAGACTGCAGGACTTTTCTCGTGCGGCGCCGACCCTATGGAACGCGCTTCCTCGCAATATCAGACTGTCCCCAAATCTGGCTTCATTTAAACGCTCCATAAAGACTTTTCTCTTTAGGGAAGCCGACAACCTGACTCCGTAACAAGACATCTGACCGACCCAAAAACGGTCCTCACCTCTCCCTGCATCAACTCCTCACTGCAGCCCCCCTTCCTGTTTCTATCCCCTCATCCATCGAGATTGTAAATTAAACACAGGAATAGGGTCCTCATATATCTGCTGGCAGGAATACAGGCCTGTCTCCTGTATGTATTGTAGAATTGTCCTGTCTTTACCCATTACACCTTGTACAGCGCTGCGGAATGTGTTGGCGCATATTAAATAATAAATTATTGGTCATTCTTGAAAAACGAGCGAAATCGCAATGTATCCTTCCTGGTAAAATACTTTCTAAATAAATTTCTGTTTTCAACACTGGTCTTTATGATTTAGGCCATATCCACAGCTTAGTACAATTTGGATATACCGGTATACACTCCGCCTCAAAATCAACCCGTCTCTATGTGTTGTACGTTTGTTTATATTGTGGATATGAGGTTGACAAGGTTATCTGATGATGCGGACTACCTACACCTAGAGAACGGTTGCTGATACATAAGACCGCTACTACATTGGGACTCAATGTAAGCAGCTTGATTGAGCTTTCGGTGTGGGGGACACGCGAGTGCTACACTTAAGTGGTGTGGGGAACATCCACTTTTATTTCAGCGTGTATAGCGATCAGTGTCGTGTACCATACATGACTTTACAAGCACCACTTTTTTGTCTGATGTATGGTCATAGTACTTTTGTCTTGTGTTCAAGAACTGTAGAATTCACGTGTTCTGTTTCTCCGCAGACTCTGTGCACATTGAAGATCCAGACGCGGTTTTGCGCCTCCGAGACACTCTACAAGAAGCCCTCAGTGAGTACGAGTCAAGCCACCACCCAGAAGAACCCTGCAGGGACGGGAAGCTGCTCCTCACACTCCCACTACTACGCCAAACTGCTGGTCGTGTGCTCCAACATTTCCACGCTCTGAGAGAAGAGGGTACCGTCTCCATGCACAAGCTTTTCCTGGAGATGTTAGAGGCGATGATGGACTAAAATAGAGGCTATTATCCTCTCTGAACTCCTCTTATTCATGGAGGGGTGCCCATGTAATAAGAGATTGGAGGCGACACTAAGACTGAACTCAAGCAGCTCTTTAGGTACAGATCTTTCCAGGATAAAATGACTCAAATCATGGAATACATGTAATCTCTGAGCTGTACAATTTGGTCAAAGAAACAGTGCCCAGTTCAGAAATAAGCCATATGTGGGATGGAATAATCTCTCAATAGAAGAAACTTTTTTCTGTGCAAATAAGTTTTAGAAAAAGGGAGATTATACACTCCTAAATAAGCAAAGAAATTAGGCTAAAAAGCTGTTCATTACATATTGTTGAGCCATAATCTGCCCCTCCTTGAGCAATGGAACAAGACAGGTACTCCAATGCACTCTCTGGTTTCTTTCTGTGTGAGACTTAATGCCAGTAACTTTTTTTTAATAATTTTAAATATGTTCTGACAATGTATAAAGTTGAATTTATGAAATTAAAATTACCATTTAGATTTGGTGCCGCCCAATACACACACTTTCCCTTTAACATCTAACGGTGATTATTCCAGCACTTTATTCACACACACTAACCACTGGGTGTCACTACGTAACTCCATGAGATGCAATAAAAGCAAAGGCCACTGAGTGTCGCTGCTTAAATCCCTACTGCAAGTGTTCTCGGATACCATACGGTGTGTGCAATAACAGAATGGGCTACTGTTTGCTGATTTGGGCTTCATTGAGCTTTGTTTTTGCGGTATGTTTATAGGCCTCGTTTTGTTTGGAGTGACAAACTAAAAGGGAGGGATGGGAAAGAAATAAGCAGACGAAAGGTAAAGACCACTTCTTCCGTCCCAGAGACCTGCAGGATATCTGCCCCACCCTGTCTATTGTGCAGTTACCTTTGCTGTCTCTCTAGTGTCCTGCGGCATTCTGCACCCTGTCGTTCCATGTGCAATACATTCTCCTGGATGTAGATGTCTCTGTTATACACTCTGGTCTGACTGCTCCGCTCGTTCTCCCATTGCATCCTGCACTTTTCTGTCTCTGTATTACCAATGTATCCTGTTGTCAAATGCAGCTGTAGTCTCTATCTCTGGGGTTTCCCTCTCCTGTATATAGCGTATAGAATAATGTGCATATGTAATATACCTCATTGCCTATAAATATATATAAATATATATATACAGATCCTTGTATACAAATATGGCTCCACGGAGCTGAAATTGCAATAAACATCAGGGAGATTTCATTGTGTGTGAATCGTTTCTTTACTAACACAGATTTAAACATTAATACAAACAATACATATTTAAACCACAACATGTTCTATCTACAAGGAGGTCGGGGGTACATGGAGGCGACTAGGACTCTTCTTCATTGATTAGCATATTGGGTATACCTCTTGTGATGGGGAATTCTGTGCCAGATTCTGGGCACTTTAAAGCCCCTTCAATGACCTCGACCTGTTGAGGGGATAAAAAAAAAGTGGTGAGACCCATCTTGTAACCGTCTGTATCTTGATCCTTTCCATTTGTCATCACCAGAAATTTTACTTCTAGTAAACCACATAGTAATAGAGGTTGGGTGGAAAAATAATCCACCAGGTCCAAACTATGTAGATGTAGAAGATGTGGCTTAAGGGCCAGACAAGCATTAGTGCACTGAGTCGAATGTAAGGGTTAACCCTAAAACATAAACAAATAGTAACCTAAGACAAATGATGCCCTATTGCGGCCTGGAGCTTCCAATTTTGCTGCGGCCAATTCACCTGCAGCCTAATTGGAGCATCTTTTTCGAAGGCTCAACTTTTACTGCATTTTTTTTATACGTGGTTTTAAAAAGGCACGTATTAGTCATAAGATACCTTACTAGATGACCATTTACCTCCAGGAGAACATGATGAACTTTCTTCAGCAACTCTTCTTTGTTCTCATAATCTGACGGCAACTCTTGTGGCAGGTCAGACGCGTGGCCCAGCTGTAAAGAGAAATGTTGACAAGAAGGAAATCAATAAAGACTGAGGGGTCTATTTACAGACCGAGCCGTATTGGCTACCAACACAAAGGGTGTCCATTCACTAAGAGTCAAGTAGGTGCTGACGAGCAATTTGTCTGCTAATCGTATGAGGAAATTTTGGCTAAAATAGGAGTATTAGTCAACAATGGAATTCGGCAATTACAGCCGAGTTGCGCTCGTTAGTGCCTACTCAGCATGGAGCCCAGTGTGTTCATTTAGAGGAGATACTCACACTCTCAGCAGCTCCAACAAGTGCTCCCCACTCTAGTTTGGGGATCATACGAGCCACGAAATCTCGATTAAAATCCACAACGTTGATTTTGACTTCATCGGCCTACAAAAGAGTTAACCAGTAAGTAAAAAATGAATGCCAAATAATGAAGAAGAGTCTTCCCACAGCGACACTGCACCTACACACGAACAATTCATACAGATACTAGCACTTATGTCAAATTGCTTCGTTTAGCTATGCTGCATTTTGTTTGCGTTTTAACATTTGACCAATAGAAGAGGGAGGAGTTGATTTTTACAGGTACTTATACAGAGCCAACAGATTCTGTAGCGCTTTACAAAGGGTTAAGCACAAACACGAGACAAAAATACATTAGGTGCAGATGACCCTACCTGTAGGATAATTGTCCTGCTAAGGCTAGGGTCAGACGAACGCATTCTGTGCGTCCGTGCACAACGGACGTACTTTCTGACTAACGACAAGGTAGTGCCCACACGGTCAGTTTTTGTGACTGACGTTTTTTTTTGACTGATGTAGATGGGAAATAAAATATAAAAACCATTTTGTCCGTCATAAATGATGTAAAAAATGCAGTCCGTCTGACTGCGTTCCATCACTCACACACACAAAGCGTTGAGGACGTGGCGCACTCCACACGTCCGTTCTAGCGGTTTTATGTTCTTGCCCAACTTGCGTCCGTTTGCCGCGTCCGCACTTCTGTGTGGGTCTATTGATCATAATTGTATGCTACTACAGATGTTAAAATGTGCGGCAACACGGACGTGACCACTGCGCTCGTCTGACCCGAGCCTAAAACAGCACATAGTGTTGCTTTTAAGAAAACAAAATGTTTTTCTTGTATCCGACGATTCGATTAAATCTATTAAAAAAAAAAAAAAAAAAATAGGCCAACTAATAGATTATAAAAAAACAGTCAGTTGCAGCCCTACTTAAAAGAGCAGGAAAAATGCTTTCAAATAAGTGGTCCCATGCCCCCTCTGTATTATGGGGGGGCCACAGAGGGGATACCCACCCATCTAAATTTGAGTTACATGCATGTGGCGCTATCACTGTTATTGACCGACAGCCACCACCGTGAGACTCCTCATTAGAAAGCAGTGATGTTCTTTCCAAAATGGGCCCTAAAAAGATCCTGAGTGGTCCGTGAGGGGGATAGGATTGCTAAAGGTCATCAACCCCCCCCCCCAAAAAAAAGCCAACAACTCTAAGGTTATCATTACCATAGCCCACATGCACTCCGCTATTTTCACACTTAACTCTCACGTAGCGTGTCACCCCTCTCCTCTTAGATTGTAAGCTCTTGAGCAGGGTCCGCTCACCTACTGTACTGTGTGTTTAACCTGTATATTTGTTGTTCGGTTGTTAGCGCTTTATAAAAACGTGTAACTCTAATTGTCTGCAAACTAGAGTGATGTACAAAAAGGGTGACAGCTCTTTCAAACGAGTCGTCTCACTCCCCTGTGAATACAGCACAGTATGAGATATAAGCTATATAATCTCACATCACAGCAAAATAAACTATTCTGTGCCATCCATATGCGACAGGTTTTCACCATTCTTATGGTGATCATCTAGTTCTTAGGCAGGGCTTGACAAAGCCAGGAGTTTTACTCCTGGCTCCTAAATTTCCAGTTTATTATACACCAATCTAAAAGCAGTCTTTGGCATCGAAAAACATCTAGTTGGCTTCAATGTTTTCTTCCCGTCTCCTACATTTAATGTAAATATATCCAGCCCTGGTGTATTTATATATGAGGTCTGTTGTGTTTGTGTGTGGGTCTGTGTCTGCAGTGGGTAAATAGGGTGTCCAATGACAACGGAGCAAAGAAAATAAGTAAATAAATAAAATGATATCACAACGTCACAAATGTTAACACAAATTATGTAATATATATATATATATGTATCAGAGCGGCCAAACTGATATTAGAAGCAACGGTCTACACTTCTAGGCAAAAAAAAAAAAAGTAGCCACAAGACCACATGCACAAAAAATACCTAACTGCAAGTTAGCACCAGGTGACAAAGTGATAAATAAATAGAAGCAGCTAAAATTAGGGATGCACGAAACAGAAATTTCCGTCCGATACCAAAAATTCAGGATCGGTTCGCCCGAAAACCGATACCGAAAATCAGACATGAGAACCTGGGCCTGGAGGCCGGGGACTCGCCTGATCCCGAAGGCCGGCCGAGCAAGCCGCTCAGCCAGCCTCCAGGCTCAGGCGAGCCCCCAGCTCAGCTGGGCCTTCAAGGCCCAGCTGAGCCGGGGGCTCGCCTGGAGGCCGGCCGAGCAGCCTGCAACAGTCGGAGGACTGTCACCGCTGGAGCTCAGGACCGAAGTAGATGGATGTAGGGGAGTATGTTGCCTACACATACTATCATACATCAGCCCTGAGCTCCTCCAGTGATGGCAGTCCTCCTGCATTCAGTGCCCGCTCTCTGTGTCGGTCGCCGGGGTGACGTCACAAAAGCCTTTGACCCAGGGTCAAAGGCTTCCGTGACGTCATACCGGCGACCAGCGGAGAGAGGACACTGGATGCAGGAGGACTGCCATCGCTGGAGGAGCTCAGGGCCGATGTAGGCGAGTATGTGCAACCAGTGGAGGACTCGAGGCCGATGTAGGCGAGTATGTGCTCTCCACCCCCCCAACAGAAATCCGTCACCTGGGCCTGGAGGCCCGCCCGAGCACCCTGCTCAGCCGGCCTTCAGACTCTGGCCGAGCCGGGGACTCGCCTGAGCCTGGGAGGACGGCCGAGCAGGCAGCTCGGCCGGCCTCCATGCTAAGATGAGCACCCGGCTCGGCTGGGCCTCCAGGCCCAATTTTGAAATGGAAATTTTCGGTTGTTTTTTTCAGCTGAATTTCCATGTCGGCCGAAACCAAAAACACCATTTTCGGCCAATAATTTTCAGTGAACGAAATTTTAGTGCATCCCTAGCTAAAATCATAATTTGGGTCAGTACAAACAAACTCCCAGATGCAGAGGCAAGGTTCCCAACCTTTCGGCGAGGATTTTCCTTTATCAAGGTATAACTTGATAAAGGCGAATCCTCACCGAAAGGTTGGCTCCTAACTTTTGTAGCTGGCTCCTAGATTCAAAGCAAATTTGTCAAGCCCTGTCGGGGGGGGGGGGGGCAAATTACCCCTCATTTTAAAAGAGGAGTTTCAGTACTTTTCATTTTGCAGTGTGTGGTCTTCGTAATTTATTCTGAGAGGAAGACAGGGCTGAGTGTCCTTCTAAGCACCAGATAAACAGTTTATTAACCCTTCAGGTTTATTTTAAATTCTATAAAATCTGCTGCTTTCCATATTAACATGTGACATATCATTAGAAATTGCAGACTCACCATTCCAAAGAGGAATCACTTTTTAAATTCGTATAGAACGGGAAATATTCACATTTAAGGCTTGCGGCACACGAGCAAACATTTTGCGTCTGTTTGACTGTACTGTTTGATGTCCGTCGTAGCTTTATAAAGGAGTCAATTAAACATACCACACGAAGCACCTGCGCACTTGTACACGGACGGGCAAAGCATAAAGCCATGGATGAAAAATAACATCGACGTGAAAAAGCTAAACGGACGCAGAAGCAACGCCGCCATGTATTTTCCTAGGGTGTGGAGACATCAGACGTTATGGACGCACTTCACGCAGTACTCACAATATCTCCCATGAAAAGGTGCGGCCGTAACGGATGCAGTACAGTATGCTCGTGTGTCTGCTCCCTAAATGTGATACAGGTATATTTTTTTGTTATCTGTTGTATGTCATGTAGTACATGGTCAGGTAATGTTTATCTTTCAAAATGTTATCTGGGCAAAGCAAACAAGTGTAATTAGCATAATCTCTTCACTTCAAAAGGCTAAAAAGGGAGATAATATTAAATACATGTTCTTTGTGACACTTCCTAAGTGGTCAAGGGGTTAAACCTGTCGAATTGAAACACCAGAAAATCAGGGACTTGTGCCACAGTTCAGCGTTCTGTGAATAGAAGACAATAGTCTTCAAAGGATCAATTTTGATGCTTCCAAATTACACTGTATTTTGCAGACAATTGGCTTGTATTTGGCGAATTAACAGCTTTATGAATTGGCGAATTGCCTTGAAATTCACCTTTCGGTGCATATTCGGAGGTTAGTGAATAACTCCTAAAGTCCTCAATTTAAAATAACATAAGTGGGCTGTTATGATGCACAGCTTCGTGATATGGAAGATGAACGAGTTGGCTTCCATTACATCTTAAATATCAAAGTGATCCTATAAAACAAAAACCGCAGTATTGAGAAGAGGTTTATGCTGTGCCAGGAATAGGCTTTCCCAAGTTCGGGACCATATACAGTACAACCTTGCAAGGTCATCTGAAGTGTTTGAAAAATTTGGTCACAGGACCCATATCGTCACCAACTCAAGTGGCATGCAGCTGGAACATTCAGGGTTGAAAAAGGGAGAATACGTACAGGGTTGATAATGCTGGTCCTAGCCACAAACTGCTAGATCTGGGATTCTATAAAAGCGAGTTAAGTTACAACTATTCAGTAATAAAACAGGCTGAGCTTCCCTGTTAAATTCCACACACCAAGGGAATACTGCAAAGATTCTGAACGCCTCATGCTGCAGGAATGTCTACCTTAGCTCCCTTCTTGCAGTTTTTCTCCTAGTGTGGTATAATCCTGCATTTTTTCTAGACACACGGGATTCTGGTGGAGGCATCTATTTATTTTATCCATCCACCGGCTGGGTGGAGTAGAGGTAACATCACTGCTCTATAACCGTGGAGAGAGACTGTGGAGACACAGGTTTGATCCTCTCACGAGCACCTCTCCAGTAAGTGTCCTTGGGCAAGACACCTAACAGTACATACTCTCCACCCAGGACATACTTGAAAACGAGAGAAATCTCAATGTATCCTTCCTGGTACAATACTTTCTCAAAAAAAAAAAAAAAAAAAGACCCCCACCTCCCCTTTTTTCTGCCCAATTTTTTTGTAGATAAATATACCTGTAAATATTATTATTATTATTCTTTATTTATAAAGCACCAGCATATTCCCTTGGTGTTGAGAGGATTGTCCTCTCTGGCTCAGAAATGCGCAGGTCCCTGCAGCTCTTATGCAATTTGATTAGTGTACGTCAATTAACCTCCCTGGCGGTATTCCCGAGTGTGACTCGGGGTTAAATTTCACTACCGTGAACGGTAACCCCGAGCCACACTCGGGCTGGATGCATACTCACCTCCTCCTGCGCTCCTTCACTGTCCCCCGCAGTGTGATCGCGGCGAGCTGCTTCCTGATAAGGCTCCCTGCGAGTCACACGATGCAGGGGGGCAGGACCAGCAGCAAACTTAGAAAAATATCATTTTACACTGTAGAATCCAAAGTGCAATGTTTATGAACGGCCACTAGGTGGAAGTACAGAATAAGAATTAGACCATACATCCTCTCGCCCTTGTTTTCAGACAGATTTCAGTGTTTTTTGTTGTATTTTATTGAATAGAATTTATTTGCATTATTTTGGATAATTATTTTTGGGATAATAAATTATGTTGGGTTTCAAACTTTGTCGGACTCTGTGTATTTACTATTTTTTAAAAAATTTATTTATAAAAGGATTTTACCAGTAAGGACTCTTGATTTCACGGATTTCAGTGCGTGATTCCTAAATTATTACAGGCTAACTATGTACAAAAACACGTTTCCTTTAACAAAAAAAATGACTCTTTTAGACACGAAATTTTTAAAAAATTAGACCGCCAGGGAGGTTAAGTAGCACACACTGCTGCACTCTCACAGAACACGAGCTGCTGCGAGCATTATGAGACAGTTGATGTCAGCATGATCATTGGTCCATGGCAGTCAGGAAATTCAAAATCCTGTCTGCCGAGAGACAGCTGTATGGGTGAAGGAAACTCCTCTGCTTCCCACAGTAATAATGGCCAATCGGGAGGGAGGCACTGTACGCAGCCTGGCCACTTAATAAGATGGTCAGGATACGTAGTGTGTTCCTTTAAATGCAACAATCAGTGCAAAGTGTCATCCTATCCACTCACCTGCATGTCTGCAATGGGAATCGAGTAAAATAGAGGGGGGGGGGGGAGTAGCTCATGCATGCAGTGACTGAACAAAAAACTTAGATACAATAGATTAGCTGTCACTCATGTGAATGGCCCATTCATCAAAAAGGAACTCCTTTGCTGATGCCTCTTCACACCAGTTCCTCTCAGTTGGGGCGACTTTACAACAGCTCTGGTTAAGTTAGCACCTACTATGGAATAGAGCCGGGGTGTGATTGCAATTGGTGGGACAGGCTTATACAGGAGAGGGTTATACCACAGAAAGGCGGGAGGGGCACCCGAGAAAACCAAACATACTTTCCGCCGGGAAGCCCCCACCCGCTAAATGCGGTTTGTTGGTCCTGCTCTATTCCAGCAGCACTGCTAATTATCAGAGAGGGAGGACACGCCGGCTGTCGTTACATGTACATACCCGGATGAGGAGCGGGAAGTCCCGGGTGACCCCGGTAACGTGGCTCCGCAGCATATTGTGGGTCAGGAGCTTCATTTTTCTCAGTACCCAGTACCCACGTGTCGCACGCCGCAGCAACCCTAACACTTCCGCCAACCACGGCCAATCAACAGCGGTCGCGCGACGAAGCCGGTGCGCATGCTCGGTCACCCTGCGTTTCACCCACCGAGCCTGCGTACTCAAACGACCACCGCGTCCTTGAACAATGGGCACGTGGGGGCTGCGTATGAACGACGCACGCATGCGCATTAGAAGGGTCGTGTCTTGATCGGACGCTATCATTGTGGTGGGCGTGTCTCTTGGGTTGACTAAAACCCCGCCTCTACTTAAGCCTGCCCACTGCTGGTATGGCTTTGAGAATCCCTGCAGCTTCACTTATCCGGCTGGTACCTTTGCGGGCTGCACGCGGCTGTGAATTGAGAGCGCGAGCCATGTCTCTAAAGGTAAACGGCCCGGCAGAGGCAGCACCCCGGCCTGCCTCACGCCCAGCTCCCCCTCTCCCCTCTGCCCCCCTCCAACCCTCTCTCCTCTGCCCCCCTCCAACCCTCTCCCCTCTGCCCCCCTCCAACCCTCTCCCCTCTGCCCCCCTCCAACCCTCTCTCCTCTGCCCCCCTCCAACCCTCTCCCCTCTGCCCCCCTCCAACCCTCTCCCCTCTGCCCCCCTCCAACCCTCTCTCCTCTGCCCCCCTCCAACCCTCTCCTGTGTTATTCTTGGCGCAGGGGTTCTGTCTCTTTAATATCATTTTCCTACAGACAGACGGGGAGGGGGGGGCATAAATCGGTTTATTGTTTTTTAGGATAGTTTTCAGTTCCCCCCTCAGACTGAGCGGCCCAGACCGGTTACATAACATTCTCTCAGAGTGCTGGGCACACCTGGCCGCAGTCTCGTTTTTGGAGGAGCTGTCCAGGTTTTTCCAGTTTTTTTGAAGAGCTAGTTTTTGAAAGAACCGGTTTCTCTGAGTCTCTTCCAGCCAACCAGGAATGTGTCGCTGATGACCAGACTATGACGTCATACGGGAGAAGAGTGATGTTAGGGGGGAGTGATGCCATCTAGGGCTGAACGCGCGGCTTTACGGTCGTGATGTTAGTCTGGGGCCACTCAAGTACAGAAAGGCGTCTGTTGTAAGGGGCATACGTTTTAGATGGATGTTCTTGTGGACGCCATGAATTTTGACGCTAAGCTTAAAAAAACTCCCGAAATGTAGAATCTGAAGAAGCCTTTGCTTTTTGTGGTCTTTTGTAGGGGGAAAAAAAATCAAATGAGCGCTCATCTGATGTCCTGTACTCCCGCCTAGAGAAAGCATCACCTCCATAGGCAGGTCTTGACGCGCGACTTTGTGTTTTGATGCTGACCAAAAAAATCAGTTCTAATGTGCGTGTGTCGTTCCATGTATGATCAGTCAAAAATCTATGATGGACGGCCTGTTGAGTTACAGTGGATGCACTTGGTGTCATGTGATGCAGACTCAATTACTTCAAAGTCCTCGTGATGCCCATGTACCCACCTGTCTGTCTGCCCCTGTGCGCCGCTCTGCCTGTCCTAGCACCAGGTCTTGATGGTTTTTGTATGCGTACAAGTGAGATCCTACTTTCAGACGTGTTTTCGGCAGCGCGTGCAACCTGTTCCATCAGTATGTCCTAGCATGGAATGTTCATTAATTGGAAAGTCAGAATATTCGGCACAAAATTCACCTTTTCCATGGGCAACAACTAAGCTGTATATAACAATATGGACAATTCTCATGCTATTACTCCATATCTGGGTCATGATGTATCAAAAACCGGGTTCATAAACAATGTTCTTGACGTTTTGGAACAACGTCGACATTGATGCTCAGGTATTCATTAGGTCGGCTGATCCTCCTTGGAAATGAAGTTCCAAAACAAATGTAGGGCCAAGTTTTCTGACCCCCCCCCCCCAATCCAAAATGTCATTGTAGGGGTTCATAGAGCATTTCTTTACTCAATCTAGGGTGTGCCTGTGTGCACATAGAGGTGTATTGTCCTTCTATTCCATTGGTAATGGGGCGCCCTGGGATTATGATCAGCGCTGCATCTTGGCCACCTTTCACCCATCGCAGCTTTGTTACCACTGCCTGAGAGGGTTCCAACTGTCAGCCCTCTACTTGGATTCCCAAAAGATGGATCATCTTCCCCAGACAGGGAATCGGGTCACTTGGACCCTTGACCAGGTGTCCCTCTAAAGCAGGAGCTTGACAAATCTATTACAAATGTAAAAAGCCAAACTTGCATATTTAGGAGCCACGACTAAAGTTATGTGGACTCCTCCAAAAAAACTTTAAAGAGCTGACCGAATTCCAGAAGCCAGTGGCTGCCACATCTGGATTTGAAGACAACCCTTCTCTTGCCACCTACTGATGACGCTCTAGCAAGCAAAATGCGTTTGAGGTATCTGCTAGTTTTTTTTTAAATATTCCCTCCTTTATTACCCAATTATTGCCCAATAAAGTAGTTTTTATATTCCCTTCGGCTTTCTGTCTTAATTGGAGAAACTGTTACTGCAATACTACTGAGGACTTCACAACGAAGAGAAGGAATCCGGCGCCCCTGTGTTTGGTGCCTATTGTATTAAGTGGCACCAAGGAACGGGAGTAGTTCTGCATATTTTATTGTATGCTGCTCATTCCAAAGTGTGTAATTTTTTTTTTTTATTTTCTTTTTGAGGTTACCCCACAAGTGAGGTCTATTATACAATGGCGTATTATTTAAGATACTCGACCAAGAGTGAGAGCTGGCATTCACAACAGCAGGTCATGCCGACGGGGAGAAAGAACCCTCAGAATGAGGTGTGGAATTCTAGAAGCCACTGGCTACTAAGTGTCTGGATTTGTCAAGAATACACAACTCCTGCTTCATGAGGGCATGCCAAAGGGGAGAGAGAATCAACGGAAAACAGTGTGGAAATGTAATGTGTCGTGGTGATCTCTGTGGTTCTTGGAAATATTGCACTACAGCAGACATCCTGGAAATGATACGCAATCCATGCCAAGTCTTGCTGTTCTTAGTATGCCGGGGGTGTTGTAATTTTTATTTGCCTTTTTTATATGTAGTTTCGTGGTTGTATATTTTTGCTATTGCAATATATGTATTTTGACACCTCGCATCACGATGTGAGCAGAGGTAGGGGTCAAATACTAAACTGAGATTTGGCACAACCAGTCATAGAATTGTAAATTATTACATGTCATCTTTTTAACCAAAATGCCCAAATTGGAAAATTCTCTAAATTTTGTCAGTCAGAATTTCCAGATCCCTTTTCAATTTTTATTTTACAGCCCTAATAATGAATATTTAATCACACAGCGATCATTTATTAAATGGGATTTTAGGCAGAGATATATATATGTATATATAATATATATGTGTATGTTTATTTATATTGTTTGCATAAAACCTGGAAATGCATTAATTCTACCAACTTCCATTGGAGACGTGCATTTTTTTCAAATAGAATCCTTTTCAAGTAAAAATACCCTGCTGCGATTCCAAAAGTATCCCTCTTTCATTATACACCCCCATTCCGAAGATGTTCCTTGTGTAGTTCTTGTTGCCTTTTTGTTATTTTGAACATTCTAAACTCTTTAATGATATGATCTGCCTGCCTGGGAATTTTTTATCCTTCAATTTGCCCCTGAACGTTATCGCATTCAGAAATGGACATGTAGATCGGGGTTTTGTTCGCTTTGTCTTATGCATTGTTCACTTTGGACAGTGATGGCAAACTTTGGCACCTCAGATGTTTTAAAACTATTAGATTTCCCATGATGCTTCACCAGTTTTTAAACGGTTTGGGCATCATGAGGAATGTAGTTCAGAAACATTTGGTACCAAGATTCGCCATCACTTAAGATATATTGTGTCTGAACCTTGACAATAACTTTTTATTGTAAAAATTAAGTTAACCCGATCTTGGGCTACGCAAAACTGAATTGCTCAATCTGAACATTGTGCTAGCCAAAACTAGTAATTAGGCTAGGCTTTTTTTTTTTATTTTTTTTGGATTACCCATACAAAACTTTCAGTTGGCATGGACCTCTTTGCCAGCAAGCGGTGACAGGTCAGAGGAGCTACCCTGCATGCATGTCCTGTGTTTACAGATCCCACCTGGAAAGTATCATAGGTGCCACAGATGAGCATAAAAGGCTGAGGACCTGCAGGGATTTATGGGATATGTTGTTAAACCCTCATCTTTTTCCCTTGTGTCATGGTGAATAAAATTACTATAAGCTGAGAGCAGCAGGTTCTCTTTGCCACTGTGTCTACATTGGTGTTGTGCATCTTTGGAAAATGTTGCACATACTTCTTAAAGCAAGCATGTTGCGGTAACTAATAGGGTTACTTGCCAGGAATAATGTGGCATATGTTGGAGATATTTGAGAAGCTCTACCATACCAGTTAACCATTTATAGGAAACCGGTCGTTAAGTATCAAATATCAGTTTGTTTCGTGACCAGACCCAGGAAGTGGTAACATTATATCGATGATGTATTTGGTTAAAAACAAAGGGCGCTCCTGGTTACTAAGAGGAAGAATGTGAGTAAAATAATAAATAGGGATTTTTCTGACTTTAGAATTAACTTCCTGGAAGAATCAAAGTCCCAGCACTGAGTATACACCTTAATGAAATGGATCTGTCAACGTGTGGGTTCAACAATGACTTTTCTTAAAGGGCTCATCACACCGTATGCTTTTATTTCATCTATTTTATTCACCTTCACTTCCTTTTTAATAATGTCACATTTAAAAGTAGAATGCAAAGAGAATGGGGATTAAAAAGTGTAAAATGTCATTTATATAAAAGGTTTTTTAAAGTGGATCTCATGCTTAACAGATCCAGGTAGCCACTGACACTGAGGCTAATGTCAGACGAGCGCACTCTGCGTGCGTGCACAACAGACGGATGTACTGATGTAAGATACTGCAGACCCCACACGATCTGGTTTTCTTGACGGATGTTGGAAAACTATGGGAAATAAAATTAATATAAAAGTTGATTTTACATGATCTGAAAAGCCATTTTGTGTGTCCAAGGTGCTGGACGTCGCATATGCGGTCCAACTGACTTCGTTCCATCTCACACAACGCTATGTGGACGTGGCGCACGCTGTGCGTCCACTCTAGCGGTTTTACGTTCTTGCATAAATTACGTTGTGCGTGCGCAGTTCAGTGGGGACGCACTTAATGTGTGGGTCTCTTGACCATGATTCTATACTACGACGGACGTTACTTGTGCGGCGACACGGATGTGATCACTGCGTTCTGACACGGGCCTTAAACCTCTTATCTGGATCCTTTTATTATACTAACTATACTGAAAGAATCATTTAGGCTCCTAAAGGTGTGTAGATGGCTCACACTTTCTAACCGATTCTTCGTTTTGATACCTGTTAAGTCCTATTTTTATCCCAACAGGTATGTCTTAATGCTTTACTGTAAGCAGGTAAGGTATACTACAAGATCCCAACAGTCATTCGATGCCGTTTTATTGGATGTCTATGTATCTCTTCAAAAGGCGTTAATGAAAGGGATTCTCTGGAAGAACCTGGTCACAGGTTTCCTATTAAAACATAGCATAGAGTGATTACCATCCTGCTGTCTTCTGTTTCTTAGTGTGATTTAAATTCTTCTATTACATAGTGAGAGACGTTGGGCAACAGGCAGGGGTGAAGTCGCGGTAGAACATTTTAGGAACGCGGTTCCTCCACTATTTTTGCAGAGGGAACAGAGTTCCCATTGGTCCAATAGACGATCAGGGTAATTCAAAGATCCGAAAGGTAACTGAAACGCTGAAAATCAGCGTTCGGTTAACTTTCTTGGCCATTCGGCTATCCAGAGAGCAGGCAATTCGACAAATGTTGGCAAATTTCCTGCACATACGGTGCCTGTTCATCTATTCAGAGAACAAAAACCAGCAGTGACAAGTAGGGTTGCACCAATACTAGTATCGGTATTGGTGCCGATACCAGGTACTCGTGTAGTACCCCCGATTTATTTTTTTCCGATGCATTGAGCCCGGCATCCTAGGGGCTGGGGCAGCTGTCTGAATGCTCTATCGGCATTCGGACAGGCCCTGCAGCTGCTCTCCTCACTTTGTTTATACTTACCTTCCTTTAGTGACGCCGGGAAAGTTTCCGCGCGTTGTAAGGACCCCAGCTGCGATCACATGGTCCCACGTGGTCGCGGCTGGGGCCTTCCAGTGAGCGCGCGAAGACTTTCCTGGCGTCGCTCAGGAAGGCAAGTATAAACAAAGTGAGGAGAGCAGCTGCAGGGCCTGTCCGAATGCCGATAGAGCATTCGGACAGGCCCTGCAGCTGCTCTCCGCTCATACTTGCCTTCCTGAGCGACGCCGGGAAAGTTTCCGCGCGTGCGCTCGTTGGAAGGACCCCAGCTGCGATCACATGGTCCCACGTGGTCGCGGCTGGGCTCCTTCCAAGGAGCGTGTGAAGACTTTCCCGGCGTCGCTAAAGGAAGGTAAGTATGAGCAGAGAGTGCCAGGTGACCTGGGAGGGGGGGGCATTATCCATGAGCGGGGGGGGGGGGGGGGGGGGGTGGAATCCACGAGCTGGAGGGGCATATGAGACCTGGGGGCTTTATGAGGTCTGTTCTTATTGGAAAGCGGTCACATGACGTAAAAGTATCAGTACTCGGTAGGGCTGTGCAATATTGACAAAATAATCATATTGCGATTTCTTGAATGAATATTGCTATTGCGATTTTATTTGCGATTTAGCCAATTGTTTTTTGCTTTTTCAAACATGCTACATACATTCTAAATGAATTCAGTATTCAGCACATGGAAATACTGCCCCAGCACATGGATACTGCCCCAGCTCACCTCTGTGCGCCACGTGTTCGGCTCCCTGTTAACTTCTGTCAGCATGGAGCTTGAGCGCTCGCCTGGGGGAACCATGTGACGAGCCGCGAGAACGCGGCTCGTCACGTGGTTCCCCCTGCGAGCGCCCAAAGCACCATGCCGCTGGAAGTTAACAGGGAGCCAAAAATTGCAGCCTTATGCGATTTAGAAATTGCAGGGTCAGAAATCGCGATGCGATTGCAATTAATTGCACAGCCCTAGTACTCGGTCTCAAAGTGGTATCGGTGCATCCCTAGTGAAAAGTTGCCAAAATGCCCTGCCATTCGTTTGCTTCATTCAACAGGTTTATTCAGGCGAATCCCATAGGCTTCAATGTTTAAAAATATATATTTTTTTTTTTTTCCAATATCTAATAAACCGTTTATAATTTTCTGCAGTAAGGAGTCTATATATTTTATTTTTTTCTGTAACAGCCCTTTTATCATTCATTGGACCTCATATGTAAAGTTCAGACATTTTCACTCAGTAGTTTGTTTGCAAACAGCGTTTCCCTTTTCAAACATTCAAGCAGTTTTTTTGTTTTTAATTCCCTGCATTCGTCTGCGGTGTCAGCTTTTTCCGGCGGCTGCGCTGTGTGTGATCGGCTCCTGCTTGGGTTTTTCCAGCGTTTTTGGCATATTAATCCAGATATTTTTTGCAGGTTTCGGTGTGCATTTGCCCTCATTTTGCTGTGAGTTTTGCGGTGACTTTTCCCTGCATTTCGGCGGCCCTGTGGTGCTTGCTGAATACACCGCAGGGTGGCCGACATGGGAACACCAAATTGGAGAACGAAAAGTCACCAAACGTGCGGTGGTTTTGCGATTCTCTTTGAACACAAGCTTCATAAAGGGTTATTCAATCGTGTTTTTTTTTTTTTTTTGTACTTCACCCCTGGCAGCAAGTGTATTTAAGACAACTCCTGTGAATTAACGTGACAGTCCTGCTTGATGTGCTCATCACTCTTATTCAGCTCTCGGTTATTCTTTTGACAGGTCAACGATAGTCTTCCAGATGTGGAGGTGTATGAAGGGAGTCCTGGTAATAAGATCAGTCTGAAGGACGTGTTTAAAGGCAAGAAAGGTGTGCTCTTCGGCGTCCCTGGGGCATTTACACCCGGCTGCTCCAAGGTATGAATGTTACATAACGCTATATGAGATGCATGCACAATCAAGTGCCACGTGTTTTTAAAGTGAATATGTTGAGCTCATTTATTGGGGAATTGCTTCAAATATATGTTGGCAAAAATAATAAATATATAAATAGAATGCAAACACAGATTTTTGAGTAAAATGGAGTAATTCCTTGTTAAAGTTATGCTGTCCCACTCTACCGTGTGGTATTTTACAGAGGGTGAGTTCCAGCACTGAACGGAGAGCTTCCTGCAGGACAGCCCTCCATTCACTTTGTGTTTTGTGTGGCTGACATTTGGCACACTGACAAGTCAGTCTGCCAAAGTCACAACATTGCGACAGCCCACAGCAAGCTCCGACCATTGGGGGGGGGCAGCAGCACCCAACCATAGATTGGGGTAAGCACAGCCTACGAGATCTTCTTTTATGTGGAGAGCTCTCACGTTGCTCTCATTATTTTATTCATTTATAAAGCGCCGGCATGTTCCGCAGCGCTGTACAATACATTGAACAACATTTGACAAACAGTACAGGAGGAGATGAGGGCCCTATTCCCATAGGAACTCACAATCTAGAAGGGTTGTAGTTGGAAACAGGACTGCAAGATGAGTGATTGATGGTTGCGTGGTAGGCTTCCCTAAATAGGAACATTTTAAGGGAGTGTTTGAAGGAAGAGAAATTAGGGGAAAGTCTGACTGTATGAGGGACTGCGTTCCAGAGAATAGGGGCTGCACATGCGCAGCCCCTAGTCTATCATGGGAAGAGGTGATGCAGGGAGAAGCCAGGCGTAGGTCGCTGTTTGACCTTTAGGGAGCAGGCTGGGGTGTATTTGATTTATTGAGGACAGGTAGTGGGGAGCTGAGTTGGTGAGAGCTTTGTAGGTAAGGATTTTGAAATTCTGCAGTGGATGGGGAGACAGTGAAGTAAGAGGCAGAGACAGTGGTGGGTGAGGTGGATTAGCCTGGCAGAGGCGTTCAGGATGTATTGTTGGGGGGGGGCCAGATAAGAGATTATTGCACTAGTCAAGTCGGGAGATTACCAGGGCTGGGTTTACACCTGAGCGTATCTCATATCTGTGTATTACCTGCCATTCTTGACAATTAGAAACGCGCGTCGTACTTTTTTTTTTTTTTTTTTTTTTTTGACTATGGAGGCGTCCAATGAATAAAAGACTTTAGTGCCTTTTGCGCCTGTTGCCATGTGCAGAATGTGCGTTCATACACGTGTTTTTGACGACGCAAACACCCATTTCAGCACGTTCACGTTGAAGTCTATGGCTGTAAGAAGCTCCTGTACTTCTCTGGGCGTAGGGTGTTTTACAGCACGTTCCTACGCGCTGTAAAATGCCCAGGTGTGAACCGTGCCCAAAGGAAATAATGGGATTTCGGTGTTTGAGTGTTTTACATCGCGTAGGAGCGTGCTGTAAAACGCTCAGGTGTGAACCTGACCGAAGACCAGTGCGTTATCCACCCCCCCCCCTTAATCACTAGAAAGATACCGCTAATTGGAACAATTAATACATATTTCAACATTAATTTCAAATTTTGAGTGTGGGACAGTGGGTTAAATCACGGCTTGACAAAGCCAGGAGCCTGGTAGCCACTGGCTCTTAATCTAAAAGCAGTCTTTGGCATCTAAAAACATCTAGTTGGCTTCAATGTTTTCTTCCTGTCTCGTGTGTGTGCATGCAAACCAATAACGTCTGTACATTGTAATCTTGTTTTAACACAAGAGGGGTGTGTGTGTGTGTGTGTGTGTATAATAAATTATATATATATATATATATAATTTATCGGAGCGGCCAAACTGATATTAGAAGCAACGCTCTACACTTCTAGGCTCAAAAAAGTAGCCAAAATATCCAAGTGATAAATAGAAGCGTCTAAAATCATCATTTTGGGTCCGTACAAACCCACTCCCAGATGCAGAGGCAGGATTCGCCTTGATCAAGGTATAACTTGATAAAGGTGAATCCTCGCTGAAACGTTGGCTCCTAACTTTTGTAGCTGGCTCCTAGATTCAAAGCAAACTTGTCAAGCCCTGGGTTAAATGTGCAATGTCATGGTTAGTAGGCGAGCAGAAATCCTGGATGTATAAATTTTATATAATTTAGGACTAGACCCTTGATTTAATAGTGTCGCAGTTCTGGGAGTCTACAGATTGACCAAAAAATACTGTCCTATAATATGAAAAAATTTAGCCACAAGAATTAATAAAATACGTCTTACTCAGTCTTTATTTACCTGTACAATGTTTCTGTTTGCTTGGAAGCGTTTGTAAAACATTCCAGCTTGTTGGAACAATTTTTTATTTTTTTTTCTCTAAATCTATTTCCTATCTTTGTTATTGCCATTTGAAAAGAGTCCTTGAAGTCCCTGCACTGGCACCGCAGAAGCAATAAATGTACTGTATACAGATATATACGGAGTATATATTCTGCATGGTTACATGCTATAGGTACCGTTTAAAAAAAAAAAAAAAAAATGACAAATCTGGGTAGTTTTCAGTCTGGTTCCCCCCCCCCCCCTCTCCGTCACCAGTTCATCCCATAGTTACACACGTTACACAACACAGGGACAATCAGTGTTTGTTATATAAGCCACTCCTTCCCCCTAGGGCCCTGACAACTTTTTTTTATTTTTTTTCTCTGAGCGTTTCCATCGCTGTCTGGGAAAGCAAACAATTTTTTTTCCTTTAGTGTAATCTGCTGTTAAAATGTCAAATTGAAAAATATATAATATTTTTGACATGCCACAGCACGAACATTACATTCCTTAGCAATTGTGTGTTTTAAATCTTTATCTTCTCTAAAACCAAGAATGCACCAGTTTTGCGTCACAAGCTTTTTATTTGAACACTCTTGTGTGTTCAGGAGCGAAAATCAATGTTTGAAGTGATCAGGTTTGGTTTTTGCCCCCAAGCAATGCAAGCGCAGCATGACATTAGCCATTGTGTTTCCTGCTTCCAGTTCTTTTTAATCATTAGGGTGTGGACGAGGTGCAGTTGGATTATCTGCTACATATTACTTGGCCTTGACTCCTGTCACCCTCGGTCTCGATCACTGGTGTGCGCAGCCCGTTACATTAAGGTGTGCACCAAATGGAATATTTATTAATATTAAACTTATTTTTAGAAGATTTTCCTCAATACACTTTCCATTAGGAATAACAAGCCTTTAATCAGTCAGTTTTTATGCTCTTCATCATGAACCAAATAAGGGACTTCTAAAATGTCAATGTAGGAGGTGAAAGGGGACATCCTCACCCAACATTAGGGTGTCCCTGCGCATGCCTATGGTCTTGACATAAAAATCGGCATCCTTCTTTGATTAGCTGGCTGTGCATGGTCACAGCTCTCCCACTTAACAAAGTAACACGTGTGGATGATCTATGTGGAATTGTTGTGCTAGTAGATACATATACCTTTTTTATAAGAATTTTTGTGCCGATCTGATATGCGCGACTGATTTGCTCTGCAGACTCATCTGCCTGGGTATGTGGAAAAAAGTGAAGAGCTCAAGGCCCAAGGGATAGCAGTCGTGGCGTGCCTCTCTGTCAATGATGTGTTTGTGATGACCGAGTGGGGAAAATTACATGGAGCACAAGACAAGGTGAGCATTAAGAATGTTCGGGAAGATGATTGCTTACACATTGGAAGTCACTTTGCAAACTGCAAAACTCTTGTGTTCGTAAATTTCATGATCTAGCGCAGTGTGTCCCAAACCTGTCCTCAGGACCCTCTAACAGGCCAGGTTTTACAGATCTCCTTCTAGAAATTTCAAACGAGTGCTGCAATCACCTTTGCATCAGATCCTGCAAACCTGGCCTGTCAACGGGTCCAGAGGACAGCTTTGGGAAACGCTCTAACTGCACGACACCCTTTTCAAGATGAGGGTGTTGAAAGGACAAGATCACCATCCACATCACAAAGCCATGTGATCGACACGAGGCCATTGGCACAAGACAATCACATGGTTGCAGAGACATGTTTGCCACTGCCAACCTGCTTCACCTCACAGGCGGTCTACATCAGCAATACTGCCATCCGGAGGTAAACCTAACATTATTGCACCGGTAAGTGCCATGGCTGCCACTCTAGGGCATGAGAAATTTATGAAATTATCAAGCTGTTAACGACAACCTTGGAAGAGGGACCCGTAGTGTTTTAAAGCACAGATGGCACATTGCAAAGAGGTTACTGGGCTATTGTGAGGTTTGGGGTACATTCCGGGTCAGACTAATATGGAATAGCCAGGTCTTCCATATATCTACTACCCTTTCTATATCACTGTTACTGCTCCCACTGGGAGGCTATTCCATGTAACAGTGATCTAGAAAGGGTAGTAGCTCACACGGGAAGGATGATTTAAATAATGGGCGGAACTAACACAAAATCCCCAGCCAGCAGTGACCGGGGAAGGGGGATTAGCACAGGCTCTGAGACAGCACCACCATGTAACCCCAGCATCCGCCTTTACCCTTGGGCTGTGCCCGGTGGCTCAGTCTGACCCTGGGTGCGGTACCAGTCGTTTAGGCGGCTGGGTTTCGCAATGGTGGGACAGAAGGTAGTCCTAACAAGCAAAGATAACCACAAACACTAGAAATACAGTATAGTAGGCGTGAAAATACAGATACACCTAGTCCAAAAAGCTAGCTGGATCAAACACAGATTTACTGTCAGATTGTGTGTGGAGATATAGAATCTCAGAAATTATCTACAAGGGTTGTGGTGGAGGACTAAGTGTTATTGCAGGACCCACCTGCACATCACAGCAATTCAAAGAATTGCATCCCAGAGCTCCTGTGCCACATTCCCCATATGCAGCAAGGAACTCTGGGTAGGATATGCAAATGACCTCTGTGTGTATATATAATTACACACACTTTCTCCTGATTGGCCGGTGTCACGAGTGCACCAAAGCACACACGATGTCACATGCACGACTGGCCGCCGGCCACATAAAAGGCTGTGCTGGAAGGCCGGAGAACGCTGCAGGACCACTGCTGTCTGACAGCTATAATTTCTACAATTTTTTTATTTTTTTTTTTTTTTTTTTTGCCTATTTGGTCTGAGCCAGCAGGGGGTTTATGGGAGACGTAGTTCAGCTTTTAGAAGCTGCTGAAAACTAAGCTACTGCTTAAGTGTCAGGCAAGTATATCCAACTCTAATGTTCACCCCATCCATAACGATCACACCAATTTTCCTGATCCAGCTGTACCAATCGACCTTCATCAACCCCATTTTAATTTTCTACCCCCCCCACTATTTCAGCTAGTAGCTAGTAGCTTTGTAGTGAATGTTGATATAGCTGTGATCTTCTGCACAGAATGCTAATTATTCTTTTGGAGCTTCTACAAACTGCAGGGAGTTAGTCGCTGGGGATGTAACAGTCTCTTGCCGTTTCTCAGGGTGGAGTTCTTGTGCTGTAGATTTTACAACAAATCCTTTGAAAAAGAGAAACTTGGATTCTTCTGAGATTGCTAGTTCTTGAGCAAGTATTTGCACCTCTTTACTGACATTCTTTAAAGCTGGATTCAACAAATCCATATCCATGTTCATAGAATTTTTATTTCCGTAACCATTTACATAAAACTACAAAAAATTTATATTTTCTAGTTCCCCTGCTTGAAATAACGGAGATCAGGGTTTGACAGTTTTCTTGCTGCTTACTCTCTGCTTGATCCGCACCAGTCCAGCTTTCGCTCCCAGCACTGCACTGAAACTGCTCTGACCAACGTGACTAATGATTTATTTGCTGCTAAAAGCAAAGGTCACTTCTCCCTTTTATTCTTCTTGACCTTTCTGCATTTGACACTGATCATCCTCTCCTCCTCATGCTGTGTCAACTTTGCCTTGGTGACATTGCTCTCTCCTGGTTCTCTTCCTAGCTCTTCGCTCCTTCAGTGTCTCCTTCGCTGGTGCTTCTTCACTCCCGGTTTCTTTCAGTTGAGGTATCTGACAGGGCTCTGTCCTGGGTCCCCTACTCTTAATCTATACTGCCTCTCTTGGCGAACTCCTCTTCCTATGGTTTCCAATATCATCTCTATGCTGACGACACCCAAATCTACCTTCTCCCGGTCTCTCTCCTTTTGTGTCGGACCATGTTACTGCCTGTCGGCTGTCTCTGACTGGATGACCTGCCATTTCCTAAAGCTTAATCTCTCTAAAACTGAACTTCTCGTCTTCCCTCACTCTAAAACCAACATTCCTGCGCCCATTTCCCTTCAGGTGAATGCTGTCACTATTACTTCCACCTCACAAGCCCAGTGCCTCGGTGTCCTAGACTCTGATCTCCTTTTACTCCTCCCATTCAGCCACTAACCAAATCCTGCTACTTCCACCTATAAAAAACATTTGCACGTGTCCATCCCTGTCTTAATCAGGACTCTGCTAAAATGCTCTTCCAAGATCTTATCTCCCGCCTTGACAATTGTAACTTCCTTCTCTCTGGCCTTGATCAGATTCTCCCTCTGCAGTCTGTAATGAACGCCTGTGCCAGGCTCGTACACCTCACCACCTGCACATCATCAATTGGTCAGTCTCTACACTGGCTGTTTCCTTTTTTAGAATCCAATTCAAAATACTGGTGCTCACGTACAAAGCTCTCCATAACCGCGCACCTACCTCTGCCAATGATCCCGACCACTTCGCTCTGCCAATGATCTGATGTTCTAGTCTCCTTGTACCCTCACCCCAACTCTCTCCTTCAGGACTTCACAAGCTTAAAGGGACACTCTAACAAAAAATCACCCCCCCCCCCCCCCCGTTTTTAATCCTAACCTATCCCTATTCCCTTAAATAGTTAGTTTTTGTTTTTGTGTTTTTAACTGTAATACTTACCCTAAAATCCTCGTTTCCAGCGCTGCTTTTTTTTTTTATACTCCCCTCCCTCTTCCGCTCCCATCCTTTTCTTGCCTTCTGGTTTACGTGAGAAGCGCACATGCGTGCCTCCCATAAGCCAGCCAATCGGCAGGCTTCCTCCCGGCTCCCTCTGAGGATTAGTGTTGCGCGCAACACTAACCCTCAGAGGGAGCCGCCAGCATCGGCGGTGAGTTGGAGACGTCATCGTGCTGAAAGCACGATGACGTCTCCTACTCGGCAAAAGTCGGCAGAAGCGGGAAATATGATTCCCGCTCTGACAGCTGGGAGGGCGGAGTAAAGTTCTCCGCCTCTCAGCTGTTTTCAGCATTTACAGCTGAACTGCTGAGTGGCGGGAGGGGGGACAGAGGGCAGCATACTCTAGGCAACATGACCACCTAAGCTATTTTAGGTGGTCATGATGCCCAGAGTGTCCCTTTTAACACCTTTCTATGGAATTCTCTCTCCGGCCCTTCAAGAAGTCACTGAAAACACACTACTTTAGAAAAGCCTATCGGCTCACTCCATGATTCCCCCAACTGTACATTTCTTGAAACCTCTTCACATACACCCCATCAGCTGCCCGATGCTAAAGGGGGAAAAAATTCACTTGCAAATCTCCCCTTTATCGTCCCCGTTTTTACTAGTAGATTACAGGGCAGGCACTGTGTCCAGCAGACTGAGCCATAGCGGCTGCTAAGATCCAGGATGCTCGGGCAGCGCTAAAGTGTCGTATCAAGCATCACCTCCATGGAGGCTTCTGCTGCCGGATCACAGGACCGGTAGGAGATCTCCTCTCGTGAGATCCTGCAGAGTGATCGCGTAGGGAGACTGGGGACTTTTCCCCAGTCTCACTTTGTTCCTGGCAGCCAGAAGTGACAGATTGGGCCGCCGTTCTCACCGCGAGGTGAGTATTTGATTTTTTTTGGAGGGGGTGGGGGGGTTCCAGCTGTAGCTGATTCCACAGAAGTGTAATCCGTTAGCTAAAGCTTTAAGCTGTAGCAAATGTTTTTAGTTAATGACATTGGGGTGCAATTGGCATTAGGACTAATTACTGATTGCTTACACTTTGCTCTCCCCATGGTAATTATAAGGAGCGCAAAGTACCGTAAGCACGTGCTAAAAAGTGCTTTTTATTTAACCCATTGGCCTGCCGCAAAGATTGACGCTTTTATGGGAGTGATAGTGTTAAGTGATGGCACCTTTAGTGGGTTACCTCTCTCAGCTTAGATTGTAAGCTCTTGAGCAGGGTCGTCTCCTACTGTTCTGTGTGTTGAACTTGTAAGTATATTTCATATTCTCTCACCCATTGCACAGCGCTACAGAACTTGTTAGCGCATTATAAAAATGTATAACCGCATAGGACTGCATCGCTTCATTTTTGGGATCCTGCGAGTAAAACTGTCCCTATTAATTCACCTGCTTCAATAAGGTATTGCCGTATTCAGTGGGGAATCCTTTTATCCTCTCCCATTGGCTGCACTGGATAATGAGCTTTATGGGTCTGGAGGTGTCGCTTTCATTGTGCCTCTGCCCCATCCCTCTTCAAGTCGAATGTACCTACTGCTAGAATAGCCTTTGTTAATCCATATCTGTCCTAATTGTGTGTAATGTTCATTTTTTTACATCACCCAGATCTCTCGTAAACCGGTCTCTCCACAGGATGATATGCAAATAGAAAAAACATTTTATATAGTTCTACATTATACAAATGGCAATTTATGGGGGGGGGGGGGGGTGCTCAACATTAAGGATGTAGTGTATGAATATGGAATACACCTGCTTTGCTCAGTGTCTTTGCACTCCTCAAATACAGCAGGGAATTCTGGGTTGGAAACTAAGACCACATTCTCATTTTATTGCATGAAAGGCCTGCTTTAGGACAGACAACGCACATACGAGTGAAGTTCTATTCTAGATTGATTCAAGCATATGTTACAGCAGTGGTTCCTAACTCTCAAGTACCTGTAACAGGCCAGGTTTTAAGAATCACCTTGGGGAAATGCAGACTGAATCCTGCAATCACTGAGAAGCCAATCATATCACCTGTGCTGTGCTTCAGGTATCTGGCAAACCTGGCCTATTGGGAGGTCTTGAATACAGGGTTGGTTGGAAACCACTGGATTAGAGGGGGTTATTCACAAAGCACCAAAATTTCCGCACTTTATACTTTGGCGGTTCAATTTCACTGGCCCTTCGGCGAATTCACTATTCCCTGCAGGGTCACTGTAGTGCACCGTAGATGTAATTGCTGACGAACACGAACCTCAGAAAAATCTGTACTCTGCTTTTCTTCTAATAGGTGTTTAAACTAATAAAATGGCATTAAACTGTCTAAAGTCCATTAAAAAATAAGGTCTGTTACAGAATTTAAAAAAAAATCAAATGTCATCCAAAAAAATACAAAATGTTTAAAAAGACGATTTGCTGTAAAATGAGAAGTGTAAATGCTTTAATAAAAAACTGTCTTGTGGGATTCTCATGTTTAAGCCTGTCAAACCAAAGAAAATCGGCATTTCACTGACCCTTCGGTGAGTAGGGTGGCCCATAGAGAAATATTGTTTAATGTCGCTGCTGCCAAACTGCACTTTGCTGTCAATTTGTCAAATTGACAGCTTCAGGAATAGACTAACTGCCACGCAACTGAACCGTACATTGAGATTCATCATTCAGTGCCCTTTTGGTGGCAAGTTCAGTCCTTTCTGAATAACCCCTTAGGGCAGTGGTTCCCAACCGCTGTCCTAAAGTACTCCTAACAGGCCAGATTTTGCAGATCACCTTGGGGGGAATGCAGACTGAATCCTGCAATCACCTGTGCTGTGCTTCAACTATCTGCAAACCTGGCCTGTTAGGGGGACTTGATCGGAGTTGGGAATCCCTGCCTTAGGGTTATGCAACAGCAGTCACTCTTGGACCGTTGTTTCAGGTTGTTGGCCTCATCAGAAGGAGATAAGCTAGTGATTGTTGCAGAGTGGTTCTGATTTCGGGTGAAAATTAAAATTAATGGACAAAGTGAGCTTTCAGGCAAAGCAAGTTTGGATTTTTGTGGCAATTTATTTCATGTTGACTTGTATTCTAATACAGTGCTTAAAGAACTAAAACTGACTAAGTATATTGTCTGTTTTTTTTTTTTTTTTTCTGAAACTTTAGTTAATCCTTCATGAGATTTAATTGGGTTTTCCCTCGGTGTTGACATTAAGCAGCATCTGTCGTAGCACAGCCCCCTATCCTTCTCAGCCACACACGTGTAGTCTGCACCAACTGCTACCGAGTGGCTGATGCAATGAACACGTCCGCACTTGCTGATCGTCTTTCTCTTTAAACAGGTTCTCATGCTCGCTGATCCCAATGGAGCTTTTTCCAAGGTAAGTGATTTGTGTGCCAAGTATCAATAGCAACCAAACCCTGGGGTATCCTTGCCATGCATGACACTGTCAACATTGTATTGTGATGCGTCTGTACAGTGTCATCTGACAGCTTTTCATTTTTAATAGTTTTATATAAAATTTCAGGTTGCTTTGAAAATGTTTGGCTTGTGACAATGTTTTAGCCACATCAATATCTGCTGTACAAATAAAAGCGAGAAGCTTTCATTTAGAAGATAATACGTATTCATGGTCTGCCCAATTTACATGTGGGTTCAGGTATTGCCAGCTACCTATGATGTAGGCCTAACCTCTGAAAATGCTTGTGCTGCAGAGGAACCCTCTTAGTAACAAACACAGATGAGGCATAAATAACTTTTTTTTTTTTTTTTTTGTATGGATTTGTGAGCGATTATGTCTGATTTAGAAACATTAACCATATATTTTCTATCAAATATGTGCTACAAGTGCATACTTTGTCTTTGTTTGCTTTGTATGTACTGAAATTGATCACAATAAGCCCCCTTGCCATTCATCTCCCATGTTCCTAAGCTGTTAAGGTTGGCTGAGCTTAATGTGAAATGTAGTTCTGAAACATCTGGAGGGCCAAGGTTGCTCACCCCTGCCTTAGATGACTGGGTTTGGGGCTTAAACCTTGATTTGCAAAGACCAGTTATTCCGCCGAGGATACCTTTTTTTTATTTTAAGATTTCTATTTTTGCCATTTTAATATGCAATAACAATTAAAAGCTACGGGCCATATCCTACAAAGAGCGGCACAGTGTGCAGACCCCCGGCTTGCCTCTGGCAGTGAGGTAGCAAGGATGCATTAAGAGGGGCTGCGTTTATTAAATCCCCTTTAACTGCATATTGTTGGTTATTTTCCTCAACTTTTATTCTTCATTCGAGATGCCCAGATTGCCCTGAAATCGGATTTTAAAGGACATTCTATTGAGCTCAAGCATGTTAATTGTTTTTGATGTGTTTTTCTCTTTCTCCGTGCAGGCTACAGGACTTGGCATAGACAAAGCTGAACTTCTAGCTCTGTTTGGAACCCAGAGGAGCAAGAGGTGGGTTTTTTTTTTTTTTTTTTTTAAACATTCCTCCTTGGTGGCAGCATGAAAAGGAGCACACAGTGATGCATACTACATAATGCAGGTTGGGCACCCCTTATTTTTACTGCTCATGGTCTTTTGGACTTTGGATTTTTCTGGATTCCAGAATTTGGCAAAATCCGCTGTCTGAGAGGAAGAGCATCATGGCAGAGCTGCCATCCCCTTACATGTGCAGCCACCAGCGTGTACAAACGCTGTGAGGGGGTTATGTTGTGGACATGATGCTCGGATTCAGTGTGACACCAAGCAGCATGTCACATGCCGGGGCTCCCAGCGTGTTCTGCACTTTGCTGCAGTGCTCGGAGCAGGTTCTCAAGGGGCAGCACCCATCCAGAGCACCCCGATTTTCAGAATTATCCGTTATGACATTTATTTCCAGGAGAGGGCCAGCTTATGTTTAGCTGAAGTCTGAACTACTCTTCGCTTTGTTGGTTATATATACTTGCACAGCACCAACAGATTCCGTAGCACTTTACAATGGTGGAAGCACAGACAGGTTTTATTTCTTATGTCACCTAAGGAACAGATGGCCCTGCCCATAGGATAATTGTCCTGCAAATGCACCCCTTTATACAAGTGCTCAGCCAGACATCCCAAGAGCTTACAATCTAAGGCCTGTGTAATGAGCGCAGTGTTCCCGTCCGTGTCGCCGCACCTTTTAACGTCCGTGGTAGCATACAATTATGATCAATAAACCACACACTCAGTACGTCCGCACAGAAGTGCGTAAGCACAACAGATGCAGCAAACTGACGCAAGTTGGGCAAGAATGTAAATCCGCTAGAACTGACGCACAGAGTGTGCCACATCTGCATAGCTTTGTGTGAGTGATGGAACGAAGTCAGACGGACTGCATTTTTGACGTCCAGCATTTTGACGGACAAAATGTTTTTCCTATTGATTTTCCCTTCTACATCAGTCGAAAAAAGTCAGTCACAAAAACAGACTGTGGCCACTAACTTGTCAGAAAGTACATCCGTTGTGCATGGACACACAGAATGCACTCGTCTGACCCTAGCTTAAGGGACTAAGGCAAGTGGAAGGGAATAGGGGGAGTGTGGAGGTAATTCCCAGCGAGAATATAGCCGACACTGCATAATGATAAACCAAGAGCTTGGGCATGATGAGGATTGAAGCAGCTGAGAAAATGAGGCCATATAATTAGAATAGTGGCTGGGTGGGAGAGACTGCAGAGTGAGAAGGTGAAGGGTGACTTTCTGGGTTTCTTGCGGGGAGCGATGGCTTGCTTGTGTTTAGGGGGAACAATTGTGTGACTTTCTGTGGATTTTAAAGGTTGGCTTCAGTGTCGCTAAAAGCTGAGGTGCATTCAATACCTCAGCCGCTGCAAGTGCTAAGTTAGCAACTTGTCACTGAACGCTGCTCAGCGCTCAGCACTGCTAACGTAGCACTTGCAGTGACCCGAGGAGATGCTGCAAGTAGCTGAGCGTGACGTAGTAAAGATGGCTGCCGCCATGAAGCAAGTAACAATTCCGTACGACAATGTTAATTTTGAGTTTTATGTTCACCAAAGCACAAAATTTATTTACCCCATGCACATAGACCTATTACGGTTCAATTAGATTTTTTTTCAGATGTAACAATTACATTTATTCAATAAAAACTATCATTTGTGGTGTGTGCATACAAAACGGAATTGTGCTGACTGCTTTTAGTTATTTCAAAGCTGGCCTCCGTCTGTTTCTGCTAATAAAACTGCGGATATTGCAGAAACTACAGAAATCGCCATTTTGTTTTGCAATTCGCATCCAAAGCGTTCAATGACACTGCAGCAAACTGAATTGCTGCATCAATTCAGCAGCTGCTGAGGTATTGAACAGGCCTCCGTATTGTCTGACGGGACTCCTCCATGATACCATGTTCCTCTGCTGGTCAGCAGAAGTATTGAAGGAATGTGTCAGTTGACAGTCACTTAACCCTCGCTGATCCAGCCGCCAGACATTTTACAGGGAGAGCTGAGTGACTGCCTTCAGGCTGGGTTCACACCTGAGCGTTTTACAGCGCGCTGTAAAACGCTCAAACAGTGAAATACCATTATTCCCTATGTGGGCATATCACACCTGGCTGTTTCTCAGCGCGCATGAACGCACTGAGAAACTGCCTACGTCCAAAGAAGTGCGGGAGCTTCTTTGGGGCAGTTATCAGCGCGTTCGCGGCCATATCATAGCTGCGAACACACTGCAACGCACGTTCGCGTTTTTGTATGCGCGTAAAAACGCACGCATTGCGCAACCCTGCGCTACGCCGTGGTGTGAACCCAGCCTCAGAGTGGAGGGGAAGAGCTTTTGGTTTTGAAGGGCCATCCCAGCAGCCAGGTGGGGGACCTCCTCCAAGTGGACCTGGTGTCTTGAGTGTTTCTTTTAATCTATTGACATTTGTGTCACCAGAATGTAAAGCATTGACTTTTTTTTTTTTTTACTTTTTCAGGTTTGCTATGGTGATTGACAACGGCATCGTGAAATCTCTCAATGTAGAACCCGATGGGACAGGTCTCACATGCTCCTTGGCCGCAAGCGTTCTCTCTGTGCTCTGAGTGCTGAATAAATCCCGCAATCATCACTACATCTGTAAAGGGTCTACCCTGTAATATCTCAAACTTGTCAATAAAGCAGATACCTACTCAGAAATGCATTTCGCATTGTGTACATTGACAGCAATACATAATGCAAGTATCATCTAATATGCATCTAGAGCAGTGGTTCCCAAAGCTGTCCTCCAGGACCTGCTGACAGGCCAGGTTTGCTGGATATCTGAAGCACAGCACAGGTAATGATTTGCTGCTCAGTGATTGCAGTATTCAGTCTGCATTTACCCAAGGCAATCCCTTAAAACCTGGCCTATTAGGGGAACTTGAGGACTGTGGTTGGGAACCACAGATCTAGAGCATCACAGCCTGGTCGCTGGCAAGAGGATTGCACAGGATTCTCTGACTTTTATCAGTTTCTAGATAAAGAGCACTGGAAAATGTGTGGTTTTATTTTTTTCCTTTCAATTTTAAGCCTTTTTATGTTAGTGTTACACAATAGAAAAGCAAAAGGTGACATGCGCAGTGACCAAATTCTACATAACCGTATATCTGAGCAAAGGTTATAACTTGGGAAGGGCCTGCCTTTATTTACCTATGCACAGCAAATAGACTCCCAGAAGCTGCAGATTCAGATGTTTTCTTTAAACCCCCATTTAATAAGCAGAAAAAACTATGCATTCCAGTTTGAATCCATATATATTGCATGGGTTGAATTTTGTTGCAAGGCTTTTAGTTTTCTACTTGGTGCATTTAAGCTGCATATAATGACTAATTGCTTCCAAAACAACTTTAGCTCCTCCCTAAGGCTGGGGTCAGGCGAATGCAGTGCGAATATGCATTTAGCTGCACTTTATGACGGCTGTGGCAGCAGCAAATGATGTCCAATGCAGGGTCACACACGAAGTACGGCCGCACGAAAATTTGGGCGTGCAACTCAAGCGGCAAACTAACGCATTTTTGCAAGAACGTTGAACCGCTAGTACTGACGTACAGAGTGCGCTGCGTCCGCATAGCGGCGTGAATAGACGTCAGATGCTGCTCATGTCCGGCCTACATAACGTCCATAGTTTCCTGGTTTGGATCCATATGAAATCACGGCTGACATTGCGCATCATATAACTGCTATTGCGTATTCCGTGGAAAAGTACGTCCATGCGTTCGGATGCACTTTTTTTACGGATGCGAAAAAATGCATTCGTCTGACCCTAGCCTTAAAGTTATGTAAAAAGGGAATTGCGAAGCATAATCTGAAACAAATCAATACACACAGTGCAGATCGCAGATACATCATTTAATATATTATGCCCCTGCTGGATTGGCACAAGTTGTGTTGCCTCCTGAACTCCGGACCATCTGAATATCGCCAAGGAACTCCTTCAGGCTTATTTGAAAGAATCAAACTAGCAGTGGCTCCAATTAAAAAAAAACTGGTTTTAATTAAAATAACATGAATAAAATAAAAGTTGGAACACCATCCAAAGCATTTCGTCTCTGCTACATGCAAGACTTCATTCTGAATAAGGTGTTTTATTCAGAATAACGCAGTGATATAGCCACACAATTATAAAAAGAGAACAAAGCTATAGCTGACACATAATTAACTGTCCGAGTACTAATTGGTAGATTGCAATGCGTCCCACGGTGTGCACATCCATACTTGTAGTTTTATGGTCCTCTCGTCACTTCCGGTTGTACTGGAAATAGAGGGAAGAGGACATAAAACTATGTATGGATGTGCACTCCACCGTGGGACGCATTGCAATCAACCAATTGGGACTCGTGGACAATTATGTGTCAGCTGTAACTTTTTTTTTCTCTTATATATAGCCACACAATTATATAAACTGCGTTATTCTGAACACCTTAACCCTGATGAAGTCTTGCATGTACCAGAGACGAAACGCGTTGGATGGTGTTCCAACTTTTATTTTATTCATGTTTTAATTAAAACCAGTTTTTTTTCTTATTGGAGCCACTGCTGGTTTGATTCTTTCAAATAAGCCTGATTCCTGTTCCACTGACTGATTAAACAAGCCTGAAGGAGTTCCTTGGCGATATTCAGATGGTCCGGAGTTCAGGGTGCAACACCACTTAGCAGGTACTTGGTTACCCTCTCCTCATATGTGCCTGATTAAATATTTTATCTTGAGTGCCAAGCCAATCCATAATATATTAGTGCAGATCGCAGATACATCATTTATGTGTATTGATTTGTTTTGCTGATTATGCTTCGCAATTCCCTTTTTTACATATCCTGTCTGCATTTGAGGCGGCAGTGCTGTTGTACGAAGCCAGCAGATACGTATAGTTTTATTATAATTATTGGGAGTGGTCACTAAATTTCTTTGTTCCTAGCCTTAAAGTTCTCACAAATCTGGCTATACATTATATTAGCCAAAATGCTGACAGTTTTTCAAGAGTGGATTGACAAGACCTCTCCCTGAGCTTCCTGATTGCTCTCAGGTCATGTGGCATGCCGCAGCACTATTTCTCGGGAGTAATTTATAGCTCTCACATCAGACAGTCCCCCAGAGCTGCCAACTGTTGGAGTTTAAAATCCCCTGGAAGTATTTGTATATGACTTGCCTGCCCTCCATCTTTCCATGAACCGATTCAAATCTCCTAAAAAAAGATCTTGGTAAGGTTCAACTATTAACCTGTTTCTACAGTGCTGTGATTCCACACTGTGTGCCAGCTAATTGTGTGTCTATGCAGTGGAATGGGGGGGGGGCCTGAACTGTGATTTAATATTATAATTATGTGAACACCACCCCAACCCTCTGAGCCATCCTGGGTTGAGCTGTCAATCACACAGCTTTAGTTATTTAATATCTCCCACGAAAGAGAGGAAACAAATCATGGCTGCCTCCATGAATAGCCAGCAGATTGGGAGCTACAAAACCTCCACTTTAAGTCGTACAAGAGAAATGTTGTAATTTAGGCTCGGCTCAGATGTGTTGCCGCGCATTTTAATGTCCGTGGTATGATCAGTAGAGACCCACACATGAAGTATGTCCTCACCGAAGTGCGAACTGATGCGGCAAACTGACGCAAGTTAGGCAAGAACATAAAACCGCTAGAACAGACATGCGGAGTGCGCCACGTCCGCGTAGCTTTGTGTGTGATGGAACAAAGTCAGACGGACTGCATTTTTGACGGACAAAATGGTTTTTCATATTTCCCATCTACATCAGTCAAAGTCTGTCACAAAAACGGACCGTGTGGCCACTATCTTGTCAGTCAGAAAGTACATCCGTTGTGCACGGACACACAGAATGCGTTTGTCTGACCCTAGCCTTAATGAAACTGGCAAACCTAACAGAACGCAGGTACCCTTTAATACTTTAAGGCTGGGGTCAGACGAGCGTAGTGTTCACGTCCGTGATTGCGCCTAAAAGTACGTCCGTGATAGCATGAAAGAAAGTCCATTGGAGCCCGACACATGAAGTATGTCCGCACTGAACTACGGACGCACCATGGCCGCGGCAAACGGACGCAAGGCAGGCAAGAACGTACAACCACTAGAACGGCCGCACAAAGTGCGCTGCGTCCGCAACGTCTGCATAGCTTTGTGTGTGAGTGATGGAACGTGGTCAGACGGACTGCATTTATACGTCCAGCATTTTTCACGGACAAAATGGTTTTGCTTTTTATTTTCCCTCCTACATCCGTCAAAATATATACGTCAGTGAAAAAAAACTGACTGTCTGGCCACTACTGCGTCTTCCGTACTAACGTCCGTCCGTGTGCACGGACGTACAGTCCGTAGAAATCACACTCGTCTGACCCTAGCCTAAACGTATAGGTAGGATTCCGCCTAACACCAGTGAATCTGATCCATTTTTAACTTTAAGCAAGGGAAAGAAATCTGTTTGATGGGCTGGGGAAAGGTATGTGCACAACACTTAAACGAGGAAGAATGCCATGTGATCGATAGGGGTCAGAAATGGCTGTTGTAACTGAAGCAGCAACACTAAAAAAATAAACACAACCCACCTTCAAATATTTGTCTCAATACGTTTTGATTCTCGGACACATTTCTTGGACTGCGACATGAGTCTGTGAGCGTGCAATCAGAACAGGAAGTTTATTGCAATGCGACTACAACAGGGTTGGTTACTGTATAGGGAGGAACTGATGTAAATGTAGAAACCACAGAGGGGGGTGAAGGAAAGAGAAGACTCCGAGAACACTTCCTGAGAAGAGCGAGTGGGAGCTTTAACCGGTTGTTGGCAGGAGCCTTCAAGAGCGATACAAGAGAAGCAGCTTGGAACCTTGACTAATACAGAGGTGGCTGGTGCCGCCGATCCGTCTCTCGATGAGCCATGGATAGTCATAAGAGGCAATCTCTCAAACAATTAGTGGATGGAGCATTAAATGCCTGGGTAAGCAAATCGTTTCTACAGCTGAGTGATAAATGCGGCATTGTTGTAGAAATCCTCTAGATGGACAACAGAAGTGATGGGAACAGAATCCGTCCTATTTTACCACGTACTTAGTAATTTTTAAAATTGTGACGCTCTACCTTAATGTGGGGATACTCGCCTTGACCCTCCAGCTTTTTTGGAACTTTTCCCACTGTCTACCTCATGAATGGATGAGTATAATGGGAGATGTAGTTTGAAAACACCTTGTAGGCTAAGGTTTAGCACCCCCATGTCTTCATGTGTATAGCATGATGAAGGATATTTTATTTATCTGCTGTCAAGAAGCTTGTTGTGGTGTAACATTCAGGTCGTTTAGGCTAGCGTCTGATGAAAGCAGTCATCGTGTCTGTGTCGCCGTAAAGTTTAACGTCCGTTGTAGCATTTGATTTGTGATCAATGGAGACCAACACACGAAGTGCATGCGCACAGAAGTGCGCACGCGCCACGCAGGTGGCAACGGACGCCATTTAGGCCTCGATGTAAAAGCGCTACGACGGACGCCCAGCGTGCGCCGTGTCCCCGTAGTGGCCTGTGTGCGTGATGAGGCGACATCAGATGCAATGCATGACGCTCAGAGGTATTTTTGGTCTGGCTGACTGTACCTGTCATTTAATTTTGATTCCAATATTTCACTTTTTTTTTTTTTTTCTCTACATCCGTCAAATAAAACGGACCATGTGGTGTCTACAGTATCTTCTGTCAGTACGTCCATCCGTCCGTTATGCACGCACACAGAGTGCGCTCAGACTGCGTTCATCTGACATTCGCCTTAATGTGTCGTACTGTCAGTTTGACAGTTTTTGGAATGTATGCACTAGTGCAGGTTTCACTCCAAGATGACATGGTGGCTTCTCGGGGTCATGTCACAAGTAGGATATATAAACATAACTATTAAGAAACCAGATCTGAGCCAAGGTGTGGTCCAGTTTTTCACAATTTTTTTTAATCCGCTTTGAAGGTATAAAGTTATCATGGCTTGTTCCTGGCGCACGGCAGCCATGGTCCTCTGTCCCATCCCGTGACTGTGTGCTGGTGTGTATGTCACAGATACAGAGGAGAAACAGTGTGGTTTCAATGTAATCCCTTTCAACGCCTTAATCTGATCAGTGTGATGATGCATGTTTGCCTTTTTAAAAGTTTCAAGAGTCCCTTTTAAATAGTTTTGCTTGTTTATAAATGGGGAAATGCAAATTGCACTGTTGGGATACATTGCGAGATTTCTCAGCCTGTGCTTTCCTGATCTCTTAAACTTGCCGTGTTTGCAATTCAATATTGCAAGACACAGATAATTAGCTTTTCCCGGTTGCACCCTTTGCCCACATTGAGTTAATGCATCTCAGATGTTCTAACTGTTTCTATTGCTCAGGGTCGGCTCGCTGTATAATAAAATAAATAGTCCATGAATTCCCTGACTTGCAGAGTGTTAACTGTCATCTGATAACCACTTCCTCAGCTGGAATACCTAAATGTCATCTTAGTCACCTGTAGACTGGCTTCACTGGTGGAACATGCACCGGAAGAAATAAAATAGCAGCCGCACAGCTTCAGCCTACATAGTTGCACATGTAATGGTGAATATAATTCATCACGGGGGGGGGGGGGGGGGGTGACACAAATTATATTAACCATCTTCATATTAATCATATTGAAAACATCTAAATTAAACATTACTATGTGCTGGATTTTAAGCGTTTCTATAGCCTTGGTTTCAAACTGTCATATCTATGCAAAAATAGAATTCTTGCTTTTTGCCAAGACATTGTTAGAAAGACTTGTTTTATTCAGTTTTTGTTCTACATTTTTTTCTGGGGAAATCTCTTTAAATAAATAGTTTGAAACTTCTAGTCCACTGTAAAACCACCATGCTGATCCACCATCTGAAACTCCCACCGTCCCCGATTATCCCAATCAAATGATTCTCTTAGTGAAACTCCTGAGGACAAACGTTGGAAAGAAAACAAAAAAACATAATCACAGATCGGTTTGATTAAACGTGTAAACTTCACACTCCAAAAAGCAGGTGACCTGGACAACCAAGCACAAAAAAGTTTGTTTTTTTTCAAGTGAAAATACTCCTTGTAGGAACTGAAACATCAAGGACTCTATTCCATAGTTATTACCGTAGATACTCGAGTATAGCACGACCCGAATATAACGCGACGGAAAGAGATTTGTTATGGAAATTAGAGAATACTCAAGACTCAAATATAACACAAGGAGCAAAATTATAAAAGTATACTGTACGAGGAAGCCATTAAAATCCTTCAAAGTTCTCTTAACACAGTCAGGCTGCCCCTCAGGCCAGGGTGCTCTGCTCTAGAATGATTGTAGGTGTTACTAAATATGAAGCCTCTGGCCACCCGTCTTCTTACTTGCAATAAGATGGCTGGCAGAGCGAGATGACCAACACAGTGAATCATACGCCAATAGCCAGCACACAGGGAGGTGTTGTTTTCTGACCTCCTACTCCAGCAGGCAGGCTCATCCACCGAATCATCCACCGATAGTCGGGGAGACTTGGGATCCATTAGCAAGTCACGTTTTTTTTCTCACACGCCATGCAGATATCTCGAATATAACGCCACCCTTCCAATTTTAAGGTAAGTTTTTCTCACCAAAATCTAGCGGTATACTCGAGTATCTACAGAATTATCCTTTTATTTATATAGCGCCGCACATTCCACAGCGCTTTACAAGATCAGTGTACATGGGGTTGATACATTGGAATACCACACATGGATGATGACCTGATTCAGGGGACCCTGTTCCCAAGGGAGCTTACAATCTATGAGATGTACAAGTATTTTGTGAGGTAGGCGGCGGCGCATCCATATCGTTAGGTGTCTTGCCCAAGGACACTCGTTGGTGACGTCTTCTGAGTGGGATTGGATCGTCTTTCCATGACTGTAGAGCAACGACCTGGTGGTTAGGTTGAACCTGCTTCTAGAAACATTGAGACTTCCCCACAGTTGTATTGGAGGGATGTGACTTGCTTCTCCATGGTCGAAGGGTAGAGAAATTACCAATGGACTGCACAGCCGATAATATGTGAAAGGCAAGTATGTACCATTAGGTGTCTTGCCCAAGGACACCTACTAGAGCGGTGCTCTGGCCAGGATTCAAACCTGGGTCTCCACAGTTATAGAGCAGTGATGTTACTTCTACTCCATCCAGCCGGTAGTGAACCCTAATGGTAGCGTTCGGATGAGTAAGGGTTACCGCTAGGATAAGTGACTTTAACGCATGTCCTCCCCTATTACTGTCCTCACGCTAAACCTGTCAAAAATCAGCACATCAGTGATTGCGCTAGCTTACTGTACTCTGTGCATCCTATACTTAACATGGGGAGTGCAATCATTAAGTAATCATTTTATTAAGTAATGTGTTACAAAGTCCTAATGCTAATTACCACAGGGATGATCATTTAGCACCCCCTAAAAACACCCCAATAAATCCCATACTCTTCTCTCATCCGGTGGCGAGAACAGTGGCCCGATCCGCCGCTTCTTGTTCCCGGGAGCAGAGTGAGACTGGGAAGAAATAGTTCTCAGTCTCCCTCCGCGGCACTACGCAATCTCGCGAGATCTTGCGGCCCGGAAGCACAACCCTCCACGAAGTCCTTAGACTACAGGAGGAGATACTCACAGAAGTGCTATCACGAGTATCACTGCAGTCACAGAGCTCCACAGCGATAAACCTCACAATAATGTCCAGTGTGTATGAGCCTATCACAGAGCTCCAGAGCAATAAAACTCACAGTAATGTCCCGTGTGTATGAGTGTATCAGAGCTCCACAGCAATAAAACTCACAGTAATAATGTGTAGTGTGTATGAGCATATCCCTTTGTTTTTAGGCAGGCAGGTGTCCCCATTTTGTGTATAGGCAGGCAGGTGTCCCTTTTTTGTGTTTAGGCAGGCAGGTGTCCCCATTTTGTTTTAGGCAGGCTGGTGTTCCCTTTTTGTGTTTATGCAGACAGGTGTCCCCTTTTTTTTAGGCAGGCAGGTGTCCTTTTATTGTTTAGGCAGGCAGTGTCCCCTTTTTTTTAGGCAGGCAGGTGTCCTTTTAGTGTTTAGGCAGGCAAGGTCCCCTTTTTTTAGGCAGGCAGGTGTCCCCTTTTAGGCTAAGGTCAGACGAAAGCAGTTGTAACTTAAGTTTAACCGCACTAAATCACGGCCGTGCTAGCAGCAAATGATGTCCAGTGCCGGGCTGCATATGAAGAACGGCCGCACAAAAGTTTTCGTTTCTCATCTAATAACCCTGTAAGTTTTGTCAGCTATGTTGGAACCAGCACTCTAAGGCTAGGGTCAGACTAACGCAGTATTAACGTGCGTTTAGCAGCACAAAATCACGGCCGTGCTAGCAGCAAATGACGTCTAATGCCGGGCAGCATACGAAGAACAGCCGCACAAAAGTGCGGCTGCGCAACGCAAGTGGCAAATGAACGCATTTTTTCGAGAACGTCAAACCGCTAGTACTGACGTACAGAGTGCGCTGCGTCCGCATAGCGGCGTGTTTGCGTGATTGGGAGATGTCAGACGCTGCTAATGTACGGCTAACATAACGTCCAGACACAAAAAGTGTTTTATTGATGATCCGTACAAAATCACGGACGAAAATGCGCATCGTATGACCGCTATCGTTTATTCCGTGAAAAAATGCGTCCATTCATTCGAACGCACTTTTTCACGGACAACGCGAAAGATGCGTTAGTCTGACCCTAGCCTTAGTGTTTAGGCAGGCAGGTGTCCCTTTTTGTTTTTAGGCAGGTGTCCCCTTTTTGTTTTTAGGCAGGCATGTATCCCCTTTTTTAAGGCAGGCAGGTGTCCCTTTTTGTGTTTAGGCAGACAGGTGTGCCCCTTTTTTTAGGCATGCAGGTGTCCCCATTTTGTGTTTAGGCAGGCAGGTGTCCACTTTTTGGTTTTAGGCAGGCAGGTGTCCCCTTTTTGTGTTTAGGCAGGCAGGTGTCCCCTTTTTGTTTTTAGGCAGGCAGGTGTCCCCTTTTTGTTTTTAGGCGGGCAGGTGTCCCCTTTTAGTGTTTAGGCAGGCAGGTGTCCCCTTTTTGTTTATAGGCAGGCATGTGTCCCCTTTTTTTAGGCAGGCAGGTGTCCCCTTTTTGTTTTTAGGCAGGCAGGTGTCCCCTTTTTTGTTTCTAAGCAGGCAGGTGTCCCCTTTTGTTTTTTAGGCAAGCAGGTGTCCCCTTTTTGTTTTTAGGCAGGCATGTGTCCCCTTTTTTTAGGCAGGCATGTGTCCCCTTTTTGTTTTTAGGCAGGCAGGTGTCCCCTTTTGTTTTTTTAGGCAGGCAGGTGTCCCCTTTTTGTTTTTAGGCAGGCATGTGTCCCCTTTTTGTTTTTAGGCAGGCAGGTGTCCCCTTTTTGTTTTTAGGCAGGCAGGTGTCCCCTTTTTGTTTTTAGGCAGGTGTCCCCTTTTGTTTTTAGGCAGGCATGTGTCCCCTTTTTTTTTAGGCGGGCAGGTGTTTCCCGTTTTAGTGTTTAGGCGGGCAGGTGTCCCCTTTTAGTGTTTAGGCAGGCAGGTGTCCCCTTTTTGTTTTTAGGCAGGCAGGTGTCCCCTTTTTTTTTAAGGCGGGCAGGTGTCCCCTTTTAGTGTTTAGGCAGGCAGGTGTCCCCTTTTTTTTAGGCAGGCAGGTGTCCCCTTTTTGTTTTTAGGCAGGCAGGTGTCCCCTTTTTTTAGGCAGGCAGGTGTCCCCTTTTTGTTTTTAGGCAGGCAGGTGTCCCCTTTTTGTTTTTAGGCAGGCATGTGTCCCCTTTTTTTTTAAGGCGGGCAGGTGTCCCCTTTTAGTGTTTAGGCAGGCAGGTGTCCCCTTTTTTTAGGCAGGCAGGTGTCCCCTTTTTGTTTTTAGGCAGGCAGTGTCCCCTTTTTTTAGGCAGGCAGGTGTCCCCTTTTTGTTTTTAGGCAGGCAGGTGTCCCCTTTTTGTTTTTAGGCAGGTATGAGTCCCCTTTTGTTTTTAGGCAGGTATGAGTCCCCTTTTGTTTTTAGGCAGGTATGTGTCCCCTTTTGGTTTTTTTTAGGCAGGTATGTGTCCCCTTTTTGTTTTTAGGCAGGCATGTGTCCCCTTTTTTTTTTAGGCGGGCAGGTGTCCCCTTTTAGTGTTTAGGCAGGCAGGTGTCCCCTTTTTGTTTTTAGGCAGGCATGTGTCCCCTTTTTTTTTAGGCGGGCAGGTGTCCCCTTTTAGTGTTTAGGCAGGCAGGTGTCCCCTTTTTGCTTTTAGGCAGGCAGGTCTCCCCTTTTTTTAGGCAGGCATGTGTCCCCTTTTTTTAGGCAGGCATGTGTCCCCTTTTTGTTTTTAGGCAGGCAGGTGTCCCCTTTTAGTGTTTAGGCAGGCAGGTGTCCCCTTTTTGCTTTTAGGCAGGCAGGTCTCCCCTTTTTTTAGGCAGGCATGTGTCCCCTTTTTTTAGGCAGGCATGTGTCCCCTTTTTTTAGGCAGGCATGTGTCCCCTTTTTGTTTTTAGGCAGGCATGTGTCCCCTTTTTTTTTAGGCGGGCAGGTGTCCCCTTTTAGTGTTTAGGCAGGCAGGTGTCCCCTTTTTGCTTTTAGGCAGGCAGGTCTCCCCTTTTTTTAGGCAGGCATGTGTCCCCTTTTTTTAGGCAGGCAGGTGTCCCCTTTTTGTTTTTAGGCAGGCAGGTGTCCCCTTTTTGTTTTTAGGCAGATATGTGTCCCCTTTTGTTTTTTAGGCAGGTATGTGTCCCCTTCTCACCCTCTGCACACACACACACCACACACACACACTTATTTACTTACATACTGTTCACGTTAGAATCCTTTTCTCCTCCTGGCAGGTCTTCGTCCTCTCCCCCTCCCTGCACATGACGGACACTTCCAGCACAGCAGGGAGGCTCTGCATCACGTGGCTGTCTCTCTGGAGGAGGAAGGGGCGGAGCCAGCATGTCCCCATGTGAGCTGCTGGTCTCCCAGCCTCTTCCTCCTCTTTTTCTTCTCGGTGCAGGGTGTGGGAGTTTGATCCCACATGCTGCCGAGTAAATGGGAGAGGGAGACCCAGGGTCGGACCTCTGCCTGGACTGTAGGGCCAATCTGGGCCCCCCATTGGGGCCCTCGGGCAGTGCCCATGGCCAGAGCCGGTGCAAGCATTTTTGTCTACTCAGGCGAAGGTGCGTTTTGGTGCCCCCCCCCCCCATCCCTACCATGCCATGTCAATCAGCATTGAGATGCATAATAATCTCTAAAACATACCAAGAAAATAAGTTGTCATTTGCGCTCACCCCCAGGCATGTACTGGCCATAGGGACTACAGGGAGATTCCCGGTGGGCCAATGGCTCTGTGGGCCAGTGTGAATGCTGGTTCACCGCGTGGCTCGCACTGCCCTTAATGGGTGAGGTGAGAACTTCCACACTGCAAAACAGACGCAGTCTCATATTGCGGCCACCGTGCCGGTGAGACCCTCTGGGCATCCGCCTCACCTTAAGGCATGGTGCACACTTGACCTCAGTGCCACTGCGGTGCTTTACCCAATCGCTCTGCAGCAACTCCAGTATCTGTAGAGCGATTGGTTGAGCGATCCAGTTGGATTATATACTATATTTGTGCGTATTTGCATAATTAAATTGGGCCGGTCTGGATGACATCCAGGGCTGATTTTCTGTCCCAGTCCAGCCCTGCTCACCCCTGTAGCTCTATGTTAAACAAAACACAGAGGTTTTGGTTTATTTGAATGGTCATTAAAGTGTAAGCTCTTCTGCCGCATCACGACACCTCTGGGTCAGGCTAGTCCTTCCTAATGAAACCAAAAGCTGCTTTCTAAGCAACCACATGTCCTCATGCGGCTTCTCAGCCATGAGAGAAACTGGTGGGTTTTATTTATACCCTCACCAGGAGCAATTCAGGTTTATAAGATACGTCTACCTTATTGATGTACTTATACACACTGCAAATTACAGAGCTCACTTCAATAAACCTTCCAGTAATGTGCAGTGTGTAAAAGCGTATCACAGAGCTCCACAGTAATAAAACTCACAGTAATGTGCGGTGTGTATGAGCGTATCACAGAATCCACAGCAATAAAACTCACAGTAATGTGCAGTGTGAATGAGTGTATAACAGAGCTCCACAGCAATAAAACTCACAGTAATGTGCAGTGTGAATGAGTGTATAACAGAGCTCCACAGCAATAAAAAAAGGTAATGTACCAATATCAGTTTATTCAAACCCCCTGCATATCATTTTACACCCCCAGTACATGATTTTACACCCACCAGCATAGCAATTTACACCCCCAGTAAATCAGTTTACAGCCCCAGACCCCAGTATATCAATTTACAGCCCCCCCAGTATATCTATTTACGGCCCCCAGACCCAGTATATCAATTTACAGCCCCCAGACCCAGTATATCAATTTACAGCCCCCCAGTATATCTATTTACAGCCCCCAGACCCAGTATTTCAATTTACAGCCCCCCAGTATATCTATTTACAGCCCCCCAGTAAATCTATTTACAGCCCCCAGACCCAGTATATCTATTTAAAGCCCCCAGACCCAGTATTTCAATTTACAGCCCCCCAGTATATCTATTTACAGCCCCCCAGTAAATCTATTTACAGCCCCCAGACCCAGTATATCTATTTACAGCCCCCAGACCCAGTATATCTATTTACAGCCCCCAGACCCAGTATTTCAATTTACAGCCCCCCAGTATATCTATTTACAGCCCCCAGACCCAGTATATCCATTTACAGCCCCCAGACCCAGTATAGCAATTTACAGCCCCCCCAGTATATCTATTTACAGCCCCCAGACCCAGTATATCTATTTACAGCCCCCAGACCCAGTATTTCAATTTACAGCCCCCCAGTATATCTATTTACAGCCCCCAGACCCAGTATTTCAATTTACAGCCCCCCAGTATATCTATTTACAGCCCCCAGACCCAGTATATCCATTTACAGCCCCCAGACCCAGTATATCCATTTACAGCCCCCCAGTATATCTATTTACAGCCCCCAGACCCAGTATATCCATTTACAGCCCCCAGACCCAGTATATCAATTTACAGCCCCAGACCCAGTATAGCAATTTACACCCCCCCAGTATATCTATTTACAGCCCCCAGACCCAGTATATCCATTTACAGCCCCCAGACCCAGTATAGCAATTTACAGCCCCCCCAGTATATCTATTTACAGCCCCCAGACCCAGTATATCCATTTACAGCCCCCCCAGTATATCTATTTACAGCCCCCAGACCCAGTATATCCATTTACAGCCCCCAGACCCAGTATAGCAATTTACAGCCCCCCCAGTATATCTATTTACAGCCCCCAGACCCAGTATATCCATTTACAGCCCCCAGACCCAGTATAGCAATTTACAGCCCCCCCAGTATATCTATTTACAGCCCCCAGACCCAGTATATCCATTTACAGCCCCCCCAGTATATCTGTTTACAGCCCCCAGACCCAGTATTTCAATTTACAGCCCCCCAGTATATCTATTTAGAGCCCCCAGACCCAGTATATCCATTTACAGCCCCCAGACCCAGTATATCCATTTACAGCCCCCAGACCCAGTATAGCAATTTACAGCCCCCCAGTATATCTATTTACAGCCCCCAGACCCAGTATATCCATTTACAGCCCCAGACCCAGTATATCCATTTACAGCCCCCAGACCCAGTATAGCAATTTACAGCCCCCCCAGTATATCTATTTACAGCCCCCAGACCCAGTATATCCATTTACAGCCCCCCCAGTATATCTATTTACAGCCCCCAGACCCAGTATTTCAATTTACAGCCCCCCGTATATCTATTTAGAGCCCCCAGACCCAGTATATCCATTTACAGCGCCCAGACCCAGTATATCCATTTACAGCCCCCAGACCCAGTATAGCAATTTACAGCCCCCCCAGTATATCTATTTACAGCCCCCAGACCCAGTGTAGCAATTTACAGCCCCCCCAGTATATCTATTTACAGCCCCCAGACCCAGTATATCCATTTACAGCCCCCAGACCCAGTATATCCATTTACAGCCCCCAGACCCAGTATATCCATTTACAGCCCCCAGACCCAGTATATCAATTTACAGCCCCCCAGTATAGCAATTTACAGCCCCCAGACCCAGTGCAGCAATTTAAAGCCCCCCCCCAGTATATTAATCTACACCCCCCTCCCATTAGTTTATTCACACCTGGTAATAAATCTCCTCTCTGCCTCGCTCCTCCATCGCAGCAGAGTGAAAGCACGCGGGCTGGTGGCTCCTCCTGCAGTTGTTTTCCTGGGCTATGTGGATCACGTGTGGGGGCGGCGCCAAATTACACAGTGTGCCTGCTCGTGTTAGTGGGATGGGACTGAGACAGGCACACACACTGCAGCGCCGCCGCAAATCTGCATTTTTCCGCCCCTCAAACTGGCAGCAGGCCAGGACAGTAAGGCGGCCGCCTGTGCCGCCTTACATTAGCGCCGGCCCTGCCCATGGCTCAGTCCGCCCCTGGGCGAGTGCATACTTCTCAATGGATATAAATTTCATATTCAGACACACACATCTATCGTGGTAGCACGTTAACAAAATTTTAGCAACTCCTAAAAGGTGGTGCTAAATGATTCTGCTTTTGCGAAATCATTTAAAAAAGAAAAAACCCTAAACTCCCCCAATCGATGCCTTGCTCCCCTCTCATCCCACGGTGAGAACAGTGGCTCGATCCGCCGCTTCTTGCCACCAGGAGCAGAGTGAGACTAGGAAGAAATAGATCCCAGTCTCCCTCTGTGATTGGTGCAAGATCGCACTGGGCTTACGGTTCAGCTCGCAGTCCACCAGCACAACCCTCCATGGAGTCCTATCCACCATCACCCATCCACCAAATCCACCATCATTTATCCCACCTTCCTTCACATCACTGCATCCTACAGCATATGGATATTTATTGTGTAAATATAAGAATTTGATTACAAATGTACATTTGAATAAGTTAGGCTGGGCGTCCACTGGCACCGTATTTGTGCGATGGTGCGATCATCCGTTATTGTCTGTCGTCGTCCGTCCGATCCAACAACATGCAGGTGAATGGACCATCGTTCATTGCGTCCGACGTCTGACGTCCATCTTCCAGCGACAGGTAAAGACGGCATCGGATGTGCGATCAGAACCAAATCACTCGTTTGCATCGCATGTATTTCAGCAGATCAGAGAAGATGATGTGGAGAAACTGATCAGGGGAGATATAAAAGCATTTAAAATAAACTATTTATATCAGGGATCTCAAACTCTGGCCCCCCAGATGTTTCTGAACTACACCTCCCATTAATCTCTGGCCATTTATTGCATTCAAAGAATTCTGGGATTTGTAGGCAATATACATCTTTGGGGCCAGAGTTTGAGATCCCTGATTTATATGTATGTGAGATGTGTGGGACTAGCCCTGTTTGTGTAGGGGAGAGGGGTAGAGCAGGGAAGGCTCATTGGTTGATTGTAAGCTCTTGGGTCCTCTCTGCTACTGTTCTGTGTGTACTTGTATGTATATTTGTATTCTGTCTCACCCATTGTCCCACAAAGGACTGCAGTGTTTAAAAAAGCAGAATGAACTGTGTTTTATATGTAAAACCAGTTCATTCTGGTTTTGGCAGCCTCTGCACTCCACCTGTGAAATCTATCTGATCGTCCATAGTTGTTCCGACAGATCGCTTGCAGTGGAAGACCCTCGTCGGACGACGTCAGACGTACAACGTCGTACATCGTCGGATGAACGCATCGGTCGTCCGACTACAGTGCCAGTGGACGCTCAGCCTTATTGTCCTCTGTTTTCTTTTTTGTTTTGACATATTGTTTCTTTTGAGCAGCTGTTTAAATCAGTTGATAAACAGATTGTTACACAACAGTTCGTCCACAATGTTCTTTTGTGCAATACTGCACAGGCTGAGCATTTTGGTGATTTAGACCGATAGACAAATATAACAATCCCCACGGCTGCTTTATAATGCACAAGCTTTTAAACGGCCTGGTAAAGATATTTTGTAATGGGAAATGACTGCACCCTTGGTTTTTTTCTGCTGGGCATGAACACCTGTATTTTTTTTAATGATATACAGGGCATGATATAGCACTTTGTCACAAGTGCACATACACAAGGAATGGGGTAGACCTAGGAAACATAAACACCACAATGGTGCAGTATCACAGACTCTGAACAGTAGAATGACCCCCTATAAGCCTCACTCACAGAATAGCGTAGGTAACAAAAGGCACATCAACTATACCACTGCCCCGGGTCTGGAGGTATCCTTCCAATAGCTCCCCGTGCTGCTCAGAAAGACAGTAATGACTCCTGGGTTGCAGAAGAAAAGGTTTTATTAGGATAGTTGATAATATAAAGTATGCATAAAATTCCAACGCGTTTCGCCCAAATACAGAGCATGGACTTCATCAGGGAATAAAAATAATCAGAATTTGTACATGTGTACAACACAGCAATATACCTGAAAAAAAATGCACGAACAAGCTGTTCTGCCCATGTGGTTACCCAGAGGAAAAGTCACATTTTTATTAAGTAAAATGCAGTCATTATTTTGAAAATCCATTTGATCTCTATGTACTAGGTTTAAATCAGGAATCGCTAACTCAGACACCCCAGATTTTTCTGAACTACAACTCCCATGATTCTCTGTATTCAAAGAATTTTGGGAACTGAAGCCAATATTTGGGGGGGGCAGAGTTTAAGATCCCAGATCCCTTATATAAAGTAACCTGGGACGAGTAGTGAGTGACATACTGTCCACTTGCATGTCAACCCAGAATAAAGAATATCTAAGTGTTGCTTTTCCAATAGTTTTTTTAATTTTCTAAAATAATATTAAATGGTCTTCTTGGCTTTGGTTAGCAATGCTTTTCTGGGGAGGGAAGACTGGGGTAATCTTCTTTTTCTACGTCGAAAGTTCAGTCCCCAAATTCTTCCATCCCTCTTCTTTTTCTCCTATTGCCCTATTTTTGGGGGTTCCTACTTCCTTCATATATTCGAGATTATGGGGGTGCATAACAAAGCTATTATTATTATTTATTAAGCGCCAACACATTCCGCAGCGCTGTACAAGGTGCAATGGGTAAAGATAGGACAATTCTACAATGCATACAGGAGGCAGGTCAGTATTCCTGCCGGGCAGATACAGGAGGACATGAGGGCCCTATTCCCGTGGGAATTTACAATCTAGATGGTGCGGGGATTAGAAACGGGGGGGGGGGGGGCTGCAGTGATGAGCTAACGCAGGGAGAGGTGAGGACTGTTTTTGGGTCGGTCGGATGTCTTGTTACGGAGTCGGGTGGTCGGCTTCCCTAAACAGAAGGGTCTTTAAGGAGCGTTTAAATGAAGCCAGGTTTGGGGACAGTCTGATATTGCGAGGAAGCGCGTTCCATAGGGTCGGCGCCGCACGAAAAAAGTCCTGCAATCTGGCATGTGAAGAGGTAATGATGAAGGATGCCAGGCGCAGGTCGTTGTTGGATCTTAGGGGACGGGCTGGGGTCTATTTGGTGATTAGTGAGGACAGGTAGTGAGGGGCGGCGTTAGTGAGAGTTTTGTAGGTCAGGGTAGTTTGAATTTGATTCAGGAGCAGCAGAGACAGAGCGACGGGTGAGATGGATAAGCCGGGCTGATGTGTTTAGGATGGGCTGCAGGGGGGCCAGTCAGGAGGTTGTTGCAGTAGTCCAGGCGGGAGATAACACGCGGGTGGATAAGTTGCTTGGTGGTGGTGTTGGCAGTCAGTTAGGAGGAAACACTAACGAGACATTTATATATCAATTTACAGAGGAGGAGGTTCTACAGCAGCTGTCTAAAGTAAAGACAAATAAGTCAAAGGGGCCTGATAGGATCCACCCTAAATTATTAAAAGAGCTCAGTGATGTAATAGCAAAACCGTTAACAGATTTATTTAACCAATCCTTGTTAACGGGAGTCGTCCCAGAAGACTGGAAATTAGCAAATGTTGTGCCCATTTACAAGAAGGGTAGTAGGGAGGAATCGGGGAACTATAGGCCAGTTAGTCTTACGTCAGTAGTGGGGAAATTAACCCCTTAGTGACCGGGCGGTTTTACACAAATCTGTCCTTTAGTGACCGCTGCTGTTTTTACGTTTCTGCGCTGTTAGGGTTTAGGTCAAATTTTCCTCTTACTCGTTTATTCAACCCACACATATTATACACCCTTTTTCCCGCCATTAAATGGACTTTCTAGAAATACCATTATTTCCATCATATCCAATAATTTACTATAAAAAAAATATGAAATATGATGAAAAAATGGTAAAAACACACTTTTTCGTAATTTAATCCCCAAAATCTACAACCACCCAAAAAGACCCTGGCTAAATAGGTTCAAAATTTTGTCCCGAGACTAGAAATACCCAATATTAGGGATGTGCATTTCGGGTTTCGGAATTTTGGAATTTTCACGAAATTTCCCGATTCGTGTTTTCGGATGCGGCCGAATTTCCGAAAATTTTTAGATCCGAAAATGTCAGATCCAAAACGTTTTCCGAGCCGAAACGAAATAATTTCGGATTTTTCGAATGGACTTGAAATGTGTCAAACGACGTTCCGAAAAACGAAAATTTTCCGAAAAAACGAAAATTTTTCGAAAAACGAAAATTTTCGGAAAACGAAAATTTTCCGAAAAACGAAAAGTCGATACAAAAAACGCACAAAGTGACACAAAAAATACGAAAAATTGTCGATATTCCGAAAAATGTACAATTCCGAAAAACTAAATTTTTTCGAAAAAACGAAAATTGTTCGAAAAACGAAAATTGTTCGAAAAACGAAAATTTACTGAAAACGAAAATTTTCCGAAAAACGAAAAGTCGATACAAAAAACGCACAAAGTGACACAAAAAATACGAAAAATTGTCGATATTCCGAAAAATGTACAATTCCGAAAAACTAAATTTTTTCGAAAAAACGAAAATTGTTCGAAAAACGAAAATTGTTCGAAAAACGAAAATTTACTGAAAACGAAAATTTTCCGAAAAACGAAAAGTCGATACAAAAACCGAGCACAGTGACACGAAAATACGAAAAATGGTCGATATTCCGAAAAAAAAATGTACCCGAAAAACGAGCCGAACCGAATCGAATCGAAACCAAAATCGGTCGAAACGAGCCGAATCGAAAAGTTTAAAAATCCGAAAAATCGAACCGAATCGAACCAAAAAAAAAAATCGGTGCACAAGCCTACCCAATATTTACATGCGTTTGCTTTTTAACCCCTTCACTGCTGAGACAGTTCACCTATGTGCGCTGCGCTCATTCTGACCATTTTGTGCTAATTATTTTTAGATGAAAGCCTAGGTCCTATTTAATTAAACCCCCCAGACATAAAACTTTTAAAAAAAACACATTTTTTTATTTTATTTAATTTTTTTATTATTTTTTTTTATTTATTTTATTTTTTTAAATTTGTTTTTAAAATAATCAGGCCTTTCAAATGATGTCAAATATGACCATCTAGCTGCCATGGATCGGGTGATAAAGGGATCCATAGGATCCCCTTATCTCTACATGGCAGCTAGATGTTAACTGGCCCACTGACATCCTCACACATATGGTGAGGTTGTCAGTGGGGGGGGGGACCTGGAGGCTTGGCTGACATCCAAGATGTCAGCCCCCCTCCAGGTTCGAATTGCGTTTTGACGCCAATTAGTGCCGAAACGCGATTCGACAGTGAAAAGATTAATGCCATACACCGCTGAAAAGGGGAGACTCTCCCCTCTCCAGCAGTGCAAACGGCATCTCCCTAGCTTCAATGGATGGGGAGATAGAGGGCTCCGAAGGAGCCCCCCCTCCCCTCCATTGAATTGCATGGGGACGCCTGCTGATGACATCACCACGCAGCGTGGCGACATCATCAGCCTCGCCTGCCCATGTAAATCACATGGGCAGGCTTCCTCCCTGCCAGATCGCCGTGGGATCCAGCGAGGGAGGTGAGTATCGGACGGGAGGGGGATTAGGCGCCGCGGACGTACCCTGTACGTCCGCGGGTCTAAGGGAGACCCGAGTACAGGACGTACAGGGTATGTCAGGGGTCCTTAAGGGGTTAATGGAAACCATGTTAAAGGAAAGGATTGTTGAACATCTAAAAACACATAGATTACAGGATCAGAAACAACATGGGTTTACCTCAGGGAGATCATGCCAAACTAATCTTATTGATTTTTTTGATTGGGTAACAAAAATAATAGACATAGGTGGTGCAGTAGACATTGCTTATTTAGATTTCAGTAAGGCTTTTGATACTGTTCCGCATAGAAGGCTTATCAATAAATTGCAATCTTTGAGCTTGGATTCCAATATTGTTGAATGGATTAGGCAGTGGCTGAGTGACAGGCAACAGAGGGTTGTGGTAAATGGAGTTTATTCGGCGCAAGGTCTTGTTACCAGTGGGGTACCTCAGGGGTCAGTACTTGGACCCATTCTCTTTAATATTTTTATTAGTGATATTGCAGAAGGTATTAATGGAAAAGTATGTCTTTTTGCTGGTGACACAAAGATTTGCAACAGGGTTGACATTCCTGGAGGGATCAGCCAAATGACAAATGATTTAGGTAAACTAAAAAAATGGTCGGAGCTGTGGCAATTGAGTTTTAATGTGGATAAGTACAAGATAATGCACCTGGGACGTAAAAACCCAAGGGCTGAATATAGAATATTTCATACAGTCCTAACCTCAACATCTGAGGGTTGGGATTTAGGGGTTATTATTTCAGAGGATCTAAGGGTAAGTAGTCAATGTAATAGAGCAGCAGGAAATGCTAGCAGAATGCTTGGTTGTGTAGGGAGAGGTATTAGCAGTAGGAAAAGGGAAGTGCTCATGCCACTGTACAGAGCACTGGTGAGACCTCACTTGGAGTACTGTGTGCAGTACTGGAGACCGTATCTCCAGAAGGATATAGACATCTTAGAGAGAGTGAAGAGAAGGGCTACTAAAATGGTGTACGGCTTGAAGGAGAAAAGTTACCAGGAAAGGCTTAATGATCTTAACATGTACAGCTTGGAAAAAGACGAGACAGAGGAGATATGATAGAAACATTTAAATACGTAAAGGGAATCCACAAGGTAGAGGAAGGGAGTATATTTAAAAGGAAACAAAGTAGCAAAACAAGAGGACATAGTCTTAGATTAGAGGGGCAAAGGTTTAAAAGTAACATCAGGAAGCATTATTTTACTGAGAGGGTGGTGGATACATGGAACAGCCTTCCAGTTGAAGTGGTAGAGGCCAAAACAGTAAATGAATTTAAGCAAGCATGGGATAGGCATAAGGCTATCCTAAACAAAAGATAAATCCAGGTAAAGTATCCATGTAATTGGGCAGACTAGATGGGCCGAAAGGTTCTTATCTGCCGACATTTTTCTATGTTTCTATGAATTTTGGCAAAATTATGGAGGTGATTGCTGCAAGATGAGAGTGATTGGATTTAGGGGCTGAATGAAAGACTGGAGTCAAGAGTCACTCCGAGGCAACGGACTTGGGCAGAAGGAAGGATAGTGATACCATCAACAATTATAGAGAAGTCAGAAATTGGAGTAGAGTTAGGGGGTGGGGGATTAGAAGGAGCTCGGTCTTGGCGTCAATAAAACGCCATGTAATAAATCTCTAAACCATGGGTCATCAACCTTGACCCTCAGATGTTTAGGAGATACATATCCCATCATGCCTAGTCATCTCAAAGAATGCCTTGGCATTGTGGGAAATGTAGTTTCGAAATATCTAGGGCGCCACTACTCTAAACTATAATCATACTTCCTATTATGAAAGCAGGGCAGGATAGAGGATGTATTGTGTGCCAGTGACATGCCCGAAAAAAGGCAGACCTGTCCAGGAAAATGGCATATCAGTTTCCCACACAACATGGGACTGCCTAGAAAAAGTGCAGACAAGTCAAAAAGGTGATGCCTTGCAAAGAAAACGGGGCGGATTGATGTCTTGATGGGACAGTGAAACGAATCCTAAAATTCACGACTGTCCCTCCTAAAGCGGGAAAGTTGGAACTTGGAAGGTATGTACAATAAAGGTTGTTTCAAATCACCTGGTGAAAATAGGATACTTTGTTCTTGTCCTAAGGACATAAGTGGCCCTAATAGACTAGGACTTTGATGACGAGCCCTGGCATCTCAGATGTTTCTGACCTACATGTCCCTTTATGGTTAGTCCCGATTTAGGCTGGCTGAGCAGAATGGGACATTAGGTTCAGAAACATCTGGGTGCCAAGGTTCGCCATCACTGGTCTAAGATGTCAAGAGTAATGTGTGGGAATAGCCTTGTCTCAGACTTCATTTTCAGCAATATTCTCTAAATTTGAGTGCCCCTCACTGGATATGTGAATGTTGGGAGGTGTGATAGAATAGCTTGTAGTGTAATGCCTTTTATAAATCCTATGCAGGTATGCAATCTTCCCAGAAACCTACCGAATTGTTGAGGCTAACCAGTTGTGTGTAAATTTTGTCATGGCCTAAAAATTAAGCTGCAGCAAATCCTTTGCTAGACTCTCATAATACCTGCTGCATGTGACCAAATCAAAATTGATCTGACTGAGCCCTCTATTGAGTTCACTGTCTGTCAGATTCGTGCCAGGAAGGGGCCATGGTATGGCCTCTGTCTGATGATATATTCCCAAGCGCTGGGGATGAGCAGGCAGAAAGACAATGGAGGCTGTATATGCACAATAAAGCTTGTATTGTAGATACGGTACAAGGCAAACAGTCTTAGCACAATACAGGTGTAACACAAAAACACAGGCAAGAAGATGGTCAGCCACGTAGTCTCTCTCTCTAGATCCACTTGAGGAGATGCAGGAGCCTTTGGCAACAGTACCTTGATTGAAGGTTACCCTCCTTGGAGAGAGCTTGAGGGCTAGAAGCCACCTGAGAGTCTCTAGACCCACTGGATAGTGGGCCACGCAGTGGATAGTCCAGCAAGCAGGAACCAGGTAATGCAAACACAACGATGATGGACTAAACTGGTATACACAGCAGAGCAGATAAATCAGGAGACATGAAATGAACAAGAGGGAGCTCTCAGGACCTCTGAACAGGAAGGGAAAATGAACCAAAATGGAAGAGCGAGGCTAGGAGGGAGTGATCAGGTTATATGCAAACTCAGGATCAGACACAGGAGTTAACCCACGAATGGAATGCAGACATGGTGTATTAGTGACCCAGACTGGCCACAGCAGGCAACAATGGCTGGGGCATGACACTGTCAGTCACTCAAAACAAAGCGAAGGTTAGGGAACACCCGCTGCGGGGACGGCATAGAAACATAGAAAATGTCGGCAGATAAGAACCTTGCGGCCCATCTAGTCTGCCCAATTAAAATCTATTCCTTCGAGCCGGAATTGAACCAGCGACCTAAGGATTGCTACAATTCTATCTACTACAGTCCTCCGCTCTACCAGCTGAGCTATCGAAGGTCTCTATTTAGGGCCCAGAGAAAGCAGAGGAAATGGCTGGAGGCTTGAAGAGGACATGGCTGGAGGCTTGAAGAGGACATGGCTGGAGGCTTGAAGAGGACAGGGCAAGGAGGCTTCTAGGGAGAACAGCACACACCAAGAACTGTCAATGCTGAAGCAATGCCCTCTGGGAACTCCACCCTTATGTGGGGATTCACAAGGCTCGTTAATGGAGGCACCTGAGGCGGCCTGCAGGAGACCCAGAGAGCAATTGCTAGGTCTGGATTGGATGAAATAGCAGACAAGGGGCTGCCACAGTATTCAGGCTGGAGCAGCACTGGGCTGAGGCGGCTGCGACGGCTGTGACATGTACCGGGACAATATGAGAGACTCTTTAGAGACACTGTATGTCCCAACTAGTTTTCTTTCTGTTTGGTTGTCATGTGTTGTTTACATTTGTTTATCTCCCATGACTGGTGTTGTGAGGCCTCACAATGTAATTCAGGAAAGCACATGCAACTGTTTCCAACAGTGACGCCTCCTGTAGCGTGAAACGAGCTCCTCTTCAATGCATACACAGTTATAAGGTTTACCAAATTCAGAGACGGTGTTCACCAGACATAGCGATTGTCCACATCGCAGTATGATGCTTGAAGGTTACCGGGGAAAGAGAGTTTCCTTGTGAAACTAAGATGTTCTCAGATATGAGAGGGATGTGTGCAGCTGCTATGAGGAATTACAAAACATTTCTTACCGCAGTTACCAAATGGGGAAATAGAGTTAAATTGATATTAATGCTTCATTAGTCATTCAGTCACCTTAACTCCTTCAAGGCTGTCATGAATATGTGTCAAGATCTGCTCCGGACAACCTGCTGCTTGTCACTGATTACTGACACGTAAAGCTAAAAAGGAAATGTATACTTTTTGCATTTGTATAATAATTGTAATTAGTTTTACTCAGGCCCTAACAGAGACACAAACCAGAACTGTGAGATATTGAAACATTTTTAACCACTCACTTCTAACTCTAACAGGGTTATTCAAAGAGATCGAATTGTGGCCAAAAGCTAACTGAACAGGGCAATTCAGCGTACGGTTACCTTTCCTGGCCATTCAGCTATCCAGAGAGCAGGCAGTTCGCCAAATGTTGGCGAATTGCCTGCACATACGGTGCCTGTTCGAGGGCAGGGAAATCCCCATAGAAAAGTAATGCTTCGTCTATTCAGAGAACAAAAAACAGCAGTGAAAAGATGTTGAATTGCCCTGCTGTTCGGTGGTTTCATTCGACAGATTTATTCAGGCAAATCCCATAGACTTCAATGTAAAAAATATTCCCGTTTTAATGCAATATCTAATAAACCGTTGATTATAATGTTCTGCAGTAAAAAGTCTCTTTATGTATAGATTTTTTAGGATTTCTTAGGCATTTTTTGGTATTTTTTAGCAATTTTTTTTTTTAATCGTTGTTTCTTTATTCTGTAACAGCCCTTTTTATTATCATTCATTGGATCTTATATGTAAATTTCAGACATTTTCGTTCTGTAGTTTCTTTGCAAACAGCGTTTCACTTTTCAAACATTCAAGCGTACTGTTTTTTTTGTCACTCCATTCGTCTGCGGCGTCGGCTTTTTCCGGCGGCTGCTCTCGCTGTGATCGGCGGCTGCTCGGGTTTCTCCGGTGTGTTCGGCGGGGTTAATCCAGATGTTTTTGCGGGTTTCAGTGTACGGTCGCCAGGGTTTACGGTGAGTGTTCAGCGGGTTTGCGGTGGCTTTTCTCTGCACTATGACGGCCCTGTGGTACTTGCTGAATACACCGCAGGGTCACCGAAATTGGATCGCCAAATCGTACAGAATTGAAGAGAACGAAAAGTCACCGAAAGTGCGGTGACTTTTCGTTTCTCATCTAATAACCCTGTAAGTTTTGTCAGCTATGTTGGAACCAGCACTGTAAGGCTAGGGTCAGACTAACGCAGTATTAACGTGCGTTTAGCAGCACGAAATCACGGCCGTGCTAGCAGCAAATGACGTCCAATGCCGGGCAGTATACGAAGAACGGCCGCACAAAAGTGCGGCTGCGCAACGCAAGTGGCAAACGAACGCATTTTCTCGAGAACGTGATACTGCTAGTACTGACGTACAGAGTGCGCTGCGTCTGCTAGCGGCGTGTGTGCGTGATTAGGAGACGTCAGATGCTGCTAATGTCCGGCCAACATAACGTCCAGACGCAATAAGTGTTTTATTGATGATCCGTACAAAATCACGGACGAAAATGCGCATCGTATGACAGCTATTGCGTATTCCGTGAAAAAATGCGTCCATTCGTTCGAACGCACTTTTTCACGGACAACGCGAAAAATGCGTTAGTCTAACCCTAGCCTAACAATCCAAGGACTTCTCCCGTTCCCATAATGTAAATCCAGCAATAGTGATCACGTCAGACCAGCATTTTTAAATGGAGAAATGTTTTATTCTAATGTATGCAGACCTTGCCAACATTTCGCCTTCCAAGGGGTCTTTGTCACACACCCGACCCCCCCCCATGCTTGACAAAGACCTCTTTGGGTTGAAATGTTGCTGAGGTCTATATACTGGTGAAATTAAACATTTCTCCTTTTCAAAATCTTGGTGTGACACGTTCATTGTTGTTGGATTTACAGTTTGGGAACTGGAGGAGCCCTTGGATTGTGCACCCAGGTGAAAAAAAAAAGTAGAGTGCTATTCCAACAGTGCTGACCAAATGTCCACTAGACACAATCAGGGTAATTCAAAGAGATTCGAAAAGTCACCGCACGTTCGGTGACTTTTCGTTCTCTTCAATTCGGTTCGTTTTGCCGATCCTATTTCGGTGACCCTGCCTTGTATTCAGCTAGCACCACAGGGCCCCCGAACTGCAGGGAAAAGCTGCTGCAAACCTGACGAAAACTAACCGCAAAACCCGGCGAATGCACACCGAAAACCCCCAAAAACCTCTGGATTAGCCTGCCGAAAACCACGGAAAAACCCGAGCAGGAGCCGATCGCAGCCTCCGCTGGCACCACAGAAGAGGCAGTGAATAAATTAGCAAAACAGTTTGCATGAATGATTGAAAAGTGAAACGCTGTTTGCACAGAAACTACTGAGCGAAAATGTCTGAAATTTACATATGAGGTCCAGGGAAAGATAATAAAAAGGGCTGTTACAGAAAAAATAAGTAAACTTTAAAAAAATCAAAAAAAATCGGACTTTAAAAAAAAACAAAAATCCAGAAAAATGCTTAAAATATCCTAAAAAATCTATAAGTAAAGAGACTCTTTACTGCAGAATTTTATAATGAACGGTTTATTAGCTTTATAATTAAAACGGGAATATTTTTAACATTGAAGCCTATGGGATTCTCCTGAATAAACTTGCCAAATTAAACCACCGAATGTCAGGGCATTAGGGGAACCTTTCACTGCTGGTTTGTGTTCTCTGAATAGCCGAAGCATTGCTTCTCTATGGGGATTTCACTGCCCTCAAACAGGCACCAAACAGGCACCGTATGTGCAGGCAATTCGCCAGGATTTGGCGAATTGCTTGCTCTCTGGATAGCCGAATGGCCAAGAAAGGTATCCGAACACTGATTTTCAGCGTTCGGTTACTTTTCTCAAGCAATTCGGATCTCTTTGAATTATCCTGTTTGTAAGGGCTAATCATGTTTAGTCTCTAGGGCTCATTATAACAGATGCAATCATGTTATTATTAGATACGTTATTATCTTTTCGCATGAGTGTTGCATTCTACAAAACAGGGACAATAATGAACAGCATATCCCTTTTATTTCTATGCTTCCGATATTGGGACATTTCTGGTGAGCGTTACAAACATCAAATGTTTTATTTCTACTCATTTTGCTCTCCACAGATACAAAGCTTTGAGCAGGGTCATGGCTTGGAGTATATTACTCTTACCCCATCAAAAGACCACCGCAAAGAGTTCATTCAATTGACCGGAGGAAGCACTCTACATAACATTATGAACTTAATGTAAGTAGTGCGCAGAGCAGTGAAAACTGCATGTAAAATACTAGTATGATGGTTTCCCGTGAGAATGGCACCACTTTTAGGTCACGAATAGTAAAGCTGTGTAAAAAAAATCAGGTGACTAAAAAAGTAGAGAAAACTTTATTGATACACTTGCGTTAAGGACATATATAGAAAACCATATAGAGTGGAAGTTAGATTGATGAAATGGAGTGGTAGTGTTTCTGTTTGGCTAATTAATATGTCCTTATCGTAAGTGTATTAATGAGGTTTTCTCTTTTTCTTGTTAACAACGTTTTGGGTAAAGCCCATTTCTGCTAATTAGGCGCCATATGTTGTTTCCTTTTTTTATTTTCACTTTGACTAAAAAAAAGTAGCACGAATAAAATCTGAGATTTCCAAAAATTTATTTTTCAGTGCAATTTTAATTACAGTAAAGTATTGTCTGAAACTGACGCTAGCTTAACTCTCATCAATAAGGTGGAGTGAGTATGGAGCAGAAATGGTGCCAGTACTAGGAAATGTATGCTACCTTAGAGGGAGGCAATGGACTCAAATGCCCACAGCAATTAAAATAATTGTAGCACTGGGGTTGCTCACTGGATTCTGGATGGCCGGTCCAAACATACAGAATTCAATTCACTGATGCACGCTTCATTTTTCTGCTCCATTTGTTGATATGAGCATAACTACTTCTCCTTTAGCTCCAGACACACTCTAATGATGGGCAGCTTGGTCCCATTCGTCCCCCTTCTAGGTCCCACTCACTACCTACAAATATTAGATATTGCTTCAGAGTAAGGATTAGAAAACTGACTTTATTTCAGTAAAGACTTGATCATTGATAAGCAAAAATGTGTATTTTATGCTGAAAATTCTAAGATTAAGTTTCTATTCAATAACTAATATATGTCATGGATGCATACCCTAACAAAATGGGATGCGTACACCCAGGGCAGCCATCAGAAATGATGGGGCCCCTTACTAAACCTCACGATGGGCCCCCCCCCCGGCTCTCCCTCAAACTCTAACCGCTTTTCTTCCCCTTCAAAAAAAAGGACATAACATAGCACCACAGCAATAAAACTCCCAGTAATGTGCAGTGTGTATGAGCGTATCACAGAATCCACAGCAATAAAACACACAGTAATGTGCGGTGTGTATGAAGGTATCACAGAATCCACAACAATAAATCTCACAGTAACGGGCTGTATATGATGGCCTCTGGGTCTGGGCCTGGTCCCTGGGTCTGGTTTGGGCCTTGGGGTCTGGGCCCTGGGCCTTGGGGTTTGTGCTCTGGGCCTTGGGGTCTGGTCTGGGCCCTGGGTTTGGTCCCTGGGACTGGACCTTGCTGTCTGGTCCCTGCAGTCTGGGCCCTGAGTCTGGTCTGGGGTCTCGGCCCTGAGTCTGGCCTGGGGTCTGGGCCCTGGTCCCTGGGTCTGGGCTCTGGTCCCTGGGTCTGGGCCTTGGGGTCTGGTCCATGGGGCTGGGCCTTGGGGCCTGGCCCCTGGGTCTAGGCTGGGCCTGGCCCCTGGGGTCTGGGCCCTGGGTCTAGGCTGGGCCTGGTCCCTGGGGTCTGGACCCTGGGTCTGGGCCTTGGGGTCTGGACCCTGGGGTCTGGTCCCTGGGTCTGGGCTCTGGGTCTGGTCCCTGGGACTGGGCCTTGGGGTCTGGTCCCTGGGGTCTGGGCCCTGAGTCTGGTTTGGGGTCTGGGCCCTGAGTCTGGCCTGGGGTCTGGGCCCTGGTCCCTTGGTCTGGGCCTTGGGGTCTGGTCCATGGGGCTGGGCCTTGGGGCCTGGTCCCTGGGTCTAGGCTGGGCCTGGTCCCTGGGGTCTGGACTTTGGGGTCTGGGGTCTGGGCCTTGGGGTCTGGGCCCAGGGTCTGGGCCTTGGGGTCTGGGCCCAGGGTCTGGGCCTTGGGGTCTGGGCCCAGGGGTCTGGCCCAGGGTCTGGGCCCAGGGGTCTGGACCCTGGGTCTGGGCCTTGGGGTCTGGGCCTTGGGGTCTGGGCCCAGGGTCTGGGCCTTGGGGTCTGGACCTTGGGGTCTGGGCCCAGGGTCTTGGCCCAGGGTCTGGGCCTTGGGGTCTGGACCCTGGGTCTGGACCTTGGGGTCTGGGCCTTGGGGTCTGGGCCCAGGGTCTGGGCCCAGGGTCTGGGCCTTGGGGTCTGGGCCTTGGGGTCTGGGCCTTGGGGTCTGGGCCCAGGGTCTGGGCCTTGGGGTCTGGGCCCTGGGTCTGGGCCCAGGTCTGGGCCCGGGGTCTGGGCCCAGGGTCTGGGCCCTGGGGTCTGGGCCCTGGGTCTGGGCCTTATAGTCTGGGCCCAGGGTCTGGGCCTTGGGGTCTGGACCCTGGGCCTTGGGGTCTGGGCTTTGGGGTCTGGGCCTTGGGGTCTGGGCCCTGGGTCTGGGCCTTGGGGTCTGGGCCCAGGGTCTGGGCCTTGGGGTCTGGCCTTGGGGTCTGGCCTTGGGGTCTGGGCCTTGGGGTCTGGACCCTGGGGTCTGGGCCTTGGGGTCTCGGCCCTGGCTCACCAATCCGCTGTCTTCTTTTCTTCTCTCTTCTTTTCATCAATCTTCTTTTCTTCTCTTCAATCTTCAGTCTTCTCTCTTCAGCCTGGTCCCTCCAGCTCAGGCGCGCAGCTTCACTGAGTGGAGGGGCGGAGCCAAAGCAACGTGCTTGGGAGGCCCTCACAAGCTGCTTGGCCCCGCCCAGCCAGGAAGTGATGCTGCCAGGAGCCGGAGGAGACACAGTGTCTCCTCCGGCTTCTGCAGCAGCAGCAGCAGCAGGAACACAGCTCCGGATTCGGACTCCTCTAGTCCGATACCGGAGTTGTAAGAGGGCGACGCCGCTGCCGAGGCCCGGGCCCCTTATGGCAGCATGGGGCGTAATGCCCTGATGGCGGCCCTGCGTACACCAGTGTCTAGGGATGCGCTGACTGTGCTCAGAGTCAAAATGAGCTGAAGGTGTGTGTCGATCGATATGTTATAGTTTGGTGCTTGGTCTGGGCTGGGAGAATAGCTCTTTTTTTCTCTCATTGATAAGAGACAGGCAGTCACTGTGCCATGGTACTCTGGTGTGTTGAGATCTATCAGGTGTGCTTAGGCATTTGCTGTGAAATGATGGAATGATGTGTGAGAGTAACGTGGCAGTGGCAAAACATGGGTGTAACGGCACAATGGCACAAATGGGAGCTGTACGATTGAAAAGAATTTAAAACACACAGGGTTATTCAAAGAGATCCGAATTGCTGGCGAAATTCAGCGTTCGGTTACCTTTCCTGGCCATTCGGCTATTCAGAGAGCAGGCAGTTCGCCAACTGTTATTTATTTATAAAGGATTTTACCAGGACGGATACATTGAGATTTCTCTCGTTTTCAAGTATGTCCTAGGTTAAAGAACATTGAGTGGTTACAGAAATACAAAATAGTAAAATGCAAAATATTAACACAAAACCAAATTGCCTGCACATACGGTGCCTGTTCGTTGCCTGTTCGAGGGCAGTGAATTCCCCATCGAGAAGCAATGCTTCGTCTATTCAGAGAACAAAAACCAGCAGTGAAAAGTTGCCAAAATGCCCTGCCATTCGGTGGTTTCATTCGACAGGTTTATTCAGGAGAATCCCATAGGCTTCAATGTTAAAAATATTCCCGTTTTAATCCAATATCTAATAAACCGTTGATTATAATGTTCTGCAGTAAAAAGACTCTTTATGTATAGATTTTTTAGGATCTCTTAGGCATTTTTCAGTATTTTTAGCAAACTTTTTTTTTTTAAATCGCTTTTTCTTTTTTCTGTAACAGCCCTTTTTATTATCATTCATTGGATCTTATATGTACAGTTGTGTTCAAAATTATTCAACCCCCAATGCTGTAAAGGGTTTTAGGGAATTTAGTGTACATTTGTAATTGTATTCTGAATGAAATCCTACAAGGACTTTTTAAAGAACCATATGCAACTAAAATGACATCAATTGGTTTTGTAATACAGTAGTAAATGTTTCTTTTGTGAATTCTTCATTGACACAATTATTCAACCCCTTAAAGACTACCACTCTGAAGAACAGAGGTTCATTCAAGTGTTTTCAATCAGGTATTGAAAACACCTGTGGATGTCACGGAGCAGCAATAAAGCATAATAAGCACCAATTAGGCAGCTTTAAAATGACTGTGATACTCAGCTTCTTCTAGACATTTACTGGTGTGGTTACAAACATGGTGAAGTCAAGAGAATGGTCCAGGAAGACAAGAGAAGAGGTGATTACTCTTCACAGGAAGGGAAATGTCTATAAGAAGATTGCAAAGATGTTAAACATACCAAGAGAGACCATAGGAAGCATCATTCGCAAATTCAAGGCAAAGGGCACTGTTGAAACGCTACCTGGTCGTGGCAGAAAGAAGATGCTGATTTCGACTGCTGTGCGCTACCTGAAGCGTAGAGTGGAGAAAAGTCCCCGTGTGACTGCTGAGGAACTGAGAAAAGATTTGTCAGATGTGGGTACTGAAGTTTCAGCTCAGACAATACGGCGCACACTGCGTAATGAAGGCCTCCATGCCAGAACTCCCAGGCGCACCCCCTTGCTGTCTCCAAAGAATAAGAAGAGTCGACTGCAGTATGCCAAAAGTCATGTGGACAAACCACAGAAGTTTTGGGATAGTGTTCTGTGGACTGATGAAACAAAATTAGAACTGTTTGGGCCCATGGATCAACGCTATGTTTGGAGGAGGAAGAACAAGGCCTATGAAGAAAAGAACACCTTGCCTACTGTGAAGCATGGCGGGGGGTCAATCATGCTTTGAGGCTGTTTTGCTTCTGCAGGTACAGGGAAGCTTCAGCGTGTGCAAGGTACCATGAATTCTCTTCAGTACCAGGAGATATTGGATGACAATGTGATGCAGTCCGTCACAAACCTGAGGCTTCGGAGACGTTGGACCTTTCAACAGGACAATGATCCCAAGCATACCTCCAAGTCCACTAGAGCATGGTTGCAGATTAAAGGCTGGAACATTTTGGAGTGGCCATCGCAGTCACCTGACTTAAATCCGATTGAGAACCTCTGGTGGGACTTAAAGAAAGCAGTTGCAGTGCGCAAGCCTAAGAATGTGACTGAACTGGAGGCTTTTGCCCATGACGAATGGGCGAAGATACCCGTAGATCGCTGCAAGACACTTGTGTCAAGCTATGCTTCACGTTTAAAAGCTGTTATAACTGTAAAAGGATGTTGTACTAAGTACTAAGATTGAATGTCACTTGGGGGTTGAATAAAACTGATAATGATGTGAGCACAAAAAAGACATTTGTGGTTATTTCCTTATAAATGTTATGTTATATTTGTCTGACCTACACGTGCCTCTTTGATTTAATTGTAAGCAAGATGACTGAATGATCAAAATCAATGTCAAACTGGCCAAAACACTCAATTTCAGTGGGGGTTGAATAATTTTGAACACAACTGTAAATTGCAGACATTTTCGTGCTGTAGTTTCTTTGCAAACAGAGTTTCACTTTTCAAACATTCAAGCGTACTGGTTTTTTTTTCTCACTCCATTCATCTGCGGTGTCGGCTTTTTCCGGTGGCTGCACTGCGTGTGAACGGCTCCTGCTCGGGTTGTTCCGGCCTTCTCGGCGGGGATAATCAAGATGTTTTTGCGGGTTTTCAGTGTGCCTTCGCTGGGTTTTGCGGTGAGTTTTCGGCAGGTTTGCAGCAACTTTTCCCCGCATTACGACGGCCCTGTGGTGCTTGCTGAATACACCGCAGGTTCACCGAAATGGGATCGGCAAATCGTGCCGAATTGAAGAGAACGAAAAGTCACCAAACGTGCGGTGACTTTGATTCTCTTTGAATAACCCTGACAGTCTTAACATCTGAATATTAGTCATTTTACATCATAAAATATATCTATAAAGACTTACCGATCTCCCTTGACTTTTTTTGCTACGTATCATCGTACCACATGATGAAAAGGTTGAGTATCTATGCCATTGCTGATACAAGGGGTAATAAAAAATAAAAGTTAAAAGGCAATGAATTCTAAAAATAGAAAATAAGAATGATTTTTTTAACAGAAAGACAACATTTGTGCTTTCTGCAGGGTCTAAACTTGATTTCAGGGAGTTAAGTGATGAGTTGGAGGGAAGGAAATGAGTCATGTTGTGGTGCAGAAGTTGTTCAAGAGATGTGGAAGCAAAGGCAATGCATGTGAGGGAGAGGAAAGTAAGGCTTATAGGTTCTCCAGCAAACATGACAATTAAGGCTGGGGTCAGACCAGCGCACTTTTAACGTGCGTTCTGGCGCACATAATTACGGCCGCACTAGCAGCAGATGACGGGCAATGACGGCCAATATATGATGTACGGCCGCACAAAAGTCCGGCCGCGCAACGCAAGTGGAATTTGAACGCTTTTTTCTGAGAACGCAGAACCGCTAGTACTGACGTACTGAGTGCGCAGCTGCGGCATAGCGGCGTGTGTGCGTGATTAGGAGATGTCAGACGCTGCTAATGTCCAGCCTACATAACGTCCAGACGCAAAAAGAGTTTTATTGACGATCCGTACAAAATCACGCCCGAAAATGCGCGTCGTCTGACCGTTTTTGCGCATTCCGTGAAGAAATACGTCAATGCGTTCGGACGCACTTTTTCACGTTCGCGGGGAAAAATGCTTTCGTCTGACCCTAGCCTTATTCAACACAAAAAATGATGGTTCAGTGAAGAAATCATGTGCAAGAAGCTAAGGAGACTGGATATTAAATTGTTTTATTGTGCATTAAAATATTTTCCAATGCAATGAAATCACTTGTGATCATGTTTGCCTTCATTGCCGAGTGCTAAATGTACCTTTTCATGTGAGAAGTGTGCTATAAATACCGTCTATACAGCTTAAAGATTATAGACCGGCATCTGACAAAGGCATAGCTTGTGTGAAAAATAATAACCATAAGACTGAATAGGTCTAAAGTCCAACTGGTGCAATAATTCCTGATTTACTTTATCTGATAGTGCTGATCATACAAGAGAAGATTGAATTGTGATTGATATAATAAATGACTAAGTGTCATTGTGCTTGACTAGTCATATTATAATGTTATTGATTAGAGAACAGGGACTTTGCAGCAGAATCATTATGGCATATCATTACCCTCTGCTCTGTAACCCCACCCCACGTGGAATACGGCAGTTTACGTCCCCAATTGGGCCACCTGGACATGTGAACAGTTAAGCTACAGAAGGCAATAGCTCATTTCCAGCTATGTTTTGTTTAGAATGTTGGGAGTTACTCTTCACTGCGTAACCATATTGGGACGACCACCCGTTATCTATACAGTCGTCCCGTGCGGAGGGAGGCTGTACAAGGGGTTAACAGCTCCAGGCCTCTGGACTTACTAACACTATCCCCTCTCAAGGTCCCAAGTTATGCCAACCTAGCCCCCCTAAACCATACACACCGTTCCGCTGCCACCACGAAAGTAGTAGGGCACTTTCCAAACCCCAGTAACGGGTATAGCAACCCAATCCAGGAGCCTAAACATATACAGCTAATATATCTACCACATGTTAAATTCTGTGACGCTAAAACCAAGCTATGAGAGAAACGCGAATCATCTAGAGCAAAGACAGTACTGGATTACAAAGTTTTAATGGAAAAAGACAAAAATAAAACTATACACAGTGCCAATATCACATAAACAAGATGACATACAAAATATAATAGAATGTGCAAATACAGTTCTTGAAATAAAGTGGGACTTACAGAGAAACCTAACTTACATTAGGTAGCTCTTCCATGGGTATTCCAGAGTTTAAAAGTCCCCATAAGGTTCTTAGAGATGTTCTTCGAACCAACATCCTTGAGAAATACAAATTGTACAAGTCAGTGCTGGCTCTTTTTCAACACCCACCAAACCCCCAACCAATTTGGTTCAGGTATGGGCCCCCTGATCAAGTTTCCAATCAGCCCTCCATCCAAGAGAGCAGATCAGATAAGGAGTTATAAATGCCAGAGGTGTCTTGCATACTGCTTTGGAAAGAAGACAGAAAAAACATACCATAAATTCTGCGTTTAAAATCTGACACAGCGCAGAAGCCATGCCTGTGCATGACATATAATCAAAGACCCTATAGGCCGGTGGTTTCCAACCCTGATCCTCAAGTACCCCTAACAGGCCAGAATTTAAGGATTAGCTTGGGGTTATGAAGACTAAATCCTGCAATCACTGAGCTGCAAATCCCATCACCTGTGCTGTGCTTCAGTTATATGGCAAACCTGGCCTGTTAGAGGTACTTGAGGATCAGGGTTGAGAACCACTGCTATAGACCATGGACATATAGTGAAATAAAGTCAAATGCATGTCTCAAACTTGGCAGTTTCTATGGCAACTCTTAAAACATCCCAGGGTAAATATAGTACCCACTAACCTTTAAATAAAGCACTGTAATAGAATGCTTTATTACACTCAGATATGAATGTGCTTTGATTTTTTAAACTTTTAATATTAAAGTAAATTTTACAAGCCATCTGCATGTGTTGTAGAGACTCGCGTCCATATAACGGTAATCATGACCTGCACAGCTTGAAAATGAGACTTCGATCATTCTACCAGGTAAGAATATTATATATGTTCAACACAGGTATAACCATGTTAATATAAACGCATCTGTGTGAATATAACTTATGATCAATTTCAGGATGAGCTGCAGCAGCTGATCCTCATGCCTCTCCCCGACACTCACCTGATAAACCAGGATCCTTTCACAGGTCAGTATGTTTGTCTTCCGTCCTACTCTAATATTCCAAGCCCAATAGCTAAACTAGACACGTATATGGCATTTCTCCTGTACACATTTATATACATTTGCTACGCAACAAATCCACATTAATTCATATAAATACTTTTCAGATATTTTGCGAGATTCAAATATAACAAAGGTAACCAGTGTTTTTAGTGAAAATATTGCCAGTATGGTAAAAGAGAAATAGAAGGAATTTAAATTGTGTCGCCATTTAAAAGTTTGTAGCACATGTATCTTTCTCAAAAATAAATAATTAATGATAACATTAACCACTATTAATGGAAAGGTTGGAAGTTACTGGAAAAGAGAAATAGATGAAATTGGAATTAAATCATTATTTATTTAACTTATTGTAGTACATGTATTTTATTCATGACTCAATAACGAATAATAATATAAAGCACAATTAATGGACATGTTGTAGGGGCTGTAAAAGAGAAATAGGGCTAATTTAAGTTGAATAAGCATTTTATTTTTTTTATTTTTTTTAATTCTTTATTTAAGGATTAAAAGTACAAAGAAAGAGCATGAAATCAAAAAATAAGCATTTATTTAACATATTGCATTCCGTGTATTTTTTTTCATAAAGAATCAATTAATGATAATTCTAAGCACTATTAACGGCAATGGTGTTGGTTATGAGAAACAGAAGAAATTCAAATTGAAATCACCATTCACTTAAGATATTGTAGTTTCGTTTGTGTATTTTTTTATTTGTTCTGATCTTAGAATTACCATTAAAGACATCTAATTTTGCATCTTGTAGATGCTTCTGTGCAAGAAATGGATAAACTCTTGTCAATGTTACTGGGAGCTGCTGTTCAGGTACCTGTCATTTTATTTCTGAAATGCTATGAATGCCTTAAAACAGTTCTGGTTTGAGAGCTTTATGGTCCATTAACTATTTTGGTGGAAATTATTTAAAGCTGTAAATGTTTTTTTTAATTACTCAGGTCTGCATTGAGAAAAAAACTTTTGCATGCCGTAAGCTGTTTTTAATGCATTTTTTGCTGCTCAATTCAAAAATCACAATAAAAATGACACTTCACACAGAGTTTTTCACAATTTAGATGTTTTTTTACCAAGGACCATTTTCGACTACCTCCAGTGTCCTGCTCAATTTCGACGTTTTTTTTTTTTCTTGGACTGATTTCTCCATTCATATTAGCGAACTAAGTTATTTTGAGTATCTAAAAGAAGACATTCACACCTTCCTTTATGTTTTTAGGATTCTGAAAGGCCAGGCTTTTGAAGTGAAATTATGGTCAATAATTCCAATGTGCGAAGGGAGCAGGCTGGGCGAAACCAGAAGTGTTTTTATTTAAACCTTTTCTGCAACACATAAAGCATGACTTCAGTTCTGGTTCTGCACTTGAATATTTGGTTCCTACCAGAAACGGAAACTCTGCTCTTTTGGTTCCTCCCTGCTAAGGGAAACATCTTTCATGAACACGTGCTCATAATTCAGGCTTTTCACTCTGCTGCCATCCACTGATGGTTTAATAGAAATGCCATTAGTTTACTTTATCAGAGGTTTATTTTAATGGGGTACCTGATTTTGACATACCTTACACATACAGTAGTCAGGTGTGAAACATGACACTCCGCGGATGGGTCAACAGTCCAGATAACCTATTTGTATATGTCTTGTACATCAATATATTCAGAACTGGCCACAGAATGGGTCATTTTGTACTATCTATTTCATTCAGTCTCATAACCCAACATAAAAACGTCAAAGGCAGTTGTGAAAAGGCTGTACGTGATGGAGAAAAGCTGAAGTCATTTTGCATTCAGCACCTCAAATGCATATAAAAACACCATACATTTTGTAAAAGCATTTTTGTGACCCGTAAATTCACAGGCCTGTGTTATTGATGGCCATGAGAAGGCTGTGTTGTAGAGTCAAAAGTTAATTGTAGTAGTAAGTTAAAAAAAGACCTTCTCCTGACATTAACCACCCATGATAGTGAACGGACTCGGAGAGGCAGCCTATGAAATGGATCTGTGCTTCAGTCCATCATGATGTGCAGGTGCTACAGAATTTTCGCATGTAAAGTGCGCAAGTCTGGAGTAATGCACAATTTGTGCTTCCATATGCTATGCACGTTGTGTAGGGGATTTCATAGTAAAGCTTCAGAGACTTCTGGATTCAGAAGTAGATGATCTGAAGAGGATGAGCTGTATGTGCCGAGGGAGAGAAGGTGGGTAAAATCACCTAAAATCAAAAAAAATTGGGCAGATGCTGCTGTTAGCAGCAACTGCCCAGTTATTTAAGAGTAAGAAAAAGGGGGCTCTATTTTTAATAGCGTATCCCTTTAAAACATGCTCTGGTTGGCATGCAACCAATCACTGGACAAGTCAGATGTATAAAATTCCGACTTATCCATTGATTGGCAAAATAAGAATTAGTGTGATAGTCGGTTTTAACCTCTTTGCATTGCTTAAAATACAAAATATTCGGCCGGTGGAGATCAATCCATGGACATTCCTACTGTCCCGTCCCCTGGGAGGCTTACAACGGTGCGAAAACAAACTTATTGCTCAGGTCACCTTAATCGCTCGCAGAGCCCTCGCAAGGTACTGGAATCAACCAACGCTCCCTTATTACCCAGAACTCCTCGATATGTTCAAGGAGGCGCGCATGATGGAGCAGCTCCACGACACTCCTCATATCTTTCTGAAGATCTGGGTCACCTGGCTTGGATGTCCCGCTCTGCCCTGAGCGATGGAACTGTTTAGCCGGTCCCTTTTACCGGAGGCAGATATCTCTCCACCCCCTACCCCCGTCTCTTCCTTTTCTTTCCTCTTTTTATAATTTTATTTTTATTTTAATCTAATTTTCCTTTCCTCTCTTTCTCAATATAAAGCACTTGTGTTCCAACTATACATTGCATCGTATCTATTGTAATGTCTTATAAAATTTAATAAAATACAATTGTGCTAAAATGAAACTCAAATATCCAAACCTGTCAATATATGCTTTATCTTGTTTCTTAGTGTGAAGATCGGGAACACATTATTGCACGGATTCGAAGCTTAAACCTACATTCACAGACCAAACTGGCAGAGAAAATCCAAGAGGTGAAACCAAGATTGACCATCTATTCCTCTGGTTCTTGTACACCTGATTTACTCAGTATATAGTACTCAAGTATTGCACGTTCCATTCCTCTTCATACCATTTCATTTTTACTTATTTTATTTTTATACCAAAGATTACTCAAGACTCTCAGAAGATATTAGCCATGCCTGGGATGGATTTGTCTCATCTTAATCATTCTGAGTTGCAAAATGTGGTCCACACGCTCAGTGCCAACCTGAAAGATTCTCTGGGACAAAGGGATGAAGTCCAAGAGGTGGGTAATGTAGCGTAATGAGTAAAATCAGCCGTGATAGCTCAAAGAACCAAGAAAAGACGGCAAAATCTTCATTATCCTAGAAAGTTTATTTTTCCGCGAGTATCCTCTTTAATCGTTGTTGAAATTCACAACTTCTCCAAGGCACTACTAATTTTTAAAAGTGCTTCTTGGTAATGAGGGCCTAATCCTTGCTCACTGCACAGTTTTTATTACTTCAAGACGAAGAAAAAAAACTATGGAAGGACACAAGGTCAATAATATGCCAACCAGTGCTCTATCCATCCATCCATTCTTCCATCCATAGAACTTCATAAACATGGCTTACAGAAAACAGTTAAAACATATCTATATTGAGTCACATTTGATATAACAATATGAGCACCCTATTATGGGATTACAGTTTGTGATCAGTGGCACTCTGATTTATAAGTTTATATTTCATTCCCACAAGTTATGTATGAATGGACAAGTGGACTGAGAATAAAGGCACTCTTTACATGATGTGCATTTTAGAATAACACACAACCACCAATTGAAGTTTGGCGCTACTCTTTTCAATGCTCTTGAACCCAGGACATACTTGAAATCGAGAGAAATCTCAATGTATAGTTTGTGTCGTTAGATACCGTTTGACTTTGAGGTACCATACGATCAGAAAAGTATCCACATTGACCCGCCTTACTCACTTTTCAAACGAATATACAAAACGTAAATGGGGATCCGTAATTGATTAATTGATGTGCCATCTGATCACCTAATTAATTAATCTGCTCAGTTATAAAAAGAGATCCTGATCTCAGGAATCTCATTAGCTCCTGAGGAAACTGCCGAGTGGGTGGCAGTGAAACGCGCGTTGAGCATGCTATGTCAATGTGACTATATCAATGATCATGTCAATGTACAAAAACATTTGCAACACCTACTAATTTAGTTGGGCATGTCTGCCAATTGATGTAACTGAGTCAATGGACAACACATACTTTCGGATGCTTACCGATTAAGTTGGGCAATTTGTTGCCAATCGATGTCTATTTTTTGTTCGCTTGTTTAAGTGACCCATTGGTGTTATGATACACCCACATTGCAACAATTTCTGTGTGTCATTAAATTGAACTACTGACAACCGGCTGTTTGAATTAATGGGCTGGTTACATTCCCAATCCTTGCAATTATGCTTGGTGATGATTTACGATTCAATGGATGGAAGTATTGACAACTTTTTCTCCTTGTTAGGAGTTGTGCTTTGTCTAAATTGATTCTATTTTTTTTTTATAGCGACTGTCTCTAATTCGTAGTGAAAAAGAGAGTATCCTTTCACATGGTGATCCCAGGACTCAAGGAGTTATACAAAACATGGCAGCCGACTCCCAGACTTGGAAGACTCACTCTTTGCAAACAGCTGATTTGCAAAGTAAATTGCGTCGAGTTCGCCTGGAACTGTAAGTGGAGTCAGGGTTTTTAAGATGGATAGTTCAGTGCGGGAAATTAAAGAGATGTGAACAATTGGGGTAAAGTAGGAAAAATTAAAAACTCTACAATTTTATATTGAATATATAATTTTAAATTGGGTGAATAAATGGATGAGTCGAAGGTAGAGGCACTTTTTGGGAGGTAAGGAGTGCAGGGGAACAGGAATAATAACTTAATACATACCCATGTGACCAAATACTATTTATTCTTGTATGCTTTATGCTCACGAAGAGAAGAGAAGGAAGAAGAGCTGCTGGACTGTCAGCAACAAATGCAGTCAACGGAGGCCGAGATCAGGAAACTACGACAACAGGTATAAGTGTAAAAATGAAGGCAGCATATTCACCCATCTGGAACGAGAACGGGAACAACTGACATACTGTATTTTTTTGCCTTATTTGTTAAGTTAGGTGAGTCTGAAGGAAACAATATCTTTTTTAAAATCATAATATTTTATAGATTTTTCAGAGTTAACAAAGAGCCATGAACAGAACAGAATAATAAATACGATAAGCAAGCGAAGAGAAAAAAAAGGGTAAAATAACACATAAGTACATAAAAGCAAGAACAGAGGTCCCATTAAACACGGAAATGCAGAGTAAGGCCGCTTTTAAAGCAAGGTATTAGTAACAATCAGAAAACTGACAGGGAAAAAAATACAAACTAGAAGAACTGTCCAGTTCAAAGTCTATATCAAGAATACGTGTCTGAACTACCATATCAAATAGCACTGGAAATATACAGTACCTACGGAATTAGACCTCAGAGTTAATCGGGAAAGTGCTTGGTGACACAGAGAAGCCAGGTGGTCAATAGGGCCATAAATTGTGGATGGGTATCAGTGAGCAACGCCACCATTTCTCCCATAGCATAAATGTAGTTTTAGGAATGACCTGAACATATGTGGACATATTACCATAATTTGGCAATGCAACATCTGGTGACATCCGATCACCAGATCCGACATCCAATGCAACATCAGAGCTCAGCGAATAGCTCCCCTTATATTTCATTCCACTCTTCAATGTTCTATTGGCCCTATTCCTAGCAAGTCATTATTATTAACGAGTGAGCTGTTATGACTAATTTAACGATTGGAATTGTTAGACTACTATGGCTTCCATAGAAACATAGAAAAATGTCGGCAGATAAGAACCTTTCGGCCCATCTAGTCTGCCCAATTACATGGATACTTTACCTGGATTTATCTTTTGTTTAGGATAGCCTTATGCCTATCCCATGCTTGCTTAAATTCAATTACTGTTTTGGCCTCTACCACTTCAACTGGAAGGCTGTTCCATGTATCCACCACCCTCTCAGTAAAATAATGCTTCCTGATGTTACTTTTAAATCTTTGCCCCTCTAATCTAAGACTATGTCCTCTTGTTTTGCTACTTTGTTTCCGTTTAAATATACTCCCTTCCTCTACCTTGTGGATTCCCTTTACGTATTTAAATGTTTCTATCATATCTCCTGTCACGTGGCGTGTGTGGTTCTGATATGAGCCCAGCAGGCGGCGACACAGAGGGGAGGCCAGACAGGAATCACGCAATGAAGATTCTTTAATGAAACATAAATGGTCCTTAACTGCAGGCACTTGAAAGAACAAAGGAAATATATAAAGTCCAGGGAGAGTGCTTGACTGGAGAGTCTGAGGTTTGTGGGCAATGCAGTCCCAGACTGCAGACAGGGCACACCAAGGAGAAGTCTGGACAGCGGACAGTGGTACCTTGATCAAAAGGTCAGAGACAGAGATTAACTGTAATCCACAGGTGGACATCGCTGAGAGTCCCTTGCACAGACAGATGTATCCAGGAACAACAGGGCAGATGGATGGATACTGGATAAGCTGGAGCAGGTTTGTACACATCCAGATGACCTCAGTCAGGGAGAACAATGCAGAATCACTGCTGGCTGGATCTCTCTGCCTTTTAAGGAGGCTTAAACATGGATAGGCCTCAGCTGGAAGTCCAGGGCTAGAAAAGGAAGACCCAGGCTGGATCTCCAGGAGCCTGGTCCAGGTGCAGAGCCTGGGTAAAACCTGGACTGGAATCCAAGAAAGAAGAGATCCAGGGCAAAGTTCTTAGATCCAGGTGTGCAAGACAGGTACACGGGGTGGACCGTGACATCTCCTCTTGTAAAGTAATGTGACAGACACAGAGCTTCAAAACAGAGCTGTGCTCCTGTAGATGTTTAATCTATAACTGAACACAAAATGGAGGGGGGGAGGGATCAGGAAGACTAACTACGATGGTCAGGATGGCTCAAAAAGAAACATAGGCAAAACACAATACATTACATCTCCCTTCGTAAGTATAAAACAAACCCTTAACTAGCATAGTCACTTGGGATACAGGTATAGATATCGCAAATATTAAAATCGGTGATATTTCTTTAAACTTCTCAATTTACATAAACAGAAAACTTGCATCCCTCAAAAGAACAAAGGAAAGGTTAGCACATTTTAAACGAGACTCAAACAATAACATATCATCCAGAACAGTGCACCATTGTACATAAGCAAGTGGAACTGGAACAGTTATTGGCACACTGCTGTCGCCATTCGCGTTTGCTACGCATGTCTCTGGCTACAAGGAAAGCCGGTCCGGAGGTTTCACAACTCTGCCTAGCCTGGTGATGTACTGCCCGGTTGACGTCATTCCCTTAGCAGTCTGTGGTACTGGAGCAGATTCTTGCTGGGAGTTGGTATGTTCCACAGGCTCGGGCTCCTCGGCACTCACTGGCTCCATCAACTCAGCCCAATGATCATTGATAAGTCTGTGACGGGAGTCATTGGCATCTGGTGTGCTCTTACGAAGGTGCTGGACGTTGCGACGGTATTCCTTATTTCCACTTTCTACAATATAGGATCGAGGGGCATCGTGAGACCTCACTACTACTCCAGGCGACCACCTGTTACTGCCTGGGTGCGGCTGCATCCGAACTTCATCTCCAGGCTTCAATTCAGCACGGGGGCCACTTGCTCTTTTATGGTCATAGTAGACGGTTACGTGGTTTCCAAATATGTAATTATGAAACTTGACACATGCATGAACAATTGACAGCATCTCCTTCTCGATTTGCGCATAACGAGTTTCAGTGTCTGTTAGTGACCTGGACGAAAAGGCAATGGGGTGGCTGTCCTGCAACAATACTGCACCGAGGCCGTTGCTGCTGGCATCACAGAAAATTTCGACAGACTTGGATGGATCAAAAAATTGTAGCACAGGAGACTCAGTGCACATGTCTTTGAGTGTGTCAAAGGCTTGTTGTTGAGCTGGCTGCCAGGCAAATTCCACATCAGTTTTAAGAAGTTGTCTCAGAGGTGCATCAACTTCGCTGAGATTGGGCAGGAATTTCGAGAGGTAGGTGACAAACCCTAAGAAGCGACGGACACCATCCTTGTCTCTTGGTGTTGGCATGGATTTCACAGCCTCTATTTTTGCAGGGTCTGCCTTCAGGCCATCTGCTGCTATCAGGTGTCCTACATAGGGCACAGAAGATTGCTTGACGTGGCATTTATCAAAGTTGAGACTCAGGTTGTAGCTTGTGGCTCTCTGAATTACCTTACGGAGAATCTCATCATGTTCCGGTACTGAAGGGGCCGCAATGAGAATGTCATCCATCACACTGATTTTTTTTTTTTGTATTTCAAAATTTTATTTTGCAATAAACGAAGGGTCACAGACTGACCAGCCAGGTGGCCTCACAGGGCCAGATAAGACATGCTCAGAGAAATCACATAAAACATAAAAAGGGGATCTCAAAAGAAACTGCAGAATATCAAAATCCATCACACTGATTGCGCCGCTAATACCCTCAAGCATTTCGTCCATAATACGCTGGAATATTTCAGGTGCACATTTTAGACCAAAAGGAAGCCTAAGCCACCTAAATCTGCCAATGGGCGTGTTGAAGGTTGTCAGGAATGATGATGCTTCATCCAATTCTATTTGTAGGAACCCAGATTTTGCATCCAAAACAGAGAAAACTTTAGCACCAGGTATTGCAGAGACTACCTCCTCGATGGTGCGCATTGGGTAATGTTCCCTCTTAATGACTTTATTTAAGTCGCTCGGGTCAATACAGATTCTTATTTTGCCATTACGCACAGCTGCCACCATAGAACTCACCCACTCGGTTGGTTGGTTAACTTTGGTGATGTAGCCATCTTTAACCATCTCCTGTAGTTTCTCTAGTATCTTATTTCTCAGTGCAGCTGGTTGACGGCGGACAGGATGAACCACACCTTGTGCTTCAGGATCAATTTTGATTGTGTACTTGCCCGGCAAGGTTCCAGTAGTGCGAGTCAGTTCTGGGTAATCATCTAGCCCAACTGGCAGAGGTCCTGTTGTTGCCACTTGGATAGAGTGTCGTGTGTTGCTTTTCATAGTAGGCTGCAGCGCATGGAGCCGCATCACTAAACCTAAGGCTTCTGCTGTTGCGCCACTAAGCACATTTTCTTGCAAAATGTCCACAATCTCAAATTCTGCTGGTATCTCTGTATTCTTGAATTTGATTAGAAGGTCCACCGCAGCTATGGGCTTCAGCCTGTGGTTAGAGTAGGACTTTAGCACTCGATTAGAGCGTTTAAGCTCACCTACATGCGGGAGTGTCTGATAATTACTTAAAGTCAATGTGTTGCACTTTGCACCAGTATCAATTCTGAATGGCACTTGCCGAGACAGGATTTCAATGTCCGCAGTCCATTTGTCATCATAGTGCTCATCCGTTCGTGTGAGATTTATGCCCAGTACCTCCTCATCCTCAGTTTCTGATTGCTGCTGCACACTAACTGTGTTTACTGACCTTTTGCGACACACTGCCACCCAGTGGTTTGGTTTGTGGCAGTACGAGCAGACAGAACCTTTCGCTGGACATCTGCCCTGGGTCCACTTATGCTGGGGATCTTTTCCACAATTTAAACAGTTGTATGTCCGGTAAGTATTCATGTCTTTCTGCACAGATTTTGGCTGATTTTGTAGATAGGCTTTTTTATTTGCAGTTTGGAATTGTGTCTTCACCTTTATTGCTTGCACTTGAGATTCTTCTTCTCTGATTATTGTAATTTGCTTCTGTGACAGTTCAAACTGTTGGGCAATTTCAATTGCTTTTGGTAGTGTTAGATCTTCCCCTTTGTCTAAGAGTCTCTCCTGGATGCGCTTTTCTTTGATTCCAGCGATTATTGTATCGATTAACATATCATCTGGATCAGCATACTCGCAATCCATTAGCAGGAGTCTTAAATCCTTCACAAAGTGGTCAAATCCCTCAGTGACTCCTTGTTTTCTCTGCTTAAAGCGGTGTCTGGCAATTCTCTTATTCTTTCTTGGCCTTATATAGCTGGCAAATTTATCCAGTACTTTAGATGGATCATCCTTCTCCCCTTCTCCCCAGGGTAGCGTTTTATATATCTCTCTGCCCTGCTCGCCAATCCACGTTCCCAACCAACCTGTGCGCTGCTTCAGTGTTTGTTCTGAGAGCGGTCCATCAAACACAAAGGAGACGTGGCTGCGAAATCTTTCAAACTCTTGGTACAAGTCTGGAGCTTCCCAGTCAATCTTGGGGTGTTCAAACTGCGATAATGCCATAGTAAGCGTGAGATCTGTTCCAGACAGACTTCTGACACCATGTAAAGTAAAGTGACAGACACAGAGCTTCAAAACAGAGCTGTGCTCCTGTAGATGTTTAATCTATAACTGAACACAAAATGGAGGGGGGGAGGGATCAGGAAGACTAACTACGATGGTCAGGATGGCTCAAAAAGAAACATAGGCAAAACACAATACATTACACCTCTGTCTCGTCTTTTTTCCAAGCTGTACATGTTAAGATCATTAAGCCTTTCCTGGTAACTTTTCTCCTTCAAGCCGTACACCATTTTAGTAGCTCTTCTCCTCTCGGGCACCGAGGCTGGACCAGGGGACGGAGCACAGATCACCATCCTCTAATTAGAGTCCTCAGAAGAGATGTCGAAGTGTCTCCAGAGCTCGGAACAGCGCCTGAGCACTGCCAAGTGCTCCTCCCGGACTAGCACGCCAGAGGGTGTCCTGGTGTAGCCCGTAGGGGCAGGTCCTCTTGGGAACCTCTTGCCAGGCCAACTACCCGGATTCTGGTAGTCCTCAAAGACATCAAGGAGTACAGCCCTGTCAGACTTGGTGTCAGGAAAGGTGTCATGGGCACAGCTCGGCAGTGACACTTCAGCTGCTGGGCTCGGTGCAGCAGCACCCTTGGCATGGCTCGGTGGGGCAGCGCCCTTGGCATGGCTCGGTAAGGTAGCACCCTCGGCAATGACCGGTGGGGCAGCGCCCTTGGCATGGCTCGGTAAGGTAGCGCCCTCAGCGATGACCGGTGGGGCAGCACCCTTGGCATGGCTCGGTGGGGCAGCGCCCTCGGCGATGACTGGTGGGGCAGCGCCTTTGGCATGGCTCGGTGGGGCAGCGCCCTCGGCAATGACCGGTGGGGCAGCGCCCTTGGCACGGCTCGTGGGCAGCGCCCTTGGCAAGGCTTGGCGGGGCAGCGACCCAGGCAAGGCTCGATGGGGCAGCACCCTTGGCAAGGCTCGATGGGGCAGCGCCCTTGGCGATGACCGGTGGGGCAGCGCCCTTGCCAAGGCTCGATGGGGCAGCGCCCCTGGCAAGGTTCGATGGGGCAGCGCCCTCGGCAAGGTTTAGTTGAGCAGCAACCTCGGCTCTGCGGTGACCTGGGTACAGCACGGCTCTGCGGCGACCAGGGTATCATCCTGCTGCTGGGCAGTGAGCGGGTTGGCTTTACGGCGGCGGCGACGGCCCCGTGGCGGCGGCACCTCTCGAGATCCTGCGGGATGCAGGGCAGCGACCTCTCGAGATCCTGCGGGATGCAGGGCAGCGACCTCTCGAGATCCTGCGGGATGCAGGGCAGCGACCTCTCGAGATCCTGCGGGATGCAGGGCAGCGACCTCTCGAGATCCTGCGGGATGCAGGGCAGCGACCTCTCGAGATCCTGCGGGATGCAGGGCAGCGACATCTCGAGATCCTGCGGGATTCAGGTCAGCGACCTCTCGAGATCCTGCGGGATGCAGGGCAGTGACCTCTCGAGATCCTGCGGGATGCAGGGCAGCGACCTCTCGAGATCCTGCGGGATGCAGGGCAGCGACCTCTCGAGATCCTGCGGGATGCAGGGCAGCGACCTCTCGAGATCCTGCGGGATGCAGGGCAGCGACCTCTCGAGATCCTGCGGGATGCAGGGCAGCGACCTCTCGAGATCCTGCGGGATGCAGGGCAGCGACCTCTCGAGATCCTGCGGGATGCAGGGCAGCGACATCTGGAGATCCTGCGGGATTCAGGTCAGCGACCTCTCGAGATCCTGCGGGATGCAGGGCAGTGACCTCTCGAGATCCTGCGGGATGCAGGGCAGCGACCTCTCGAGATCCTGCGGGATGCAGGGCAGCGACATCTCGAGATCCTGCGGGATGCAGGGCAGCGACATCTCGAGATCCTGCGGGATGCAGGGCAGCGACATCTCGAGATCCTGTGGGATGCAGGTCAGCGACATCTGGAGATCCTGCGGGATGCAGGGCAGCGCCCTCTGGAGATCCTGCGGGATGCAGGGCAGCGAACACTGGAAATTCAACGACGTGCAGGGCAGCAACCTCCGTAGTCTGTGTCAAAGCAACCTCCATGGGCATATAAGACTCTGAATCTGTGGGCAAGGTAGGTTCCATGTCCATGGGTTCAATGTCAGCAGGCTCAGATGGTGGGGTCTCCAAGTAATCAGAGAGGGAGTCATCTTCTGTACTCTCCACATCAGAGAAGGCTTCCCTAAATTCAGGTCTCTTAGATCTGGGTACCGGAGTATGGCAAGACTTGCCAACTGTGGTAGCCTGGCGAGGCCAAGCAGGAGTAGAGACTGGGCAAGGCTTGGCTGTGGGCTGGCGAAGCTTGACAGCAGCTTGGCGAGACTTGGCAGGATTTGAGACTGGGCAAGACTTGGCCGTGACCTGGCGAGGCTTGATAGCAGCTTGGCGAGGGCTGGCAGAGACAGGGTGCTGTCAAGCTTTGGCACTTGGAGTTCGCTTAGACATTGATGGCAAGGACTCAGCAGGTAATGTCTCTTTGCTTTTAGCATGCACAGACACAGGAGGAGCAACCAGTTGAGAAGCAGGAGTAACAGGGTTGACTCTGGTCTGTGAGGAGGATGGCTTGGGTGGGCGCACAGGGCATGAAGATATGAAATGTGAGCCCGCACTACAATAGAAGCACAGTCCCAAAGACCTCCTCCTGGAGCGTTCCTCCTCAGACAAGGGTCTCCTGCAGCCAGACATAGAAGCTGAAGAGCGCACCTTTGGTGAGGTGCCCCTTAATCCTTGCAGCACTTTAAGCAACACAGAGTCCAGTTGCTGCAGGAAGTTCTCCACAGCCATTTTCATGGATGCCACCACCGCCTGTATCACCGCGGACTCGTAATAAGATGGGGTCTGCATTCTGTCACGTGGCGTGTACGGTTCTGGTATGAGCCCAGCAGGCGGCGACACAGAGGGGAGGCCAGACAGGAATCACGCAATGAAGATTCTTTAATGAAACATAAATGGTCCTTAACTGCAGGCACTTGAAAGAACAAAGGAAATATATAAAGTCCAGGGAGAGTTCTTGACTGGAGAGTCTGAGGTTTGTGGGCAATGCAGTCCAAGACTGCAGACAGGGCCCACCAAGGAGAAGTCTGGACAGCGGACAGTGGTACCTTGATCAAAAGGTCAGAGACAGAGATTAACTGTAATCCACAGGTGGAGATCGCTGAGAGTCCCTTGCACAGACAGATGTATCCATGAACAACAGGGCAGAGGGATGGATACTGGATAAGCTGGAGCAGGTTTGCACACATCCAGATGACCTCAGTCAGGGAGAACAATGCAGAACCACTGCTGGCTGGGTCTCTCTGCCTTTTAAGGAGGCTTAAACACGGATAGGCCTCAGCTGGAAGTCCAGGGCTAGAAAAGGAAGACCCAGGCTGGATCTCCAGGAGCCTGGTCCAGGTGCAGAGCCTGGGTAAAACCTGGACTGGAATCCAAGAAAGAAGAGATCCAGGGCAAAGTTCTTAGATCCAGGTGTGCAAGACAGGTACACGGGGTGGACCGTGACATCTCCTCTGTCTCGTCTTTTTTCCAAGCTGTACATGTTAAGATCATTAAGCCTTTCCTGGTAACTTTTCTCCTTCAAGCCGTACACCATTTTAGTAGCCCTTCTCTGAACTCTCTCTAAGATGTCTATATCCTTCTGGAGATACGGTCTCCAGTACTGCACACAGTACTCCAAGTGAGGTCTCACCAGTGCTCTGTACAGTGGCATGAGCACTTCCCTTTTCCTACTGCTAATACCTCTCCCTACACAACCAAGCATTCTGCTAGCATTTCCTGCTGCTCTGTTACATTGACTACTTACCCTTAGATCCTCTGAAATAATAACCCCTAAATCCCTTTCCTCAGATGTTGAGGTTAGGACTGTATCAAATATTCTATATTCAGCCCTTGGGTTTTTACGTCCCAGGTGCATTATCTTGCACTTATCCACATTAAAACTCAATTGCCACAGCTCCGACCATTTTTTTTAGTTTACCTAAATCATTTGTCATTTGGCTGATCCCTCCAGGAACGTCAACCCTGTTGCAAATCTTTGTGTCATCAGCAAAAAGACATACTTTTCCATTAATACCTTCTGCAATATCACTAATAAAAATGTTAAAGAGAATGGGTCCAAGTACTGACCCCTGAGGTACCCCAATGGTAACAAGACCTTGCGCCGAATAAACTCCATTTACCACAACCCTCTGTTGCCTGTCACTCAGCCACTGCCTAATCCATTCAACAATATTGGAATCCAAGCTCAAAGATTGTAATTTATTGATAAGCCTTCTATGCGGAACAGTATCAAAAGCCTTACTGAAATCTAAATAAGCAATGTCTACTGCACCACCTGTGTCTATTATTTTTGTTACCGAATCAAAAAAATCAATAAGATTAGTTTGGCATGATCTCCCTGAGGTAAACCCATGTTGTTTCTGATCCTGTAATCTATGTGTTTTTAGATGTTCAACAATCCTTTCCTTTAACATGGTTTCCATTAATTTCCCCACTACTGACGTAAGACTAACTGGCCTATAGTTCCCCGATTCCTCCCTACTACCCTTCTTGTAAATGGACACATCATTTGCTAATTTCCAGTCTTCTGGGACGACTCCCGTTAGCAAGGATTGGTTAGATAAATAGAAGTTTGCGACTCAGCTGCTGCGCCAGCAATCTGTAAATGTAGGAAGCGATAATTTGTGGGAAGATGGAGAATAACTAGCAATTAAAAGTCTCTTATCATTCTTATCTCAAGGTGGTATTTGAAAAAACAAAAAGCAAACATAATCTGGTGTTAAGTGATCTTGCATTTCTTCCCAAAGGTCCTGAGCTCAGCGCTCAGGTTTTGGTCAGGACTACGCCTCTGCTCTCAGAGGCTGAATTAGCCCTCTAAGATCCCTCCCTGGAGAGGGGAGACTGTCAAGGGCAGTGTGATTACTCAAATAACTTTGAGTGGTCAGACTGCATAGTGCAGGGAATGTCAGACTCCAGCCTCCCAGATGTTGATGGCCTACATTTCCCAGAATTTTCTGAATGTAATAGATGGCCAGAGAATCATGGGAGCTGTAGTTCAGAAACACCTAGGGAGCTGAAGTTTGACATTCCTGGCATAGAGTATCCATTTGAACATTCACAAGCTAAGCTGGCAAGTAGGACGCATGAATAAATAAACAGCTGTGTCTGTCCTAGAGAACGGTATATAATATGTGGAAGTGCATTATATAAGAAAGTGCAACATCGCAGGTGAACATGTACACAGCAAAAATGGCAAAATTATTCTGGTACTTACTGCCCAGCAAGGCTAGAAAGCCTTTGTCCATTAAGACGGTTACAGTAAAGTTCAAAAATAACTTTTATTACGCTTTGCTCTGAACCATATAGGATTATTGTGCATTCAACTGTTCTCTCAAGAGATAAAACCAAACAATACATACCATGCATCTTCTTTAAAATGAATAACAGATCTAAGGAAAATCTAGAAGTTAAAAGAGAAGGTCAATGACACGTGCATTCGACTTCCTTCTAACTACAACCGCATTGCACAGTCATGTGATTATTATTTCATCCATTTCTATGTGTGTGACTGTTGAACATGTCTGATATTGTTCACAAAACGTTTTAAAAGATTTGGCACTCACCTATATACTTGTAAAATTTTGCATTAAACACCCATGTGAGTAAGTCTAGGAAAGTAAACAATGGAATCCAGGTGGACTTCATAAATATTCGGGTGAACAAAAGTGATTTCACTTGTAAGATACTACATTAAGGGCCCTATTACATTCTTAACGCAAAAACGCACGCTAAACGCGTGTTTTTTTGCGCGAAGCGTTAAACGTTAACGCATGAAAATCATCGCTGGAATTACATTCCTCACGCATTTTTTCATCCGGCAGGAAATTGCACTCGGAAAACCGACGCGCAAAAATGCGTGCAAAGTGCCGCTGCGCGCATAAATCAGTGAGCGCAATGTAATTTTTAACACGAGTCCGTCAGACGAACGCATTTTGTGCGGACTGCGCACAACAGACGTACGTTCTGACGGAAGACAAGGTAGTGGCCGTCATTTTTGCCGGATCTAGTAAAAAAAAAACGTGCGCATCGACGTTCTCCGTTGTGAATCCGCAGTTTGGTACGGTCAGGTTGTTACAATTTGCCGTTACCACCAGCTTTTCAAAGACGTTAAAATTATGCGCGCAAACGTTGTCCATTAAATTTTGCGCATAGATTGTAATACCATGCGCTCACCAGCGCACAAACGCATTTGCGCTCACAATGTTAAGTATAGGATGCGCGCACTAAATTGCACTCGCAAAGGGTTCGCGCAGGGTCACTCGCGTTAGACGTTAACACGCATTTCGTGCGCGAACATCGTAATATAACGTTCAGCGCAAAGAGTTTTGCCCCTCGCGTTTAATGTGCGAAAAGAATGTAGTAGGGCCCTAAATACATTCATCAAGACCTGTAAATGCATTCTTGTGAAATCTAATGACATTCTTTATGAACACATATTTATTTTTCTCAAATCAGTTGATAGTAAATAATTTTTTTACTTTATTTATAAAGCACCAAGAGATTCCGTAGCACTGTGTAAGGCAAGAGGACCTTAAATCCATTAAAACTTAATGGTGAATTGACTCTGTGGGCTTGATTTCCTTATTTCTTGGTCTCCCCCAGGTACAAGAGTTCTCTCCCCTGGCTACTCTTGCTCGTGGCTACCGTGATGAAATAGATGCTTTAAGAGAACGTTCCCGAAGGTCGGAATCACAAGTCAATTCGTTGACAGAAAGATTACGTAACATGGAGTTCTACCAACGAGCACTGCAGGTCTGGGACTTCACCATCCATAGATGAGATTGTGAGGCCTGTTCATGACTCGCAATTGATGTATGGTGTAATCTTTATATGCAGGAGGAGAAAGAGTTTTCCAGGGGGCTCTTGGAAGATAAGGAAGTATTGGAGCAGCAGTTGACTGCCGAGAGAGAGCGCTCTGAGAGACTGAGGCTATGTGAGAAAGAAAAGCTTTCAGTGGAAGAGAACCTGCAAAGGATAAAAATGGTGAGGATACATGCGTTTGTCTAGTGGAAGTTTAAATGACATCATGTTGTTCATGCCCAAGAATCTAGATTGGTAACTATAAACAATAAAGGGCAAATAAAAGCTAAAGATACACCAATGGTCAAGGTTTGTGGGCGGATACTAACTACTTTGGTTAAGTACAGGGAACCAAACTGGTCACAGGGAGACAGATGCAAAACTGGTGACAGGGAATCAAAGAAGAAACTGGGCACATGGAGACAGAGGCAGAACTGGGCACAGTGAGACAGAGGCACAGGACACAGAGATGCAAGGCACTCACAGGAGGGCACAGGAGACACTGGAGGCTGTGGGCACAGAAGGCATGGGAGCTTGGAAGGCAGCAAAAATGTGGACCGCACAAATGTGGACCGCACAAGGCATGAGGAGCTTGGAAAGTGCAAGGAGCTTGGTTGGAAAGTATGTGGAACTTGAAACTCGGAGAGAAGGGAAGAGTAGGAATAATGTTGGACAGGGCAGAAACAGGAAGCATAGGCTTCTAAAACCACACAGGCGGTGTACTAGACACCTTCTGCGGACGCCCTGAGCCACATGCATGGCTTCCTTAGCAAGGGAGTTCATCCAGGCTTGATGGGTGCACTGGATGCAGTAAGCTAGAGCAGGCAAACCAGAAGTGAATCCATAGATGTCCAGTATGAAGCACAACAGTATGGAATACACAGTTCCTGAAAGCTGCTTCCAGAGTCGTAAGCGAGCACGGGTCTGTCTGCAGTTTTCCCATTACACCAGGCATGGGACATGACACCTGCTTTCATGGAGAAAGTAAGATCATAGAGTATGAATGGTCTCCTGTTGGGTACAGCACTCATACCAGGCCTGTAATTGCGACTGTTCTGTGTGAAAGAAGTAGTTGCATGAGGGCAAAGTTGACTTGGATTTCACCTTACTCCTTTAGCAAGGGGCTTTTGTTCCCTTATAGAAAACAAGCAGGACCAATCTTTTCCCTTTAAATGACCTTGACCTATAGGCAGAAGGAGCAAGGTGCTGGTCAGTGAGTTGTGACTATGGGTCATGGGTCCTACTGCAATCGGCTGTATTGCAGTAGAGTTACCAGCACTTAGGCTAGGGTCAGACGAGCGCATTCTGTGCGGACTGTGAGTCCGTGCAGAACGGACGTACTTTCTGACTGACGAAAAGGTAGTGGCCACACGGTCCGTTTTTGTGACTGACGTTTTTTTGACTGATGTAGAAGGGAAAATAAATTAATATGAAAAATTTCGAGCGTCCAACATGCTGGACGTCAAAAATACAGTCCATCTGACTACGTTCCATCACTCACACACAAAGCTATGTGGACGTTGCAGACGCAGCGCACTCTGTGCGTCCGTTCTAGCGGATTTACGTTCTTGCCTGCCTTGCGTCCGTTTGCTGCGTCCGTTGTGCGTCCGCAGTTCGGTACGGACGTACTTCGTGTGTGTGGCTCCATTGGTCATAATTATATGCTATAAAGGACGTACAAAAGTGTGGCAACACGGACGTGATCAGTGCGCTCGTCTCACACGGGCCTTAGCCAGTCAAAGAGTTTTTGCTCTTCTTATTGGCCTACAGAGCAATACCCATACTGCTTGCCTTCTATGGGGTAGCTGGGGAGATGCTTTCATAAGCCCAGGCAGCACATGTCGCATGGCCATTATGGCCCACTGGACACATGCAGCTAGACAGTTTTATATTGATTCAACTACAAGACTGCAAGATGAAAGGCCAAACTATTTTACACAATAATTTTAATTCTCAGCGTATTGTGAGAAGTGTTGGCAATCATTATAAACGAAGAAAACCATAACAAATCTTCTTTACTTTGTGGAAAATGCAACCAGCAGTGTAAAATAAGTCACGTGCTCACAATTTACTGAATAATTAACCAACAAACAGGATGTTCCCTGGAAACACTATAAAGCGCAAGCTCATAACTGTCTGTATTTACAGTTCATCTTTAGGTCAGAATAAAGACTATTTTCCCATATGGTACATATATAGATATAAAAAAAATCCTGTAATCTCGGCTCCATAAGGATGTCCACTACCCGCTGCTTGGTGTTTAACCAAATAGACATACGCTCCAAAATCTCCATAATTCACCAGCATTCTGGGTCTTTTAAAACGTAACTTTATTTCTTCACATAAAATGCATAGGGTTCTATTACATTCCTCGCGCAAAAAAACTCACGTAGCGCAATTTTTTTTGCGTGCAACGTTAAACGTTAACGCGCGTAAATTAACGCTGCTATTAAAATCCGAGCGCATTTTTTCATCTATTCGAAAATATCGCGCGTAAAGAAAATGCGCGCAGAAATCGGTGGGCGGACTGTTTTTTCACGCGATTCAACCAATCAGAATTAAGAACCACAATTGTCTCCTGTTAAGTTTTTGCGCCTGTCAAAATCAATCTGAGTATATCTGCTGCAGCAATAATAAAAACACGCACAAATTCACAATGTTATTGTTTGGGTATGCGTAGAATGTGTAACTATACTTTGCTGTATTTTTTTTTTGGGCTGATGTATTTGGTTTCGGGCCAGGACGTTCAGATTTGCCGTTAACACCAGCTTTTAAAAGACGTTAAAATTATGCACGCAAACGTTGTCCGTTAAAATTTGCGCACAGATTGTAATACCATCCGTGTACCAGCGCACAAACACATTTGCGCTCACAATGTTAAGTATGGGATGCGCGCACAAACTTTCACTCGCGCAGGGTCACTTGCGTTAGACGTTAACGCGCATTTTGCGCGCGAACGTCGTAATACTACATTCAGCACGAAGGGTTTTTCCCCTCTTGTTAATGCGTTTTTGCACACGCGCAAAATTGTGCGAGAAGAGTGTAATAGTGCCCATAATGTGAGGCTGCCAACGTTTCAGTTCGCCTTGAGAACTTTCCCCAGGACACAAAAAAGTACATTATCTCTTTTGTAATATTTGTTAACACTCTTTACCACAGGAAAGAGATTCTGAGTCTCAACGAGTGCAACTACTGCTCCATGACAATCTAACTTTAGCTGAAGAGGTAAGGGTGCTCAGAGAAGAGACATCCCGAGGCTGGGACAGAATTTCGGAGGCAGACTCTGACACTTCATTAAACTGGGAGAGAGGGCAAGAGAATGATGGAGAGGCCGAGCACGGATGGGAGAGACCGCAAGGCACAGACACTGAATGTAAGTACATTTATAAAAAAGAGCGAATATATATGCATATATGGTATTATTATCACTTATCGTGGAATTACTTAAAGGAACACTCTAGTCAAAAATCCCCCCCCCAGTTTTTTTTACATTAAACTATCCCTATTCTTTTAATAAATAGGTAGGGATCTCTTTTTTTGTTGTAACTGTAATACTTACCCTAAAATCCACTTCTTTCCAACAGAGTTTTTTTTTTTTTTATACTCACCTCCCTCCTCTTCCGCTCCAGTCCTTGTTCCTTTCACTTGGCTAATGGTTTACGTGAGAAGCGCGCATGCGCGCCTCTCACGTAAGCCAGCCAATCGGCAGGCTTCCTCCTGGCTCCCTCTGCTGAGGATTAGTGTTGCGCTCAAGAGGATGCGCATAACACTAATCCTCAGGCTGCCGCCAGCTACTGCGGCGAGTTGGAGACGTCATCGCGCTGAAAGTGCGATGACGTCTCCTACTCGGCAAAAGTCAGCAGAAGCGGGAAATCTGAATCCCGCTCTGCTGACTGACAGCTGGGAGGGCGGAGTAAAGTCCTCCGCCTCTCTCAGCTGTTTTCAGCTGAACTGCCGATTGGCTGAGCGGAGGGAGGGGGGACAGAGGGCAGGATACTCCGGGCATCATGACCACCTAAAAAAGCTTAGGTGGTCATGTTGCTTAGAGTGTCCCTTTAAATATCATTAAAAATTCTCACTGCCAATAACAATAGAGATTGAAAATATATAGCGTGATTCATATAGTTGGTATTTTGGTGATCTTCTTTCCTCAAGTGACCTTTTTTATTGTATGTAGTGTAAATATGATTGCCTGGCTAAAGCCAAGTACCTCTATATTGTACTTACGAGAATAAGAAAAAAACATATTGTCATATAACTTTATGATACTTGATGGTGTAGTAGAAAGCAGTTTAGATCTATTTATCTATCTATCTATCTATCTATCTATCCCAACTTTGCATTCTTTAACAATTATGAGCAAACAGTCTTTGTGGATTTGAGTTTTATTTGTATATCTTCCTTTTGTTTTGTTTCATAAAGATTCTGCTTTATAGATGGGTTGTTGCCTTTACTAATCTATCATAGATTAATATTTTGTGATAAAGCCAAAGGGGTCAGTGGGTGTTTCTCGCCTTCCTTTATTATGCAGCCACAGTACTTGTAGGATACACCATACAACAGGAAAATAAAACTAATGTAAACCAAACGCCTACTTCTTAAGTGGAGCCTAACTAAACATTTAGGGCACTATTACATTCTAAGCGCAAAAACGCGCACGCGGCGCATGAAATTTTGTGCACAGCGTTGAGCGTTAACGCGCAAAAATTAACGGTGTTATTATAATCCGAACGCATTTTTTCAGCCGTCAAAAAATATTGCGCGTAAAAAAGACACGCAAAAACGCGATTCCGCCAATCAGAATTAAGAAACACAATTGTCTCCCGTTAAGTTTTTGTGCCTGTCAAAATCAATCTGAGTATATATGCTGCAGCAATAAAAAAAACACGCACAACCTCTCAATTTTATTGTTTGGGTATGAGTAGAATGTGTAACTATACTTTGCTGTATTTTTTTTCGGGCTGGTGTATTTGGTTTCAGCCAGGACGTTCAGATTTGCCATTACCACCAGCTTTTCAAAGACGTGAAGATTATGCGTGCAAACGCTGTCCGTTAAATTTTGCACTACGATTGTAATACCATCCGCATACCAGCGCACAAACGCATTTGTGCTCACAATGTTAAGTTTTGGATGCGCACACGAACTTGCGCTTGTGCAGGGTTCGCGCAGGGTCACTCGCGTTAGGCGTTAACGCGCATATTGTGCGCGAATGTCGTAATACGACGTTCAGCGCGAAGGGTTTTGCGCGAAGAGGTTAATAGTGCCCTTAGTATTCCTACCTATAATATTGGGCAGCTAAGCCGCTTACCAATAAGCAAAACAAAATGTACTTTCCTTTCGGCTTCAGGATGTAGCTTCATTCCCTGCTGCACCAAGACTGCCCTCTCAGAGGGAACCACATTTCCATAAGAGCAGTGCAGTCCTAAACAGGCATCAGCTGTGACTTAACCCTATAGAGGGAAAAGGGTGCTCTCCATTTGCCTGCTAATAAACCTGTGGTCTATTAACCTGCCCTTAATCACATTGCCGCAATGTATACATAAAAATGATATCTGTATTTTGATTTTATTTCATGTATATACATAATGACTCATTGGTAGAGAAAACCATCTTTCTACTAACAGAACCTCTCTTCCTCCACGACACAATAAATCCACTGTAATCTTCATTTCTTTCTTTCAGTCCTAGACTTTAGCTCTGAGTTGTCACAGGCTTTGTTACGATTGGAGAAAGAAAATCAGACATTAAGAGAGAGATTACTAGCTGCTAGCGGAGAAAAACCTGAATCTGAGACTTCAGAATCTTGTGAATGTACGGACAGTGAACCTCAAAACAAGAACATAAAGCAGCGGTCGGACCTCTGCATCAGGGAGGTGAGGAGAGCTTTGTACTGCAAAACACATAAAAATACTATAGGTGGAGAATGCAACAGGTGACTTTGAAAAGTTAACACATCACGTTCATATATTAAAATCGGACTTTAAAAAAAAAAAATCAGAAAAATGCTTAAAATATCCTAAAAAATCTATAAATAAAGAGACTCTTTACTGCAGAATTTTATAATGAACGGTTTATTAGATATTGAATTAAAACCGGAATATTTTTAACATTGAAGCCTATGGGATTCTCCTGAATAAACCTGTCGAATTAAACCACCGAATGGCAGGGCATTTCAGGAACCTTTCACTGCTGGTTTGTGTTCTCTGAATAGCCGAAGCATTGCTTTTTTATGGGGATTTCACTGCCCTTGAACAGGCACCGAATGTGCAGGCAATTTGCCAGGATTTGGCGAACTGCCTGCTCTCTGGATAGCCGAATGGCCAGGAAAGCTAACCGCACGCTGATTTTCAGCGTTCGGTTACCTTTCTCAAGCAATTCAGATCTCTTTGAATTACCCTGTATACCTTTACTGTTGCAGATGACTCATGGATGGTTATGTTCCTTGTGTGCCCTGGCACAATTACATGAGCTTCTGTTTAGGTCCTTAACCATTCCAAACACTTTCTTTGAAAGAGATAATCATTGTATTTATTTGAAAAATGAGATGCGTATTTGCCATTTAAGGCTACTACTCCATAGTTGGTGCTAATGTAGCGTCTCGATATGTAATCGTTGCCGCTAGGATAAGTGAGTTTAATGACTTTCACGCTAAACTGGGGTGAAAAAGTTTTGTGCCTCGTAGCTTGCGTGAGCTTACTGTAAGTGTCTCCTATACTTGACATGGGGAGCGCAATTTATTTTTATATTTCGACAAGTGAGGCATTACAAAGTGCTGGCGCAATTTACTTTTTGTATTTGACATTTTTTATTTCAGAGAAATAAACATATATCAATAATCATAAAAATGTTACAAAAAGGGGAAAAATCAGGCACATGCAGCAGAGAAAGGTCACGGTGGTCATCGTGCACCCAAGAAGAAAATTCAAGGAGCACCCATAAAAGAAAAAAGGGGGGAGGTGAGGGGGAAAAAAAAGGGGGGGGAGAAAGAAGGGGAACCCAGGATGCCATTGTATTGACTTACTTGGCTCACTCCTGGTGAACCGCATGTCCATAGGAGGCCAGAGTAGAGGTCTATAGGCTGGGGGGCACTAGGGCCAAACACTGCAGACAAAGCCATGGTGGGTGCCGGTCCAGCTCGCCTATTGCAAACCCCTGTTACCAGAGTCCCAAAAATAATAATAATAATAATTTGGGGGAGGGGAAGGTGGGGGAGTAAGCACATCCTCAGTCCAGCAAACTGGTGAGCGACCAAACCAATACAGCAAGTCCCGACAAAGTTAACAGGGGGTGGGGGGAAAAATCAACATATTCCAGGTAATATCAAACATGAAGAGGTAGCAGCCAGGACCGGCTGGGAGCGACCAACGGATCAGCAAAGGGAGAGCCGATCAGCCAGGATCCAGCAGCTGGGCATAAGAGGCCCTCGACGACACAGGGATCCCCAGATGAGACAAGACTGCATGCGCCTCCGATAAAGTCGTCGCCGTACGGGTACCACCATCTTTGGACACAATCAGGGAGCCCGAAGCTCCCCTGCGGTACCGTACTCCAGGCTCACGAAGCAAAATCGTGACCTCCTTGAAGCAACGGCGGGCAGCCAAGTCAAGGAACGGCAAGTCCTGGTATACTGTGAGACAGGCGGAATCATAGGTGATGGAGTATGTCGGGCCAAAAGCCTTCAGCAGCTGGGAATGTACAGTCACGTCCCTTGTTACCACAATGATATCCCGGGGGCCGCTGCCAGGGCAGTGGCCGCTCGACGAATGTGTACAGCCGACAGGATTAACAGTCCCGCCGATCCGTCGCAATTTGGCAGGAGGTGAGTCACCAGACCCAGTACATATGTATAAAGTCCCATAGCCTGCAGAGACTCGGGGACCACCCCCAAACGGAGGTTCCGGCGATGGTGTTGGGCCTCCAGGGCCATCACTGCCGAGCCAAGTCTGCTGATCTGCAACTGGAGATCATCCACTCTGGCGTCTGTGGCCAACTGTACCTTCTCAGCCTCCAGGAAAAGAGCATGCATCTCATCTAACCGGAGCTGTAAGGAGTCTGAAGCAGAGCGCACCTCCTGTAGATCCTGGCGCCAGAGGCTCCGGAATTCTTCCATTACTTTATGAAGGTCTGCTGCGGTAAGAGGCTGCGGTGGTGAATCCCCTGCTGCCGTGACAGGCCGAGGCATCCCCTCAGTGGACAGCGGAGTGCCACTACTCCGACATCGCATCCCTCCGTCCTGCCCCACACCAAGGGAGACCCTGATGTCCGGGAGACGGGGGCCCTACGCTCCGTCAGATGTCTTCGTCTTCTTACCCATGTAGGTGAGTATACACCACAAGGGAAAGGTAGTGCAGGAGTCCTCAAGTGCAGGCCGCAAAATGGCTGCCGTCCGTGATGACAGACTGCAGGGGAATCCGATCCAGTCAACCCGGAGCTCCGCGGCTGCAGCCTCCAGAGCAATCTCAAGCGATCCTGGGTTGTACAGCAGGCAGGCCAAGGAGAGAGCGCCAAAATCCGATCAGCAAAACGGCCGTGTGTTCCCGTTTTCAGAGCCACAGTCCTCTCTCCTTAGCAGTTAGACATGCCCCCCCCTGGCACAATTTACCATTGGGAATCAAAAGCAAATATTTTAACACTTCCTAAAAGCTGGTGTTAAAGGACTCTGCAAATGCAAAATCATTTAACACACTCTAAACCCCTACCCCTATTAAATCCCTTACTTATCTCTCATCCCACAGTGAAAAGGGTGGCTTTGGTTTCTCCCCAAAATGTAAATTTTGCTTTAAAAATGTATGAAAAGCGGTTTTATGTTCACTTTCTTTTCAGTGTATTTCAATGCAAAATTGTGTACACGTGGTTTTGGTAGTGAAATGTTTATTTTTTGTGTGTCACATCTCTCTATACAACAGATTGTTGCTAATCCAAAGGTTTTGCATTTTGTACCTCATTTTAAAATCCTGTTTCTAAAATTTATTTTTTAAAAGTGCTACAAATATGGTAGTTATAATGAAACATGTGATCTGTTTACCTAGGAACCGGAAGGAGGCAGTCTGGGAGAAAGGGATCTTGTCCAGGGTGAGGGAGAGCGAAAACAACAAGAAAGACCAGAGAGAGAAAAAGAATTGTTAGAAAAGAGATCATGTGAGGCTACCATGATTGCACAAATGCCTGAAAAACACATGGAACTGGATTGTGAGGTGAAATACCTAGAGGAGGGGAAACGAATAGAGAATGCGGCCGAAGAGAAGCCACACAGGACAGAAGATAGACCTGCTCACACATTCAAAGAACCAGACGACTTGTGCGAAGATGGCAAGGACTTGGGAGTGAGACTGGTGGAAAAGAGTTCAGAAGAGGTACATGCACATCGCTCGGCGCTGGAAAAGAGTGGGAATGAAGTGGAATTACTCAGGCAGCAACTAGAGGAGAGCTCTCTAGAAATACACTCACTCCAGGAAAATCTTGAGAAGAAAATAGCTGAGGGTTCAACTGAAATCCAGAAAAAGCTGGAAGAGAGAGAAAAAGAAATACTGTCTTTAGAGAGATGCGTAGTGGAGAAGGAAACAAAGTGTCAGGTCCAGGAGACACAACTGTATGAGAAAGCTGCACAGATTGAGTTACTAAAGAAACACCTGGAAGAAAAGGAAGGGATGAGACTTTGCCAACAACGACTTCTCGAAGAAACCATAAAGCAATCTCAACACCTACATACACAACTGCTTCAAACAGGGGAGTCAAACTTACTAAATAAGCACCTGCAAGAGAGTACCGAGGACATGCAGTCACTAAAGAGAGAGTTAGAGGACAGAATGAAAGATATGCAGTCCCTCACCAGACAGCTTCATGAAAGTGAGGTGCAGTCGCTTAAGAAGCAGCTTGAGGAGAGTGCTTCTGAAATACAGTCACAAAAGAGACTTTTGGATCAAAGCGAAACGGATTATCTTTCACTTAGGAGACAATTAGAAGAGAAAGAGTGCATAAAACTATCAATGAGTAGACAACTGGAAGAGAGAAGTGCAGATATCCAAACTCTCAAAGTACAGCTACAAGAGAGTGCTGTGGTGGAGCAGTCATTAAGAAGACAGCTAGAACAGTGTGAAACAGAGAGGGAGTCTAGAGACAAACAAGGAAAAGCATACTCACAGGAAGTACAACTGCTGAAAAGACAGGTGGAAGAAAGAGAAGAACGGGAGCAGTCGCTGAAGAGACAGCTGCAAGAGGGAGAGAGGCAGGGGCAGTCTTTGAAGAGACACTTGCAGGAGACTTTTGAGGAATTAGACTCTCTGAAGAAACAGATTAGAGAGACACAAGATAAACACCTCCAACAACTTCAAGAGATCACATTGGAAAGTGAAGCTCTGCAAAGACTGCAACAGGAAACAGGAGAGTCGTCCTCATTAAAAAGACAACTCCATGAGATATCTGAACAATTCCAATGCTTCACCAGAAATCTACACACAAACTCAGAGAATGAAAAGGTGGCGCAAAGACAACTCAGAGAACAAGAACAACAAATACACGCACTCCAGTATCAGCTCCAAGAGAAAACCGACGAAATTCTGTCACAGAAAAGGAATCTGGAGCGAAGTACGGAAAATGAACAGTCTTTAAATAAAATATTGGCCGAGAGCTATCAAGAGTTACAATTGCTCAAAAGGGAACTGATGGAGAAGGAAATTGAGAGAGAGTGTCTAAAGAGGCAACTAGAACAAAACGACATAGAGAGACAAACACTTGGTAAAAAATTTGATATAAGTTCAGAAGAAATACACTTGCTGAAGAGACAGCTGGGGGAACGAGAGATTCAAGAGCACTCCATAAAAAGACAGCTACAAGATGCAACCGAAGCAATGCAGTCCCTAAAGAGACAGCTTAAAGAAGGAGAGGAAGAACTTGTTATGAAGCAGCTTCAAGAGAGAGCTAGGGAGATGGAAGCTCAACAGAGACAGGCACTTGAAACAGAAAAGGTCCAATTACTTACGAGACAGTTGCAACAACGAAATGAGGATATACAGTTATTGGAGAGAAAGCTGGAGGAGGGCACTGCAGAAATACTGTCCCGGAAGAGAAGTCAAGAAAGAAGTGAGAGACTGCTAAAAGAACAGCTGCAAGAGAGTACAGACAAAATAGAAGATCAAAAGAAACAACTACAAGAGAAATCCGAACAGTTCTCCGGGATTAAAAGACACTTGGAAGAGAGGGAAAAATCCTTAATGAGACAGTTGGAAGAGAATACTTCAGAAGCTCAGCTTCTCAAGAGACAGTTGCAAGATAGCACTGGAAAGGAAAATTCTTACAAGAGACAACTAGAAGAGAGTGAACGAGAAAGACAGTCCTTGGAGAGGCAGCTGGAAGAGAAATTGGAGCAATCTCTTCAACGACAGCAGTGTGACAATGCAGAGATACAATTACTAAAGAGGCAGTTGGACGAGAGCTCAGATGAGATACAGTCACTAAAGAGGAAGGAATTGTCACTTTTGAGACAGCTTCAAGATAGCAATGGTGAGATAGAAGCACTGCAGGTACAGATTCATAAGGCAGTTGAGTCAAATTCATCAAAGCAACAAAGCGTACCCGAAGAAAACCAGTCTCAGGTGAATGCAGAAGATGGGAATTCCCAGAGACAGCTGCAAGACAGCTATAAAAGACAACTGAAAGAACACACAGAGCAAATAGAGCTGCAGAAAAGACTGCTTGACGAGTACGCAGTAAAAGAGCAGTCATATATTAGGCAACTAAATGACAAAGAGGAGAACGAACTACTGCTAAAGAGACAGCTGGAGGAGAGTAGTAAGTGGGCAGAAGTCCTAGAGAGACAGCAGCAAGAACATACTGCAGACATAAAATCTCCCAAGAGGCAATTGGGGAAAAGTGATTTAGAAGGAGAATTTAAAAAGCGACTGCTAGAACAAAATAAACCAGATATATTGCCCCAGAAGAGACCTTTTCCTGAAAATAATACCCGTATGCAAACGATAACATTGCAAGAGAACGTAGGACAAGAGAGACCTTCTAAGAGAAAGTCAGAAGAAAATACTGGCTCACCTTTAACTCATCATCTCATAGGACCTGAACCTTCTGACTCACCCAGTGTCTCAGCTAGCCCAGGCTCCACTTCTCTTTCTACATCTGACTCTAACACCCTCACGTTAACCTCTCCATTTGTTTCCACACCATCTATTGACATATCCATCTCAACAGCGCAGTCGGCCTCCCATGAGCAGCCTTTACCCGTTGTCTCATTGTCTTCTTCCCAAAATTCCTCTCCCACTGTTCTTGCCTCCCTTCCCATATCTGTCCCCCATTCCCTGCCTGTAGATACCAATTTGTCACCACCGCCTTCACAGACTATTCCAGTTTCTGTGTCTATCTCACACTCACCTGTCACTACGGTTTCTCCAAACCTACAAGTTTCAAACCCCTTTCCTGCCTCATCTTCCCCTGTAAGCGAGTCCACATTGTCTTTGTTGTTGCTGGAGGTGCAAGGGGTACGCAGAGAGCGTGCAGAGATTCAAGGGCGGTGTGATTCCCTACTCAGCGACAACCAAAGACTGGAAGTTGAGCTGGAGAAGGCACAAAGAGAGATACGAAGAGGTAGAAGCGCTCTGAGAATACTGAGGCAAGAGCACAAAGAGCTTCAGGAGAGGTAAGGAAAGGCAGATTGAGGAAGAATGGTGACCTGGCGGGTGTAAATATGGAAGATAGGCACACACTGCATGGAATGCTGACATAGAGAGATGGAATACACTCTACAGAGAGATACATTCCGCAAAACCCCATGACACTTTCTATGCAAGAGTCATATTGGTGCATTAAAACATGTATTATTAAAACAGGGCCAGCTTAGCATACTGTAGGTTAGTGGAGGCTATTACAGAATCCGGTCAAGGTCTATCGCCTAAAATAGGCCCATTGAAAAGGTATTTTGGAGCCAGTGTCTTCAATTCTGGACAGAGAGACAAGTTCTGGAAGAACTTTATCCTCAAGTACACAGAGATCAAATTCATGAACACCTGCTCTGTGAATTTCATGGGAAACTACACTTTTGTAACAAAGTTGTTTCAACACAATACACAATACAAAAAAGACAGTGGCTCGATCCTCATTTTCCTACAGAGCACCGCAGTTGTGGAATAACCTCCCAGGCGCCATCAAATCTTCCCCCAGTATTAAGTCACTCAAGATCTCCCTATTAACATACCTCGATACAGAATGCACCTGTAAACATGTAACATAATGACTATATACAGAATGCACCTGTAAACATGTAACATAATGACTTTATTTCCTACATATTTATTTTCTGTTAATCTGTATATTTGTGCTTTTTTAATATCTTGCATTGTATTACTTTGTATCTCTGTAACAACTGTAACATTTTAATGTTCTTGAATCCAGGATGTACTTGAAAACGAGAGAAATCTCAATGTATCATTCCTGGTAAAATACTTTATAAATAAGTAAATAAACAAACACCTAGGTCAAGGGTCAGCAACCTTGGCTCCCTGATGTTTTGGGAACTACATCTCCCAAGATGCTCAGACACCCATTAGCCTGCCTGAGCTACATGGGAAATGTAGCTCCCAACAAAACATCAGGGAGCCAAGGTTGCTGACCCCTCACCTAGGTCATCATCACCAAACTCCAGTTAAAAAGCATTCTATTGTGTTACTAACGTACAATTAATTCTTACTACCTACCCATTAATTTACTCCTAATTGTGGGAATATATAAATGTAAGTACTTCAGCTGAACTATATTAAAAAATTGGCAAGGTGTGTTGATGCAGATAATCTGCACATATAAAGCGTAACCCAAAAATAAATCTACGATATGGCTCCCATATACCCATCACAAAACAAAAAACAAAGAAAGCTTTTAGGTTACTTGAATGGCCATTAAAGTCTCTAGCCCACCTGCTACATCAAGACAAACCTCTTATGGTGAGTCTTATTCTAATGTCATTAAATGGCTCAGGAAAAAGCAGGAGGCTAAGACAACATGTGTGTTTCTATTCATACCTTCAGCAAACACAGTTGGCCTTTGGGCTTGAGACTGTAATGGCCGATCAAGTAAACGGAAAATCTCTGTATTTTGTTTGGCAAGGATACTGTATATTTGGGAGTCAATGCAAAAGTAACTATTTTTGGTATGTTTTATGCATGCTGCGGGGCTGGACACCGTTTACTTTCCCACCCAGTTTGAGAGTAGAGGGAGAGACCGGTTTTTATGTGTATTTTACATATATAAAGGGATGAATTCTTTATTGTATGAATTTATGTCTGTGCATCGAGAGGGGAATGTGAAGCACACCTCATCACAAATCTATGTGATCTCTGGCAGATTTTCTCAGCTCTCACTGCAAGGAGAGCATATGCAGCAGGAACAGCAGAGGAAACTGCAGGAGCAGGTGGAAAGGATGCAGGAAATGCAGGTAGAAAACCAGAAACTGGAAGAAAGACAGACAAGGTAAGAAATAATTAGTTGAGAGGCATAAAAGCCCAGGCAGCATCTTGATATCACCTACAATGGTCAATCTCCACAGGCTGCAAGATGAACTGTTTAAAATGGAGAAGACAATGGGGGACAAGGCGTCTGAACTGAGGGAAATGAAGAGACAGTTGGGATCAGAGCAGAGAGAGAGAGAGCTGCTGCAGAGAGAAAATGGAGAAATACGAGAGACTGCGCAGCGCCTGGAAATAAGCAATGCGGCCCTCTCCGAGCAGTGCCAGGTGGGTCTCAAGGATGTCCTTTTCTTTTTTCTATAGGCCTTAGAGAGGGCCAGATTTATAACTAGGCAGAGTAGGCATGTGCCTACAGGTGCCTGCCACAAGGGGGTGCCTTGCTCTGTAAAAAAAAGGATTTGTTTTTTTACATTTTAAAATCATAGAGAGCACTGTATCTCTGGAGCCCTAAGGGCTAGAGGGACATATGAGGTATCATTGGAACAGCCAGATTATGATCTTTCCAATGATACCAGCTATGACCAGGATAGATCTATGTTTCCACATTTCTGTGCCTACAGGATGCTGAGAGGCAAATCTGGCCCTGGCCTTGGATTTGTAATCCTAACTCATGTTTTCTATTCCAGGTGCTGTCTCAAGTAAAACTGTCTCTTCAAGAACAAAACAATCTTTTACTGCCTCAAATCCACTCACTGAGTCGTGATAACCGTGAGTTGCTGGAGCGCAGTCTGGAAAGTGGAGAGCTGAGACAGGAGGAGGAAAGGCAATATCGGTAAGGGTAAATGTGTAAATGAGTCTTTTCCATTGACAGATATGCACAGTCCAAAGATAAATTACATTGGTAATAATAAAAAGGTTTGACAGTTTTATTATGCCTAAATTGATTAACTAAATGAATGTAATAATTAAAGGGACATAACACTTACATAATCTGTAACTAGATTACTTGTGCATTACAAACAAAACCACCTTATAAAATATATGCAACAGTGTTCTTTTACTTTGTTTGAAGTAATTGCATGTACAAAGGAGAAACAAAATTAGGTTTTTATCTCTTGTTTCTGTTTTGTACATTTTTCCCATGATGCAACATTTACCAAATCTAATGGTGAGTTTTACTTTGTGGCTGTGCTTTATCTTATACAGTATTTACCAGTTAATGAGGTGAAGGAGGGAATGTTCAGATAAGGGTATTGTGTTCTGCATACTACTCCAGATAAGAGCTGGCAGTTGAATCAGATAAGACAGGGAGTTTAAAAGATTCTAATCTACCCCCTGGTGATGTCCATTGAATACATCCCACAGAAAACAATAATTTGAGTCAGTGATCGACCCATTCGCTCTATTCTATGGTCAAAGCCACACAGTGAGGGGCAAGTGATGGAAAGATGCTGGGGGGGGCAGTTTACAACACAAAATATCACACAATGGATGCACCCAGTGACACATACAGAGAAAATATATTCTCGTCTAAACATACCAGAGCAAAGCAAAGTAATGTAAGATATCAGCAACATAAAATAAACAATAGGGAATAGTGTTTCCGGTCAATATAATAACTACAGAAGACTTTAAGTGTAAAGTTTCCTGTAGTTATCTTCTCGACAACTATGGAATATGGCCCGTAGCTTGCGCTTCCATGCGGGAGACGTTATTTCACTGTGAAATAACAACTCTTCAAAGCTGGTGTTATGTGATTTTGCAAATGTAGAATCACTTAACACGCTGTGGAAACCCCCCATTAAATCTCATACTCACCTCTCATCCCGCTGTAAAAAGGGCAGCGTGATCCACTGGTTCTTCTCCCCGGGAGCAGAATGAGACTGGGAACAAATAGATCCTTCTCTCCGTCCGCAATTCATTCATGGCACTGCACAATCTTGCAACAGCGAGCTCGCGCACAACTTGCGTCCTATAGACTTCACAAGCCAATACTCGCAGCGGCACGCTGAACCGCTGCCGGTATTATTCTTATTATTCTTCATTTATAAAACGCCAGCATATTCCGTAGCGCTGTGCAATGGGTACAGTATAGACAGGGTCACAATACATTGAACAACATTTGGACAAATCTGGCAGCCTTGTGCTTCGTTCTGGGGCTAGGTGCTAATAAAGCGCCTACTCTGGAATACGGACGGTAAAATGGACACTGTAAAGAAATTATGCAGACGCAGATTTTCCTGATTATCATCTCCGTTTCCCATCAACTATGGAATAGGGCCCAATAACGGTAAAGGTAAAAGTGTAAATTAAGCTTTTCCATTGACAAATATGCATGGTGGAAAGATGAATTACATTAACAATAATAAACATCTGACAGTTTTATTATTGCAAATTTGATTAATTTAATACCATAATTACAAAAAGGTTATTTTAGAATATTTATTATGGTCAGTATTTCTTTAGGTTGAACATTCGAAATTCTGGGTAATTATAAAAACATGTGAAAATCAGATTTTTAGACTAAAATATTATAAATAAAGAGTGTTCAATTTCTTAGTGTCAATTTAAATGAACAATGATATAGCAAGATGTCATGAATTGACAAGGTTCAAGCAATTGTGTTAAGTACAAATGAATGAGGTTTCGTAAGCCAAGAATTTGAAAAATGTTCCCTCTAGGTCAACAGACATCAAGAAATATTCCCACCGTAAATTGCTTTCATTAGTAGACAGGGCTAAATTACATTCTTCACGCAAAAACGCACGCGCAACGCATGAATTTGTGCGTCAAGCGTTAAACGTTTACGCACGCAAATCACTGCTGGAATTACAATCCTCGGGCATTTTTTCATCCGTCGAGCAATAACGAGCGTAAACCGGACGCGCACAAATGCTCGCACAGTTCCGTTGCGCGCAGAAATAAGTGTGCGCACAGTTTTTTTTAAGCGATTCAGCCAATCAGAATTAAGAAACACAATTATCTCACGTTAAGTTTATACGCCTGTCAAAATCAATCTGCGCATATATGCTGCAGCAATAATACATGCACGCACAACTTGTTAATTATATTGGTTTGGTACGTGTAGAATGTGTAACTATACTTTGCTGCATTTTTTTGGTGTATTTGGGTTTGGCCAGGTTGATAGAATTTGCCATTAACACCAGCTTTTAGGAGTTGCTAAAATTATGCGCGCAAAGTCTATGCGTTTAATCCTGTGCATAGATTGTATTACCATACACGTACCAGCGCACAAACGCATTTGCGCTCACAATGTTAAGTATAGGACACGTGACGTAGATAAGCTCGCACAGCGTTCACGCAGGTTCACCCGCGGTAGACGATTACGCATGTTTGTTGCGCTGACAATGTAATACGGCATTCGGCACAAAGGGTTTTACCCCTTGCGTTAATGCGTTTTTGCGCCGGCTGATTTGCGCGAAGATTGTAATTTAGCCCTTAGAATTCTGCTTAAGATATAAAAAATGCTAAAAATCAGATTACTATACTAGAATATTACACTACTCCCACATGCAAGAGTGGAAAGCTGAGAGGTGGAGGAAAGGTGATATAGCTAGGGGTAAATGTGTAAATGAGTTTTTTCTATTGACAGAAATGTACGATCCAAAGATAAATTACAATAGTAATAATAAGCGTTTGACAGTTTTATTATTGCAAATTTGATTAATTTAATACAATTATTACAGAACGGTTATTTTAGAATATTTATTATGGTCAGTATTTCTTTCGGTTGGACATTGAGATTTCTGGGTATGGTATAAAAATGTTAAATTCAGATTTCTAGACTAGAATAAATACAAATAATGAATGTTCCAGGCACGTATTACCAATATAAATGAAAAATTCTATAGCAAAATATCATGAATCACAAGGTTCAAGGTTTTAAAGGAATAAATGGGTACAAATGAATAATCTGGTATCATAAGCCAATAATGTGGACAATGTTCCCCCTAGGTCAAAAGACCTCAAGACATATGACAAACCATAAATTGCTTTCATTAGTTACCTGGGCTAGAGATTTAGAATTCTGCTTAAGATTTAGAAAATGCTAAAAATCTGATTACTAGACGATAATATTATCATTATCAATATTAGCAAAATGTCACGAATTGACAAGGTTCAAGGTTTTAAATGTATAAATGGGTACAAATTAATAATTGGGTATTGTCCGCTAATAATGCAGACAACGTTACCCTATGCCATGGGTTGGCAACCTTGGCCCTCCAGAGGTTTTGCAACTACACTTCCCATGAGTCTCTACCAACCTAATGAATGGCTGAACATCATGGGAGATGTATGGAGGGCCAAGGTTGCTGACCCCTGGCCTATGCCAACAAACATCAAGAAATATTCACTGCATAACATCCATTCGTTGGTATAGATAAAAAGTATCAACCTTTAGGCTAATGTCAGACGAACGCAGTCTGAGCGCACTCTGCGTGCGTGTATAACAGACAGACGTACTGACGGAAGATACTGTAGACACCACACGTCCGTTTTTTTGACGGACGTAGAAAAAAAAGGGAACTATGGGAAATAAAATTAATATGAAAAAATGATAAAAATTTGAAAGGGATATGAAAAGCCATTTTGTGCGTCAAGGTGCTGGACATCGCAAATGCGCTGCGTCTGACATCTCATCACTCACACAGAACGCTACGTGGACGTGGCGCACTCTGCGCATCTGTGGTAGCGGTTTTACGTTCTTGCCTAACTTGCGTCCGTTTGCCACCTGCGTTGTGCGTGCGCAGTTCAGTGCGCACGTTCTTCATGTGTGGGTCTCTATTGATCATGATTCTATGCTACGGCAGACGTTAAACTGTGCGGCGACACGGACGTGATAACTGCGTTCGTCTGTCATTAGCCTAAACCAGATAAGGTATGGTGGATAGATTATACCTGTGGGTACATGAATCACCCTTTCAGTTTCTCAGCTTCTTGAATGGATCCACTTTGGTGGGATCGGACCTCAAATATAATTGGAAAAGTTTATAGTGAAGTCCCACCAGAAAGCAATATTCATAAAGTATTAACCTCCCTGGCAGCCTGTTTTTTTCACATTTTCATGTCAAAAAGTGCCACATTTTTTTATTTATTTTTTGCCCCCCTAGTGGTATCCCGAGTGTGGCTCGGGGTTAAATTCCTATGTTGGAAGCGGTAACCCCGAGTAACACTCGGGATGCCGCTGGATACATCACTTCTCCCTGCGCTCCCTCGATGTCGTGAGACGTGAGTGCACATTTTAAAACAGAAGAGTCTGTGTTCTGGGCGCCACCTAGTGGTTCCTTTCACAATTGTTCATGTGTTGAGGGTTAATTAACCCCTCAAGACCTTTAAGAGCAGAAAAAAAAAAAAACAGCAATAAAACCGTAAATTGTCAATGTTTCTCACAGTAAATCAGCAGCTTGTCCGTTCACTCGGGCTTATCCCTAGAACCCAGTTAGAAGCATAAATAGAGAAAAAATGTGGCGGGACAGGCGCTTCCTTCACAATGACAGGGATGTCCTCACTTAAATGACAGTTCTCCCCTCTGTTGGATGAGTATAAACCTCAAACAGAACAGAAAACAAAAATAATGGTGCAGTATGTCAAGGCAGTATACTATTAAAATAAAGATAAGAGGATTGCACTCACATGGTGTGGTGTCTTAGTATCAGACACCAGATGTTTATAGTGGCTGGCAGAATTATGGACGGAACGCCAGACTTCCCTTGGTGGTGCTCCAACGTCTGTGGTGGTCCTCCAATCTTTGGGTACTCCAAGAGCCTTGATGTTGTTTCAGTATCCGTTCCCCTGATCCTCAGCAGTGGTGTAGATCACAATCATGTGGGGTACAGCAGCCAGGAAACAGGAAGAATAGGACAGCAAGCAAGGTATAATGGGATTTATTGGTATAAAAAATCTTGGTACATCCAAACGCGTTTCGCGGTATGAAGCCGCTTCCTCAGTAGATGTCAATGACATCTACTGAGGAAGCGGCTTCATACCGCGAAACGCGTTGGATGTACCAAGATTATTTTAATTATTTTATACCAATAAATCCCATTATACCTTGCTTGCTGTCCCTATTCTTCCTGTTTCCTGGCTGCTGTACCCCACATGATTGTGATCTACACCGCTGCTGAGGATCAGGGGAACGGATACTGAAACAACATCAAGGCTCTTGGAGTACCAAAGATTGGAGGACCACCACAGATGTTGGAGCACCACCAAGGGAAGTCTGGCGTTCCGTCCATAATTCTGCCAGCCGCTATAAACATCTGGTGTCTGATACTAAGAAACCACACCATGTGAGTGCAATCCTCTTATCTTTATTTTAATAGTATACTGCCTTGACATACTGCACCATTATTTTTGTTTTCTGTTCTGTTTGAGGTTTATACTCATCCAACAGAGGGGAGAACTGTCATTTAAGTGAGGACATCCCTGTCATTGTGAAGGAAGCGCCTGTCCCGCCACATTTTTTCTCTGTGAGTGCACATTTGTTTAACCCCCCCTGACAGTTATCCCGAATGTGTCGGGGTTAAATTTCACCACTGAGAGCGGTAACCCCGAGACACACTCGGGCTGGATACATCACCTCTCCCTGCGCTCCCTCGATGTCCCCAGCTGTCTCCTCCGGCGATCGCGACCTTATACTTCCTGGTTCCCGGTACTTCACGATCGCCGGAGGAGACTGCAGAGATCAGCGAGGGAGCGCACGGAGAGGTGATGTATACAGCCCAAGTGTGTCTCAGGGTTACCGCTCTCAGCGGTGAAATTTAACCCCGGCACACTCGGGATAACCGTCAGGGGGGTTAAACAAATGTGCACTCACGTGGACCTGAGCCTTTTCAATAATATCTGGCTCAGTAAAGGTGGGTTTGTAAGATATAAAGCTTCCTGTGTCTTGCGGTGGTAATTGGAGTAGACTAGAATATTACTATTACTCCAAAATTAAGTATTTTTTAAAATGTACTTTTCTCAAGCCAGGATAGTGCAGCAAAACTTTCAAAATTGCCTCTGTACATGTCCTGATTGTAGCAAGCTGTCAAAATGTTACACAATGTTTATCACCCACGCATGACCACTTGAGAAGAGCTATAATAGCACCCTGCCACAGGTCAATTGGACCTAAATTTAATTGAAATGGGGATGACAAAATGATATCCCAGTTAAGGTATATCATTCTTGCAGTTGTAGGATTCTGGCCAAGTTACTTAGTAGCAGCAGGAGTTGAAGAACATTAAAGCCCTCCCGTAATGTACTAACCACAGTCTTGTCCATCCTGACCCGTATCTAAGTGGATATTACCATATGGTTTCAACTCATCAAAAGTGTTCTCTTCCTAAAAGGTTTGTGTAATTATGTAATTCATTATTCTAGTGATGTCATTATCTTACGGTAGTTGTTTTATGGCATCGTCTCTTTTGGTCATGCTGCTGGTCTCTCAACCAATGATGGTTTTGCCGATTCCGGTTATGAATTTGACTTCAGACCAGCGAATGAGGATTCTCAGGCCAGTCCCAGTATGTGGACACTTACCTTTAGTTTCTCTACTGGAAAGGTCATACATCACTTGTGACCAGTGCTTTATTTGTAATTCAGAAGGTCCTGGAAAGTGCATATGAGAGCAGAGGGATGATGAGGTAGTCTCAGGTTCTGGAACAGGCACAGACCTCAGTGCTGAAAACCACATGCTATGTACTCGAATGCCCACTTACTAATAATTTGCATGAAATAAATGTTAGGGCAATAATTTGAAATTAATATCTATGGTCTTATACCACGTGAGCTGCCAGATCCAACCAAATAGGTCCCAGAAGACAGTGAAAAATAGAGGTCTCAAATCCTGCTCCTCCATGATCCCCCACAAATTAAGCCCTGCTTGAGACATTATGTGTGACATTAACCCTTGCTTGCCATCACATCCACATGCTAATTTTTTCTCCTTTCTTTCTCAGTGAGAAACTGACTGAGCTTAAACATGAGAAGCAGAAACTGCTGGATAAAATCATGGATCAATATAGAGTTCTAGAACCAGCACCCGTAGCACAAAGGTAATTTGTCTACACGGACAATGGATCCAGCACTCATACCACTCAAAATGTGTTGGGTGCTAAGAACCTATAGGGAGCAGCATCTGTGGTTTCTAGTTATCATCACCAACAGGGTATTTGACCCTTCATCATGTGTAACACAAAATTAAATATATATGGAAAACGCAAAATACATAACCTATCATTTACAGAATACAAGACTTATAGATAATTAGACAAACAGACATACAGAGACAGATGGACAAGATTGAACAGTGAATATGTGTATGGTACAGAAATGTATTCCATCTTCAGCTAAAAGATAATAGGAGAAATATACACATCATATCTGTCTTTTTCTCACACATTTACAGGACAATGGATATACAAGAAGGCATAATAATAAAGAGGTTCAATTAGAAATTGATAATTTGATAAATAGATCCTATAATATGTTGAGCAACAAACAAATCCAAAAAGAGTAATTTTTGAAATTTACTGTATATTATATAGATAAGTGTTAAATTCTGATTAACTAAAGCTTTCTATCTGCCATAGCCATCACCACAGGAGAAGTAACTGGATTGCAGACAAAATGAAGAGGCTTCTCAGAACCCATGAAAGGTCCCCAAGAAGATCAGTAGATCCACCTCGTCTTTTGAACCCCCCCAAAGATCTCCCAGTGGCGACTGATGGAATCCCTCTGAGTAAGCTCTACTTTATTATTTAAAAACTGTTCAACAGTATTTATTCAGTAATGTAATGCTCGCTAACAAATAGTATATACATACTCATGGTTTGGTTTGAGCCGCAACAAAATCTACCATTTGACATAATTTACTGAACTAAACCTTATTTACTGGACTGTGAACCAAAGGTTTATTCAAATAAGCAATGTAACAGAGCCAAATGATACTACTCATAAATATCTGTAATAAATAACAAGACACAAAAAGGTGATAATGGCCTGAAAAATACCAATAGAGTTACAAAAAATGGTTTACTATCATTGCGCCGCCATCTTGGGGCTCAATGCAGGAAATGATGGGGCAATGAAGCCATTTAAAATGTTTCCTGATATTAGGATGCTAGAGACAAACGTTGTATTAGACACTGAAAAATTTGACAATTGTGAAGTTTTCGGGGTCAACCATAGCAGTCAAAGAAGGAACAGATAGCCAAATGGTGAGTGGATGTCAATGCTCGTACTTGAAATTCCCTTTAGGTCGCAATCTTCCTCCAATATTGCACCTCGGATCAAAAAGACACACTGTGCAGACTGTTTCAATATAATGTAGTATAAAAATTAGAGGAATTGTACTCACATTCTTCAGTGCTGCTTCTAGAAAGAGGCACTGAAAATCCAGTGAATCAAGGGAGCATTGAACCTCCCATCACTCCCAGGCAGTCCTCTGGTAACAGTTGGATCAGATAATTCAGATAAAATGTAGGACAGGTGGTAAAGATAAAATGAGATATTTATTCATAAAATATCATCAAATAAATACCACAGACGCGTTTCGCAGTATAATTTCATCAGTGGGTATAGTCTATATACTAGGACTATACCCACTGATGAAGCTATACTGTGAAACGCGGCTGGGGTATTTATTTGATGATATTTTATGAATAAATATTTCATTTTATCTTTACCACCGACATTTGATCCATGCTCCAACATTTTTAAAAGGCAACTTTTTCGCCGCATCATATACTGCAATGAACATGAGGTGTTGACTGTGCTGCAGAATAGCACAAAAAAAAAAATAACAACTTTAAAATATAAAGCCAAGCGGCCATCCGGTCAAAATATTTCAACCTAAAAGGAAAGGAGAAATCATAGAGTAAAACAGTTTAAGATAGACAGAAACCGATCATTAAACTATCATTATTCAGGAGCTCATGATAAAGTCTGTTTGCTAGCAGAAATGCGTTGGGCTTTATGTACTGCATGCCTTTTCCTTATTACCACCACTGGCTTTGATTACCGACTTGTAAGTTCTTGGTTGAGTGGATAGACTGCCATTGGCTGGATTGGGCAACCCACTTAAAAGGAGCGAGCCCATAGCACCGTGATGGCCAAACTTGGCACCCCAGATGTTTCGGAACTATATGTTCCATGATGCTTGGTGACGCATAAGGCTGGATGAGCACCATGGGACATGTAGCTCAGAAACACCGGGGGCACCAAGGTTTGGCATCGCTGCCAGAGCAGAATACTGTCTGGTAATGCGTTACAAAAGGCTTGAGACCGGTCCATAGTATCATTACGTAGGTGCTCTTTGCACATGTCATTGTATGGTTGTGCAATTTCTCTTATGAGTAATTTTAACCATCTGTTTCTATGTATATAATATTGTGTTGAGCTATGACTTTCTCTGTATCTTCTCTTTTTACACTTGAACTATTGAATTCCATGACCATTTGTTTGTGTAGTTGTAGGTTACTAGATTTGGTTCTAAAACAATAACAATTGGCTGTTTTTTAGTATGTCACCTGATCTGTATCCATTTCCCCATGGAATATATTCTATTTTGTTGATACCTTGACATCTCATATGACTGCATTGTGCATAATTATTTTTAAAATTCACTGAAAATTGCAATTTGTCTTTAGGTACCGTGGCTCTCCGGCGCAGCAAAAGCTCAGTGTCGTCAGCGACTCTACCAATATATGCAGCATCAAAGGGAAGACATGCAAAGTTAAGCTCTACAATCCGCCACAGTGAATCCTTCAGTGGAGCAGATTCCTCCCCCAGAGACAAGTTTCGCCTAAGGCGCAGAGGGCATGTTGTAGACAGTGATGGCGATGAGCCAACAGGTGAGAGGAACTGAAACCAACAAAGGAAAATTATTCAGAGCTTGCCGCGATTTCAAAAATAAAGGTTGGGAATCAGAAAAAGACTGTTTCCATTCAATCTACTTCTCAGCAGTATTAACGTATCAACCCTTGGGATTTATTAGTAGTATTTTAGGGGGGGGGGGGGTTGCTAGCTCCCACAGACTTTAGAGATATGTCAATCCCATCAACAAGGTCCCCATTAGAAGGTTGCCACATCCATGTCATTTTACAGGACACTTTAGCAGATTAGATAATAACACATTTATCAATTTATCCTTTTCCCTTCTATGAGCTCTTTGAGGAGGCTGGTGATATCTAGAAACAGATCCAGAAACTTGATGATTATTATGATTAACAAACTATGATAAAGATCTACTGAAGTGTCTTCTGTAATGTAACATTAAGACTAAGCATTGAATTACACAAATTTTTATCCTATTGATGTGTTGATAGGAGGGCATAAACAAAGCGCAGGGCTGGATTTATAAATAGGCAGAGTAGGCATGTTTCTACAGTCACCTGCAACCAGGGGGCTCCTTGCTCTGTAAAAAAATAAAAGGTAAAAAAAATTAAAATTTATAATCATTTAGAACCCTGTATCTCTGGAGCCTTTAAAGCTAGAGGGGCATATAAGGCATCATTTGAAAGGCAAGAGTATTGCCTTTCCAATGATACACAACAACATGACCAGGTTTTTGTAGAAATAAAATAAATAAATAAAATACAAAAGATATATATTTTTATGTAGCACTATTATTCAGTTTACAATTCTAAAGTTAACACTGAAGCTGCACTAACTCACCTTCTCATTTCCCACACTTCTAGCAAGTGTGGAGGTGATAGCACAATGCATTTTCATTGACAACCTAGACCGTGGCACTGCAATGAGGAGAGACAGGAGGACTTTGTTGCTCTGCATCTCTGATTTTTACACCGCATAAGGTCTATTGATGTGTCATTGGAAAGGTCAGAGTCTGCCTTTCCAACGATAACAAACATGACCATCTAATTTGTAAAAATAAAAAGTTGAAGAATATTAAATGCAAATTATACTTTTCTCTCTCTTCTAAGGCAGAGGCATTATGTGCTTTTATATGTAAAGCAAACAATGCTGCTGCACTAACGCACCATCTCCTTTTCCACACTGGGAGCAAATTGGGGAGGTGATATAAATATACTAATCTATTGTCTTTCTTTCCTTTCCCCTCTTTTTCTTATTTTCATCCTTTTTTTCTTTCTTCCCTTCCATTCACTTCTCTTATTTTTCCTTTCTTTCATATCTTCCTTTCTCTACTTTTCTCTTTGCTTTCTTTCGTCACTTCCTTTCTCTACTCTCTTTGCTTTCTTTCGTCTCTTCCTTTCTCTACTCTTCTCTTTGCTTTCTTTCATCTCTTCCTTTCTCTACTCTTCTCTTTGCTTTCTTTCATCTCTTCCTTTCTCTACTCTTCTCTTTGCTTTCTTATGTCTCTTCCTTTCTCTACTGTTCTATTTTCTTCCCTTCCTTTCTCTACTCTTCTCTGCTTTCTTTCATCTCTTCCTTTCTCTACTTTTCTCTTTGCTTTCTTTCGTCCCTTCCTTTCTCTACTCTTCTCTTTGCTTTCTTTCGTCCCTTTCTTTCTCTACTCTTCTCTTTGCTTTCTTTCGTCTCTTCCTTTCTCTACTCTTCTCTTTGCTTTCTTTTGTCCCTTCCTTTCTCTACTCTTCTCTTTGCTTTCTTTCATCTCTTCCTTTCTCTACTCTTCTCTTTGCTTTCTTTCCCTGATTCTCCAGTCCAATCCCATCGCCTTATTGTTGCATTGTCTGTGTTTTCCTTGCAGGTGAATGAAGTGTGATCTGACTACCCCTACAGTGTGATTTGGAGCACTAGTGGTTACTGTAAAATTTATTTTCTGTGCATCTATATATTTGTATATATTTTATTATGTAAAGGATAATTCAATAAATGTTATTAGTAAATATTAGTAAATAAATATTAGTAAATATTAATGGTTACTCATAAACCACATGAGTTTCATAAAGAACCAATATGACCCTATAAAGATAACCCAGGCACTGGTTGCTTGATGACTACCTAGGCAATGGCTGCCTCTTAAGATTAAGCTAGAAGCTGGATTCTCTTAACTTTCAATAGCTGGTACATAGTTGTTTGCTAAGTGTCCAGTGACCTTTAATAGTCCCAGTACCTGGCTGCAGGATAAAGATAACCTAGGCCTTGGTTGCTGTATAATAATGATGACCCAGGCAATGACTGCTTGCTAAGCATGGGCATCTTGAGGGAGGCACACCTTAGCAAGCAGCTAGATCATTCAAATGTTTCTGAGCTACTCACAGCTGGGTTTCACACCTCAGTCGCATTACCCAGGGCAGCCATCAGGTTTTGACAGCACATGATATGTTCAGGGGCCCTGGCCATGCCCTGGGCACTTTGTCTAAGTTGCCCAGACATAAGGATACCCCATGTCACCCATAACTGGTCCATGAAGATATCAGCAAATTGCCCTGTGAGCCTTGGCATCTGGGACTGGTATGAGCATGCTGACTCATCACTTAGGTCGGGCCATCCTCCATAGGAGGATCGAGCCTTGCAGTGCTAAGTGCACTAACTACGCTCAGCGAGGTGGCCAGACGGGCGTCAGAGTGGAAGGAACGTCCACTCTCACAGACGTTCATTCCACTCTCAAAAACATTTGTCTGACCCCGGCCTTAGGGAGCGATTAGTATGGGCTGCACTATATAGAGGTGCAGATCAAATCTCTCCCACAAGGGCATGTTTTTTTTATCCCCATACAGGAGGGGAAGAGTTTACTGGAATGGGCAGCTGTTGGAAGGGGGGCCCCAACCAATGGTTTAATTACTAAGGGGCCCTGAGAATTCTGATGGCAGCCCTGGCATTACCACAGGTAATACTGCAGCGTATGCAGAATAAAATTATTAACACAGCAATGGTTTGTCCTAAACTTGCTAAAAATTTACTTAAAGTCTTGACATATGAGGTACTCAAAAATAAGTAATATATTTTGATGTATCTTTCTTCACCCACACTAAGGGGGTTATTCATTAAGCGCAATTGTTAACCATGTTATAGTTCTGCGATCCTGATGGGGAAATTCAATCGGCAGTCTGAGAAGTTTCATCAATGAAGCTTCTCCTGCTGCTGGTTGATTTTTCCCTTTTGGGAAGCGCTGACGTTTATTGTCGTTGCAACAACAGTAAACTTTGTTGGTTAGTGTATAGGCCTGTTATTGTCTAGTGATTACTATAAACAGAACTTGGGAAATTGGGGAAAGAAAACTGTTTTTATGTGTGGTAGGTATGCATAACATCACTTTTTACCGTATTTGCTTACGTATTCTATGCTCATAATGCAACATTCAAAAACTAACACAATACTCTTGGTGAACTAATGCCTCATTAGTTGATAGTTCTATGCGTCTGTCTGTAGATGGCAGTGGAAGGCTGCGGGTTATAGTCTAGAATATTTTGTTAGAGAGCCTGGTCAGTTAAAGCAGTAAATAATTTGATGTGAATTGGGTGGTAAGTTTACCAAGCAAGATGGCTCACACAAAAACTGATCTCTTGATTGAAACACATAAAATCAACAATATCAGTATCAGGATTAAAACAAAAACAACTAAACCCCCAGAAGACTGAGCGCCGGAAATGGACAAGGTGTGGGTATCATGCAGCTCCCTTTGTGAAAGTGAAGTGCAACAAATTCCCAAAATACTACACAATATACAAATCTATGGGATAAAGGTGAACACAATCAAACCTTTATCTAAATAATTGTAATTTATGACAATAAACACAATCTTCAAACCAGTTTTATGTGAACAGATAATTCTGTGATCTAAGAATCCAGTGAAAAAAATATAATGTTATAACCATTCAGCGTGTGCCGTGTTGGAAAATTATCAAAGTAATACTTATATTATAAATTCCTGTTGATAAATCCTTAGTTGGCGAAATAATTTCAAAAGATGAAAATAACAATAAAAAGCAAAATAATGCAGAATCCTCCAGAAAACCAAAAAGTGAATATAAAGCCAAATCAGTCTCACTCACATATTCAGGAGTCCATAAAAGTGGCTCTACCGACTAATACACAATCGATCGAATTTCCAGGATGGCCTGGACTCACACTCTGCTTCTCCTCACAAACTGGAAAAATTACCAGTATTATCAGCTCCAGGAGTCCTTAGGGCTCCATGGAGACAGACACAATCTCGCACAAACTCTTGCAGGACTTGTGCGAATGAGATCCGGCCAAGAAGGAGGAGGGATACGTGGAGCTCTGTCTGCGGACCAAGGAAACGGTGGATCACTTTAAAGTGTTAAGTGATTGTGCACATAGGGGGTTACTCAGAGACCATCGTTATGTCGCCGACCTTTGAGTGCCCTCTCATTCCCCGTACTTCCCCGCACTTCAGAGAATCAAAATTGCCCTCCCTGCGGTGAATTCAGCATTCACCACAGGGTCCCCAGAGTGCAATGAACAGACTTGAAAACCCACAGTAAAGCCACCGGAACCGCCGCAAAAAAAACCCACACCGAACACATCGCAAAAAGCCAACAAGCCGCCAAACAGGGTAAAAAAAGTTTTAAAGTGTCAAAATTGAAACGCTGTTTGCAAAAAGCTACTCAACGAAAATGCCTGAAATTTACATATAAGGTCCTATGAATGATAATAAAAAGGCCTGTTACAGGGGAAAAAAATTTGACTGAAAAAAATCAAAATGCCTAAAAGATCCTAAAAAAAATTATAAATAAAGAAACTTTTTACTGTAGATCAAAATTATAAACGGTTTATTAGATATTAATAAAAACTGGAATATTTTTAACATTCGCCTGAAGAAACCTGCTGAATGAAAACACTGAACGACAGGGCACTTCGGCAACTTTTCATTGCTGTTCGGTGTCTGAATAGATTAACCATTTCTTCTCTATTGGGGATTTATCTGCCTTCGAACAGGCACCGTACTTGCTAGCAGTTCGCCAAAATTTGGTGAACTGCCTGCTCTCTGAATAGCCGTATGGCCACAAAATGGCACCGTATAAGAAAATTCACTGTTCGGTGACACTTCAGAGCCATATCGGCTCCCTCTGAATAACCCCTGTGATATACTTTTGTGCAGTGGTTCTGGATTCATTAGCTGCTATTAAACAGTAAGTGCAAAACCAGTTTTATAAAATTTTCCTTTTTAAACAATAATTCCATTATCATTTTGCTTGATATATATTTCCTATAAATTTCTAGGAATCCCAAACAAATGGGACACTCCTAAAACCAGGACAAGAATCAGTGGCGGAAGTACCAGGGTCGCAGCGGTCGCAATCAGCGCCGGAATCTGGGAGCCGCGTGCTGGCCGTCCCTCTCCCTGCGAGCGGCCACTGACATGCAGCTTGGCCGCTCACGTGGGATAGGAACCACCTGACCAGCGCACGAGATCCTCTCGCGAGACCTCTGCGCTGATCAGGTGGTTTCCGGCGAGCGGCCAAGACGCATGCTTCCAGCGGCCGCTCTCCTCGGAGAAGAACGGAACGCTGGCGGAGCCTGCCCTGGGGCCAGCAGAGGTGAGAGCTGGGGGCCGTATATACCCATGAGAGCTGGGGGCCGTATATCCCATGAGCTGGGGGCCTATATACCCATGAGCTGGGGCCCTATATACCCATGAGCTGGGGCCCTGTATACCCATGAGCTGGGGGCCTGTATACCCATGAGCTGGGGGCCTGTATACCCATGAGCTGGGGGCCTATATACCCATGAGCTGGGGGCCTATATACCCATGAGCTGGGGGCCAATATATATCCATGAGAGCTGGGGGGCCCTATATATACCCATGAGAGCTGGGGGGCCCTATATATACCCATGAGAGCTGGGGGGCAATATATATCCATGTGAGCTGTGGGGCAATATATATCCATGTGAGTTGGGGGGCAATATATATCCATGTGAGCTGGGGGCAATACTATCTTTGTTTTATTTTGCAGTGAAAAATAAGTAAAAATACATAGATCTTTTTTTGGGGGGGGCCCTTCGTGGATTCTTGCACCGGGGCCCTCAGGTTTCTAGTTACGCCACCTACAAGAATATCCATTTATTTTAAGGTTCATCTTCTGAACTAGATTTGCGGAAATAATTCTAAGAAAAATAACAAAAAAAACTTTCATTTTTTTCTGCGTGGTTTAAAAAGGGAGACGTTAATCAAGATGAAACAGTAGAGCTCAAAAGTGCTGCTAATTGCCTTATTCTTTAATGCAGAGAAGGGGGGGGGAACCCTCCGTAATTAAATGGTTAAGTTTTGGTACAACATGCAGCAGGCATTTAGGCAGTCACAATGAAATTTGTGAAATATTCCTAAAATTAATGTACGATTCCAAAGTATTGAAAGTGAGATGTGTCTGGTTAGAGTGATTCAGCTGTTCCTGATTCTTGCACAATCTATAACATTCAGACATGTCTTGAAGCAATGGGCGTGTTGTTGGTTTTTTTTTAATAACACAATTTTTATTAGTTTTTGAGCAGTAAAACAGCTGTAAGGCATCAAAAAGAGGTACATAAAACAAGTCATTACTTCAAGTAGCAATACAAATATAAAGATATAAAAGTACGAAATCGGTATTCTTTCGTGGGGGCAAAACATTGCTTTGAAGTGAAACGCCTAATATTTGCGGAAAGAACGATTCAAGAAAAATTAAAAATAATAAGAGAAAAAAGGAAAAACATAAAAGAAAAAAATTATAAAAACAAGAACAAAAACAAGGTCTCACGGTCAAAAAACGAATGCATAGGACACGGAACCGGCTGTGTCGCTAGCCGGGGCTCCCAAATCTTAGAGCACTGCAGGACAGTGTCATGTAATTGTGCTGTCAAACGTTCCATTTTATAAACGTACCATACTTTCGCCACCACCTCAGCTACCGAAGGTAAGGCCAGTTTCCATGAGCGTGCTATGCAGATGCGTGCAGCTGTGCAGACTCAATGTACCGACTTGAGCAAATGGCGTGATAGCCCATAATGGCGGGCCGGGCTATTAAGTAAGGCTAACAATGGGTCAGGGAGAACTTGTGAACCTATAGCACGTGTAATTAACAAAAAAATTGAAGACCACAGAACAGTGACCTGCCCACACTCCCACCACATATGGTAAAACGTTCCACGCTGGCCACAACCTCTAGTACGGGTGCCGGACAAAATCCCTAGCCAGGTTCCTTAATGCCAACATCCCGACGGCCAACTTCCAGAGAGAACAAGTGCCGGACATCCCAACTTCCCTACACAGCCAACTTCCAGACATCCATAATCCCAGCATCTGACCCTAATACTAACACCCTAACCCTAGGTTTAAGGGGGTTAGGGCTAGGTTTAGGGGGTTAGGGTTAGGGCTAGGTTTAGGGGGGTTAGGGCTAGGTTTAGGGGGTTAGGGTTAGAGCTAGGTTTAGGGGGTTAGGGCTAGGTTTAGGGGGTTAGGGCTAGATTTAGGGGGGTTTGGGTTAGGGCTAGATTTAGGGGGGTTTTTGTTAGGGCTAGGTTTAGGGGGTTAGGGTTAGGGCTAGGTTTAGGGGGTTAGGGCTAGGTTTAGGGGGGTTAGGGTAAGGGCTAGGTTTAGGGGGGTTAGGTTTAGGGGGTTAGGGAGTAGGGTTATTGTTAGCCACTGGGATTTTGGATGTCTGGAAGTTGGCCGTCAGGGAGTTGTCTGTGCAGGGAAGTTGACTGTGTAGGGAAGTTGGCCGTCAGGTAGTTGTCTGTGTAGGGAAGTTGGCCGTCAGGATTTTGGCATTCGGGAACCTGGCTGTAGGGATTTCAACCCAAACCCCTCTAGTACAAATGCCAGTCAGTCCCGGGTAAATTGTTTGCAATCTAACAGGGTCTAGGTACCATCTGGAAAGGAATTTGTAGCAGTTCTCTTTCACCAAGGTACAGGTCGTGATCCCCATAGAGGATTTTGCCAGCGCCTCCCACTCTTCTCAGGGGATAGGGCGGCCCACATCTCTCTCCCACAACTGTTGATAAGGGCAAGGGGTATCGAGTGAAGGGGAGAGAAGCATGCTGTAAATCAGGGAGATCGCTCCTGCTGTACTTGAGCTACTCCTCGTTAGTTGGTCAAACGGGGTGGTTACAGGAGGACCTGCAGATAAACAGCTGTGGAAAGATTTACGTAATTGAGAGTAACGTGGAATTCCCTCAGCGGAATATCATGGGATTCTCTATAGTATTCCTAAGAGGGAAATTCCCCTTGTAGGAGCACTGCGCCTAATGTCGTGAAGTCTTTATCCTGCCACCACTGCAAAGCCCGCCCCCCCACCAAACCACGGCGGAAAAGGGGGTTATCTCTCAGAGGCATCATTCCAGAACTCAGAGTTGTAAGAGACGCCCGAAGTTTAACCTTAGAGGGCATGTTGTTTTTTAATATAATAACTCACACTTTTTTAGGGGTTCATTCTTGGCCTGATGATGCAAAAGTAAGATCAATTAACACTGACAATTCTGAGTTGGTATTCCTTATAGGGCTTACAGTTCATACAGCATCAGGGGCGTAACTACCAGGGTGCAGAGGGTACAACCGCACCCGGGCCCTTGAGTCCAGAGGGGGGCCCACACTCGCCTGCCTGGGCCTGGAGGCTTGCCTATATTTTAGATATATAATTATTTTTTTAAATTATTTTACACTTATTTGTGATTTTACTTTGGTGCTCTGTGATACGCTCAAACACACTGCACATTACTGTGAGTTTTATTGCTGTGGAGCTCTGTGATACGCTCATACACATCCGCACATTACTGTGAGTTTTATTGCTGTGGAGTTCTGTGATACAGTAATGTGCGGTGTGTATGACCGTATCACAGAACTCCACAGCAATAAAACTCACAGTAATGTGCGGTGTGTATGACCGTGAGTTTTATTGCTGTGGAGCTCTGTGAATACGCTCATACACAATGCATATTACTGTGAGTTTGTTGCTGTGAAGCTCTGTGATATGGTCATACACACTGCACAGTACTGTGAGTTTTATTGCTGTGGAGCTCTGTGATACGCTCATAAACACCGCACATTGCTGTGAGTTTTATTTCTGTGGAGCCCTGCTCAAAGGAGCTTACAATATCAAGGTGTTCCTAACTCTTTCTCAACTGGGTAAAAAAGCCAGACATATACAGTCATGGCCGAAATTGTTGGCACCCCAGAAATTTTTCCAGGAAATCAACTATTTCTCACAGAAAAGTATTGCAGTAACACATGTTTTGTTAGACACGTTTATTCCCTTTGTGTGTATTGGAACAAAACAAAAAAAGGGAGGAAAAAAAGCAAATTGGACATAATGTCACACAAAACTCCAAAAACAGACTGGACAAAATTCTTGGCACCCTTAACCTAATATTTGGTTGCACACCCTTTGGAAAAAATAACTGAAATCAGTCGCTTCCTATAACCATCAATAAGCTTCTTACACCTCTCACCCGGAGTTTTGGACCACTCTTCCTTTGCAAACGGCTCCAGGTCTCTCTTATCGGAAGGGCGCCTTTTCCCAACAGCAATTTTAAGATCTCTCCACAGGTGTTCAAAGGGATTTAGATCTGGACTCATTGCTGGCCACTTCAGAACTCTCCAGTGCTTTGTTGCCATCCATTTCTGGGTGCTTTTTGACGTATGTTTGGGGTCATTGTCCTGCTGGAAGACCCAAGGTCTCGGACGCAAACCCAGCTTTCTGACACTGGGCTCTACAGTGCGACCCAAAATCCTTTGGTAATCCTCAGATTTCATGATGCCTTGCACACATTCAAGGCACCCAGTGCCAGAGGCAGCAAAACAACCCCAAAACATCATTGAACCTTCACCATATTTCACTGTAGGTACTGTGTTCTTTTCTTTGTAGGCCTCATTCCGTTTTCGGTAAACAGTAGAATGATGTGCTTTACCAAAAAGCTCTATCTTGGTCTCATCTGTCCAGAAGACGTTTTCCCAGAAGGATTTTGGCTTACTCAAGTATATTTTGGCAAACTGTAGTCTTGCTTTTTTATGTCTCTGTGTCAGCAGTGGGGTCCTCCTGGGTCTCCTGCCATAGCGCTTCATTTCATTTAAATGTCGACGGATAGTTCGCGATGACACTGATGCTTGAATTTCTTTGGAACTTGTTTGGGGCAGCTTATCCATCATCCGGACTATCCTGCGTTGCAACCTTTCATCAATTTTTCTCTTCCGTCCATGCCCAGAGAGATTAGCTACTGTGCCATGGGTTGCAAACTTCTTGATAATGTTGCTCACCTTGGACAAAAGCAAATCTAGACAGCCCTGACTACCAACATCTCTCGGTATTTCCGGATCTATCCCAGCCCACACTGCAGCAGCGTCGACGATATCGCCCTGTGACTGACGTTCTGCGGTCAGAAAAGATTCCGTATAGATGGGGGTACCCGACCAAACTAATTATCATCCGGAATGGGACACCTACGATCGTCATGACACCGGAAGAAGGTCGCCGCATTCTGGAGGAGTGGGGCCTAAAGGTTCAAGAACGCCGAGATCAAAGCGTACCCTTCTCAGGCAGGGTGACCCAGGAATGGCACTCCCGCTGACTGCTTCCAGACCGCTGATCCTTTTCGAAGACAGGCATCGTAGGCGCCTTCTATCAGGTTAACTTTTATTCTATCCGACTGTTCTGATCTTTCAGGTTATCCGCTGGTACGCGGGCTACCACGATACCCCAAACTCTTCCGGCGAAGAGGGAGACAAGGATATCTCCCATCCCCACATTACTGGGGAAGCGGGACTCCCCTCTGGAGAAATTTTTGACGATTTTTGTACATAGTACAACTCTACACCAAGATATGTATCAATCTCGTTACAATCCTGAGGTACTATGGTTAAGTTTTATTTCTGTTTTGTACCTCACCCTTTCCCTCACCCAACCAAGTCAGGAACTGCCAAAAAATCTTTTTATTCCTACAGAAGACCTCGTGTAAGGGAGGTGCTCACTCCAAATGCTTTAGTGATGACCCGACAATGTCGCTTTTACACATGCTGTAATGAAATTATTGTCCTATAACGTCAAAGGACTGAATGTGCCAATGAAACGGCACTCCCTAAATAAGACCCGAAAATTTCATGACGCAGACATAGTATGTATCCAAGAGACACATTTCAGACGATTAGATCATCCCAAGCTCCATGTCCCATTCTACCAGACTCAATACCACTCTACGTTCGCCTCGAAATCCCGAGGAGTATCCCTCTTAATACACAATCGTCTAGCATTCCAAGCCCATAGGATTCTAAAAGATACGAAAGGTAGATATATCATCCTAGTATGCACCATTAACTCAGTCCCATACACGTTGGTTTCGATATACGCCCCTAACGTCTCACAAATTCAATTCCTTGCCCAAATATTGAGGAAGACGAAGGATGTTCAAACGGGGACCCTTATACTATGTGGGGATTTTAACATAGGTCTCGACCCATAACAGACAGGTCCAACCAAACAGCGCCTACTCTATCCAAGACCTCAATACGCAAACTTCATTCACTGCTCCAACAATATGATCTATATCACCGTTTTTCAACCACTGTGCCGCGGCACACTAGTGTGCCGTGAGATATTGTCTGGTGTGCCGTGGGAAAAATTTCATCCGTAACATGCGCTTCGGCTCACAAATAGACCAATCATTAGATGTTACACTGACAGCAGAAGACATCGCAGTAGATCGCCGATGCGCAGAAGAGCACCGAAGGATCTGGACTCTGGAGTCTGGAGGATTATCGCGGACGCAGCACAGAAGAGCGCTGAGTGATGGATCTGGAGGAGACAGGAGCAGAAGAGCGCTGAGTGATGGATCTGGAGGATACAGGAGCAGAAGAGCGCTGACTGATGGATCTGGATGGAGTGCTGAGTGTGACGGACAGCGGCTATCTGGAGGAGACAAGTGCAGTAAGTACTGAATGACAGTGAGACAGGAACAGATACTGCAGCGATGGACAAATTTTTGAAAAGGAAAGAACTGGACTCTGAACAAAATTCGGAGCCAGATAAGAGCCCAAGTATGAGTGGGGATCAAAAGAAAGCAAAGATGGTTAGCTCAAGGAAATTCTCTGGCACAAGGCAATATAGCGAAAGCTATATTTAATTTGGATTTACTTTCACCGGAGATGCAAAGAAACCAACTCCACTGTGTGTGGTGTGTGGTGAAAAGCTATCTAACAGTGCTATGGTCCCAAGTAAACTTAAACGCCATTTCCAAACGAAACACCCTTCGCTTCAAAACAAGAATGCAGACTTTTTTGTTCGCCTGCGTGAAAACACGGAGAAACAAGCAACTTTCATGAGAAAAACCACAAAGGTAAATGAAAGAGCTCTTAAAGCTAGCTATCAAGTTGCTGAACTTATAGCCAAGTCAAAAAAGTCGCACACTGTGGCAGAGACATTAATACTTCCCGCCTGCAAAGCTATTGTAGAGGAGATGCTCGGACCTGAAGCAGCTAAGGAAATAGACAAAGTCCCTCTCTCAGACAACACAATTTCCAGACGTATTAATGACATGTCTGCAGACATAGAAAGTGTGGTTTTGGAAAAGATCCGTATCAGTGAGAAATTTGCATTGCAACTTGACGAGTCTACTGATATCAGTGGACATGCTCAACTCTTGGCCAATGTGCGTTTTGTGGATGGTGATGCAATTAGAGAAAACTTCTTTTTTTGCAAGGCATTGCCAGAAAAAACAACAGAAGAAATTTTTCGGGTCACATCAGAATACCTTGAACAAGGAGGACTTAACCCCTTCACTGCTGAGGCATTTCACGCCTGTGTGCTGAGCTCATTTTTACCGCTTTCGCTCATCATGTTTAAACGCGATTTGAAGCCACATTTTAATAAATGACCCAGACATATTATATATCGTTCTTTCCGGCAGACTACGCAGATTCATAATATATCATTTTTATATGTATACGTCATGTCCTGTCTGTATATTATAACAAAAAATACAATAAAAATAGAATTTTTAATCATCTGCAGTGTGTAAAGTGTTTTTTTTCACATTTTATCACATGAGCGTTTGCGGTTATGTTTTCTATGGGGTGCGCTTGTACAAAAAATTTGAAATGGGGACTTGTTACTTTTTTTGGGGGGAATTACGTGATTTTTGAGCAAACGCACCCCATAGAAAAAAATCATTAGTGCAGCATCATTGTTCACATTATAATTGAAATGTGAACAATATTGCTGCATTAATAAAAACAACACACAAAAAAAAACATGTTTTTTTTTATTTATTTATTTTTTTAAATTTATTTATTATTTTAATTATTTTTTTTATTATTTGTTTTTTACTTTTTACCTAGTCATGTTGGGTATCATTCGAAAGGTCATGCTCAGGCCTTTCAAATGACACCCTCCATGACCCCCTAGCTGCCACGGTTCTGGAGATATCGGGGTTCACAAGAACCCCCTATCTCCACCAGGGGATTTCCTTGGGAAATCCCCGGCAGCTAGGGGTTCCCCGGCTATCTGACATCATCACGCTATGCGTGATGACGTCAGCCAGCGAGGGGAGTCCCGGGGGCGGAGCCGCCATCCAAGATGGCGGCCCCCACCGGAGATAGGCTGCACTTCGGCGCCGCAAGGCGCTGAAGTGCAACCCAGCACTTGAGGGGTTAAAGCCAGGCATCGCTTAAAAGGGGAGACTCTCCCCTTTTAAGCGGTGCCTGTCTTTTACCGCTGCTCCTTCCCGATCGGGAGGGAGAGGGATCCGAACGGATCCCCCCCCTCCCTTCCAGGCTATCTCCCGGCATTGCCGGGGGGTCGCCTGGAAATGACGTCATCGCGCATGGCGCGATGACGTCATTTATGGCGGGAGGCGCTTGACTTCAGCGTCTGAGGACGCTGAAGTCAGAACGCCGTGGGACCCCGGACAGAGAGGTGAGTATCTCCGCCGGGGGTCCCGCACAGCTGATGACGTGTGGGGCACGTCCTCAGCATGCAACGTGCATCAATGAGGACGTGTCCCACACGTCTTCAGCAGTGAAAGGGTTAAGTGGGAAAACTGCACAAGTGTCTGCACCGATGGAGCTGCAGCCATGGTTGGGTGCACCAAAGGCTTTGTAAGCAGAGTGAAGGAAAGAAATCCAGATGTGATTGTTACGCATTGTTTTTTACACCGTGAGGCCCTCGTAGCCAAGACTTTACCAGCAGACCTAGTTCCTGTGTTGGATGATGTTGTGCGCATGGTAAACTTTGTAAAGTCACGACCCGTGAAAAGTCGCATGTTTGCAGCTTTGTGTGAGGAGATGGGAGCGAAGCATAAAACCTTGCTGTTTCATACGGAGGTTCGGTGGTTGTCGCGTGGCAAGGTCTTGGTTCGTGTGTATGAGCTGCGGGAGGAACTTAAAGTGTTTCTGACAAATGAGAGGTCAGATTACGCAAAGCTGCTTGCAAGTGATGAGTGGTGTGCAAGGCTGGCATACCTGGCAGATATTTTTCATCATCTGAATGAGCTGAACACATGAATGCAAGGCCGAAATGAAAACCTGCTTACAAGTACAGATAAAATAAATGGATTCCGTTCAAAGGTGCAACTCTGGCATCAACACGTGGAAAGTGGCAATCTTGAAATGTTCACACTCACCAAGCAATGGCAAGGTGTTCACACTGCTGCACTGGGTGAGATAATAGTTAAACATTTAAAAACTCTCGAGGAGAAGTTGTCATTTTATTTCTCTTCAGTCTCCACTGAATGCCTTGACTGGGTTAGGGACCCTTATAGCTCAGCATCAGTTGGTGGAAAGGACATGACTTTACAGGAGGAGGAGGAACTAACTGAACTGAGACAAAATCGTGGTTTCAAGCTAAGATTTGCTGATCTACCTTTGGACAGTTTTTGGTTGGATACTGCCAAGGAGTTCCCCGTTCTGGCAAACAAAGCTATTTTGACATTGCTCCCATTTTCCACTAAATATCTGTGTGAGATGAGCTTTTCAAGCCTGATTGCTATAAAAACTAAAGACAGAGAGAGACTGAGAACTGTTGACGAAGAGCTACGTGTGTGTCTTTCTTCGATTCCTGGCAGAATGTCAGCTTTGTGTTCAGCCAAACAGGCCCAGGTTTCGCACTGAGTAAGTAAACAGAAATATGAACAATTATAAAATACTTTATTATTTCATAATAAAGTAATTATAAAATAATTTCTTTGTGTTTGATTCCTATTCAAGAGAATTACTTTATATATAGTCAATATAGGCACAGAGGTAAAAAAATTTAACATTTTCTAATGGTAGTGTGCCTCGTGATTTTTTTCATGAAAAAAGTGTGCCTTTGCACAAAAAAGGTTGAAAACCACTGATCTATATGACACATGGCGACTACTACACCCGCGAGAACGAGACTACACATTCCGCTCAAGGGCACACAATAGTTACACTAGGATAGATCATTTCATGGTGACAGGGGAGACACTCCCTCGAATAATAGATTGTCAAATTTTGCCGTTCATTTGGTCGGACCACTCTCCAGTCCTACTAGAACTAGGAGATACGTACCCTTACTATACCAGACCGCCGTGGAAATTACATGACACACTGCTGAAACAAGACCTGGCGATCCAAACCATACAATCCGCTCTGACACACTACTTTGACGAAATTGTGACACAGGGCATGAGCCCCCTTACGGTTTGGCAAGCCCACAAGGCTGTTATTAGAGGAGTGGGTATGCAATGGTCCGCGCGGCAACGTAAATCATACACGTCCAACAGGTTGCAATTACTTACCACCTTACAAGATTTAGACACTCGCAACAAACTGACCCCGTCTCAAGCCACAGCAGACCTCATAGAAGCCACACTCGCCTCACTCAGAGACGTAGACACAGACGGATACTTCCACGCTATGACCCGCATAAAGGCTACGTATTACTCTCTTCACAATAAACCAGGACGGTTCTTAGCTAGAAAGCTCCAGCCCATCAGAGCGCCACGGAAGATAAACGCTCTCCACACTAGAGATGGAGAAGTCCACAACCCCCGAGATATAGCAAATGGATTTGCACGCTACTATGAAAAACTGTATAACCTGGGCATGGACGATGAGATTTCCCAACCGTCCGAGGCCACAGTGGACACTTACCTGAAAAACGTACTCCTTCCCACTCTCTCACAAACGCAAATAGCGAGCCTCTCTTCCCCAATTACAGTAGAAGACATTACTATAGCCATTAAGGCCTTACCGAAAGGAAAGGCGCCGGGACCAGACGGCCTCTCCGGTTTATACTACACCACATTTTCCTCTCACTTGATCCCACACCTTCAAAAGGCGTTTGCTGAAGCGAGAGAGGATGGATCCTTCCCAGTAGACATGCTGAGGGCACATATAATCACTCTACCCAAACCGGGGAAGCCAACTAACCGATGCCCTAATTTACACCCCATCTCGTTAATCAATGTCGACGTAAAACTGTATGGTAAAATCCTGGCTACCCGCCTACAATACCTTCTGCCAACCCTAATAGGACAAGATCAAGTGGGATTCATCGCCAAACGACAAGGCCCAGATAGCACTAAAAAACTCCTTACCTTAATGGATACCATGAACCGTGGGGGGACCCCAGGCCTGATTCTGTCATTAGACGCTGAAAAGGCGTTTGACAGGGTCAGCTGGTTATTCCTCTCACGGGTTCTACATAAATTTGGTTTTCCGGATTCAGTTATAAGAGCTGTTCAAGCCCTATATGATTCCCCGTCGGCCAGAGTGCTTAACTCAGGTTTTCTCTCAGACGAGTTTTGTATAACCAATGGCACGAGGCAAGGTTGCCCGCTCTCCCCTCTGCTATATGCTCTAATACTAGAACCCCTGGCACAGGCCATTCGGCAGAATGACTCGATCCGGGGTGCCTCGATTGGTCCCATGACTTTCAAATTAAATTTATACGCAGACGATATTTTACTGACCCTGACGGACCCGGACACCTCATTACCGGCACTGAACATAGAGTTGGAATCCTATTGCAAGGTTTCATACCATCTGGTTAATGCGCAAAAGACCCAAGCCTTACCATTAAATCTCACAAAAGCCCAATTGACAACTTTACGCTCTCAACACAACGTTGACTGGCGATCCGAATACATCACATACCTCGGTCTTCACATAGCAAAAACCACGGAGGGCCTATATAAACACAACTATGACAAACTGTTACGGGATGTGAAAAATCAACTGTTTCAATGGCGTTTGAAAGAAGTGTCATGGTTGGGCAGGATGGCGACGGTAAAGATGATGATAATACCAAAAATCTTATACTTTTTCAGATCCCTACCAATAACCCTGTCAAAATCCTACCTAGACCAATTGCAGTCCATTATCATGACATATATCTGGCAAAACAAGAAACCGAGAATACCACAAAGCCTACTATATTATAGACACAGAGACGGAGGTCTCAAAGTAGCCCACGTTCACAGATATTATTGGGCATCTTGTCTAGCAACCTTATCAGAAATAGTACATATTCACCCTCCACCTCAATGGTGGGTCATACTCTCAACCTTTACAAACGGACACGACCTATCCAATCTGATATGGGTACTGCAAAAGTCCAGGCCGAGACTCCCACTTCTTTTACCACTTGCAACCTTGATGCTTCGGATTTGGGATCAGCACTCCTCCCTCTTTACACAACATAAACCGCTGCCAATGGCCACTCCACTCCCCTCGTTAACATACATCCTGCCACACTTTCGAGCCCCCCCATGGATCCGATTGGGAGTCACACATCTTCATAATTTTTTCACGCCGCCAGCCATCCTGCCCTTCCAATCCATGCAAATGAAATACAAGGCATCACCCGATTTGTTTCTGTCGTACTCGCAACTATATTCATACATGCGCAAGTGCAATATACTGGGAAATCTGCGAGTCACTCTCCCACTCCCATCAGAGTTCGAACTATTTTGGTTAGACCCTGTCTCAACTACTAAACCCATTTCCCTGTTTTACCAATTACTCACGACCCCCATCAAACCGAACAGATGGTTATACCAAGCTACATGGGAGAGGGACCTCTCCAAGACCTTTACCCCTACACAATGGGCAATGGCACATACAGTCAGGTCCAGAAATATTGGGACATCGACACAATTCTAACATATTTTGCTCTATACACCACCACAATGGAGTTGGAATGAAATAAACACAATGTGCTTTAACTGCAGACTGTCAGCTTTAATTTGAGGGTATGTACAGCCAACTCAGGTGAACGCTGTAGGACCTACAGCAGTTTGCAGATGTGCCTCCCACTTGTTAAGGGACCAAAAGCAATGGGACAATTGGCTTCTCAGCTGTTCCATGGCCAGGGTGTGTGATATTCTCTCATTACCCCAATTACAATGTGCAGATAAAAGGCCCAGAGTTCATTTTAAGTGTGTTATTTGCATTTGGAATATGTTGCTGTCAACCCTCAAGATGAGATCCAAAGAGCCTCCACTATCAGTGAAGGAAGCCATCATTAGGCTGAAGAAACAAAACAAACCCACCAGAGAGATAGCAAGAACATTAGGCGTGGCCAAAACAACTGTTTGGAACATTCTCAAAAAGAAGGAATGCACCGGTGAGCTCAGCAACACCAAAAGACCCGGGAGACCACGGAAAACAACTGTGGTGGATGAATGAAGAATTCTTTCCCTGGTGAAGAAAACACCCTTCACAACAGTTGGGCAGATCAAGAACACTCTCCAGGAGGTAGGTGTATGTGTGTCAAAATCAACAATCAAGAGAAGACTTCACCAGAGTAAATACAGAGGGTTCACCACAAGATGTAAACCATTGGTGAGCCTCAAAAACAGGAAGGCCAGCTTAGAGTTTGCCAAACACCTAACAAAGCCTTCACAGTTCTGGAACAATATCCTATAGACAGATGAGACCAAGATCAACTTGTACCAGAGTGATGGGAAGAGAAGAGTATGGAGAAGGAAAGGAACTGCTCATGATCTTAAGCATACTACCTCATCAGTGAAGCATGGTGGTGGTACCGTCATGGCGTGGGCATGTATGGCTGCCAATGGAACTGGTTCTCTTGTATTTATTGATGATGTGACTGCTGACAGAAGCAGCAGGATGAATTCTGAAGTGTTTCGGGCAATATTATCTGCTCACATTCAGCCAATGCTGCAGAACTCCTTGGACGGCGCTTCACAGTGCAGATGGACAATGACCCAAAGCATACTGCAAAAGCAACCAAAGAGTTTTTGAAGGGACAGAAGTGGAATGTTATGCAATGGCCAAGTCAACCCCCTGACCTGAATCCCATTGAGCATGCATTTCACTTGCTGAAGACAAAACTGAAGGGAAAATGCCCCAAGAACAAGCAGGAACTGAAGACAGTTGTAGTAGAGGCCTGGCAGAGCATCACCAGGGATGAAACCCAGCGTCTGGTGATGTCTATGCGTTCCAGACTTCAGGCTGTGATTGACTGCAAAGGATTTGCAACCAAGTATTAAGAAGGGAAAGTTTGATTTATGATTATTATTCTGTCCCATTACTTTTGGTCCCTTAACAAGTTGGAGGCACATCTGCAAACTGCTGTAAGACCTACACCGTTCACCTGAGTTGGATGTACATACCCTCAAATTAAAGCTAACAGTCTGCAGTTAAAGCACATTGTGTTTGTTTCATTCCAACTCCATTGTGGTGGTGTATAGAGCCAAAGATGTTAGAATTGTGTCGATGTCCCAATATTTTTGGACCTGACTGTATGTTTGCTGCTGGTGCCACCAGATGTGCCACACTGATCGAAACACAAAGGAAAGTAATGTATTGCTGGTACTACACACTACATCGACTAAAACGAATGGACCCCCAAACCTCGGACGTCTGCTGGAGATGCTCGTCGGCGGTGGGGGACATGGGCCACATCTGGTGGCACTGTCCTGGGATTGCTCCCGTGTGGTCCAGTCTCTCCAAACTAGCCACGGAGGTCCTAAGCTGCAATATCCCTTGCTCCCCAGAAGTATTGTTGCTGGGCATGATACGCCTTCCAAAGCAGCACTTAAAAATGCTTTTCATATTGGTTTCGTCAACTATGCTCCTGATCGCGCGACACTGGAAATCAGATGTCGTTCCAACAATAAAACAGATAGTGACAACTCTTAACCAGTACAGATCTTTTGACTCAAGAGCAGTGTTCAGAGGGGAAGGCACACCACCACGAACGGACCCCTGGACGTTATGGGACATTCACAAAATCTATAAGGCCTGCGGTCTTTGATGAGTAATCCATAGAATAGGGTTTTCCTCGAACCAAACGCTGACAATAACTCACACAAGCAGAGAGCACCACGGAGATAGTAAAGATGCGGATATAACGTAATTTCCTGACTTTCCCTTTTTCCCCTACCCTTACCCTCCTCCCTCACTGTTATCGTTTTTTTTTTCCTCTTTAAAGAAAAAGGTAGAAGTTGACATACACTATGTGAAATTGTATTTGTTGAAGTGCACTGTGAGATCACTATCATAATGGACAGCGGGCTTGCTGTCCACTGAATGTATTGTTTTCTTCTCAATAAAAATTATTCTTTCAAAAGCAAATCTAGATCTCTGGAGATGGACTTGTAACCTTGAGATTGTTGATATTTTTCCACAATTTTGGTTCTCAAGTCCTCAGACAGTTCTCTTCTCTTTCTGTTGTCCATGCTTAGTGTGGCACACACAGACACACAATGCAAAGACTAAGTGAACTTCTCTCCTTTTTATCTGCTTTCAGGTGTGATTTTTATATTGCCCACACCTGTTACTTGCCCCCGGTGAGTTTACAGGAGCATCACATGCTTGAAACAATCTTATTTATCCACAATTTTGAAAGGGTGCCAAGAATTTTGTCCAGCCCATTTTTGGAGTTTTGTGTGACATTATGTCCAAGTACCTTTTTTTGTTTTGTTCCAATACACACAAAGGGAATAAACATGTGTATAGCAAAACATGTTACTGCAATACTTTTCTGTGGGAAATAGTTTATTTTCTGGAAAAATTTCTGGGGTGCCAACAACTTCGGCCATGACTGTATATTTGCAGGGGAGCAATCCACAATTTACTTTTGTGATTGTAAAATATACATCTCTGCTATCTGTATGCATCTTAAACATGTACAGACGACGCTCTTGAATTTGCATACCTCAAACGAAAGTACATACTTATTGCACATTCTTATGAAAGACATATTGCAACATGCCAACGATATGCATTAACATGCAACATATTAGCATTAAAAGCAGAAGTCTTACAATGGGATAGGAAGATAAGACTTCACACATTGTATTAACCCTTTCATTGTTGAGCCATTTCACACTCTTGTGTTGAGCTAATTTGTACCATTTTTTTTTACTCTTCACATTTAAATGCTTTGTCATGTTATGTTTGTTTCATGCCGAACCTTTACAACACACTCTGTGGGCTGTAAAATAAAATAAAAGGGGCTCTATCACCTCCTTAAAGTTAGTACTGGCTGGGTGGAGTAGAGGTAATGTCACTGCTCTGCATGGAGAGAGCCTGTGGAGTCATGGGTTTGATCCCAGTGAGCACCTCTCCAGTCCTTGGGCAGGTGTCATGGGTTTGATCCCAGTGAGCACCTCTCCAGTCCTTGGGCAAGACACCTAACGGTACATACTCGCCACCCAGGACATACTTGAAAACAAGAGAAATCTCAATGTATCCTTCCTGGTAAAATCCTTTATAAAAAAAAAAAATTACTAGGGCTCACATAAATGAGCGTTGGTGCTAGCTTAAAAACTCTGAATCGCTAACGGGTTAAAAAACCCGTTAACAAATCAGTATCAGCACTTTTTAGCTCTTGCTTACCGTACTTTGCGCTCCCTGTACTTAACACAGGGAGTGCAAAGTGCAAGCACTCAGTAATTAGCTTCTGGCTACCGGGAGCAGAGTGAGACTGGGAAATAAAGTCCCCAGTCTCCCTCCATGATCACTCTGCCGATTCATGTGACCCGGCAGCAGAAGCCTCCATGGAGTACTATGGAGGGGATGCTCAGGACAGCGCTTTAGCTGCTACGGGGCAGGCTGCTGGACTCAGCACCTGCCCCATAAACTAATGGTAAAACCGGGATGCAAAGAGGAAATTAGGGAAGGCTAATTTTTCCCTTGAAGCCTCGTTTTAGCGAAGGCAAGGTGTTAGTGCCCATGGCTTGAAAACACCAGGGGCCCTGTTACATTCTTAACGCTAGCAGTAGCACTCAGCTATGTGAGCATTAGTGCTAGGTTGAGTGACTGTAACGCAAGCCCCCCATATTACCTTACGACCGCTAACGGGTTCAAAAATCCGTTAGCGTACCAGGGTTTGCGCTCATTTGCGCAAGCTTACTGTACTTTGCGTTCCCCGTGTTAAGTATAGGGAGTGCAATCAGTAATTAGCATTAGGACTGCAAAGTCCCAACACTAATTACCGCACCGATGTGGTTACTAAAAGGTTAACGACAGCTAGGAAGCTGGTGCAAACTGATATCACTTCTGTGAAATTAGTCAGCACCAGTTGAAACCCCCCCAAATCAGACACTCACCTCTCATCCCAAGGTGTGAACGGTGGCCTGATCCGCCGCCTCTGGCCGCTGGGAGAAGAGTAAGACTGGGAGAAAATAGCCCCCACTCTCCCTCCGCAAATCACTTGCACGATCTTGCGAGAGTGAGATCGTGCAGGGCTCGCGGCATGGCAGCACAACCATCCATGGAGTCCTATGTACTCGGAGCTGTGGCACAACACCAGCACCGAAAGTTGTCTAAATCATCTGCTGCCCGGCAAGGGTAAGGGACATAAGTCCACCTACTCCAAGAGGGCTCTGAGGGGCGAGCAGGCTGCGGAAACCCCGTGACTCCACTGCTACTTCGTGGTGCCGCCGGACGGCGAGATAGCAGACGATGCACAGGCTGAGGCGGAGACGCCACCAGCATCTCCTGCAGGGGGTGTCGCAGCGGCTGTGCCAGAGACCTCATCCTGACTGGTCCTGCTTAATGATCTGCCCACCAGATCAGACTTCTAGGCAGCAAATGCTGAGCTCCACACGTCCATCATGGTGGAGCTGCAAAATGTCCACTCAGACATCCAGGGCCTGGCCTGCATACCAGAGTGGCCTCCTTTGAGCAGTAGTTTCTATAGCAATAACTTTCCAGCCAAATTGACGGCGATTTTGTTTCACAGACATGTCGCACTTAAGGTGTTAAACTCTATCTGTGACAGGGAGCGACGTATTTTCATGGTAAAAAGCCATATTCGAGACCAGAGAAACACATTTGCTAGAATCTATTCCCCTAACAGGAGTCATATATATTTGTCCAAAACATTACATACACCACAAACTTTCTCTGAGGGGATATTGATTTTGGGAGGTAACCTCAAAGTTATACACATACATAGTTATATAGGCTGAAAAAAGACATGCATCCATCGGGTTCAGCCTCTCCCACATAACCTACTGCTGTTGATCCAAAAGAAGGCAAAAAACCCAGTCTGAAATGCTTGCCAATATGCAACATACTGGGAAAAATGCCCCCAGCTCACATATGGATATATTGCCCCAGTTCATAGTTATATATTGCCCCCAGCAGCTCACCCATGGATATATATTGCCCCAGCTCACATATGGATATATTGTGCCTCAGCTCACACATGGATATATTGCCCCAGACCAGCTCACACATGGATATTGCCCCAGCTCTCATGGATACTGCCCCCAACACATGGATACTGCCCCCAGCACACATGGATAATGCCGCAGCTCTCATGGATATTGCCCCAGCTCCTCTCATGGATATTGCCCCAGCTCCTCTCATGGATATTGCCCCAGCTCCTCTCATGGATTTTGCCCAAGCTCCTCTCATGGATTTTGCCCCAGCTCCTCTCATGGATTTTGCCCCAGCTCCTCTCATGGATATTGCCCCAGCTCCTCTCAAGAATTTTGCCCCAGCTCCTCTCATGGATATACTGCCCCAGCTGCTCTCATGGATAATGCCCCAGCTCCTCTCATGGATTTTGCCCCAGCTCCTCTCATGGCTATGCCCCCAGCTCCTCTCATTGATATTGCCCCAGCTCATGGATAATGCCCCAGATCATGGATATTGCCCCAGCTCATGGATAATGCCCCAGCTCATGGATAATGCCCCAGCAGCTCATGGATATACTGCCCCAGCTCATGGATATGCCCCAGCTCATGGATACTGCCCCAGCTCATGGATATGCCCCAGCTCATGGATACTGCCCCAGCTCATGGATACTGCCCCAGCACATGGATACTGCCCCAGCACATGGATATGCCCCAGCTCATGGATATGCCCCAGCTCATGGATATGCCCCAGCACATGGATTTGCCCCAGCAGCTCATGGATATGCCCCAGCAGCTCATGGATAATGCCCCAGCTCATGGATATGCCCCAGCAGCTCATGGATACTGCCCCAGCAGCTCATGGATACTGCCCCAGCAGCTCATGGATTTGCCCCAGCAGCTCATGGATATGCCCCAGCTCATGGATATGCCCCAGCTCATGGATACTGCCCCAGCACATGGATATGCCCCAGCTCATGGATACTGCCCCAGCTCATGGATATGCCCCAGCAGCTCATGGATAATGCCCCAGCTCATGGATATGCCCCTGCAGCTCATGGATACTGCCCCAGCAGCTCATGGATACTGCCCCAGCAGCTCCTGGATTTGCCCCAGCTCATGGATATGCCCCAGCTCATGGATATGCCCCAGCTCATGAATTTTCCCCAGCTCATGGATATGCCCCAGCTCATGGATTTGCCCCAGCTCATGGATATGCCCCAGCTCATGGATTTGCCCCAGCTCATGGATATACTGCCCCAGCTCATGGATATTGCCCCAGCTCATGGATTTGCCCCAGCTCATGGATAATGGCCCAGCACATGGATATGCCCCAGCTCACCTCCTGGCCGCGTATTCGCTCCCTCTGAGCGTCCGGCGGCGTGCAGCTTGGGCGCTCGCCTGGGGGAGCCACATGACCAGCCGCTATTGGCTGGTGACGTGTTTCCTCCAGGCGAGCGCCGAAGCTGCATAGCTTCGGACGCTCGCAGGGAGCAAACACGCGGCGCAGGGTGAGACACCCGCCCTTAGGGTGACGGTGTCACCCTAAGGGCGGGTGTCACCTGGTGCGGGCCTCACCCCCCGCCCCCACGTAGCGACGCCACTGGGTGGAATGGATTAGCCCAGACAATGCAAGAGCTGGCCCGGTTCGCTCCCACCACTATGGGGCAGGGCTGGAAAAGTGACACCTTCATACAGCAAATAGCACAGCGTGAATAAGCCAATAAACAAGATGGTGATCCCTTGCACCTGACACATCTTACTGCCCCCTGCAGGGATCTGGCAGAACTCATGAATAAAGCCCACCATTGCGCTTACCTGCGATCCCTATCCGTTTTCCACCTTCATGGTGACAAGAGTGGGAAATTACTTGTGCTTATAATCAATACAAAAACGCTCTACCACTTATATAGCTAAATTACGTGACAGCCATGGAACAACTCACCACCTCCCACCCAAATTTACAAATAATCCATGACTATTACTCCTCACTGTCAGGGCTGGATTTATAACTAGGCAGAGTAGGAATGTGCCTACAAGCTCCTGCCACAAGGCGGCGCCTTGCTCTGTAGAATTTATTTTTTTTACAGTAATTTAGACCACTGTATCTCTGGAGCCCTAAGGGACCCATATGAGGTACCAATGGAAAGGACCACATTACTGATGCCAACCTATCTCTCTCCTTGCCTAACCCCACATCATGATAGAGGCCCTTTCCTTGTCCTTACCGTTTCTGTAACACTAGTGCTAGTGATTATGATGACCTATAAAGCTCCTCTTGTCTTCATCTACCCCAACTCCTTTAGACTGTAAGCTCATCCGAGCAGGGCCCTCTACACCTCGTTTCTGTTCCTATGTTTGTTTGTATTTTTGTCTCAGGCCCCATTGGTTATTGTAAAGCGCTGCTGAAACTGATAGCACTATATAAATGATGATAATGATAAATAATTATACACCTTCCATAGACTTAATAGTTTGATAAGATTATAATAGTATTTGTTGGACGTTAGTGGTGGAAATTAGATTGCCCAAATATTTTAATCAAATTCAATGGAGAGGAATTTACAGCACAGGTGCAGTCTGACAGATTGATGCACATAGAATGGGATAAGAAGAGTAACCTAACTACCATCATATGGGTAATTCCAATCGGACAGTTTCTGGCTCATTACATTTCATACAGTGATGAAGGCTATGAAGCTGGAGCTCTCAGATTATGAAATAAATTTGTCAAAAGAGGATGTGTGACAAATGAACAGATTCCAGTTAAAAATAAGGCCTATGGACTTCCCGTAAACACATTTCTTAAAAAAGAGAACCCACACCCTGTGGCCGACATTCCATTTATAACAAGGGAGCACAAGAGGGATTGAATGGTTCAAACTGCGATGATTAAGTAATAGTGGAATTTGTGAAGGTATAATGAAACGTTATTTTTCCCTGAATGTCATTTACGAACGTTATGATTTAGATCTGAAAAAATAGAAAGGTGTCACAGATTCCCTATGGGTCTACAATGCTGGTCCATGCACACCAGGGATCCTTGAATGGTCGGTAAAGCTAACTAACTTTAGGGATTTGATCTTATAGCACCCAGCAAGGGTTAACAGGCCCCAGAATACGAGTACCGAGTAGGCCCTGATAGAAAAGGTCTTAATCCCAGGAGAGAGGGTCAGCCTTACACCAGTGGTGTATTTAGGTTTTGTGCTGCCCTAGGCCTGACTAAACTCGTGCACCCCCCAATTTAAATTTGTCAAGGGCACACCTCTTCCTGGTTAATCCCCACCCTTCATCTTAAAGCTCCACCTTTTCCTCTTAGAACTCCGCCTTTTCCTCTCTTTATATTAAAAGTGGATACCAAGTGCCTACTTCTATATTTTGTATACCATTTCAAATGTATCTATTGAGATAAAGAACATTATGAAAAGTTTAAATTCAAGCATTTTTACAAAGAACAACCACGCATGTCAAGTATACTGGATCACAGCCGCTCTAATTTGTTGAACAATAAAATCCACAGAAACTTGCACTGCATATGAGCGTATCACAGAGCTGCACAGCAATAAAACCCCCAGAAATGGGCACTGTGTATGAGCATGTCAGAGCTGCACAGCAATAAAACCTACAGAAATGTGCAGTGTGTATGAGCATATCACAGAACTGCACAGCAATAAAACTCACAGTAATGTGCAGTGTGTATGAGCGTATCCCAGAGCTCCAGGGCAATAAAACTCACAGTAATATGCAGTGTGTATCACAGAATCCACAGCAATAAAACTCCCAGCAATGCAATGTTTGGTGTGTGTCAGCGTATCAGAATCCACAGCAATAAAACTCCCAGCAATGCAATGTGCGGTGTGTATGAGTGCATCAGAATTCACAGCAATAAAACTCACACCAATGCAATGTGTGGTGTGTGTCAGCGTATCAGAATCCACAGCAATAAAACTCCCAGCAAACCGAGTGTATATGAGCACACAGCAATTATGCTGTGGAGCCATCTTGTCAGCAGTGGGGTGCCACTGCCAGAGGGTGCACTGTAGCTTTGATTCCCTTCCCGGTGTGTGTTCAGTCCAGAATAGAGTCTGTGTTAACGAAAGGGCGGGCAGCTGCGCACGTGCGTTTCACGTGGTTCAGCCAGTCATGTGGTACTGAGACTCAGAGAAATGGCAGTGAAATGCCCTGATGTTCGGTGGTTCCAATCAGCAGGTTTATTCAGGCGAACCCGATAGGTTTCAATGTTAAAAATATTCCCGTTTTTATGCAATATCTAATAAATCATTTATTATTTTAATCTGCAGTAAAAAGTCTTTATTTATTGATTATTTTTTTTAGTACCCTTTAGTCATTTTTCAGATTTTTTTGGGCAAAATTCCCCCCCCCTTTTTTTAATAGCAGTTTTTCTTTTTTCTGTAACAGAACTTTTTATTATCAATCATAGGATCTTATATGTAAATTCCAGACATTTTCGTTCAGTAGTTCTTTTGAAAACAGCAGGCCACGGGTTTGCGGTGGCAGCATTCAGCGGCCGACTCCATGCACTTTGGGGACCCTGCGGTGAATGGTGAATTCACTGCAGGGTGGGGAAATTTTATTCTCCTAAGTGCAGGGAACTACAGAACACCAAAACGTTGGCGTCATTACGGTGCTCTGTGAGTAACCCATTTAGTGGTGAGGTTTTTTGCTGCCCCCTGGAAAGTGAAAGCCTAGGCCTTGCCTACCCAGGACATAATTGAAAATTAGTGACATCTCAATGTATCCATCCTTGTAAAATACTTTGCAAAAGTAAATAAAAAAAGAAAAAAATAATTTTTAGGGGTGGGGCCACCCAGTGCGGGCCGCCGCCCCCTGGAAAGTGTCACCCTAGGCCTGGGCCTAGTCGGCCTAGGCCAAAATACACCACTGCCTTACACCCAGGGTTATGCTCAGAGCAGGGTTGTCAAGAAAAGCGGTGATCATACACAAAGCAGGGTTCTCAGGAATAGCGGTGCCGGTGATCATACACAAATCAGGGCCCTCAGGAATAGCGGTGATGATACACAAAGCAGGGTTCTCAGGAATAGCGGTGATCATACACAAAGCAGGGCTATCAGGAATAGCGGTGATCATCCACAAATCAGGGCACTCAGGAATAGCGGTGATGATACACAAAGCAGGGCTCTCAGGAATAGCGGTGATGATACACAAAGCAGGGCTCTCAGGAATAGCGGTGATGATACACAAATCAGGGCTCTCAGGAATAGCGGTGATCATACACAAAGCAGGGCTCTCAGGAATAGCGGTGATCATACACAAATCAGGGCACTCAGGAATAGCGGTGATGATACACAAATCAGGGTTCTCAGGAATAGCGGTGATCATACACAAATCAGGGCTATCAGGAATAGCGGTGATCATACACAAAGTAGGGCTTTCAGGAATAGCGGTGATCATATACAAAACAGGGCTCTCAGGAATAGCGGTGATCATACACAAAACAGGGTTCTCAGCAGTGGCGTCACAAGGGGGGCAAGGGGTGCAGCATGCAATAGCCATGGTCATACACATAGGCCCCTATTACACACTTCGCGCAATTGCGCTCGCGCAGCGCAAATTTTTTTGCGCACGCAAAAAAATGTTAGCACGTGCAAATTAAAGTGGTATTACGATCCGAGCGCATTTTTTCAGCCTTCAACTTTTTTCGAGCGCAAATCCGACACGCAAACCCGGGCGCAAATGACCATTGCGTGCAGGAATCGGTGGGCAGACTGTTTTTTCACGGGATTCAGCCAATCAAAATTAAGAACCACCTTTTGCTAGGTTTCGGTTGTTGCGCCTGTCAAAGTCAATCTGCGTATATGTGCTGCAACAAAAATAAAAAATTAAACAATTTACAAATTTTATTGTTTGGGTATGTGTAGAATGTGTAACTGTACTGTGCTGTATTTTTTTTGTGCAGGTTCATTTAGTTTCGGCCAGAACGTTCAGATTGTAAGTTAACACCAGTTTTTCAAAGACGTTACGATACTTCGCGCAAACGTCGTTTGTACGATGTTGCGCGAAGATCGTAATACCATCCGCTCGAACGCATTCGCGCTGACAATGGTAAGTATGGGATGTGTGCACGCACTTGCGCTCGCGCTGGGTTTGCCCAGGGACAATCGCGGTAGACGCTAACGCGCATCGTTTGCGCGACCGTCGTAATAAGACATTCCGCGCAAATGGTTTTGTCCTCACGCAAAAGCGCATTTGCGTGCACGCAAATGCGCTGCGCGAGGATTGTAATAGGGGCCATAGAGGGTTCGGAATCAAAAGCCAAAGTCATACACAAAAACAGAAATCGCCAAAAGCACTGGGGGAAGCAAACTCCTCCACATCAGGGCAATGAGCCTGCCCAAGCAGACTGACTTTAAACCCAGCGGCTTCGCGTCATCATGCCACCCCCTGACCATCCATGTGACCGCCGCGGGCTTTGGTTATTGCATGGCACCCGGCCAGTGAGCAGCGAGGATGGCGCTGCCGGGCGCGGGCAGGGTCCTGGACGCTGGACATGACAAAATGTGATTTAGCCCAGAGATAGCAAATGTTAAAAGGTAACAGTATTGCATTCACTAACATCAACTGTGTACAATGAATTTACTAGCAGGGGCGGACTGACCCATCGGGCACTCGGGCAGTGCCCGAGGGCCCGTGGGTCAGTAGGGGCCCGGGTTTGGGCAGCAGGCACTGTGGGCCCCCGCCGGTTTCCCTCTTGTGTTGATTGAAAATGATAGGCAGCCAGCCGCGCACAGTCAAAATGCCGCGTTGGTGCCTGCGCTGCCCCGCTCCCTCACGTGACGTGTCAGGTGAGGGGCGGCGCCAGTGCAAACATGCCTGCTTCAGTTGGACTGTGGGATGCAGGCACGCTGCAGGCGCCACCGCGACATTTTCACTATGCGTCGCTGGCTGCCTGCCTGCCTGCCTATCAATTTCAATCAACATAACAGGGAAACCGGCGGGGGCCCACAGTGCCTGCTGCCCAAACCGGGCCCCTACTGACCCGCGGGCCTTCAGACCAGGAGGAGCCGGTAAGAAACCTGGGGGGGCAACAATTTATATATGGGGGATTTAATGCCCAACAGTTTATATACTGGGGGGATCTAATACTGGGCATTAGATCCCCCCAGTATATAAATTGCAGGGCATTAGACCCCCCCCCCAGTATCTAAACTACTGGTTAGATCCCCCCCAGTATATGAACTGCTGGGCCCCAGAAATTTATGTACTGGAGGGATCTAATGCCCAACAGTTTATATACTGGGTGGGAGATCTATTGCTGGGCATTAGACCCCCCCAGTATATAAATTGCTGGGCATTAGACCCCCCAGTATATAAATTGCTGGGCATTAGACCACCCCCCCCCCCCAGTATATAAACTGCTGGTTAGATTCCCCCACCCCCGTATATAAATTGCTGTGCCCCAGCAATTTATGTACTGGGGGGAATCTAATGCCCATCAATTTATATACTGGGTGGGGGATCTATTGCTGGGCATTAGACCCCCCAGTATATAAATTGCTGGGCATTAGACCCCCCCCAGTATATAAACTGCTGGTTAGGTTCCCCCACCCCCCGTATATAAATTGCTGTGCCCCAGCAATTTATGTACTGGGGGGAATCTAATGCCCATCAATTTATGTACTGGGGGGGGAATCTAACCAGCAGTTTATATACTGGGGGGGGGAGATCTAACCAGCAGTTTATATACTGGGGGGGGAATATAACCAGCAGTTTATATACTTGGGAGGTGGGGATCTAATGCCCAACAGTTTATTGCTGTGCAGCTCTGTGATACGCTCATACACACGGCACATTACTGTGAGTTTATTGCTGTAGAGCTCTGTGATACGCTCATACACATGGCACATTACTGTGAGTTTATTGCTGTGGAGTTCTGTTATATGCTCATACACATTGCACATTACTGTGAGTTTTATTGTTGTGTTGCTCTGTGATACTCATACATGTCGCACATTACTGAGTTTTATTGCTGTGGATTCTGTGATTCGCTCATACACACCGCACATTACTGTGAGTTTTATTGGTGTGGAGCTCTGTGATACGCTCATACACACCGCACATTACTGAGTTTTATTGCTGTGGATTCTGTGATACTCTCATACACACTGCACATTACTGAGTTTTATTGCGGTGGAGCTCTGATACACTAATACACACTGCACATTACTTTGAGTTTAATGGCTGTGGAGCTCTGTAATGTGCAGTGTCAGGATTGTACAGTATGTTTTAAAGTGATCGGCAGTTTTCCACAGGGACTTTCTGTGCTGCAGTGCAGCCTTAGCTGCAATGAGTGGGTGATGGATGTTGCAGCAGTGCGGTGGCCATCTGTAAGTATAGATTGGGCACAGTGGATCCCCCAATTCGCTGCTGGGTCCAAGTGGATTTTCAAAAAGGTTATTTTTAGGAGTTCAGAAATAAATTCTTTAGCACAATAATGTACATGTGGGTGTTGCGTTGTAGGCGGTGGGTTTTTCATGGGTGTGACCTCCTGTGGGTGTGTAGCAAGGGGGCCCCATGACCTCCTCTTGCCCGGGGGCCCCATTAGTTGTCAGTCCGCCCCTGTTTACTAGTATATTTCTTCAAATCTGTTTCACAACGCATCGCGGTAAGTTTGAATGCTTTGTGGTTACTTTCCCAATTACTACATATGCTGATTGTGTATTGTATCATGCAAACCTGCAGGATTTGTTTAAATAAATTAATAATGCTAAGGCTAGGGTCAAACGAAAGCATTTTTACACGCGAACGTAAAAAAGTGCGTCCGAACGCATTGATGTATTTTTTCACGGAATATGCGAAAACGGTCATACGATGCGCATTTTCGTGCGTGATGTTTTACGAATCCAAACCAGGAAACTTTTTGCGTCTGGACGTTATGTTGGCCGGACACGAGCAGGGTCTGACGTCTCCAAATCACACACACACACCGCTAGCGGGCGCAGCGCACTCTGTACGTCCGTACTAGCGGTTCTGCGTTCTCGAAAAAATGCGTTCAAATTCCACTTGCATTGCGCGGCCGGACTTTCGTGCGACCGTACTTCGTATATTGGCTGTCATTGCCCGTCATTTGCTGCTAGTGCGGCCGTGATTAAGTGCGCCAGAACGCACGTTAAAAGTGCGCTGGTCTGACCCCAGCCTAAGAGGCAGATCAGCTTGAAAATAAACACAATAATTACAGGTCATTGTCATGCTCACACCATTTCAATATGTTGTGCACCCACGAAACATTAACTACAAAATTTGGGTATTGAAATTTCAGTTCAAAGCACACATTTTTTCTAGCAGATCATGTGAAAACAGAGGTGCATTCAGCATCCATAAGGAATATCAAGAAGTGCAGCGACATTCTTAAACAGAGAACAGAAAGTTCCAATTCACCAACATTAAAGGGCATCTGATCACGCAATAATAACTATGGGGGTTATTCAGAGACAGTGGTGACTCTAGGTACAATATTTAGGGGGGGCACATAAGATACAGCAGCCAAAACTGGGGGGGCACTAATAATTTTCACCACCAAATCATACCACTGAATAAAACTAAGGGCCCTATCACCTGGTGTGAGCTAAAAGACCATCACTAAAGGAAAAATATAGCGTGAGCCGCTAAAAAACTTACAGGGTTATTCACAGAGAGGTGAAAAGCAGGAGAATGACTGGAGAATGGAAAATTCTTGGTCAAAATAGCCAAACCAGAAAAATTATCCCATACATCTCACTTTCCAAATCGGCTATTTTGACCTAGAATTTTCCATTCTCCAGTCATTCTCCTGCTTTTCACTGCTCTCTGAATAACCCTGTTAGTGCCTGACGACCTACTAACAGATCACCTTGTCCGCAGTAGTCCATGAACAAGGTCATTTGGCGCACGCTAGGGAAACTCTAAGACCCGGGCTGAGACCCAGCGCTAATGCGGTTGTGCCGGGCCATACCTATTCCCCACCCTCACAAGCTTGAATATGAACACATCCAGTGAATAACCTCACACCCCTGAATTATTAAATTCCTCCAAGGTGGTCGTATCATCCATGTTTTAATGCACACATATATTAAGGCTGATGGGCATTGCATGATAAATGCCACCCAAGAGCATGTAGAATCCTTACACTGCATTTAATAGATCCAAAAGGAAGGCCAGGTGAGCGACACAAATTTCCCTGCTGCAGCATATAAATAATACATGTTTCAGGGCAAGACTTATTCACGTGTCCCTTAAGGCTGGGGTCAGACGAGCGTGATTTCTACGGGCTGTACGTGCGTGCAGTACGGACATCGTCAGTACGGATGACGCAGTAGTGGTCACACAGTCCGTTTTTTCACTGAAGTTATTTTTTGACGGATGTAGGAGGGGAAAATAAATTACAATGAAAAAACATTCTGTCCGTCAAAAATGCTGGACGTATAAATGCAGTCCGTCTGACCATGCTCCATCACTCACACACAAAGCTATGCAGACGTTATGGACGTGGCGCACTCCGCACGTCCGTTCTAGCAGTATTACGTTCTTGCCTAACCTGCGTCCGTTTGCAGCGTCCGTCATGCGTCCGCAGTTCAGTGCGGCCGTACTTCATGTGTCAGGCTCCAATGGACTTTCTTTCATGCTATCACGGACGTACTTTTAGGCGCAATCACGGACGTGAACACTACGCTAGTCTGACCCCAGCCTTAAACATGATCCACACGGTCACCCTAATAATCATACGCTTACATACTATGAATATCCCCCAGCATAAAATGTTTAAAATTAGGCAATATATTAGAATTAGGATATATGTGAATAAAGGATACATATATATCTTAATACAGCTGACTGCAACAGCAGCGACATTGCTGACCAGATCCATTACTATGGTGAATGGGGCCAAGAGAACACCTGTGCTGCATTCCTTTCAATTGCCTATCAATTTTGGGCGAGGATCTGTTTTTCTCTTTTATTGGAGTTAGCACCAGGGTTGAGCAGTAGGTAAAATGTTGCAATTAGCGCCCCTCAAAAAACTAGCGCTGGCACAAAGTGATCTGTTAGCTGCAAAAGCGCTAGAGATCTCTAGCGCGCCCCATGTTAATTAAAGGACGTGGAAAGTACAGTAAACCCGCGGTACAAGTGATTTTTCCCATTTCAAGCGGGAGGCAAACAATCTGTTGGTCCGGCACTAGACTCAACCTGGCACTAACGCAAAAACATGCTGATGCTAGGGTTAACCCACACCAGGTAATAGTGCCCTAAATAAGTATATATATAAATAAGATTCCAAAACCCCAGAGTAATGTGATGCAATGATGCCTTTTTGTTGTACTAACCTAATACTTAAATTCGATATTTTATTTGCAATTCGGCAGTTTTCGCTGAATGTCCTTTAGCAGTTTCAGTGACTCCAATTTTAGCAAATTACGGTGACCATTCACTAATAGGGAATTCAACATATTTTGGTGAAATGAATTCCCTGAAATGTGACGAAAAGCAGAGGATCTAAAGATGATTAGACCCTTTAGATTCTAACTTCCATAAAAACCCCTAAAATGCCATAAACCCAGAGAAATACAATAAAAATAATAAACATTGTTGCATTTAGCCTACTCATTAACCCCTAAAATGCCATTAATCAATGAAAAACAAATGTATACTGTAAGGGATGAAGCCTGCCCATTAACCCTTAATATACAACTAAACCAAGGCAAAAACTAATGTAATACACAATGTAATGTATAGTCTGAACATTAACCATTTCACTACTGAGCCCTTTCAACCCTGTGAAAATGTTTAAGTGCACGTTTTTATTTAATGTTTTATGACTTTTACTTCACACTAAATATGGTCATGTTGGGTATCATTGGAAAGGCAAGAATCTTTCCTTTCGAATGACACATAGAACGTCCATATATGATGCACAGGGACGGAGATATCATGGTCCGAAGAAGTATGGGAAGCTGGATGCTGATTTTTGGTGGGGGGCACATGGGGGGGCAAGCAATAACCTAGGGGGGCAATTGCCCCCCCTTGCCCCCCTGTAGAGTTGCCTATGTTCAGAGAGCACCGAAATGTCGCAGAAATGTCTCGTTCCCCGCACTTCGGGGAATCAAAGTTCCCCACCCTGCAGTGAATTCATTATTCACCGCAAGGTCCCTGGAGTGCAGGGAAAACCCTTCACAAACCAGCCACAAACTAGCCACACACCTGCCGAAAACCAGCCGGAACCTCCGCAAAAAACACCTCGAACACGTCGGAAAAAGCCGACGATCCACCCATCACAGTGCAGAGCAGCCACCGGAAAAAGCCAACAAGCTGGTGAACGGGGTAAAAAAAAAAAAAAAAACAATACGATTGAAAGTGTCAGAATTGAAACGCGAATTTACATATAAGATCCTACGAATGATAATAAAAAAGGTCTGTTACAGAAAAAAGAAAAAATGCTATTAAGGAAAACACAAAAAAAAAATTGACGAAAAATGCCTAAAAGATCCTAAAAATCAATAAATAAAGAGACTTTTTACTGCAGATTAAAATAATAAGATATTGGATAAAAACAGAAATATTTTTAGCATTGAAGCCTATGTGGTTTGCCTGAATAAACCTGCCAAATGAAAGCATTGAACAGCAGGGCACTTCGGCAACTTTTCTCTGCTGTTCAGTGTTCTTTGAAAAGATTAATTATTGCTTCTCTATGGGGGATTTCACTGCTGTCGAACAGGTACCGTACTTTTTTTTTTTTTTGAGAAAGGATTTTACCAGGAAGGATGCATTGAGATTTCTCTCATTTTCAAGTATGTCCTGGGTGGCGAGTATGTACCGTTAGGTGTCTTGCCAAGGACACTTACTGGCATAGGCGACTCTACAGGGGGGCAAGGGGGAGCAATTGCCCCCCCTAGGTTATTGATTGCCTCCCCATGTGCCCCCCACCAAAAATCAGCATCCAGCTTCCCATACTTCTTCGGACCATGATATCTCCGTCCCTGTGCATCATATATGGACGTTCTATGTGTCATTCGAAAGGAAAGATTCTTGCCTTTCCAATGATACCCAACATGACCATATTTAGTGTGAAGTAAAAGTCATAAAACATTAAATAAAAACGTGCACTTAAACATTTTCACAGGGTTGAAAGGGCTCAGTAGTGAAATGGTTAATGTTCAGACTATACATTACATTGTGTATTACATTAGTTTTTGCCTTGGTTTAGTTGTATATTAAGGGTTAATGGGCAGGCTTCATCCCTTACAGTATACATTTGTTTTTCATTGATTAATGGCATTTTAGGGGTTAATGAGTAGGCTAAATGCAACAATGTTTATTATTTTTATTGTATTTCCCTGGGTTTATGGCATTTTAGGGGTTTTTATGGAAGTTAGAATCTAAAGGGTCTAATCATCTTTAGATCCTCTGCTTTTCGTCACATTTCAGGGAATTCATTTCACCAAAATATGTTGAATTCCCTATTAGTGAATGGTCACCGTAATTTGCTAAAATTGGAGTCACTGAAACTGCTAAAGGACATTCAGCGAAAACTGCCGAATTGCAAATAAAATATCGAATTTAAGTATTAGGTTAGTACAACAAAAAGGCATCATTGCATCACATTACTCTGGGGTTTTGGAATCTTATTTATATATATACTTATTTAGGGCACTATTACCTGGTGTGGGTTAACCCTAGCATCAGCATGTTTTTGCGTTAGTGCCAGGTTGAGTCTAGTGCCGGACCAACAGATTGTTTGCCTCCCGCTTGAAATGGGAAAAATCACTTGTACCGCGGGTTTACTGTACTTTCCACGTCCTTTAATTAACATGGGGAGCGCTAGAGATCTCTAGCGCTTTTGCAGCTAACAGATCACTTTGTGCCAGCGCTAGTTTTTTGAGGGGCGCTAATTGCAACATTTTACCTACTGCTCAACCCTGGTGCTAACTCCAATAAAAGAGAAAAACAGATCCTCGCCCAAAATTGATAGGCAATTGAAAGGAATGCAGCACAGGTGTTCTCTTGGCCCCATTCACCATAGTAATGGATCTGGTCAGCAATGTCGCTGCTGTTGCAGTCAGCTGTATTAAGATATATATGTATCCTTTATTCACATATATCCTAATTCTAATATATTGCCTAATTTTAAACATTTTATGCTGGGGGATATTCATAGTATGTAAGCGTATGATTATTAGGGTGACCGTGTGGATCATGTTTAAAGGGACACGTGAATAAGTCTTGCCCTGAAACATGTATTATTTATATGCTGCAGCAGGGAAATTTGTGTCGCTCACCTGACCTTCCTTTTGGATCTATTAAATGCAGTGTAAGGATTCTACATGCTCTTGGGTGGCATTTATCATGCAATGCCCATCAGCCTTAATATATGTGTGCATTAAAACTTGGATGATACGACCACCTTGGAGGAATTTAATAATTCAGGGGTGTGAGGTTATTCACTGGATGTGTTCATATTCAAGCTTGTGAGGGTGGGGAATAGGTATGGCCCGGCACAACCGCATTAGCGCTGGGTCTCAGCCCGGGTCTTAGAGTTTCCCTAGCGTGCGCCAAATGACCTTGTTCATGGACTACCGCGGACAAGGTGATCTGTTAGTAGGTCGTCAGGCACTAACAGGGTTATTCAGAGAGCAGTGAAAAGCAGGAGAATGACTGGAGAATGGAAAATTCTAGGTCAAAATAGCCGATTTGGAAAGTGAGAAGTATGGGATAATTTTTCTGGTTTGGCTATTTTGACCAAGAATTTTCCATTCTCCAGTCATTCTCCTGCTTTTCACCTCTCTGTGAATAACCCTGTAAGTTTTTTAGCGGCTCACGCTATATTTTTCCTTTAGTGATGGTCTTTTAGCTCACACCAGGTGATAGGGCCCTTAGTTTTATTCAGTGGTATGATTTGGTGGTGAAAATTATTAGTGCCCCCCCAGTTTTGGCTGCTGTATCTTATGTGCCCCCCCTAAATATTGTTCCTAGAGTCACCACTGCACTGGAGAGGTTGCTCGCTGGGATCAAACCCATGACTCCACAGGCTCTCTCCATGCAGAGCAGTAACATTACCTCTACTCCACACAGCAGTTCACCAAAATTTGGCGAACAGCCTGCTCTCTGAATAGCCGAATGGCCCCGAAATGTCATCGTACGGGGAAATTCCCTGTTCGGTGACATTTCGGGGCCAGATTGGCTCTCCCTGAATAACTCCTTATGTATACAAGGCCTGTTTAATCATCTCTGTTTTAATAACAGGACTTTACAAAGAACACAAGATAAATATAAAAATGAATAGAGATTTAAACTACAGCAGAATGTCTACAGTAGGAGCTGAATTTTCCATCTAGGGAGGTTGCAATAACAGACACAATATATGTAGATGTTAAAAAATGTTTCCACTCTACTGGTACCACAAGAAGACAATTATGTTTCAGGAGGCCAGCTATTGGAACTTCATCTAGCTTTGGCTTACAGTGGTGATAGTTATTGTTAATTATATGTCTTTAGACAAGCCCTGTAAGATCGTGCTTATTACTTCTCTTATGTTGTTTTTTTCCTTTTTATATTTTTGCATAACTGGAAATTAAAATGTGCATAAGAAGCATTTATATTAATATATTACCTGTAATTTAAGCTATTTTAACTCACTAAGGACTAATAGGGATGAGCTGTTCGGTTCGATCTGTTTGGAGTTCGCATCGAATATCGGCCGTTCGACAGTTCGCGAACTTCGAACTATTTGGGACATTCGCCAAAAGTTCGGATTTTTTTTTTTTAAAAAAGTATAAATTTTTTTAAAAAATACAAAAAAATCTAGAAATAAAGAGACTCTTTACTGCAGAATATTATAAGCAACGGTTTATTAGATATTGAATTAAAACGGGAATATTTTTAACATTGAAGCCTATGGGATAAAACATTCTTGTTACTCAAACATCAGGCAGACACGGCCCTCTAATCAGGCACTGTAGAGGGCAGCCTGCAGGGGCCTCCCAAGGATCCCCTTGAGGAGCATGTGGCCGCCGGATGACAGAGCTGCGACTGTGCGGGCTAGCCGCCCGGGTGCATGTGGCAGAGACAGGCAGCGCAGGGAGGGAGCCACTGCACCTGCGGCCATGGCAGACCCCCCCCCCACAACCGGATCCAGGGAGCCCCCACTGACCACCAGGCTAAGGTAAGGCAACACATTTCTAAAAAAAAAAAATCCGAGGACATTTTTAAATATCCCCGGGAACATAAAATAAAACTTTTTTTTTCTTTCTCTACCTGGCTGAATGTATTTAATTATATATATTAGATACATTCAGTCAGGTAGAGGGGGGTGGCATGTGGGCTGCGCGGGGTCTCAGGCAGTGGTTTAATTTTTTGTGTGTATATTTTTAGCAAATTTATAGGGGAAGGTAAGGGCAGGTATGATATATATAGATAAGATATATATCTATATTCTTATAAATATATATATATCCAGACTTGTATTACACACACATTTTGGCAACTAATTGCCCCCCCCCCCAATTTGGCTGATCCCTCCAGAAGAAATGTTGAATCCGATAGAGCAGAGAATAATATATATATTCTCTGCTCTGTCGGGTTCAACATTTCTTCTGGAGGGATCAGCCAAATGGGGGGGCGCATTTAGTTGAGATTGTCCACATGCCACCCCCCCTATGTGCGTATGTGTATATATGGTCTGAGGTCTGTGGGTGGGTGTATATATATATCTGCGTGTTGATATATACGTATATATAGGTCTGCGTGTTGATATATACGTATATGTCTGTGTGTGGTATAAGTGCATCCCTACTCTATACGCGGCGCTCCGTGTCCCTATAATATATATGATCAGGGGTTACCTTTTTTTTTATATTTTTATACTATTCCTATTAAATTAACAGTAATTTTTGATGTATTTTATTCAGTAGAAACTTTTTTTGCCTACATAACATGTGCTTTGTGAAAATAAAACGGTTTTGTGTGTACATTTTAATTTAGTTAGTGGATTACTGTCCAGTGCGGTGAGAAGTAAACGTAATGCAGTGTAGACACGCTGCGAGGCGGAGCGGAGTGAAGTCAAGCCTGCAAAATGTTTGCTTCGCTTTGCTACGCTGTGCGTTGCTACACGCTCAGTGTGTCTCAGCCTTTATTCCCGCATCGCTAGCTTACCGAATCAGTTTGTATACTTGTTACTGACCCTGCTTGTTCTGAGGACCCGATCTGTTGCCGACTTTGCCTGCCATTTGACTATTCTCTCTGTGTATTCAATGCCTGTTCTGTTTTCTTCCTGTTGCTACTGGTGTGCGCCGATTCTCACCATATACAGTAGCGCAGTACAAGTGCCTAAACATTGCTGACCCGGTTTTGTTATAGCTGCTGATGTAACTGAATAGATCGGGGATCTCTTCTGCATTACCAAAACCTCCACCACTGCACTCTTCCACAATACCACAGAGGGGTTACTTACGGTGTGAAGGCACTTGCTGCCACCAAAGGCACAATATTTGGGTGCACTGCCACTGACGCCTATACCAGATTCATATCATTTTAATATTTGACCGCAGGGTCCAACCCTGCACTGTTCCACAATACCACAGAGGGGTTACGGCGTGACGGCACTGTTGCCGACACTAAAGGCCCAATTTTAAAGCACCTACTGTTACTTTCATCCAAAGCCTGCATAAGTTTCACCATAATTTAGCCAAAATATCACTAAACGTGTTCAGCGTGTCCTAAAATGTCTCTTCTTTTCATACAGACTGCTGCCCCAAGCAGCTGTTTATGAATAGACTAAAAGGAAAACCATTTACCGTCATTCAAAATGTAATTTTTTTGTTTTTAAATGTTTCTATACATCCTACAAATCCACCACTTCACGGGCAGGTTATGGGGACCTCCTAGGCACGATATTTCAAGGAATTCTTTCGTTTTTATTCTTAACCTTTATTTCATGGAAACCTCACTGTTCCTTTAAAAACTTATTTTTTTTTTACTTTTTGTCCTTGTTTCCTGTCCCCCAGTGCACTATCCAGACCCCCATACACCTTTTATGGCAAATATCTTGCATATATGCCCTCTTGGAGGGCATTCTAAAAATTTAACTTTCGAGTCCCATTGACTTGAATTGAATTCGGTTCGTGTTCGAGTTCGAACTAGAACTTTTGAAATTGTTCGAGTTCGAATGAGAACCCAGGGGTGTTCGGCTCATCACTAAGGGCTAATACCATCCTCGTACCAGTGCACATTCGCATTTGCGCTCACAATGTTAAGTATAAGACGCGCAAAGTGCAGTAAGCTCGCTCAGGGTTCGCGCAGGTTCACTCGCGGTAGACGATTGCACGCGTTTGTTGTGCTGACTATGTAATACTGGATTCGGCCCAAATGGTTTTACCCTTCGCGTTAATGTTTTTTTGCGCCGGCGCAAACGTTTGTGTGAAGATTGCGCTAACGTTAGTGCCTCGATATGCAAGCTTTACTGCTAGGATAAGTGTGTTTAATGCATGCCACCCATATTACATTCCTGACCCTACCCCCAGGGGCATACCTAGAACATTTGGCATCCGGGGCGGATCCTATATTTGTCACCACCCCCCTAAACATTAAAACGTAAAAAAAAAATTACCCTCATTGTTATTTAGATTGTAAACTCCTCTGTACAGGACTCTCTTTGCCTCTTAGATTGTAAGCTCCTCTGTAAAGGACTCTCTTTGCCTCTTAGATTGTAAGCTCCTCTGTAAAGGACTCTCTTTGCCTCTTAGATTGTAAGCTCCTCTGTAAAGGACTCTCTTTGCCTCTTAGATTGTAAGCTCCTCTGTAAAGGACTCTCTTTGCCTCTTAGATTGTAAGCGCCTCTGCACAGGACCCTCATTGCCCCTTAGATTATAAATTTCTCTGCACAGGACCCTGGGTGCCTCTTACCTCTGTCTGGAGTGGACCCGGCCGACCTGAATCTTGGGCTGGTCACTAGTGGCAGGCCCTGCTGCTTCTCTTGTGGCTGCAGACGATTGACTGGGTGGGGCAGGCCAGGCAACAGATAGTGCAGGCTGAGCGGATTCACCCGCACACCTGCTGTCAGGTCATGCCGGACCTGCGGGTTTACCTGCCCCCGAGTCCCGAGCCGCGACCCCACGCCGATGTTCCGGGCCCCCCGCGGCCTCCCTTGCGGCGGTGGGGGCTGCTCCCGCAGCGAAGTCACTCCCAGCGTCAGCGCATCATGCCGGGGACCCCTCCAGACACTCGCACACCCGCGCGGCGCCATGGATCTCCCTCGCAGCGGCACACCCCCAACATCAGCGACCGGGTACCTCAGCGTCCCACGTGGTTCCTCCAAGATGGCGTCACCAAGTAAGACTCCAGGAATCCCAACCAATCAGAATCCAGTATCCCCAGGTAACCAGATAGCATTCTCTCCTGATTGGTCCAATTCCCACAGGCACACTATTTAAACCCCAGTCTCTCCAAAACTCATTGCTTGGTTGTCCTGTTCCTTTCCTTCAAACACCCTTACCTGAGTATACCTGTCTATGACCTTTCTGCCAGCCTTGCCGTGTACCGAACCACTGCCTGTACCACGACTACTCTCTGCCAGCCTTGCCGTGTACCGAACCGCTGATTGTACCACCGACTACTCTCTGCCAGCCTTGCCGTGTACCGAACCGCTGCTTGTACCACTGACTACTCTCTGCCAGCCTTGCCGTGTACTGAACCGCTGCTTGTACCACTGACTACTCTCTGCCAGCCTTGCCGTGTACCGAACCGCTGCTTGTACCACCGACTACCCTCTTCTAACCCTGCCAGGTACCGAACCTTTACGTTGTTTACAGTACGCCTCGTTACATCCAGGATTTCCCCTAAACGGCTTGTCCCGCATCCTGAACTCCACAAACACGAACCTGACACCTGCTCTCCTCACGTAGCCTTGCACATGCAGGTGGGGCACGTGCACGTCACGTGTTGAAAGCCGCCACTCCTCCCTGACGTATGCCTGCACACACACATGCGAAGGCCGGGCGGGCCGGATCCGGCGCCTGCCTTGGCCTCACAGTGTGTGCCAATGGCAGGCCGGCGAGCGGTGGTTCGTGCCTCTTGCCGTGGCGCCCCCACTTCCGGATTGTGGCGGTCCTGTGGCATCCCCCTATCATTGGCACCGCCTGATACCCAGGGCAGACCACCCCACCTCCCCACCTATGTACGCCCCTGCCTACCCCGTTAGCGCATCGTTTTTTGCATGAGCTTCCGCGAGGTTACTGTACTTTGCGCTTCCTATACCTAACATGGGGAACACAAATGTACAAAAGCATTTTGATAAGTAGGGTATTACAAAGTGCTAGCGCTAATTACCTTTGGGATGCGCAAGGCAAAATTTTAGCACCTTCTACAAGCTGGCAATACATGATTCTGCATTTGTTCCCAGTGTCACTCTGCTCCCAGAGAGAAGAAGCAGTGGGTTGTGCTGCCCTTTTCACCGTGGGATGAGAGGGGAGTATGGGATTTAATGGTTTTTAAAGGGGCCTAAATGATTTTGCATTTGCAAAATCACTTAACACCAGCTTTTAGGAGTCAGAATTTCTGTTACATACCATCTCCAGTGTGGAAGCGCAGCATACTTTGTAATAGTCTGAGCTTCCTCGCGGAGGTTACAATTAACATCTCCCATAATAAAAATAGACTTTATTCTAAAAACTTTACAGTAAGCTCGCGCAAGGAAACGGCTACATTCAAGCCGCAAGGTCAACTTGCGTCAGGAATGGAATGGCGTTTCCTGTCGATAGCTTATTGGCAACTATGGAATATAGCCCAAAGCAAAAATTACTGTTGTTGCAACGGTAACAAACTTTGTTACTTAAAACGAGGCATAAAAAACTAAAGCAGGAGAAAGTACGCTGTGATCTGCTGAGAGGTATGTGCAGGAGTTTAGTAGGAATGCTTTCTGACGGACATGTATCGTATGGAGAAGTGCAGAGTTCCAGGAGCTGCACAGTGAAAGCGCTTTCTCTGCACCGCACCCTAAAAAGGAACTAATGTCAGGAAGAGATATGCTCCATCGTGAGGCAAAGCCACAAATTACTGGGTATGGGGTTTAACAAAGGATCACGGAAACAGGACAGAGCTTATGAGAGATGAATGGTGTCTCATTCATATTACGCAATCATTTTAAGATTTTAATTTCTCTCACACTGTAGCCTGTGAATGGATCTCTGAGTGTCGGCATATGTGTTTTTGTATGTGCTGCCAGGAGATTCCTGTGAGTGTCAGCATGCAAAGGGATATCTGGCAGTGGGTATCTGTGAGCGCCTGCCTGTGCATCCATGATCGTCTTTATGTGTTAACTGTGTGTATCTTTCTGTACATCTGTGAATGTCTGTCAGTTGGTACCTGTGAGTGCCTGTATGTGGGCGTCTGTGATGGTCTCAGACTATGTCCCGAAACATCACATTTTATTCTTTGTCTGTGCTCTTAAATAGATAAATAAAGTCATTGCGTGGAATACTCCTTGTGATGGCCCCGTTTTCTGTTTGGATATTGTTGGGGAAGCTGACCCCTTTGGAGGAGCACTTGGCTGGTGGGCTGGTGGTTCTCCCTGCAATTGATACTGCCACTTATTATCGGTTTTGTGCCAGCAGGACTGATTCAGCCATTTCTCCACATTAATTATGTTGGCCTACATCCCTTGTCAAGTTTGTTTCTGATCTAAGTGACTTCATGTTCAAAAGGGCCGTACCATTCCAGGTATTCCATGAAGAAATACAAATGTAACCGGGTTTACTAGATGTGTATTATTTACTTTGGTAAGATCACCAGATGAAGATATGAGGCTGCCAGATTTTCCTGTGCTCATTAACCCCTTCATATTTCTATAACATGGATCATAACTTCCAACAGCCATCTTCAATTATCTTCTGTGGCCCACTATTGCTTATGCTGCATTTCTTACTTGACACTAGTAGGGATGAGCCGAACACTCCCCGAGTTCAGTTCGAAGCCGAACCCGAACTTTCCAAATGTTCTGGTCCGAACCTGAACCCGAACTCGGACCCCATACAAGTCAATGGGGCTGAAAATTCGGTTTTTAGAGTGCCCTCCAAGAGGGCATATATGCTAGATATTTGCCATAAAAAGTGTATGGGGGTCTAGGTAGTGCCCTGGGGGACAGGAAACAAGGACAAAAAGTAAAAAAAAAAGTTTTTAAAGGGACAGTGAGTTTTCCATGAAATAAGGGTTAAAAATAAAAATGAAAAATTCCTTCAAATATCGTGCCTAGGAGGTCCCCATAACCTGCCCGTGAAGTGGCGGATTTCTAGGATGTATAGAAATATGTAAAAACCAAAAAATTACATTTCAAATTACGGTAAATGCTTTTCCTTTAATCTATCCATAAACAACTGCTTGGGGCGGCAGTCTGTATGAAAAGAGGAGACATTTTCGGACACGCAGAAAAAGTTTACTGATTTTTTGGCGGTGAAAAGCGGGAGAATGACTGGAGAATGGAAAATTCTAGGTCAAAATAGCCAAACCAGAAAAATTCTCCCATTTAGGCTAGGGCCAGACTAGCGAATTTTTAACATGCGTTTAGGCGCACTTAATCACGGCCGCACTAGCATCAAATGACGGGCAATGACAGTCAATATACGAAGTACGGTCGCACGAAAGTCCGTCTGCGCAATGCAAGTGGAAAATGAACGCATTTTTTTGAGAACGCAGAACCGCTAGTACGGACGTACAGAGTGCGCTGCATCCACTAGCGGCGTGTGTGCGTGATTTGTAGACGTCAGACCCTGCTCATGTCCGGCCAACATAACGTCCAGACACCCAAAGTTTCCTGGTTTGGATCCGTAAAAAATCACGCACGAAAATACGCATCGTATGACCGTTTTCGCGCATTCCGTGAAAAAATAAGGCAATGCGTTTGGAATCACTTTTTGACGGTCGCTGTGAAAAATGCGTTAGTCTGACCCTAGCCTTATCTCACTTTCCAAATCGGCTATTTGGTCCAGATTGTTCTCTTTTCCTGTCATTCTCCTAGTTTTCACCTTTCTCTGAACAACCCTGAGAGAGAGGTGAAAGCCAGGAGAACTGGCAGTAGAAGAGAACAATCTAGACCAAATAGCCAATTTGGAAAGTGAGTTAAATGGGAGAATTTTTCTGGTTTGGCTATTTTGACCTAGAATTTTCACTTCTCCAGTTATTCTCCTGCTTTTCACCGCTCTCTGAATAACCCTGTGAATGTTTAATCCTGAGGTGAAAAATAACATTGCTTAAGGCTGGGGTCAGACGAGCGCAGTTATCACGTCCGTGTTGCCGCACATTTGTACCTCCGTGGCAGCATAGCATTCTGACCAATGGAGCCCCACACACGAAGTACGTCCGCACGAAAGTGCGGATGCATGGCGGACGCAGCAAACGGACGCAGGTTAGGCAAGAACGTAATACTGCTAGAACGGACGTGCGGAATGTGCCACGTCCGCAACGTCCGTGTAGCTTTGTATGTGAGTGATGAAACGAGGTCAGATGGACTGCATTTATACGTCCAGCATTTTTGATGGACAGAATGTTTTTTCATTTTAATTTATTTTCCCTGCTACATCAGTCAAAAAATACGGACTGTTTGGCCACTACCTTGTTGTCAGTCAGTAAGTACGTCCGTACTGCACGGACGCACAGTCCGTACAAAATGCGCTCATCTGACCCTAGCCTTAGATGTTATTTTGAATTTTTTTCAAACACAAGTTAACCACTTGGCTGCTATGGACGCGCTCAGTGCGTCCAGCCAAGTGGTTCTCCTGTGCTATGGACGCACTGATTCCGGCGGATTGCTGCACCCCCTGGTGCGGGCTGACATCTTGGATGTCAGCCCAGCACTCCGGGACCCCGGCGGAGCAATTAGATGTCATCGCGGCGGCGCGATGACATCTAATTCAGGCGCGCCCCCCCCCCCGCATGTGCGGAGGAAGCGGCTGAAAGGGAGGGGAGGTCGTTTGGACCTCTCTCCCTCCCGATCGCCGGGGGGCAGGGGGTTAATCCAGGCACCGTTTGGAAGGGCACGGCCTGCCCTTCCAAACGGTGGCTGTGATTAACCCCTGGGGAGCCGGATCACGAATCGGCGCTGAAAAGCGCCGGATCATGATCCTCTCCTGGAGCTGGCCGACATTTTGAATGTCGGCCAAGCCTCCAGGAACTCCCCCTGAGGACTGGCGTCATCGTTGTCCTGGAGTTAACCCCTAGCTGCCACCAATGGTGGAGATAGGGGGTTCCAATGAACCCCCTATCTCCCGATCCGTGGCAGCTAGGGGTTAATGTTTGATATCGTTGGATCGGCCAGAGCATGGCCTTTCCAAGGATACCAAAAATGAGCATGAAAAATGTTTTAAAAAATATAAATAAAATAAATAAATAAATAAAAATATTTTTAAAAAAATTCTAAAAAAAAAATAAACAATTTTTTTTTGTTTTTGTTTTGTTAATGCAGCAATATTGTTCTCATTTCAATTATAATGTGAACAATAATGCTGCACTAACGATTTTTGTATGCGGTGTGTTTGTTAAAAAAAGCGAAATTTTCCCCCAAAAAAATGTAACGAGACCCCATTTCTAATTTTTTTAACAAGCGCACCCCATACAAAATATAACCGCAAACGATCGCATGTTAAAATGTGAAAAAAACACTTTACACATAATAAATTATTGAAAATTCAAATTTTATTGCATTTTTGTTATAATATACAGACATGACATAACGTATACATATAATAATGACATATTATGAATCTGCCAAGTCTGCCGGAAAGAACGATATATAATATGTCTGGGTCATATATCAAAATATGGCTACAAAACGCGGTTACTCATGATGAGCGAAAGCGGTAAAAATGACCTCAGCACAGAGGTGTGAAGAGCCTCAGCAGCGAAAGGGTTAAATGCAGCATATTAGGATGTTTTAGGGAAATTAATTCTCAAATCTCAATCAGAAGCAGACACCACCCCACCCTCAGTATGTTGTACAATGTATCAAATTGATTTACCAGACTAAACACCTGGTGTTATGCCCGTTTGTGAACAGAGGTCATTTAGAGTTGATAATCTTTCCACGTACACATTAGTTTTTAATTCAATATCTAATAAACCGTTTCTTATAATATTCTGCAGTAAAGAGTCTCTTTATTTCTAGATTTTTTTGTATTTTTTTAAGCATTTTCTATACTTTTTTCAAAAAAAAAATTTTTTCGAACTCGAACCGAACAGACCCAAAAAGTTCAAAATTCGTGAACTTTTGAACTGCCAAAGTTCAGGTCGAACTCCGAACCGTCCGAACCCGAACAGCTCATCCCTAGACATTAGTAGCATATCTATAATTTTATCAGTCTCTTGCACATACCACACATATCCCACACATAGGGCCAGATTACATTCCTAATGCTAAAATGGGGACACTAACAGGGAGAACCTGCACCTGCAGGTTTCCCCGTAGCGTCCTCATTTTAGCGTTAGATTCCGTGGCAGGCGCTACTTTAGCACTTTGCCCTGGATCGAAGCACTGTCCTCGGTGATACACGTGGTAGCACTTCTGCGCCAACCTGAGCATCACCTTGTGGAGTCCACAGGACTCCATGGAGGACTACACTTCAGGGCTGCGAGTCCTGTGCGTTGTCACTCTCGCGAGATCGCGCAGCGCTGCGGAGTGATCTTGGAGGGACACTGGGAACTACTTCTTCCCAGTCTCACTATGCTCCTGGTGGCAAGAAGCAGCCGATTAGGCCACTGTTCTCATAACAGGATGAGAGGTGACTATCTGATTTAATAGGGGGGGGGGGTTTCTGCAAAAGTGGATTAATTTAGCACCAGCTTTTAGGACTCGCTAAAAATTTGTTTAGCCCATCGGTGCAGTAATTAGCTCTAGGACGTTGTAAAACCTTACTTATCTTAATGCTAATTACTGATTGCGCATCCTATACTTAACATGGGGAGCACAAAGTACAGAAAGCTCACGCAAGCTAGCACAATCATAGATGCACTAACAGATTTTCAGCGGGTTTAGTGTTAAGAAGGTAATATAGGGAGCATGCGTTATAGTCACTTATTGATAACGCTTACATATCCGAACGCTACAGTTAGCGATCAGTATTTAATCTAGCCCATATTTGGTTGATTTGTTTTCTTAGTCTTCATATTTTTATATTGTGCTTTGGCAGGAAGGTAAAAGGAGGTATTGCTGATAGCACAATAATTATTAATATCTATTTTAATTAAAGTTCAAATCTTACCTTACCACGATTGCTCCTCCTCTTCCTCCTCTTCTGCTGCAGGACTTTCACAGTGCAGAAGTCCCTGGAGCTATTTGCACCCATTGCAGGTGAGTTATAAGGATTCATGTTGTGCAGGCACCATGCCAGGTGCTGCATAGTCTGGCAGGCGTTCGCAAACCGACTGGTTCGTTATTTCGGGAGATTAGTAATTCTTATTTCATAACGATTCGTTTGATTCTCATCGTTTTGATTAGTTATTTCAGAATGGTGAACCAAATTAATTACTGTTAGATTTGGGTTAAAAAAATGACGGTTAAAAGATACTGTAATCCACCTGTAATAGGTTTCAGCACCAAGAACAGCAGCACTGCTGGCTCGGAGTAAAAAGATCCCCCTGTCCTTGGTGCTGATATAGGTTTTTAGTAGGGATGTGCATTTCATTTCGTACCGATTCGGTGCTTCGGATTAGACCGGACCAGCAACGAAATACACACCATCCGAAATATTTCCCGATACGAAACAAAAAACATTTGTTTTTTCGTATGGACATGAAATTTGTAAAATCGCAAGTCATTTTCGTTCTATTCGCGATTTCGGTTCCCTTTCGATTAATTTCGGACAACGTATTTTCATATCGTTTCAAGTCCGTTTCGGTTTCGTTGCTGATTTTGTAATTTGGTATCGTCAGTCACTTTTTTCACTTGTTCCAGTGCTTTCTTTCTGCATCAATAATATATTTATTTTAAATATTTAATTAGCTTTTCTCTAAATCCCCAGTCTAACAGTACGAGATATTGATATTTTATATGTCTAAATAAAGTTGTGCACTGCATATTCATAAGAAAAAGAGGATCTTTCATATAAACGATACATCCGAAGGAACGAATCGGCAGGGTTACTGTATCGACCGAAATATCGGAGCATCCGAAATACCATACATCTAAAGTCAAAACGAAATGGACCCTTTCAAACGAAGAGAACAGATGATCCGAAAGACCGAAATTCCCCAATTTCACAAAACAAAAATCAATACGAAACAACGAGCCAAAACGAAACGAGACTGTAACGGGGGGAGTAGCGCCCACTAGATAGTCGCGGAGTTGAGATCCTTAAGGGCAACAATATTTTCTTGATTAACACAGAAATAGCAAAAAATACAGTTTGTAACTCAAGAGCCAGGGGACTCAAAGGACTAGCTGAATTGCCTCTAGGCTCCGAGGGTTTCGAGACCGACAGAAAGCCTAGGACACGCTCAGAAACACAATACGTGGGACGACAGTCCGTGAAGTATTCAAGATGCAGGGCAGTCAGGGATGCAGAAACCAATCGTTCTGGTAAATACTTGAGATTAGTAGATACCTGGTGACTCTCAGAAGGTACTGGCTTGCATACAGGATTGTTATTGCTAATATGTACAGAGATGCGATTAGAAATAACATTAAACAGAAATAAACAATAGTTTGTTATGTTAATGTTTTTGCAAAGACCACGATGAGTAGTAGCCTGGGTGAAGGGACCCCGGAGGGTTACAAACGATACCCCTAAACGTGATGGGACAGAACCAAAACAGCTAGCGATCAACCCAGCAGCCAGCATGGGGTTAAATCACTAAAACACGCAAACAGCGTAATACACACGATAGAGTGAGTGGTCAAAGGCAAGCCAAGTCAAATAATAGGAGCAGGAATCTCATACAAAGCAGGGTCGTCAACAGTAAATTCAATCAGATGCAGGAAGTAGCGGTGCGTGTAACAAACTCCACAACAGGGCGACGAGGCCACTCCGAGCCCTGTTTTAAAGCCGGCGGCTCCTGGTGACCACACCTGACCCCGCCCCCTCAGATGCCGATCTGCCAGCAGAAAGTGCTGGCAACCGGCCACCCAGCGGTTCCCCTTCTTGCACAGACCCCCAGGGAGCACAGCGGGGCTGAGGATGTAACAGAACCCCCCTGTCTACGGTCGGGCTCAGAACGACCACCAGGTGCTGAAGGATGGGCCTCATGAAACAGGCAAACCAGACGAGGTGCATGGATATCGCTGGCTTCTTTCCAGGAATGATCCTCAGGACCATAACCCTCCCAGTCCACCAGGTACTGCAGAACACCCCTGACCAGATGGGACCGCAGGATGGCACGGACCTCGTACTCCTCCTCACCCTGAGACTTGATAGGCGGAGGAGGAACAGCAACTCTAGTGTACTTATTGCAGGTAAGAGGCTTCAGGAGGCTGACATGAAATACGTCATGTATACGTAGAGAAGGAGGCAAAGCCAGCGCATAAGAGACATGATTAATACGTCTTAACACCTTATAAGGCTCAATAAACCTGGGAGTCATCTTCATGGATGGTACCAATAATTTGATGTTTCTGGTAGACAGCCATACCTTGTCCCCAACCGTATACACCGGTGCAGGACCTCTGCGTCTGTCTGCTTTGATTTTTTGTCTATCGATATTGGCCTTCATAATCTCTTTCATTTTCTCCCATGTCCCTTTCAGGTCTTTCAGACGGTCGTCCAAGGCCGGCAAATCAGTTGCCTTGAACTCAGAAGGGAGCATAGGAGGATCATATCAATAAACGGCATGGAAAGGTGAGTGGCCTGTGGTATCACTTACTGAGTTGTTTAAAGCAATCTCAGCCCAAGGTAACAGGTCTGCCCACTCATTTTGTCTTTCAGACACGAAGCAACGCAAGTACTGCTCAACACTTTGGTTGGCTCTCTCTGCTGCCCCATTAGTTTGAGAGTGGTAAGGAGAAGCTCAACTCAATCCCGAGGTTTTGACAAAATCCTCGCCAGAAACGAGACACGAACTGAGTTCCTCTGTCGGATGCTATTTCCAGAGGAACCCCATGAATTCGAACAATATTTTGTATGAATACTGGTACCAGCTCACTGGCTGAAGGAAGCTTTACCAGTGGTATAAAGTGTACCATCTTAGAGAACCTATCTACCGCCGTAAGGATTACAGTATGGCCTTTGGAAGGTGGTAAATCTGTGATAAAGTCCATTGAGAGGTGGAACCAAGGTCTCTCTGGCACTGGTAAAGGCTGCAAGAGACCAACAGGTAAGGACCGGAGATTTTTACTTCTACAGCACACGTCACATGTGGCTATGAAGTCCTTAATATCCCTTCGCATACCAACCCACCAGAACTGTTTCTCAATTGTGGCCACTGTTTTATTTATTCCCATATGCCCATTGGGCTTTGAATCATGATAAATCATCATCATCTGTGTTCTCTCCTCCTCAGTTACAAACATTTTCCCAGAAGGTTTTTCAAGAGGAGCAACACCCTGACCAGCCTGGATTCTCTCCAGCAAAGGAGAAAACACTGTCAAGACCGTGGTACCCAAGATCCTCTCGTGAGGAATGATTGGACTGTGGTCAAATGTGTGCTGTTCATATGACTCGAACTGTCTAGAACCAGGACGATAAGATAACAAAAAGTTCAAACTTGACAAGAACAGTGACCACCTGGCATCCTTGAATTCAGGCGTTTGGCATCTCCCATGTACATTCGATTCTTATGGTCTGTGATAATTATCACGGGATCTTTAGTGCCTTCTATCAAATAGCGCCATTCCTTGAGGGCTGCTATAACTGCTAGTAATTCTCTGTTCCCTATGTCATAGTTTCTCTCAGCAGGTGTTATCTTTCTAGATTCAGGACTTTCTCTTTGAGACAGAACTGCGCCAATCCCTATTTTAGATGCATCAACCTCAAGCTGAAATGGAAGGCCTGGTACTGGATGCCTTAGGATAGGTTCTGAGACAAATGCTTCTTTAAGTGACTGGAATGCCTGCTTGGCCTGGTCACTCCAAACCTGATTCTGAGCACCCTTCTTAGTCATGGCCGTGATGGGAGACACAACCGAAGAGATCCCTTTGATAAACCTCCTATAAAAGTTTGTGAAACCAAGAAATCTTTGTATGGCTTTCAGAACTTGAGCTGGTGGCCATTCTCTGATGGCAGATAGCTTTTTTGGATCCATCTCAAATCCATTTGGTGTGGTGATGTAACCCAGGAAATGTACTGAACTTATGTCAAACAGACACTTTTCTAATTTACAGTATAGTTTATTCTCCAGCAACCTTTGTAACACTGTCCTCACATGGACATGGTGTGTTTCAACATCAGGGGAATAAATCAGAATATCATCTAAATAGACGATTACGAAGACTTGCAAAAAGTCCCTCAGGACATCATTTATAAAGTCTTGGTAGATTGCAGGAGCATTGCATAGACCAAAAGGCATAACTAAATACTCATAATGACCACCGCGAGTATTAAAGGCAGTCTTCCACTCGTGGTCCTCCTTGAATCTCACCAAATTGTACGCCCCACAAAGATCCAATTTTGTGTATATTTTGGCATCTCTTAAGCGGTCGAACAACTCAGATATTAAAGTGATGGGGTAGGCATTATGTATACTTATTCTGTTTAACCCTCTATAGTCAATGCAAGGTCTTAATTCCCCCTCCTTTTTAGACACAAAGATAAACCCTGCTCCCGCAGAAGAGGAAGAACATATGAACTCTTTGGCTAGGTTTTCACATATATATTCCTCCATAATAGCATTTTCTTTCTGAGACAGTGGGTACACATGACCCCTTGGAGGCATGGTGCCTGGTAAGATTTCTATGGCACAGTCATAGTCTGTGAGGTGGCAAGATCTCGGATTTACCCTTATCGAACACCTCTTTTAAGTCTTTGTACCACTTGGGTACTTCGGTAGCGAGCGGAGGAGCAGTGGCGACATTCAAGCTACCAACAGTAGCGGACATACCCAGACACCTGGACCAACATTTAGATCCCCAAGATTCCAGCTCCCCTTTTCCCCAGTTCACCACAGGATTATGCTTTGCTAACCATGGATAACCAAATATGATCGGTACAGTGGGTGATTCAATGATTTGCCACTGAATTTTTTCTTTATGCAGTACACCAGTGCTAACAGAAACAGGAATTGTTTGATGCGTAACATGGGGTCTTGTCAACTTCCTACCATTGATACTCTCTATGAGAATTGGCACTTATCTTTCAACCAGAGGTACTTGGTGGGTGGCTGCAAACCCGGAGTCCAGAAAGTTACCTGCAGACCCAGAATCTAGTAATGCCTCTATGTCAATTTTGACCTTTTCCCAACCAATGGTTACAGGCACTACCACACGAGATTTTTTCTTTCTTTTCTTATCAGACATGAGAGACACAATCGTAGTACCTAGAACCCGCCTCTCAGGGGACTCTAGGCTTGCTCGTTTCCCCGACAAATTAGATCTGTTAAGTCGCTTAGGACATTGTAAACGAAAATGCCCTCTGTCTGCGCAGTAAAGACAGAGACCTTTTCTAAGGCGAAATTGTCTCTCCTCCCCAGATATGCCAGAACGACCTAATTGCATAGGTTCTGGTTCAGAGGGTAACGGTCTGGTAGGGGAGACAGCATGAACCGACCTGGGAGTAGAACAGGCAGCCTGGGCAGGCTTATGTGATTTGCTACGACCAGAGCTCCTGTCACGCATCTGATCATCTAGTGCTATACAGTAATCTATGAGGTCTTCCAGATCCTCAGGTAATGATAGAGGCGCTAAATCATGCATAATGGTCTCTGAGATTCCTTCAAGAAACGCCGTAACAAGCACATCATTCGGCCAGAGAAGTTCAGATGACAAAGTTTTAAATTCAATAGCATATTCAGCAACTCAGCGGCTGCCCTGGGAAATACGCCATAAAGCTCTGGCTGCCCCGTTGCCCTTCTAGCGGGGTCAAACATACGCTTCAAGCTATTCATAAACTCAGCATAATTGTATATCACTGGCCTGTCCAGATCCCATAAAGGGGTTGCCCACAGGAGAGCTTTATCAATCAGGTGATTGATCACATATCCCACCTTGGCTCTATCTGTGGTACACATGCCAGGGTTTAACTCGAACATAATACTTATTTGGGTTACAAACCCTCTACAAGACCCAGTACTCCCATTAAAACTTGTGGGAGTCTTTAAGTGAACGTGCGATACCTCAGTAGCAGTCATAGAGGAAACAGAGACTGCTTGTGTAGACCTATCAATCGCAGGAGAAGGAGGCGACGCCTGGCCAAATTATGAAAACTGCTTCATGAGTAGGCCCAAGGCCTGACTAAATTGATCTATACGTTGCTCTTGATTTTCTTGCTTATTAATGATACTACCCAGTTTAGGCATGAGTACAGATATAATTGCCGGATCCATTGGCCCCGTTGTGATGTAACGGGGGGAGTAGCACCCACTAGATAGACGCAGAGTAGAGCTCTTTAAGGGCAACAATATTTTCTTGATTAACACAGAAATAGCAAAAAATACAGTTTGTAACTCAAAAGCCAAGGGACTCAAAGGACTAGCTGTATTGCCTCTAGGCTCCGAGGGTTTCGAAACCGACAGAAAGCCTAGGACACGCTCAGAAACACAATACGTGGAACGACAGTCCGTGAAGTATTCAAGGAGCAGGGCAGTCAGGGATGCAGAAACCAATCGTTCTGATAAATACTTGAGATTAGTAGATACCTGATTACCTTGGGGAAATGCAGATTGAATCCTGCAATCACTGAGCAGCAAATCATATCACCTGTGCTGTGCTTCAGATATCTGGAAAACCTGATCTATTAGGAGCACCTGAGGACCATTGTAGGAAATCACTCGGTTACGTGGATAGATGGCCACCCTATGCTCTTGAAGACCCCAAATGACATTTCCTTTGTAGGCAAGTAGACCAGAGCTGTGAAGCATGGAGATTGTATCCCTTGGACACACACCGATCACAAGAATTGTTTCTACTGCAATTTACAGTACACCCCAAAACACAAAAAAGTTTTTTTCTCCTGGTCGTCTAGCAGCTACTGTACGTCAACCCTGATCAGGGCCGGATTTGCACCTCAGGAGCCTGTAGGCACAGAAATGCAGAGCGCCCCTACCCCCCAAACAAAAAAAGAAACATGCCAAAATTACTATTTAAATTTTTGTTTTGAGGCTGAAAACTGAAACTGAAACTGTTTTTCTCCACGCTCAAATCAAAAGGGTATTTGAAGTAGCGCGGTGCGTGAGGACTGAATGGGAAGATGGAGCAGGAAATGACAGAGGGGGATCATGGGAGTGAGCTGATAGAGACTTCTTGAAGGACTGGAGAGACGGGCGAGTCTGATGTTGCAGGGGAGAGAGTTCCATAGAAAGGGTGCAGCTCGGGAGAAGTCCTGAAGGCAAATGTTGGGGGGTGCGGGTACGAGGAACTGATAGCATCAGATCATTGGCCGAGCGAAGTGGTCGGGATGGGATGTACCTGTTAATAAGGGAGGAGATGCAGGCAGGGGCGCAGTTATGGAGAGCTTTGTATGTAAGCACCAGTATAATGAATTGGATTCTAAAGGAAACAGGGAGCCAGTGTAGAGATTGACAGAGAGGTGAGGTGCAGGAGGTGAGGTGTATGAGTCTGGCACAGGCGTTCATTACAGACTGCAGTGGCAAAATCTGGGATCTCTTAAGGTCAGAGAGAAGGAGGTTACAGTAGTCAAGGCGGGTGATAATAAGAGCTTGGATGAGCATTTTAGTAAAGTCTGGATTAAGAAAAGGATGGATGCGTGCAATGTTTTTTGGGTGGAAGTAGCAAGATTTGGTTAGAGGCTGAATGTGAGGAGTAAAGGACAGATTGGAGTCAAAGAGGACCCTGAGGCAATGGAGCTTGAGAGGTAGAAGTAATGGTGGCAACATTCACCTGAAGAGAAATTGGCTCAGGAATGGAGGTTTTAGAGGGAGGGACGATGAGAAGTTCCGTTTTTGAGAGGTTGAGCGTTAGGAAACGGGAAGTCATTCATTCGAAGACAGCCAATAGGCCGGCAGTAACATGGTCCAACACCGGAGGAGAGAGATCGAGAGAGGAAAGGTAGATTTGGGTGTCGTCAGCATAGAGAGGATATTGGAATCCATAGGAAGAGATGAGGTTGTCCAAAGAGGTGGTATAGATCGAGAAGAGTAGGGGACCCAGAACAGAGCCTTGAAGTACCCCAACTGAAAGAGGAACTGGTGGGGAAGAGACACCAGCAAAGGAGACACTGAAGGAGCGAAAAGAGAGATAGGAAGAGGACCAGGAGAGAGTGATGTCACTGAGGCCAAGTTGACGCAGCATTAGGAGCAGGAGAGGGTGATCAACAGTGTCAAATGCAGCAGAAAGAAGAATAAGGAGGGGGAAGTGTCCTTTGGTTTCAGCGGCAAATTAATCATTAGTCACCTTGGTCAGAGCAGTCTCAGTAGATTGTTGGGAGCGAAAGCCGGACTGGTGCGGAGCGAGTAGAGAGTTAGCAGCAAGAAAACTGGTGAGCTGGTTATAGACCAGACGTTCTACGATTTTAGAGGCAAAGGGGAGCAAAGAGATGGGACAGTAGTTCAAGAGGGAGGTAGGATCAAGAGATGACTTTTTTAGAATGGGGTGATCAAAGCACGTTTGAATACAGAAGGGAAGATTCCAGAGGAGAGGGAGAGGTTAAAAATATGAGTCAAAGCAGAGGCAGTAACTGGTAGGACAGGCTGAATAAGGTGTGAGGGGATGGGAACAAGTGGACAGGTGGTGGGGTAGGAGGACATAAGAAGTTCTGTTACATCCTCCTCCGAGACTGTAGAAAAGGAAGACATAGTAGAAGAGGGGGCAGGGAGTGAGGGAATCAGTGGGGTAGAATGATTAAAGGAGGAGGGCAGTGAATGCAGTAGCATTGTTTGTTTTATATGTAAAAGCATATATTGCCTCTGCTGTAGAACTGAAAAATAATATTTTGCATTTACTTTTTTCATTTATTTTTACACATTACATGGTCATGTTTGGTATCATAGTAAAGAATAAACTCTGACCTTTCCAATGACACCTCACTTAACCTTGTGTGCTGTATAATTCAGGGATGCAGGTTCCAAAGACCCCCTGTCCCTCCTCACTGCAGCTCCACGGTCTAAGTTTTAAATTAAACAATGCATTGCTTCACCAGATACATAGTTGCTTGCAGTATGGTAAATGAGGTGAGTTAGTGCAGCACCACTGTTCACGTTATAATTGTAAACTGAATAATAGTGCTGTGTTATAAAAAAAATGAGAAAAATATTATTTTAATAGATATTTTATTTTTACGTAAATCTTACCTGGTTATATTTGGTATCACTGGAAAGGCTATAAGCTGACCTTTCCAATGATACCTCATATGTCCCTCTAGACCTTAGGGCTCCAGAGATACAGTGGTCTAAATGATTGCAAATTGTAAACAAAAAAAAACCACACAGAGCAAGGCGCCCCCTTGTGGCAGGCGCCTGTAGGCCCATGCCTACTCTGCCTAATGGTAAATCCGGCCCTGACCCTGATAGTGGTGGTGCATCACTGCACACCTCTTGCAACTCATTTTTCAAGGTGTGCGGCCCCGAGGAGCAGGATATCCGATGCTTGCTCCCCCCCCCCAATCCTCTCTACAGATTACAATGTAAAAGAAAACGTTTTAATACTCATCGGTGTGTAATTCTTAAAAAGTATTTATGAGTATTACAAAACATACACATAGTACTCCAATGGAAAAAGACAGAGCTGTACAAAAATATATTTATTTATTTCAATAAATACATAAATAAATTAATCATAAAATACTTCTCAGGACATTAGACAAATAAAAGCAATGTACACACAGGCACAAATATACAAGTACACACATAACACTCAGTGCAAACAAGAAAGTGATCTTTATTCTCTTATAACTGCTCTACACTATCTGCTTTAAATGACATGTTTGATATTCCTCTTTCTCCAGAATCTGGTGCCTTTCTGCTGCTGGTTGTCTTTTTCTTCCACAACCAGCATGAACATGCAATAATGCCTAAAACACCAGCCAGTGCGGCCAGTCCAACCCCTATTCCCATATAAATCTTTGACTCCTGGGTGCCTGAGGTTAGGACTAGCGCGCATGGGCCTGGAGAGCCATTCTCCCATATCTTCTCTTCTTCTTCACGTTCTTCCACTGGGCTCTCGCCCGCCTCGTTATAAGCCACAACGCACACCCTGTAGGTGGTGCCTGGGAGCAGATTCTCTACGGAGTAGAAGCGATAGGTGGAATTAAGAATAGGTCCTCTCTCCAGCGGGCCAATACTGGCCCTGTACAACACTCTGTACCCCAGCACCTCAGACAATGGAGAGCACCAGTTCACACTGATGCCTGTGTCCCCAGGTATGACATGTCCCAGACGGGGTGAGTCAGGCTTGAATGATCGTCCTCTTAATCCTGGACATAGACAATTACCACCTGCTCTCCTCTGGATCTCCTCGCATGGTAACTCCATATGCTTGCAGCGACTATAGGGACAGGGTAGGACAGAGACGCCTGGGGGTGCAACTGTTTTACGTTTACTGTCGTCATCATCATCATCGTCATAATAATAATCTTCTGTTACATACAAGATCCGATGTGGTGTAGTTTTGTGGCTCCGGGTTATTTCTGGAATCTTAGGACCTGAAGGCCCGCTATGTTTACTGATTGGGGCAACCGTGGTAAGCGAGTCTGGTTTTCGATCCCAAATCCCAGTGGCGTTGTCCTCAGTCAGGTTCCTGCTGTTACTCTCCATGGGAAAAGCCGTCACTCCTATAACAGTCAGAGCAAGAGAGAAAAGGAACTGAAGAGAGACAGATGGAGGAGACATCTAGGGGAGCGATTAAAGTGACGGACCAGAGAAAGACATGGACAAATGACAGATATGGTGGAAGATGGAGAGTAAGAAGATAAAGATAGAATAAAAAAAAATAATTAATACAATGATTCAAACATTTACCAACAGATAAAATCACTTCCCAGTCTGTCCATTATCCTGTCTGATCTCACATTTCAGTCCATGCACATAGTAAGCCAAGGAATGACAAATAACTGTATTACGGGCAAAACAATTTTGGAAAATAACTTTACGGGGTCAAGTTGAGCAGGAAGTAAAGGGTAACCTAGGTTTGTATATACAAACACACACATGGAGAATCGGACTAATATGGTGGCCGAAAATTCGGCAGACAAAAGGGCATAACCCAAAAATTGAGATAAACAAAAAACTTTATTGCTGCAACTTTGCAAGACAAACCAATAAAAAACATAGATATGTTTAGAAGCAATAACATACGTCGGGTGAGTGCAGAAGAAATATCACAGCAATCAGAAAATAATAATAAAGTCTTATATCCTTTGCTAATTCCCTTCCATCAGGTTTAGCAAAGGGAATAAGACTTTATTATTATTTTCTGATTGCTGTGATGTTACTTCTGCACTCACCCGACGTATGTTATTGCTTCTAAACATATCTATGTTTTTTATTGGTTTGTCTTGCGAAGTTGCATCAATAAAGTTTTTTGTTTAACCTAGTTCAGTCACTTTTTTTGGAGAGGGGACTGGGTTCCCATTTGCCCACATCCTATTAAGTTTATTTTTCAAGGTTTCACTTTTTGTTTTTCCTTTTAAGTTAACAATAAATATTAGATTTTTATGTTACTTATCAGAACGCTTTCCTAAAACTCAGCCTGGCTATAGTTTTACGATCAATCTTAATTTTAAGAAAAAGGGGGAAGGACTAGGTGAAAATGATTGCATAGGGGGAAGGGGATAGGCAGAAATATTGGTGAGTTCCCACACTTGGTTCTGTTGGACTTTACCCCTGAGTGCTACAATGAATTCTGAATTAATCAATATACATTTTAATGTGTTAGTGTTTCTATTCCTTGCTACAATTTAGAAAATATCCCATTATAGCGTCCAAGCGGTGACACTAGTTCTCTTAAGTGAACATTGATATACTACATTTGTACAACTTGTGCAACATTTCCTCCGTCTCTGCAGACCACGGTATGGGCGCCAATTGTTTTTTTAATAATTGACCTGCTTATCTCCTTATACAACATTTCCTGAGAGGATAAAGCATTAGGGGTATGATTGACAGCGGAACCTCCAAAAGTATGGGTGTAGAAACTCGGGGAGAATACCTTTATGGACATGTACACATTGCGTGAGTGGGATCTTAGATTTCGTGTGTGTGTGTTTATGGAATCATGCTTTAACTTAACACCCTAAACTAAACCTGAACTTACTACTCTGCACTACCTAAGGCTAGGGTCAGACTAACGCATTTTTCACGTTGTCCGTGAAAAAGTGCGTTCGAACGAATGGACGTATTTTTTCACGGAATACGCGATAGCGGTCATACGATGCACATTTTAGTCCGTGATTTTGTACGGATCATCAATAAAACACTTTTTGCGTCTGGACGTTATGTTGGCCGGACATTAGCAGCGTCTGACCTCTCCTAATCACGCACACACGCCGCTATGCGGACGCAGCGCACTCTGTACGTCAGTACTAGCGGTTTGACGTTCTCGATAAAATGCGTTCGTTTGCCACTTGCGTTGCGCGGCCGCACTTTCGTCCAGCCGTACTTCGTGTGCTGCCCGGCATTGGACGTCATTTGCTGCTAGCACGGCCGTGATTAAGTGCGGCTAAACGCACGTTAATACTGTGCTCGTCTGACCCTAGCCTTAACCATAGCTTTACACGACCTCACAGTGAGAAAGCTATCCCACCTATCAGGGTTATTCAAAGAAAGGTGAAAGCAGGAGAATGATTGGAGAATGGAAAATTCTAGGTCAAAAGATCCAAACCAAACTTTCCAAACTTTTGACCTAGAATTTTCCAGTCTCCAGTCATTCTCCTGCTTTTCACCGCTCTCTGAATAACCCTGTATAGGTTTTGGGGATCCTGCACCAATGTGTAAGTGGTTTTTTTTTCTCTCCTGACCATGAATTCATTTTTTTTTTCAAAACAACCAACATCTTGATAAAACGATGCAACAAAGAATCTCCGGAACAGACGGATGAGAGTTTACAGTCGGAAATATCTGCATCTCTTTGGAAATATATCTGCCCATCTTTAGAAATTTTCTAGCTATGCCATGATGTGTTTTGAAACACATTTATTTCCCGTTATGCCTTGAAATTTGGTATCGGGTGAGTGAGACAGAACCACTTTATGTATCAAATATTAAAAGCAAATGAATAGAAATGTTTACTGATCCCCCCCCCCCCACGTGCTGCTTTTGTAACTCTGGTCACAGGCCACGTAATCCCACCCTGGCAACTTCAATATCTGCTACACGGAGCTTGCACTGAAACAAACTCTATTTTCTGCTGTTTTAACATGTTTGTACACTATTACAAAGAAAATAATAAAAGGTTTTAAAAATCCATCTAGATACTGCCGATAGGTTAGTGGGAGGTGAGACTGGAAGTTTGATAGGTGGGTCTTAGCACAGGGTAAGGTGACTAAGGGGATTGTTCATGCTAAAGGCGACTCAGGTTTAGGGCCCTATTACAATCTTTGCGCCGGCGCAAAAACGCACTAACGCGAGGGGCAAAACCCTTTGCGCTGAACGTTGTATTACAATGTCAGCGCAACAAACGCGCATATACGTCTACCGCGGGTGAACCTGCGTGAACACTGCGCGAGCTTGCTGTACGTCGCGCGTCCTATACTTGACATTGTGAGCGCAAATGCGTTTGTTCGCTAGTACGCGGATGGTATTACAATCTATGCGCAGAAATGAACGCATAGACGTTGCTCGCATAATTTTAGCAACTCCTGAAAGCTGGTGTTAATGGCAAATTCTATCAACCTGGCCGAAACCAAATACACCAGCCCCAAAAAAAAATACACAGCAAAGTACAGTTACACATTCTACTCATACCAAACCAATACATTTGAGAAGTTGTGTCTGCATTTTTTATTGATGCAGCATATATGCGCAGATTGACTTTGACAGGCGCAAAAACGTAACGTGAGACAATTGTGGTTCTTAATTCTGATTGGCTGAATCGCGTGAAAAAAACATTCCACACACTGATTTCTGCACGCAACGTTGCAGCGCGCGCGTTTGTGCGCGTCCGTTTTACGCGCGTTATTGCTCGACGGATGAAAAAATGTGCGAGGATTGTGATTCCAGCTTTGATTTACACGCGTTAACGTTTAACGCTAGGCGCACAAATTCACGCGTTGCGCGTGCGTTTTTGCGTGAAGAATGTAATAGGGCCCTTAGTGTGTACCTGCCTTCTAAATGCTGTGGACTGAAACTCCCATGATTCTTAGCCAGCTAACACAAGGTTCCAAATCTACCATTTTTTTCACAGTGTCAGGGTCCAGTATACCCTACATTATAATGTTACTAAATATGACTTTCACACCTTTGTATTATGCACCAATAGTAAGGCGACTCTGTAATCTGCTGCAACATTCAAACACGTCAAACTTTTTAAATTAGGGAATATAAACGCGATAATGGGGATACTTAACCCTTTCACTACCATAGCATAAACAAAATACTATAAGAAGCAATAACTAGTATAGCACACACCTTACATGTAGAATTATTAATGCAAGAATAGTGTGTGGCCTTGGTTGAAACATTTGTTTGTGAGATCTCACTCCTATCACCCTGTATTACTCTAAAGATGCAACGAGGAGCAGCCTCCGCAGAAGTTACTGCTGTGTTGCAACACTTGTGCAGAGGGCAGAATACAGGGAGAGCACTGGGGTCACTCATTACTGTACAGGGATAAGATTCAGGGGATTATAACTGCTGGAAATCCCTGTACAGTGCAGATACAAGGTGTTCCTGTAATTTCCATACGCAGGTATTTTGCCACATACAGATTTTCTGTTGTAGAGGGAATCACTTCATGAAAGTTAAATTGATGATCTACATTGAACTCTGATAGAAACAATGATGAAAATAATAATAAAAACAATGCTAGATAACTTCCATTGACACAACGGAGAAAGCGACAGCGAACCTTGATCAAATTACCATAAATAGTGAATTCACCGGAGTATAGACGTAGTTTATTGACTGTAGATCACCAGAAATGATCACCGGTACATCAAAAAAAATATTGGTGCTTAGTGAGTAACCCCTTTCGTACCTAAAACACCCCCCCACACACACGCGGGATCCTGTATCACATACATAGAGTGTAGATTCTTACCTTATTGGTTTGCTGGGCGCTGGTGATTTTTGGTAACACCTGTAAAGTGATGGTGTCTTAATAAAGAGGTGCTGCTTTACGTCGCTCCACTAGCTGCTGATTTTGTTTTAGGAAGATCCTTTACCTTTTAACCCTCCTGGATGTCTTTATATAATCAGTCAAGGCTCATGTCATACTCACTGGGAGCCTGAGTCACTGGCTGAGTATGTGGGAGTGGAAAGAGGGATCAGGAGCCGAATGACTGAAAATTAAGAAGAAAAAAAAAAAGTGTGTGGGTAAAGAAATGCTAAAAATGGAGCGGTAAAACCTCCTTCCGGATGTGTGGATAAGAGTGTGTGTAATTCTCATGGTTTCTGATAGATTGCAGACGAGGCGGCTGTGTACAAAGAGGGGGGGGCACTTCTTTCTTCCTTTTAAGGACAGTTATTCTATCTATATAGACTATGAAAGGATCACTCAAAGTCTGCTCTGGAAACGTGCAAATGTCTAGGTGTGTCTGATATTAAACCACCTGGCACACAACAGCGACGCATGTCATTTATACAAAAATATATCCCCGCTTCATAAGTTATCTTTTTTTTTTTATAAAACAATATTCTTAATGAAAACATGAAAGCTGCCCTTTCATAATGAGAGGTATAGATATAGATGTATATACATATATACACAAATGAAAAAATGATGGCAGCACTCCATGACTATAATGCAACCAATAAATTTATTCCATTGGTATCAACGTTTCAGCCCTGACCCAGGGCCTTCCTCAGGATATAAAGGCCCTGGTCAGGGCTGAAACGTTGATACCAATGGACTAAATTATTGTTTGCATTAGAGTCCTGGAGTGCCGCCATCGTTTTTTCATTTGTATGATATCCAGCTGGACGGCAGGCACCAGGCAATTGTGGATCGTGGGAGCAGGAGTGCTTGGCTATCATTTTTAATATATATATTAAATGTGGTATACATGATCCAGTGCACAGTGCGTGATAAGGGATGCTATATTGGTGAAACCAGCCTTAAACTAAATCTCAGGATGAACCAGCACAGACACTCCATCAAGAACCACCAGGAAAATACATATTGTACCCTGGTGGGAATCACCTCAATCTAACAGGCCACTCCATCCGAAACCTCAAAATTAAAATCCTCAAAGGACATTTTAAAGACCACCGTGAATGCAAAATATATATAGGCTGCCGACTATGTGGATTATTTTTATAAATCGCGAACGTTACAAAATCTGTGTAACCATGTTCTTGAACCCAGGACATACTTGAAAACGAGAGAAATCTCAATGTATCCTTCCTGGTAAAATCCATTATAAATGAATAAATAAAAATGAAAATGATCACATATTTTAACACTATAAATGCTGGACTCGATGTCGATTCTGGGTTTTTAACTCGTTATCATAACGTCACATAACATTCTAAATTCTGGCTGATGTTTTGTTTTTTCTTGGTTTCCTTTTTTTTTATGTCTCTTTCAGCCTTCACTTTTTTTTTCTTTTTCCATTTTTTTTTTCTCCTTTTTTCATTCTAGGTTGTATGATCTTATCTCTGTTGTTTTATTATGGGCCCAAGATCCCTCATGCGTTTATTTTCACATTTTGAACATACCGTTTGACCTCACTTTTTACGACATCCAATGTGAACCTTATGTCCTAATGTTCAATTCTAGGAACTGAACCTGAGGAAGAGAGGTATTCTCTCGAAAGCTTGTCTTTTAAGGCTGGGGTCAGACGAGCGTGATTTCTACGGACTGTACATCCGTGCAGTACGGACATCGTCAGTACGGATGACGCAGTAGTGGTCACACAGTCCGTTTTTTCACTGAAGTTATTTTTGACGGATGTAGGAGGGAAAAATAAATTACAATGAAAAAACATTCTGTCCGTCAAAAATGCTGGACGTATAAATGCAGTCCGTCTGACCATGCTCCATCACTCACACACAAAGCTATGCAGACGTTGTGGACGCAGCGCACTCCGCACGTCCGTTCTAGCAGTATTACGTTCTTGCCTAACCTGCGTCCGTTTGCCGCGGCCGTTGTGCGTCCGCAGTTCAGTGCGGACGTACTTCATGTGTCAGGCTCCAATGGACTTACTTTCATGCTATCACGGACGTACTTTTAGGCGCAATCACGGACGTGAACACTACGCTCGTCTGACACCAGCCTAAATGTAACGTTAGTCCAATAAAAAAAAGGTATCACTACATACCGCTATGCTCGTGATTTTGGCATCTGGACTAACACGGCCTATTATATATATATATATATAATATATATATATATATATATATTGTTTTTTTTTTTTTTTTTTTTATTTAAGATTTTTTATTTTCATAAAGAAAAGATCACAAACTGACCAGCATAGTAGGCCTCGCAGGGCCAAATGTTATGCGCTCATAAGAAACACATATGACATAAAGAAGGGGGGGGTGGTCTCATGAAAAATCTGCAAAATGTCGAGAAACGGGGGGGGGGTGTTATAACAAAAGTCGTCAAAATACATTTCGGAAAAAGTAAAACCAAAAAGTCTCAAATCTATCCCCAGCCGGGGAATAACAGTGGGAAAAAGGAAATAAAATGGTAGTCGAAAAAAAAAATAAATAAATGTACTCTCATAAAAAACACTTATAACATAAGAAGGGGGGGGGGGTTGCATGGAAAATCAGCAAAAAGTCAGAAAGCGGGGGTGGGGGGGTTAAAGCTAAAGTCAGCAAAGGTACTTCGGAAAAGTTAAAGCCAAAGAGTCTCAAATATGTTCCCAGCCGGGAAATGTCAGTGGAGAAAAAATAAATAAAAATAAACTAAAATAGTGGCCGAAGCATCCCTGAAATAAGGGGGGGAGGGGAGATCAACAGTGGGAGCACATCAATTTGCCATCCATGAGGTAAGGGGGAATAGCTGGGGAGAAGCTCTCAGAAATGGGGAGACTCGAAGATATAGACTGGAGAACCCTCTTCAGCCCGCATCCACAAACGGCAAGGGACATGGCACAGGCAGCGCGTCACCCACTAGGCCAGAGCATCCGGCCTCCGCTCTCGCAGCCACGAGGAAGGTCTTCAGGCCTCAGTAAGATCCATCCCTCACCGCAAGCTCCACCATCAGATGCTCGCGACAGGGCCGGGCCAAATCTCAGCAGTAGCGTCGGTACCATCCAGGCTGTTAGCTGGGGAGGGCTATTCCTCCCCGGTCGGCGAGGGGAAGCCGCCAGCCCCTGGCTCTTCAGTATAGCCATCTCCCTAGGCTCGCGTGTGTCATCCTCCCTAGGGGCACTCGAAGCGAGGGTCTTCAGAGGTGGTCGGGGCAGCACCACGTCAGCATCTCCGCCATCGGTGTCTCTCTCCCCCGGGTCAGCAGCAGGGAAGCAGGTCTCGATGGAGCATACAGTCGCAACAGCCCCTACCTCTTCCGTCTTCCCCTCCTCCTGGCAGCCCCGAAACGAGGCCATCATCTTGCGCCAAAATCCTTTGGTAATTGGGCCTTCAGCATCTTCTCCCGCCAGAAGCAGCAAACAGGCGTCTAGGCCGCAAAGGAAAGCGCCCCCCGCCCCCGACGGGGGGAAGGGGTCCATCCCGCCGCCTGTCCGCAGGTCCGTCTGCCTCCCCATGGGACCACTGCCCAAAGCAGCCAGGAGATGAGGGCCCTTCATCCCCTCAGACTGCGATAGACACCCGGCCCAGAGGTAGGTGAGGTCAGAGAACCGAGTCGTCTGGTGCCCGGTGATAGGCCTCAAGATGGCCGCTGGTGCCACGTTTCAGCTACCAAGTAGCCGCTGCCAGGGATGTCTCTCGTCCGGAGCGGGGGACTCAACGGGCTCCGGACAGTCCAGCACCGATGGCCAGCCTCCCAGGAACTAGCAGTATCCAAAATATTTCAGGCAGAGTCATCTATAAGTCCCTAGGAAGAGAGGACATGCAGAGCTCCATAAAAGCACGTCCTCTCCAGTGAACAGCCGGCCACGCCCCCATATATATATATATTGTGAGAGTCCTGAGCGCGAGCAACGGCACTAGTGGCCTGCTCTACAGTGGGGCCCGCTTAGGTCTAACAAGGCTTTTTTGCTCACAAAATATATATGTATATTGCTTAACCCACATTTAGAAAATAAGCAATGGATATTATGTATACATTACGAGACAAGTTTCCAACACTTGACAGACATAAAAGAACTGAGAAGAACGTTATTATCTCAGCTGAAGTATCATTACTCTTTAATAGTAAATGTTTGCTAAATATGAAGCTGATTTTAGGAACTCTGAGCCTTCTACAAAATATTCAACTCCCACATTAAAGGGACACTCAAGCCATTATCACCATTTAATGGTCATGGTGAGCTTGGTGTTCCTCTCCCTCGACTGCCATCTCCTTCCAAAGCACAGATGTCACGCTGGGGGCACCTGGCATGCACCAAGGTGAGGTCCTGGTTCATGGGAAAGCCCCAATATGCAGACAACAGATACAGAACAACACTGAGTGATACAGTATAAGCAAAAGACCTCTGCACAGCAAATAGCAAAGCAGCCCTGATCTGATAGCGATAACCGAATCTGCTCTATAGAAGAAATATACCACAGCGCCGTGCAGAGTCTAGGAAATACAGGGGAGGCAGGATATCCATAACAACAGTACAGACTAGGTTAAAGCAAGAATGTGGTCAAGAGGAAAAGCCTGGAATCAGAACCAGAACGAGAATGTAATACATAGGCCAAGGATCCAGACCCGGGAGGGAAGTCATACAAGTCAAGAGGTCAGAACCAGGGAATCAGCATACAATATAACATGAATAGAAAACCAATAACAGCAAGGGAAAACAACTATGAACTTAATACACAGGAGAACTAGACCTGAACCAGAAAACACAGCGTCAAGAGATACAGAGAAACAGTGGAAAACAAAATCAAAAACATAAACCACAAAATATACAAACTGGGCAGGAAGCAATATACAGGCAGCTCTCAGGACACACCAGGCTGAAGACCCAGGCAAAGTGAACCAAATGACAGAGCAATGGATAATGGGCTCATTGTTTTAAATAGGGAGGAGATCAGCACACAAGGGCCAACAGGTGAGCTGATCAGCCGAGAAGCAATTATCCCCTGGGCTGTTACCCAGACAATAGCAGCATTGGTCCAGGCATGCACAGGCATACATGAATACAGAGGGCAGGGGGACAGGGCTGGAACGATGAAACATGACAACAGAGCAGTCAGAAGGCTGTCAACAAGCACACACAGGGAAAGCCTTCCTGGGTTCCGATCAGTATTGCACAGGATGCAGCTTGGATCCTTCGATCCCCTCTCTATGCATTTGCTTAGAGAGGCATCAGATTGCCTGGCTGTTCAGTGACAGGCTCTGTTTTGGGAAGAAGCAAACACTAGTGTCACTAACCATCCAAAGTGGAAAAATGATCGAGCTGTGAGTTCCTGCTTGGAAAAAAAAAGGTATCTAAACTAAAACAGTACTGCGGAACCACAGTCTCCAAACAGTTTTAAGTATGGGATCTGTTGACATACACACTGCCCAAAATGCAGTCACGTGCTAAAACCATTGATTAAATTAGGCAAGTGCTCTGAAAAAAAGTAGATGAAGCATAGAAAAACCAGTGTGTCTCTAACGTGGTGGCAAACACATATAAAAGTTCAGAAGTGCAGAAAAACATGCCAGGCAGGCTTCATCACCAATTCCAAATTGCTGAGTATTGAGCATGATGCAAGGCCGGTCTCATCACCAGGTTCATCCAAACTATGAAGAACAAGACACCCACCTGAGCTCTGCTACTCATTCAGTCCTCTGCAGACCACTCATATTATTCACTTCTTTAGTTCCTGTCCCTTATTGGTCAAAACAAGTTTCACCCGGGTATTCTGAGTTTCATGGACACTTACAGGGTTATTCAGAGAGCGGTGAAAATTCTAGGTCAAAATAGCCGTTTTGGAAAGTGAGATAAATGGGAGAATTTTTCTGGTTTAGCTATTTTGACCTAGAATTTTCCATTCTCCAGTCATTCCCCTGCTTTTCACCGCTCTCTGAATAACCCTGATAGTAGTCGTTTGTTTTTCTTTTGATGATTTAATATACTGTGAATAACATTTGCTCTGCGTTTTGTATTCAACATGCGTATATATAGAAAAGGCCATTACTGATCTATTGCTGACAGGTTTAATTGAAGCAGATTATTTGTCTCTTGGATGCCATCATACTTTGTTCAAATAGTCCGCGTGTGTCACATTTTCACTTGTATGCCTTTTAAATTACAAATAAACCTATTAAACAAGCAAAGAAAAAATAACAAGACAACCCAAACAAGAATAACGGACTTGAAGAAAATTGACAGACACCCCATGCACAAACTATACACACTGCACATGTCACTTTGACTCGCAGGACGCCAATGTCACAAAACAAAATTTCTGTAACAACATACTATTTGCAAAGTAGAACAAGTGGCTTTGCACTCATGTGAACAAGGAGGCCTTCAACGACACGATGCAGTGGAATCCAAGGAGACAAACTTGTTACTTGTACATCAGTCATTCCCGAATGACTTGGTACCACAGCACTGGAGATGATGGAAAGATCTAGAGGAAAAGAGGGCGATAGCGGGATGGCAGGTTGGCATCAGAACAAAGTATTAATCTGTATGGGTGTGACAGATCTCTGTACCCCGACAGAGTCACATCTTCCAATGCCGCTTCCTCGCTGGAGCCCCGTGTTCTACCCAGCAGACTCCCGTGTCTCCCTCCAGTCCTCAGACAAAGCTCAAGGACCGGGACACATAGAGCCTGCTAGCATCCCCCAGAAATAAGACAAGGCTGTAGATAGGGGGTCTTTCAGGGTTAGAATGGAACTGGTTTTAAACAGGGACACTCGCACATACATTTATACGGTCACACATGGGTCATTTACATACACAAACCCCCTCTAGAAACTGCTGGGGGACCCAACCAGACCGAAACAGATAATTGCACAAACATTTGCCTTTTGGAAAGTGAAGCATAATTAGATTAGGTAGATAGTTTAAATTAAACATTACTTAACAGTTCTAACAAGGCAGGACAATGGGAATCGGGAGAACAGATTACAGTCAACAGATTTACAACATACTCAAATAGAAACAGATAAGCACATTCTAAACTTGGACATTAATCCTTTCAACAAATAACAGACAATAATATTCTTGCATAAACACAGATTACACAAACCTTCTACCCATGAGAGGAAAATGAAAATAATAAAGAACCTCAGGCCAGCACCCCAAACCCATCTTCATGCCCACGCACCATAAATTCAAATGATGCACATCGCAATGGGGACACAAGGGATGTGGCCTGGGGTCAGCAGCCCAAAAATGTTTGGGAATTACTGTTGAACACTGAGGTTTTTTTTCAACCTTGAAAAAAGTCTGATGGCGGGCTGAAACGTTGACCTGTCAATTTCAATATAAAGCACCTTTGGCTATTTTGGACCATATGAATGCCGGATTCCTGTTCTCATTGTAACAAACTATAAGTGTATCTTTCTGTGACATAAAGCATAGCGCCTATCGAATTTCTTCTTGGTCCAGGCCGACTCAGATCATGCCCACATTAATTCATGCCAGCCACTGAAATTCCAGTAATATAGGAAACAGCACTTTGTATTTTCTTCAACCTGGGTGGGTAATCTTAGGAATCCTCAATCCATCTGATATAAAACAAACATTATAAAGATAATGCAACACCGGGATTTATAGGACATATTTTATTCTACCCTAGTGGACCAGGCAAAATTTAGACTCGAAATAAGTCTTTTTCAAGCATCAGAGACTTGAAAAAGACATATATTGAGTCGAAACGTTGCCTGGTCCACTTGGGTGGAATAAAAAAAGATCTCCTACTAAGGCTGGGGTCAGACCAGCGCACTTTTAACGTGCGTTCTGGCGCACATAATTACGGCCGCACTAGCAGCAGATGACGGGCAATGACGGCCAATATACGAAGTACGGCTGCACAAAAGTCCGGCCGTGCAACGCAAGTGGAATTTGAATGCATTTTTTTGAGAACGCTGAACCGCTAGTACTGACGTACTGAGTGCGCAGCTGCGGCATAGCGGCGTGTGTGTGTGATTAGGAGATGTCAGACGCTGCTAATGTCCAGCCTACATAACGTCCAGACACAAAAAGAGTTTTATTGACGATCCGTACAAAATTACGCCCGAAAATGCGCGTCGTCTGACCGTTTTTGCTCATTCCGTGAAAAAATACGTCAATGCATTCGGACGCACTTTTTCACGTTATCGGGGGAAAATGCTTTCGTCTGACCCTAGCCTAAATCCTGGTGTTGCATTATCTCTGTATTTCCATTGGCTGAAATGGATTAATGCATGAAATGTGTGAATTAACTCAATTTGCTAATCAACTTACAAATCAAAAATGGAATTGTAAATTCTGTTTGATGGTTGTGCAATTATTGACTTTCTGAGCACTTGTCTGGTTTTTCTTTTTACATACTCATATCCACACAGTACTCACATGCACACTGCATCACTGCACGGAGTTCTCCTCTTCTACAACAAAAAGCTAGATTTTCCTGTCTAGACATTTTTAGTTACATTGTGAGGTCAGGCGTATTAAAAAAAAAAACAACAACAAGCGAAACGTGACCAAATACATGAACACGACGGGTTCACAGCTTCAGATTAAAAACCAATTACAAAAACCAAGCAAGTGTCGCCATATACATCAAACTTTCATAGACATTTTAATGGGTGGGATAACTTAAATAACATTAATTTATAATTGTGTGCAACTGCGTCGCAGACCATATTGAATGGATTTGAATCTCAGTCATTGCCTTGTGAGTTCTTCGAGACCTGTACGCAATGTGGCTGTATTCCAACCGAGCCATTAATACAGTTGCAAGCATTTACAAAGTGCCAGCAAGTTCCGTAGCGCTGTACAAAGGGAGAGACAGAAAAACAAATATACATACACAATACACACAGAACAGTAGGAGAGAGGACCCTGGTCGAGCGCTTGCAATCTAAGAGGGTGACACATTCGGTGAGGGTGAAATTAATGGAGAGCCGCAATAATTCTACACGAGCCTTTTTCCATTTGCGTCTCGCCATTAACAGGTCTATACCGGCTCAGCCTCTGTATCAGTGTCTCAACGAGGAATATTTGTGAACCAGTCCTAATTATTTGACACCAGTGTTAATTAATGTTTATTCTTTCCTGAATAACCGCGGGATCCAGTAAAGGACAAGTAAAGTTGGAATAGGGTGTTCTTTATCAGCTAGCCAGAAATTAACAGCTGCTATAAGCTTACAGCTCGGTTGTACTGGTGACTTGTGGTGGTAAGTTAACAGTAAGTAAGACAGTAAGTTGACAGCTAAAGACTCCAGCCGGTAGCTTAATGACAAGATTGGTATTCTCTCTTAACTGTTTAAGGGCCAAGGATTTTTAACCTTGCTACACTTAAAGGGCCTACAGTCTTGCTCTATCCATTGCTAAACAATCTTACTTCTCGTCCCTTATCTCCACATTCTCTCATAAGTCTAGACGTCTGTTTCATACTTTCAATCTATCAATGCGCCCTTCTTCCACTCAACCTTCCACAGATCTCACAGCTGTCAGCTTTGCTCACTACTTCACCAATAAAATCACTAAACTTAACCTAGAAAGCTCTTTGCTTCCCTCCTCCATTAACCACTCTACTTCATTCACTCTGTCACTCCCTGCCCCCTCTTCTACTATGTCTTCTTTTCATCCGGTCTCGGAGGATGATGCCCCAGCAGTTCTCATGTCTTCCTGTCCAACCACCTGTCCACTTGACCCCATTCCCTCGCATCTTATACGGTCTGTCCTACCGGTCGTTGTCCATGCTCTGACTCATATTTTCAACCTTTCCCTCTCCTCTGAACTCTTCCCCTCTGCATTCAAATGTGCTCGGATCACCCCCATTCTAAAGAAGCCATCACTTGATCCCACCTTCCTTTCGAACTACCGTCCCATCTCTCTGCTCCCCTTGCCTCCAAAATCTTAGAACGCTTAGTCTATAACCAGCTTACCAGTTTTCTTGCTGCTAACTCTCTACTTGACCCGCACCGGTCCGGCTTTTGCTCCCAACACTCCAACGAAACTGCTCTGACCAAGGTGACTAATGATTTAGTTGCTGCTAAAACCAAAGGTCACTTCTTCCTGTTTATTCTTCTTGACCTGTCTGCTGCATTCAACACTGTTGACCACCCTCTCCTGCTCCTCAACCTGTGTCAACCTGGCCTCAGTGACACAGCTCTCTTCTGGCATTCTTCTTATCTCTCTCTTCGCTCCTTCAGTGTCTCCTTTGCTGGTGTCTCTTCACCACCACTCCCTCTCTCGGTTGGGGTGCCTCAAGACTCTGATCTGGGCCCCCTACTTTTCTCAATCTCTACTGCCTCTCTGGGCAACCTCATTTCTTCCTATGGGTTCCAATATCATTTCTATGCTGACGACACCCAAGTCTACCTTCCCTCCCCAGATGTCTCTCCTCCTGTGTTGGATGGTGTTACTGTTTTGCCTATCGGTCCCCGAAGGAATGACCTCCCATTTCCAAAAGCTCAACCTCTCTAGAACGGAACTTCTCATCTTCCCTCCCTCTAAATCCTCCATTCTTGCGCCCATTTCCCTTCAGGTGAATGGTGCCACTATTACTTCTTCCTCTCAGGCTTGTTGCCAAGGGGTCCTCTTGGACTCAACTCTATCCTTTACTCCTCACATTCAGTCACTAACCAAATCTTGCTACTTCCACCTAAAAAACATTGCACACGTCTATCCCGTCTATCCAGCATTTCACCCATCACTCCAGGCAGCACAGTGGCTTGGGCCGACCCAGGCTCAATGTTTGCCCTTTGTCTGTTGAAATAAAAGCCAAGCCTTTGGAAGCCAAGCCATCCTGGAGAGAAACAAAGCAAATCATTCTAGTAGTTTTGCATGCTAGTGTAGTCATTACCGGTGCTGGAAATGTGCTCATGGTTTCATAAAGCAGAATATTCCCAGTCATAAAGGAGGCTCAGGAAATCCGGGGCACTGATGGGCGTAAAAGGGGGAATTTAGGGGAGAACGTAATGCTTACAGAAATTTAGTCTCAGGAAACCCAAGATAAGTTCAGCTGCAGAGGAAACGGTTATATTAAGTAACACATGAAAGAGATCGATGAAAAGCAGAAAGGCTGACACAGAGAGCACAGGGCCTCTGACACTGTTAGAAAAAGCCAAGTAGCCACGAATAAATAATTGTTACAGACAGTTAATCAACAGACGGGGTCTTTAAGAGGCGCCTAGTTTTAAATCCCAGTCTACAGCAACATGTGTCATATCAGTGAAGTCATACGAGAGTCACGACTAGGGCAGCAATCCTTACACATTAGTCTTTTTAAAGAATTATTAAATAATAGGGAAAAAAGGGAGCCTATGGAGGCGCTAGTGGATACATTATGGTCAAGTGTGGTCTGCTGCCTACGAGGTATTGTGCATAAACCTCAACAGTAATGCACTGATACAAGGTACAAAAATAAAGGGTCCTAGTGGTGCAGTAGGTTCAATCGATTACTTTTTTTTTGTATTCAAGGTATTTTATTATGGAAGATAGTCAGCCTAACAACAAACTGTATTATAATAGTGGGTCTCGCAGGTCCAAACAATAAAATATTACACCTGAATGACCACGCAGGGCCAAAACATGTCATCAGAATAAACCGCAGGCGATATAAAAGTCATCTAAGAACTGCAATGTGTAAGTGAAAAACATCTCCAAACGGGGGGTCTCATCCAATAAAGAAATCAATAAAATAGGGAGAGGTAAATAAAACAGCAATATCTCAGCAATAAGTGTCAAAAAGAGGGAAAGGAGGGGAGAGAACACACACCAAAAGTGCCCCAGGACCTAAAAATAAAGAAAACAATAATGGGGGCGGCAAAGGACCGATGGGACCTTCCTGGCTCACTCCCAGGAGTCCAAAGGACAAAAGGAGGCCACGGAAGTGTGCAAGTCAAAAGGCCAGGGCATTTGAGGGCCAAGTATGGCGGGCAGAGCCATGTTGGCCACCACAATGGCACACCTCGAAACAGCCCTAGGACGCCAAAAAATAAAGGGGGGGAGAAGTGGAACTAAGTGCAATCCGGTGCGTGTGTGGCAAAAGGGGAGAGAGGGGGAAAAATGGGGAAGAGGAAGGAAAAAAATAACAAAAACAAATAAATAATGGGGGGGGGGGAATCAGTTCCAAAAATAATTCAGAAGTACTCTGCATGGGGGGGGGACAACACGACATAGGAAAACATCAGAATAAAAATTAGCTATAAATCCTCAAGAATGCGTCCACATCTAGTCTCAAAAGCAAAACAAATCCTCAGGGTACGTCAAAATTAAATATACAGTATATATCGTGTAGCGCTCACTCCCGGAGGAGCCGCTGAAAATGAACCACGGGTCAGTCTCCCCGCACTAGGGAATACTCCAGCACCGTTGTGGATTTTATAAATTATATTGTTTACTAAAGAAAAAGGCATATAATGAGACACGGTGTTCGTAGATATATTTACAGTATTTCGTATCGCGGTAAACGCGCAGCGGAAAAAGAAATGCGAGACTTCGTATTTCTGAAAAATGCGCGACCGAACAGAAAAATACAATGCTTCGCAATTCGGGAAACACGCAGCGGAAAACAAAATAAGATGCAAATCTTTTCCCCTTCTTTAGATACTAGGGAGTGAGTCCCGAACAGGTTAAGTACCGAACTGTGAGTGTATGTGTGTGGTACCCGGGTACTATTCAACTGGCCAGTGAATCTTTTAAACGATGTCTTCGACTAGTCAAGTTGGGGCCCTGTGGGTTTCAGAAATAAACAACAGCGCACTTTCTTGACTTTGTAAAACCGGCCTTGGAGGCCTCTCACCCATCCGCTGGATCACCAAGGTTCCGCTGACCCAGGACGTCCCTCCGCTCGATGCCTTGCTAGGATAATGGCTACTGGATCTGTTGTCGGGTTCTCTTTGCTCCGACCGTGGCTTGTCCAGCTACCGCCTGCTCTCCCATCCAATGGACCTGCGGTACTCCTCATTCAGGGGTCCTCTGCTTCCTTGACAGCAGCTTGGGGGATGCCTGTGGATCACTGGGTCTCCTTCTTACAAGGCTGGGTAACCCCTCTTGGAATCCTGGTAGGCCGCACCTGCGCTCCGGCCTAGTCACTGTTCCACTCTGCAACACTGCATCCTCTCTCATGCACTCCCTGGCGCGCTCTGACAGCTATCTCCACGAGGCTCAGGATGTACAGCGTCTGTGTCCCACCCACTTCCTGTGTCCGTTTGCAAAGCATGCCAGGAAACGTAGTCCCAATATCTTCTGTGTTGGTCCAGCATGCTTACCATGGTCTCTGTCTCCCTCTGGTGGCCATTTCAAATAAATGCAGCAGAACAGTCTTTTTAAACACAGCGCTACATATATATATATTCTTTTTTTTTCTCCCTTTCCCTTCAGCAATAATCAGAGTCCTCAGAAAACATCTCAGAAACAAAGTCCTCGAAAATAGTCGCAGAGACCTGGGGCATGTCCCGAGGGGAGAGAGGGGGTACTCTTCCAAAAAATATACGTCGGCAACATGGGGTAAAGAAAAGAAAGTCATGTAGTCATCTTCAGCCCGTGTCAAACGGGAAAGCCGCACGGACAGATTCAGTATGCCAAAGCACACCGTTGAGAGCGCTGCTAGCCGATTTCCAGTGCACATCACGCTGTCAGAGGTTGCAGCTCCTGCAGGCTTCTCGGCTATAGACAGGGCCCACTGCTCCATCTGTGGCCGCATCCCAGGATAACTCCCATGGTCGACCTCCCAGGAGGAATCCTTGAGTCACCGCGCCTTCTGGTGCCGATCCAAGACTGGCAGAACAGCCCCGCCGGGCAGCTCCACCACCACACATCTCTCTGGGGGGCCCTCCACAGGGATGTCAGTGTGCTCCAGCACAATGCATACCAGCTCATCCCTGTCGGCACAATACACCGCCGATTCAGGAGCCATTTCACCACTTCTGGCTGGCAAATTCCTCAATCGATCTGCATCCGCCGGCTAGCTCCCAACATGTCCATCAGCCGCCGCCACATGCCATGCGTGAGCAAGCTGTCCTCCTCCCACTGTAACTCATCTAGGCAGGCCTCAAGGGCCTCAAATACTGCTTCCATACTTCCAACCGGGGGGGAGGGTGATGCTCCAAGCAACACCACCACACCTGCTCCTTCGATGTGTCTTCTATGGGGGCAGAAGGTGTAGCCGGCAGACGGGTCCCCACCATCCACACAGCCGGCAACCTTCCATCGCCCGTCGGGTCACACTGCAGGAGGAACGAGGGATCAGGTGCCACGAATAGGCCTCAAAATGGCCACCGGCCAATTGGACCCGCCAGGAAAGGGCTACAATCTCAGCATTTCTCTGGAGGGGGGAAGCAAAACTCCAGAGCAGGTCTCCTGGTTTCCTGGTGTCCAGCCGCGCAGGGACTCCCAATAGGGGCAAAATCAAGCAGGATTCCGGGCATAAATCATCCTGTTCTGTAAAAGCACCCGGAGCTCCATCTAAACACGTCTGCTCGCTCACACGACCGGACACCGGTTCAATTGAATACTATCAACCTTAATTATAGCTTTAAATGCATATGGTATTCAGATTGTATAATGCTCTAGTCCGTGATGGTGCACAAAAGTACGTCTGTGATAGCATGAAATAAAGGCCAATGGAGTCCCACACACAAAGTACGTCCACACTGAACTGTGGACGCACAACGGCCGCGGCAAACGGACGCAAGTTAGGCAAGAACGTAAAACCCCTAGAACGGCCGCACAAAGTGCGCCGCGTCCACAACGTCTGCATAGCTTTGTGTGTGAGTGATGGAACGTGGTCAGTCGGATTGCATTTATACGTCCAGCATTTTTGACAGACAAAATGGTTTTGCCTTTGTAATTTATTTTCCCTGCTACATCCGTCAAAAAATACGTCAGTGATAAACGGACTGTGTGGCCACTACTGCGTCTTCCGTACTAATGTACGTCCGTACTGCACAGACGGACAGTCCGCAGAAATCACGTTCGTCTGACCCTAGCCTTTGTACTGTCCAGCCAACTGTGCAATGACAGAAAAATATAGTCCTATGAATATGCCTTAAAATCAAGTCTTAAAAACAAAAAGTGCACGTGCAAAAGGTGCATATAAAGTCCATAACAGCTGAATAAATAAATACGGTGTAAAAACTTGTAGCCAATTAATGTTCTCTTTTTGTCTAGTAGGTGGATAGATTCCAGAGCCTGTTGGGCCCTGGCTCTGGGTTGGAATGCCTCTAGCCAAATAGAAGGTGGCGTACCCCTTCTTTATATCGTCCACGTCACCTCAAAAATAAAGCAAAGAGAGAGACAGCGCTCTCATAGTTTAACGGAGTACAGTTATTACGCTGAAATGTAATATCCCCGGCTTCACTCACCGTTGTTGGAGCCTCGTTTGTTTCAGGCTCGGCTTTCAGACATATGGTACTCCTTCAGTAGGTGAGTACCTGACCTCTCATGGTACCGCTCTTTCCTGGGTCCGTCCTCAGGTGTGAGTTGTAAATGAGGCCATGGTTGTAGTCACCTGTCCACTTGTTCCTCTCCTTTTACATAAATGAAATATTGGAGGATGGAAAAAATAGGGCACAAAGCCTCATAAAATAAGCAAATTTATTATGAAAGTAATAGGGGCTATAAAACTGATATGCTTTTCGGCACTGCTCGTGCCTTCATCAGTCAGTGCAGAATGAAAGGGTCCTGACTGATGAAGGCACGAGCAGTGCCGAAACGTGTATCAGTTTTATAGCCCCTCCCTTTTTTAAAAAGCGTTTTTTACTACTTTCATAATAAATTTGCTTATTTTATGAGGCTTTGTGCCCTATTCTTTCTATCCTCCAATATTTTATTCTCCCTTTTTCTCTCACTCTCGTATTTTTCTCTCTGTGTCCCAGAGAAAATCTGTGGAAGGAGCTGAAGGTTCAAGTTGTAAAACGTCAGCCTCGAAACCTTAAAGGGATACTCTAGGCAACATGACCACCTAAGCTATTTTAGGTGGTCATGATGCCCAGAGTATGCCGCCCTCTGTCCCCCCTCCCTCTGCTCAGCCGATCAGCTGAAAATGCTGAAAACAGCTGAGAGACGCGGAGAACTTTACTCCGCTCTCCCAGCTGTCAGTCAGCAGAGCAGGAATCATATTTCCCGCTTCTGCCGACTATTGCCGAGTAGGAGACGTCATTGCGCTTTCAGCCGATGACGTCTCCAACTCACCGCAGTAGCTGGTGGCAGCATGAGGATTAGTGTTGCGCGCATCCTCTTGCGCACAACACTAATCCTCAGCAGATGGAGCCGGGAGGAAGCCTGCCGATTGGCTGGCTTACGTGAGAGTCGCGCATGCGCGCTTCTCACGTAAACCATTAGCCAAGTGTAACTAAGAAGGACGGGAGCGGAAGAGGAGGGAGGTGAGTATATATAAAAAAAAATAAACGCCGTTGGAAACAAGTGGATTTTAGGGTAAGTATTACAGTTAAAAAAAATAAAAAATCCCTACCTATTTATTAAGGGAATAGGGATAGTTTAATGTAAAAAAACGGGGGGGGGGATTTTTGATTAGAGTGTTCCTTTAATGACTTGGAGAGGATCTGCAAAGAGGAGTGGGACAAAATCCCTCCTGAAATGTGTGCAAACCTGATGGCCAACTACAAGAAGCGTCTGACCTCTGTGATTGCCAACAACGGTTTTGCCACCAAGTACTAAGTCATGTTTTGTGAAGGGGTCAAATACTTATTTCACTCATTAAAATGCAAATCAATTTATAACTTTTTGAAATGTGGTTTTCTGGATGTTATTCTGTCTCTCACTATTAGACAAACCTACCAATAAAATTGTAGACTGATCATTTCTTTCTCAGTGGACAAACGTACAAAATCCGCAGGGGATTAAATCATTTTCCCTCACTTTATGTAGGAAAACACTGTGAAAACAATGTATTTTTTAAGTCATGTTTTATTACACGACCCAGACAAGTTGTACTTCATTTTTTCAGTGGACTCAGGAGATTCAAAATATACTGTATATCATTGTCATGTAAATATGTTACGGTTAAAGTCTGAAGTGCGGTTAATTTTAGGATTACCCGGGTAATCCTGACATTACCCAGGTGTCATTAGCAAAAGTCCGAAGTGAAATGAAATTTAGGACTTTATCCGGGTAATCTGCAAAGTACAACAAAAAAATGTGGAGAACGAACACTTAGAGCAAAAATGAAAAATACGAAATATATCCCCGTCGCCCAAAGCACCACAAGTGCGGTCCCAATCCGCACCAAATAAACAAAAAAAGGGGAAAAGTCGGTGTTCGGCGTGTCCGCATACGCGGTAGGGGGAAATATCTAATACTAAAACGAAATGAACATGCAATGATTGTAAGAGGAGATAACATACAATATAGACAGCTGGGTTAGATGACTCGAAGTTCGTCAAAATGTTCCTAAAAAGGAAAAAAGAGTATAATAGTGAAGTCCAGTCATTAAAAAATGAGAAAATGAAGGGGGAGATGGATCCACTCACACTTTCCAGAGCCTCGTTAGGCTCGATCACCTCGCCTGTGGGTGTTTACGTGGCTCACCCAGTAGCTCTCAGGGGTAGACCCGTCTCACAGCCTTGGTGTCCTTTCAGGATCCTGGGTCATCCACAGGTTCTCCAATATTTAGGTGCCAATGGTTCTCAACAACTCACTTATCTCAGGCCTTGGCATTCCTTTGGGGTCCTGGGTGTTCACAGGTCGTAACTTGTAATAGCTTGTAGAAATCGTCATATGAAATGTCTTTTTTTTTCTTTTTAAATGTTTCTTGTAACGGATGCCACTACTCGGAGGGAGTAGATACACCTTAATCTGCAAAGTATCCAAAGGCCTCTGGGTACTCTGGTTTTCCTGGGTTTTACCGGGGTAAAACGGACATTACCCTAGTGTTGCTGGATAAAGTTCGATGTGCAATGAAACATCAGACTTTATCCGGGAAAACTGCAAAGTATCCAAACGCCTCTGGGTATTCCACTTTTCTTCTGACTGATAACAAAATAGTTTTTTTTGTTATTTTTAACCAAATTGTATCCAGTCACGAGCCACACCAATAACCGTCATGTTACTCTGTGAGTTAATTGTCTGAAAATTAATTTATGAAGATCAAGATATTATATAAAGAGTAACCTGATGGTTATTATGTTTTATAAAAGATATATAAGCACATGACACATAATAAAGATCATGTAACTCTTTCACATTGATATAAGAAACATATCCTGTTACTCTGTATTATATCTGCAACACATTTTAATGTTTGTCTTTTGCCATTTTCATTGATAATATCCTTAAATAATATCAGAAGTCACTTTTACCCAAGTGGGGTTGGATGCTCTGCAGATTACCCAAGTGAAGCTGTGGATCGTCCTCAGATTACCCGGGTAAAGCTTCAGACTTTTATCTGAACGATAACGAAGTTCAGTTTTAACCACACGAGGTTGGATAGTCTGCAGATCATAAAAAGTGCAACTTTTTCAGCTCTTCCAGACTGTTAACCAAGGGCGGTCGGTTAGTCCTAAGATTACCCGGGTAAAGTCCGAATTTTTCATTTTTTTTCAGCTTTACCTGGCAGTTTTGGGTAATGTCAGGATTAGCCAGGTGATTTTAAGATTGACCGCACTTCAGACTTTAACCGTAACATATACGTCATGTCATGTTTGAATGGTACAACAATAAATGGCATATAAATGTATATTTCTATTCAGATTTAAATTATTTTCAGTGTATAAAATATTTTTTCCACATTTTATCATCCAAACCTTTGTGGTTATATACTCTATCAGGTACTCATGTTAAAAAAAAATGTGAACCTGTTACTGTATTTTTCTAACAACATACACAAATTTTGCCAAAACTGAAAAAAACCCTTACTATTTCACTTGTATTTTGGCGAATTGCATTTCATGAATATTATAGGGGTTATTCAGAGAGAGCCAATCTGGCCCGAAAATGGCACCGAACAGGGAATTTCCCCATACGGTGACATTCGGCTATTCAGAGAAGACAGTTCACCAAATTTTTGCCAACTGCCTGCACGTATGGTGCCTGTTCAAAGGCAGTGAAATCCCCCATAGAGAAGCAATGGTTAATCTATTCAGAGAACACAGAACAGCAATGAAAAGTTGCCGAAATGTCCTGCTCTTCGGTGTTTTCATTCGGCAGGTTTATTCAGGCGAAACCCATTGGCTTCACTGTTAAAAATATTCCCGTTTTTACTCAATATCTAATAAACCATTTATTATTTTAATCTGCAGTAAAAAGTCTCTTTATTTATTGATTTTTTTAGGAGCTTTTATACATTATTTGGGATTTTTTTTCCCCGTTCTTTCTTTTTAAAAGCGTTTTTTCTTTTCTCTGTAACAAACCTTTTTATTATCATTCATAGGATCTTATATGTAAATTCCAGGCTTTTTCTTTCAGTAGGTTTTTTGCAAACAGCGGTTCAATTTTTACACTTTCAAGCTTATTGTCTCTTTCTTTTTTTTAACCCTGTTCGTCGGCTTGTCGGCTTTTTCCGACGGCTGGGCTGCGCTGTGATCGGCGGCTCATCGGCTTTTTACAGCGTGTTTGGCGTGTTTTTTGCGGCGGCTGATCAGCGGGATTGCGGCAGGTTTTCCCTGCACTCTGGGAACCCTGCAGTGAATGCAGAATTCACCGCAGGGTGGAGAACTTTGATTCCCTGAAGAGCAGGGAAGTGCAGGGAACAAGAGAGCAGCGGTGGCTTGCATTTTAAATGAACCAGTGCATAGTAATGCATTGCACTATCACCTACACATTTGCATTGTTTACTCTATGAGTAAATCACATTATGCCACCACTTGAGCACAGAGGAAAAAAGTTAACCTCATAATGACCAGGTGGTTTTCCCACTGTCAGTCCGAAAGCACCCACTGCTGTTTTTACATTTCTGTTTGTGTTTCGCACTAACTCGTTTATGCAAACCACACATATTATATACCATTTTTCTCACCATTATGGACTTTCTAAAGATACCATTATTTTCATCATATTGTATAATTTAATATAAAAACATTATGAAGTATGATGGACATACTTGGACATACTTGTAAACGAGAGAAATCTCAATGTAGCCTTCCTGGTAAAATCCTTTCTCAAAAAAAATAAAATGGAAAAAACACACTTTCCAAACGCTGACCTCCAAATTTTTCAACCGCAAAAAAGACCCCAGCTAAATAGTTTCAAAATGTTGTCCTGAGTTTAAAAATACACAATGTTTATATGTTTTTGCTTTTTAACCCTTTCACTGCTGAGCCATTTCACCTCTGCCACACTGTGACCTTTACAGCGATGCCTCTCTTTTTTTTCTATCCTGTGGCGTTCGGGAGAGAGAGGGGTCCAAAGGCCCTCATCCCTTTCAGGAACTCTCCCGACTATGCAAAGGGGGGCTGACAATCAATAGAAGTAACAAAAATTGTTAAGGAATATCTGGGACACACATGTACATCAATACGTAACTTAAAATGTAGACTACTTTTGGATGGTTACAAATGTGCAAGCGGGGCACCTGAAACTGGCGTCATCGCACCCATTTAATTATATATTTTACACTTGTTAGATGGTCATGTTTGGTATCATTGGAAAGGCCAGACACTGACCTTTCCAATGACACCTTACTTGACCCTGCGTGGATAACATGGGAAATGAGAAGGTGAGTTAGTGCAGTATCATTGTTCCCTTCATAATTGAAAAATGAACGATCATGTTGCATTAGGAAAAAAAAGAAGTTTCTTTATTTTAATTTATTAAAAATTCTTTATACATATAAATTGGTCATGTTTGGTATCACTGAAAAGGCCAGACTCTGTCCTTGCTAATGATACCTCAAATGACCTTCTATCTCTTTATGGTTCCGGAGATACGGGGGTCCCAAGGACCCCTCTATCTCTTGTATAATGAATCCACTGACCGACCATGAATGATAACGTCAGTGGGCGGCTAGAGATTCCCACTGTGGGAGAAGTCCCAGATTGGCGCTGAGCCACGGGACTTCGACGACGAGCTGAGTACGTCCTCCACAACCTAGAGGGAAAGTGGAGAATGTTCTCAGCGCGTCAGCCACACGCAACTGGTAAAAGGGCCACTACCACCAAAAGATGAAATGTTCTTAATTTATGTTTCTGATATCTTACATGTATTTTATTTTTCTCATGTATGTTTAGTTAGCAAAATATTTATTCTATGTGTGTTACTACATGCATCCATTTTGTGATATTTTGTGCCCCTTATTAGCAGAATATATGTGCTCATTATATCCTGATATTCTACACGTGATCGCATTATCATTTGGAATGGAAGTCACACATTCCATAGCTGCCTCAGGGCCTAAGTTTGGAAGAAAGTACTGCTCATGATAATGACAATTCCTTGCGAGTAGGATGTCCATAAAACCACAGCTATTTACAGAAAAAAAAAAAAAAATTCTCAGATGATGCTCGGAGAACAGAACCCAAGCGGAAAGAATGAGATCTTTCTAAGGGGGTTATTCTATTTTTAACTTAAAGAACAAATAGCCAACTGCTTTCATGGGAACATGTGCCGTAATTAAAATACATTTAATGTTCTGTTAAAATACTTTTTAAATAAATAAATGCCTTAAAGGGATAGTCACCGCATTGAAACCACCCAGTCTCTGTGAGCACTGTGCTCCCTCTCCCCCTATGAGGGGAGTCTGGGGGGCTGATTCAGCCATTCTAAAGCAGAGGCCAAGTCCAGCCCAGAGCCTCAGGTTTCAGGGCATGGAGACCTTTAGGAATTAGTCCTTTCCAATGATATTAATGCCTTCCTGCATTGAGAGCAAATGGATTGGCTGAAGTGCCCAGTCCCCCTCCTGTCAAGTGACATGCTGAGCTGGAAGCATGTGATATCCTGGTGAGATCAGAGGGAGACCAGCGCTGGACATAGGTGAGTTTTTAAAGGCAATTAATGGGTTGTAACAGGAGGATGAGTGCAGAGTGCATCAGGAGAGGTTAATATTTAATCCCTCTATTTCCTACCCCATCCTGTTTTAACACTATAGAATCCTTTAAGTATCGTGCAATAATTATTTATCAATATAAAAATCCAAAACCTTAACAACAGGCGGATGGCACCCATCGGGAGGGGGATAACGTCGGCAGGGCGTATTAGTACACCCCACCACCAGGTGATGCCGCGGGCCACTGATTCGGCCTGCCCATGCAGTTGACACGCGATGCACATCATTGGCTGCAAGGGGACAGCCAGGGCCGGTGTTGCCGCTAGGCGAGCTAGGTGGCCGCCTAGAGTGCAGCGCCGCCTAGGGCGCAGCCGAGACTGACAAAGGTGTCCACACGCTCCCATGATGCCCGCCGCCGGCTCCAACGATGCACATTTACAGCTGTCTGGACGGAGGGGCAGCCACATCGGCAGAAGCATTCAGTTCCTCCTCCAGACTCCTCCTTGACGCCAGCTGCTGATGTGGACACAGTGCGCCGGCGTATGTGAAGTCAGTCTTTGGCAGACAGTCTCATGTGAAGGAGCAGCCTGGACAACAAGTTGAGCTGGAGCCGCTCCTTGGTAATATAAATCATTAAAACATTAAACGTCTTGGCATTAAAGGGATTTGAGTGGCTTTTAGATCTGCCTCATTAGGCTTAATCAATGGGAAAAGTCTTACGGCTTTAAAGCTAATCACTACAATTTTTAATCTCATGTACATTCTTAAAATGGTATGTCAGGAATTGCAGCATAATCTAGCAGTAACTAATACTGTGATTAAATAATTGGGAGAAATTCTAGCACCATTGCATCTCCATTTTTACATTATTGAGCCGTGGCATTTTCATCAAAGTACCCCTCTTTTCTGAATCCCCTCTTTTCATACATGGCATATATGCTATCTGCCAGGTGGAATTCAGACAGAAAATGGCATGTTAACCATTTTCTTTATCTATATTATTAGAAGAGCAGACTCTGTAATTTTCCTCAATGTTTTTTTACATAACTATCTGGATTTTCAGAAGACATTTGCAAGGAAGTAATAAATTGGCAGAGAAAATACACGCAAACACGCAGCTTATTGTGTAGCTTTATCTACCATCTCTTCCCTATTCCTGTTGTTGCCTCCACCAAAATATAACGAACTTCTAGAGCTTAATTGTCAAATCTTGTAACCATTTACCCCCCCCCCCAGAAAGCATGCCTTATTAAACTTGGGTTTCAAAGCCTATTTTCATTTTTATTTTATTTTTTAGTATTTGATTAAATTAAGCACTGTTATTTTGTATAAAATTGACTGAATCAATGCGTTTTGTGGTGTGCATGATATTAAAGAAATAGTAATTTAAAAACAAAAACATTAAACGCATATAACCTCTCACTTTCAATCCACAATCTATTTCGCTATCATTTTCAGTGCCCAAAATATAACGCTCTCAATTTCAGTGCCCAATCCATACACATTTTAGTGAGTTTTATTGCTGTGGAGCTCTGTGATACGCTCATACACACTGCACATTGCTGTGAGTTTTATTGCTGTGGAGCTCTGTGTTACGCTCATACACACTGCACATTGCTGTGAGTTTTATTGCTGTGGAGCTCTGTGATACGCTCAAACACACCGCACATTGCTGTGAGTTTTATTGCTACGTACGGGTGTAGGAGGGGAATATGGCTAGGTATGTGAACATAAAGCTGTGTGTGTAATTGCATGTATTTGTCTTTAAACAGGCTCCTGTACATAAATGTCTGCGCTTGTTTCTTTGTCGCAGCCCATCGTTGTCCCCTTGCCCTGCACCCAAAAGGATGGTATTGCTCTTAGAATCGCCACAATATCTGCTGCTTGCACTTCAAAAAATAAGAATGACAGCATCGTGAGGTACAGCTAGAAGACTAAATATTGGTGGAGCAGCAGGAACTTAAACGGGCACCCTAATGAAATTTTACCCTCTTTTATCCCCTTAACCTCTTTGCTGCTGGCGTTGTGCTGGGCACATCCTCTGGTTTCAGGTTTGTGTTCAGAGGATGTACTCAGCACAACGTTGAAGTCCTGCAGCTCAGTGCCATTTCTTTCTTGGCGTGGTTGGGGCCGGCCGATCGCACCTGTGATGTCAGTTGCTGCTGTGGTGTGGGACGAAGGAGGCGAGCCATAAGCCGTCCAGACCCCAGGGCACATCCCGCTCTACAGACAGCTCGTCCCCCTTGTGTCGCGCGTACCACTTTCTGGTCACCAGAATCTGGTCACGCTGTACAGGGCGAACTGGGGGTGCATTGCCAGGGTGACAACCTCTGGGTCTTGCAGGATGGAGGGAGAGAAGCAGCTGATCCAGCCATACAACTCGGACTGCAGACCCCAGCTGCCGTCCCCCTGGGCGCTGATCAGTAAGTATTTTCATTTGTCTTGCTTTCATTTTTTTGGGGGGGTGGGCGCAAGTAGCTGGTCTGGCCTAGGGCGCAAAATAGCCTAGCACCGGCCCTGGGGACAACCTGAGTTCAGGTCATCTCGCAGCAGCCAACAGAGTGAGAGGCGGCTCATAGAAGTCATACGGGACATACTAGTATGTCCCGCGTCTTCTAAGCCCACCCGCTGCAGGGACGGCATGGTACACCCTGCAGCGGGAAAGGGTTAATGTAGATCACTCTCCCCAATTAAATGTTCTGTTCCTAAATGACTGCTGATTTTACATAATGTTTACATTATAAGGTATGATGTAGTAATAGGCCTGCCACCTGAAGGTCACAACACATGATTTGTTCAGGGTAATCCAGACGTGGACCCCTTGCACGGTGTACCTAGAGAGATGTCAGCTATACCCTGCTGACGAGGCCGAAACAATCCAAGCCACAAAATATCTGCTTTTTCATGCCCTCTTTTTCTCTCTCTCTTCTTGCATCTTTAGTGTGAATTTCGTTTACCCTTTCCTAATGTTTCTTTGCTTAAAACATGCTTTAAACCCTGTTGCTATCTTTTTTCCATTACTCTTTTTTTGCTCTATTCTTGCTGCATTTCCATGTAAAAGTTGCTATAAAAAGGTAACTAATATTAGGGCTGCAACCAACGATGATATTCATAATAGATGGTTCGGTTTTACGATAAAAAAATATTTTTATATATACAGGGTAATTCAAAGAGATTCGAAAAGTCACCGCACGTTTGGTGACTTTTCATTCTCTTCAATTCGGTTCGTTTTGCCAATCCTATTTCGGTGACCCTGCGGTGTATTCAGCAAGCACCACAGGGCCCCCGAATTGCAGGGAAAAGCTGCCGCAAACCTGACGAAAACTAACCGCAAAACCCGGTGAATGCACGCCGAAAACCCGCAAAAACGTTTGGATTAACCTGCGAAAACCACGGAAAAACCCGAGCAGGAGCCGATCGCAGCCGCCGGAAAAAGCTGACACCGCAGAAGAGGTAGTGAATAAATTAGAAAAACAGTTTGCATGAATGATTGAAAAGTGAAACACTGTTTGCAAAGAAACTACTGAGCGAAAATGTCTGAAATTTACATATGAGGTCCAGGGAATGATAATAAAAAGGGCTTACAGAAAAAAGAAGTAAATTTTAATTATTTTTTTTAAAAGAAATCGGACTTTAAAAAAAGAAAATACAGAAAAATGCTTAAAATATCCTAAAAAATCTATACATAAAGAGACTCTTTACTGCAGAATTTTATAATGAACGGTTTATTAGATATTGAATTAAAACGGGAATATTTTTTACATTGAAGCCTATGGGATTCTCCTGAATAAACCTGTCGAATTAAACCACCGAATGGCAGGGCATTAGGGAACCTTTCACTGCTGGTTTGTGTTCTCTGAATAGCCGAAGCAGTGCTTTTTCATGGGGATTTCACTGCCCTCGAACAGGCACCGAACAGGCACCGTATGTGCAGGCAATTCGCTAGGATTTGGCGAATTGCCTGCTCTCTGGATAGCCGAATGGTCAGGAAAGGTAACCGAACGCTGATTTTCAGCGTTCGGTTACCTTTCTCAAGCAATTCGGATCTCTTTGAATTACCCTGATAGTTAAAATAGGATCCAAAATCTGAGGGTTAGCAACAAAACTTATAAATAAATCTTTACATCAACAGATCTGTTTGTCTATATTTTAAACAGCAGGGCACAGTTATATAATTAAGCAAAATAAAACCCACTAACTCATTGATGTTCAGTCTTTGGCCATGGCACACTGGAGCACTGCTGTCTGGGTTGGAAGAGGGAGCAGGAACCAGGTGCAGATAAGTCCAAAGCAAGGTCCAGTTAAGAGATCCAAAAGCTTTGTCGAGGCAGGCAGCGAGCAATCAATAACAATAAGCAATCCAGGGTTTGTACATGATAAGGTAAAATGGTAAGAATGCTGCTGGTACTAGCACTTGAAGGAGAAGCGACTCTGTGGCACTGTTGAAATGAGCAGTGCAGCATTTATGGGCAGGTGGTCACTCCCCCCTGGACGGTGACATCTCGCTCTCCCATTGCCCCCCCCCACCTAGGATGGGAGTCCTCCAAGAGCTGATCCCATCATCTGCCAGGCAGAGCCTACGCTATGGCCCCGACGCGTCATTTGGGATTCCCTGCCCCAGACACCCTCTGGGCTGCACGAAGGAGAGCCGCCTGCCGTGGTGTCCCGAGGTAACGGTGCCAGCGCTGCGGCAGGCTCCCACAATGGCCCAGCACAGCGCCTGAGAAGAAGACCCCCAGGCCTGTCCAGCGCCACAGACACCATCTTGGATGCCAGCCGAGAACGTGGAGCAGCACCAGGTAGGTGATGATGTTGGTGGTGTCCTGCAGTGGGACTTAACAGCTGCAAAAGGTCCTCAGGTGTGACATGGGAAGAAATGATTGTGCAAGGGCAAAATGAGCTGTGCAAATGGCAGATATACACAGACCCTGATCCTCCCAACACATAAAAAACCTGATATACCCCAAAAATACACACACACACGTGAACTGTTACGTCATAAATGCATTGACTTTAAAGACCCTTGGTCCTTAAGGGGTCATACATCACGGCTCATTTGGAAAGGCCCCCAGTGTTAAAGCGCTCATTTCAAAGTGAACCAACAAGTATTCCACATCAGCAAGTTTATTTGATCGATATGTAGTAACGTCTCACTCCGAATGGGTCAAAACACCATTCTGTCTGTCTATTTAGAAGGTGCTGCAAAGACCTGTAACATACCCTGAAGCGGTGGGAATGGTTTCCTGTATCATCGTGATGATTCATTCTGCTCATGGCTACAACTAAGAGAAGTATTGGAAATACTAATGTGGAACTCCCTGGCTTAAATCCAAGAACATCTGGGATTCATTGCTAAACAACAGAGGGAAAGCTACAGAAAATATTATTCATCAGACAATGTTTCAAAAAAATCCATGGGAATAAGGAAAGACAAACATATAACATTGAGGCAAGGCTCCAATGAGACTAGAAGGGAGGAAAGCCTAGGGGTATATCTAGGGGAACATCCAGGTCTCACATATGACCGAATCAAAGTCATTTGTGTGGGTGAGTGGAGGGTGGAGAATATGAGTGGACACATATTGGTAGCATATGTTTAGATTTTTATTTTAAACCTTAAACTAACCCCCCCCCCTATATTTGCCCACTAAAACCCTTGGCTCACTGTAGAGGTGTAACTAGAAACCTCAGGGCCCCGGTGCAAGAATCCATGAAGCCCCCCGCGCGAGAGAATTTTGCATTTTTACTAAAAACATTTTGCAAAAATCACTGTATACATGTCTCCTGCACTATCGCCTAGTATCTCTATTATATATCCATTAGCTGTGGAATTTGATGCTATGGTAATATTAATATTTATTTATTTGCAAAGTATTTTACCAGGAAGGATACATTGAGATTGCTCTCGTTTTCAAGTATGTCCTGGGTTCAAGAACATTGAAATTTTACAGTTGTTATAGAAATACAAAGTAATAAATCCAAGATATTAAAAACAAAACACAAATATACAGATTAACACAGAAAATAAATATTTAAGTAATATAGTCACTATGTTACATGTTCACAGGTGCATTCTGTATTGAGGTATGTTAATAGGGAGCTCTTGAGTGAGTTAAGACTGGGGGAAGATTTGATGGTGTCTGGGAGGTTACTCCATAATTGTGGAGCTCTGTAGGAAAATGAGGATCGAGTCACTTTCTTTTTGTATTGTAGTACTGCAAATAAGGAGCTGGTCCTGGATCTGAGGTTATAGGATGAGGGAACTGCTAGGGGAAGCAGCCTATTCAGGTAGGGTTGTAGCTTCCCAGAAAGTCTCTTAAACACCAGGTTGGAAAGGTGAAGAGTGCGTCTAGATTCCAGTGACGGCCAGTTTAGCTCTTTTAACATGTCACAGTGGTGGGTCATGTAGTTACATTGTAGCACAAAGCGGCAGAATGAGTTATACAATGTAGTAAGTTTCTGAAGGTGCGTTTGCGGGGCAGCTGCATACCCTACATTTCTGTATTCAATAGCTGGCATAAGCATTTGTTGTACAATCTGCTTTCTTACCGCGGGGCTCAGGCAGGATTTGTTTCTGTACAGGGCACCTAGTTTGGGGTAAAGTTTAGATGAGAGTTTTTCTATGTGGCGGCCAAAGGATAGATTTGGGTCTAACTACATACCTAGATATTTGAGAGAAGTGATTGTGGTCAGCGTTCCATTTGATTTTGTCCTGACACATAGATTGGGATTTTGCAATTTATGTAGTTTAGGTGCTGTTCCAAAGAGCGTCGTTACAGTTTTGTCAGTATTAAAGAAAAGTTTGTTATCTGCAATCCACGTTTCTACCTCTGTGAATTGTTCTTGCAGCACAGCCTCCAGCTGCAGGAGATTTGGTTTGCTGGTATAGATTACAGTGTCATCTGCGTACATGTGTACAGTTGAGGCTTTGCAGACATTGGGCAGATCATTTATGAATATCGTGAATAGCATGGGGCCGAGTATCGAGCCTTGGGGAACTCTGCACATGACTGGGAGGGGGAGTGAGGAGCTGCCAGAAACGTACACATATTGCGACCGAACAGATACATATGATTGAAACCAGGTTAGCGTGCTATCACCAATACCAGAGTTAAGTTTTTGTAATAGGATGCCATGGTCTACTGTGTCAAAGGCCTTGGCAAAATCAAGGAAGATGGCTTCAGTTAGGTCTCCTTGTTCCATGCCAGCTTGGGTATCATTGCAAACTTTTAAAAGGGCGGTTGTAGTTGAGTGATTTGGACGAAAGCCGGATTGATCGGATTGGTTAAATAGTTTGTAGATTGATAAAAATCATGTAATTGCGTGTACACGCATTTTTCCAACTTTTTTGACATTACAGTGAGCAATGATATCGGACGGTAGTTGGATATCAAAGTACTGTCACCGCTTTTATGGATAGGTACCACTCTCGCAGTCTTCCAGAGTTTGGGTATGTATCCAGTCGCCAGTGATTCATTGATTAGGCTTGCGACAGGATTTGCAATTGCCAGTGCACTGATTTTAAGCAGCATTGCTGGGATTTGATCAGATCCAGAATCTGTATTAAAATCACCAAGGACCAGCAGTTCACTTTTTTGGTTTTGTGCAATTAAGTCATTAAGGATTTGAGTTATGTCAGTGAGGGAGTGCACTGGAGAGCTCGGTGGGCGATAGAATTCTGCAACAATGATTGATTTACTGAATGGGATCTCAATTATACCAGAGAAGAAGTCAAAGGTGGCTGGGGAGCTAGAATTCTGTAATGGGTTGAACTTTATGGACTCATCAACATAAATAGCAATTCCTCCTCCTCCTCTTTGCTCTGTCCTTTCTATAACCTGAATACCCCTGTATTGATATGGCAGAGTCTGGTACTTTTGGGGTTAACCATGATTCTGTGAGCACAATGACTTTGGGTTTGTAATAGCAACACCAGGCTCGCAGCTCGTCTGTAACGTTGGGGGCTTCCAGCCTCTACAGTGTGCTTGAAGGCAGCATGTCTGATGCTGCTCACTGACCAACACCCGGTTTAAATAGAGACAGGCAGGGAGGTGGCTGCATGAGGTGCGGCTTGAGAGGGGGGCGCGGTCTGGTGAAGGTCTTTAAAAACCCACAGTTCCTTCTAAGCAGTGCTAGATCGTGGTTATCCATACCTGAGCTCCTGCTACCTGAATGCTCTCGTGATTTAACCTGTTATTGACCTCTGCTTGTTTACTGACTATTCTGCCTTCCTGTTGCCCTAGACTATTTTCTTGTACTACGCTTCTGCACTGATATCGACCCGGCTATTCCATTTAACTATTCTATACTCTGTATTCCTGATTCTGGCTCGTCTGACTACCCTCGTGTTGCTAACCTGGTTTTGTATTACGACATTGTCTTTGATTAACCTTTTCTGTCCAGGGCCGGACTGGCCTACCGGGATACCGGGAGAAATCCCGGCAGGCTGCTTCATAATTGGGCCACCTGGTCTGATTTCTAGCAGTGGGTGTTTTTTTTCTTTTTTTTAAATGCTGCAGCAGGATGCAGAGGAGGAACTGTGGCCTGCCTAGGCCTGGCCAACGCGCCCAGCACCCATCTGGGGCTGATTCTCCCTCACAGCAGGACACAACATGTGCAGCCACTTCACTTCACTCAGGTCAGTGAGCAGGAAGCCGACTGTGGCTCCGCCCCCAAGTGTCAGTGACTCACAGGGGGCCTGGAGCCCGACAGCTCATGCAGCAGTGAGCCTGGGCCCAGAATTGAGCTCTCCTTCCACCTGTCACAGACAGACCCAGCGCCAGGAGAGAGGATGCCACACTCACCCATGTATGTATGTATGTGCTCCTGGAGGCTGCCCTTGGGCACCTCTTTCAATTTGCTGCAGCTGGGTCTGGTAGATTTTGCAGGCAGGGACAGTTTACACTTGAGAGGGAGAGCGAAAAAAAACTGCCCTGCACCGTTATGCCCACGCGAAGCCCCCAAGGCATCGCATCCCCCATACATCTATTTGGGGTGCTGAATACTTTTATACCCCCGTACAATCTCAGTGGGGAAAGGGAAACCCTTTAGCCTCCACTTAATACACAGCTGCCCCCCTCCCCTCTAATTACACAGAGGAAAATTTTTTCCATGTGTTTGCAGCCTGTGAGTGCAGCCTGTGTGTGTGTTTACAACCTGTTTTTGTGTGTGTGCAACCTGTGTTTGCAGTTTGGTGTGTGTGTGTTTGCAGTTTGGTGTGTGTGTGTGTTTGCAGTTTGGTGTGTGTGTGTGTTTGCAGTTTGGTGTGTGTGTGTGTTTGCAGTTTGGTGTGTGTGTGTTTGCAGTTTGGTGTGTGTGTGTGTGTTTGCAGTTTAGTGTGTGTGTGTTTGCAGTTTAGTGTGTGTGTGTTTGCAGTTTAGTGTGTGTGTGTTTGCAGTTTAGTGTGTGTGTGTTTGCAGTTTAGTTAGTGTGTGTGTGTTTGCAGTTTAGTGTGTGTGTTGCAGTTTAGTGTGTGTGTTTGCAGTTTAGTGTGTGGTGTGTGTTTGCAGTTTAGGGTGTGTGTGTTTGCAGTTTAGTGTGTGTGTGTTTGCAGTTTAGTGTGTGTGTGTTTGCAGTTTAGTGTGTGTGTGTTTGCAGTTTGGTGTGTGTGTGTTTGCAGTTTAGTGTGTGTGTGTTTGCAGTTTAGGGTGTGTGTGTTTGCAGTTTGGTGTGTGTGTTTGCAGTTTGGTGTGTGTGTGTGTGTTTGCAGTTTGGTGTGTGTGTGTGTGTGTGTGTTTGCAGTTTGGTGTGTGTGTGTGTGTGTTTGCAGTTTGGTGTGTGTGTGTGTGTGTTTGCAGTTTGGTGTGTGTGTGTGTGTTTTGCAGTTTGGTGTGTGTGTGTGTGTGTTTGCAGTTTGGTGTGTGTGTGTGTGTGTTTGCAGTTTGGTGTGTTTGTTTGCAGTTTGGTGTGTGTGTTTGCAGTTTGGTGGGTGTGTGTGTGTGTTTGCAGTTTGGTGGGTGTGTGTGTGTGTTTGCAGTTTGGTGGGTGTTTGTGTGTGTTTGCAGTTTGGTGGGTGTGTGTGTGTGTTTGCAGTTTGGTGGGTGTGTGTGTGTGTTTGCAGTTTGGTGTGTGTGTGTGTGTTTGCAGTTTGGTGTGTGTGTGTGTGTTTGCAGTTTGGTGTGTGTGTGTGTGTGTTTGCAGTTTGGTGTGTGTGTGTGTGTTTGCAGTTTGGTGTGTGTGTGTTGTGTGTGTGTTTTGCAGTTTGGTGTGTGTGGTGTGTGTGTTTGCAGTTTGGTGTGTGTGTGTGTGTGTGTTTGCAGTTTGGTGTGTGTGTGTGTGTGTGTGTTTGCAGTTTGGTGTGTGTGTGTGTGTGTGTTTGCAGTTTGGTGTGTGTGTGTGTGTGTTTTGCAGTTTGGTGTGTGTGTGTGTGTTTGCAGTTTGGTGTGTGTGTGTGTGTGTGTTTGCAGTTTGGTGTGTGTGTGTGTGTTTTGCAGTTTGGTGTGTTTGTTTGCAGTTTGGTGGGTGTGTGTGTGTTTGCAGTTTGGTGGGTGGGTGTGTGTTTGCAGTTTGGTGGGTGTGTGTTTGCAGTTTGGTGTGTGGGGGTTTGCAGTTTGGTGTGTGTGTGTTTGTTTGCAGTTTGGTGTGTGTGTTTGCAGTTTGGTGTGTTTGGTGTGTGTGTGTGTTTGCAGTTTGGTGGGTGTGTGTGTGTTTGCAGTTTGGTGGGTGTGTGTTTGCAGTTTGGTGTGTGTGGGTTTGCAGTTTGGTGTGTGGGGGTTTGCAGTTTGGTGTGTGGGGGTTTGCAGTTTGGGGTGTGGGGGTTTGCAGTTTGGGGTGTGGGTTTGCAGTTTGGGATGTGTGTTTGCAGTTTGGGGTGGGTTTGCAGTTTGTGTGTGTGGGTTTGCAGTTTGGGGTGTGGGTTTGCAGCTTGGTGTGTGTGTGCAGCATGCATGGTGTGAGAGTGGGGCAGGGTCTCCATGTGCGTGTGTGAGTAATCAAAAAAAAAAAGAGATACAAAAATAATACGTCTGCCGTGGGCTGTGATCAGAGCTTCCAAATGATGCCAAAAGTAACCATGTAAATGAAAACAAAGCGCAGTTTTTGGGGTGGAGAGAAAATGTGCATGGGGGGCCCAAGAAAAGGTTTCCCCAGGGGCCCAGTCAAAATTAAAGATGGCCCTGTATCTGGGGTCTGATTTTTGTCTAGGTATACATGTATCTGGGGGGGGGGGGGGCTGATTTTGTCTGGGTATACATGTATGGAGCTCAGTGGGAGCTGAAATGACCATAATGATTTATTTTTTTTAATGTAATGTTTCTTTTCAAAACAATTATTTGGAGATCTCTAGATTTTGATAAGACGTGTTAGTCCAGATGCCAAAATTAAGAGTATAGCAGTGCGTAGTGATACCTTTTTTACTGGACTAATGTAACCTTTAAAAGACAAGCTTTGGAGAGAATTCCTCTCTTATCTGTTAATTGTAGCGTTAGTCCAATTTAAAAAAAGGTATCACTACGTACTACTTTACTCTGGTATATATAATCTCTGAGTCTAACGGGAACACAACGCTGTTGTTCCCAACCAAATACATGATGAGACCATGGGCTGCTGTGATAGATTGTGATTTCATATCTTACTGTTACAGGGTTATTCAAAGAGATCCGAATTGCTTGAGAAAGGGAACCGAACAGTGAAAATCAGCGTTCGGTTCCCTTTCTTGGCCATTTGGCTATCCAGAGAGCAGGCAATTCACCAAATCCTGGCGAATTGCCTGCACATACGGTGCCTGTTCGGTGCCTGTTCGGGGGCAGTGAAATCCCCATAAAAAAGCACTGCTTCATCTATTCAGAGAACACAAACCAGCAGTGAAAGGTTCCCGAAATGCCCTGCCATTCGGTGGTTTAATTCGGCAGATTTATTCAGGCGAAACCCATAGGTTTCAATGTTAAAAATATTCCCGTTTTAATTCAATATCTAATAAACCGTTCATTATAAAATTCAGCAGGAAAGAGTCTCTTTATTGATTATTTTTTGGGATATTCAAAGCATTTTTTTGGATTATTTTTTTTTAATTTTTTTTTTTAAATTTACTTATTTTTTCTGTAACAGCCCTTATCATTCATTGGATTTTAAATGTAAATTTTAGACCTTTTCACTTAGTTTTTTTGCAAACAGCGTTTCACTTTTCAATCATTCAAGCAAACCGTTTTTCTAATATATTCACTGCCTTCGTCTGCGGTGTTGGCTTTTTTCCGGCGGCTACGCTGTGTGTGATCGGCTCCTGCTTGGGTTTTTCCGTGATTCTCGGTGGGTTAATCCAGATGTTTTTCTGCGGGTTTTCGGCGTGCATTCGCCGGGTTTTGCGGTTAGTTTTCGTCGGGTTTGCGGCAGCTTTTCCCTGCAATTCGGGGACCCTGTGGTACTTGCTGAATACACCGCAGGGTCACCGAAATGGGATCGGCAAAACAAACCGAATTGAAGAGAACGAAAAGTCACCGAACGTGCGGTGAATTTTCGAATCTCTTTGAATTACCATGTTAGTATCCTTTTCGTTTGCACTTCTCACAATATGGGGCTGGTATAAAAAAAAAATTCCAGGGCTGCTTTTTATTCCCAGTCCGGCCCTGTTTCTGTCTAGCTAGTATACCTGGCCAAGTCTAAGGACCAGACAGTTAGGGATTCTTCTACGGCTACCCTGTTGGTAGCTTTTGGGCTCTGTGTGGAGTGTTGGGCTTTAAGGACTGTGTGGTGGGATCCGGGAACCGTGACATTGTCCAGTTTAGGGAGTAAGCTGTGGATGTTCCAGTGCACAAATGAGAGTCTTTTTTAGTGGGGAGACTAAAGGTTGTATCAGCTGTCACGACAACTACGTGTGCCGCAGCGAAAGGTGCAGAGTTAAGCAACTCACTATCTGTCTATCCTAGACCCAGATAATGACTATGCGGACAATAATCCCCCGCGTGCGCTGACCCAATCGTTCTGGCAACGCCTCCGCCCGCAACAGACACGCAGAGCGTGATGAAGTGGTCCCAGGATTGCAATGCCGTACCCATCTTCTCTCGACCTGGGGTAGCGACTACGTTTCCTACAATCCTTACACCCACTTTCTTACTCTATTCATTATGCTGCCACCAGTTCTCACGAACACTAAGCAGGCTGCAGCGAAAGACGCAGGGTGAAGCAATCCACTATCTGTCTATCCCAGACCCAAATAATGACTACGCGGACATCAATCCCCGCGCGCTTACCCAACCGGCCTCCACAACTCACAATTTAGTAGATACTCGAGCTTAAAACAAAAAAACAATAATCCAGTCCCTTCAGTTAGCGTGGAGTGAATATCAGTCAGATCACAGAACTTAATAAGTTGTATTTATTATGATAAAAAAATCACAGTGCATTTTGTTACAAAAAGATGGATATGATAAATCAAGGATTACACATTACACACAACAGCAATAAAATAAAATGAGCAAAACACAGACCCTACTCACATGTCAGCAAGCTAGCATCGCTGACTCCTGGGGGCTGGAGATTGAAACATGGACAGACCATCACGCAGCGTGAACCCCCGTTGATCAGCACCGAGCCCATGCTTGGCTCAGGTATATATAGGCTGCCTTGTTCTTCCCAGGACAGCCTCCTATCTGAAAGAGCCTAGGCACTACATTTCCCAGACTACCCTCTCCTGGGCATGCTCAGTTCCCTTCGTCATTAACTTGATTCCCAAAGATTGTCTCTAGTGATCAAAGGATATGGCCGATTCTTTGAAATGCATGATCACGTACAAATTGGTGCTGTGGCGTCTGCGATGTGCCTTTTCCCTCTGCCAAGGTGTGAAATGCTTGCACGAGACCAAGGAAATGCCATTAGACCACCTGGGGGTAATTTCCCCTCCTTAGCCTGCATATCAAAGCAGACTCATTTCCCTGGTATTCTGCGAAAACCTGGGGATATCCTTTCACCAGGGCTCAGTGATAAACATCTTAATTACTTTCTTGGAAACTCAGGCATTTATTACTACCGCTGTGCAAAATGGCCACTGGTATCCCTAGATAGCCATAGAGATATATACATACAGATAGATACTTATATACATATCACGATAGATATACAGATCTAATCTGTCACATCAGCTATAGGACCAGGGTTAGATTCCACATCGTTTGCCAGGGAAAGTAGCAGAATAAATAGGAATTTGGACAGAGTTTTCTTTTGGTAATAATGTGATTGTACAGTTAGAGTGTGGGGTTAGGAGGGCTGGACTTTAGCACTCTCCACCAGCACTCAGCTGATAGGTTAGAAGAACCAAGCAGGCCATGGTGTACTAGGACTTGTTTTCCATCCTGGGGCAATTGGAAAGGTGTATGGAAGGAGAGGGTAGTTTTAGAGAGAAGGGAGGAGAAAGAAAAGAGAAGAAATATTGGGATAAACATTCTAGAGGGAGGTGGGGGTGAGAGCAGGTGGGTGGGCAATGAGTAAGTGTGGGAGAGGAGAGGAAGCGGGGAGTTAATGAGGGAATTGAGTGCAGCTGCATAAGGAGTGAGGCAAAATGGATAGGCAGTGGTCATATGATAGGAGGGTATAAACTAAATGAGAACCATGGGGTGAGGTGGGAACAAAGTCCAGGAGAAGCCAGAATGAGGTACTTGCCTGGGTGTGGAAATGATGGAAGGTTGCTTGCTGAGAAAAACGTACAAATAAGATCAGAGAGGGGTTTTGTTGCGTCATAAAATTCTTAAAACTCAGTGATTCAGAACAGGGGGGGTGGGAGAGATAAGAACAAATGGTTCGTAAGGGAGATTGTACAGAGTGTTGAATGTGCCTAGCTGCACATAAACTGAATACATAGAGCGATACATGCATACATATATACTGAGTAGCAATTAGGTCTACCAGCATAGGTCTGAAATACATAGGGAGAGATACAACATTTAAAATATATGTATACTGTATATATATATTACACGAGAGGGGCAGCACTCAACCTTAAATACGCTTTCAGTGCGGGTGCATCTCAAGACAACATGATCTACAACAAAACAAGAGGAGAGCACACCAAACATATTATTCAAACAACACAAAAGAAACCACAACAGCAGCTAAATTCATTTAAACAGAGATTTTCCAGATTTAACCCTTTAAATGCTTACAAACATTTCTTAACCCCTTCAAAAACACTGTAGTTCTTAACCCTTGCAATAATTCAATACTGAGCTCTGTTAAACAATGGTGGAAGTTTAGTTTGCAATGGATGGCCATGGATTGCGTAAGCCTGCCAACAGACAATATAAATATTATATATACACACACACAAACGCTGACAAATTACAGTGCAGTCAATAGTAAACATTCAAAAGCATAGGAGGCCAAGTATGGGCAATAGAGATCAGTCTGAGAATCACCTTGCTGAGAATAGTTAGTTGAACGATGGAGGCCTGTGTTGTTCTGATCCAGGAGAAGCCAGAATGAGGTGCTGCTAGGCGATAGGTTATAGTATTATTAGGTTTTGAAACCAGCAGTTTTTGGATAGTGCAGGAGACGCGTGTCATATACAGGGATTTTTTAGCACTCTTAAAATGGCCATACAATTTGGAAGTATTTTTAAAGAACGGGTTATGGGTCCTCATATAGGTTTCTCTTGTGTTATGTTACCTCATGTAAGGGCCAAATTACATTCTTCATGCAAAAACGCACGTGCAACACGTGAATTTGTGCACCCAGCGTTAAACATTAACGCGAGTAAATCAACGCTGGAATTACAATCATTGTGCATTTTTTCATCCGTCGAGCAATAACGCGCGTTAAAGGGACGCGCACAAATGTTCGCGCAGTAACGTTGCACGCAGAAATCAGTGTGCGGACTGTTTTTTTCACGTGATTCAGCTAATCAGAATTAAGAACCACAATTATCTCATGTTAATTTTTTTTTTTAAAAAATAATATGTTTTTATTGATTTTCACTTAAGTTTATACACCACAGTATATAATAACAGTCCAAAACAATAACAATGGGGAATAATACAATAGGTGCATGTATTCAACGTGTGAATACTGAAAAGGTTGTCATACCGAGTAACATCATATATTGTAAACCAAAAAAACATAAATTGTAAGCGTTAAGGTTCGCGTCTCATAGTACTTTAAACAACTGTGTTAGAAATACAGTAAAAGTGTCCCAAATAGTATGTATTTATCAAGGGTACTAGGTCAGGTCAATAAGCAAAGCCAGAGGTAAATAAAAAAGAAAAAAAGGGGCTATGGTATTTCAAATGTGACAGTAAGGTCTGATCCCTATTAACACTAAAGAACTGCTAATGCAGTCGCTTGGACATATAGTAAGTCCACCAATACCACGTAGTGAAATATTTTTCATAATTATTATCCATGGAAAAGAACATCTCCTCCATGTCTCGAACAGCGTATACTGCCATTATCCATTCCGTGAGGGTTGGGATCTTTGTGGAACGCCAGTGTCTAGGAATCAGGGATTTAGCTACGTTAAAAAGTTGATTCACGTTCAGTTTTTGCGCCTGTCAAAGTCAATCTGAGTATATATGCTGCAGCAATAATAAACGCACAAACAACTTCTCCATTTTATTGGTTTGGTATGAGTAGAATGTGTAACTATACTTTGCTGCCTTTTTTTTTTGGGCTGGTGTATTTGGATTCGGCCAGGTTGTTCAGATTTGCATTAACACCAGCTTTTAGGAGTTGCTAAAATTATGCGCGCAAAGGCTGTGCGGTAATTACCGTGAATAGATTGTAATACCATCCACATACCAGCGTACATTCGCATTTGCACTCACAATGTTAAGTATAGGACGCGCGCAGTACAGTAAGCTTGCGCAGGGTTCACGCACGTTCACCCGCGGTAGACGATTACGTGCGTTTGTTGCGCTGACAATGTAATACGACGTTCAGCGCAAAGGGTTTTACCCCTCGCGTTAATGTTTTTTTGCGCCGGCGCAAACGTTTGCGCGAAGATTGTAATTTGGCCCGTAGTGTGTCACCCCTCTCCTCTTAGATTGTAAGCTCTTGAGCAGGGTCCTTCCTCCTTCTGTTCAGTGTGTGTAACATGTATGTATATTTGTTGTTCTGTCTCTCCCATTGAACAGGGCCAAGGAATTTGTTGGCGCTTTATAAATGCTTGTAACTGTTATAAGGTGGAGTATTAATTAAGATCTAGTTTAATAGCCCTCTCCCCCTTTTATAACCCTTTTTTTTAATGAAGTTTTTTCTTTTATAGAGTTTTAACAAAATGTTTTCAGTAAGAAGCAAAACACTTAGGGCAGTATTACAATGTTGGTGCTAACTTAACCAGAGCTGTTGTAAACTGAAAACCTCCATAGGCTATAATGGCTCTGGGAAGTTTACAACAGCTCTGGTTAAGTTAGCACCAACTATGTAATATAGCCCTAAGACATTTAAGTATAAAAGGTACATATAACTTTGGGATCCACACATTTGGGTATTATGGGAGAGAGATAAAAAGGAATGTCTGTATAGAGAGGGAGAAATAGTAACCTAAACAAGTAAAAAATAATTGTAGCTCGAATTTATTAGCATTTCATTAAAGCTGATATTTTCATACATAATGTATTCATACGACAATGTGACAAAGATATAAAAATATGTGTGGTTTTCAGATACTCTACATACACAACATTATTTTGTGCAACAATATTCACAGACAGCCAGTTTATAATGTATATCGTACATATTAAAAATAACAATTATATATTAACATTTACTTATTTCTCAATAAATAATTTACATTGAATCAAATAATTGTTAACATTTACATATTTCTCATTAACTATTTACATTGTATCAAACAATTGTATGAATTTTATGATAATAATATGCAAGCCGGTTGCATGTGAATCCTCACACATTTAGTATGGATAATCTATCTGATCCCACTCATTCATTTTATTGCCTTTTCTCTTTCTACATAGAAAACAAACAATAACAGACAATATCAAGAATCCTGCCAGGACGATCAGTCCCAGCCCTATATAAATGTATAGTTTCCTGAAGGATGTGGTACGGATGACGCTGCAGGGTCCAGATGTGTTCGATTCTTCTACCCAGCTGTCTTCCACTGCATCCGTGGGGCTCTCCCCTGCTTTATTAAAAGCTACTACACAAACTCTGTATGATGTATCAGGTAGAAGGGCTCCTATGGAATAAAATCTGTATGAATCATTAAGTACTGGTCCTCTCTCCAGAATGGCCCCGGGAGTACCATACAGCACTCTGTATCCATGGACAGTAGACAATGGAGAGCACCAACTTACATCCACCTTTGTGTCCCCAGTTACTATTTGTCCCAACTGAGGAGCAACTGGTCGAATTGTTGATCCCATCAGGCCAGGACATAGGCAGTTGCTGTCTTTTCTCATTTGTATCTCCTTACATGGAGGTTCCATGTGCTTGCAGGGGTCATATGGACAGGGGTTCACAGGAAAACTTAGTGTTGCCAATGTCTCTTCCATGTCATCCTCATAGTAATCATCACCACTAGTGATATACAAAATACCATCTTGTGTGTTTCCTTGACTTCCTGTGTCTTCCGGGACCAGGGAGACTGAAGATTCATTGTTTGTCCATGATGGAACTATAGTTGTATTAGGCCTCAGGTTGTTATTTTTCGCATGTGTGGTGTCATCCCATGTTTTTGTGCCATTTTCTTCTCTTGGAATGGCTGTAGATCCAATAGAATCAATACAGAAGGGCAGATGAAACAGGAGGGAAGACAGATACCACAGCTGAAGACGGGTTATAAAAGAGAGTAAGGAAATAAGTAGAAAAGGGCCAAGAATATCAGGAAGAAAAGAGCCAAACACACAGTGGAAAGAGAAAGAGAATAAAAATAAACCGATTAGCACAATGATTCACTACTACATAGTGATAAAAAATACAACAAAACATGATTTATGCTGGTAAGTGACTCAGATTATAATTATTGGAACTGTAGGACTCTATTTTATCTGAACCATTAAACCAATGGCTCGAGTCACTATTCTACCCAAACAACACATTTTGATTGTGCCTGGGATGTTGTGGCAGATTACCGTAAAGTAACAGCTCCTATACGAGCTATTGAAACATAGTTTGCACTTAGGCCAAGTTGATTTTCTGCAAAGAATACTGACTTTCAGAGCTTGGTATTAATTGATTTTGTAAAATCACTTAACAGCTTAAAGTAAATACACCAAAAAATCCCAAAGTTACCTCCAGTCTCTAGGTGCAGAGGGCAGTGAGACCTGGTCATATGTAGCAGAACAATAGAAACAAATGGTTCCCTGTGTTCTTCTGCGGCCCCAGCGCAACCCCATATAAGTGAGCTTCAGGCAAAGCTTGCAGAGTGCCGTGCTTCACTTCATGCAGTCCTATGGACTGCAGGAGATGATATCAGTAGCAGTATTTATGTTGTATATTTTCTATTTGTTCCTGCATCCTTTCTTTATTGTATGTTCGCTCGTAAACCACAGACTTGGTCAAAGGCAGCCATGAAACTTGACAGCATTTAAATGAACGCGTCATGATCGCCCATTACAGAAAGGATACATTTTTACTTTATACACCTACGGGGTTATACAGAGAGAGGTGAAACTCAGGAGAATGACTGGAGAAGTGAAATTCTAGGTCAAAATAGCCAAACCAGAAACTTCTCCCATTTATCTCACTTTCCAAATCGACTATTTGGTCTAGATTGTTCTCTTCTCCTGCGATTCTCCTGGTTGTCACCTCTCTCTGAATAACCCTGCTAGTTTACACGGACCCCCACCTAGTTCTTCCAACATACAGTGGGTGATTGAAGCAGCCTACACCCGCACTGTTGTATTACACGACACATGGAATAACCAAACAAACACTATTCTGTTATTTAACCCCCTGCCGACTACACAAAATGCAAAAATCACTTAACAACCAATGTTTAAAATTCTGTGCAGGTAGACGGTCCTATATACATCTTTGGTTAACAAGCCCCTAATTTCAGGCAACAAGGGAGACGTAGCCATGATGCTAAACCTACATCCCAAGACTGATGGCCACAGGTGTCTTCCACATCACACTTACTACTACCTGAGAAAACAAACTATCAGCCAATCATGGGGCGACAGGCAAATATATCAACAGGCCCAACATTGACATGTCTATGACAGGCCAACGTCCCCTGCAATGCCCTGTCAATTGACGATCAAATAGATCAATTAGAAATAAAGACACTTCAAGCTGTGTGTTAGGAACACCCAAAACACAACAAGGGCAAATTGTTACAGTGTTACGTGGTTGGACCTCCAAAGTGACACTGACGCTCTGGCAGCAGCATCTACCCAATTATTCAAAGGAACAAACTACTCATCTTGAACATCTTTATAAAGTGGTCAGGATGTGGTAAATGCCCCCCCACCCCAATCTGGAGAAAATGGTGGAAGGTGCAAGGAGTTTTCTCCACCCTACCCAGCATTACCAGAATTTGGGAATTTGAATTTCCCGGCTGCCGGACACCAGATCGGTCACTAGTGATGCCAACTCGCAGAGAGCAAAGTGAGCGGTTTTAGAGAGGCAGCAATCGATCGGATCTATGAATGTTCACAGCTCTGATCCATTGTTCTTCGCAGCTACATGACCTGCGTACGTAAAGCGTTTAAGTCCGTAGCAGGGCACAATTGCAGTTCCTACGCTACGCAAGTTGCATAGCGCAAATCGCGTCAGATAAATGCAGGCAATTCTGGGTTTGGAAGCCTCTGACTACAGAGGAGGAGCTGCGCGCGGCGAGGGACAAAAGGTAGGTAAATTCACCTTAAATAATAAAAAGAAAAAAAATTGTATATTTGGGCAGCATCTCCCCAATTATACAAAGGGAACTCTATCAGAAATATAGTATCCCATTAAGAGCATAAAGGGGGGGGGGGTTATTTTTATTAAAGTGCCCCTTTAAGGCTTATTTTAAAAAGGCACCAGAACGACGCTTCAAATGACTGATGAAAAACATAGTCCGTTAACTCACCTGTGTCCGTCTGTTCATGATGAGTTTATTTCTGTTATTCTCTTTTTCTGGATGTGGTTTCCTTACGGTAGGTTGTCGTCTATTTGTGCTTTTGAACAATGTTCCCGTTTCTTTCTCCTGTACCTATAATGTAGCCACCTCTCTGCTGGTTCGCTGTATGATCTGCCTCTTCAGCTCTTATCAGCATATTTATATTATTCAGGGTAGTGAAACAAGTCGTGACGGGATCCATGAATCACTAAATTATTGTGAGGGAGTGGGGACAGGTGGGGGAATGGAACGTTACCTGGAGAAAGTGGTGCAATACATGAGCGTCACAGGAAGAGCTAAGAAAGTCATGAATGGGTTATATGTGAATCAGAAATCCTTTTTTTACATTGATGGCCAGGATTCCCAGACAGAACAGATTGTGACTGCAATAAAATACAGTTTTAAAACCATATGGAGAATGTGAAGTATAGAAAAACATTACCTTTAATTCTGCAATTAGATATATTTGTGTAAAAAATACTTCATGTATCAAATGCCAGGGATGTAATGAATCACTGGTATGAGAAAATGCATGTTTGCCCAAACGTAGAGGATTTGGGTGAGGCACGAGTCACGTATACTGTCTCACAACAAAGAAGCACTCGTACACAGGTAAAAATGGCACCTCGGGCTAAACAGGGATTGTGACAGAACACAATGTCACTGTGCGATTTGGAGGGGGCTGTGCGCTAGCCTCCTGCCCAGAGACTATGGCCCGTTAAAGAGACTATTGGGGGAACTGGTGGACCTTTTAAATATATTTGGTTTTCACTATTTTATATATCTGCCAGCTAACTAAAGATTTCTGATGTCTGTGTGTTATTCCCTGTATAGTGTAGATCTCTGTATTAGTACCTGCTACTGTGTAAGTTCTCTCTGTAAGAAATTCCTTTTGTTTACCCTTGCTTTCTCCTTCCCCCATTCTCCATTGTTTGAAGGTCCTGTGTAGCTATCTGATCTGTGATGTTAGCTGATTGATTGTATGCAAATGTGCTGGTCCTTGACTCTATCTGTCCTCTCTGTGAATAAACAGTTCTATTCTGACCAAGCTTGAAGTCACGGCTCATGATTTGGGGTGGAACAGGTCCTGCTGGAAGAGAGTGTGAAGATCCGTCTGATGATGTGGTGGGAAGCTCTTAATGCCGAGCGAATGTACAATGGCAAAATGATCCCCATTGGGCTACGTGAGGTACGAGATAATATTAGAGAGTCGTATGGTGGGCCTGGGAGAACAGCCACCAGAAGAGGATGTGCAGGAGCTCCGCAAACTGATTCTGAAGGAAATGGCACTAGAGGAAAGATACAGATCCTCCGATGCTATGCGGCAAAAGTTTAACCATGGCTAGCGGATGACAGCCCGACGGAAGGCTATGGCTACGGCAGTCTTGGACTGTTACATGAGAAGCTAGTGGAGGATCCAGATTTTGGGAGTGAATCGGAGTGGCGTCTGGAGGATATCTTGGAGTGCCGAGAGAGATGGAGCTCTCTGGCGATGTTTTGTTCCAGGAGGATGTGGGATTCCTTGGTGTTCAGGAATGGGAGTTGGAAAAAGCTTACAAAACGTTGTTAGAGTCCAATCAACAGCTAGGCTTGGCTCCCTTTGGTGGGGTCGACCTAGAAAGACCAGCAGACACACAGACCAGGGGGCAGAGCGCCAGTAGTTTCTGCCCAGCAAGTGCGGCAATGTTGGAGCGTCAAGAGGAGGAAGAAGGTCAGAGGTGCCCCCAGATGGTGGACACAGAGAATAAGGATCTTATCGACATTTCCATTGAGGAGGAACAGCTACAGGGGGACAGCCAAGCAATGCTAGATTACGGTCAGCAACTGGGCTCAGAGTTTATGCCCCTAGAGCAGCAGATTTCCCTTGAGGAAGAGCGGAAGGCAGCGGACATTACATGACCCGCAGAGGAAGAGGCTGCGGTCCTTCCCATGCAGCCCAGAAGATGTGGGACAGTTGGCCCAGATTCAAAGTTTGTATCGGCAGGCGCTCCAGCGTTTACGGATTATAATTTATGTACTGGGGAGCGGTTCCCCAACCCAGCGGAAAAGCTGGCATCGCAACAGAGGGCATCTCTGGGAGCGAGAGCTGTTCGTACCTTTCCCCAACTGCAGGTAATAATCCCAGGAGGGGAGACAGCTGTTCTCACTCCTCAACAGATTGAGCCCCAGCGTGAGGATGGGGGTGCCACCTTTTTCCAGTCAAAGTGTGCTGTTGACCCTCTTCCCCAGGATGTGGGAGACATTTACTGTGGGATTATAGATGAGACTATGGTTTCCAAGTGTGTACCCTCTGAGTGCTGGGCAGTTGGCGCAGATCCCCAGCCATCTCCTGATGAAACACCAGCCACCCCCCATTCTCTCCAGCAGCTGATTGTAATACCAGGATATGGGGCAGCTGTCATTTCTCCTGAGTGGACAGCACAATCTAGGGGAGACTGCAGAAGCAGTTTTGCTCCCCAGCGCACAAATCAAACTTTCCTGCAGGATGTTTTTCTGGGGTGGGAGTTTGCGACTAATGCAGGTCTAGACCTGTGGGAGGTCGAGGACCTGCTTAGTCTGTTTTGGAAGGGGGAAATATGTGACAGAACACAATGTCACGGTGCGATTTGGAGAGGGCTGTGCGCTAGCCTCCTGCCCAGAGACTATGGCCTGTGAAAGAGACTATTGGGGGAACTGGTGGACCTTTTAAATATATTTGGTTTTCACTATTTTAGATATCTGCCAGCTAACTAAAGATTTCTGATGTCTGTGCGTTATTCCCTGTATAGTGTAGATCTCTGTATTAGTACCTGCAATTGTGTAAATTGTGTAAGAAATTCCTTTTGTTTACCCTTTCTTTTGTTTACGCTTTCTCCTTCCCCCATTCTCCATTGTTTGAAGGTCCTGTGTAGCTATGTGATCTGTGGTGTTAGCTGATTGATTGTATGCAAATGTTCTGGTCCTTGACTCTATCTGCCCTCTCTGTGAATAAACAGTTCTATTCTGACCAAGCTTGAAGTCACGGATCATGATTTGGGGTACCAGGAATCTTCTGCCCGCTGGGCCAAGGAAAGGCTCCAGGTCTACAGCTTCGGCTTATTTCTGGGGACGCTAGTCAGGCTCTCTACATGCACCGGGCCTTGAGCTTCGGCTAAGGTACTAGAGAAAGGTGCGAGAGTCACAAGGAGAAACTGGGTGTCCAGTGAGGAAGCAGCATTTGGCAGATGTGACCCTGTCCGGGCACAGAGATCTGTTACAGGGATCCAGCACAGGGCTGCCCCAATAAATCCAGGGACTACTGGGAGGTGCAAAAAAATAAATAAATAAAAATGGATGACAATTTTATAAAAGAAATGCACATTTGTTCAAAAGGCTTTTTGTTTAATTATTATTATTCTTTATTTATAAAGCGCCAGCATATTCTGCAGCACTGTACAATGGGCACAGTATAGACAGGGTTACAATACATTGAACAACAACATTTTGACAAACCAGTACAGGAGGAAATGTGTTGCCCTATTCCCGTGGGAACTCACAATCTAGAAGGGTTGGAGTGATTTAACCTCCCTGGCAGTTATCACGAGTGTGTCTCGGGGTTAAATTTCCCCGCTGAGAGCGGTAACCCCGAGACCCACTCGGGCTGGATACATCACCTCTCCCTGCGCTCCCTCCTGATCTCTGCAGCCTCCTCCGGCGATCGCGACCTCATACTTCCTGGATTCCTTCTCGGGAGGAGGGAACCAGGAAGTAATGAGGTCTTGGTCGCCGGAGGAGACTGAGGGGGACATTGAGGGAGCACAGGGAGAGGTGATGTATCCAGCCGCATCCCGAGTGTGGCTCGGGGTTACTGCTTCCAGCATATGAATTTAACCCCGAGCCACACTCGGGATACCGCTAGGGGAGCAAAAAAAACAAAAAAAAAAACACTGCTTTCATCCAAGAAATTTAAAAATGAATAGACCACCAGGGAGGTTAAGGTTAACCCAAACCCTAACATTCTGCGTCATTTTAAGGCAACAGATTCTGCCCCTTCTTTTGATATGAGCACAAAGAGAAATTGTTTTTCAGTTTTATTTATTTATTTCCCCCCCTGGGATTTTTTTTGGGTGGGGGAGGGGGGTGGTCAGGGGCACTCTAGGTCTCTGTCCCTGCAGACTTTTGATGTGTAAATCTAGCCCTGGGTGTAAGGAACCTCTCTAAGATAGTTCCAACAGGCACTGCGTGCAAAGAACGAAAAAACTGTTTTGCGCCTAGTCCGTAACAGAGTGACTACGTGGACCAGACGTATCCAGCCTGCTCCATGTATAAAACATAACAAGAAAAAAAGCTGTCCTTTCTGATCACCACTGTAGCTCCCTGTGAAACAAAACACAGAGGTTTTGGTTTACTTAAATGGCCTTTAAAGTGTAAGCTCAGACGCCACGTCACGGCACCTCTGGGTCAGGTGAGTCCTACCTAATGACACCAAGAGCTGCTTTACTAAGCAAACCACATATGCTCGCGCTGCTTATCAGTCATGAGACAGACTGGTGGGTTTTCATTTATACCATCACCAGGGACAATTCCACTTTGGGATAAAAAGAAAAACACGGAAAGAGGCAGCTGCAATAATGACCTGGCTGGGGATACAACAAAGATACATACAGTATATACAGAAAAAACAGTTTGGCGCCTGTATGCAATGACCCCATTAAAGCTAGAAGAAAGTAAATTATACTAGTTATTCATTTGCGGTTATCCGTTGACCAACAAGAAAAATGCAACAGGTTTAAAGTATTGCAAATCGTCTTACAACACATAATGTACCGTAAAAACAACATCCAAATGCGGGTATAGTGCAATAAACAAAAAATATTCTCAGAATACATCCAACAACGGCATTTAGTTTATTCTAAAAACGGCTAAAGAATGTTTATGTAGAATAAACGTGCGGGTTCTTCCTCGGCTCAACTGAAATTAAAATAACTTTAAACAAAAAATTAACCAGCTTAAAATTCCAATTCACTCAATTGTTAAAACAAACGTAAAATGTGAAGGTCTCTGCCAGTGTCTGTGCATGTCTTTCAGTGTCACCCTAGGTTTTTGCCAGTGTCATCGTACAAAGAACAGAAGGGGCATTACAGCTTTTTCTCCTAGGGCAGATTTATTTTAAGTATATCAAGAAACAACGTTTCGGCACCTCCTGAGCCTTTTCCAAGTTTGACATGTACATTGCATGTTCAAGACTATACAGCAACATAAACAGTATTCAATCTAGAAATTGATGGACTCAACAACTCCCCCTGGAACAGTGCATGAGTGACCACCGAGTTTACATTGTACCCCCTATTCCATGGTTGGTGTTAAATGTCAGATGCGAATGGAAAACCTGAGAATCTGCAGTTTTCCATTTGTGACTGTCGTTTAACACGTGTCAGGGCCATAGGAAGGGTGAGGCACGTGCCTCGGGCACAGCTGTGAAGGGGCGCAGCCATGGCTCGAGACCTGCAGTAACGCTGCGGGAACGCAGGTTGCGGGAACCTGCGTTCTCGCAGGACTCGAGCCATGGCTGCGCCCCTTCACAGCTGTGAAGCTGTGGCCCCGCCCGAACCGGAAACGATTGCCGGTGGCCGCGAGCTTCCTACTAGAATGGCCGCTGACAGGAAGTGCAGCCGCTCGGCTGGGATCTAACAGCCAGCCGCGATCTCGCGAGATCGTGACAGGCTGTTTCATCGATCCCATCCGAGCGGCTGCACTTCCTGTCAGCGGCCAATCTGGAAGGAAGCACGCGGCCGCTGGCAAAGTGCGGCGGCTTGAGAGGTTAGCTGGGGACACTATCCATGAGACCTGGGGGCATTATCCATGAGACCTGGGGGCACTATCCATGAGACCTGGGGGCACTATCCATGAGACCTGGGGGCATTATCCATGAGACCTGGGGGCATTATCCATGAGACCTGGGGGCACTATCCATGAGACCTGGGGGCACTATCTGGGCGCACTATCCATGAGACCTGGGGGCACTATCTGGGGGCACTATCCATGAGACCTGGGGGCACTATCCATGAGACCTGGGGGCATTATCCATGAGACCTGGGGGCACTATCCATGAGACCTGGGGGCATTATCCATGAGAGCTGGGGGCATTATCCATGAGAGCTGGGGGGCATATCCATGAGCTGGGCCATATCCATGTGAACTGGGGCAATATATACCCATATGAGCTGGGGTCAATAATATCTATATGAGCTGGGATCAATAATATCCATGTGAACTGGGGAAAATAGTCTGGGGGCTCAGTGCTGTGTATATTATTCTGGGGGTGTATATTATGCTAAATGTTCTTTTGCTATACATGCATGTATTCTGTGTGTACTGTATTTGTACATGTACTGTGTGTGCACTATATATGTAGGGCCCCATCACCTCCTTAACGCTAGCACTCACACATGTGAGCGTTGGTGCTAGGTTAAATGAGGTTACTGCATGCTGCCCATATCACATCCTAGCACAGGACCCTCATATTACAATCCCAACGGTAGCAGGTTAAAAAAATCCAGGAGATTCTGCTTTTCAGCTCGAGGTTACTGTACTTTGCGCTCCCTATACTTAACATGGGGAGCGCAAAGTCCTAACGCTAATTACCATCCTGCCATAGCTACAAAAGTTGCCCACAGCTAGACGCTGGTGCTAAGTGATGCCGCTTCTGCAGAATCAGTCAGCACCAGCTGGAACCCCCCCCAAAAATCACATACTTGCCGCTCATCCCACAGCGCAAAGGGTGGTCCGATCCACTGCTTCTGGTCGCGGGGAGCATCCAGGAGCTTAGCACTGCACCACTGGTTGGGGACTCTGATTTTTAAAATTATGTGGGGGGGGGGGAGCACAATTTTCTGTTTTTGCCTCGGGTGCAAAAGGAGCTAGCTACAGCTCTGCGTGTATTACGACAGTCGCTTTCTCAACAGCTCTAGTCGTAATCAGGGCAGCCACTAGGGGGTGACAGCCCATGATATGTTCAGGGGCCCAGCGGCTCAAGGCGGCCCTAGTCCTTACCAAACACTGTGTCACTTGTTGAATTGCCGCAGATGTAATGGCCCCTCTGTGTGAAGCTGAACTCACTGATCAGGATGCCAGGAAATTTCCCGGTGGGACGGGGCAACTGAAGCCGGTAAAAGCACTCTGGCTAATCACTGAGGGTGTGATTAGTATGGTCTGCATTAGGTATAGGTGCAGAGCGAAAACTCTCCCACCAAGAAACACATTTTATTCACCAGGGATGTAACCCATTGCCTGTAAAATAAGGTAAAAGGAAAATGAGGCAATTTATTTTTATTTTTAATTAGTTTATGGAAATAGCCAGCTGTGGGAAGAGGGGGCCCGACCAGTGGTTCAGTAAGAGGCCCCATGATTTCTTAAGGCAGCCATGGTTGTAATGCTTGTTTGGTCTTAAATGAGAACACCAGCAGCGATGGACTCCTTGGAGAAAGCGGTAAACTTGCATGAGTGAGATCCGGCGGGGACAGCAGAGGGATGCGCGTAGGAACATAGGGAACTATTACAATAGTTCCCAATGTTGATTTGCTTTTCAGAATGAGAAAGGGGCAAATTGCACCGCTCTTGCTACTAAGGCTAATGTCAGACGAACGGAGTCTGAGCGCGTGCATCACGGACGGACGTACTGATGGAAGATACTGTAGACCCCACACTGTCCGTTTTTTTTAACAGATGTAGAAAAAAGGGAAATATGGGAATCAAAATTAAAAGACCGGTACAGTCAGACAGAGCAAAAAAATTTCTTAGCGTCAACGTGATGGACGTCGCAAGCTAGGCTTGTTATCTTCAGCAAACAAGGGAGGAACATCCATTGTTCTTAATTGATTCTGGTTGTAAGAAAAATAACCAGATGTTAGATCAGATGGCCTAGAAGTGAGGGAACACAATGACAACTGATCATATTTTATTATATGTACTCCAGGGCATTGTGTTTATTTTGTAAGATCGAAACTCTGAAACCCACATAAACATTTAAACAATGGGTTGCCCAATGGAAAAAACCCAGAGAAGGTTAAATGGCTTGGATAAACCAGCTTGTAATGCTATACTATTCGGCGATACGATCGAACACTATATGGTATTTGAATATTTAATTTATGTGGTCAGTTATAATAGATAATCTGGGTGTTTTATAAAAAGACAGAGGCCATACCACATTCAGTTGATTATTACATTATAAATGTTAGTACACAAGACATTTCTTAAGCAGATTAAGTCTGGTACTTCTGAATCTCAAAGACGATATCACGAATGAATGAATGTATGAAATGCACACACACGCCGTGGCGACGTATGCCGGCGATTCAACAATAGAAATAAATTTTGATTTGTTAATAAAATCTATGGAGTCCCGGGATATAGGAATAAAACGACCCCAAACCAGTAAAAGATTGGCCAAATACATAAATTAATTCCTGCAGAAGGATGATGGTTGATCTGAGAGCGCCATCTGCTGGCCAGGTAATATAACACCTGGATAGACCCCTGGAGTTAATGAATATATATATCCTCCAATCAAATGAGGCCACATAGTGATGGGCTAGATCTAAAACTGGGCGTAAGACCACTATATAGAGGGGACACTCCAGAGAGAGGGGATCAGACTGAGAAAAGCTTGGGGAGAGACCTGAGGGACGCTTGGAGGGGAGAAAGGGCAGATACCATCAGCCCCCCAATAAGACGTGATCACACCCTAATCTTCCACCACTCTATCTTCACTAACCGGATGGTAAAGTATACCTGAATAACTTGATATCCATTTTCTAATTGCATAGTCCTTACTTTAGATGTCCATCACAAATTAAAAGGAATATAAATGAATTATTTTGCTGTTGAAGCCTAATCAGTAGAATAGTATCAGCCTTTCCGCTCCACTGCAGAGGAGCGCTAAGGGAGAGACTATTACGGCTGCCTACTTGAGCCATAATTTAGTGAAATTTATATTCCAAGAATACTGGATGTGGACATCTCAAGATCAATTGTGTACCCATACGCTGGAACCGTGAAATAGTTTTTATATGTCAAGTGCCGTCAGCCCCATTAGTAAAACTAGCATAACTCCTTCCATATCGATCTTGCGGCCCTTTCGATTGAATGCATGTAAGTCAATAAGAAGCTTTGGGTTAACGTATATTGAAAGAAGTGCTGTGATTGATCTGTGGAAGAGATAGTCTACCTATCGAGTGTATTGTGTATCTCCCTGAAGGAAGTTGCATTTAGTGAATAGGCCCCCACAATAATAAAATTGTGCTGCAGGTGATGCCCAGTAACTGAGTGTTTATTTTAGCCAGGTGGAGGATTGGTTTATAATGGGAAAGGTTTAAGTGAATAGAATAGAGCTTGGTGTTTAAGAACTGAGGTGTGTATATCTGTGGTGCGGTCTATAAACCTAAAATATTTGTCCATTAGATTATTGCGTGTCGCAGTTTCGCTACTAATCACGATCTATAATTACTTGTGAAATTGTATCTTGCTAATCCGTTGATAAGATATGATTGTATGAAACTTGACGTGTGAATAAATTTTGGTTTGAATTGTTTTACCGTTTAAACAGTCTCAGATCATCTCTATTGATTTTATTGTGTCTAAAAATATCTAGATATCAAAAGAACTCGGGATAACGCGCCATATATTTGTTAAGACGTATATTTATTGATTGGTTATTAATCCCTATCTTAAGGGTAAAATACCAACTTATACCACTGGTATTGGTGGCACGGTCAATAATTATATATATTTTATTATCTCTACAATAAGAAAAATACACATCATAATTAATATATCCCTGACCTATTAAAGAAGTCAATAATCTCTACAGTGTCCGTCGTAGCGCTTTTACATTGAGGCCTAAATGGCATCTGTTGCCACCTGCGTGGTGCGTGCGCACTTCGGTGCGCACCTACTTTGTGTGTTGGTCTCTATTGATCACAAATCAATGTTACAACGGACATTAAACTGTTCGGAGACATGGACGTGATGACTGCGTTCGCCTGATGCTAGCCTAAGGCATCTAAGGTGAATATGCCATTTTTAGGTAGGGTCAGCCTAAGCAATAGTGCAGAAACGCAATCACGTAACACCTGCCTTTGAAAGACTTTATTCTTGCAGTAAAACATTAGAAATTGAGAATGAACTGGCTGGTATAGCTCGCTCGCCCTCTGCTAGGGGCACATTAATGTCTCCCATACAAAGTATAGGGGACCTCAATATACAGTCACCAGATGCAAGCTCAGCTTAAACATGCAATAAAAAGAAACAAGCACATAGAAATCTGTTCGCATGCTCAACATACAAGACAATATAAAAATCATTAGCTCTACTCCAAAGTAACATGAACCTTAATTATGTATAAAGTAGCAAAGTTTCTATTGTTCATCTGATATTTTCAAGCTGGTATCAGACAAGATAGTCGCAACCTTGTGGATGTTGGTAAAAACCTCAGAAATATTATTATGACACCGAGTAGAAAAAAATAAATAAATAGACTACTAAGATTTGGATGCTAGTAAAACAAGTTGTATTTAAATTAGAATTCAGATTAGGCGCCTTTGCATCATTTTTGGGACATACCTAGGGCAATTTTCTTTTTTTATCAGTTTAAACTTCAGTGTTTCTTATTATTAGGGTTAGGGTAAGATTTTTGCTTGTATAAAGGTTACTTTCAGGATTAACCCTAATATTTTGCTTCATTTTCATCAGCAGATTCTGCTCTAAGGAACAATTCCTCAACAATTGAATTCTCCTCGAGAAGCTTAGGATAAGTCAGAGTGATGGGACAGAAATGAAAAGAACAGGTCTAGGTCAGAGAAAGGTGAAACTCAGGAGAAGTGAAAATTCTAGGTCAAACCAGAAAAATTCTCCCATTTATCTCACTTTCCATATCGGCTACTTGGTCTAGATTCTCTTCTCCTGAGGTTCACCTTTAGTGAATAGACCCTGAAGTTTAATGTAAAGCTTCGACATTCAAATGCTTTCTTGTCCTGCATGAAAAGAAGCCAGTGGAGACTACCCACATATATCCAGAAGATCCGGAAGAGTGGTAACCACACATCCTGACTGCTTAGCAGAAGCTTTCAAAGATAACTAGTCTGCCCTTTAGAATCTCCCCAAACTCGATAACTCACAAGCCACAGCTGCTTTTAGAGATTACATTGGGTCAAGGTTGTGTAGGACGCTCACAGAGACAGAGACTTGGATGGACCCATTGTACAAGAGTTTAGGACCTGATGAGCAGCTGGTTAATTACAAACTCAGTTCTCGCTCATGTCGACTCAGGTTTTGAATACCAATGGAGGGGACCACCTTCCACCCCCACCCATTAACTGGCCTGATCATTGTTTTGCCGAACCCCTCGAATGCGCCAGTATCAGGCCAATATTCTTATTAAACGGGGGGGGGTCATTGAACGTCGATCGAAGAGCTTCTCAGAGCAGCCGAAACCACTTCGGTTCATCCAGATCAAGTGGACTTTATCCTGAGAAAGGAGGCACGAGGAGGGACTGTCTGGGTGTTTTTAACAATTCATTCCGGGGGTTTCATGAAGAAAGCCTAGTGCTGAACACAGTTGCAGGATGGTTGAAGATTGATTGGCTGTAGTCTCGGCCGAAAGGAAAAAAAATCCTATTTGGCACAGATACAATGTAGTAATCAGCACAAAAAAAAATAATTAAAAATCTTATCCTGATACAACCAACCATACTCTCCACTTACCTTTGTATACATTTCTTTACAGCAGAACCTTTTATATCCTATAAGTCAAACTAAATGTATAGAACTTACAAAATACCATCAGGGTTATTCAGAGACAGGTGAAAAGAAGGAGACTGGCTGGAGAATGGAAAATTCTCCGTCAAAAATCACTGATTTGGAAAGTGAGATGAAAAGGGAGAATTTTTCTGGTTTGGATATTTTGACCTAGAATTTTCCATTCTCCAGCCATTCTCCTGCTTTTCACCTCTCTCTGAAAAACCCTGCATGTTTTAGATATTTTATATGTATTTATTTCCAAATATGTATCAATCTGCATATATTATTGCTTGGCATTGATACAAGCATTCCTACCAGTAGCCCACATTTCTCACTTTTCTACCTTACATCTATTTTGCCAGTGAAACGTTTACCATCATAAAAAGCAAATTTCCAAGACGCACGACAAGATTTGAAATATTTTCACAATGTGGTCGTCACACTTTGTGATACAATGAGCTGTGCATGGATAATTTCCCGGCTTGTAAGAGTGAGTAGTGCAGTACTTTCTACACCACCAGCTCAATGAATGACATGTGCCCAGACATCTGCTCATCACAGCAGCATCCCGCATGCACAAGTTCCCTTTTTTTTTGTCTTTGGGTGGTACAAGTTCAAACGTGGGACACATACAATCATACCGTTTATCCCAGAAATGGATTCCCTAAATCGAGCAGATTTGCTGATGGAGCAGCAGCTCCAGGCCCATGTCCCAGAATAGGCCCAGAGAAAAAATAAGAAATGTCTGCATTGATGGAGATAATGGGGTCCAAATATCCAACATCATAGCAGCTACAGGGTCATGTGAGGTATCACTGGAAAGGCCAGAGCATGGCCTTTCCAATGATACTAAACATGACAAGGTTTTTTGTAACAATAAAAATAAAATAACTTTTTTCTTTCCAACTCAGCAATACTTTCCACTTTTCAATTATAAAGTGAACAATGATGCTGCACTAACTCACCATCTCAAGTGTGAAGGTAATGGCACGATCTGTTATTATGAATTGTTACACCAAAAACCGCCACACTGCAGCAAAGTGCACGGGGGGGGGGGGGGACTTTGGAACCCTGCGTCACTAATCTTTACACCTTATAAAGTCAAGGGAGGTGTCATTGGACAGGTCAGCTTCTGGCTTTTGCATTGATACCAAACGTTACCTTGTAAAATCTAAAAGAAAGGAAAACCCAAAAAACTTTTTATCTACTTATTTTTAGTTCCAATGCAATGGCATTGTCCATGTGTCACGTATAAAATGAGCAATACCACTGCCATTACTCACCTTCTCATTTCCCACGCTGGGAGAAAGGTCAGTGTTTTATACATAGTCATATTATTCATAAAACAACATCCTCCAAAACACATGGGAAATATTTCATTTTTTTGGTTAAAATTGTAGATTTTCAGAAAAATGCAGTAACAGGATCCCCTTTAATTTTTTTTTTTTTTTTACCAATAATGCCCTATTTATATAACCAAAGTTTTGGATGATAAAATGTGAAAAAAATTTACACGCCGTAAATGATTGATATCTGAATTTAAATTTACTCGCACAGTATCTGCCTGGTTAGATCTACCTGTATCTGCACTATTAAATAACCTAAAATAGGTTTTCATTTCACTAAATTCCAATAAAAGCCCACCAAAATCTTCAACTCCAGGCCCATAGACATCTTAATCCGGTCCTGAGCTGATAAGTTTCTATAATGATCATCTCAGCATGACTACTGGGACGGCTACTCACATTGAAGAATCACTGCTTGGCTAAAATATACAGGTTATTCAACAAGCATCATTCCGGCACTGTACATTCACATAGTACCATGGTGATACTCGGCTATCCAGAGAAGCAGAATTCAGCAACAGCAGGCGAGGTTGATGCAAACATTGGTGAGCAACAGTACCACCATCACCTTTTCGTAAAATAAATATCTACAGGCACTTTCTATTAAGCGTTGTTAGCAACCTTGGTGAATATACTTCAGCGATTTATAAAGTGGTCTTCATGGAATTCTAATAGCAACTATGGTAAATAGGGTTGCACCGATACCACTTTTTTTTTTTTTTTTTGGACCGAGTACAAGTACCGATACTTTAATGTCATGTGACGGCTTTCCAATAACCAATTTAGGATGATCCTGAAAGTCTGTCCAATTTATGTTAATATTGAAATGTATGGCCAGACACCCCATTTACCAACTGCACAGACACCTCAGATACATGTATAACCACTCAGACCTCATATGTATACCCACGCAGATACATGTATACTTGCAGACCTCAGACCAGATATACCCACTCCGATACATAGATTCCAGACCAGATACATATACACAGACCCCAAACCAGACACATATACACAGATGCTGGGGCAGCTGGTTGGATGCATTAAAAGAATTTGGCCAGCGTTCCCCCTGGCTGGCCACATTGCTGAGTGGCTGCAAGGCAGTGATGCGCTCCTGTGAGAACTTGCGACTCCCGCGAGATCTCAGCAGGAGGCAGCAGCACAGCCGGAGGGGAATGCTGGCCAAATGCTCTTAATGCATCCGGGCAGCTTCCCCAGCCCCTCTGATACCGGCAAGCCGGCCCAGCGCTGGCTTCCAGGTATCGGGGGCATTTGCACGAGTACAAAGTACTCGTGCAAATGACGGTATCAGCACATCCCTAAATGGTAAATACAGTTAACCAACACAACTTATTCTGAAAACGGCAATGTGACAGTTGTGATGTTTAGGCTACATAAACAGGGATCTCAAACTCTGGCCCTCCCAGATTTTTTTTGGCCTTCAAGTCCCATAATTCTTTGAATGCAAAAGGATGGCTAGAGAATCAAGGGAGTTGTAGTTCAGAATTATTTGGGGAGAGGGGGCGGCAGAGTTTGACATCCCTACTCTAGAACTTTTGCCAAAACCACATTGAAAACTATGGTGGAAAGAAGTGAAACCTCAGAGGTTGCCCGAACAAAATCCATTATTCTTAAGAAAAAAGTGGTTAGTGAATAACCCAAATCTCTACCGTAATGAGGGTGTTTTCAGTCCACATAGACCAGAATAACCGCTTTCTGCTGGGGGGGGGGGGGGGGGAAATAAAGCTGATGGAACCTTATGAAGTAGGTTTTATGATTTTATTTAACTTTTAATAAATAAAGCAATTTAAAGTATAAACTTGCAACAGATATGTTAAAACCACTGACACTTGCCGTCACCCATCAATCGCGTATTCTCCCAATAAACAGGATGGCTCTGCACAGAGTGTGCCGATAGGCCAGTAAGTAATAGCAAATACATTTCAGGACACCATTATCCCTGGCTTGTAGGAAACTAACCCAGCTTCTCTGGCATGCTGCTGTGCCAGGACTAGCACTCCAGATCAATTTAGTCAAGCTTGGCTTCTTTTGTGGCATAGAATTCTAGATTCATGTGCTCAGATACAGGGAAAATGGTTATTGCGGCTTTCTGAAGCTAGAAAGCAAACATTGATCAGACAGGACACCTCTGGACATTCTACGTATTCCAGGGGAAAAAAAAAAAAATCCAACCCATAACATTTTGTTTTAACCCCTTTCAGGCCAATGAAATAGGAACTGGAAAATGTTTTTTTTTTTTAAAGGAAACCTAGATCTAAAATGTATTAAACACGGATGTAACACTTTGGAAAGCTACAAAGAATCTGAAAGATTCAGACTGAAACCACAGGATGGTTATAGGGTTAAGATGTCCTGTGTGCATGCGTGAAATACAAAAATGCAATTTAATAGAATTATTGGCGGAGGCTCTAGTTTTTTTTTGTGTTTTTAAACAAACATATCCCTTACAACATACATTGAGTAAACACTGATATTTTGTTCCCGTCCTGGGGAAAGAGGAATGCAAACATTGCTCCAGATTACTGCAAAAAGCCCAAATATACTCGGAAGCACGGCTGGCTGTCTTATACACGCACTGCTCGCTTTTCTTCTGGGTAAAACAGAGTGTTAAGCATAGAAGAGAAAAAGAACATTGTATTGCAATTTAAAAAATAATAATAAATAAACTTCTAAAAGATGAAACCGTATGTTCTCTATGAACTACTCGGTACCCTATAAAAAGAATGTAGAAAAAAACATACAAAAAGAGAGAAGATTTTGAAGAAAATACATATGCAAAAATATGTCATAAATGAAAAAAAACAATGTAACAGGTAAACAGATGTTAAAGAATTCCAAATCACTGAATGTTCTATCACTATTACCAAGGTGTCAAATGTACGTAGGGTTAATTACTTCATCACTACCCTATAGTATTCCTGTTATGGTTCAGGCTCAGAGAAGCAATTGGAAGACAATCAGGAGGAATCCCTTTTCTTGGTCATGCTTCAAAAATGTAAATAAATAAAAACACCCTTTGTTATTTCATAGCAGCAAAGAGGTCTTCGATTTGCCTCTTTTGCTTCAGCGAGGCGTTCGTTGGCGAAGAGCTGTGGTTTGGGCATCATTTTGTGGATCCCTCTCTGCATCCATAAACTCTTCCACATCTGTGTGAATATGCAAGGGATTCCTGCCATCCTGATGCTCGGACGTCTGTGTAGTCACATTATCATCATCTGCTTGACCTGAGCTTGGAGAGGACGCTAGAAAACAATTCAAGAGGTTAACATATACTCAACGGTACCAAGTCCCATCTAGGTCCCTTCCTCTGAATGCAGGAGGATGCCCTAAAATGCAAAAAATGTGGTGTCGCCAACATGGATGCGCCTACCTCACAAAATACATGTACATCTCATAGATTGTAAGATCCCTTGGGAACAGGGTCCCCCTGAATCAGGCCGTATCATCCATGTGTGGTATTCTAATGTATCAAACCCATGTACACTGATCTTGTAAAGCGCTGCAGAAAATGTGGCGCTATATAAATAAAAAGGCAAAATAAATATCAGTGGCCAATTCATTTACATTGCTTGATGGCACCAAGTTGCCCCAGTAAGGGAAAGCCTTCCTAACCAAGAGGATGAGCTGCCTGGGAAGGAAACTTTTCTTCGGTTTGTCAGTAGATTTAATGCCTGTACACACTTATTGCACCTTTAGGCCCGTGTCAGACGAGCGCACAGATCACGTCCATGTTGCCGCACATTTGTACGTCTGTTATAGCACATAATTATGGACCAATGGAGCCACACACCCGAAGTACGTCCGCACCGAACTGCAGACGCGGCAAACAAGAATGTAAATCCGCTAGAACGGACGCGCAGAGTGCGTTGCGTCCACAACGCTTTGTGTGTGAGTGATGAATGAGGTCAGACGGACTGTATTTTTGACGGACAAAATGATTATGCATTATAATTTATTTTCCCTGCTACATCCGTCAAAAATAACGTCAGTGAAAAAAACGGACTGTGTGACCACTACCTTGTCGTCTGTCATAAAGTATGTCCGTTGAGCATGGACGCACAGAATGCGCTCGTCTGACCCTAGCCTTAGAGTTGACGACTGAATACAAAAATTATATTTCTCAGATAAATTTCAGGTCTTGCTCTTCAGAGAACAATCTTGTGGTGGCTTTAGAACAGAGTCCTTTAAAACTCACCTGTGCTAGTTATGGGCTCCCCGGCTTCACCGTGTCCTATGGTCTCAGCTGCCGATGTGTCAGGATCGTCTGTTGGAGAGGACACTACAGTTAGCACAGAGCAAATCCTCCATCTCACACACGCACTCGTTTAATGTACACAGTAATTTTTTTACGGGGCTTCTACAGCAATTTCACATCAAATGTAAAATATTTAACCCTGTAGGGGTTGGGATTTCCCCAGGGTGCCCGTTTACGAACCAGAAACTATGCCCATTTCAGAGGGCGGTTAATAAACCAATAACACATTTGTCACAGTATGGTTACATAGAATAGCAAAATAGTGTGTCAAAATACACCACTAATGCATTATAGTGCTGGTGACTTGTTTTCCCCCTGTGCCCTTTTATAATAAAGGCTCAGAAATCCATAACCTTCTACATGCAAAGCGCATAGTAGTTCCTTTCATGCATGCATTATCCAGGTTTGAGGGAAGACCTAAAGATCTATTTTCTCACACATTGATCTTATGTACATTTTTTTTTTAACCGAATGCCACTTTAAAGTTCCACATTTTTCTCTAAATTCCAAATATCCCATGACACAGAATTCCCAAAAGAAAAGCAGACCTGCCATGCTGTTTCACACGGAGCATCATTAAATAGTGATATTTTATGTTTCCCTATATTGACCAGGTATTAAATCCGTCAAGTGTTTTTTTCCCCCATTAAGGCTGGGGTCAGACCAGCGCATTTTTAACGTGCGTTCTGGCGCACTTAATCACGGCCGCACTAGCAGCAAATGACGGGCAATGACGGCCAATATACGAAGTACGGTCGCACGAAAGTCCGGCCGCGCAACGCAAGTGGAAAATGAACGCATTTTTTCGAGAACGCAGAACCCCTAGTACGGACGTACAGAGTGCGCTGCGCCCGCTAGCGGTGTGTGTGTGTGATTGAGACGTCATAACGTCCAGACGCAAAAAGTTTCCTGGTTTGGATTCGTAAAACATCACGCACGAAAATGCGCATCGTATGACCGTTTTCGCATATTCCGTGAAAAAAAATACATCAATGCGTTCGGACGCACTTTTTTACGTTCGCGTGTAAAAATGCTTTTGTTTGACCCTAGCCTAAGCCACTGGCAGAAGGCAGCGTGGTTTTGGAAAACCCATTCTAAATAGTTAAATGCATTCTACAATTTTTATTTATGTCACTTTTCTGTATTTCACAGGCAAACCCCATCTGTCAAATAGTGCTAATGCATGTGTAGCGCTGTGGTAAAAAATCGTCTTGCTGTGCAGTACCTATTTTTGGCCACAAGATGGAGACTATCGCGATCAGATACTGGACATTGGGACTACAATAACAGACATGCTTTGCAGGAAGACAGGAAGTGGGTGGGAACTGGAGATTTACATCCTCTGCCTCGTGGAGAAAGTTCCAGAGCGCGCCAGGGAGTCAGAGGAGAGAGACGCAGTGAGAGACATCGCAAGAGGGCCTAAGCCAGTGCCTGAGCGAGACCTGTCAGAGTCACTTATTGGACATTCAGCCTGAAGAGAAGGAGAGCGTTTCAAGTTCCCGAGATTGCTGCAGATCTAAAAGACCCAAGACCTCGAGTAAGGAGTTGCCGCGAGTTGACCGAATACGGAGAGCAGGCGGTGAGTTGGACAAGTCGTGGACAAGCTGCGGAAAGTCAGACAACGGATCCGGCCGCTAGTATCCCCAGTCAATATCGAACGGAGAGACGTCCTGGGTCAGCGGAGCCTAAAGCAACCATCGGATGGGTGAGAGGCCTCCAAGGCTGTACTGTGAATAAAGAACCCGCTGCTGTTTTCCTTCTTAAAGTCCACAGGGCCCCAACTTGACTAGTCGAAGAGATCCTTTAAGTAAATTCACTGGCCAGTTGAATAGTACCCGGGTACCATACACACACATACACACCTTTCACATTCCGGGACTTAACCTGTGCAGGACTCATTTTTGTTGCGTATCGGAACAAGAGTAAAAGATACGTTCCGAATAGATTTTCCTTTTTTTCCGCTGCGCGTTTGTCGTAATACGAAGAGATTGTATTTTTGGGTTCCGCTACGTGTTCCTTTTTCGTATATTCGTGCAACTGCTTTTATTTTCTGTTCGGTTACGAATATTTTCCGAAATACGAAGCCTCGTGTTTCGTTTCTTTTCCGCCACGCGTTTTACCGCGATACGAAAATACTGTAATATATCTGTGAATACCGTGTCTCAATATCTGCTCATTATTTTAGTAAATTATTTAATGATAAAAACTCACAACTGTGTTGGAGCATATTTATTCCCTAGTGCGGGGAGACTGACCCGTGGTTCAATTTTCAGCGGCTCCTCCGGGAGTGAGCGCTACACATGTGTAAATCAGCTGGGGCTCCGTGTTTTGGATGCAGACGTTCCATAGGACTCCCTGGAGAGGAATGCAAGTACCCTGAAAGACTGCGAGACTGTGCAGGGTAATAACGACACCGGAGAGCAATTTGTTCTCGGGGTCCTTCAGTGCACAGCGAAAGCAGGTGGCAAATCTTGCAGCACGCTTGGACACACTGACACTATTTATTTGGGAACCAGATTTATTTATGGAATTCAAGATGCTCCATCTTCAACCCCCACCTTGGAATTGCTCCTTCTTTTCTGTATATCAGGTGTTTCCTAAACCTGTCCTCAGGACCCTCAACCAGGCCAGGTTTTAAGGATCACCTTGCAAGATTCAGTCTGTATTTCCTCGATCACTGAGCAGCAAATCATATCACCTGTGCGGTGCGTCAGATATCTGGAAAACCTGGCCTGTTAAGGGGCCCTGAGGACAGGTTTGGGAAACACTGCTGTAAACGAATTGCTAATCTGGAGACAGCAAAGGTATAGGAAGCACATCGTCCCATACGTGCTTAGGGCAGCTGTAACAGGAGTTTGCAACATAGCTGTAATTTTAGGGGAAATCTGTAAGAACAATGACTCCACAGTTGACTCGGGGTTAATGACTAAACCAGAATACAACCTCGGGAGGAATATATTCAGATTAAGGGATTCCAGAGTGGATGAGATCACTACTGATCCGTGCAGAGATCCGCGCAGCGGCTGTGGACCAGGCAATACTGAAGCTTCACAGCTTCGGAGGGATTTAAAAAGGAATGTATCTTTGTAGGTTTCCAAGCCAAAGTAAATCTGCTCTTGTAGTAAGAAAACGTCTTGTGCAACTCAACGTCTGTCTAAAGCTGATATTCACTTGTGCAAGCATTCCTCAAGATTTGAAATGAGGTGCTGCAATAGACTAGTTCACAAGAGATTTAACCCACTGGGTGACAGAACAATTTAACCCAGTACCACTTACATAAACTGCAACTAGATTACTTGTGCATTACAAAACACCACTTTATAAAAACACATGCTGACGGTTTTTTTTCTTTATTTTTCCTTTTTACATGCAATTACTCCAAAGATTTTTTTAGATCGGTTTCCATTTTGCGGATTTTTCCCCAATGCAACATTTACCAAAATCTGTGCAAAAGTTTTACTTTAATGTTGTGGATTAGTTGTACAGTATTCAAGAGACAATGGGGTGGAGGAGGGAATGTTTACACAACGCTTTTGTATTATGTATGCCAGTGGTCCCCAATCCTGGTCCTCAGGGCCCACTAACAGGTCAGGTTTGCCAGATATCTGAAGCACAGCACAGGTGATATGATTTGCTGCTCAGTGATTACAGGATTCAGTTTGTATTTCCCCCAAGGTGATCTTTAAAATCTGGCCTGTTAGTGGGCCCCGAGGACCAGGGTTGGAGACCACTGCTGTAGGCATCTCGAGATAGGGGAGCTAAGAGACTTCTAATCTACCCCTGGTGATGTCCTTTGAATACATCCCACACAAAATCTCCAATTAGGCTAGGGTCAGACTAACGCATTTTTCACGTTGTCCGTGAAAAAGTGCGTTCGAACGAATGTACGTATTTTTTCACGGAATACGCGATAGCGGTCATACGATGCGCATTTTCGGCCGTGATTTTGTACGGATCATCAATAAAACACTTTGTGTCTGGACGTTATGTTGGCCGGACATTAGCAGTGTCTGACGTCTCCTAATCATGCACACACGCCGCTAGCGGACGCAGCGCACTCTGTACGTCAGTACTAGCGGTATCACGTTCTCGAAAAAATGCGTTAATTTGCCACTTGCGTTGCGCAGCCGCACTTGTGCGGCCGTTCTTCGTATGCTGCCTGGCATTGGACGTCATTTGCTGCTAGCACGGCCGTGATTTAGTGCTGCTAAACGCACGTTGATACTGCGTTAGTCTGACCCTAGCCTAAGTGTCCTTGGGCAAGACACCTAACGGTACATACTTGCCACCCAGGACATACTTGTAAAACAAGAGAAATCTCAATGTATCCTTCCTGGTAAAATCCTTTCTCAAAAAAAAAAAAAAAAAAAAAAATACAATGATGCGAGTCAGTGATCGACGAATAGACTCCATTCTATGGCCATTGCCGCACAGCGAGGAGCAAGCGATGTAAAGATACAGGGTAGGGGGGTTTGCAACACAAAATATAAATCACACAATGGATGCAGCCAGTGAAAGAGTAAAATATTTTCTTAACTAAACATACATGAGGAAACAAAAGCCCATGTAAGATATCAGCAACATAAAATAAACACAATAAGAGCATTTTGTTTTTTGTTGGTAGTGTCCCTTTAAACTTTGATGTTTGAATGCTTTATAAGTGACCTGGCCCCAATTGTGCAAAATACTTTGGCTTTTTAACTTCCCCCAAATCAGTTGGGCACACTAAAACAAGCATTTCTTTACTTACATCATTACTAGAATATAAAAGGTTTCTACACCGACATAGGAACTTTGTTAGTAAGTAACATGCATTTAGGTTTGTCTGGGAGGGAGAAGTCTGCAGATTGTTTTTTTGAGCAGGAATAACTCACTATATAAAATCTGTAAGAAATATAATGGATGTAAACAAGAGCAGAAAAATAAACCTAATTTTATACATTCTTTTTTGATATAGTTGAAGTTCAAAATCCCCAGTATGTCCTGCGAGTCATTTTCATACAGTATAAACATGCAAAAGATGGTAAGCGCCACACAACATGTCGTGACCACCAAAACTCCAATGCTACACCAGCAAATTGTGGTTTCCCCTATACCAGGGCTCAAAATTTCAAGTCCCAAGCTACTAGCCAGGCCTTTAGAATTACTCGCCACTAGTTGCCCCACCTAACCCCTATCCTGCCCTGCCTGCATCTGCATTCCCACTCGCCCTCATGTAATTTCCACTCGCCAAATGCTAGTAGGCGAGTGGAAATTTTGAGGCCTGTGATCTATATCATATTAAACAAAGACCTATACATATCTGGTGAGCGCAAAATAAATGCTTTGAGTTCAGATGACTCTTGCAGATCCGCAGTCCATCATATGGTTCTGAAAGAGAAGCAAACAAAAATAGTGCGGTGTGCAACAAATGATTAGCAAAAATGTTTGTGCAAAATATTCCACTCCCAAACGCTGAGCCCCAACACTGGCTCTCAGTGGGACTGCACTTCTGCGCAGTTTTTTTCTTCCTCCTTGTTTGCAAGTGACCCCCACCTTTTTTGTAGTGATAATCTCCAATCACCATGTTTAGTAAGGGATATGTGAAAACAAGGAAAGCACTCTCCTAGGGTAAATCAGAGTTTCTAAAGTTGCAAGATTCTGATTTTTTTTTATTAAAAACACAACATAAAAAACATTTTTAAAGACCACGTCCTGGAATCCTGAGCGGTTTTAATTGGGTTTTTCAAGAGAAAATAAAAAAAAATCCATAGGCGTTCCACTTCAAGCTATGGTAGCTCCATCAAGAGTAAGTTTTAACTTAGCAGAAAATCTTGCAACTTTATAAACTCTGATTTACCCTAGCAGAGTGCATTTCTTAGCCCGCTTTCCTTGTTTTCATATATCCCTTACTAAACATGGTGATTGGAGATTATCACTACAAAAAAGGTGGGGGTCACCTGCAAACAAGGAGGAAGAAAAAAAACTACGCAGAAGTGCAGTCCCAGAGAGCCAGTGTTGGGGCTCAGCGTTTGGGAGTGGAATATTTTGCACAAAAATTTTTGCTAATCATCATTTATTGCATACCGCACTATTCTTTTTGTTTGCTTCTCTTTCAGAACCATATGATGGACTGCGGATCTGCAAGAGTCATCTGAACTCCAAAAGCATTTATTTTGCGCTCACCAGATATGTATACATTTTCATATAAAATCTAATCTAGAAAGAAAAAAAAAAAAACACAAATAAAAAACTATGAACATATAAAAAAAATTTGGGGAACAAAACAAAAAACACCCAATTTGACTGCAATAATAAATGAACAAAATGCATCAATTTGTCACTACTTTGGCAGGTATAGTGATAGGGTTATGGGTATGTAGGGGGTTGATTGTGTTGTAGAGGTTTGTAGCAATTTTGTTAATGTGGGAAGTTGAAGATTTGGGTAAAGGGCAAACATACAGCAATGATTAATGGGGACAAAAGAGGGAGATCAGCAGGGCATGGAAACACTCGATTTAAACTTGCAATAGTAGGGAGATCATGCCAACAATGTATCTCATGTGGTTGATGTCCTAAGCGCATTTTGACAAGTATGCAAGTGCTTGGGTGGTTTGAACAGTGTTCAAAAGCACAATGAAAAGTGTGAACAGGACAAGAAAAGGAAAAAGGTGAAGAATTAAGCAAATTAAAATAAAAACTGAAAAGAAAATACAGAAAACTCCAGAGTTAACAATAGAAAAAAAAAAAAAACTGTTTAAATTTTAGATTAGAGAAAATAATCTAAAACTGTGTTTCCCAAATTTTGACTTTGAGCACCCCCTAACAGGCCAGGTTTTCAGATATGTGAAGCACAGCACAGGGGATAGGATTTGCTGCTCAGTGATTGCAGGATTCAGTTTGCATTTCCTCATGGTGATCTGCAAAATCTGACCTGTTACGGGTTGGGAACCTCAGCTCTAAAGGGTCATTTTACAGCAAGAATGTCAATGTCATGCCCCATTTTAAAAAGTGTATGCAGTTTTTCCTCATAAAGCACCTGAAGAATAATGTGCTTAAATCCCTATAAAAAGGGTCCAATTAAAAGTAATTTATATGTACATAGCCAATCTGTGCACAGGCTGAACATACAGAAAGACAGCGGATTCTTGCGTACATATCGCCTGTGTGTCAATCATCCTGCATGCGTTTTGAAAGATCTTTGGGGAGGATTTAAAGATATTTCCTTAGCCCATTGGAGTAAAGACACCTCATGATAGGGTTATCACAAAAGAAGATTTGCCTACTCATGAAAAGGTTTAACATGATTAAAACATGTTGATCCCAAGTCTGTGCAGAAGACACCACTGGTTCCCATTAGTCGATGGCTTTCCCCTTGACCGGTCTCCGGTTCCGAGTTCTTCCAGGCGCTCTGTTCCCTTTCTCCCCCTACTGGCCACATTCACTCGGTCTCAAGGTCTTGTAACTTGAATGTGCAGTGGCTTCAGCATCTGGATAATGACTATTCCCTTCGCCTCCAAGACGACGACTAGCCCCCAAAGCCACAGCTCCTGACTCTCACCTTTCCCACGGCTCATTCCCTCATCTACTGTACTAGCGCTCCTGTTTTGAGCCTCCTGCGGACGACTGCTATTCACAGACAGTCGAGAGACGGAAGCTACAGAGGAGAGAGAAGCACAGACAGCAGAATAAGAAGACAGGGGTTTTGAACCTGGTCAGCACTTCAGATTTGCTTAGGAAGATTGAGGAACAGTCTTCACACAGTGAACACAGAAATTCAGCTTCATTAGACTCGTCCTACGTTTAACCCTTTCACTATCAAAAGTACACACACACACACACACTTTTGCATTGAAATTCGCCCGGAAAACCTGATTTCCATACTTCTCCCTCCATCATACATTATTTGAGTTCTACATGGAGAAAGCAAATTCTGACAGCTTCTCTCACACTATTTTTTTTACAGTAATAAACACAAGGAGCTGCCCTCACTGTACCAAAATAAACAAACTTTACTGCTGTATTACAACAGCCAGAGAGAGGGCAGAATACAGGGAGATCTCTAGGGTCACTCACTGCTGTACAGAGATCAGTCAGGGGGTTAAAACTGCTGGAAATTCCTGTACAATACAGACGCAAGGTGTTACTGTCATTTCCATACACACGGATATTTTTTATATTCTGTTGGTATTTTTTTGGAAGTTGCATTGCCAATCTCATTATGATCACTGTATATCCAAATAAACAGGATCTCTGCCCATCTAGATCACATTTACTAGATTTATACAATTATTTATGCCTGAACGCCAAAAGTACCAAACGCACCGACCAGTTTCACATACAAGAGACACAATCCACAGTCTAGAACGTTTTCCCCATCAATATTTCTGTAAAGGATTATAGAAAAATAAAATAGGAAAAAAAATGTACTTTTACATTAAATCTTAAAGGTTAAAATCTGCCCTTTACTCTGTTTTAATGTTCAATACCCATCCCATTTTAAAAATCTTATATTACTTTTTCCAATGTAAAGCACTTGGTAGTGAAAGGGTTAAAACAAGTCTAAATTCCACTTTGGAGATCCAGTGCCACACTAGCATACAATTGGTCAGTCTGAGTAATCTGGCTTGCGCTTTTGACCAATGAAAGCAATTGGAAATATAAAGGCTTGAACAGAAACATGAAACCGCGTGCATTACATATTGAGCAAGTAGAAAGAAGAATAATGTGAAGAGAGATAAAACACACATTTATACCAGACAAAACTTTGCCAAATGGAATATAAATCGGGAATTAGTTTTACAAAAAACGTAAATATTCTAAATTCTTTAGCATTTATTTCTTGGCACTCCAGAGGTTTTGAAACTCCATCTCCCATGATGCTTTGCAACTCTTTAGATTGGCAGAGCCTCAAAAGGAACTAATTCCAAAACATCTGGAGGACTAAGGTTGCCTACTCCTGCATTAAGACGGTGCTCCTATACATAGGTGAAGTGAGTGGCTGACTGTAGTCTTGTATGAAAAAGACAGACACAAGGCTTAGCATCAGTGGGAGAGTTTATTAGAGCAGTGGTTCCCAACCGCGGTCCTCAAGTCCCCCTAACAGGACGGGTTTTAAGGATCACCTTGGGGAATTGCGGACTGAATCCTGCAAACACTGAGCAGCAAATCATATCACCTGTGCTGTGCTTCACATATCTGGAAAACCTGGCCTGTTGGGGGTACTTGAGGACCGCGGTTGGGAACCACTGGATTAGAGGAACAGAAAGGTTTCGGTCTTCGTCCTACGTCAGGACCTTTTCTCCAGCAGCCAAGTTGCTTGAGAAAAGTTAAAAGAACACTATACTGAAACGTGTAGGGGACTTTACTTGCCCTTAAATAATTGGGCAGAGGCAGCCAGTGTCCAATAATTTTGGATTTTTATCTAGCCCATTTTACTTGACCGAACTAGTAACCAGCAGCCAGGAAATTCAAATACCCGGCTGCTGGTGAAGAAGAAACTCCTCCGCTTCACGTAGCTTTTTAGTCAGTTTGGCTGGGGGGGGGGGCACTCCTCACCCCCTGGCAACTTCGAAAAGATAACCCCCAATCAGACCAGGTTTTCCAGATATGTGAAGCACAGGTGATATGATTTGCTGCTCAGTGATTGCAGGATTCAGTCTGCATTACCCCAAGGCGATCTGCAAAATCTGGCCTGGTTGGGGGTCCCGATGACAGGTTTGAGAAACACGGCTTTAAAAGACTATGGCCCCTATTACATTCTTTGCGCAATTTCGTTCACGCAGCGCAAATTTTTTGCGCGCATCGTCCAGCGTTATCACGCGAAAATTAACGTGGTATTACGATCGAACGCATTTTCTCATCCGTCCGAAAATAACGTTAGTAAAAGCGACACGCAAAACGGAGAGTAATACCCGCGCAGTAACATAGCGCACGTAAATCAGTGTGGACTGTTTTTTTCACGGGATTCAGCCAATCAGAATTAAGAACCTTAATTGACATCAATTTACCTTAATTTACTCACTTAAGTTTTTGCGCCTGTCAAAGTAAATCTGAGTATACATGCTGTAGCAATAAAAAATAAAAAAAAAATGCACAAATTCACAATTTTTTTATTAGGTAGGTGTAGAATGTGTAACTATACTTTGCTGTATTATTTTTTTTCGTGCTGGTGTTTTTTGTTTCGGCCAGAACGTTCCGATTTGCAGTTACCACCAGCTTTTCAAAAACGTTAAAATTATGCGCGCAAACGTCGTTCGTAAAAAGATGCGCACCGTTTGTAACACCATCTGCGTACCAGCGCACGAACAAATTTGCGCTCACAATGTTAAGTATAGGACGCGCACAGTTCATCACCCTCGCACAGGTCCATCCGCGTTAAACGATAACGCGCATCGTTTGCGCGAACGTTGTAATACGACGTTCAGCGCAAAGGATTTTGCCCCTCGTGCAAATGCGCATGCAAAACCAAAGGCGCGAAGAATGTAATAGGGGCCTAGGATTGAAACATTGCTGCTCGTCTAAGAAATGCTGCCACTGACAAGCCTTGCGTGACTGGTCCTTTTTCTGCTGTCTGCAATTTGGGTGGTGACCGAGGCCTGTTGCAACCTAACCGTGGCAAGTATACAAGTGCCCCTCTATGTGCTTTTGAACTGTAGTGACAGAGTGAATGTGTGTTTTTAACCAGGGACAATGTGTATAAAGTAATTTGCAAAAAAAAAAAGGGGGGGGACCCAACCACATGAAGACCTACACAATGGGACAAAATATAAATCAAGCCTTCAGTCTTGATCACCTGGTAAAGGGGACACAATGTTAACGAAGACTTACTGGAGACTCCGCTCAGGCTCTCCCATACGATTGCCACTGGGTAGTGGTAGCTACTGAGCTGGCATCTTAAACCATGGGCAGTAACAAAGCGTGTGTGGTGGGTCTGTTCGTTCAATTTATGAAAAACGTGCAATATGGCCAAGATTCCAACACATACAGGGTTATTCAGAGAGAGGTGAAAACCAGGAGAATGACTGAAGAACTGAAATTTCTAGGTCAAAATAGCCGATTTGGAGAGTGAGATAAAAATGGGAGATTTTTCCTGGTTTGGCTATTTCAACATGGAATTTTCACTTCATTCATTCACCTGGTTTTCACCGCTCTCTGAATAACCCTGATAAATTTTCCAGAGCCAATAAAGTCTACCAGAGCTGCTTAACCTCCCTGCCGGTATTCCCAAGTGTGACTCGGGGTTAAATTTCACTACCGTGAACGGTAACCCCAAGCCACACTCGGGCTGGATGCATACTCCCCTCCTACTGGCTCCGTCGCTGTCCCCCGCAGTGTGATCGCGGCGAGCTGCTTCCTTGGAGGCTCCCTGCGAGTCACACGATGCAGGGGGGGGGGGGCGGGACTAGTAGCAAATTTTGAAAAATTGGATTCGACAGTGTAAAATGATAAGTGCAATGTTTATGAACGGCCACTAGGTGGCAGTACAGGATAAGAAATAGACCATACATCGGGTCACCCTCGTTTTCAAGACAGATTTCAGTGTTTTTTGATGTATTTTATTGAAGATCATTTATTTGCATTATTTTGGATAATTATTTTTGGGATAATAAATTATTATGTCGGGTTTCAAACTTTAATCGGACGCCGTGTATTTACGAATTTTTTTATTTATAAAGGATTTTACCAGTAAGGACTCTTGATTTCACGGATTTCAGTGCGTGGTTCCTAATTATTACAGGCTAACTATGTACAGAAACACCTTTCCTTTAAACAAAAAAATTAAATTGAGACGCTTTTAGACACGAAATTTTGAAAAAAATTAGACCGCCAGGGAGGTTAAGGTAACACCTGACTTGGAATCCAGCCCTACATTGGTAATATGTAAATTCCTATCACATGAGCTCTCAGGTTGTGTAAAACCATGACAGATTCACGTAGGTACAGCAGAGTAGGGTTTTCCAAACCTGTCCTCAGGACCCGCTGACCAGGCCAGGTTTGCAGGCTACGTGCAGCACGGGTGATATGATTTGCTGCTCAGTGATTGAAAGATACAGTCTGCATTTCCCCGAGGTGATCTGCAAAACCTGGCCTGTTAGTGGGCCCTGAGGACAGGTTTGGGAAGCATTGCAGTAGAATAATCCAGTAACACATTTTTTTTCTCAAATCCTATTTTACCTTTTAAAAATAATGCTGCTGTGCATTCAGAAACATTCCTCTGGAGATACAGGACCTAATAAAAATTCGGATGTATGCAGGATCTTCAAAAAGCCTCTCCCCATCAGGCAGCGAGCCATGTGTAGCACATGACTATAGCTGTAACTGTGCGGTGTGTAAAGGGAGCAGTGTGTGCTTTAGTTTATCCTATGAACAAAGTGTGCCTGGGTACGTCCACAAAGCGAGTTAGGGCAAAGAAAACCAGTAAATGCAAACTTCCAATTGTTCTAATCACGCCAACTTGTTATTTAGGAGTGTTTAATTCATTTTTAAACACTTGGTGCCGTGTTTCTGTTGGAATATCATGCTGGATATTAAAGATTGCACACAGCAATCCATTCATTCTGAAGTATCGAGTCTTCTTATAAAAGTAAAAATCTGTAGCTGGCCGCCACGCAATCTACTCAAGGTAACAAACCCGGTTCCTGCTGAAAAACCGAGCCGATGTTTTCTTACCTAGAACCCCACTGACAACCAAAGTATATACAAGATACGGAATAGAACACGTAAAGTGACACTCTGCACACTCTAGCTTTTTAGAGTTCACCTCCCTCCAACCCCAATCTGCTGCAAACCGTGACAGGGAGGAATTCCCTCCACCCACACCAGCAACCGAGATTTTGACTTTCCCGGCTGCCAGTCAACCAGTTTGCCAGCAATTGTGGGTAGACCAAGAGATGCAACCGATGCGCACACAGCTCCGATCCAGCGAGAAAAGGGGAGGTGTTAACTAAAATATTAAAAAGGACAGATTCCAAATTATTTAAGTGGGGGGGAGGGATTTATAAGAGCATCCTTTTAGAAACCAATCAGATTCTCACCAGGCTCTACAGATTCCCTTCTGAAAGCCTCCATTCTTCTTTGCTCAGGATTTCTTCTACTTCGCTCATCAGCCTTGGCAGAAAAGATTAAAGAATCAGCTCCAGACCATGTTATCGTACCATTTTCAGTCTTAAACGTTTGCCCACTTAGATGGACAATCACAACGCATGCCAGAGAGAAACAAAACAAATAGAACTCAAAAGCAGATAAACTATTGCAACAGACAGTGAATCAGAAACAGGGATCATTGTAGCAGCTTTAAAATATATGAAACCAATATATATATATATATATATATATATATAATATATATATATTATATATATATATATATATATATTTGGTTATTTTCCCTGTATCAAAAGGGGTTGACTGTGAGAGCCAAGTAAGGCTAGGGTCAAACGAACGCATTATTCGCAGCTACCGTCAAAAAGTGCATCCGAACGCATTGCCGTATTTTTTCACGGAATGCGTGAAAACGGTCATACGATGCGCATTTTTGTGCGTGATTTTTTACGGATCGTCAAGCAAACACTTTGTGTCTGAACGTTATGTTGGCCGGACATGAGCAGCGTCTGACATATAATCACGCACACACGTCGCTAGCGGACGCAGCGCACTCTGTACGTCAGTACTAGCGGTTCTGCGTTCGCGAAAAAAATGCGTTCATTTTCCACTTGCGTTGCGCGGCCGGACTTTTGTCCGGCTGTACTTCGTATATTGGCCGTCATTGCGTGTTATTTGCTGCTACTGCGGCCGTGATTAAGTGCGCTTAAATGCACGTTAAAAATGCGCTAGTCTGACCCCAGCCTTAGAGCTTAGGAGGAAACCCTTGGCAGTGATAGAAACAACAAATAAAAATACCACTGAAATAGTTTAACTTATCCAGGCCTCCTGCAATCAATAGAGGAAAAATGAAATATATACTTCGGGCCCTATTACAATCTTCGCGTTAAAACACTCGTGCAACGCGTGAATTTTTGCACCCAGCGTTAACCGTTAACGCGCGGAAATCAACCCTGGAACTACAATCCTCGCGCATTTTTTCATCCGTCGAGCAATAACGCGCGCTAAACTGACGTGCACAAATGTGCACGCAGGAACGCTGCGCGCATAAATCGGTGTGCGGACTGTTTTTTCACGCGATTCAGCCAATCAGAATTAAGAACCACAATTATCTCACGTTAAGTTTTTGCGCCTGTCAAAGTCAATCTGAGCATATATGCTGCAGCAATAATACATGCACACACAACTTCTCCATTTTATTGGTTTGGTATGTGTAGAATGTGTAACTATACTTTGCTGCGTATTTTTTTTTGGGCTGGTGTATTTGGATTCGGCAGGTTGATAGAATTTGCCTTTAACACCAGCTTTTAGGAGTTGCTAAAATTATGCGCGCAACTTCTATGCGTTAATTCCTGCGCATAGATTGTAAGACCATCCACATACCAGCGCATTTGCGCTCACAATGTTAAGTATAGGACGCGCAACGTACAGTAAGCTCGCTCAGCGTTCGCGCAGGTTCACCAGCGGTAGACGTATATATGTGCATTTGTTGCGCTGACATTGTAATACGACGTCCAGCGCAAAGGGTTTTACCCCTCGCGTTAGGGCACTTACTTGGGTTGCGGTGGAGGGCAAAAAATAAAAAAGATAAAGCCTCCACGTAATAACCAATAAGGTTTAAAATTGCAGAAGCCACTTGCACATCACAGCAATTCAAAGCACTCCTGTGCTACATTCCCTATATGCAGCAAGGAACTCTGGATAAGACATGCAAATGACGTCTGTCACCGACGTCATTTGTGTGTCTTACCCAGAGTTCCTTGCTGCATATGGGGAATGTAGCACAGGAGCTCTGGGATGCAGTTCTTTGAATCGCTGTGATGTGCAAATGGCTTTTGCAATATTAAACATACATTGATTTACACTGTATATGTACTGAGCTGTGTCACAGTGCATGAAAAACCTGCAAAACTGGGGGTCCAAAAGAGGTGCAATGGAAATAAAAAACCCTGCAACCTCACAAATACTATGGTTAGGCATGATTTACTTTGGTTCTTACTGAATTTATGGTTCTACTTAACTCAAACTACTTTTCACAGGATCCCTTTAGTGCATGCGATTTCTATATTTATTCAGTGGGAGCACAGAGAACCCACTCACCTGCCCACGCGGTCTACCAAGTCCCCACTGCACATAGCTGAGCATGACCACAACACTCAAGAAGAAAAAGTTACTGGAAACACCAATGATGGCAGTGGAAATGGGGTAATTATACAAAAGATACCTGGAAAGTAGAAAGACATTATGAAATGTACGCAGCATAATGGGAGAAGGAAAATACAAGTTTAACAATTGATCACCTAATAAATCTTCACATTGATGGGTTACAGAAAATGATTTAACATACTGCGCTATTCTTTTTAGCAAGAATGAAAGAAAGAAAAAAATGTCATAGCTAAAACATCACCAATATACCAGCCATAAGCCCGTACAGCCCTGAACCATAAAAAGAAACTTCATTAGTATCAACGAGATATACAGTGGTGTTCAAAATTATTCAACCCCCAATGCTGTAAAGGGTTTTAGGGAATTTAGTGTACATTTGTAATTGTATTCAGAATGAAATCCTACAAGGACTTTTTAAAGAACCATATGCAACTAAAATGACATCAATTGGTTTTGTAATACAGTAGTAAATGTTTCTTTTTTGAATTCTTCATTGACACAATTATTCAACCCCTTAAAGACTACCACTCTGAAGAACAGAGGTTCATTCAAGTGTTTTCAATCAGGTATTGGAAACACCTGTAGATGTCACAGAGCAGCAATAAAGCATAATAAGCACCAATTAGGCAGCTTTAAAATGACTGATACTCAGCTCCTTCTAGACATTTACTGGTGTGGTTACAAACATGGTGAAGTCAAGAGAATGGTCCAGGAAGACAAGAGAAGAGGTGATTACTCTTCACAGGAAGGGCAATGGCTATAAGAAGATTGCAAAGATGTTAAACATACCGAGAGAGACCATAGGAAGCATCATTCGCAAATTCAAGGCAAAGGGCACTGTTGAAACGCTACCTGGTCGTGGCAGAAAGAAGATGCTGACTTCGACTGCTGTGCGCTACCTGAAGCATAGAGTGGAGAAAAGTCCCCATGTGACTGCTGAGGAACTGAGAAAAGATTTGTCAGATGTGGGTACTGAAGTTTCAGCTCAGACAATACGGCGCACACTGCGTAATGAAGGCCTCCATGCCAGAACTCCCAGGCGCACCCCCTTGCTGTCTCCAAAGAATAAGAAGAGTCGACTGCAGTATAACAAAAGTCATGTGGACAAACCACAGAAGTTTTGGGATAGTGTTTTGTGGACTGATGAAACAAAATTAGAACTGTTTGGGGCCATGGATCAACGCTATGTTTGGAGGAGGAAGAACAAGGCCTATGAAGAAAAGAACACCTTGCCTACTGTGAAGCATGGCGGGGGGGTCAATCATGCTTTGGGGCTGTTTTGCTTCTGCAGGTACAGGGAAGCTTCAGCGTGTGCAAGGTACCATCAATTCTCTTCAGTACCAGGAGATATTGGATGACAATGTGATGCATTCCGTCACAAACCTGAGGCTTGGGAGACGTTGGACCTTTCAACAGGACAATGATCCCAAGCATACCTCCAAGTCCACTAGAGCATGGTTGCAGATTAAAGGCTGGAACATTTTGGAGTGGCCATCGCAGTCACCTGACTTAAATCCGATTGAGAACCTCTGGTGGGACTTAAAGAAAGCAGTTGCAGTGCGCAAGCCTAAGAATGTGACTGAACTGGAGGCTTTTGCCCATGACGAATGGGCGAAGATACCTGTAGATCGCTGCAAGACACTTGTGTCAAGCTATGCTTCACGTTTAAAAGCTGTTATAACTGTAAAAGGATGTTGTACTAAGTACTAAGATTGAATGTCACTTGGGGGTTGAATAAAACTGATAATGATGTGAGCACAGAAAAGACATTTGTGGTTATTTCATTATAAATGTTATGTTATATTTGTCTGACCTACACGTGCCTCTTTGATTTAATTGTAAGCAAGATGACTGAATGATCAAAATCAATGTCAAACTGGCCAAAACACACAATTTCAGTGGGGGTTGAATAATTTTGAACACAACTGTAGATCTGTATCCACAGCATAAAATATCCCATCACAAACACACATAAATAAAAAAACAGACTGAATGAATGAATATAGAACGCATAGGGAGAATGTCCAAGAAGATCGTGAAGTGTACAGATACGATATAAAAATATTGCACTCTAGGTACGTGGGTTTTTTGCCATGGCTTAATACTATAGACGGTATTTCATAATTGTCTTTATAGGACGTCAGAAAAATCCACATTTTTACACACTTTTCAGAGCTCATGTATTAGGCTGCAAAAAAACATCAAGATAAAAGTAAAATATTGAATATCTTTTAATGTTCATGACTGTATAGTCTCTGTAAGAGTAATAAATAGACTAACAGGTCTATTAATACAGGGTTATTCAGAGAAAGGTGAAAACCAGGAGAAAAGAACAATCTAGAGCACATAGGAGAATTTTTCTGGTTTGACCTAGAATTTTCACCTCTAGTCATTCTGCCGAGTTTCACCTTTCTTTGAATAGACATGAAAGAAAGGTGAAACTCAGCAGAATGACTGGAGAAGTGAAAATTCTAGGTCAACATAGCCAAACCAGAAAAATTCTCCCATTTATCTCACTTTCCAAATCAGCTATGTGGTCTAGATTGTTCTCTTCTCCCGTGTTTCACCTTTCTCTGAATACCCCTGTAAATATCACAACTACACAAATAAAGTGTCTATTATAGACGTGCTGTATTCTAGTTTTTATAGTGCCAGAACAGGGTTTGCAAATGGGTCAGTTTCAAGATTTACTGTTAAAGGTCGAGTAAGGTTCAGAGGCGGCTTTTCATAGTTTTATTCTTCGTGGAAAGTTGCGCTTATTCAGCCCTGTCTAATGACACCCTTTGAGAAATCATTTTGGGCAAGACAGGTTACTTTACGTTTAATTCAGGTATAACTAGAAAATATATACGCAAAAAAAAACAAAAAACTTAACGTGCATTCTAAAAAAAGTAGCCCTCACCTCAGTCCAGTAAAATGTGCATGTACCCGTAGTTCAGCACTATATATCTGTATTCTGAGGCTCTGGATCTCGATCACTGCCCCAGTGGTGGGGACATACTGAGGAAAGAAACAAGATGATAAAAATGAAAAGTAACAAATTTAGCTAGTCATTCGTTCAAAACATCTCAGACGCCAGATAGAACTGGCCCTCAAGGTCGAGGTGATCATTACCAAAACCTTAATAGAACAGGGCAAAAATAAATATTGCTTGTTTACTTCGTCCAAATACAAAATACAGGCAGGATAGATCTCATTGTTTCCCAGGTTTCAGGTAGGCAGTGCTGTGTAGGAAACATCTCTACAGCCCTCGTATGCCTACATTTGTAGCACAAGTTTAGTACATAGAATACCTACTGCGGCTAAGGCTAGGGTCAAACGAACGCATTATTCGCAGCGACCGTCAAAAAAAGTGTGTCTGAACGCATTGACGTATTTTTTCATGGAATGCGCGAAAACGGTCATACGATGCGCATTTTTGTGATTTTTTACGGATCGTCAATAAAACACTTTTTGCGTCTGGACGTTATGTAGGCTGGACAAAGCAGCGTCTGACATCTCCTAATCACGCCACTAGCGGACGCGGCGCACTCTGTGCGTTCTCGAAAAAATGCGTTCATTTTCCACTTGTGTTGCGCGGCCGGACTTTCGTGCGGCCGTACTTTGTATATTGGCCGTCATTGGCTGCTACTGCGGCCGTGATGAAGTGCACCTAAATGCACGTTAAAAATGCGTTAGTCTGACCCCAGCCTTAAACGGCAAAACTGCAGCTACGGTGAAAAACCTGCACCTACAGGTTTCTTCTCAGTTTTAGCTTCATATTACGGGTCAAGCGCTGGATCAGCAGCCTGCCCCGTAACAGCGCTAAGCCACTGTATACTCACGGCAGCGCTAACATGCCGTCCCGAGTATCCCCTCATGGAGTCCATGGAGGCTTGTGCTTCCGGATCACATGACCTGCAGGAGCTCACTTTTGCGAGATCCTGCAGGTCCAGATTGATTTGTGGAGACTGGGGACTCTCCACCCCAGTCTCTCTCTGCTCCCGGCGGCCAAAAGTAGCAGATCGGGCTGCTGTTCTTACCGCAGTATGATAGGAGAGTATCTGATTTTTTGGGAGGGATTTTATGCTGGTGCCAACCGAATCTGCAGAAGCGTAAATCAGTTCTAGCTGTGGTTAACTTTTCAGTTCGCCGCAACAGGCGTAATCAACATTAGTAGCGCATCAAAAATAGATTTAAAAGGTAGACTTCAACAAAGAGGTATATCAAACATAAAGTGCTTCAGTCTTAAGGTGACAAATATTCAATCAATGTACACATATAAAAGTGCAATGTGCCATAGAACACAGTAAAGTGTAACAATATATAAAATTCCAGCAGTTTGGGGATTTTTTGGACAATAGTGCACCTAAATATACCGACTGAGGAAGGCTGTTAATGCCGAAACGCGTCTCGGTAACGCATCTGTCCATTTTTTAATATGCAATTAATTTTTTAATAAATTTTATATGGTTTATATTCTATTGACTACTCTCCTTGGATATATACTTGCCACCGCTTGGAAGCTCCTGATATCTGGCCCTCAGACGGTTGAGAAGAGGTTCTGGGTATCCACCATAGTGTACCTGACGCTGTATTGAGTGAGCCTGTGTGGAAGAGGCTCCATATCTGGTGAGTTCAATACATGATCACCTCTTTTTTATCATATACGGTAATATACTATGGGAGCGCTGTCTATTATCTTATTGTAGCCATCGCAACCAGAGTTGAAGATTTAAGAAGGGATACGCCACCCTCTATATGGCTGGAAGCTCCTAAACCTAGAGCCAGGGATTTTTTGGGCTCTTATAAATGTGAGTTTCCATATTCCTACGAGTGATTTATTTGCCATATTTAATTGGATTTTCTGCACGATTATTTCTTCATTTTTTCTCTCCCCTCCAATTGTTTTTTTTTTTTCCTTTCTCTCACTTTTTTCTCCTTTCTGGCTATCCTCTCCACTATTGAGAGACGGCAAGAGATACACAGACCAAGAAAGGAGGACTATATTTGTGCATCGCTTGCACATAAAGAGAAGTAAATTTTAAGGAATTTTTCCCACTGGTATTCATACTGTTGTATTGGATATCATTGAATTTGCACATTTTGCACATCGGACACTGTTGCACTCTAATAGACTCTCTTATACCCATCGCACTGCTGGAATTTTATATATTGTTGCACTTTACTGTGTTCTATGGCACATTGCACTTTTATATGTGTACATTGATTGAATATTTGTCACCTTAAGATTGAAGCACTTTAAGACTGAAGCACTTTATGTTTGATATACCTCTTTGTTGAAGTCTACCTTTAAATCAATTTTTGATGCGCTACAAAGGTTCTATCTATAATTTCATTTTTGGTTAATGCAGATTTTGGTTGTTTTTTCTGTATATTGCGCTTACCCCTTTGGGCAGCATCTCACTACTTATTAGTTATAATTTAACTACTTCATAACACTATAGTAATCTGGTTTATAAATAGGCGCCTACGCTGTATGAGATTATATATATATATATATATATAATAATCTTTCTTTTTTTTTGTAATCAACATTAGGACTTTGTAATCCTACTCATTGCGCTCCCCATGTTAAGAATAGGGGAGTGCAATGTTCAGTAAGCTTGCAGAAGTGAACGCAAACCCCAATACGCTAACTTTTTTTTAGTGCCAAAATGCGAAAAAAAAAAAAAAAAAAGACAGCAAACAAAAGGTATAAAATAAGCACCACAAAAACCCAGAAGGATTTGTATAAATGTGTGCAGTAATGTACTAATAAGACACAGTTGCGCACCCCTTATACAATGTGTTAATGTTACATCCTGGTAAATGAACACCTGGGATGTCTCAGAGCACTGTCAGATATAAAAAGAAATATACAAAATGGGAGCTGAAGAGGAAAACACAAACCAGTGTGACTTTAAGAATAAGCTCAACGGTTTCCCGTATGTTTTTTTCTGTCAACCTCCATGACGGTATTCCCGAGTGTGGCTCGGGGTCAACGTTTCGTACCGAAAGCGGTATCCCCGAGCCACACTCGGGCTGGATACTTACATGTCCTGCGCTTCCTCGCTGATCCCCGGCTCTCTCCTCCAGCCGCTCGCAAGGTCACACTGCCTGGTTCTCTTCTCGCGTGGAGTGAACCAGGAAGTATGACGTCGTGATAGGCTGCAGTGTGACTGCGGGGACACCGAGGGAGCACAGGATATTAAGCATCGGCCCGGGGATACAGCTTTCAGTATTGAAAGCTAACCCCCAAGCCACACTTGGACCGATTTCGACATATAAAATAGGTCAGAATCGGACCGCAAGGGAGGTTAAACTCCCAGTCTCTTTTCTTTGAATGTACAGCCTGAAAGATGGATCAGTGAGAAAAAGAATAAAAAAAAAAACAAAAAAAACTAACCGAGTCCTCACGGTATGCTGAATAAAGTTCCACTTCTAGGGACTGCTTCTGTTCAGACATTCCAAAAAGCAGCAAAGGTAAGAAGGCAAAGGTCTCCAACGTACGTAAAAGAGGAGATTTGTAATGCAGAATAGCCTAAAAGAAAGATGAAGACGAAGACAATGACAACATAAGAAGGACAACACAGGTCGGGCACTCCTTGTCTAGAATTGTAAGATCCGGAAGACTCCAAAAAACATAATTTTCATAGCCTTCCAGATTTTAGCAAATCTGGATAAGGGTCGCTCCGGAGCCATGCTGCTGCTCAAGACATTGGCTCCCGCGTGATGCAGCAGACTGCGGCACACATTAGGAACCCATGGGTGGCCGCGGCATGCAACCAGGAATCATGCCCACGGCAGAAACCTGAGAGCGCTCCCAGTGCGTGTAGCTCCTGACAGCTGCAGCAGGAAGGGGATTGCGGCTCTCCTGCCACAAACTTTCCTTCAGAGGCTTCCAGATTTCTGAAATTCAGAAGAATCTGGAATGTTCAGGGTCCCAAGTATTCCAGATAAAAAAAAGGTGCCTGACCTGTAGAAGATACTCACTGATCGAGCTGTGTGCGAGATCTCCTTGCCACCATGTGTGTAACATGACATGGACACCATGAACATTCCCAAGTCCTGATTAACAAAAGACTCGGGGACATGAAGCTCCAGTGACATGCGATACGGCTGCCCATACATCAGCACCTGAAAAAGAATTAAAAAGAATGAAGGAAAAACAAAACCACACATCGTGCAAAGCATGGCCTGTGAAAGGACCAAACAGAAGTGGCACTAGTCTGGTAATAAACATATGAAGCCGTTACGCTTAATAGTGAAGCGCCAATTTCCCATCTAGTCAGCGATAAGCACATTAAACTGGCTGCCATTACAGGGAGGGATGAGGAGGGAAAATTATCACAAAAAGGTTAGTGACCCTTAGGCCCCGTACACACTGTGCGATTTATCGTGCGGATTTTGCCGCAACGTCACAGCAAAATCCGCGCGACTTCGCGCTGTGTAGCTTCTCCAATGGAGCTGTTCACATCTTGCCGCGCGACGTCGTATGTCACGCGTCACAGAAGCATGTCGCTGGTACATGACCCTTTTTTTGCAATTTTGCGATTTGTATTGGTGGTGCTTTGCAAAAAAAAAACAAAAAACACACAAAACAGCGATGTCGCGTGACATTATCACACCATGTCGCGAATATGAAAATCGCGCGGAAAGACGTGCAACTTTCAAATCGCAGTGTGAACGGGGCCTTAGGCATTCACTGACAGCCTCTACGGAGATTTCCCTACATGCCAGCCAGACTGTATCCTGAAAACCAACTATGCTTTACAACAGCGGCAGCGTGCATGTAATAAGTAAGACTCCATACACTGAAAAGAATAACTCACGGATGTAAAAAGATCATATGAAGCCTCAATGAACTGCAAGAGAACATCCGAATACAGCCTAGTCAAAATTAGGTTGGCAGAGACTCATGTGCGATTGAATTCCAAAACATCTGGGAGCCAAGGTTGCTGACCCATGGCCTTGTTCAATCCTGCACCAAACATCCAAATATGAACCAATTAACCCCTCCACTACTATGCAAGAGTCACAGCAACTCCTGTGCTGGAGTGGCTGCGACTCTCTGCATAACCTGACCTTTGTTTAAAAGCCATCCGGTATGGCATGGCACAGGCAAGGAGGGTTCTGTGTTAAAGCAGATCCAGGATGCAAAAAAGTGAGAAGTTTCAGACTTCATTTGCATGTCCTACCCAGAGTTCCTTGCTGCGTATGGGGAATGTGAAGCTCTGTTAAGCAGTTCTCTGAATTGCTGGGACGTGTAAATGTCTTCTACAATCATAAACTTTATTATTTTCTATGTGGAGGTTTTTAATCTCACTTTTTTCTCTCTCTGCCATAACATTTATTACGCATAAAACCAGAAATATCTCATCAGGTCATGTCGCCCTCACCCGATCACGGTTATTCTTCAGAAGAGACACATTAGCTGTAGGGAATGAGCAAAGGATACCAGGAGGAGGATCACAAAAGGAGCTGCAAGAATAAGAAGCGGATGTTATACATTGCATGGCTAAATTACAGCACTTTGTAAATACGAGTTAATACACCCAATACGTCAACTGCGCTTACGGTTGATTGAACCGAAATTGAATGAAGCAAAAAAAAAAAAAAAAAACTCTTCACTTTTAAAAAAGTGAAAAAAAATAAAAATCAAGGTAGCACATTATAGCAGTCGATGATTTACTTCATGGTGAAGGAGTGTGCGGTTTAGTTTTTGTACATTGTGATGTCTGTTTTTTCTTCAGTCAAAAACAAATCACATTGAATGGATTTGCTGGTCACAAAACTAAAAGGATCGTGTCGGACAAGCGCACTGATCACGTTCGCGTTGCCGCACATTTGTACGTCCGTTATAGCATACAATTATGATCAGTAGAGACCACACAAAAAGTACGTCCGCACAGAACTGCGCGCACACACAACGGACATGGCACCGGACGCAGGTTAGGCAAGAACATAAATCAGCTAGAACGGACGCACAGTGTGCGCTGCGTCCGTAACGTCCGCATAGCTTTGTGTGTGAGTGAGCAAACGAAGTTAGACAGACCGCATTTCTGACAGACAAAATGTTTTTCATATTAATTTATTTTCCCTTCTACATCAGTCTATAAAAAAAAGTCAGTCACAAAAACGGACTGTGTGGCCACTACTGCGTCTTCTGTCAGAAAGTGCGTAAATACTGCACGGACGCACAGTCCGTACAAAATGCGCTCGTCTGACACCAGCCTAAGTTTTGACATTTTATTTGATGTTCAAGGGAAAGATTAAATCAACCTAACGCTTTTTAGGAAGATCTGAGTTACCAATCTTTACTAAAACTGATAAAGGCTTTCAAAAAACGATCATCCCGGCAAAGACGTCATTAGCTGTAATTTTGCACAATGATAAATAGAAAAATATTTCAGAATAATAAATCGTAAAAATAAAAAAATAAAATAAAAAATGGTGAGTTAGGGACATCTGTCATTAGAAACATTGAGTCAAGACTTCAGGATAGCACAGCACATCAAGAACACACCAAATGTTGATTAAGATTTCCAAAAGGACATTGCCTGTGAATAACACAAGACGTACTCACCTGTATTGGTAGTGCACAGGGCTGGAGAACTTGACGGCTGGCATGTAGGAGTAATAGAAGCTGCCGTAGAGGAACACTGACACCCAGAGGAGAAAGATCCCAGCACAAACCAGGAGTCCAGCTTGAAGGATTAATCTGCGTATCCGTAAAAACGTCACCACACCAATCTCTTCCAGCCAAAGTAAGGCAGGTGGGGACACATTGTGAGACATTATGAATCACGTGGGATGACAGATGGGGACACCGTAATAAAAGGCAAATTCACTGTATGATGGCAATTCTACGAAACGTTGTGTATGAGGATAAGATTTCAGGGTCCCACCTGGGGTATTCTACAGAGAATCCTGGACTAAGTGAGGGATTTGTAAATAATCATCTTGTATAGGATGGCAGGATTTTAGCATGGCTAGCACCGGCTACATGTGCCGTTACCAGGCGGTACATACTGACTGTAGCACTAGACTGCCAAGAGGAGGATCAGGCACATTATAACGGTCCAGTTGAGCCGCCCCCACGGCACTGGGTGATAGAGCACTGGAAGAGATGGTGGAGAGGTGAAAGGGGATTGTGAAATTACGAACGAGTCCAGAGTTAGTCTGCAAGGAGAAAAGAAAGCCAATTACTACATAAAAAAAAATATGATTTGACTTTTTAACCCATTATAACATCACGTAACATTCAGAATTTTGGCCGTTTTGTTTTTTCATGTCTTTTTCTGCCTTTCACCGTTTTGTGTTTTCTTTCAAGTTGTCATGATCTTTATCACTGTTGTTTTATGTAGGGATGCACCGATACCACTTTTTAAAGACCGAGTACCGATACTTTTTAAAAGTACTCACCGATACCGAGTACCGATACTTTTATTTAATGTCATGTGACGCTTTCCAATAGGAACAGACCTCATAAAAATTTATATGAGATTGACCCCAGCTCACATGGATTGGCCCCCAGGTCTCATGGATTGGCCCCCAGGTCTCATGGATTGGCCCCCAGGTCTCATGGATTGGCCCCCAGGTCTCATGGATTGGCCCCCAGGTCTCATGGATTGGCCCCCAGCTCGAACGCTGGCCGTGTGCATGTAAAGCACGCGGCCAGCGTTCCCCTCCGGCGCGCCAAATACTCACCCTTCCTGAAGTTCCGGTCGCTGGGCAGTGATGCGGTCACGTGGCCGCCGGGCGCATCTGTGACGCTGCCTCCAGCCGAGAGGCCGCGTCACAGGAGCGCCCAGTGGCCGCAGGAACGCATCACTGCCCAGCGACCGGAACTTCAGGAAGGGTGAGTATTTGGCGCGCCAGAGGGGAACGCTGGCCGCGTGCTTTACATGCACGCGGCCAGCTTCCCCAGCCCCGCGGATACCGGCAAGCCAGCCCAGCGCCGGCTTGCGGGATGTATCGGGCCGTTTGCACGAGTAACAAGTACTTGTGCAAACGGCAATATCGGCCCCGATACCGATACTAGTATCGGTGCATCCCTAGTTTTATGGGCCCAAGATCTCTCATGTGTTTATTTTCCCATTTTGACCATACCATTTTGACTCTATTTACGACATCTAACCCCCACCCGTGTGCCCCTTAATGTCCAATTCTAAGATTTTGCTCAGTATAGCCTCCAGACCTGAAGAAGAAAAAGGTATGCTCTCGAAAGCTTGTCTTTTAAAATGTAATGTTAGTCCATTAAAACAGGTAACAGGGTGTACTGCTATACGAGATTAACAGATATTAATCTCATCTAGGATGGTATGTATTATTCCCGTGTATTTTTAACCCCTTCACTGCTGCACCATTTCAACCCTGGGTGCTGAGCGGATTTTGACCAGTTTATACGCATCATGTTTAAAAGCTGCTCTGCAAGGAGAGAGCCTGTGGAGACATGGGTTCGATCCCAGCAAGAGCACCTCTCCAGTAAGTGTCCTTGGGCAAGACACCTAACGGTCCATACTCGCCACCCAGGACATACCTGAAAACGAGAAAAATCTCAATGTATCATTCCTGGTAAAATCCTTTTAAAAAAAAATAATAATAAAAAAAAAACCCGCGATTTGAAGTCATGTTTTATTGTAGGAGACAAATTATATATCCCTATTTTCAGTGGACTCAAAAGATGTCATTATTCTATGTATATGACTTTGCGGGGTGTAAAGATTGGAAATATAAGGGTCCAAAAGATCCCCCGCTCTCCTCGCAGCGGTGAAGCAGCTTGTGTTTTAGATGGACCAATGTCTAATAACACTTTGCGCCATCCCCTTCACATTTGGTCCCGGTGTGGGAAATGAGAAGGGGAGTTAAGGCAGTGTCATTGTTTGCTTTACAAGTAAAAGCACATAATGCAACCGCCTTAGAACAGAGAAACTAAAGCAAAAAGTTAATTTTGCATTTATTTTCTCTTTTTGTTTGGGGTTTACACATTACATTGTCCTTTCCAATGACACCTCTCTTTACCTTTTGTGGTGCAAGTTTCCAAAAGGTCCGCTGCGACCTTTGCAATGGTTTAGGTTTCAATGAACTAATGTGTAATAATATATTGTGCCATCACCTTCAAACTTGCTGGCATCATGGGAAACGGGGAGTTTGTTCATGTTATTATTGAAAAGCAATCAATAGTGCAGCATTGGGGGAGAAAAAAAAAAATATATATACACACAATTTTTTTAAAAATAACCTGATTATGCATGGAATCATTGAAAAGGCCATGTTCTGGCCTTTCCAACAATACCATGCATGATATGGTTCAGGTGATCAAGGGATTCTTGAAAACCAGGGTTGGGAACCATTGCCCAAGAGAACCACGAGAAAGGTGACAATCAGGAGAATTGGCAGGAAAAGAGAACAATCTAGACCAAACAGGAGAATTTTTCTGGTTTGGTTATCTTGACCTAGAATTTGCACTTCTCCAGTCATTCTCCCGAGTTTCACCTTTCTTTGAATAGACCCTGTGTGGGTGCAGGGGCACAATATGATCCATAAAAATATTATCATCATGGGGATATAAAAGGACACTTACACAAAATATTGCTGTGGAAACACTGTAACATCTATCCCCGCATACGTCTGTCACTTCTGTATTTCTTGCATAAACTAGACACAAGCAGTAACTGCAGTGTCCTAATGAGAATCCAGACAAGGGACTGAAACGATGCTACACACCACATCTTCAAGAAGGAGCGCTTTTAGAAAGCGAGACTGGGGATTGCACAGCTCAATTGTGACTAGAGGTTTGCGTCTTTTGAGGCAGTGCCTGCATTTCTTCTAATGCCTGTAATGGTATTCTTCAAAGTGTTTACAAACATCAATACAAGCCATTCCGAGGATTCCCTAAGGAGAAAGCTAATGGATATTTAAGTGCTTCGTGCCAATGGGTAAATAGAGCAATCACTAGCCCGAGCAATATGGCGATTCATGGATTCACAGCGGAAAACCTCATCCAGTTCCTGAGGACAAGGTTTAAGTTTAGAAACATAGAAAAATGTCGGCAGATAAGAACCTGTCACCCATCTAGTCTGCCCAATTACATGGATACTTTACCTGGATTTATCTTTTGTTTAGGATAGCCTTATGCCTATCCCATGCTTGCTTAAATTCAATTACTGTTTTGGCCTCTACCACTTCTACTGGAAGGCTGTTCCATGTATCCACCACCCTCTCAGTAAAATAATGCTTCCTGATGTTACTTTTAAACCTTTGCCCCTCTAATCTAAGACTATGTCCTCTTGTTTTGCTACTTTGTTTCCTTTTAAATATACTCCCTTCACATATTTAAATGTTTCTATCATATCTCCTCTGTCTCTGGAGGAAACATTTTACAAATATAAAACAAATAAAGGGGCTTTACAAGTCTATAGCCAGAGGAGCAAGGAGGAAAATATGGGAGCTAGCTACACATAAGGTTTCCCTATAGATTGATGAAGAATAGCAGAGAAATTTAGTAGAAAGAAAATAAAAAATTGGGAGAAGAATCTTTGAGCGATCCCCCCCCCCCAATTGTAACTGTCATGCAGGTACTTGGGGTGGTTAAATGGTTACTGTTTCTCACGCAAAAGATCATCTACCCAAACATCTCTGAAGGGTTGCTCTTTGATGGAAAAATAAAAAATTAAGAAAACGTCTTATGAGATGGGGCTGAATGTAGCTTTGGGGATCCTAGCTCAGATTCAAAACGTCTACGTGACTTAAGGCAGAGATCAGCAATCTCAACCCTCCAGATGTTTTGAAACTACATCACCCATGAGGCTCTGCCAACTAAGAGCGCCTGAGCATCATTGGAGAGGACGTTCAAAAACATCTGGGAGGACCTATGTGTACTACTTTACATTTTGTCAAGCCTTAGTTTAGGGGTCAGTAACCTTGGCTCCCAAATGTTTTGGTTTACATCTCTCATGATGCTCAGCTACTTGTAGTTCCAAAACATCTGGAGGGCCAAAGTTGCTGACCCTTGACAAAACAGGTTTTTACACCTAGGAGCCAGGCAATATAGATTAAATCGAAAATTGTCAATAGTATAAAAAAAAAAAACCTACATTATATATTTAAACATATGAAGGATTTGCTCAGATTTAGGAATGGTTGCAGTGACTATTCACTAGCATTCACTGTACCCAAAGCCACACATTCCAATCTAGGAAGTGCAATTATAGCTCTACAGTTTATTAAAATGCATCAGGAATGAGGGCATAACACTATACCAACAGCCAAACTCCACTAAAGGCTGGGCGTCCACTGGCACCGTATTTGTGCGATCATCTGATATCGTCCGTCCGATACAACAACATGCAGGGGAATGGTCCATCGTCCATTGCATCCGACATCGGTCTTGCGGCGACAGATAAAGACGGCATCAGATGGGCGATCACTCCTATTTCACTCGTTTGCGTCGCATGTATTTCAGCAGATCAGAGAAGATGGATGTGGAGAAACTGATCAGGGGAGATATAAAAGCATTTAAAATAAACTATTTATATGTATGTGAGATGTGTGGGACTAGCCCTGTTTGTGTAGGGGAGAGGGGTAGGGCAGAGAAGGCTCCTTGGTTGATTGTAAGCTCTTGGGTCCTCTATGCTACTGTTCTGTGTGTACTTTATGTATATTTGTATTCTGTCTCACCCATTGTCCCACAAAGGACTGCAGTGTTTAAAGAAGCAGAATGAACTGTGTTTTATATGTAAAACCTGGCAGTTCTGGTTTTGGCAGTCTCTTGCCTCCACCTCAAAATTTATCTGATCGCCGTATTCGTTCCAACGGATTGCTTGCATTGGACGCCCCTCGTCAGACGTCATCCATAGTCTGATGAATGCATCGGTCGTCGGTGCCAGTGGACGCTCAGCCTAACAAGAAGGGACACAAATTGGTAGAAACAAAGTGTCTACGAAGGGAGTGAAAGACGGTGCAGATATTTAATAAGAAAGGAGAAACCAAAAGCAAAAAGATGCAGGGGTGACACAGAGGGCACATGATTTGATATCAAACTTAGCAATTTATAAATCTGATGAGCCAACTGCACATTCTATATATGAATCTGTGTGAACGGAGCCAGATATTTAGTAACCTTCCACAACCCGGTCTCTGGATTTGGAAAACTTCCAAGGAGCATAAAATTCAGTTTTGTCCACAGCCAAGACAGTTATTGGTCCATCTCTTCGCTAGAATAATTTCTGCCAATTTGGGTGATGATCCAAACCTTAACATGCCAAAACAAATTGGGATCATCTGTCAGGGCATCACTTCTATACAGGAGTTATTTTTTGCCGATACTTAAATTTTTTGTTGACCAACGGATCAGATAAAACACATTGTTCTTTGATTCAATGCAATATCCATCCACTAATGGGACATCAGTCATGATGCACCTGAAAACTACAAATGCATATTAAATAGGAAATGAACAGCCCAAAAAAAAAAAAAAAAAAAAAGACTTTGCATACGGCTAGTTACCCTGACCGTCAACTTAAGCATTTTAGAAATGGTTTTAAATCACAACAAAAGATGCAGGTTATCACTGTCAATCCTGCAAATGCTTTTAATAATTATTTTGTTGGATGCGCCACCACCCTGATTGCTAAGCTAGGAAATGACACGCAATCAGAAAGGCTGCACGCAGGTCAGGACCCACCAACAGTGCAAAGACCCCGTAACCCAGAGAAATTCAGTTTTAGGCCAGTGCCTGTCAGTGCCATCACTAAACTTCTCCGTAACCAAAAAATGAAATACCAGTCTGGACCTGATCAAATCCCAGCAATGCTGCTGAAAATCAGTGCACCAGCAATTGCAAAACCTGTCGCAACCCTGATTAATGAATCACTGGCAACTGGATACATACCCATACTCTGGAAGACTGCAAGGGTGGTACCTATCCATAAAAGTGGAGACAATACTTTGGTATCCAACTACCGGCCAATATCACTGCTCCCTGTAATGTCAAAAATTCTGGAAAAATGTGTCTACACTCAATTACGTGATTATTATCAGTATCAGAACTATTTAACCCCAGATCAATCAGGCTTTCGTCCAAACCATTCAACTACAATCGCCCTTTTAAAAGTTTGTAATGATATCCAAGCTGGCATGGAACAAGGAAATCTAACTGGAGCCATCTTCCTTGATTTTGCCAAGGCTTTTGACACAGTAGACCATGGCATCCTATTACAAAAACTTAAGAACTCTGGTATTGGTGATAGGTCTCAATTTGTGTCCATTTCTGACAGCACTTCCCTCCCCCTCCCAGTCACGTGTGGTGTACCACAAGGCTCGATACTTGGCCCCCTGCTATTCACAATATTCATAAACGATCTGCCCAATGTCTGCAAAGCTTCAACTGTACACATGTACGCAGACACTGTAATCTATACCAGCAAACCAAATCTCCCACAGCTGGAGGCAGTGCTGCAAGAACAATTCACAGGGGTAGAAAAGTGGATTGCAAATAACAAACTTTTTCTAAATACTGACAAAACTGTTACAATGCTCTTTGGAACCGCACCTAAACTACACAAATTGCAAACACCCCATCTATGTGTTGGGACAAAATCAAATGGCACGCTGACCACAGTCACTTCTCTCAAATACCTAGGTATGTGGTTAGACCCAAATCTAGCTTTTGGCCCCCACATCGAAAAACTCATCTAAACTCTACCCCAAACTAGGTGCCCTGTACAGAAACAAATCCTGCCTGAGCCCCGCGGTAAGAAAGCAGATTGTACAACAAATGCTTATGCCAGCCATTGAATACGGAGATGTAGTGTATGCAGCCGCCCCACAAACGCACCTCCATAAACTTACTACATTGTATAACTCATTCTGTCGCTTTGTGCTACAATGTAACTACATGACACACCATTGTGACATGTTAAAAGAACTAAAACTGGCCATCACTGGACTCTAGACGCACCCTTCACCTTTCCAACCTGGTGTTTAAGAGCTTTTCTGGGAAGCTACCACCCTACCTGAATATGCTGCTTCCCCCGGCAGTTCCCTCATCCTATAACCTCAGATGCAGGACCAGCACCTTACTTGCAATACAAAAAGAAAATGGCTCGATCCTCATTTTCCTACAGAGCACCACAATTATGGAATAACCTCCCAGACACCGTCAAATCTTCCCCCAGTCTAAAGTCCCTTAAGACTTCCCTATTAACATACCTCAATACAAAATGCACCTGTAAACATGTAACATAATGACTTTATTTCCTCCATATTTATTTTTCTGTTAATCTGTATATTTGGTCTTGTGTTAATTTCCTGCATTTTACTATTTTGTATTTCTGTAACCACTCAATGTTCTCGAACCCAGGACATACTTGAAAACGAGAGAAATCTCAATGTATCCTTCCTGGTAAAATCCTTTTATAAATAAACTTACAAGGACACGATTCTAGCAGAGGTGCTAAGCTTTACATTTTAAGTAAGGAATACTTAAAAACAGGAATATAGAACAGTAATATCGCACAGCCAGGAAATGATCTAACGTAAACAAAAAAGCGCATATGACTCGCTAGTTCTTTTGCAGTACTCGAGGAAAAAAAAAAGCCACATTTCACACCATAACACAGCAGAGAAATTCCTTTTCCACACCAATTACACAGTTATCCCACTTACAAATCATTAATAACTCCACATCTCACTCAATCATTTCCATCCCAGCGCTCCTGAATGGGGCATTCATCACATGGAATAAAAGAAAGGGGAAACATAAATATCCACCTAGGAGAACAGCCAGGCTGAACAAAAAAAATACAAACTATATCCCAGGCTGGAAAAGAAAAGAATCACTTATAAATTATGTAAAATAATTATAAAAACCATTGGCAAAATAACTTTTTTCTGAATTTAACGTTTTTATTTAGTTTCAGAACAAAATACAAGTATGAAGTGTAAACAATCAATAACGCATTGTATATTGTATCAATAATAGAACCACCAAAAATGAGAAAAAAGTAAAAAAAAAAATATAAAAAGAAAAACAAGAAGCAGTACATAAGTCAGTTGAAAATACCATCATAGCGCGAGCCCTCGAACTACCGAGTACGGGATAACAAATATGCGTCCCATATGAACCAGAAGTTTCTCTGGGACATGCTGTCCAAAAATTTGAAATCTGCCAAGCAGTCTGTTATAGCTGAGATGGGGGGGTACCTTATCTGATTTCCACCTAGCCGCTACCAGCAGTGAGGAGACTGATAATATGAGCCAGCATCTGTCTCTGGTGACGGGAGAGGGCTTTAGGGAAGAGCTGAAGTAGTATTTCAGGGAGGGGGTCTACAGTGCTGCCAATAATGCGAGTACTATGCTGGGCAACCTCCCTCCACCAGGCCGCTATCTTTGGGCAGGTCCAAACGTGAAAGTATGAACCTCTCGCCCCTCCACATCTCGAACATGTAGGTGCCACCCCCGCTGTGATACGACACTATCAGGTGTCAAATACCACCTATATAGTAGTTTGTCGGGCCTCTCCCAATGATGCGCATCTAAATTTCCCATTATCATCTTTAAAGCAAATTGCCCATAGCTCTGGTGGTAATTCCCTCCCAATATCTTTTTCCCACGTTTTCTGAAACTCCCAACGTTTAATGGGAGCGGCTAGGAGTAGGCTGTTGTAGCACAGCGAGATCATACCTTTCCTATCCATAGTCTCTGGGTACATTTAACCTCAAATGAGGATAAGAGAGGTTTAGTCGTCAAAAGTTTTCCCCCTAGACCCCAAGTCATGAGGTAAGATTGCACACGTCTATAGGAGTACCAGAGGTTGGCTGGGGCTGAAAATTTAGCGGTCAACTGTTGAAAACTATGTAGACCATCAAGTGTGAACAAGTGGCAAACCTGGGACACCCCACACTGTCTCCACGGAGTTGGGTCGAAGTCAGGCAGTAGGGAGCTAAGCTAGGAGAGAGGGGACGCCACGTGGATGGGGTGGAAATTGGTTAAATTTAGACATCTTGTTATCCCACTGGTTAACCATTAGAGTGGCTAGGGGAGGGAGTGCTGGTAAGTGCGGCCATATACTTTTAGGAAGCCATAATGTTATGCCAGGGTCATAGGGTAGAAGAGAGCTGGAGACCGATCTAGTCCATTGGGGCCCTGTGGGGCCTCTCAGAAGAAGTTGGAAATGCGCGAACAGAGAGGTTGAGTAGTAAAGGTTGAGACTCCCATCCCACCCCTGTAGGGCGGGGATGGATGAGGGATCTGACAGTAGCAGTAAAATATCATCCGCAAAAAGGCTCAATTTACACTGTGTTGGGCCTACATCCACCCCCTGAATCTCTTCAGACTGAAGGATGGCCTGAGCTAGGGGTTCTAGCGCTAGAGCATATAGTAAGGGCGAGAGTGACCAGCCCTGCCTCGTCCCATTGGTTGTCGATAGGTCAAGGTGTTGTCCGGTCCTGGTCTTCCCTTAATAAAACCCACTTGGTCGTCTGCAATTAAATGCGGCAGTACTTCCGATAAGAGATTCGCAAGGATTTTGGCGTATAGATTGGTGTCAACATTTAACAACGATATGGGTTTATATTGGGAGCATAACTGGGATGGGGATGTCGTCTTGGGTAAGGTGATAACATGGGCGTTCAGCCACTCCCCTGGAGGGTGTCCATTAATGAATATGTCTTGGTAAAGTGTTAGGAAGTGGGGGTTAAGGACATCCACAAAGCTTTTATAATATTTAGCGGTTAATCCGTCAGATCCCGGGGCCTTCCCCTCCCTTAGTGATTTCAGGGCAGCGAGCAATTCCGTTAACGTAATTGGTTTTGACAAATCGAGTACTCGCGTCCTAGTTTATGACGGGAAGGTGAAGACCCTGTACATAGGGGACGATGTCAGGTAACGGAGTATGTACTTCCCTATTAAAATCGCTGAGGTTATACAGAGACGTATAATAGTCAAAGCATTCCGCAATACGTTTAGGTTGGTACTGGAGGTTACCCTGTGCGTCTAGCATCTGTGGTATGCAGGATTTACTGGCCCGTGCCCTCAATTTATTAGCCAACATTTTACTCGCTTTATTGCTGTAGATGTAGCACTTGGCCTTCAGTCGCTTAATGGCCCAAGAGTAATCTAGTTTATCCATATCTACAAGCCGTGTGCGTAATTCAGTCACCCTGGTTAACAAAGCCGCCCTCTGTAGTCGTTTATGAATAGCGTCAGCCTGATTAACGTCCCTCAATAATGACAGTCGATGTTCAGTGTGTCGTCTCTTATATCTGGCCCCCCACTTAATCAGGATACCTCGTATTACCGCTTTCTGAGCCTGCCAGACTGTACCCAGTGACACCTCAGGCGAAACATTTTTCCACAAAAAAATTAACTAGGTGCTGATGAACCTCCTCCTGCACCTCCGCATATGCAAGCAAGGATTTGTTGAGTCGCCAAGTGGCTTTATGTGTCGGATCATAAGTGTCAGAGATACAAAAGGGTAAGTGGAGCGTGGTCGGACCACGAAATAGAGCCTATTGTACAATCTCGTATTTGGTTTAAAGTGTCACCTTTCACCAAAAAAATAAAATCAATCCTGGAGTACACTCGGTGAGCCATAGAGTAGAAGGTATGGTCTACCTCCCCGGATGTAATACCTTCATGCATCAAACAGATGGTGACCAGCTAAAAGTTCTGCATTCTTCAGGCCATCAGATCGCAGTCTTAGACGCGTGAGCAGGTATGTCCAAGGACAAGTTTAGATCTCCACAAACAATCTGCGTACCTGAGGTAATTCCCGCCAGCACCTTACTTCGGAATGGTTGCTGTGATTCATTCGGGCAATAGATATTCGCTATGGTGTACACTGTGTGATTCAGGGAACAGACCAGAAGAATAAATCTGCCGCTAGGCCACTCGAGTAAAAATAGATACCCCTCTGGACTTCGTGGGAGAAGTGGAGTATTGAGGTAAGTATAGACTATGGTGCGCCGTTCTCTTGAAGTGCGTTTCCTGTAAGCAGACAATTTCCGGGGAAGTAGACTTAAGATCAGCCTAAAGGGAGTGTCTTATGAGGGATATTCAGTCCCTTAGTATTCAGTGAAAATAGTTTCATATAGGGGTGTTGGAGCAGCAGGATCATGACTATTGCCAACCGGGGCGAGGTCCAGAAACCAAGGAGAGGGAAAAAAAAGGGGGGGCCAGGAAAAAGGAAGAGAGATAAAAAGAATTGGGAGCGATTATCACTCCATCACTGTACATGAAGGTCTGCCTCCTTGAGCCGAGTTCTACTAACAGCTTGCCCCATAGCCATGGGGGGGGGGGGGTCGTCGAATCGTGACCAAGAGTCCTGTTCGGAGTCATCAGCGGACCGCCGTCTCCACCTCATCGATAACATACGACAGAAATCCGGGCTGTTTGTCAGGACACAGGAGAGGGTCACAGTGGAACGGGAAAGGTTCTTGATCAGCAGTGGTCGATGATCCTGTGCCATTCGGGGGACACCTTCGGTGGTGACGGTGGGGCCTGTCGTGGCGGGTAAATTCATCCAGTAGGGCCCATTCCTTGAAGGTTTGAAGGCCTGCAAGGGTGTTCATCAGGACATGTAGCTTCCCCGGTCACCACACTAGAAGTTTTGTTGGGTAGCCCCACCTGTAGGGAATCTCATGGTTTCTGAGAACTTTCGTGACCGGGTTAAATTCTCGCCGCTTAGCCATCGTGGCTGCGGATAAGTCAGGGAAGAAGAGAAGCTCTGAAAACGGGTCCGGGAAGGTCCCCTTCTTGCGTGCTGTTGTCAACAAGCCTTCCTTCACTCAAAGAAAATGCACTTTCACAAGTACATCTCGGGACGCAGAGGGAGTCAGATGTTTAGGCTTTGGGACCCTATGGGCTCAGTCAAGTTGGAGATCAGTGTCCAAGGCCTCCGGAAGCAGGGTTTGGAAGAGACGCAAATCGTAGTCGCGTAGGCCATCTGATTTTACGGTTTCGGGGATACCTCTGATCCATATATTATTTTTCCTGGATCGATCCTCTAGATCTGCCAGGTTTTGTGCTAAGTGTTTCATGGGAAGCTTTAAAGATCCTTAAAAGCGTCAACCAGTTCATTATGTGCTAGGCAGAGATCGTCTGTTTTGGTCTCTAGTTGATCCGTGCGGTCACCCAAGTCACTGATATCTTTATGAAGATCCGCCACTATGTTTTTAAAATCGGTCTGTAAAAAGGTGTCCCTAAGTTCCCCCAGTAGCGCTCTTATCGTTGGCTGAGAAACTGGATTTGAACCTGAAGAGATCAGTGGCATGCCTTCCTCTGAGCCGTCCATAGAGCTGGGCGATTGCGCCTCGCGGGAGCCGCCATCTTGGAAATGCGAGGCCTTCACTTTCCGAACCGATCCACCCTGTCCACGGGGCCCCTTTGGTGGTGCCATAATGTGATCCCCTGGCTGTCGGAAGCTTTAAGTGCCCGAAATCGCAGATGTCCGCCGCTTTAGGTGGATTTTATCATCAGCGGGTCTCCAGAGCTCCTCTCACTCGTGGCTTCTCAGCATGGCAGTCGGACACGGCGGCAAAATTACTTTTAAAACAATGTGTTTGATGTGAATCCTCCAGTATTACAGCTTCTGCAGGAAGCATTGCACAGATTCAGTAGCTAATCAACCAATCAGGAGGCTAGCATGTTTTTTTATGGAAACAGTTTAACCCCATAAATCAGGACTTGGCAAAGCCAGGTAGCCACTGGCTCCTAAATTTCCAGTTTATTTTACACCAATCTAAAAATCAGTCTTTGGCATCTAAAAACAGTGTCTGAAAATGCGTGTGTTTATCCAATGACAACAGAGCAAAGAAGGCAAGTAAACAAATAACAGAACAAATAGATCTATCAGAGCGGCCAAACTGATATTAGAAGCAACACTCTACACTTCTAGGCTCAAAAAAGTAGCCAAAAGAACACATGCGCAAAACATACCTAACAGCAAAAAGCACCAGGTAACAAAGTGATAAATACAGTCAGGTCTAGAAATATTGGGATGTCGACACAATTCTAACATCTTTGGCTCTATACACCACCACAATGGAGTTGGATTGAACCAAACACAATGTGCTTTAACTGCAGACTGTCAGCTTTAATTTGAGGGTATGTACATCCAACTCAGGTGAACGGTGTAGGAGTTACAGCAGTTTGTAGATGTGCCTCCAACTTGTTAAGGGACCAAAAGTAATGGGACAGAATAATAATCATAAATCAAACTTTCCCTTCTTAATACTTGGTTGCAAATCCTTTGCAGTCAATCACAGCCTGAAGTCTGGAACGCATAGACCTCACCAGACGCTGGGTTTCATCCCTGGTGATGCTCTGCCAGGCCTCTACTGCAACTGTCTTCAGTTCCTGCTTGTTCTTGGGGCATTTTCCTTTTAGGTTTTGTCTTCAGCAAGTGAAATGCATGCTCAATGGGATTCAGGTCAGGTGATTGACTTGGCCATTGCATAACATTCCACTTCTGTCCCTTCAAAAACTCTTTGGTTGCTTTTGCAGTATGCTTTGGGTCATTGTCCATCTGCACTGTGAAGCGCCGTCCAATGAGTTCTGCAGCATTTGGCTGAATGTGAGCAGATAATATTGCCCGAAACACTTCAGAATTCATCCTGCTGCTTTTCTCAGCAGTCACATCATCAATAAATACAAGAGAACCAGTTCCATTGGCAGCCATACATGCCCACGCCATGACACTACCACCACCATGCTTCACTGATGAGGTGGTATTCTTAGGATCATGAGCAGTTCCTTTCCTTCTCCATACTCTTCTCATCACTCTGGTACAATTTGATCTTGGTCTCATCTGTCCATAGGATCTTGTTCCAGAACTGTGAAGGCTTTGCTAGGTGTTGTTTAGCAAACTCTAAGGCTAGGGTCAGACTGAGGCAGTGCGAACGCGCGTGCAGGCGCACTTAATCACGGCCGTAGTAGCAGCAGATGACGGGCAATGACGGCCAATATACGAAGTACGGTCGCACGAAAGTCCGGCCGTGCAACGCAAGTGGAAAACGAACGCATTTTGTCGAGAACGTAAAACCTCTAGTACGGTTGTACAGAGTGCGCTGCGTCCGCTAGAGGCGTGTGTGCGTGAATAGGAGACGTCAGACACTGCTAATGTCCGGCCAACATAACGTCCAGATGCACAAAGTGTTTTATTGATGATCCGTACAAAATCACGGATGCAAATGCGCATCGTATGACCGCTATCGCGTACTCCGTGAAAAAATGCGTCCATTCGTTCGAACGCACTTTTTCACAGACAACGCGAAAATGCGTTCGTCTGACCCTAGCCTAAGCTGGCCTTCTGGTTTTTGAGGCTCACCAATGGTTTACATCTTGTGGTGAACCCTCTGTATTCACTCTGGTGAACTCTTCTCTTGATTGTTGACTTTCACACACACACCTACCTCCTGCAGAGTGTTCTTGATCTGGCCAACTGTTGTGAAGGGTGTTTTCTTCACCGGGGAAAGAATTCTTCGGTCATCCACCACAGTTGTTTTCCGTGATCTCCCGGGTCTTTTGGTGTTGCTGAGCTCACCAGTGCGTTCCTTCTTTTTTGAGACTGTTCCAAACAGTTATTTTGGCCATGCCTAATGTTCTTGCTATCTCTCTGATGGGTTTGTTTTGTTTCTTTAGCCTAATGATGGCTTGCTTCACTGATAGTGACAGCTCTTTGGATCTCATGTTGAGCGTTGACAGCAACAGATTCCAAATGCAAATAGCACACTTGAAATGAACTCTGGGCCTTTTATCTGCACATTGTAATTGGGGTAATGAGGGAATATCACACACCTGGCCATGGAACAGCTGAGAAGCCAATTGTCCCAAAACCTTTGGTCCCTTAACAAGTGGGAGGCACATCTGCAAACTGCTGTAAGTCCTACACCGTTCACCTGAGTTGGATGTACATACCCTCAAATTAAAGCTGACCGTCTGCAGTTAAATCACATTGTGATTGTTTCATTCCAACTCCATTGTGGTGGTGTATAGAGCCAAAGATGTTAGAATCGTGTCGATGTCCCAATATTTCCGGACCTGACTGTAGAAACAGCTAAAAATCATAATTTGGGTCAGTACAAACCAACTCCCAGATGCAGAGGCAAGGTTCCTAACGTTTCGGCGAGGATTCGCATTTATTAAAAGGAAGATAAAGGCAAATCCTCGCCGAAACGTTGGCTCCTAACTTTTGTAGCTGGCTCCTAGATTCAAAGCAAATTTGTCAAGCCCTGATAAATACACATACGGCAGTTGTTTGACTTGTGAGTTTTATCACAGGTCTCACGGTTTTTAAAACGCCCCCGTTATGCCCAAAACACGTTGGGCTCATTTGACAGGGAATGACTCCCTATACATGTGTCAGCATTTTGTTGCACACATATAGAATAAAAAAATAATTTATTTTTGTTTTTTTTTAAAAAAAGGAATTATTTTGCTGTCAGCGTTTCCCGGTTGCTCGAGGTTGTAGCATGCCACAGGGGAAGGATTCACTGTGAACAAAGCATCATCCTCCAGGACAGCACTCTGCTCAGTGTCTTGCCTGGGCTGTCAGAACTATTTGTTCTCTGTATCCATTGAACTGCAGGGAAAGTGGACAGTGGGTCGTGCCATCATATCTGCCATGGGGGGGGGGGGAGCAGAGTTTGACTTTTTTTAAACTTTAAACAGACTTTTGCAAACCACTGCTTCCTTGAGCATCAACCAATTTGTTGCCTCTCAATGAGAGACACTGCCAGCCAAGCATTGGAAGTCTGTCCAATTTCAGCTGACTGACCGGCAGTCTGTTCTGGGGAGGCTTCCAGTTTGGAAACCTAAAATCAGCATGTCAGGACTCCGGACACCCAGCAAGGGATGAGGGGCACATACACAACCAACACCATTTAAAAACACAAACTTTTATGGTGGCTAGAGTGTGTGTGTAACCAACTCTCCTCCCCAGAACAGACCTGACATTCGGTAGCAGAGTGATCGCTTTAGGGAAGCAGCCTGCACCCTCCAGGGGATCCCAGCCTTGCAAGGTGATGACCCGGTGTGAAGGAAGGTAGACAGATGATCACCTCTGCAGGGTGCAGCTGTATACAGTACTTGCAAATCTCTTACCTGCCAATTAAAGAGAACATATATATTTTTTTATTTATTTATAGGCCTTGCTGTAAAAAAAGATGGTTAACAATAGTTAACCCAGAAGTCACTCCCTGCCCATCATGCTACACTTTGCTCCCAGCCTTCAGAAAATGACCAATTGGCAGAGCAGCGCCAATGCATCACGGGAAACGGTAAAAATCAACACATAAAGTGAAGTGATTCAGGCAGCACCCCACCAGACCCATTCTTAGCGTCAATAACACACATGCGCTCACTCTCTATGACATAGCACTCTATAGCCCCTTCGCATTTACTCTGCTCGTGTCACCCCATAGACTCCCAGCCCCGCATACATGCCATGTCAACGCAACACTACCTAGGTCAGCATTCTCCACAACTTCCCAAAGCTGCTCATTACTTCTCCTCAGCTCCAAGCATCGTCCACACCCCTCTCTCCTCGCACAATGGGGCATGTCGCAAATTTCACCCTCACTACACCTTTTGACAGCTTTTAGCCAATCGCAGCGACGCTCTCAGCAGCTTCACTGCAGGAGAGTGATTACAAGGCGCACTGTGATTGGATGTAGTGAAAAAGGCTGGCAGGTGGATGACAGTCATAAGAGTGGGCGGGGAAACGTGCTGCATAATATTGACTGTGCCAATAAACCCTATAAAGAAGAACAGCCAGTGACTGAGGATTATATTTAATGCCTAGACAGGACATCCCCATGTGTAAACACAGCAGCACTGCTTCTTTTTTTGCTGTAATATGTGAATATACCCATGCCCTTTTAAACTCAACCATTTGACGTCACTACATTAAAGAGGCACTCACATCCTGACCACTTGATCGCTTTAAAGAAGGCAGGATATTTAGAGTTCTCCCTCTTCCATTAAGGAGTAAATGCTGAATGAAGTGGAGGAGTTTCCTGCAACCACTCAAAGTCACCCTCTCTGGCCAACCGTGATAGCGAGCATTGTCAGAGAGGCAGCTGATTGGTTCTGCATATGTGCTCTCAGCTCTAATCCATCATCCAGTGCAAACGTAAAGTGTTCAAGTCCAGAGGTATGCGCAATTTCCGGATCCAACGCTGTGAAATTTGCATAGCCACGCAAATTGCATAGTTAGGCCGGGGTCTGACGAGCGCACTATATGCACCCATCATGACGTACATACCGGCGCCCGGCGCAGCGTTGTGATGCTTCAATGGGGCTGGTCACTTGCTGTAGCGCTCATGAATTGCACACACTACAGCGGGCGTGCTGCAGATCTTCTGAAAGCCTCCCCCGTCGAAGCACTACGTTGCACGTTTGACGGGGCTGCAAAGCGCCATCCTCCATAGGATAGGGTTGCCACCTTTCCTTCAAGCCAAACCCGAACACTCATACGTCGCATTGCATATTTTTTTTTAATGTACAGCATATACTATACACACATTTTACGTATGAAGGATGCCAGTTCTGCCTCTAATGGCGTTCACCCAAACACATGATTACAAACCCGAACTGTCCGGGTGAAAACTAGACATGCGACAACCCTACCATAGGAGGATCGAGCCATGCAGCACTGAGGGCACTAACTGCGCTCAGCCAGGTGGCCAGACAGGTGTCAGACGTTCCTTCAGCTCTGAAAAAGGCTCATCTGACCCCGGCATAAAGCTGCAGATATTTCCAGATTCTGAAGCTCCTGAGATGAAGAGGAGCTGCACACAGAAATGGAGAAAAGGTGAGTATAATCACCTAAAGTATTAAAAAAAATAATTATTGGGCAGAGGCTGTCAGCAACTCTGCCCAATTATATACTGGAAAAAGTATATAAATAAATTATAAATTTAGTATTCCTTTAATAAAAAAGACAGGCGGCTTCACTATATAATGATGGGGAAAGAAATCTGAACATGTTTGGACCTCAATGGCATTGAATGGTTTGCTGTGGAATTTTCAACCACCGTAGTTAATTCAGTATGTTAAAAAAAAATATGCCCTTGTTGTATTGTATTGTCTCTCCTATAAGGTGCCAAAGGGTTAAACCCTTGCAGGGATCTCAAACTCAGGCCCCCAGATGCATCTGAACTACAGCTCCCATTATTCTCTGGTCTTCTCTTGCATTTAAAGAATTCTGGGTACTAGAAGTACTAGACGTCGGGGGGGGGGGTCCAGAGTTTGAGATCCCTGCCTAAGGCTAATGTCAGACGAACGCATTCTGAGCACACTGCGTCCGTGCACAACTGACGTACTTTCTGACTGATGATACTGTATACACCACACGGTCAGTTTTTTTTGACTGATGTAGATGGGAAATAAAATTAATATGTAAAATGAAAAAACTTGATACATTATATGACAAACCATGTTGTCCGTCAAAAATGCTGGACGTCAAAAATGCAGTCCGTCTGACTACGTTCCATCACTCACACACAAAGCTACGCGGACGTGGCGCACTCTGTGCGTCCGTCCTAGTGGTTTGACGTTCTTGCCTAAATTGCGTCCGGTGCCACGTGTGTTGTGCGTCCGCACTTTTGTGCTGACGTACCTCGTGTGTGGGTCTCTATTGATCAGAATTTTATGCTACGACGGGCGTTAAAATGTGCAGCAACACAGACGTGATCACTGCGTTCGTCTGACACGAGCCTAAGAGAATTATTCAAAGAACGCCAGTGTCTCCCAAAGTTGCAAACACCGTTGAAAATCATCAATGTTGCAAAAGTCAAACGCTGGCGTTTCACAAAAGAAGATTCTGCTGTTGGGATTTCCCTTTTGTGAAACGCTGACATTTGTCACTGCTGCAAGATCAGCAATTTTTTTTTAGGGATGCACCGATACCACTTTTTTAAGACCGAGTATGAGTACCAATACTTTTTAAAAGTACTCACCGATACGACTACCGATACTTTTCTTTAATGTCATGTGACGCTTTCCAATAAGAACAGACCATATAAAAATGCCCCCAGCTCACATGTATATATCCCCCCCAGGATATATATATATATTCATACTGCCCCAGCTCATGGATTTGCCCCAGCTCATGGGATATGCCCCAGCTCATGGGATATGCCCCAGCACAGGGATATGCCCCAGCTCCTGGGATATGCCCCAGCACATGGATATGCCCCAGCTCATGGATTTGCCCCAGCTCATGGATTTGCCCCAGCTCCTGGGATATGCCCCAGCACATGGATTTGCCCCAGCTCCTGGGATATGCCCCAGCTCCTGGGATATGCCCCAGCACATGGATTTTCCCCAGCTCATGGGATTTTCCCCAGCCCCAGCTCATGGGATATGCCCCAGCTCATGGGATATGCCCCAGCTCATGGGATATGCCCCAGCACATGGATTTGCCCCAGCTCACACATGGATATGCCCCAGCACATGGATTCCCCCCCAGCTCACCTGGCACCTGGAGCTCTCCGCAATGATACTTACCTTCCTGGGCGACGCCAGGAAAGTCTTCGCGCATGCGCTCATTGGAAGGCCCCCAGCCGCGACCACGTGTGACCATGTGATCACGGCTGGGGGCCTTCCAACGAGCACACGAGCGGAAACTTTCCCGGCGTCGCCCAGGAAGGTAAGTATCATCGCGGAGAGCTCCAGGTGCCTGTCCAAATGCTCTTTCGGCATTTGGACAGGCCCTGCAGCTGCTCACTGTGTTCATACTTACCTTCCTGAGCGACGCCGGGAAAGTTTCTGCGCGCGCGCTCGTTGGAAGGCCCCCAGCCGCGATCATATGGTCCCACGTGGTCGCGGCTGGGGGCCTTCCAACGAGCGCACGCGCGGAGACTTTCCCGGCGTCGCTCAGGAAGGTAAGTATCATCACGGAGAGCAGCTCCAGGGGTGGCTGTCCAAATGCCGATAGAGCATTCGAACAGCTGCCCCAGCCCCTCGGATGCCGGCAAGCCGGCTCAATGCCGGCTTCCGGTATCGGGGAAAATATCGGGGGTACTGCAGGAGTACCAAGTACTCCTGCAGTACCCGGTATCGGCACCGATACCGATACTAGTATCGGTATCGGTGCAACCCTAATTTTTTTCTTCTTAGTTTCATTTAAAAAGATATAGAAATGTTACAGTTGTCTGTATTATAGGCTCAAAATATACAATATAAACAAGGAATGGTGCAGCGCCACACAACATGCATCCACCACCAGGGTGCCCAGATAGCCAATCTCAGGATATAGTGGTTTCCCCTATACCATTACACACAATAATGAAATAAATGACCTGGATCGGCGCGAATAATGCCCTCTGGGGTCCTGGAATCTTACGTTCATATGTGTAAAAAGGAGACAGATAATAGTGCAACACTGATATTATACAGATTATATAGGTGTATATAAGATATATCCCACTCACAAATATAGAGCCATCACACTGGCTCTAAGTGGGTCCAGGCATGTGGGTGATTGTCTTCAGTTTCTTAGGTGACCCCCACCTTACAGCAAATTTTCTGTCCAGAATTTTATGCAGTGGAAAAAAGGGAAATTTTCCTTGTGTAGATCTACAGACACAGTTTACAGTGTTGTGTACAGTTGGAATTGTACTCACATTTTGGGGAGCTCACATAGCTCATGGATGTATGCCCATAGGTTTTTTTTGGATGGAAAAAAACCAAAGGAAAAACCACCAATGATCCGGGAAGCAGCACCAATAGTCCAGGAAACAGCAAAGCAGGAAACGAAATTGGAGGTAGAAAATAAAATTTATTAAAATATAATTAAAATAACCACCAGAACGCGTTTCGCCGCATCAAGTAGCGGCTTCATCAGCTGGAATGGTTGTAATGGGCTTATTGGCCCTTTTATAGTGTCCATAGTCAGTTTTAATTGTCCCCATGTGTCCTGTTTGCTGTCCTGATTAGTTCTTCCGTTTTCAGCGGCGTCTGGTGCTGGGCGCCGCCATTTTGCGCATGCGCGGTTTACTTCCGCGTTCCACCGCGTTCCAAACGCCTATTTTCTTACTTCCGCGTTCCACTGCGTTCCAAGCATTGCTATTTTACTTCCGGTTGGCGGTTTCTTAACCAGAGGGTGGAATAGATATAGAGTTCTCTCTTTCTTCAAAACCTTCAGAGCCCGGGGCTTCAACAAAACCTAATTCCTTTTATTATATACAGTATAAAAACAAAAAATGCGTGTATTAAACTCAAATGAGATCAACATGATATAAAATGAATTGTACACCCCGCATGGTCTCTCTATAAACCAATATTATATTTATATCTAATGCATAAAAAAAGGGGGGGGAAAGGAGACTATTTTATATATATTAAACTTTTTATTTTTTGTATAAGTCAACAGTGACCCTTTAATTGCCTTCCCATTTAGTGAAAAGTGATTAGTGCTGTATTATAGAATTTATTATAGTTTTATATCTATTTAATAAAATATTAATTGGTGCAATATATTAATAGTATAAACCTCTTTAATGCAAATGTTATACTAAATTATTATTAAAGTGCTATTTTGCTAGATATGTGTTAAATTGAATACTTTATCATTTTCAAAGTGCTTTTATTCAAGGTGTTCACTATAAGCTATATGTCTAGAACTATCTTCAAGTCGCTATTTTTTTTGTATAAGTCAACAGTGACCCTTTAATTGCCTTCCCATTTAGTGAAAAGTGATTAATGCTGTATTATAGAATTTGTTATAGTTTTATATCTATTTAATAAAATATTAATTGGTGCAATATATTAATAGTATAAACCTCTTTAATACAAATGTTATACTAAATTATTATTAAAGTGCTATTTTGCTAGATATGTGTTAAATTGAATACTTTATCATTTTTAAAGTGCTTTTATTTAGGGTGTTCACTATAAGCTATATGTCTAGAACATATAGCAATATCCTAAATTTAGAATGATTAAAAATCTCATTTTGTGAGAGTATTCTTTAAAGTGCCATATAGTTCCTAGCTATTGTTAGGTGTTAAATATATACCCAATTGAGTATATTATTATTTTCACGTGCTTAAATAAAGTGGAAAAAAAAAAAAAATTAATAATTTTATAGCTCTATTTTCTTTATATTTTCTTCCCTTTCTTTCCCTTTCCTATCTCACAATTTTCACTTGTGGTATTTTATCTTTATTTATATGTAGCCCCTTTCATCATAAAAGGTGAAGAGGGTAGGTATATATTTTATTCTACGACCCCGAGAGGTGCACAACAAACTCTTAAAAACTCATAGAAAATTCATAAAAGATTCATAAAAAATGGACCACCTCAAAATCATTATTTAACCCATTTGGTGCCATAGTGCCCATTTCATAAATGGTCCGCATCTCCTCTTGTCCCAACTTATTAATGATATTGTCGTCTATGTTAACTCTATGTATTTTCTTAATGGCCATGAATCTCAAACCTACTGGAGAACCTCCATGTTGGAGCTTAAAATGTAATGAAACGGAATGTTTTTCATATAATTTTTTTATGTTTCTAACATGTTCCGAAATTCTTACATTTAGGGCCCTTTTTGTGCAGCCAACGTATTGGAGGCCACAAGGACATTCTAAAAGATATATTACACTTTTTGAGCAGCAATTAAGAACTTCTTTTATTTGTGTCTTTTGGTTGATTTTTCTATTCATATATTCTGTTCTGCAATCTTTCCTATTACCAGTCGACCTGCAGGCGAGACATTGTCCACAGACGTAGAAGCCATTTTTTAGATTGAATTGATTCTGATTTATTTTTTTGTTTTTAGGTTTACTATGTACCAAATTCATTTTTAAGTTCTTGACTCCTCTAAATACTATTTTTGGCTGTTCCTCCAATATACTATTTAAATCCTTATCTTTCTGAAGGACATGCCAATGTTTTTTAATTATTTTCTTCATATTATTGGCTTTACTACTGTAGTCACACAGAAATAAAACTTCACCTTCTTTGATGGTTTTTTTGGGTTTATATTGAAGTAGGTTTGTCCGATCCTCCTGTTTGAGTTGGTCAATAATTGTATCCAACTCTAGGGCATTATACCCCTTTCTAGGAATTTCTCTTTTAATTGATTAGCCTGTTGCTCAAAAATGTTGAGGTCTGAGCAATTCCTCCTCAAGCGCATGAATTGCCCCTTGGGCACCCCTTTAAGCCACGATGGATTGTGACAACTTGTAGTATTTATATAGGTATTAGTATCTACCTCTTTGAAAAAGGTTTTACATTTAACAGACCCTTCGCTGATATATATTTCTAGGTCAAGAAAAGCTATTTTCTCCCTGCTCCATTTATTTTCTAATGTAATACCCCAAACTTGACTATTGAGACTATCCAAAAAGGTGATTAGGTCTTCCTCACTACCTCTCCAAACAAAAAATACGTCATCAATGTAACGTCTATATAGGGGGATGTTGTGCGCCCAGCTATGCGAACCGTAGACAAACTGGGCTTCCCAGCCTGCCATATATAGGTTCGCATAGCTGGGCGCAAATTTGGTCCCCATTGCCGTACCATTCTTTTGCAAGAAAAAATCTTCCCCAAATTTAAAATAATTATTTTCTAAGATAAATTGTATACTCTCCATGATAAAACCCACCTGTGTGTCATCCAATTTCTTGGAGTCACTTATTCTTTCATTAACTATTTGCATGCCCATAACATGGGGTATATTACTATACAGTGAATTAACATCACTTACAACCATTATATAATCTTCCTCCCATTTTATTTCATCTAATATTTGTAGTATGCTAATAGTATCCTTTAGGTATGATGGCATCTCCTTAACAATTGGCTGAAGAAGGATATCTACATATTCAGACAGGCAGCTTGTAATGGAATGAATTCCTGCCACTATGGGTCTCCCAGGTGGTTCAGTTATATTTTTATGGATCTTAGGTAAAATATAAAAGTGTGGGGTCTTGATATCTTCAATCATTAAATACTGAAATTCACGTTCAGTGAGAATTCCCTTCTCTTTACCACCTTGAAGGAGAACCTGGAGATTTTCTCTAATAGTTGTTATGGGGTTGCTTTTTAATTTGGTGTACGTTTTTTTATCTTCCAATATACGCAATGCTTCCTTATTATATGCTTCTTTTGACCAGACAACGATCCCCCCTCCCTTATCCGCAGGTTTTATTACAATCGTCTCATCATTGTCAAGATTCTTTATTGATTTTTTTTCTTCTATGGTGAGGTTATGGTTTTTCTCCCTAACCACCATCCTGTCTATGTCAGTAGACACCAAATTTTCGAACATTTTAATTTCGTCAGAAATGGTGTGTCGCGGGTAAAACTTAGATTTTTTCTTTAAATTCGTATGTGTAAATTTATCTGAATCAATTGGCATACTACTTTCTACTGGAGATCTCAAGAAATATTTTTTTAAACTTAATTTTCTTTTAAAACGTTGTAAATCTATATACATACTAAACTTATCCATCCGTTTGGTGGGGGCAAATTTTAGACCTTTATTCAGGACTTTAATTTCTGTATTAGTTAAAACCTTCTGACTCAGATTAAAAATACCTTTCATTATTACCTTCTCTCCCTTTTTTCTCTTAAGGATTCGCTTCCCTGCTCTCTTTCCCCTTCTGTTTTTTCCCAAGATCTTTTCTTTCCCCCCTCTCTTCCTAATCTTGTATCCAGATCTCTGTGTTCCCCCGGATTCACCCTCCTGTCTAGGGGGTCCCTCCAAAAAACCTCCTCCTCTGGGTTTTCATTGAGGATTCGGAATCTATTAGTCGTAGGGATACTGATTTTTTCAATCTCTTGATCAGCTCTTCTCCTAGTGTCTCTGGGTGGAGTAGGATTATGGTCTCCATAGTTTCTTCTTAGAGAAGGATCTCTTTCTTTTCTCCTGAATGAGGGTGATCTGTCGATTTTCTGTTCATCTCTTGTTCTTACTGCCTGATCCCTTCTCCAATAAGGTCTATTTTCTTCCTCATTGTAGATGTTCCTTCTATCCCTATACATATCAGGTCTATTTCTTGGGGCCCATCCCCCGTAGTTTCTATTTCTTTCCTGATAGTTGTCTCTTCTCAGGTTCTGATATTCTGGTCTATAGAAATATCGTTGTTCCTGTGGTCTATAGTCCATCCTATTATTTCTTGGATAGCTTCTATTTTCCCATCTTTCTGGTTGGGACCCTCTATTGTTGTAGAAAACTCTTTCTCTTCTTTCTTTATCCCAGGAGGAATCATTCGCTCGTTTCTCTTCATAAGATCTATGTACATTGCCCCTTCTATAATCCTCTACATCTCTCTCATATTTGCGTTTTTTGATTGTAAGTACTTCACTTTCGATTTTTTCTAATTTTCCTTCCAATTCTCTACTTAATTTCGAGATGTCTTCTTTGGATTGATCCTTTTCAATCAATTCAGTCAATCTCTCGATCTCTTCATTGATCTTAGGTAGCTTTTCCTTCTTTTTTTGAATCACATACTCCATCATAGACACAGAGAAGGTTTCCAACAATTTATTCCAACCCAGCATGAAATCAGGGTCATCTTTCTCAGAGGTGGGAGTTTTTTGGAATCTTAAACCTCTCGGTGTTATTTTATCTCTTTGGTATTTCTCTAAAGTGGCAATTTCCAATTTAATTTTTATCTCTTTTATTAAACACCTTTCTAGATCTATTTCAGATCTTTGTGTGCTAGATCTAGTGGGTCCATGTGTATCTACCCAAATGTCGAATTCTCCTAATGCGGATTCTATATTGCTGGCAATATTTTTCCTAAAGTTGGTAAACGACATATTGAAGGCAGCTATTGCACCAGTAGGGGAATTTTCTATTCAATCAACAATATAAACAAGGAATGGTGCAGCGCCACACAACATGCATCCACCACCAGGGTGCCCAGATAGCCAATCTCAGGATATAGTGGTTTCCCCTATGCCATTACACACAATAATGAAATAAATGACCTGGATCGGCGCGAATAATGCCCTCTGGGGTCCTGGAATCTTACGTTCATATGTGTAAAAAGGAGACAGATAATAGTGCAACACTGATATTATACAGATTATATAGGTGTATATAAGATATATCCCACTCACAAATATAGAGCCATCACACTGGCTCTAAGTGGGTCCAGGCATGTGGGTGATTGTCTTCAGTTTCTTAGGTGACCCCCACCTTACAGCAAATTTTCTGTCCAGAATTTTATGCAGTGGAAAAAAGGGAAATTTTCCTTGTGTAGATCTACAGACACAGTTTACAGTGTTGTGTACAGTTGGAATTGTACTCACATTTTGGGGAGCTCACATAGCTCATGGATGTATGCCCATAGGTTTTTTTTGGATGGGAAAAAACCCAAAGGAAAAACCCCCCCTTTTTTTATGCATTAGATATAAATATAATATTGGTTTATAGAGAGACCATGCGGGGTGTACAATTCATTTTATATCATGTTGATCTCATTTGAGTTTAATACACGCATTTTTTGTTTTTATACTGTATATAATAAAAAGGAAATTAGGTTTTGTTGAAGCCCCGGGCTCTGAAGGTTTTGAAGAAAGAGAGAACTCTATATCTATTCCACCCTCTGGTTAAGAAACCGCCAACCGGAAGTAAAATAGCAATGCTTGGAACGCAGTGGAACGCGGAAGTAAGAAAATAGGCGTTTGGAACGCGGTGGAACGCGGAAGTAAACCGCGCATGCGCAAAATGGCGGCGCCCAGCACCAGACGCCGCTGAAAACGGAAGAACTAATCAGGACAGCAAACAGGACACATGGGGACAATTAAAACTGACTATGGACACTATAAAAGGGCCAATAAGCCCATTACAACCATTCCAGCTGATGAAGCCGCTACTTGATGCGGCGAAACGCGTTCTGGTGGTTATTTTAATTATATTTTAATAAATTTTATTTTCTACCTCCAATTTCGTTTCCTGCTTTGCTGTTTCCTGGACTATTGGTGCTGCTTCCCGGATCATTGGTGGTTTTTCCTTTGGGTTTTTTCCCATCCAAAAAAAACCTATGGGCATACATCCATGAGCTATGTGAGCTCCCCAAAATGTGAGTACAATTCCAACTGTACACAACACTGTAAACTGTGTCTGTAGATCTACACAAGGAAAATTTCCCTTTTTTCCACTGCATAAAATTCTGGACAGAAAATTTGCTGTAAGGTGGGGGTCACCTAAGAAACTGAAGACAATCACCCACATGCCTGGACCCACTTAGAGCCAGTGTGATGGCTCTATATTTGTGAGTGGGATATATCTTATATACACCTATATAATCTGTATAATATCAGTGTTGCACTATTATCTGTCTCCTTTTTACACATATGAACGTAAGATTCCAGGACCCCAGAGGGCATTATTCGCGCCGATCCAGGTCATTTATTTCATCAAAATATACAATATTCGGGAGGGGGGAGCCAAACTGATAGGCCATAGGTATTTCTTAATGCGGCTCTCCTCGACTGATCTCTTGCCACTGTAGCTCCCGAACAAAAAACATTGAGGATCCCTGCTCTAGACCAAGGGTTGCCGACCTTGGCCCTCTAGATCATTATTTCCCAAACCTGTCCTCGGGACCCTCAACCAGGCCAGATTTTGCAGATCACCTTGGGGGAATTGCAGACTGATTCCTGCAATCACTGAGCAGCAAATCCTATCACCTGTGCTGTGCTTCAAATATCTGGAAAAGTGGTGAGGCGGAGGGTCCTAAGGACAGGTTTGGGAAACACTGCTCTAGATGTTTCGGAACTACATCTATGGTGACTAGCCACTCGTTAGTCTTATAAGCATCATTGAAAATGTCATTCCCAAACAACTGGGGGGCCAAGGTTGCTGACCCCTACTCTAAACTATAATAAATATTGCTCAAACCGTGTCCCAGTCTATCCCTTGCTAGCTTTACGCAGTATGTCCCTTGATTAACACAGTAGTGCTCCTTGAGGGATGAACAGGAGTAGCAGCAGGAGTGTAGAGAGGGAGGGTTGGCCATCGGTTTAAGACATTGACAAAAATGCTCCAAAATTTTGTTTTTTCTGAGTCTTTTAGCTTTTAGAATTCCAGTTATGGGGTGCTGAACCCGAAGTGTTTATAACTCGCCTATAACCAATGGCTTTCTCCTGTGTGTGTATACATCAGTAACGTGCAGTGATGTCAGTGCCTTGTGAGGCACTGGCTAGTATCAGAGCCAGATATACACAGGGTTACGCAGTCACAATTTACGCATTTGATTATCGTTATATAGGGGAATAGAGTTTCACTATTTATACAATTTTTTGAATCACACACACACACAGCAGCTGGCAAACTGAAAGTACAGGGGAAAAAAGTGGAGGACAGAGAAGCACAGCGAGGGAGCGTGGAGAGGTGAATATGAAAACTTTTTTCAATGAATAACATTTTATTTAAAGATTAACTATACATACAGGTCATTGCAGCACAATGAGCACATTAATTTACTGGAATGGCAGGGGAGGCCCTGCCTCCCCTGACTGCACGTCCCTGGTATACATACCGCATTTAATTAGTTGACAAATATGAATGGGAGGATGTGAGCCAAAATTCCTGTGTGCAGTAGCCAAGGGGATACTTGCCCCCTTCCAACCCTCCTCAGCATGCAATTATCTCTCAAATTACAGTATACGTAATATATACTACAACATGTATTATATGCACGCATCACACTTATGCACCTGTAAGTACAGGTTTTAATTAAATACACTCATTGTCATCAATACCACATACAATTCAATTTGTTAAACTAAATAGTAACATACATAATAATTCTGCTCGTTACATGTACATAGGGTAGAGAAGATGTAAAAGATATGGGAAAAAACAGTTTGATCTTGCTTCGCATGCTGTAAATACACATTTTTAACATTAAATGCATATTTATGGAAGACTAAAAACTTTTTCCAGCATCATTGGACACGTGCAGACATCACAAGGCTGAATTTTGTCCATGTGCCCAGTCTGAGGTTATTGGTTTTACCAATGATGCCGATAATAATTTTGTTTATATGCCTGACATATTTAGTCAAATATATATAGTAATAGCACACATCTCCAGCTTTAACAAAACAACAAAAAACACGTTTTCTAAAGCTGCTCTACACTATCACCCTTGTACAATTGATTGGGCAATACCATCTCCTCCCATAATGAGGTTTCTTTACTATACCTACTTTTCTGGTGCAGCCAGTACCCAAAAACAGCCAATCCTACCAACCCTGCCAGGACAGCTAGTGCCACCCCAACATAAATATATATGTCCTTGGGTGATGTCGTATAGATGAGTCTGCAGGGGGTAGACATAGCTGACTCCAATTCCAAATTTTCTTCCACCGGGCTTTCACCTACATCATTAAAGGCCATAATACATATAAGATAAAGGGTATTTGGCAGGAGCCCCCCTATTGAGTAAAAGCGATACGAGCCATTAAGAATTGGTCCTCTTTCCAAAATTCCATTAGATGGACCATACAAAACCCTATAACCATGAACAGTGGATAGGGGAGAACACCAGCTCACATTAATGTCTTTCTCTCCCGGTATCAACTGAGTCAGATGGGGCATATTTGGACGTATCGATGGTCCACTAACCCCAGGACATAGACATCTGCCTTGTGCAATCCATTGTGTTTCTTTGCATGGGATCTCCAAGTGTTTGCAGCGGTCATACGGACAAGGCTTGAGAGGAACGTTCGGTGGGACAGTAGGAGATATTTTGGTGTAATCTTCTTCGTAATCACCAGTCCAGCCTGTAATGAACAAAATGTTGTCTTGTGTGGTTTGATGACCCTTTGTGATCTTGGTAGTCTTAGGAGATGATGAAGTGACTGTGGTCCAAGAACTGAGGTTTCTGCTGCTCGGATCAGTATTGTTCATCTCCAGGATCTCTGTTGTGTTCTCATGACTGGGAGAAGCCACAGATTGTGTGATATATAAAGAGAAGGATAAAAGAAGCAGGAAGGGATAGAGGAGACACAACTAAAGAGGGATTGTGTGAGAGGTTAAAGAATTAGGGAGCAGGATGATATGAACAGCAAGAGTAAACGAGAAGAACAAAAATACAAAATGGAAATGAAAACATAAATTGAACAATTGCAATTGTATTAATTCAATTTAAAGATGCAACTGAATTATATATATATATTCTACTGGTGTTGTACATTCTATTGATATTTTTTGGAAGTTACATCGTTAATAATCTCATTGTGATCACTAAAATCTTTTATCATCACATTTACTGTATTTGACACAAAGGCTATTTCTGCCTGTATGCTAATAATGCAGACCCTGTGTGAAATTGGGCAAAAGAATAGGGCAACCATCTAGAGTTTGGAACCTTCCATCCCAGCAATATTTCTGTAACTGAAAAATTAAAAACTAGGCAAATTTTCTTCATTTTAAATTTACATATTATGGAACAACAATCTCTGTGCAAAATTGTCATTTTAATTCAATATTTAATTGTTAGCTATGCATCCCATTTTTTTTTTTTTTGAAAATACACGTTAGAAAATATATTATTGTAACAAAAAGTGCTTGGCAGTGAAGGATGCCCTGGATCCTGGATGCCATGCAGCATGAGATGCCCTGGGATGTTTATACATACAGTGCTGTAGACAAGAGGCTTCCATGGGGTAATTTTGCCCTTTTCTAGGGTAGCTATAAATACCATATAGTACATATCATAGTATTATTGTTTCCTGTTTGTTCTCACAGCAATACTTTTAAATATTTTATAGAAAAATTGTAAAAGGGACATCGGGAGAGGGTTTGGTTTACTTACAAAAGAACTAGCAGGGTTATTCAGAAAGAGGTGAAAACCAGGAGAATTGCCAGGAGAATGAACAATCTAGACGAAATAGCCGATTTGAGAAGCGAGATAAATGGGAGAATTTTTCTGGTTTGGCTATTTTGACCTAGAATTTTCACTTCTCCAGTCATTCTCCTGCTTTTCCCCTCTCTCTGAATAACCCTGTAACAGAGTTACAGAAAAGAGAACAAAACGTATCAGGTCTCCCGGTTGCTGCCACATTGTCCCTGGACAAACACACAAACACAGGCTGTGCTGCACCCAGTGTAAATGTAGCCTTACCTTTATATATAAACTATTTTGGCAGTGTAGGTTTATTGTTCTTGTGAAAGAATAGTATTTCCTTCTATAAGCCCCTTACAGAAATGAATGTTTCCTTAAGTAAATGCCCATTATCCCTTTGATGGGTTTGCAGGGACCTCAAATTCTAGTCCCTCAGTTGTTGATAGCCTACAATTCCCAGAATTCTTTGAATGCATTAGAAGGCCGGAGAATCACGGGAGTTGTAGTTCAGACACATCTGAGGACCAGAGTTTGAGATGCCCGTTTTGAAGGAATTATATGCAAATATAGACTGAACACACAGTTTGACTCACCTGTTTCTGCCACTGCATGGTACGGTTACTTTGGTTCTTTGCTGCTACTCTTGTGCTTGTTTCCTCTATCAGTTTCTTTGTTTCATTATGGTTTTTCTCTAGGAATATCAGCTACTTTTCTTGCTTTTTCCTAATGTTTATATAATTTTTCCTTACTGCCGCACTCTCAATGCTCTCTATAAACACTGAAAGTGCAGGAACACTTTGCCTCTTTATGCACACAGAGTAAAGGTAGTGCAAGTCCTAACTGGATCCCTGAATCCATGACTCAGGCATCATGTCTATATAGCGGGGGGGGGGGGGGGGACAGGATGAAGAATTTTTACCTGGGGGAAAACAAAATCTAAATGTTATAGTTGAACTACAGAAAAGGCTTCACAATGGCAACCAGATTTCACTTTAGATCAACAAACTGTTCTAACATTTTTATAGCTATTATATTCTATTTAAAAAATAGTAAATAATAAATAATAATAACCTGTCACATTTATTTATAAATTATTTTACCAGGAAGGATGCAAATAACGCACGTCAACCTCTGTTAACAGAAAATAATTTTGTTCTTGCTGAAAAAAGACTTTTGTCTGCTGTATGCAAAATCTTTTTTCTTCTAGTCTCAATAGATGACATCTTGTCCTCTGTGCACACGCTCTAAGTATATTTATTTATAAAGTATTTTACAGGAAGGATACATTGAGATTTCTCTAATTTTCAAGTATGTCCTGGATATAGTATCCACTGCTCTTTATACCTGTATAATAAGCATGTTAATATAAATCATTTACACCATGGAGCATATGCATAATCTAGTCACTGGCATACAAATCAAGAAATGTATTTTAAGAATATATGAAGCAGAAATATTTACCGGTATGTGTTGTAATAGCATTTTACATACATTTTGCCATGCTTCTTTTTAAATCTATGAAAATGCATGTCAAATAATGATCCAGTTTACCTTTTTAGCTGGAAAATAGAGTAGCAGATGAATCTTTTGAGCTGTGTCTTGTGGTCGCTTTACTCTGTAACTTTGAATCAATACTCCTGGAGAAAAGATGGAGTTCTTGGGCCCACTTAGGCTAGGGTCAGATGAGCGCATTTTGTACGGACTGTGCGTCCGTGCAGTACGGACATACTTACTGACTGACAACAAGGTAGTGGCCACACAGTCCGTTTTTTTCACGGACGGATTTTTTGACTGATGTAGCAGGGAAAATAAATTAAAATGAAAAAACATTCTGTCAAAAATGCTGGACGTATAAATGCAGTCCATCTGACCTCGTTTCATCACTCACACACAAAGCTACACGGACGTTGCAGACGTGGCGCACTCCGTACGTCCGTTCTAGCAGTATTACGTTCTTGCCTAACCTGCGTCCATTTGCCGCGTCCGCCATGCATCCGCACTTCTGTGCGGACGTACTTTGTGTGTGGGGCTCCATTGGTCAGAATGCTATGCTGCCACAGACGTACATATGTGCGGCAACACGGACGTGAACACTGCGCTCGTCTGACCCCAGCCTAAGGGGGTGCAGAGAGCAATTGGTGACACCAAAAACATACATACTGTACTTACAGGTGGCCAATTGTTCTCCTTTACGTGCAGCACTGCAGCTCTGTGACTCTCAACCACAGCTCCCGGGATAGTTCATGCGCTCAGAGACAGCACATCACTGTGATTTTATTATAACAAGAAATATGACGGCTGTGAATCAGAGCTATGTGTAAAGGCAAACAGGTCCACGGTGCAAACAATCAAGTCCGCAACACCTAACAAGTTGGGGCATAAAGCAATTTGGGGCATAACTGAAATGAGGGCATAAAAGGAAGTGGAAGGGCATATATGAAATGGGGATATAAAGGATAGTAGTAGGGACACAAATGAACCAGCGATATAAAATGAAATAGGGACACACATGAAACCGAGGCATAAAAGCAAGTTGGGGGGCACAAAATGAAATTGGTGTATGCTGGCAAGTGAGGGCATAAAATGAAATGGGGGTGGGTCCAGGGCAGGATTAAATTTGATCTATGTGGGAGGTGCCATAAAACATGTCCTTGTGCCAAAGCTTTGTCTTTTTGACACCTATGCCCCTGGTGTTGTCTCTGTGCTCTCTGCTATAGGCAAGAGAGGCAATAATGACTAAAAACATTACTTAGGATTCTGTATGTTCTGGTGAAGGAGAAAGTCCATTGGGGCTGGGAGAATGGTGACACCAACCCTAGTGACACCAATGAGTTGGAGGTCATTCTAAGGGCAGTTACTTCCCCCTTCTCACTCTATTTATAAAAACAACACATAGACCCACTTTTTGAAAGAAATTTAAGGACTTTCCTGTGACGTGTGTCACTTTGGACTTGGGGTTCATGGACCTGGAGAGGAAATTGGGAGGTGCAGCCCTGATGTTCTATATTATTTCCTTGCCCTCTCGTGTGCAGAGTGTTTGTGTTTTCTGTGCCCTATTCCCTAATGTCTGTGTTATATTCCTATTCCCTTATGTATTTAGAGTGTTGTGTGGGATATACTGTGCTGTTTTTCGATGTGTAACCTGTATGTAAACAGTTGCTCCACCCAACCCCCAGTAACTGGTTTGGACTGGATATCCTGGCCACCTTCCCCACCCTTTGTTAATAGACCAGGGCATGTGTGTGTGTGTGTGTGGGTGTGTGGGGAGGGGGAGGCTATTGGGAGGATCTTCAGCATGGAAACGCTGGGATGTGTTTTATTTTTGAATATTTTTAACTGGAAACCCAAAATAAAGCCAGTCCCAGTTTGGTTTTCATCCTGCAAGGATCTCCTGTTATTGAGTGAGTGTTGGGCCAGAACCAGTACTCCTTCGGGATACTGACAGCGAGGGGAGCATGCTGTTTGTGGATACTAGAAGCCGTAACATTTCCCCTTTACATCAAATAAATTGTGACACTATTGGCGGTGAGAGTGAATGTGCAAACTCAAAATGTACCAAGATACAAAATAAGGTTTATGAAATTTGAATTCACATGTTTGGAAATGTACCAGACCTTCAGGTATCAACGTGCTGCAGGACAATCTGTAAATACTTATTGCACAGGCCATCATGCCAACTGGAGACGGTACAAGCAAGGCGTGGGTATGCTTGACATAGTGTTTGAAGATCTTGTGGAATGTGCACATATATTTGCATGCTGAGGACAGCGGGCAGGCAAGTTATAGCCTGAGAGGTAGGAGCAAGTTCAGGGAAAATAGAGGAGAATAAAGGAAAACGATGATTATGTTGATAAGTGCACCTGGAGCAATACCAGGAACAATATCCACATATGTATTGAGTACATGAAACAAAGTGTCAATCTGATGGATAGCAAATTGTGGTGGGGTTTAACAAACATGATCTGCTTCACTAACCCATGAAAAAGACAGTCCTTTGGACCGCTGTAAGTGTAGTGTGTGTTAACCCTTTCACTAACACTACCAAATCAAGTTAACTGGATTTTGCATTGTAATACCTTGAAAAGCAATTATTTGCGTTATATGGAAAACAAAACAAAGGAATATTATGGCGCAATATGTACATGCATGGACATATATATTTAGTTTTTTCACACACTCACATAACGAGAGCCTAAACTGGCTCTGGATTTATTCGCCTCTTGGGTGTTTTTTTCTGTTTCTTAGGAATTGAAGGTGATTGGGTACCTAAGAAACAGAAGAAAACACCAAAAGAGCGAATAAATCCAGAGCCAGTTTAGGCTCTCGATATGCGAGTGTATAGAAAACAAAATATATATATCCATGCATGTACATATTGCACCATAATATTCCTTTGTTTTGTTTTCCATATAACGCTGGACATTTGTTGGGAAAGCATCCATCTGCAATAGCTATTGAATAAGTGTATGTATAACAGATTCCTTTGTGTGCTGTACCTTCACTACAAGGTATTACAGAGTGCTAGCACTAATTACTGCAGGGATGTGGACAGGCAGAAGTTAGCACCTTCTAAAAGCTGGCGCTACATGATTCTGCATTTTCAGAATTATGTAGCACCCCCTAAACCCACCACCCAATAAATCCAATACTCACCTCTCATCCCGCGGCACGAACGGTGGCCCAATCCGCCGCTTCTTCTGCCGTGAGCAGAGTGAGACTGGGAGCAAATAGTTCCCAGTCTCTCTCCTCGGTGCTGTGAAATGCAAATCATTTAAAGATCACTGTCAATATTGTCAACATTCCTGATTATTTGTATTATGCTGCTTGTAATTTAATCAGAGATTATGATTTTCACTCGTTTTATGATCTATATATGCTTTATTCTCACTGTAATTTTATGCTTGAGAAAGGCTACTTTTGCAGCCGAAACATCGCAGTTGATGGAATAAAGAGCGCCCTTAGGCAGGGGCCAGGTGACAGTTTGCAGGGCAGAAGGAACGTCCGTGAGAGTGGACGTTCCTTCCATTCTGACGCCAGTCTGGCCACGTCGCTGAGAGTAGTAGTGCAGTCAGCGCTGCAAGGCACGGTCCTCCTATGGAGGATCGTGCTTTGCAGCACTGTCGAATGCGTGTTGTAGCACACCGATGGGAAGGCTTTCAGAAGCCACACGCCAGCTGTAGCGCGTGCAATTTGTGCGTGCGCTACAGCGTGTGGCTGGCCCCATTGAAGCGTCACAACGTTGCGACAGACGCCGGGAGGCACGTCAGTATAGGCGCATAGTGCACTCGTCTGACCCCAGCCTTACACCCTCTTGGAAGTGTCTGGTTCCCATTTATTTCTCACCGGATACCTTTTCGGGGTTGGTGCTGGTCAGACTGGGACCATTGAGCACCCTGACAGGATATTGCATCATTATTATCTATTGAATTAGCTGCATGCAGGACTATCCCCTTTCTTTTCTCTGTATTTAAAATAAGCGTACATTATGTATAACCCAGGATTCTCATTCAGTGGAAACTGCCGGAAATAAACATGGCGTTTCAAAGAAGGGTGCTAATCATTCTTATGTAAAAATAAAACATATCAGTGTCCGAGTGTTTCCTGTGCTGGTCCCACTGCTGTCTCAGTGATGTTCCATGTCACCCCTCCCTCCCTGTCACTGCCTGTGCTTTGGTCCACATTAAGTTGCATTAGATTGAGAGACCATATTGGATCCTTCTCTCAGTTCTCCCCCTCCCTGTCCCCCCTCAGTATCTCCTCCTCCCCCCAGCTCTCTTTGTGCAGGGCGTGTGTACAGCTGCAGTGAAGGGGCTGTGATCAGCATCCTGTATCCTCCATCACCAGGCAGACAGGTGGGTACAAACACCAGGAACCTGTCTAGGGTAAGATTGAGGGGGGCAACCTTGTATCTATAATGTAACCCGTTATGTACCTCATCCCCTCTTGGCATGTGTGTCCTCCTGTACCCCTGGGGAGGCTTAAACAGCCATGCCCCTCCCTGCTGCTCCCCTCCATCTTCACAGACAAGGGATCTTTGATCTGAATGTATTGTGATAAATAATAAGCAGAAGAATTGGTATATTTGACAGCAAATCCGCGTTTCAACGTGAGAGTCCATATCTACAGAGATGAATGTATCGGTTGAATGAAGGGTGGACTTGTATAGCAAAATCTTTATGGACAAAATATATTTCGACACCATAAGATTATATGATCCAGGATGCATAAAAGTGAGACAGAGGTCATTTGCATATCCTACCCAGAATTCCTTGCTGCACATGGGGAATGTAGCACAGGAGCTCTGGGATACAATTCATCGAATTGCTGTGATGTGTAAGTGGCTTCTGCAATTATAAACACAATATATATATATATATATATATATATATATATACTGTATATATAAAATTAGCTCTGTGTGCAAAGCAAGCCTCTGACTTGTTTAGACATGTAGACGTTTTTCTCAATGAATTTATATTATTTTTTATATTTATATAGTACACAAGGATATGCTGAGATTACAAGAGGTGCTTTTAATCTATGTCATAATAACATAATTTATAGTTACAACGGTGCGAATATATATGTATGTGTAGATTGGATAGGCCATGCTAGTCCAGATGCCAAACTCAGTAGAGTATAGCAGTACGTAGTGATACCTTTTTTATTGGACTATCGTTACATTTAAAAGACAAGCTTTCGAGAGTTATAAGCTATACTGAGCAAAATCATAGAATTGAACAATAAAGAGCCAAGCAGAACAATATAAAACAAGGGACTCAATGTAGGCTCTGGTTTATTAACTCACTATCATAATGTCACATAACATTCAGCATTGTACCTGGGTTATGTGATTTTTTTTCTCTATTTTTTCTTGTTCTGATTTTTTTTAGAAGTTATGTCATTGACTTTTTCCTCTTCAGGCACCATCATCAGATGCTCATAAAGATGCTTAACTGTGTTTTTTTATGGGCCTATGATCTGTCCTGTTTACCCTTCTTGACCACACTATTCCACTATTAGTATTTATGACACCCATCCTAACCCCCCTTCTGCTTGTCTCTTTATTGTTCAATTCTACGATTTTGCTCAGTATAGCTTCCAGACCTGAAAAAGAGCATTATATAGTACTCTCGCAAGCTTGTCTTTTAAAGGTAGTCCAATTTAAAAGGTATCACTACGCACTGCTATACTCTGCTGATATATATATATATATATATATTTTGGTCTATTTTATGGTCTATCAAACATCACTATTGCAGGCCTGAACTGGTGCTGTCCTACCTGCCCTCCCCATCCACCCTCCCACCCAGTCCTGGTCTGAAATTTGTAGCTTCCTTTCCAGCTGCTTCCACTTGGCCAATCATCCTATTTAGCCCAAGGTTCTAGCCCTTCCCATGAAATCTTATTTCTGGCTATCAGCTCCACACTCCCCCTGCTCCCTCTTGTTTCACATACCTCTGGCCCTTAGATTGTAAACTCACAGGATGTCTGGCTGAGCGCTTGTTTCAAATGCTGTTTTAGCAGGACACTTTTTTAGCAGGGTCGCCTGCACCTAATGTATCTTTATTTATTATGTCTCGCGTTTGTGCTTACTCCATTGCAGTGGTGGATCGGGGGGGGGGCAACTGCCCCCCCGAGAAAATATTAGTGACCATGCCGAGTGCTTCTGTTCCTACGAGCGGCTGCCGGCATGAAACTCGGCCGCTCGCCTGGAATCCACCTGACCAGCCGCGATCTCGCGGAGTTCATGTGAACATCCGGGATCTTGCGAGACCGCGACTTGTGCATGGTTCCCAGGAGAGCGGCAGAGCTTCATGCCGACGGCCGCTCGTAGGAACAGAAGCACTCAGAGGTGCCTGGCAGAGGGGAGAGTCCGCTTGGGACCATGTGAGCTGGGGCAATATATCCATGTGTGAGCTGGGGCCAATATATAAAATGTGAGCTGGAGTCAATTTATCCATGTGTGAACTGGGGGCAATATATCCATGTGTGAGCTGGGGGGCAAAAAAAATCCATGTGTGAGCTGGGGGCAATATATCCATGTGTGAGCTGGGGCCAATATATAAAATGTGAGCTGGGGCAATATAACCATGTGAGCTGGGGCAATATATCCATGTGTGAGCTGGGGCAATATAGCCATGTGAGCTGGGGCAATATATCCATGTGTGAGCTGGGGCAATATAGCCATGTGAGCTGGGGCAATATAGCCATGTGAGCTGGGGCAATATAGCCATTTGTGAGCTGGGGCAATATAGCCATTTGTGAGCTGGGGCAATATATCCATGTGAGCTGGAGCCAATATATAAAATGTGAGCAGGGGCAATATATAAATGTGAGCTGGGAGGGGGGTAACCTGGACCCCTGGTATGGAAAGGGTTTGCAGGGCTGCGCAGATGGGGTGCCACATGTGTCCTGCCAGCATGGAAAGGGTGCATTGGGCAGCCCACACCATGGTTACCCTACACTGCATAGCTTCAAGGGATATGTGCTGGGAGGGGGTACCGTGGGCCCCTCGTATGGAAAGGGTTCGCAGGGCTCATGAGCCACATGAGGACTGACCCTGTGCAATGTTCTGGGGAGAGTGAGTGTAACGAGCACAGCTTGCGATTAGGCGCGTCTCTGCCTGTCACTGCGAACCCAACACCAGCTCTTAGCCAAAACTGGTAGAGTGCCCCCTTCCCCCGAAACCTGTGTCTGGATCCACCCCTACCCTCATTGTAAAGTGCTACAGAATCTTTTGGCGCTGTATAAGTATCTGTAACTGTGTAGCCGAGGTCAGAGGTGGATGTATTAGCAAACAGAAAATCAGATAGTTAAGAAGGAAAGAGAACCGAATGACAGATTAGAATGTATGTACCTCTCTAGGCCTGGATTAGTGGCAGTTTGAGAAATTCCCATACGAGAATTACCATTTTCAGGGGTCAGTAATATATGTTGTGAATGCTAGCAGTGAGAATGTATTTATCTATTCCGAGTCACCACAGTGTGGGGAGAGGCTCCGTTTCTATAAATGAACTCAAAGTGTAAACTATGTTGAAGTTTCAGAACTAAATCCCCCATGATGTTCAGGCACTCATAAGGTTGGCTGATCATCATGGGACATGTAGTTCCTAAACATCATGAGGGCTAAGGTTGCTGACCCCTGCGTTAATGAATTAAATGGTTACTCCAGAGAGGGGATGATTGCGAAGTGTAGTGAAAGCCTGCAGGCAATGGGTATAAAAAATTACTTAAAGTGCACCTATCATTCTCACCCACAGGGTATCACTATCTTGATAATAGCATTGGCACAAGAACATAAGGTCCATTCAGAGCTGCCAATGCTTACTCAGATCTGCCAACTTTGCCAAACACCCAAATTCTGGCAGAGGAGATACCTGTGAATGGATCTCCTTTTACAGAAAGTTAATCAAATATGCCAAACGAAAAATAAAACCATATATTCAGAATTCTAATATCAGGATGTTTATAAATGTATTTGTAAATCATCCAGTACGTAATCTCATTCCATAAAAGCCTACAGCAATGATGAAGTGGTAATTACAAGCTTTAGTTAACCATGCCTCATGTTTTAGCTTTGCATACATAAGATATAGAAGTGACACCAGTTTGGGGCCCTACTACTGCATAAGGTAATGATTAGTGTTCCCCCCAGTAACTTACCTCTTTATCGAGGAACCTCACTTTACCAGAGAAAAGCTCTCTTGGCTAGTACGAGAATGTGGCTATTCAATACACGCTTGTCACGGAACCCCGTGCTTAGAGACTGGACTGTACTAAAACCGCGCTCCTCCGTTATTCCCCTCATTTAAGCTATTGGTCTGTTTATCTTTTCATGTTAAAAGTGGTGTTTTTGTAACTTTTCCCCCATCAGAACATAATCCAAATGCCTTTAAGCCTGTCCCTCGTGTTTCCTGACATCAGGGGAAGCCTGGGTTTTGAAACTCCAGCCAATCACCATCCAGGAGCCTGGTTTGAAACCCCAGTCAATCACCATCTAGGAGTCAGAAGTGCCAACCAATACCATTCTGGACCGCACGGCATTTACTTTAAGGGAATCCTCTGCAGAAACTTTAAACCATGGCAGCCCTTTAACCCTTTGCCCCAGCAGGGCACTTTTTAGGGGTTAGGGTCCCCCACATGGGAGCTGAAGTTGGGGTGATTTTCAGGAGGGAGCTCCATCGAGAACCCGAGATTCTGAGTCTTTCTTCGCCCCAGGGGCTCAGGCAGCAGCAGCCATGTGGCATCACCTGTGGTAATTTCCACACGCTGCCACTCTGGCCCCTGCCTGCAGATCTGGAAGCCTTTTGGACTGTGACACCATAGGGGCCCTAGCTATCAAACGGTACCCACGGATTGCCGCTGCTCCCCTGAAATCCCCCCAAAGACCCTTGCTCTGTATGACTGTAGTTACAGTTATTTATAAGGTGCAACCAAGTTCCATAGCACTGTACAATGAGAGAGACAGAATAACCAATATACATACAAGTTAAACACATAGAACAGTAGGAGAGAGGACCCTGCTCATGAGATTACAATCTGGGAGGAGGACCTGATAGAGACCAGGGTGATCTGTGGTGCTGGAATGTCTGGGATGTTAACGGTTATCGGATTCTGTACCAAATAAAAAAAGGCCAGCGCAAATGGCCAGTGAGTCTGCTTAACCCAATATGACCAGTGTCGTCTGGTTTGTTGGGAGAAATTAAGAACTGACATTGATTCAGCGCTGCTTGCTGAGAGGTGAATCACGGAACTAGTGGAGGAAAACAAGTCACGATGGAAGACGGAAAATATTTGACCTGGGCTCGCGTAACAATCCTCAATAAAGGAGTTGGCCGGACTTTGTTACGTAACCAGAAATGAATACTGCCCACCTTGTCGCATGTCATTGTTGCCAATTTCTCATGGAGACTGCAGAACTCCATGGAGAATTGCAAGAGATCCCCCATCTGTGATCTAGTGCGATCACATTTGACAGCAGAAGTACAACAGAAAACTATTTTTCTCCACGTCCTTCACCTTGTGCCAAGAGGTGGCAGAGGATTGCACTCTCCTCTTCACTGTGGGATGAGAGATGCGTTTTCTATGTATTCTTTATTCATTTTCACAGTGTTAAGTGATTTTTGCAAAATCACTTAACACCTGCTTTTGGTTACTTTGCGTTTTTTGTTTGCACAGCTGCCACACAGGTAACAAACTACTGGGCTTTGCTCATTATTTACTGGCTCCTGTTACAAAGTATATGAATATGCCATAACTTGCTGTACAGGCCGAGTCGCAAAATCAGTTGCAGTTTGACTTGTAGGAAACGTAGGGGAGCTGCTACTGTCAACTAGTGAAGCTGTTAGACGTAACTGCGCTCATGTATGTTAACAGCAGCACTGGAATCCTCAGTCATTTAAAGAAGTAAGGCTAGGGTCAAATGAACGCATTATTTGCAGCGACCGCCAAAAAGTGCGTCCGAACGCATTGACGTATTTTTTCACGGAATGCGCGAAAACAGTCAGACGATGCGCATTTTCGTGCGTGATTTTTTTACGGATCGTCAATAAAACACTTTTTGCGTCTGGACTTTCGTGCGGCCTGGACTTTCGTGCGAAGGTATATTGGCCGTCATTGCTCGTCATTTGATGCTACTGCGGCCGTGATTAAGGGGGTCTAAACGCGCGTTAAAAATGCGTTAGTCTGACCCCAGCTTAAATGTTCTAGTATGCGGATAAATTGTCATAGGGTCATGATTAACGTCAAATGTCATTTTAAAATGTCTTTGTATTATGACTGCAGTGAAATACGACGGTAAATAAAGACAGCATTGCTTTAACTGCAGGTTACACAATGAAAGGGGATACTCCCGTCAACAGCACCCTGAGTGTTGGACAGGCCAGGAAAATGGTTGAACAACTGAAGATCGAGGCCTCCATGTGTCGTATAAAAGTAAGTAACAAATTGCGGATTATTTCATTGTTACAGACCACCACATCTAGCTGGATACATCCGTCATTTACATTAAAACAAAAGGGTCTATTCACAAAGCACCGAAATTGCGTGCGACATCAGTGCTTTGTTTTTCGCTGCATTTCAGGGAAAATAGTGAATTCACCATTTAGTGAATGTTCACCATATTTTGCCAATAAGCAGTTGTTGGACAACTGCCGAATTGCACAGATAAATGCCGAATTGCACCGTATTTCGCTGTGAATTCACCAATATTTGGCAAATTGACAGCATCGGGAATAGACGAATTGCACCTTTGGTGAATTTTGCCGTTTGGTACAATTTCGGGGCCAATTCAGAGGTTAGTGAATAACCCCTATAGTAAAAACATATACATATCGAAAGATGTTGTTTCCTTTTTCTCATCGCATATGACCTCAGGGAAATGGAGCATCTGCACTCTGTCCACATATTATTTTTTACAATTCAAATTTTTTTTATTTTAGAGCCACAATAAAGAAAAAACAGTAAATACAGATTTGGTCAAACGACCAGAAACAGATAAACAGGGTCGGAAAGTATGTGTGTAAAGTATAGACATAATAAGAAGTCATACTGAAATAGTACAGAAAACGTACACGTTCTCTAAGCAGAGTAAAGAATCCCGACATTCCCAGCAAATCCTCAAACCCCCCCAATAGTCGGTGCCATTTCAGGACCTAGTAGGGTTCCATAGTAAATTGTTCAAAAATTGTGAGAGGGAGAAGGTCATCTCACCCATGTCAATGGCAAGATTCTCTAACCGGAAAGTGAGATAAGCGTCAGAGAGAGAGGTAAAGGACGTATGTACAGTGAGGGCAGAGAGAGTGACAGCAAAGAAGAAGGAGGAGGAGAAGGGAGAAAAGGTGATGAGGGAGGGGGGGTGGGTTGGAGCATATGGGAGACGTGTACATTACCACCCGAGACAGTCCACAGACCAGGAGTGGTGATAGTGTATCGCACAGTGAGCACAGGGTGAGTAGGTTACGCCGTCCGACCTCTCCCGGGCCCCGACCGCCAAGACGCGGCATATCTCTCCCAGTGGAACCACTTCAAGCCGAAGCCATCCAGCACTCCCCGGGATTCAGCATCAAGATGATCAATAGATCGAAAAGATTCCACTCGGCCAACCCATTCACCTGTAGAAGGGGCTCTGTCAGTTTGCCAGAGAGCGGGAATGAGTGCGCGGGCCGCCAGGAGCATATAGAGCAGCACCGATCGTTTGAGTGTTTTAAGAGATAGGTCGATATGAAATAGCAGGAAACACTCCGGTGTAAGTGGTAGCTTGACATCGGTGACCTGGTGAATCGCATCCTGGACCATACTCCAAAAGTCCTTGATTCGGGGGCAAGACCACCATATATGTGAGAGTGTCCCAGTGTCCTGGCACATCTCCAGCACTCTGGAGGAGTCAATGGGTAGATACTATGAAGAAGGCTAGGAGTTTTGTACCAAAAGGATAACAATTTAAAAGACGTTTCTTGGATGCGAGTGGCACTGCCACACTTATGAACCAGGATATACGTTTTCGACCACTGGTCTGGGGAGATCGAGAACCCAAGTTCCCGCTCCCATCTAGCTTCGAAGGAGGGAGCCTCTGTATCCGTAGATATAATCAGTCCGTAGGGTGGAAATCCCCCTGGTCAAGGGGTGACCCATATGACAAAGGCGTTCAAAAGGCAGTAAAGGTCGACTCAAACTGTATCCACAGTTGAGGCTCCTCAGGTAAGACTTGAGCTGGTAAAAGTTAAATCGCTCCAAGTATGAAAGAAGACCCTGTTGGATCGAGCGAGGAGATAGATCCAAGTTGCCATCCGGAGGGAGGTCTATTGCCCGAATCCTATCCGAGTCCGTCATCCGTCATCCGGGCTCGCAAGGAGGGCAATATCCCGCTTAACAGCTCCGGGTTGTGTGACAGCGGAAGTAGTGGGGAGCGGGAAGAAGAAAGCCCAAGGGAAATTTTACGTGTATGCCAGATGTGCAATGTTGCTGACATCGGATCAGGGTCTGTTCTCTGAGCCGTCAGTTGGGAAGGGGGCAGCCATGGTAATGTCCATAAGGGGCGGTCTGTAAGTGCTTGTTCCAGGTCTAGCCACCGTTTTTCCAGGCAAACTCCAGACCACTCAACCACTCTTGCCATATGGCAGGCGAGGTAGTACTTTCTAGGGTCAGGCAGGGCCAAGTCACCTCGTGTTTTGGGGCGGCACAGCACAGCAAATCCTACCCGCGGGCGACCTCTGGGCCAGACAAATTTTAACAATTCCGATCTGAGGGCTGTAAAGAACGACATTGGGATCGTGATCGGCAGGGCATTGAAAAGGTAGAGCAGTCGGGGCATCAGGTTCATTTTGAGGACTGCAATCCTACCAAACCACGACAGCATCCCGCCAGTCCAGGCCGCCATATCCGTGCAAAATGAATTAAGGATGGCAAGGAAGTTAAGATCGTGAAGTTGTCTGGTCGAAGTCTGTCCACATATTAGATAACCTTGTGTGTCTCTGGCCAAATATATAGATCACAGCGTACAACTGGGACAGTCATAGTGTGTTAAACATTACATTGTATACCGGTCTTCATGTATCAATTTGGGTGCCATTCGCTAAACACGGAGTAGCGGACAACATGAGAATCTCAGCTGCATTGTCGAGTTGTATTTACCAGCACAACTCCACTCTTTGTATAGGGAAATGTTGCCTAATGCTTCCAGATTAGCAGACAATGACAAATGCAATTTGGCAATGATGAATAATCTGCACTTTTTAGTGCCTACTGGAACAGCACGCATTGCAAACACATTGGTGAATGACTGGGACCTTTGAAAGACACACAGGTATACATGTAAAGCAGTGGTCCCCAAACAGACCAGATTTTAAGGATTACCTTGGAGAAATGCAATCACTGTGCAGCAAATCATATCACCTGTGCTGTGCTTGACATATCTGCCAAACCTGTCCTGGTAGTGGTCCCTGAGGACCAGGGTTGGGGATCACTGATGTAAAAGTAATCTTATCAGCACAAGAAAAGTACCTGTTTCAGAGAAAAGGCAATCCATAGTGTATATTATAGTCCTGTTAAAAGGAGCAATTTGGTGGTAAAGTACAATAAGAACATCCCAACCATATCCACGTTCAGTGGCCTGCCTGCAATCTCACCATATAAATGCTCTATGCAAGGGGTCAACAGCCTTGGCGCTCCAGATGTTTTGGAAATACATTTCCTTTGAGTCTCCGCTAACCTGATGAGTACGTAAGTATCATGGGAGATGTCGATCGAAAACATCTGGTGGGCCTCCGTTGCTGACCCTTGCTCTATGAAGTCATGTATTTATTTGCCGCAATGCCTTCTTCAGATGCCTGCCCCCTGTGAATTGAATTATTGCATAAAACCGATCTCACACGGTGTAACAACGACTTAATTATTTAAACATGCCATGTGTTCACGCAGGTTTCAAAAGCTGCATCGGACCTCATGACTTTCTGTGATGCTCATGCTTGTGAGGACCCCCTCATCACCCCAGTGCCAACATCTGAAAACCCATTCAGAGAGAAGAAATTCTTCTGTGCGCTCCTCTGACACTTCCCGAAGTCTGCCGCACAATCCCTTCTATCCTGCCCATCGACGCATCTCTCTCTGCACACTTTCCAAATCCTGTCCTACTATGGATGGTTTTAATGTTGTCCCACTTATCCCAGAAGAGGCTGGCGGATAGCTATTCTGAAGTTACAATGGCCCGGGGTATTAATGTGAGGGAGTTGGGGACTGTATTGTTTTAGATCTCTGCTCTTATTTCTCCGGGGAGGGTGGTGGGGTTCACATCAGTATTTATTTGTAAATTAAGCCAACAGTGATTAATAAACCTTAAATTAGAAAAATCGTAAGTAATGATGATCATTTTGTGTTATATTATTTTTTTAATAACATACAACGAAACAGGAGGAGAGCACGCCAATTCATATATTCAATGGCATTAGCTCTCACATTTAAAGATCAAATAATTTTCAAAGACTCTAACAACTCTTAACCCTTTCAAGATTTTAACAATTTTTAACCCATTGAAGAATTTTCACAAATGTGTAAACCTAAGCTCTGGTTCAAAATTATGGGAATTTAATTCACAAGATATGGCCATAAATTGCTTAAGCCTGTCACAGCACCAATGTATCCCATCGATGACAGGTCCTGTTCTTGTCAACGAATGAACGCCATTATGGGATTGACTCACTTACTGAGGACAGAATCCTTTCTGGAGCTCTCTGTGATTCAAGGTTAAATAAAACCTGCAGATGAAACACCTGTGACAGGGAGGGGTACATGCCAGAGGGTTGTCAGCCCTTTTCATACAAAATACATCAAGAGGGCAGCACTCAGCCTTTACTAAGCAACAAAAAAATGATATATACAATTACGTACAAACACATGCAGCCTAGAAACATGTACATCATAGGATGTCATTTAAAAAGTCGAATATGCCTCACAGAGAACCCTGGAGTCTGTATAACGTCATTCAGAGGTTAGAGAACTATATAGATATATACAAATATGTATGAATTTGTATATTAGCATAGTCTTGTAGGGAGCCATGGGACCTGTATAAATGTGCAAATAGTCTTAAAGGGATACTCTATTTAAAATAGAGTCCCCTTTTATTGCCCTAATTGGGCAGATGCTGCAGTCAGCTGCTACCCAATAATTGTTTTGGTTCAGGTGAATTTACTCACCTTTGCTCACTCGCTGCAGGCAGCTCCTCCTCTTCAGCTCAGGGACTCCCAAACCTGCAAGTCCCTAAAAGCTTTACTATGCAATTTGCGCTTCTACACAACTTGCATAGCACCATTATAGGACTTTCGCACCAGGGGCGGATCCAGGGGGGCAATCCCCCCCCCGAAAATATTACCGACCTGCCGAGTCCCTACGAGCGGCGGCCGCCATGAAGCTCGGCCGCTTGCCTGGGATCCACCAGTCACGATCTCACGAGATCTCGTGAACTCCGGATATTGCGAGACCGCGGCTTGTGCGTGGTTCCCAGGCGAGTGGCCGAGCTACATCCTTAGCACTTGGAGGGGCCTGCAGAGACCGATTGGGACCACGTGAGCTGGGGGCAATATATGAAATGTGAGCTGGGGCAATATATGAAATGTGAGCTGGGGGCATTATATTCAATATAAGCTGGGGCATTATATTCAATGTGAGTTGGGGCAATATATTAAATGTGAGCTGGGGCAGTATATTAAATGTGAGCTGGGGGCAGTATATTAAATGTGAGCTGGGGGCATTATATTAAATGTGAGCTGGGGCAGTATATTAAATGTGAGCTGGGGCAGGATATTAAATGTGAGCTGGGGGCAATATATTAAATGTGAGCTGGGGGGGGGGGTTACCCTGGGTCCCTGGTATGGAAAGGGTTTGCAGGGCTGCGCAGATGGGATGCCACTTGTGTCCTGCCAGCATGGAAAGGGTGCACTGGGTAGCCCACACCTGGGTTACCCTACACTGCATAGCTTAAAGGGGTATGTGCTGGGAGGGGGGTACCCTGGGTCACTCATATGGAAAGGGTTCGCAGGGCTCATGAGCCACAAGAGGACAGACCCGGTGAAATGTTCTGGGGAGAGTGAGTGTAACGAGCACAGCTTGCAATTAGGCGCGTCTCTGCCTGTCACTGCAAACCCAACACCAGCTCTTAGCCAAACTGGTAGTGCCCCCTCCCCCCAAAACCTGTGTCTGGATCCGCCCCTGTTTCGCACTGTAAGTACACATGTTCTGTGGCGCCTGTGCAAAACAATGGATGGGGCACATATGCAGATTGATATATCACTGTCTCTGAGGTCGCTCGTTATCGTAGGCAGTCTCAGAGAGGGTGACATCAACATGCTCTCTGCGTGCTGACATCACTAGAGACAGATCTGGTGACCAGCAGATGGAAAATTCAAAATCGCAGCTGCCGGTGACACGGTGTGGGGTGGAGGAAACTCCTCAACCTCGACCAGCGATTCTGCCAGATTGGGCATCGGCAGGGGGAGAAGGAGCGGCACGCCACACATCTTGTCCACTTTAGAAAGATAAAGTGCTCACGATAACCCCTTCACTACCAAGATCGAGATATCTCGGGGTCAAAAGGCACCATCCGATGCCCAAAATCGAGATATCTCGCTCTGCAGCCCAAAAGCAAATGAAATTCGTTTGCTGCAGACAAATTTTGTTTGCTCTTGGGCTGCAGAAGGTGCCCCCCACAGTTTTATGCATAATGCCCAACGAGCTAAAACTGTGCAAAATCAGCTGATTGTCCGGACATCGGACAAATTCAGGATCCAATGCAGGGAACATGAGCTGCAACTGTAACGGCTGTAACTCAATTTGGCAGTAAATGGCACCATCTACTGGCCAAATATGTTATTACAGTAAGAAATACATTGGGAATATGCCCAAATGTTTCTTACTGTATAATTAATTAAAAATGATTCTTTCAAAAAAAAACAAAAAAACACTGGTTTCTGACCATGGTTTTTTTTTTTTGGAAAATCACTTAGTAGTGAAGGCATTAACTGTTAAACTGATTCTATATAATACAGAGAATCACATCATGTTAATGAATTGACTTTCCCCCTGCAGTACAAGATTATGTATACTGCAGGAAAGAACTTTCCGTATAGAAGGAATTTGTGTCTTGATAAATGGGCAGAATTTTGGTGGGAGACAGTGTATTTTGTTTAACAGGTTTGGGGAATCTTTATAAGGAAGAAAAACAAATATTACCAACACTCCAGATAACAATGAAGCTCTGCCATTTAATGCAAATTAAACCTAGGTTCATTTTAATGTAATTTTCTACCTTGGCCCAGTTCTTCTACAGCCTCGGCTATTCTCCTGCATTTCTCCTGCTCTTCACTGGATGTTTGCCAGTTTCAGGTTGGAGAACTGTATCCACCGATGTTGAAACATTTTAGAACGGGGACTGAGAATAGGCAAAGTTCTCTCCTATTGCAGAACAATAGTGGAACCTAGGGATGTGCATGGCTGAAAAATTAGTTTTGGTTTTTTACATTTTTAAATCATTACGTTTTCGGAATTTCGTAACTAATTTCGTTTCGGATCAATTTGAAATTTCGAATCAATTCGAATTTCATATATTAATTCAATAGTTGATATCAATTCGAATTTTGGATCACTAAATAAAACCCCAATTAATCAAATTTTGCTGTTAAAAGAAAAGCCAGGGTTAAATATTAAGCTAGTGGATATGAAGGAGTGTAATATCTGTGTGGCGCCACTAGATGGCTCTAATGTCAAGCAAGGGAACAGCAGAATATATAAAAAAACAGTGCATATGAAGAATCCAACCAAGATAGCTAGATAAAAAACAATATTGTGAATAGTACTCAAAAATTACGCAAAAATTCTGACCACACTAGTGGATGGTGGATAAATAAACAGTGTGTGTGCTTATATAAAATAAGAAAGAAACGCCTGAACTGAGATAGTGAATAGTTATAGGTGGTGAAAAAACTTCTAATTGCCACAATAGATTAATTCAAAGGTGCAAGTAGAGTTCCTAATTGGTCTTATTGGAAGCTAGACATCATGGGAGAAGTGCTAGAATCTTAAGAGCTAAATACACTGATGAAGTGCTGAAATAAAGCACCAAATTGAGGGGATTAATGTCCAATCTTAAAGTGCCCTAGGGCGATAAGAATAAATAAATTCAAATATGAAATTAAATACGTGCTGAAAGAAATCGACTATAAAAAGTATATAGTATATAGCAGTAGGAAAAGGGAAGTGCTCATGCCACTGTACAGAGCACTGGTGAGACCTCACTTGGAGTACTGTGTGCAGTACTGGAGACCGTATCTCCAGAAGGATATAGACATCTTAGAGAGAGTTCAGAGAAGGGCTACTAAAATGGTGTACGGCTTGAAGGAGAAAAGTTACCAGGAAAGGCTTAATGATCTTAACATGTACAGCTTGGAAAAAAGACGAGACAGAGGAGATATGATAGAAACATTTAAATACGTAAAGGGAATCCACAAGGTAGAGGAAGGGAGTATATTTAAAAGGAAACAAAGTAGCAAAACAAGAGGACATAGTCTTAGATTAGAGGGGCAAAGTTTTAAAAGTAACATCAGAAAGCATTATTTTACTGAGAGGGTGGTGGATACATGGAACAGCCTTCCAGTTGAAGTGGTAGAGGCCAAAACAGTAATTGAATTTAAGCAAGCATGGGATAGGCATAAGGCTATCCTAAACAAAAGATAAATCCAGGTTAAGTATCCATGTAATTGGGCAGACTAGATGGGCCGAAAGGTTCTTATCTGCCGACATTTTTCTATGTTTCTAGTATAAACAAACAAATATACAAAATATATCTAGACTAAATATAGAAAATACCAAACAGTAGGAATGAATAAGCCAAAAAATATGAACGGCAAGTGGCTTGTCTCAAATGATAGTCCTGCACACACACAAAGAATGGTTAGTGCACAAAAATAAAATTAAAACCGTCCATACAGAGTACAGTAGTAATGCAGACAGTCTTATAAAACCACAGACAGAAAGGAGAAGATGAATGGAGTCTGTATTAATGAAATACTGGCTGGAGAGAGGGTGTAGCAGCAAGACAGACCAGGAACAGCGTCAAATCCCCGAATTCGCTGCGGTAGAAAGTTCAGGATATAAAAGCCGGTGTCAGGCGCTGATACTCTCTAAAATTTCAACTCCGGTCACGAATTTCCAGCACACTCATAAATCCTCCAGGAGATGAAATGATGAAGGGATGGAAAAAAGGAGGAAACACAAAGAGAATCTATTGTGCAGACTGTAATAATCCAATGGGGAAAAGCACAAACAAGGAGATATACTCACACTATGGGGTGCCAATTCAACCAAATAGGCACCAAATCGTAAGCAGATCGGTGGATTTATAAAACAGGGGCACAGATTCCCCTATCCGCAATCCAGGGAGCAGCAATCCCGAACTTTAAAGTGATCAAGGGCACAGCGATCACAAACCTTGGAAATGCCTTCTCAAGATACCAAAAGCGGATTAAAGCATCAGGAGTCACTCAAGTTGAAGTAGTCCATCGAAGGTTTATTGAATAAAATATATAAAATGCACTCAAAACGCGTTTCGCTATAAAAAGCTTCTTCAGTGGAGGACACTCACTGAAGAAGCTTTTTATAGCGAAACGCGTTTGAGTGCATTTTATATAACCTCACAATAGTGGCAGCGTTTGGCTGTTCCTCACCCAGTTTTAAGCCTCCTATACAGCCGATTTCTGTTAACAACTGTGCTTCAATCTACATATGAAATTGATGATCATTAGCACCTGTTTGCTATAGTTTATTAATCATCCATCGGATTCTGATCCTACAATATCCTGCAAGTGTACACAGTATGCAAGTGCAAGAACCGATGCTGTTTTGAAGCCAAAGGGTAGTCACACCAAATATTGATTTGATTTTTATTCTGTTCGCTCACTTTGCATTTTTGTCTTCAGCACTGCGGAATATGCTGGCGCTTTATAAATAAAGAATAATAATAATAATAAAATAATGAGATGTGGCCCAAACAAAACTCATCAAAAAACTCACATGCAATGCTCTGGGTCAATTAAAGAAAAAAAGTTACATTGAAGTAATAAATAAACATTATTACCCTCCCTGACGGTTAGCCCGAGTGTGGCTCGGGGTTAAATTTCACTGCTGAAAGCGGTAACCCTGAGCCACACTTGGGCTCCATACACAGTGGCGTAGCATGGGTTGTCAGCGTCCGGGGCAAGGCAAGAATTGTGCGCCCCCCCAACCTGTGGGCACAGTAACATCCTGATTCCCTTCCTTCAGTAGAGTATTGACCCCCTTACCCCACAAGTACATGTATTGTATATTAACAAAATAATGTTCAAATAAAAAAAATTAAAACACACATGCCCCCCCACGCTATGCCACTGCTACCAGTCACCCTGTCCCAGTACCCCCACTTTCTCCCAATACCCCCAGTTACTCTCTCCCAGTACCCCCAGTCACTCTCAGTACCCCCTTTCTCCCAATACACCCAGTCACTCTCTCTCCAAGTACCCCCGTCACTCAGTACCCCCACTCTTTCCCAGTATCCCTACTCTCTCCAAGTACCCGCCACTCTCTCCCAGTACCCCCACTTTCTCCCAATACACCCAGTCACTCTCTCCAAGTACCCCCAGTCACTCTCTCTCCAAGTACTCCCAGTCACTCAGTACCCCCACACTTTCCCAGTATCCCTAGTCTCTCTCTCCCAGTACCGCAGTCACTCACTCTCTCCAAGTACCCGCCAGTCACTCTCTCCCAGTACCCCAGTCACTCTCCCAGCACCCCCAGTCACTCTCTCCCAGTACCTCCACATTCTCCCAATACACCCAGTCACTCTCTTTCCAAGTAGGAGAGAAAAGGAGAGTTCGGTGGAGGCGCTCGTAACTAGATATATGGTGTGGATATGTGTTGGTGCTGCCAACTAGAAGGTGGCACAGGCTCTCGAAGTGGATGTGCAGATAGGATCAGGTGAAAAATATAGGGTAACTAGTGGCGCAGTAATTCAGGTTACTCCTTATGCGATATCTCAAAAGCTAGCTGCATGTACCATACAAATCATCGGTATATAATACAAAGTGCAAATGCAAATCACAGAGGGTATAGGTAATCACAGTAATCTGTGTATACAACACATTAAAGTGCAAATGCAACAGTGGAAATAAAGTGCAAATGCAACATTGAAGCAGTATAATAGTGGAAAACAAGGTTCTAGCTATAGTAACCAGTCTAGTCCATAGAAAAGGACTGTCTGCCGATGTTCGAGAAAGTCTCTGCTATTGGTTTTCCGGTTCCTAAGTGGATGGGTGATGCATCAAAAGTGCTCGAGATTAATGTCAATATTACCCCTTCCACAAATGTAGTGGACTTGTTTGGACGTGTCCGTTCCTCTAGCGGTCTTGATGGGCTCCACGGCAGGAGATATAGATGGGGGAGAAAAAGGGGAGATAATAGTGCAAAAAACTTCTATACGTGTGTTTCATGGCGAGTAAAAATGCACACTTACAGATACCAGAGCCTAATTGAATCCAGGCTCTGTAGTGGAACGCCTTGTGCCTAAATGTAGGGTGGTTACTGCCCTTCTTTAAAAGGTCTTCTTACTCCACCTCAGCCGGGGGACACAAAAATAGAGAAGAGACAACGCTCTCATAGCATGATACCAGTCTTGCAATAATGTATTAGGAGAGAGAAAAAGTTTACACTCACCAATACAGGAGCCTTAAGGGTCCAGGCTCAACTGTTACGCATGCGGAGCTCCTCATCGGTGAGCTCCTGAACCTCTTTAGCTGCTCACTCTGCACCGGATCGTGACTTGTTAGGTATCTTCAGGCTTAGTATTCACTTGCTTTCCTCCAGCCTTTGGATTTCCCTAGTATCCATAGTCTCTCTCAAAGTACCCCAGTCACTCACTCTCTCCAAGTACCCGCCGGGTCACTCACTCTCTCCCAGTACCCACCAGTCACTCACTCTCTCCCAGTACCCCCTCAGTCACTCTCTCACTCTTTCTCCAAGTACACCCACTTTCTCCCAGTACCCCCAGTCATTCTCTCCCCGAACCTCCAGTCACCCTCACCCTGTGTCACCTACCTGCGTGGAGTTGCTGGTGGCCTGGGGGGGGGCTGTCCAGGGAGCTTAGTGGAGACCGGATTTTAAATGTGCTGCAGGGCAGGCGCCTCCTTCCTGTTCAGCAGCTGCAGGGCTGCCAGCGGCAGGGGGCTGGAACAGGGCTTCAAGGGGGGCTGACAAGCGTGGTACAGGGCGCTCCGTCGAATAATGCTGCGCTACTTCACGTGACTCATGTCGGCGTTAAGGAGGAGTCAGGACAGGACCAGGATTTTCTGTCCTGGGTCCCCCCTTCTGGACGCTGAGTGCTAAGTCACCGCCGGCGGGGCAAAACTGGCAGACACCTTGCTGATCCCTGCTGGAAAATATTAGTGGTTCAAATCGCTTTTGAAATTTTGCGCCCCCTAAGAAAATGGCGCCTGGGGCGCCCCCCACTGTCCATATATCACCTGTCCCTGCGCTCCCTCGCTGATCCCCATAGTCTCTTCCGGTGATCGCAAGTTTTACTTCCTGGATTCCCTTCTCGCGAGGATGGAACCAGGAAGTATGAGGGTCGCAATCACTGGTGGAGACAGCTGGGGACATCGAGGGAACGCAGGGACAGGTGATGTATCCAGCGGCATCCCAAGTTTTGCTCGGGGTTACCGCTTCCAGTATAGGAATTTAACCCCGAGCCACACTCGGGAACACCGCTAGGAGGCAAAAAAAAAAAGTAAACGCTTTTTGACTCAGGTTTTAGAAGAAGAAAAAAAATCTGACCACCACGGATGTTAATATTCATAATTAAAACCGATCACAGAAATTTGGACAAATATCACAAACCCTAAAAAAAAATAAAAAAAAAAAAATACAACTAAGCACTAAACACACAGTAAACACGCGTAATTACAAAGATTGTAGTATTAAACAAAGGAGGTAGAACAGCCCAAATACAACCTGGGCAAAAAAGAAAGTTAGTGAATAATGATTGTGGATTTTAATTGGAGATGTGGTTTGGGGCAACCAAGATTTTTATTTGTTCATAAATCCTGCTAACACATAACATAACAACATGAAACAATTGCCTTACTGGTATATTGGTTAATAAAGTGAACGTGTAGCAGAGTTTATGGGAGGGGATCATTCTGCACGTGGGTACAGGACACCACATTACAGGCCCTATTACATTGTTCGCGTGCAAAAACACATTAACGCGAGGGGCAAAACCGTATTACGACGTTCGCGCACAAAATGTGCATTAACGTCTAACGCCGACCCTGCGCGAACCCTTTGCGAGCGCAATTTAGTGTGCGCATCCTATACTTAACATGGTGAGCGCAAACGCGTTTGTGCGCGGATGGTATTACAATCTTAGTGCAAAATTTAAAACGGCCAACGTTTGCGCGCATAATTTTAACGTCTTTGAAAAGCTGGTGGTAACGGCAAATTGTAACAACCTGACCGTACCAAACTGCGGATTCACAACGGAGAACGTCGATGCGCACGTGTTTTTTTTACTAGAGCCGTCAAAAATGACAGCCATTACCTTGTCTTCCGTCAGAAAGTACGTCTATTGTGCGCAGTCCGCACAAAATGCGTTAGTCTGACGGACTCGCGTTAAAAATTACATTGCGCTATTTCTGCACGCAGCGGTACTTTGCGCGCATTTTTACACGTCGGTTTTACGAGCGCAATTTCCCGACGGATAAAAAATGCGCGAGGAATGTAGTTCTAGCAGTGATTTTAGTGCATTAACGTTTAACGCTTCACGCAAAAAAACACGCGTTTAGCGTACATTTTTGCGTTAAGAATGTAATAGGGCCCTACATTGGGTGGCAGCAGCAGGATTGTTTGCTCCCTAAAACTGGACTCAGATGTCCAAGAGATCCCTGCAGGAGGAGCTGGGGACCAAAGGCACAAATGTGGTGCAACCCAGAGAGAGATGAAGATTCGAGGAGCTAAAAAAGAGACATCAAAAAATATAGACCGAAGCCCAGGATGGACCTGTTCAAAGTTTGAGGACTGATGTCTGTTTGTTGCAGCAAGAGGGAGCTGTGCTGCACAAGGAAAATAATGAAACTCAGGATGTGGATTGTAACAAGGACAAAGGTCTCGGGCATGATTGAGCCAGAGGACATATGTAGCCAGGAGGATTGCCTGGCAATGGTTGGCGAGACCAAGATCCCGACTTGTGATTTACAGGGATGCTGGGGGCCCATGACCATCCCATCCATGTTCAAGTGATGCAGTGGGCTCCAGGGAGAGGAGACAGTTGGTCTCACTCCGCAGCGGCGGTGTGTACCACAGGGAGAGCGTACAGGTGGTACTTCTCGCCAGCGGGAGATTGAGCTCCAGCATGAGGGTGTGGATGACCCCTTTTCCCAGTTACAGTATGCTGCGGACCCCTTTCCCCAGATGGTGGAGGGTGCTTGCTGTGGGATGGGGCTGTGACTGAGGTTTCCAGGTGTGTGGCGCCAAGATGCAGGAAGGTCAGCCCAGACCCCCAGCCCTTTTCCATGGAAACACTGGCCACCCAATATGCTCTCCAGCAGCTGGTGGGCATACCGGGAGCTTATTCCCAGTGACTCTTCTTTCCAACATATTTTTTATTACAGCAACAAGTGGCCAGATATACCAATCCACTGGTATTGCAGTTAAAAAACGCATTCACCTTGAACTCTTTAGTGTCAGTTGAATCAGTTACCGCTTGTGAATCTCTCTTAATTCCATAAAATATGTTGGAAAGACTTTGACCCTTTAAAGTAAGGATTTTGGAGCATTTGCGCTCAATTACTAAACAACACGATACACCTATTGCACACCATATGAAAATCTATCATAACAACAATTCCAAGGAATTATTTTTCTGTGGCTTAGAGAAGGTTGCACATTCCATCAGAGGGGGCAATTATGATCTATATTTACGTAAAAGAGAAATGGTATGGATACACCGCTTAAAAACGCTTTCACCACAAGGTCTTAATGAAGGTTTTTCATTGTCTCCGTTTACAGGCACTTGATCAGTGACTTTGTCTCATATTGTATTAATCTACCAAGTAATTGTGTCATTACTACTGTACCTATCAATCATCACTGACTATCTCTGTGCTTATTAATATTTTTTGGTCACACACACCAATGTTATATCCGTAATGTTGCAGATTTATCTATGTATCTTTATCCTCATAATGATCGCCTTCTCCATAACCAACACTTCCATCGTATTTTGTTTTAGCAATCGTCCATGTACATATCTTCCTGCCTTCGTATTTGCATGGCTATTGTATTCTATTATAATAGACAGTCAATGGAGCGCCAGTACAGAACTGGAAATACAAAAATTCACTTCACATGTCCTTCAATAAATCTTTTCAATCTTCTTGGAAATTCTTGAATTGGGTATCTCTACAAAAGAGAAAATGTAATCGTGCAATACGTAGATACACCGTAAATAGGAGGTGAGGGGGTGATGGTCTTACTCACATATTACTGAGCCTATCCTAGGCTCTAGGATGGATATCAATTATGGGTCTTCAAAGATGTTTCAGGTGCCCATATACCCCCAATGTGATGGTGGTCTTCGACAACTTCTATAATAGTTCACGGGAAGAAAAAACAGTGCACTCCCCTAGTACAATATCGTTATATTATAATGACAATAGGTCCATCTAAATCTTACACTCACATGTAGATGAACCGCATTGGCTCCAAGACCTCGCGTAGGAATTTATAAGAAAATTTCTAAAAAAACTTCTTTAAAATCACGTGTCAGGAAGCAGCAGTGATGTATAAAATAAATTTATTAATACATAAATAAAATTAGATAGAGCTTCTTCAGCTGGTATCACTAGTCTTGTATCTGCTGCTTCCTTATATACTGTTACAATCCCACATCTTTCAGTTAAAATCAATTAAAAGCAAATTAAGAACAATTGGAAACATTTGGGGCCAGTAATTGGTTAATATGTAACACTCCTGTGCGTCAACGCTGTCCTCCAGCTTGAACCGCAATTTTAATTAACCATATAGCATTAGAAAACATAAAACGCCGCTTTGTGTTTAAATCTCTGATAGCCTCCAACTGCGCATGCGCATGTCCTAGCGCACGCGCAAAGCCGATGTCAGGGCGATAATAATAAACTTCTACACTACAGACCCAGTGTGATTCCCCCCACACCAAGCGCAGGGGAGAACAACACCCAGGAAAGTAGTGTAGAGGCACACAGAGTGATTCCACTCAACAGCACAGGGGCCGCCAGAACTATAGAATCCCGATCTCCAATAGCGCATGCGCACATCCCAAAGGCGATTTCCTATGTATACAAACTATTATTTTCGTGCAGCCCTAATAAATAGAGAGATAACCATTTCAAAAATAGAAAACACCATAGATAGTATGGCACTTATGAGAGGATAAGTCACACTTGGTTATATCCTATTATATTATCGCTCTGTAGGCAACAAATCACAGTAAATTATACAAGATGTAGGTATATCTCTAAACAAATACACATGTAAATATCATCATAATTAACAACAGGATAAAATACTCATATAAACAGATAATTGTGCTCATAGCTAATGTTACCCAATATAATATTGCAAAAATAATTAATTTAAAGTGCTTTATGTTTTCGCTCCACTATGAAGCCAATATAATGAATAAGTTTAAGTGACCAAAATTTTTTATTATAGCAATATAAATAATTTGTTAAATTGTTATACAATTATTATTTATATAAATTTAAAGTGTCAATAGTGCAGTATTAAAGTGAATTGTGCTATTTGACCATTGTGAACCAATATAATCTAATGTACATTAATAAAGTGCCAGTAATACAATTAATAAATTGTAGTGACCTAATAGATCTATAGATACATCAAACTATGTGTCATATATAGAATTTATCATACTATTTAAGTGGTTTTCACCAATAATAAAGTGCAAATATTACTGTGTAATGATAAAATCATTTAGTGCTGAAGAATAATTAATGTGCACAACTAAATCAGCCATAGTAGGTTATAAAAAACCATTATGATACATTGATAAAATGGTATATAGTAATCTAAAGTGTTAATGCACCTAATAATATTAAAATGCAATAAATAACAATATTAGTGCCAAAATAGTGGACAGATGGAAAAATAGGGGATAATTAAACTATATTATTCATATTGCCTATAAATCGGGGTTGTAGGGGAACTTAAATCATCATAAAAAATGAATAAGTTCAAAGTCATTGTTTAGACCATTGGGGGCCAAGGTGCCCAAATCAAATATAAGCTTCATTTCCTCCCTCCCTAAAATCGTAGTCTCACTCAAACCTTTATTATTAAATTTCACCCTTTTAATGGCTTTGAATTTCAAATCTTTAGGACAACTATTGTGCATAAGTGTAAAGTGCTGGGATACTGAATGTTTTTCATACTGTTTTCGTATGTTGCGTACGTGCTCTGATACTCTTACATTAAGGGCGCGACTAGTTCGTCCTATATACTGGAGTCCACACGGGCATTCCAATAGGTATATGACATTTTTTGTGCAACAAGTCAAAATATCTCTAAATTAGGCTAGGGTCAGACGAAAGCATTTTTCCCCGCGAACGTGAAAAAGTGCGTCTGAACGCATTGACGTATTTTTTCACGGAATGCGCAAAAACGGTCAGACGACGCGCATTTTCGGCCGTGATTTTGTACGGATCGTCAATAAAACTCTTTTTGCGTCTGGACGTTATGTAGGCTGGACATTAGCAGTGTCTGACATCTCCTAATCACGCACACACGCCGCTATGCACTCAGTATGTCAGTATTAGCGGTTCAGCGTTCTCAAAAAAATGCGTTCAAATTCCACTTGCGTTGCACGGCCGGACTTTTGTGCGGCCGTACATCGTATATTGGCCGTCATTGCCCGTCATCTGCTTCTAGTGCGGCCGTAACTATGTGCGCCAGAACGCACGTTAAAAGTGCGCTGGTCTGACCCCAGCCTTAACCTCTTTACCAATTTTCTTGTTATAAAAATTGTCTGAAAATGTTTTGGTATTACCCGTGGATCTACAGGCTAAACATTGACCACATTGATTGAAGTGATTAGGGGCTACTCTTTTTCTCTCAAATTTGCTCTGAACTAAATTTACTTTTAATATTTCTCGCTCCCCTAAAAACAATTCTTGGTTTGTCACCCAATATTGAACCGAGGTCTTTATCTTTTTTTAGAACATGCCAATACTTTCTAAATGTCTTCTTAATCAACTGATTATCATTATTGAATTCACAGATGAATGGGACATCTCGCGGGACATCTTCTCGTGTTTTGTATTTTATAAGACTTTCTTGGTCTACATCCTTCAGTTCTTTTATTAAACTATCTAGCTTGTGTTCATCATAACCCTTATCAATGAATTCAATCTTAAGGGATTCTGCCTGCCGTTTAAATTCATCTACTTCAGAGCAGTTTCTCCTGATTCTTGTTAATTGGCTTTTCGGAATTCCTTTTAGCCAGATATCATTATGGCAACTGGTCTTATCAATATAGGTATTAACATCGACATCTTTAAAAAAGGTTCTGGTGTGCAATCTATTCTCCTTTAAATAGATTTCCAAATCCAAAAAAGCTATTGAGTCCCTGCTCCACTTTTTATCCAACTTTATCCCCCAATCCAAGTTGTCCAATCGATCTAAAAATTCTATAAGATCTCTCTCCTCCCCCTTCCATATAAAGAACACGTCATCTATGAATCTTTTGTATATGGGCACTCTTCCTAGCGCCCAGTCACGGGAACCGTAGACAAAGTCGGTTTCCCAACCTGCCATATAAAGGTTCGCGTAACTGGGCGCGAAACGGGTGCCCATAGCTGTCCCTCTAGTCTGGAGATAAAAAATTTCCTCAAACTGGAAATAATTATTTTCCAATATGAATTGAATACCTTCCATAACAAAATCCACTTGTTCATTATTAAGGTCCTTTGATAACTTTAGTTGTTCTTTAACAATCTCTACTCCCTTGTTATGTGGGATATTACTATAAAGTGCATTAACATCACAGACTACTAGAATGCAATCACTATCCCAGTTGACTTCCCTTAATTTATCAAGTACATCCATAGTGTCTTTGGTATAAGACCTCGTCTTTTTAACTATGGGTTGTAGGATTTTATCGACATATTTGGATAAATTGCTAATAATAGAATACCAGCTACTATGGGTCGTCCTGGAGGTTCTGTAGGGTTTTTATGGATTTTTGGAAGTATATAGAATGTAGGGGTTTTGGGTAAAGATTGTAGAGGTATTGATGTTCCTTTTCTAGAAGAATAACTACTTCCCTTCCTTTATGCAAATATACATTTAGCAAACCTTTGATCACATTTATAGGGTTTTCTTTAATCTCTTTATAAGTCACCCCATCATTAAGAATTTTCATGACTTCAGCTATATAGTAATCCTTTTTTTATAGTAATCATTCACTCATCCTGAGAGCGCTTCACTGTTTTTTCTTTTCTGTCATATGTCTGTATGGTAAATCTCCTATAAGTGATTATAGCAGCCCAGGAACATGTCTTTATACCAATATAGAAATCAAGTTGGTCTAAATGTAGAAGCTTTTTTCGGCGATGGCCCCTTATTAATAAGGGATACCATCGATATTGGTAATATTAGAGAACCCCTTATAGAATTGGAAAGAAATTTAATAAAGGAAGTTAAAATAAAATTAGAAATTGCTACTTTAGAAAATATAAGAAAGAAGGTATTACACCAAGAGGCCTTAGAGCCTCTTGAGCTTGGCAAGCCTTCTAAGTGAAGTCTTCAAAGTGAACTCTTAGAGGAGATCTTCTGGAGATACTCTGGAGGTAGTCTGAGGTTTGACAGGAGGTAGAAATCCTACAAAAAGGTAAGATTTGCTGGTTTTAAATCCATTCTTTTATAATGGCAGGCTTGGTCCAGTGTAAGAGCTGTCATGCGTTTGTTTTTAGATCCAATTTTTGGAGGTTTGGAGTGTGCCTGATATGTAGGCAGTTCTCTTTATTGCAGCAGGAAATTGCCTGTTTGAAGTCTGAGATTTGTATTTATCTGTTAGACAAACTCAGGCTATGACTGTTACAAAGCCACTGCCACAGAGGCCTCCTAGGAGCGGCAGATGGACTACTGTAGGATCTGGTAGACTTAGCGTTGTGGATAGAAAGCATGTCCCACAATCTGTGGCTCTTCTTAATTCTTTTGAGGCACTTTCAGAGTGTAGTGGTAAGACGGATGCAGGCTCAGACACCATAGTTGAGGAACCACCATCCACTATGCCTAAGGTATGCATCACTGCAACCAAGGACAAAAATGAAAAGGTGGGACTTGATAGAAGGCAATTGTTGCTGGGTGATTCTATCATAAGAGGTGTTGAGCTGGAGAGTAGTGTTTGGTGAGATGTCTTCCTGGGGCTACTGCTCGTAGAGACAGGAGACGTATTCTCAATATTGTCAAAGAAGCAAAGCAGCAAGGGGAAGTGGATGTTCTAGTCCATCTAGGGACAAATGACTTGGCTAGCAATGAGGTTTCTGAGATTAAGGAAGA